>JAWWQZ010000157.1:1722500-3140090 GCA_033815515.1 Cryptocheilus praepositus
AATTTAATTTAACATTTAACCACACATCCGCAACATGCCCAAAAGCCTCAAAGAAAAGCGTCGTACCTAAAAATTAGAATGTTTACCACGGAAGGGCAGGAACCAACTTTCACGTGCAGCGAGACAATTTAAATTCCTCTTCTCTCGTAAAAGTCGGCATCTCTTAAGACCCGACATATTTCGACTATATACGGATGCGGACATCAGGATGTGACGGACTTAGACGTGACCAATTTTAACGGGCAATTTGTTCACTGCTGTCCCGCACCGGCCCGGCTCTCTTTCTCATTTTCGTTCTGTGCCGTGGAAACGGTGAAAGTTTCCGTCTAATGGTCTGTCATCTGCTTTCAAGAAGTGAGATCGACGCGATAATTAGGATTCACCATTTTCCATGGTGCCCCGTGGCATTGTACTGACGCATATTTTACTTCTTTGGGCCGTAGAATTTCCAGACTTGGAAGACACAGAGATTTTATTTAAATGAAAACTATAAGAGAACGTCGTCAGTGAGATATGGTATAAACTGCTGTGCTTCGTATTACTTTAACCCCTTTCCATACTTTGACGAGTGCAACTCGTGATGAAAATTTCGGGGCAAACGTTATTAGGATTCACCATTTTCCATGGTGCCCCGTGGCATTGTACTGACGCATATATTTTACTTCTTTGGGCCGTAGAATTTGTAGACTAGGAAGACACAGGGATTTTATTTGATAAAAACTATAAGAGAACGTAGTCAGTAAGATATACTATAAACTGCTATGCTTCGTGTTACTTTAAAACCTTGCCATACTTTGACAAGTGCAACTCGTGATGAAAATTTCGGGGCAAACGTTATTAGGATTCACCATTTTCCATGGTGCCCCGTAGCATTGTACTGATGCATATATTTTACTTTTTTGGGCTGTAGAATTTGCAGACTAGGAAGACACAGAGATTTTATTTAAATGAAAACTATAAGAGAGCGTAGTCAGTGAGATATGGTATAAACTGCTGTGCTTCGTATTACTTTAACCCCTTTCCATACTTTGACGAGTCCAACTCGTGATTAAAATTTCGGGGCAAACGTTATTAGGATTCACCATTTTCCATGGTGCCCCGTAGCATTGTACTGACTCATATATTTTACTTCTTTGGGCCGTAGAATTTGCAGACTAGGAAGACACAGAGATTTTATTTAAATGAAAACTATAAGAGAGCGTAGCCAGTAAGATATGCTATAAACTGCTATGCTTCGTGTTACTTTAAACCCTTTCCATACCTTGACAAGTGCAACTCATGATTAAAATTTCGGGGCAAACGTTATTAGGATTCACCATTTTCCATGGTGTCCCATAGCATTGTACTGACGCATATTTTACTTCTTTGGGCCGTAGAATTTCCAGACTTGGAAGACACAGAGATTTTATTTAAATAAAAACTATAAGAGAACGTAGTCAATGAGATATGCTATAAACTGCTGTGCTTCGTATTGCTTTAACCCCTTTCCATACTTTGACGAGTGCAACCGGTGATGAAAATTTCGGGGCAAACGTTATTAGGATTCACCATTTTCCATGGTGCCCCGTAGCATTGTACTGACGCTTATATTTGACTTCTTTGGGCCGTAGAATTTCCAGACTAGGAAGACACAGAGATTTTATTTAAATGAAAACTATAAGAGAGCGTAGTCAGTGAGATATGGTATAAACTGCTGTGCTTCGTATTACTTTAACCCCTTTCCATACTTTGACGAGTCCAACTCGTGATGAAAATTTCGGGGCAAACGTTATTAGGATTCAACATTTTCCATGGTGCCCCGTGGCATTGTACTGACTCATATATTTTACTTCTTTGGGCCGTAGAATTTGTAGACTAGGAAGACACAGGGATTTTATTTAAATAAAAATTATAAGAGAACGTAGTCAATGAGATATGGTATAAACTGCTATGCTTCGTATTACTTTAACCCCTTTCCATACTTTGACGAGTCCAACTCGTGATGAAAATTTCGGGGCAAACGTTATTAGGATTCACCATTTTCCATGGTGCCCCGTGGCATTCTACTGATTCATATATTTTACTTCTTTGGGCCGTAGAATTTGCAGACTAGGAAGACACAGGGATTTTATTTAAATGAAAACTATAAGAGAGCGTAGTCAATGAAATATGCTATAAACTGCTATGTTTCTTGTTACTTTAAACCCTTGCCATACTTTGACGAGTCCAACTCGTGATGAAAATTTCGGGGCAAACGTTATTAGGATTCACCATTTTCCATGGTGCCCCGTGGCATTGTACTGACGCATATATTTGACTTCTGTGAGCCGTAGAATTTCCAGACTTGGAAGACACAGATATTTTATTTAAATGAAAACTATAAGAGAACGTAGTCAATGAAATATGCTATAAACTGCTATGTTTCTTGTTACTTTAATTCCTTTCCATAGTTTGACGAGTGCAACTCGTGATGAAAATTTCGGGGCAAACGTTATTAGGATTCACCATTTTCCATGGTGCCCCGTAGCATTGTACTGACGCATATATTTTACTTCTTTGGGCCGTAGAATTTGCAGACTAGGAAGACACAGGGATTTTATTTAAAAATGAAAACTAAACTGCTGGGCTTCGTGTCATTTTAAAGAGAGCGTATGTCAATGAAATATGCTATAAACTGCTATGTTTCTTGATTTTATTTAAATAAAAACTTACTTTAATGCTATAAACTGCTATTTCCATACTTTGACGAGTCCAACTCGTGATGAAAATTTCGGGGCAAACGTTATTAGGATTCACCATTTTCCATGGTGCCCCGTAGCATTGTACTGACGCATATATTTTACTTCTTTGGGCCGTAGAATTTCCAGACTAGGAAGACACAGGGATTTTATTTAAATAAAAATTATAAGAGAACGTAGTCAATGATATGCTATAAATGCTATAAACTTTCCATATGTTTCGTGATGTTCGGGGCAAACGTTTTAATTCCATTTTCCATAGCATTTACTGACATATATTTTACTTCTTTGGGCCGTAGAATTTCCAGACTAGGAAGACACAGGGATTTTATTTAAATAAAAATTATAAGAGAGCGTAGTCAATGAAATATGCTATAAACTGCTATGCTTCGTGTTACTTTAATTCCTTTCCATAGTTTGACGAGTGCAACTCGTGATGAAAATTTCGGGGCAAACGTTATTAGGATTCACCATTTTCCATGGTGCCCCGTGGCATTGTACTGACTCATATATTTTACTTCTTTGGGCCGTAGAATTTCCAGACTTGGAAGACACAGAGATTTTATTTAAATGAAAACTATAAGAGAGCGTAGTCAATTAGATATGCTATAAACTGCTGTGCTTCCTGTTACTTTAACCCCTTGCCATAATGTGACGAGTCCAACTCGTGATGAAAATTTCGGGGCAAACGTGAATATCACGAGTCAGGTTCGTAGTTATATTTTCATGTCAAACATGAATAACACGAGTCTGGCTCGTGATCAAAATGTGTATATTGTATGAAAAATATATACGTAGATAAAAAAAATGAAATTATTTTTTAATAGATTTGTAATTCATTTAAATTCCGCAGCACCATCGCATGCAGTTAATAAGCGCACAGCTTTTTCACAGATAGTAGCAAGATATAATTTATTTCAAGTTCCAACAATATGCCTCTGTCGCTTCGACTTCTTTTTTTCATTTCGCATCGTTTGGGCCCAAATTCTTCCGAGTTAAATAGTACGGCCAGGGGTTAATAATTGAATGTAAAGTTAACACTAAACGTACCGGTACTTTACACCTACCTATTCTTACCATGAGGAATCATTTAACCCCATATGAAATAGAAGTTAATTTTCAGAAAGAAATTCCTGATTTATTAAAGCGAGAAATTGAATATTCAGATGGAATAAGAATTTACAGAAACTCAAATGAGCAAAAGAAATAACAATAAATGTACGAGGTTTAAGTAAATTTTGAAAGGGGTCATTTGACCCCGCTTGGTACATTTAGTGTTAAAAGCATTCCACTGTGCACATATTTCAAAGACGGCAAACATTGTATGCAACCAAAGAATTAATTTACGCGCCCATGATTTCTATACGTGATTTTAACCCTTTGCACTCCTATGTCGAGTGTGACTCGACATCAGTTTTTATGGCAGGAGCTCCTTTGTCGAGGTCCACTCGACATTTTTTCATGTCTAAATAAATAGATATCGTGCACACGTTATCGACGCTCTCGCAATGTCACTAGAAGCGTTAGACATTCAGGTAATCGAAGAGAAATAAAAGAACTGGATGTGATCACAGATTATAATAAAAATATAGATGGTGTCGATATGGCGAACCAATACGCGACATCTTACTGTTTTTTACGTCGAGCACTCAAGTGGTGGAGGGAATATTTCTTTTGGGGATTAGAAATCTCCATGGTAAATGCGTATATTTTATACAAAGAAAAAACAAAAAACCAAGGAACAGAACCTATAGCCCACAAAAAATTTCGCGAAAAGATTTTGTCAATGCTAATTCGTGATTGTCGTCATCCAAATATGAAATTGGGGAGGCCTGGAACACATGATAAACACGATCGCTTAGATGGAAAGCCTCATTTAATCTTCCTACATCCCGAAGGAAAACACAAAGACTGTGCAGTTTACTCAAATAGAAAAACATCTGGAGGAAAAAGAGAAACCACCTATTTTTGTGAAACGTGTGAAAGAAAATCAGGGTTACATCTTGCAAGTTCTTTCAAAAGATATCATACCCTTGAAAATTTCAATATACGACAATACTGTAAATAAAATTGGTATTTAAGTGAATTTGTTTCTTCCTTTATTTATTTAAATTGCTTTTTATTTTTAGTTAAAGTAAATTTCAAATAAAACACTTAAAAGCGTTGGGAGCTGCTGGTAACGAAATTTAAATAAAATTCGGAGTGCAAAGGGTTAAAGTCAGTATCGGAATGGTCTATTTTCGATAGTAGGAGTTTTTAGGGGAATTTATACAAAAATTACGTGGTGGAACGTGAAAGCGCTTGGGGTGTTGGCCTTCAAACACTGCCATGAATTTTCCGAGGCTCGTATGCATAGACATGTTGCCGCCGAGTGCTATCGAATCGTACCTATTTGGGCAGTTTCCAACAGGATGCTACGTCTCACGGAATATTAAAACAAAATGCAGACGAAGTGGAGGTGAAGGCGAACTTTTCACTATAAGCAAAGCAGAGAATCTGAATGAGAACGCCGAGGTTATGTCGCAAATACATAAGTCATGGCCCAATTATGGGGTTCGTGACAAGGTAAAGGATACTTAGTGTTGTCTATGCTAGTAACCAAAATCCATCAAAATTGAGATGATGCACTGAAAATGTCTCTAAAATCCACGTTTACGGGGACCATCTATGCACATGGCACACAAGGTCCAATACAAAGTAACTTTTACCCTCGTTACCTTTTTTCTCATTTTCAAATTGTCCCCTCTTGCGTAGGGGTGTATAAATGAACAAAGCGAACACGTATCAGGTGGCGTGATGCCAAGTTGTTGATCAGTTGCATTCTTGATAAGCCGGAGGACATATTTCAGTTATCAGTAAACGCATTTGTAAAGAGTCGAATTGGAAATTGGGCGTTTGGAAGAAAAGGACCACATGCATAGCGGTGGTAAAGGACCTATATGAAATTTATTTTACCTCCAGCACTTGGGTTTCTGCCGTTTTTCGAAAATGCACTCAGGGGATAGTGATATCCACAAGTTTAAGCAAACACGTGAACCGTCGCTCAGTTAGGGGATCCTTGATAAGTAATGTGGCACATAGTAAATAGTCTATCATAGCACTTCGACAATCTCGAAATTGAAAGTGTGTGGGAGAAAAGAGATGATATTAGAATGATGTGTGGATGATAGGAGTAAATGCGGGTTACGCAATTTGTTAAATCCTGCATTTATTTTAACTAAAGAGAATAAACAAAACAATCGACAACTAAAGAGTTTACAGAGAAACATAAAACAATCATAACTGAAATTAATGCCATCTGCAAACGTAATGATTACAAACACTCTGTTTCGTCTAACTAATTAATTGTATTGCGCGATCTCTTTATTTTACACACTTTGTTCTACTCGGTGTGTATATGCTGCGTGGAAAGAACTTGGACTTTTTCGAATTTAATTTCCTTCATACCAAATTTTTCATTACATCTAGCATGTTCCAACCGTTGCTCAGTTATGGGATCCTTGATAAGTAATGTGGCACATAGTAAATAGTCTATCATAGCACTTCAAAAATGTCGAAACTAAAACTATCTGGGAGAAGAGAAATTATATTAGAATGATATATGGATGACATGAGTAAATGCGGGTTACGAAATTTGATAAATCCTGCATTTATTTCAACAAGAAAGCGATACAAAGAGAGCAAACAAAACTATCGATAATCGAAGATTTCACAGAGAAACATAAAACAATCATAATTGAAATTGATCATCTGCAAACGTAATGATTACAAAAAATGTCTGGTTCATTTTATCGCGCGATCTCTTTATTTTACACACTTTGTTCTACTCGGTGTGTATATGCTGTGGAAAGAACTTGGAGAATTTAATTTCCTTCATACTAAATTTTTCATTACATCTAGCATGTTCCAATCCTTGCTCAGTTATGGGATCCTTGATAATAATGTATGGATAGATCATAGCACTTCAAAAATGTCGAAATTAAAAGTATCTGGGAGAAGAGAAATTATATTAGAATGATATATGGATGATATGAGTAAATGCGGGTTACGAAATTTGATAAATCCTGCATTTATTTTAACAAGAAAGCGATACAAAGAGAGCAAACAAAACTATCGATAACCGAAGATTTCACAGAGAAACATAAAACAACCATAATTGAAATTGATGCCATCTGCAAACGTAATGATTACAAATACTATATTTCGTCTAACTGGTTCATTTTATCGCGCGATCTCTTTATTTTACACACTTTGTTCTACACGGTGCGTATCTATTGCGTGGAAAACTTGGACTTTTTCGAATTTAATTTCCTTCATACTAAATTTTTCATTACATCTAGCATGTTCCACGTTGGAGGCACGATATTAACTTTTTACTCCAAATTTATTTGATCGGTTAAAAGATTAAGTTAAAAAAAAAGTCCAGTTAAGGAACTTGAACACTACTATGTCGCATCGCCATTCCTGAGTTACAGCCTTACATGAAATTGCGTGTTATCTTCTAGCACGACTGTGCATATGCAAATAATTTTACGCAATTTTCTAAAAAAAATAAACTACCAAGCCTTTGAAAAGAGGCAAAAACATATGAGCTTCATAAATCAAAAACTCGTTTACACTACTATATACTCCTTGTAAGTAAGTACACGTCAGCGCTTGATCTCATTCACCTATACAAGTCCTTTAACTTACAAATCATTTTTTCCATTTGAACAAACCGACCGGTGCCGGATGCAATGTCTTTTTTCTAATGCTCTCAAAGCTAGTATTGACTCCAAGCATATAGCTTTCCACGTATTTTTCCGTCAAACCGCACCGTGTAAAGCATTATCGCCATTTGCAATTCTGATAGCCAACAACTGCTTCTACTTACAATAGCTCTGTGCGAAGTTCATCGCTCACGACTTCGAGCGTCAGGGTGACACATTTTTCGTCTCCGCCGACGCAGCCTCCTGATTCTGAGGCCAACCACCGTACTCTATCATTGAGCCGCTCTGTAGATTTCTAACGACGTGCTGCCGATTACATAAAGAGACGATTGTGCGACGCGTACTCGCGTGTGACGTCTCGACGCGGAAGCGTCGCTCTCCGCTAACGTTTTACCTACGCTATTTCATACGCCGTTTCCCGTACGCACGCCTCTTTAATTTAGAACGGCTTATCGCGACTCGATCGGACTCGCTTATCGTAAAGTGTGTCGCTGCTCGTTTGCACACTAGTGTCCGAATGAACCGAGGTGCATCGGGCGGTTTACGTGGGACCCCGAGCCAAGAGAGATTGGCATCTGCCGCAGGACGAAGTGTATAAATACGCACGTAACGCGCTACCGTTCTTAATTACGCGGGATGGAATTTTCTGACGGCACCGCGCCTCGGCGGGGACGGATGCAAAAAACGGACGGTGACGGTGAAAAAATTGGTGTGCGGAGCGCGATTATTGAATGCTGCAGTTGAATGAATGAGAATGACGTCGGTGTTGAAGAGACGGACTGTGCAGAAAATTGCACGAGTAGTAGGCTTCGCGGAAAATGCACTGTACACGGATTTGATGTGTAATTTATCATACGAACGAAACGGAGCCAGTTCTTGTCGGGAGGGAAAAAAAGTAAGTGGAAATTGTAGAATAAAGTTGCAAGCGGTTTTGTGGAAAGTTATGCGACAATTTGTATGCGCGGGACGCGATTATTGGATGCTGCAGTTGAATGGATGAGGATGACTTCGGTGTTGAAGAAACGGACTGTGCAGAAAATTGCACGAGTAGTAGGCTTCTCGGAAAATGCACTGTACACGGATTTGATGTGTAATTTATAATACGGACGAAACGGAGCCAGTTCTTATCGGGAGGGAAAAAAAGTAAGTGGAAATTGTAAAATAAAGTTGCAAGCGGTGTTGTGCAAAGTCACGCGACAATTTGTATGCGCGGGACGCGATTATTGGATGCTGCAGTTGAATGGATGAGGATGACTTCGGTGTTGAAGAGACGGACTGTGCAGAAAATTGCACGAGTGGTAGGCTTCTCGGAAAATGCACTGTACACGGATTTGATGTGTAATTTATAATACGAACGAAACGGAGCCAGTTCTTGTCGGGAGGGAAAAAAAGTAAGTGGAAATTGTAGAATAAAGTTGCAAGCGGTGTTGTGCAAAGTTACGCGACAATTTGTATGCGCGGGACGCGATTATTGGATGCTGCAGTTGAATGGATGAGGATGACTTCGGTGTTGAAGAGACGGACTGTGCAGAAAATTGCACGAGTGGTAGGCTTCTCGGAAAATGCACTGTACACGGATTTGATGTGTAATTTATAATACGAACGAAACGGAGCCAGTTCTTGTCGGGAGGGAAAAAAAGTAAGTGGAAATTGCAGAGTAAAGTTGCAAGCGGTGTTGTGCAAAATTACGCGACAATTCGTATGCTCGCGGCGCGATGTTTGGATGCTGCAGTTGAATGAATGAGAATGACTTCGGTGTTGAAAAGACGGACTGTGTAGAAAATTGCACGAGTGGTAGGCTTCTCGGAAAATGCGCTGTGCTCGGATTTGATGTGTAATTTTCAATATCAACGAAACGGAGCCAGCTCTTATCGGGAGGGAAAAAAGTAAGTGGAAATTGCAGAGTAAAAATTCGTATGCGCACGTACGCATAGGTGTTGGGACGAGCCTATAGAAGTTTCTCGCTGACGCTAATTTGCTTTTCAACATAATCGATTGTCGGGTGGCAGAAACGTCGAAGCGCGCGTCACTTTATTTGTCCGTCAAAAGCGTTTTCTTTTACAAAACTCCGTTGCGCGTGATGTGCATTGCGTATATATAAACCGATTTATTGCTTTGCGTTGAAGACGTGTTGGTTTATGTGATATGTATAAAAGACATGATATATCTTGCATATATACATACATATATATATACATTCATGTTGATCCGATACAGATTGCAGACGTTATAATATATTTATATTGCGTGTACGATATATGCAGAATCATATCCAATTGAATTTTGTGGGAAAAAATGCCTTTGGGTTCAAAATACAAATAATATATATATATATTATTTGTATTTTGAACCCAAAGGAATCTTTTCCCACAAAATTAAATTGAATATGATCCTGTATATATCATACACGCAATATATATTATAACGCCCCAAATCTGTATCGGGTCAACATGTGTATTTATATGATGTATAGGGATCGACGAGTTGTAAGTCATACTTATATTTTGACATAATAATATATATATAATTATACACATACATTATAAGAACAACAGACACCTCTTCGACGCAAACCAGTAAATCTGTTTCTATCAACATACCCTGTACATACTCAATATACAACGTCCCACGCAACCAAGTTTTATAACAAAAATATCAGTACATAAAAAATGCCCCTGGGTCCATCCTGATGGAACTTGCCGGTACGTTCTCGCCTCTGTCTTACAATGACTGTTTATCCCTCATCACCGCCGACGACTATTCTTCTCACGCCAGTTTTATCCCCTTTTATTCTCTTTTCATTCGCATCGCCACACGCGAACATACTCCGCTCTCGCTATCCGATATTTACCGCAGACGTGAATGAAGCCAGGTACGGACGTGCGTTCGACTTATTCAAACGGGCATGTGCCCTCGATTTGGTACTGTCACGCGTTTTTAATAAGGCGCCGATGGAAATGACGCAGTCTTTGTTGGTTTGCATGCAACTGGTTAGCACGGTGCAATGAGACTCGAATGTCTCGGCGTGGGTGCAAACGCACATCGAAACATACTTTTCTCGTTTCGACGGCGTCGCCCTCAAAAATTTGGGATCGCACGAAAACAGCCTCGGTCGACTTTTTTTTATTGCTCAACAAACGTGTCCGGGTAGCCTGTATTAAGTTAATTTGTGACTAATTTGAGCCGTTTATTTTGAAAGCGGCCTAACTCCGTTTTTCAATATTTTCCGGTTACCATGGTTACAAGTACAAATTCATGTTATTTATTAGTAAATGTTATTTATCTCGATATGAAGATAAATGGAGTTAGACCATTCTATCAATTCTTGTCGCTAATAACAGTATGAACTTTGTCATAATTATAAAGCTTTGCCAAATTGCTAGAGGGGAAATATAAATGCATTTAGTTTCAGGTAAATGAATATTTTGAATGAGTTATGCAAATCAAGGATTCTGCCGACGACTACTTAATTTAAATGCAATCGATTTACAAAAAAGTATTTTCTATCTTTATTTCGATCAACCCATAAAGGTTGCGGTTTTATAGCCGTTTTGAACTTTAATTGCGTTGATTTTTAACATATCGTTCGTGCAAATAAAATGAGCTCTTAAGAAAACACGAGAAAAAATAGGCTTTTTTCCAGGCCGCGTGGTTTAAATATGTATGACGGCAAAAGTGTAAAAATACTTTTTGGCAAACAAATCTTCTTACAATAAACACGGTCGACTTTTTTTCTCTCAAAGTTATTCCTTGTCTCAAATCTTGACTAATTTGTGTCCGTTTAGTGACGTACGTTTTATTATTAAACCTCCGGTGACACATGATATCTAAAAAATTCCGTAACGCGCCCGCGTGCAAAAAATATAGGAACCGTGAAATGAATGACGTCTCAAGCTTTTACCCGATCCGTCAAATATTTTTTTAATAGTCAATAATTGACCTCCACATATTACCAGCTCGGAACAAGCAAATATAATATTTATAATTACACTTGTGTATGGCAGCAAGCGAACAAAATCGCTACGCCGTTTCTCGCTCGCGTTTTTGATTTTACGTATAAATGATTCGAGAAAAAGCCCCTCTCATCCGCGCGCGTGTTTTTCGTTCACGATATGAGCCGTTTATTTTGAAAGTGGCCTAACTCCGTTTTTCAATATTTTCCGGTTACCATGGTTACATGTACAAATTCATGATATTTATCAGTAAATGTTATTTATCTCGATTTGAAGATAAATGGAGTTAGACCACTTTCAAAATAAACGCCTCATTTAATGATTAAGGAATATAAAGCCCGTTTTTGGTTGAAAATACTGAATATAGAATTTTACTACTGCAAATTATGCAAATTATAACAGTATTGAAATTAAACATGTCATCTAGAACCCTTTTTTGGTTAAGAATGCCTCTCTATGAGGTTGCAATTAAACACCTCACGTAATATTAATTAATTTGGGGATAAAAATGTGTGGTCTTGTTAGTGGTTGAGGTATTTTGTTATTACCCAAAGAAATTTAATTTTTATTTATTTTTCCGCATCAAATTTATTTAAATTCCCTTTGTTCTCTTTCCAGCTTAATTTTATGATTATGAAACTAATTATCTCCTGATGATGATACGATAATACGATAAACGTGTCGAAATATTGGGTTAATATGGGACGCTTAATCAGCGCTCGTAACAAGTAATTAAATTTTTGACCACAATTACAAAACATAGCCACAATTTCTTTTACGCAGTACAAAGTAATTTACACTCTCAATATATCTTTCTATAACATTCTAAAATCTTTCTATTCATAAACTCAAGGATTTACTTTATAATTGATCATATGTGATTGGCGAGATAATTGAGCCGTTTATTTTGAAAGTGGCCTAACTCCGTTTTTTAATATTTTCTGGTTACCATGGTTACATGTACAAATTCATGTTATTTATCAGTAAATGTTATTTATCTCGATTTGAAGATAAATGGAGTTAGGCCACTTTCAAAATAAACGGCTCAATTAAGGTGATTTAGATAAATAATACAATAAGTTTTTGGGGTATCGTTTAGTCGGTAATTCTCCGGGTGTTTGCATAGATTACTTTCAACATCTGTAGACTCGGTGGGTACTCTGCAATATTTATACGCGGTGTGCAAATCGTAAAGTACGTGGGCAGTCCGATAAGTACTTAGCCTACAAAAGAAAAACGAACATTTTGGAAAATTGACGATTTATTTTTCAACATAGTCTCCTTTTAACTCGATACACTTGATCCAGCTATGCTCCAACTTCTTCAACCCATCTGAAAAATACGTTTTCTGGAGATCTGCAAAGTAGGCCTCCGTGGCGGCGATAACCTCCTCATTCGACTCAAATTTCTGCCCAGCGAGTGACTTTTTCAAGTTTGGGAACAAAAAGACGTCTCACGGGGCCAAATCTGGAAAATACGGTGGATGGGGCAGCTGTTCGTACCCTAATTCAACGAATTTGGCTGTAGCTTGGGCAGAGGTGTGAGCCGGTGCGTTATCGTGGTGAAAGAGCACTTTTTTCTTCGCGAAATGGGGCCGTCTTTTCCTTAATTCAGCGTCGAATCGGCTTAATAATTCGGCATAGTACAGCCCTGTGACTGTTTTGCCCTTCTCCAGGTAGTCTATGTAGATCACACCTTGTGAATCCCAGAAAACGGTGGCCATCACCTTTCCGGCCGATAAGACAGTCTTCGCCTTCTTCGGAGCACATTCGCCGGGCGCAGTCCACTGTTTCGACTGTTCCTTGGTCTCTGGTGTGTACCAGTGGATCCACGTTTCGTCGACAGTCATAAAACGACGTAGAAACTCTTTCGGATTGCGTTTAAACAGTGTCAAACACTGCTCTGAAGTGGTCTCACGGATGCGCTTGTTATCCGGAGTGAGCAAACGCGGCACCCATCGAGCAGAAAGCTTTCTCATGCCCAATATTTCATGCAGGATATGCCCAGATTTCATCGCTGGATCAAGTGTATCGAGTTAAAAGGAGACTATGTTGAAAAATAAATCGTCAATTTTCCAAAATTGTCGTTTTTCTTTTGTAGGCTAAGTACTTATCGAACTGCCCACGTACAGTACTTGTGTACAGCGCGTACGATATGTACCGTATCATATCTGGGAAACATACTCGGTGCATATTACACAATATGTAGACGGAATCCACCGAATCCATACTGTTCCGCGCGTATAATGCACACTATACGATTTGTACGTCGTATGTATGTTACGCAATTTCTTAAACCGACGAGTTCGAGTACTCACATGCAACACATGCAGTGCACATCTTTAGACTTACTACTACTTTACTGCCAGTAAGCAAATTAACAGTTCTAGAATTAAATATATATTTGAATTTTGGTTCCATTTTACACCTTTTCTGTGTGTTAATGCATCGAAAACGTATTAATCGTAAATCGTAACGTAGATTTTTCAAACTTGCATTTACATGTATATCAGGGAATGCGCGTTCAACTGGGTGTGCGCAGCATTCTACATAAAACTTGCCACGAAAGCACAAGCATTTTTACAACTTGACCATCATAGCATTTATATGTATACAAATGAACATGTATAATTATGTAGAAATTTAATATGTGAAACTAGAGAGGATAATATTTATAAACTATAACAACACAATCAAGACAGTGTTGTCTTATTTCCTAATCTTTCATCGTTTCGTCGTTTCGCCTTTATGCCGTTTCGTCTTTACTATGCTTGAATCCGAATCCGAACTGTAATTCATTATGGTAACCTAATTTCGTTAAATTTTATTATCTATTATTTTTTTTATTATTTTATTATTTCGAACTTACAACCAGAAAAGTAAGAAAAATGATATTTGACACAAAATTCTTTATTGTTTGTTTATCGTACAGACTCTTTAACACTTTGACTGCCGTGCGTGTTTTGCTGTATTAGAACCGCGACGCGATAAAATACTGCAGCGTTTGACTGAATTATGCAAAATGTAAATAATGTGCAGGTACTGGAGACAAAAGGATCGCATCACTATTCTAACAATAACTAAATTTATAAAATAATTATTTCTACCCATTGCGAATATTTTGGATCTTCAGTAAAATCTTTTGCGCCAGTCAGCGGTGACCATCACGGCAATCAAAGTGTTAACAACCAATCAAAGCAAATGAAAACAAGTAAAATTCTATACAATTATTTATTCCAGCGCTTCTGCATTTAAAACATTCATCAGCCATCTATTTTAGCGTTTCTGCACTGATCATCAAAGTTACCATTTTAACACGTTGATTGCCATGCGTATTTTGCTGTATTAGAACCGCGATTCTATGAAATACTACAGCATTTGACTGAATTACGCAAAATGTAAATAATTTGCAGGTATTGCAGACCAAAGGATCGCGTCACTATTCTAACAACAACTGCATTTATAAAATAATTATTGTTACCCATTGCGAATATTTTGATCTTCAATAAAATCTCTTGCGCCGATCAGCGGTGACCATCACGGCAATCAAAGTGTTAACAACCAATCAAAGCAAATGAAAACAAGTGAAAACAGTCAAAATGTTAACGATTGCTGATAAGCTGAAAACAAAAATGATTGTGTGCGGATTTATCCGCTCCCGGTGATAATGGTTAGTTTTTGTTTGCACATTATTCCGTTAAATTATGCAAATGGGTTAACGCAACGTTCCACCTAAAGCCGGAGAAAAGCAGCGAACCTTTCCTTGCTACAGCAGATTCCCACATATCCCTATTCCACGTTCTCCACCAGGCCCCATAATTCACCGGGGCCGTCGAATCCGCATCAAAATCCTCGGGAAGTGCGCGAAGGAAGCAGCGGCTCGAGGACGCAGGAGCAAGACAATTTAAAAGCAGATCCGCAGGGGGGAGTGAGTCAGTCGGTCGCGGTCGTTGTTCGTCGCCTAACGGGTTTTCATGTAACGGGGTCGACCGTGCTTCGTCCTCTTCCCGTCTTCTTCCCATTCTCTTGTCGTCTTCTTCCCACACGCTGCCAACAGCGGGGCCAACACTCGCGCGGCTACCGACGACTGGAGCGGGTGGCTTCTCGTGACCGTTTCTCGTGACCGTTTCTTGAGACCAGGACGCTGACCCAGAATCCCGTCAAATCCGTTTCGCCGCAGCGACGACCTCGCCCCTAGCTGCCCGTCTTTCTCTTTCCTTACACCTTTCCACCTTTCTCCGCGCGACGGATTCTCCGCTGGCGCTGCCTAAATAGCTGCCTAATGGGTGCCTAATGGGTGCCGCCGCGGGAAAATTCGTCGGAGCGCACCTTCGCAGTTCTGGGCTACTTGGCATTTCGCGGACCCGTAGCTTCAAGGTATTTTCGCGTTTTTGCGTTGCGGTAAGGAGTGAGGATTCAATTTTGGAGCTTCGGGTCGTTTGGATGATTAGGTTTTGGTACCGTTGGATGATGAGCTTCTGGATCTGTTGATAAATGAAGTTGACCCGATGTTTCATTGTTAGGTTGACTGTTGATTTTTCTATCTCTATGCATTTTTGTTACATAGTTTTGTTCCGGGACATTTAGCATATTTGTCAGGGCGGACCTTCAGGATTCTGGGCTACTTGGCATTTTGCGTCGCGGTAAGGAGTGAGGATTCAATTTTGGAGCTTTGGGTCGTTTGGATGATTAGGTTTTGGTACTATTGGATGATGAGCTTCTGGATCTATTGGTTAATGAAGTTTGACCCGATTTCCATTGTTAGATTGACTGTTGATTTTTCTAGCACTATGCATTTTCGTTACGTAGTTTTGTTGCGGGACATTTAGCATATTTGTCAGGATGGACCTTCACGATTCTGGGCTACTTGGCATTTCGCGGACCCGTGGCTTCTGGGTAGTTTTGTGTTTTTGCGTCGCGGTGAGGATTCAATTTTAGAGCTTTGGGTCGTTTAGATGATTAGATTCTAATTCTGGAGCTTCTGGATCTGCTGATTAATGAAGTTGACCTGATTTTTCATTGTTAGACTGACCGTTGATTTTTCTACCGCTGTGCATTTTCGGTACATAGTTTTGTTCCGGGACATTTAGTATATTTGTCAGGGCGGACCTTCAGGATTCTGGACTACTTGGAATTTCGCGAAGCCGTGGCTTTTGGGTAGTTTCGCGTTTTTGCGTCGCGGTAGGGAGTGAGGATTCTATTTTGGAGTTTCGGGTCGTTTAGATGATTAGATTCTGATTCTGGAGCTTCTGGATCTGTTGATTAATGAAGTTCACCTGATTTTTCATTGTTAGATTGACTGTTGATTTTTCTACCGCTGTGCATTTTCGGTACATAGTTTTGTTCCGGGACATTTAGTATATTTGTAAGGGAGGACATTCAGGATTCTGGACTACTTGGAATTGCGTCGCCGAAGCCGTGGCTTTTGGGTAGTTTCGCGTTTTTGCGTCGCGGTAGGGAGTGAGGATTCTATTTTGGAGTTTCGGGACGTTTGGATGATTAGATTCTGATTCTGGAGCTTCTGGATCTGCTGATTAATGAAGTTGACCTGATTTTTCATTGTTAGATTGACTGTTGATTTTTCTACCGCTATGCATTTTCGTTGCATAGTTTTTTTCCGGGACATTTAGCATGTTTGTTAGAGTGGACTTTCGGGATTCTGGGCGACTTAGCATTTTGCGTCGCCGGGAAAGCGAGTTTTCGGCTTCTGGGTAATTTCGCGTTTTTGTGTCGCAGTAACGAGTGAGGATTCAATTTTGGAGCTTCTGGTCGTTAGAATGATTAGGTTTTGGTACTATTGGATGATGAGCTTCTGGATCTGTCGATTGATGAAGTTGACGCAATTTTTTGGGCAATGTGCGAATGCGTTAGATCGACTGGTGATTTTTATACCACTGTGCATTTTCGGTACATAGTTTTGTTCCGGGACATTTAGTATATTTGTCGAGACGGACCTTCAGGATTCTGGGCTACTTGGCATTTCGCGTCGCGGTAAGGAGTGAGGATTCAATTTTGAAACTTCAGGTCGTTTGAATGATTAGATGTTGGTACTATTGGATGATGAGCTTCTGGATCTATTGATTGATGAAATTGACGCAATTTTTTAGGCAATGTGCAAATGCGTTAGATTGACTGGTGATTTTTTTACCGTTGTGCATTTTCGTTACATAATTTTGTTCCGGGACATTTAGCATATTTGTCAAGGTGGACCTTAAGGATTCTGGGCTACTTGGCATTTCGCGAAACCGTGGTTTCTGGGTAGTTTCGCATTTTTGCGTCGCGGTAAGGAGTGAGGATTCAATTTTAGAGCATGGGTCGTTTAGATAATCAGGTTTTGGTACTCGATGGTATTCGATGATGAGCTTCTGGATCTGTTGGTTAAAGAAGTTTACCTGATTTGTCATTGTTAGATTGACTGTTGATTTTTCTACCGCTGTGCATTTTCGTTACATAGTTTTGTTCCGAGACATTTAGCATATTTTTCAGAGCGGACCTTCAGGGCATTTCGCGAAACCGTGGTTTCTGGGTAGTTTCGCATTTTTGTGTCGCGGTAAGGAGTGAGAATTCAATTTTGAAACTTCAGGTCGTATGAATGATTAGATGTTGATTCTATTGGATGATGAGCTTCTGGATCTGATTGATGAAATTGAATTTTTTTGACAATTGCAAATCCATTGTTAGATTGACTGGTGATTTTTTTACCGTTGTGCATTTTCGTTACATAATTTTGTTCCGGGACATTTAGCATATTTGTCAAGGTGGACCTTAAGGATTCTGGGCTACTTGGCATTTCGCGAAACCGCGGTTTCTGGGTAGTTTCGCATTTTTGCGCCGCGGTAAGGAGTGAGGATTCAATTTTAGAGCATGGGTCGTTTAGATAATCAGTTTTTGGTACTCGATGGTATTCGATGATGAACTTCTGGATCTGTTGGTTAAAGAAGTTTACCTGATTTGTCATTGTTAGATTGACTGGTGATTTTTTTACCGCTATGCATTTTCGTTGCATAGTTTTATTCCGGGACATTTAGCATGTTTGTTAGAGCGGACTTTCGGGATTCTAGGCTACTTGTCATTTTGCGTCGTCGTGGAAGCGAGTTTTGGGGTTCTGGCTAGTTTGGCTTTTTTGAACCGCAGTGCGAAGTCATAAGAATTGGATTTTGGAGCTGATTTTCTGGTTCAGTTGATTGATAAAGTTGACGTGATTTTTCAGTTTCTGCGCAAATGCGTTAGATTGTTTATTATGGAATTCTGGGGTGTTTGGAATGCTGCAACGCGGTGAAAATGAGTAAGAATTAAATTGTGGGGTTCTGGGTCAGTTGGTTGATGAAGGCGATGCGATTTTTCTCTCGCCATGCAATTCCGTTATATAGTTTTGTTCGCGGTGAAAATTCCTGAGAATTGAAACTTCGGATTCTGTTTGTTCTGGAACGTTTAGTATTTTTCTGTCGCTATTTGCATTTCGATACTCGTTTATTTGCGTCTTTGTTGAAGTTCACACGATTTTTTTTTGTCGCGGTACAAAATCCTTAGATTGTTTGTTCTGAAGCACTGTCGCCCATTCACATCTTTGTTGAAAATTATCCGGTTTCCCGTTCGTCCCGATTTCGTTCGACTATTTGTTTCAATATTCTACTCTCTAACTTCTCGTTTTTCACTTTTTCAACTCTTTGCGCTCCGGTCAGTCTCATTTAATTTTTTACTTCACCGCGTAACTTCACTCTTTCTCTTCCTTCTATACCTTCTTCCTTAAACTTTCGCCGACTCGTCTTCCTTCTACTTTCCTCGACATCTTGCCTCTTAGTTCAATTTTCTTCCACTTGTCTAAGTTCAATTTTTTCTACTCCTTGTCCGTTTAATTTTTTCCACGCCTTGCGCCTGTTTCATCTTTTCCGCTGCTTGTCTCATTTAAATTTTCTTCCACTCCTTGCTTCACATGCCCTTTCTCAACATCCAACTTCTTCATGAAGCTCCTCAAGTCCTTCCCTACCTATCCAATTTCCTTAAATCCCTTCTTTCCGCTGTCTACCGTCTACTCGACTCCCCTAAGCACCTTCACCGTCTTTTTCATTTGCCTTCCTACTTTATGCTACTTTTTCAAATCCTTCGATTTTGGTTCAATTTTCTTCCACCCTTTACCCTAGCTCATTTTTGCCACTCTTTGCCCTACTTTAACTCTTTGCGCTCGACCGGTGCCTCTCAGGCACCACGGCAAGTGCTGCGTCAACTCGACCGGTGCCTCTCAGGCACCACTCGCATCGATGCGGTAAATTGAGTGGTAACGGTGTTTATTTGTGTTTGGCCTAACGAATATCGCTTAACCCTCTATGGACCGATTTTTTTTTATGGCTACACAAAATCTATGTAACTTGAAATCAACAAATATCAACCTGGCCAGTTTCAACAATTTTTTGTAGATCATTTTATGAGGTGTCTACATAAGTATGGAATTTCATAAAACAGGTGGCGTGTGGCATTAAACATAAATATACGATGCATTTCCTTATCTGATGATTTTTACTACTAGTTTCATTGTCGCTATCAATAGTATTTCTACGTCGTCGGGCCGTTTTTTCCCTTTCGTCCAATGCAAAAAACGGCGGGAGCAAAGTTGTACACCTATTATATAAAGATGTCTTATCTCAAAAACACAAACGAATTTCAATGCGTGCATTATGCCTTGAGAATAATAGAACGCTGATAGACGTCGCTATTCCTTCTTTCAATTTTCTTTAAAAAAAAGGTACAAAAAGAACGAATCACAAAATGCATATCCAATGCAAAGTTTGTTCCCAACGAAAGTCCGGCCAAAGACGACAAACTGTGTACTATTGTGACACATGCCCCGACAAGCCAAGAATGCACATTGGACATTGTTTTACAAAATACCACAAGAAGAAAAATTATAGAACGTAATCCTTAATAAATATCCTTCATTAAGTTAAATAAATGTATGTAATGTTAAAATATACGAGTTTAAAGTGTCCCATTGTGCCTAAAATTATTTTAAGTTAACAGAAACGAACTCATGAAATAGGCGCGCGCGCAGCGGATTACTGTCGAGTTGCTGGTCAGCCCGAGAGAAAAGCGCGTCAAGCGCAAAGGGTTAATTTTTTGCATTGCCTTAGTCTAATTTTTTCCACTATTTACCTTTCTCCAACTTCATTCCATTCCTTGCTTCAGCTCCCTTCTCTCAACTTCCAACTTCTTCGCGAAACTCCTTAAGTCCTCCCTCACCTATCCAATTTCCTTAAATCCTCACCTTCCACTGTCTCCTTCTGTACTCGACTCCTTCAAGTTCCTTCCGTCACTTCCTGCGCCGCGTTCTTGTGCAGAACTCGCGAAGAATTTCACTTGCTTTCCTAGTTTGATATACTCCCGCAATCTGCTTCGACACACTTGCGTAACCTGCACAATTATCCTTCGCCACTCGTCTTCCACATACCGGTATGAAACTTTCTTTACTGTAATGTACCGTACGTTTCCATGGGAAGTGCCCGAGCTGATAGAGAAACCGGTTGAAGTTCCCAGCGATCGACACTTTCTGCCGGTTTAGTTTCATTCTACAAGCCTTATTAAGGTCTAGCGCCGTCTGCCGCTTTTGGTGTAAAACTCGCGTAATCACGTTTCAATGAATATTATATATCGAGTTAAAGTTGTCCCATCTGAGGGGACAATTTTAAGTTAGCAAATCACTCGGTTGTCCCCGCGCGGGGACATGAAACTTTATTAGCGATTACGGAGAATGAACTTATTCCACCGCAATTTTTTAAGAAACACGTGTTCTCCTGTAGTTTTCTATTAAAATGGCACAAAAAACAAATCGAAATATGATCAAATTAACAAGATGCATGATAAATAAATCAACCGTTTTACATGTCGAAAAAGAACGTGCGAAGTGCATTCACAACGGACTATACACTTCTCTAATCCGTTGAGCAATTTGTAGATTTACTGGATTAGGCATACAAAGGTACACGGGTATGGCTCAATGATATGGGAAACTTGATAAGATAATAAAGAAATCCGGAAACTGAGAGAAGAAATTTACAAGATCTCAGTTCGCAGTTCGCAATTCGAATCTCAGAAGAAAGAAAACAGCAAAAACCAATGACACACCACATGTTTGTGAAAAGTCTTGTAAAGCAGTTGACCAATATGTGTTCTTCAATGTCCACAAATTCGTATAAACCAACTTTCATTACAATTCCTTACTTGGTTCTAAAATTATACTCTATAATATCAAGTTTCCAAGGGTGTATGTTTTCGCGAAAAAGTGGCGTCGAGTTGCTGGTAGGTAACGTCCGAAACGGTGCCGAGTGCAAAGGGATATAATTTGTCTATGATCTGACGAATGCTTGGAATTTATGAAACAAACCAAGACGGGCAATGGTCACTTGTTTTTTGGGCGGGGATTTTAATAATGATAGTATGAACTTGACACTGTTTTCAAATCGTCGGTTTGTTGTGCGAAACTTACGTGAAAAACATACATAAAATTTAAGTGATTTTATTCGAAAATAAATAATGCGTACGATATATAGAAAATTATTTTTGTTCCGTTCTTTTAATTTCGGTCAAATGCAAATAATGCCTACGAGATATCCATGCCTTCGCATTGTGAAATGATTTTTAAAATGAAAATGATTTTTGTTCCGTTCTTTTAATTTCGGTCAAATGCAAATAATGCCTACGAGATATCCATACCTTCGCATTGTGAAATGATTTTTGAAATGAAAATGATTTTTGTTCCGTTCTTTTAATTTCGGTCAAATGCAAATAATGCCTACGAGATATCCATGCCTTCGCATTGTGAAATGATTTTTTAAATGAAAATGATTTTTGTTCCGTTCTTTTAATTTCGGTCAAATGCAAATAATGCCTACGGCATATCCATGCCTTCGAATTGATGCATTTTAAAAAGCATACCTTACAATTGCACCTGCAACCTGCGAATTTTTGCAACCCAACGCGATGCCGGTACAAAAACTATAATTTACCGCGTATTTATTTTTTACGACGCACTATCGATTAGCGAGTATTTCAGCCCAGAGGTCAGATCGACTTGGCTACGGCGGAAGTTCGCAGAATATGGTATTGTAGGTTTGATTGCAATCGCCCTGAGATCGTCACGTAGAATAATTGTCTCCTGAGCCTGGCCCTTGAATCAGCCATGTCATCGTTTCGTCTTTATTCGACATTCCCAAGGACGAGCGCAGTCCTTGTTAGCGCTACAAAAAGTATTCCTCAATTAGATCTCAATTTTTCTCCAACCCCCTGTCATTTGAAGTTATTATCCTCCCGATGGCTCGACACTTCTTTTCTTTGGAACTCGAATGTCGCCGAGCAATCTGCGATAGCCTCGGACACGCTGATTTCACGTTATATCAAATGCCTGTTTTGTATTTTACGCAAACCTTCTTTGGCGTTGGCTGTTTATAACGCTATAGGGGAGAGTATTGTATTTTTGTATTATTTCGATTTTATATTTTTTACCATTTTTTACAATGTATACAATTTTGTATTTTTCAAATATAGAAGGACGGAAGAAGTGCCAATAAAATTTAAGTAGTAGAAAATAAAGTCACTAAGTGTACCTTCAAGGTAGAACCATTTATTAAATTTTAAAAATTATTTATAACAGTGAAAAATGAATTCAAAAAAATCGTGTCAACGGTTCAATATAGGAAACCGGTTTCCTTATTTGGACCGCTAGTTTTCTAAATTGGACCATGACCTTTCTTAACGGCAATTACAACAAAAGAACGTTTTAATTGCAGCACTAACTCCAGCACACCGAGTATGTATCCAAGCGTGACATTCCATGCATTGTATAATTTCTTCTTCCTTGGTTTCTTCGCATAATATACAAAACCATGAATCATCAGTTTCTTTTTTATGTTTCTGCATTTTGTTAAACTTTGGTGAACTGGTTTTTTTTTAAGTTTTAGTATAACCGTGATTTGTAGGAGGTGCTTGTTATTTCCACTGCTTTCTGGGCTATTGGTGCACTGCGAGAAGACGGAGGGCCAGTTGGATTTGGATTTTTCTTTGCTCGCGGTGATATTTTTTCAAGAACTGTCCTAAATCGTTTATTTTCGTTATCACTTCTATCTTCAACACCATCACTACTAGAAGATATTTTTTTAATTATAATTTATCCATGAAAAAGATGTCGTTGCCGAAATTGGACCGGTTCAATTTCGGCAACTGTTTTCGGTCCAACTTGGGAAACTTGAATATTTAATGCTTGATATTGTACAGAAACGTCAAACTAACATAACTTCGCAGAATTATAATTGCAAATTGTATATAAATGAGCAAGTTTTGTGGTGGTATAATAAGACATCTAATTACCTACATTTAGACGAATGAACTGCTTTCACACTTATGTCGAAATAACAGATTTTCTTCTTAGCCCAACGAATAACACTTCTCTCAATGTAACCACGAGGCGTTTCTTTAAAAACACAATTGCATTAACCTCTTCTACATCTACGTATAACAAAATGCCTATCTCAAATCTCGCAGTCTTTGTATATCATAGCGGTCCAATTTAGGCTACCTTAGCCTACGTTCTTTCGCTTATCGCATATTTTTGTAAGATCGCATATCTGTGCTAAATGAGTTGTGTGCCGAATAAGGTCTCGTAACATTATAAATTGGGAAAACTACTGTTTCACCCCAGAGGGTTGAAATTACGAGGTAAAAATGGGAAACCGTGGGGAACAATGGTCAACGCGATGCGCTGTTGATATCTGGTCTGAGTTATTATATGTCTATTGCAAGTCTGTGTACTATGGAAAGGTATGTGACATTTTGAGGTATTCTTTTATGGCGGTGGATACGAAAGAGTAGGAAAGAGATAACATTGTGCTGGTCGCAATATTTTTAGGTGTACCAAACAAGCATACTACGATTTCTTCAACCCCACCGACCGACTAACCAAAATTCGAACGCCCAACTTCCCTGTTTATTTCGCACGAACCTTCGGGGTCTCGAAAATCGTTCCATCAAGATTTGCCATCATAGCGAGTTCAGGCCAGTCGCATCGCAGAAATGATGGCTTCGAAGCGAAGGCCGTGCGAAGTCTCGCGTTGGAACGTACGATTGCTTAATGCCTGCCATTAACAGCATTTTAAGCATCCCGACGTCGTTGAACAATGTAGGATGTAACGAAGCGCATCGCGTGCCGAGAATTCTCGCGGAGCGGAAATTTGAATTTTTCGTCGGAGCCGTTGATCCGCGAATTATCCTTGGCTTCCGATGTTTCGCCGATGTTGTTCACTGATCGGTACTATTGACGGTGTTCAGTTGAAATGAACTTTTATCGGCTGCTTAGTAAAAGACTTCAGGATTCTTGTTTCTCTTCAAATGTCCCTGTATGGATATAAATTATAACAAATAGATTGTGTGTGCTTTTTTTTTATTTATTTAATTTAGACACTTATCAATTTGTTTGAAAATTCTACGTTCTCAAACGTTTGAAAATTCTATGCATTTTTATAAATTCACATCTATAATCATCGATGACATATGTCACTGAGGAGCGGTGTCAAAAATATCTGCCAAATGTACGTCTTTTTCACATGAACCACTTGGGAACATAAAGACGTGCCACGCACGAATCGAGATGCTTTTATTCCAAAGCCGTCAGCGACATGTATACCACGTCGACAGGCATTTGTCTTCGCCAAAACGACCGTTTTTACTTAGATTCGGCGTCTAATCATCAATAATTCGGCATAGTGCTACTGTGACTGTTTTTTCTGGGAATGTTTTTTGCATTTATCCCAGAAAATCTTTTCCGCCGGACATGTTATATTGAACACATTCGCCGGGCGCAGAAAATTAAATCGTTTAGCTGTTAAGTGGTTCTGGTGTGAACATCTGGAAATAATAATATCGTCTTAGTCACAAAACGACGTAGAAACTTTTCGGATTTCTAAACTTCAAATGTCCGTGTATGGATATACATTATAACAAATAGATTGTGTGTGCTTTTTTTTTTATTTATTTAATTTAGACACTTATCAATTTGTTTGAAAATTCTACGTTCTCAAACGTTTGAAAATTCTATGCATTTTTATAAATTCACGTCTATAATCATCGATGACATATGTCACTGAGAACGGGGCGGTGTCAAAAATATCTGCCAAATGTACGTCTTTTTCACATGAACCACTTGCGCTATAAAGACGTGCCACGCACGTCGAGATGCTTTTATTCCAAAGCCGTCAGCGACATGTACCATGTCGACAGGCATTTGTCTTCAAAAGAAAAACGACGTGTCTTTCGGAAAATTGACGATGCTATTCTACATCAATAGCTGCTACTTGGCTTTATGGCGAATTTTTTGCATTTATAGTAAAATCTTTTGCGCCGGCATGTTATATTGTAGAGTGCGGCAGCCGAAAATTAAATCGTAGCGCAAGTGGTTAAGGGGAACATCTAGAAATAATAATATCCTTAAATAAGATCATAGGAGACGATTGAAAAAAATGATCGATCTTTCACTGACAATCGTGATTATTCACACTGCAAAAAAATGCCGCACGTGCTGGCATAACAGATCTACAAATTGCTGCCGTAAGAACTCCATGACATTCACACCGATAATTTGAATGAGTCACATTAGCTCACGTCGTTTCTAAAACGAATGCGTTCGGCTCTTCGTCCTTTTCTTGCATAATCAACGTAAGTCCCAAACTTTGTACCACTTTCACTGAAATCAACGTTTCCGTCCAGAACAACGATCGCGAATCCTTGGACTTGGACGACACACGAATAATCGTTTCCTATTCTTCCGTCAGAGACCAGACCCCCCACAGCGACCGAATAGCGGGTGAAAGAGCAATAACAAGAAAAATAAATTGCGAAACCTTTATTTTACAATAATACGTCCGATCTTTACAATTCTCCGGTGGAATGCCGAGGTGTCATGGAATGCGATGATCTAACACCCCTTCATTACCCTTCTCTTTTCCAAACAAAAATCCGTAGCAAAGATTTTGATTACTCCGTATTTTGATTATGACTCATCGCATTCCGCACAACAATGACGACTTCACTGCCCGACAATCACCTAAGACCCCTTTGAATTTCGTCGCAAATTTATTTTCCGCTAACACACGCGATGGAGGTTATCGCGCGTCCACGGAAGCTCTCCTTTGCGGAAATCAGAAAACGTATTTTTCAGACGCGTTTGCAAAAAGTTGGAGCACCGCCGTAACGAACAGTAATCGTATCGTTGATTGGCGTGCTTCGATTATACAATTAATCCGTTTTGCAAAAAGGGCTCGTGCCCCTTATTCTTCGCCGGTGACCAGAGGGTGATTCGTTTTTCCGAGTTTTTGTTGTGCTGGAGGATACCAGGTTGTTCAATAAGTTTTGTCGTTTGATAAGAAAAACACAATGTTATGGTTCAAAATACACTTTATTATTCAGTATAATCTACTTGAACATTAATGCACTTGCTCCAACGATCCTCCAATCTGTGGATCTCATCCCTGAAGTGAGATTCCGGAAGGTCTGCAAAATACGCTTCAACAACCGTTATGACCTCTTCATTTGACGAAAAACGCTTGCCACGCATAAATTTTTTGAGTTCTGGAAACAAATGGAAGTCGCTGGGAGCCAAATCTGGTGAATACGGCGGATGCTCCAACAATTCGAACTTTAATTCATGGATTTTAGCCATTGTCAAAATGCTCTTGTGACACGGTGCGTTGTCCTGATAAAAAGGATTTTTTTCTTCTGCAAACCGGGTCTTTTTTCACGAATTTTTCCTTCAACTGGTCCAAAAGGTTGCAATAATATTCAGAATTAATTGTTTTACCAGTTTGCAAGTAATCCACAAATAAAATTCCTTTCGTATCCCAAAAAACTGATGCCAGAACCTTCTTGGCCGATTTCTGGACACGAACTCGTTTCGAAGCCGAACAACCAGGTTCACACCACTCTTTAGCCTCTTGTTTTGATTTAGGATCATGGTGATAGACCCAAGTCTCATCCAAAGAGATGAATCGACGCACAAAATCCACTTTATTTTTTAAAACGCTCCAAATTTTGTTGAGAAAGTCGCATTCGAATGTATTTTCGTTCAATTGTTAGCGAATGCGGCACCCATTGTGCACACAGCTTTTTAAAACTCAAAATTTCATTTAAAATATGACTCACACTGCCTAATGAAATGTGTGATCTATAAATCCCTCATCAGTCAATCGACGATCTTCCAAAACCATATCCTGTACTTTGGCTACGATTTCTGGGGTTGATGCGGTTTTTGGACGTCCTTCACGTGGATCGTCTTCAAGGCGTCGACCACGTTTAAATTCAGCAACCCATCTTTCACTGTTCTAATTGAAGGTGAACGTTCATTCGCGCGTCTTAACATTCGTTCGTGAATTTCTTTTGGTGCTACACCTTCCAAAAATAAGAATTTTATCACTGCACGATATTCAATTTTTTCCATTGTCGAAAATACTGTGACACGGCGACACTAAATGGCTTGTAAACAAAGAATGAATTGACTGATTGAAATGAACCTTCACATACGTTGATAAGAAGAGTGAACCAACAAAACGAAAACAAATTTGGACTAGTAGCAACGCCCTCAACAAAACAAAACAAAACTTATTGAACAACCTGGTAGATTAACTGAGTGCGTGCAGTGACTTATCTGAATGCGTTCTTAGAAGCGCAGTAACGTTGGTTAACCCATTTGCATAATTTGGCGAAATAATACGTAAACAAAAACTGACCATTATCACCACGAGCGGATAAATCTGCACACAATGATTTTTGTTTTCAGCTTATCAGCAATCGTTAGAGAGTCTGTACGATAAACAAACAATAAAGAATTTTGTGAAAATATTATTTTTCTTACTTTTCTGGTTTCAAGTTCAAAATAATAAAATAATAAAAAAAATAATAGATAATAAAATTTAACAAAATTAGGTTACCATAATGAATTACAGTTCGGATTCGGATTCAAGCATAGAAATGCAAATATCCCATAAGCGTAAACGTGCCATAACTCTAATAGATAGTAATGAAGATGACCAGCTCGATAATATTGAAATTGGAGATTTCTGATGGGGAAAACGAAATTGTATGCCAACATTACATGATTTTACTGCCGTAAGTGGTGTAACCATCAACGTCGATGGAATGTCCGGGCGCGATGTTTACGAATTATTTTTCAACGTGGAACTAGTCCAAAAAATAGTTGTGGAAAATACGAAGATTATATAATAATTTGAATAACCCTATAACACTATTTCTAATGAGAATAAACACTAAAAGTCTTCCTTGCGCATGCTGGTATCGGCAACGTTTAGCTGCGCATGTCCGATTTTTTAGTAAGATTGCGAATTTAGTGCGATGATGCAAATGTCTGACTTGTGATACCAATTTCGAATAGAGCATGAACATTACGAGTCTGACTCGTAGAATTAAATTGGGATCGAATATAAATATCACGAGTGAGACTCGTGCAATTAACTCTTTGCGCTCGACGCGCTTTTCTCTCGGGCTGACCAGCAACTCGACAGTAATCCGCCGCGCGCGTGCCTATTTCATGAGTTCGTTTCTGTTAACTTAAAATAATTTTAGGCACAATAAGACACTTTAAACTTGTATATTTTAACATTACATACATTTATTTAACTTAATGAAGGATATTTATTAAGGATTATGTTCTATAATTTTTCTTCTTGTGGTATTTTGTAAAACAATCTCCAATGTGCATTCTTGGCTTGTCGGGGCATGTGTCACAATAGTACACAGTTTGTCGTCTTTGGCCGGACTTTCGTTGGGAACAAACTTTGCAATTGGATTGCATTTTGTGATTCGTTCTTTTTGTACCTTTTTTTTAAAGAAGCGAATTGAAAGAAGCGTTGCGACGTCTATCAGCGTTCTATTATTCTCAAGGCATAATGCAGGCGCATTGAAATTCGTTTGTGTTTTTGAGATAAGACATCTTTATAGCTATGTAGACATTATATAATAAAATGATCTACAAAAGGCCAGGTAAAGACTTGTCAAGCGATATTCGTTAGGTCAAACACAAATAAACACCGTTACCACTCAATTTACCGCATCGATGCGAGTGGTGCCTGAGAGGTCTGACTCGGTCGAGCTGGCGCATATAAATATCCGTGGTGCCTGAGACTCGTGCACCGGTCGAGAAACATGAACTATTAAGAGTTAGTTTGCTGGAGCTTATTATAGATTATTATGGCGACGAACTAATGAATTCAAGAGCAACGGATCACACAAAAGAACGTAACACTATGTCGTCGGCACGTGTAATCAAGATTCGTCGGTTTGGCGCCGGTAGGACTCGTTCAGATATTTTCCCCTGTCGCCAGAATTTTTTTGACGTGTTCAGGAGATCAAAAAACGTCATTAGCAAAGGGCACCATTTCTTGTTGAAACACAAAACGTGCTAATATGATTGCATCACAGCTTTGAATCTAATACGATTATTGAAATTGAATGCTTAAAATTCATACTATTTTATATATTGAAATTTGTATACAATTTTATACTGCTAAAAACAGTACGAAAATTTGCCTTCTTTCGTAAGAGCACGCACTTAGTGTCGAACCGTCAGACTTTTTTAATAGTTATTTCAATATACTAATTTGCTGACCAGTGCAAGTTGCTAATTTTACTCAACAAATTTTTTATTTCATTGACAACAAGTCGGAAAAATACATGATATCACGACAAATATTAAAGCGATGCGTGAAGGACTGAGTATTTGCGCTGCCGAAATGGATTAATATTAAATTTAGAGGACCGATCAATTTGATCTCACCAGCAAAATTACAGAAAATATTATTATTATTTTCTGCCAATTTACGCGGACTTTTATAATGAGAATAATATAAACTTGTGTCAAAATTCGATTTCCTCTCTGGTTTCTATTTTTGAAATTCTGTATTTACTGAGAGACAGTCGTGACCCGATTTTTTTCTATTTTTCGTTTTTTACGTACCGCTCACGGTCGAATGCTGCGGCAAAGGTATTTTCGTTGCTTCTATCATTGACTAGATCTTTCTGTTTTATAAATATAGATAAATATATATAAATATTAAATATACATAAATAAATGTTATTTGTGTTATATAAAGCGCTGCAACTATTTCGATGTTATAATTACATGTTGCTCTTAGTACGCATACATTCGTTATTCTATCGTTTTTGACGTTATATCATTCATTTTACATAATGCAGTTTTTGCCGCTTCTGCATCAGCAATCAGACGTTTCCCTTGACGGTCAATATTGAAGTCATTGAGAAATCAAGAAAGTATTTCCAAAGATACTTCACATGTCTGCTATTCTCTGATTCTATCGCTTTCCATAATTCCATATGTCAAAGTCGCGGAGAAATAGAAAGAAAAAACTGTTTAATCGAAATCTCAGATATATGCCTCGCCTCTTATTTTATCGTCTTTGTTATAGTACCGTACATTTTGCATAATGCGATTTTGTTGCTTTTATATTAGCCATCGCACCCTTTCTTTGACACTTATCGGAACCATAAAAAAATCCAAACAAATATCGATCAAAATCCTTATGTATATTTGAACAAACACGTCACTCAACCTCTAACAAACGAAAAGAAAAATTTGGCAAATAGTTTGACGTGCAGGTAAGCGTGATTGATCCAGCTGAGAGACACCCCCAGGAGTTATAGTTTCGGCGTGCCCTAAGTAACCGATGCAAATTAGCGGTCGATCGCGTGCGTATTTTGCTGCATTAGAATGGCGATGCTATAAAATACTACAGCGTTTGACGGAATTATGCAAAATGTACATGATGTGCAGGTATTGGAGACCAAAGGATCGCATCACTATTCTAACAATAACTAAATTTCTAAAATAATTATTGCTATCCATTGCGAATATTTTGGATCTTCAGTACAATCTCTTGCGCCCATCAGCGGTGGTCACCACGGCAGTCAAAGTGTTAACACATTCACTGCCATGCATATTTTGCTGTATTAGAATGGCGATGTTATAAAATACTACAGCGTTTGACTGAATTATGCAAAATGTAAATAATGTGCAGGTATTGGAGAGCAAAGGACCGTATTCTAATACTGCATTTATAAAATAATAATTGCTACCCATCACAAATATTTTGGATCTTCAGTAAAATCTCTTCCGTCAGTCACCGGTGACCATAATGGCAGTCAAAGTGTTAACACATTGACTGCCGAGCGTATTTTGCTATATTAGAACGGCGATGCTATGAAATACTACAGCGTTCGACTGAATTATGCAAAGGATCGCATCACTATTCTAATAACCTGCATTTATAAAATAATAATTGCTACCCATTGCGACTATTTTGAATCTTCAGTAAAATCACTTGCGTCGGTCACCGGTGACCATCACGGCAGTGAAAGTGTTAACAACCAATGCAAAGCAAATTAAAGCAAGTAAAATTCTATACAATTATTTATTCCAGCGTTTCTGCATTTAAAACATTCTACAACCATTTATGTCGGTGTTTCTGCACTGATCGTCAAAATTACCATTTTAACACGTTGACTGTCATGCGTATTTTGCTGTATTAAAACGGCGATGCTATGGAATACTACAGCGTTTGACTGAATTATGCAAAATGTAAATAATGTGCAGATATCGGAGACCAAAGGATCGCATCACTATTCTAATAACAGCTGCATTTATAAAATAATAATTGCTACCCATTGCGAATATTTTGAATCTTCAGTAAAATCTCTTGCGTCAGTCACCGGTGACCATAATGGCAGTCAAAGTGTTAACACATTGACTGCCGAGCGTATTTTGCTATATTAGAACGGCGATGCTATGAAATACTACAGCGTTCGTCTGAATTATGCAAAGGATCGCATCACTATTCTAATAACCTGCATTTATAAAATAATAATTGCTACCCATTGCGAATAATTTGAATCTTCAGTAAAATCTCTTGCGTCGGTCACCGGTGACCATCGCGGCAGTCAAAGTGTTAACAACCAATCAACGCAAGTAAAATTCTATACAATTATTTATTTCAGCGTTTACGCATTCAAAACATTCTACAACCATCTATTTCAGCGTTTCTGCACTAATCGTCAAAGTTACCATTTTAACACGTTGACTGCCATGCGTATTTTGCTGTATTAGAATAGCGATGCTATGAAATATTACAGTATTTGACTGAATTACGCAAAATGTAAATAATGTGCAGGTATTTTAGACCAAAGAATCGCATCACTATTCCATCAATAACTGCATTTATAAAATAATTATTACTCCCCATTACAAATATTTTGGATCTTCCGTAAAATCTCTTGCGTTGGTCACCGGCAGTCAAAGTGTTAAGTCCGCTCTTCGTTTCCCTCAACATCCGACGTCGACGCCGTTGACAAACTTCTTAGGCGCGCGAGATAAATATCTCGCGTTGCCGCGCGACTGAACGAAGCCGGCTGTGGATTTTTTGAGAAACCCAGCCACGCCGCGCTCATAATGAGCCGCTCAATTGGTAAGTTTCATTGAACGGCACGCGCGCGATCGCGGTGTCCGAGCCACGCTCCGCGCTCAATTACGTCATTTAGTTGAGAGGCAATTTGCGCGATTTAGATCGCGATCCAACACCGTCGCCACTTCACCCACTCGCGAGGGGCTTTGCAGCTTTTTTGCGCTTTGACGGGTTTCCGGTTCGGAGTAAGTGCCGTTGTTGAGATTCTTAAGGTTTGACATCGCGACGAGCTTCGCTCTTATCTGCGTCGCTAGTTCTGTGCCACTGACGACGCATGCAATGCTTCTAGTGATCTGCGTTTGTAACCTATGTATGCGCCGTACTGTAGTAACGATGACGGTAAATATAACGGCATAATCCTTTCACGGAAATACATCTATGCGGGGTATGCCACGTGTGTGGTTGATATGTGTCATTTTGAATATATGGTATATATATGCACGTGTACGTATAATATGTCACGATACCATGATCTGATTCGTGATAAAATATATTGAATTACTACACCCCATGGACTGTAACGAATTTCTATATATGTATATAATAAGTATTAAAAAATTATATATATACATATAGAAATTCATTACAATCCATGGGATATATAGTACGTGTACGTCTTATGTGTTACATGCTTATAATACGTCGTACGATATGCTCATCTAAATTACGATGGAATCTACCGAATTACCATGCCCTATAAAAAGTAATGAAGATCGGTGAAATTTTTGATAAGCCATACTTTCGCAGAACTAATTAGCCCGCAAGGATAAACATATTTACATACAAACTTAAAATATAATCCAATAATAATTATTCAAAATTACATATATACGTGTGTAATAATATACTACACCATATGATATTATATATAAATATTTATGATCTATACGGTACCATAATGTATCATGTTTGAATCGTCATAAACGTACGTATATAATACGTCGTATGACAAGATCGCCTAATTTGCGATGGCATCAATAACGAATTACCACGTTATTTTGGATCTTCCGTAAAAAGTAACGAAGATCGGTGTAGTTTTTGATAAGTCTACGCTTTCTTAGGCGCGCACAACTAATTATCCCGCAAGGATAAACATATTTACATACAAACTTAAAATATAATACAATAATAATTATTCAAAATTACATATATACGTGTGTAATACTACAACATACGATATTATATATAAATACCTATGATCAACATTGTACCATAATGTATCATGTTTTAAAATGATGTACGCGTGTATAATACATCGTATGACACAATCGCCTAACTTGCGATGGCTCGAATTACCATGTCCCATAAAAAGTAATGAACATCGGTGAAATTTTTGATAAGTCACGCTTTCGCACAACTAATTATCCCGCAAGGATAAACATATTTACATACAAACTTAAAATATAATACAATAACAATTATTCAAAATTATATATATACGTGTGTAATACTATACATACGATATTATATATAAATATCTATGATCTATGTGGTACCGTAACGTATCATGTTTTAGATCATCATAAACGTCGTATGACACGATCGCCTAATTTGCGATGGCATTTGCCGAATTACCATGTCCCATAAAAAGTAATGAACATCGGTGAAATTTTTGATAAGTCACGCTTTCGCACAACTAATTATCCCGCAAGGATAAACATATTTACATACAAACTTAAAATATAATACAATAATAATTATTCAAAATTACATATGTACGTGTGTAATACTACAACATACGATATTATATATAAATACCTATGATCAACATTGTAATATATGTTATATATATGATGTACGTACGTGTATAATACATCGTATGACACAATCGCCTAACTTGCGATAAAATATATTGAATTACCATGTCCCATAAAAAGTAATGAAATCGGTGAAATTTTATATATGTATATAATAAGTATTATATAAAAGTATAGAATACTATATATAAAGTATTATATATATATATTCAAAATGATGTATATATGTGTAATACTACAATATATATATATATATATATATATATATATATCTATGATCTATGTGGTACCGTAACGTATCATGTTTTAGATCATCATAAACGTCGTATGACACGATCGCCTAATTTGCGATGGCATCTACCGAATTACCACGTTCCATGAAAAGTAACGAAGATCGGCGTAGTTTTTGATAAGCTACGCTTTCGCACAACTAATTATCCCGCAAGGATAAACATATTTACATACAAACTTAAAATATAATACAATAATAATTATTCAAAATTACATATATACGTGTGTAATACTACAACATACGATATTATATATAAATATTTATGATCAACATTGTACCATAATGTATCATGTTTTAAATTATGATGTACGTACGTGTATAATACATCGTATGACACAATCGCCTAATTTACGATGGTATCTACCGAATTACCGTGTCCCATAAAAAGTAATGAACATCGGTGACATTTTTGATAAGTCACGCTTTCGCACAACTAATTATCCCGCAAGGATAAACATATTTATATACAAACTTAAAATATAATACAATAATAATTATTCAAAATTCTATATATACGTGTGTAATACTACACCATACGATATTATATATAAATATTTATGATCTATATGGTACCATAATGTATCATGTTTGAATCATCATAAACGTACGTGTATAATACGTCGTATGACAAGATCGCCTAATTTGCGATGGCATCTACCGAATTACCACGTTCCATGAAAAGTAACGAAGATCGGCGAAGTTTTTGATAAGCTACGCTTTCGCACAACTAATTATCCCACAAGGATAGACATATTTATATACAAACTTAAAATATAATACAATAATAATTATTCAAAATTACATATATACGTGTGTAATACTACAACATACGATATTATATATAAATACCTATGATCAACATTGTACCATAATGTATCATGTTTTAAATTATGATGTACGTACGTGTATAATACATCGTATGACACAATCGCCTAACTTGCGATGGCATTTGCCGAATTACCATGTCCCATAAAAAGTAATGAACATCGGTGAAATTTTTGATAAGTCACGCTTTCGCACAACTAATTATCCCGGAAGGATAAACATATTTACATACAAACTTAAAATATAATACAATAATAATTTTTCAAAATTACATATATACGTGTGTAATACTATACATACGATATTATACATAAATATCTATGATCTATGTGGTACCGTAATGTATCATGTTTGAATCATCATAAACGTACGTGTATAATACGTCATATGACACAATCGCCTAATTTGCGATGGCATTTGCCGAATTACCATGTCCCATTAAAAGTAATGAACATCGGTGAAATTTTTGATAAGCCACGTTTTCGCAGAACTAATTATCCCGCAAGGATAAACATATTTACATACAAACTTAAAATATAAATAGTTATTCAAAATTATATATATATACAACATACGATATTATATTTATCATAATATATATTTATATACAAATATATACAATAAGAATTGTGTCAAAATTATATATATACATACGATATTATACATAAATATCTATGATCTATGTGGTACCGTAACGTATCATGTTTTAGATCATCATAAACGTCGTATGACACGATCGCCTAATTTGCGATGAGCATTTGCCGAATTACCATGTCCCATAAAATGTAATGAACATCGGTGAAATTTTTGATAAGTCACGCTTTCGCACAACTAATTATCCCGCAAGGATAAACATATTTACATACAAACTTAAAATATAATACAATAATAATTTTTCAAAATTACATATATACGCGCGTAATACTATACATACGATATTATATATAAATACCTATGATCAACATTGTACCATAATGTATCATGTTTTAAATTATGATGTACGTACGTGTATAATACATCGTATGACACAATCGCCTAACTTGCGATGGCATTTGCCGAATTACCATGTCCCATAAAAAGTAATGAACATCGGTGAAATTTTTGATAAGTCACGCTTTCGCACAACTAATTATCCCGCAAGGATAAACATATTTATATACAAACTGAAAATATAATACAATAATAATTTTTCAAAATTACATATATACGCGTGTAATACTACAACATACGATATTATATATAAATATCTATGATCTATGTGGTACCGTAACGTATCATGTTTTAAATTATGATGTACGTACGTGTATAATACATCGTATGACACAATCGCCTAACTTGCGATGGCATTTGCCGAATTACCATGTCCCATAAAAAGTAATGAACATCGGTGAAATTTTTGATAAGTCACGCTTTCGCACAACTAATTATCCCGCAAGGATAAACATATTTACATACAAACTGAAAATATAATACAATAATAATTTTTCAAAATTACATATATACGCGTGTAATACTACAACATACGATATTATATATAAATATCTATGATCTATGTGGTACCATAATGTATCATGTTTGAATCATCATAAACGTACGTGTATAATACGTCATATGACACAATTGCCTAATTTGCGATGGCATCTACCGAATTGCCATGTCCCATAAAAAGTAATGAAGATCGGTGAAATTTTTGATGAGCCACACTTTCGCACAACTAATTACCCCGCAAGGATAAACATATGTATATACAAACTTAAAATGCAATACAATAATAGTTATTCAAAATTATATATATACGTGTGTAGTACTACAACATACCATATTATATTGTATATGTATAATATATATTTATATACAAACTTAAAACATAATACAATAAGAATTGTTCAAAATTATATATATACGTGTCTAGTACTACAATATATGATATTATACATAAATATGTATAATACATATTGTACGGTAACGTATCATGCTTTAAATCACCATAAACGTACGTGTGTAATACGTCATACGACACGATCGCCTAATTTGCGATGGCATCTACCGAATTACCATGTCCCATGAAAAGTAACGAAGATCGGCGAAGTTTTTGATAAGCCACGCTTTCGCAGAACTAATTAGTCCGCAAGGACGAACGGATTATCGGTGGGTGTAAGAATCGATTATCGTTCTCGCGGAGAATGAACGAGCTTTAAAGCTCGGCTCGCCTAATGTACCGTGGTAACGGGGTTACACGAGTGTGTGAATACGCTCGGCAACGTGTTCAGAAGATTCTGCCCGGAGTAAAAGTGTGAACGATCATCGGGGTAGTGTTTCGTTATAAGTAGAATGCTCAGCGACGTGTAACGTGGCGAGTTAAAGTGTGCAGCTTCCAAATGTTCAAAGTGCATGGGTACAGCTTCAATTGTTGAACCGGTCCGATGTTTGAGGGATCAGCTAAGTTATACGGTCACGAGTAATAAGCTAACTTACTGGTGAATGAGTGAATTCGATACTATTAATGAGAAATTTCCTGTTATGAGAAATGAGAAATTTCCTCCTATTTATGAGAAAGTTCCTGCTGCGGATGACAAGAAATGATGAAAAGATGTATTCGTAATTATTGTTTTTCAGTTTGATAGAAATATCCAAATAGCTGTTAAAACATTTAGTATCAGTAGAGCTGAAAGTAGAGAACATTGGAATTCGCCTATTTTCCGTGAGTCAAACTTACAAAGTGTAAAACTGTGAGATATCGTGGAATCAGATAAAAGTGCTAACGTAACGCATGTAAAAATAACTGTGATCCGAAGTGTACAGATTTATAGCGAAGCGTGAACTGAAATGTAAGAAAACTGTAATCTTACGAATTTTTGAAAGAAAGTAATATCGGTCAAAATTTTTATTCAACGTAATAAATGACACGCAACTTAAACGATTGCTTTCTGGGTACCATGTACTATTGCGCTTTAAAAGTAAGTAAAGAAAATTCTTTTACGCGCGACGAACAGAGAATCAATTGAAAAAATGTCGATACACATAAGAGACCCGCACCTTCGTAGAATCGAACAGATTCTCCGAACCTTAATTCTCCAAGTACTCTGGTATTCGACGTCAACTTAATTTAACCCTTTGCACTCGGACATGTTTCTTCACGAAGTGACGAATAACGCAACATTTCGTTTAAAATGGTATAGTTTTGAAAAAAATACTCCGCTCAAATCATGTTTTGCATACAACTTTGCTGATACATTTATATTGAAACAAAATTGAAATTTTATAGCCTATTCTTTTCAAATGCGTCATACTTCGTTCATCAATACACATTGCGGGTTTATTCAAACACATATCGCAGTAATAACTTGTTTATGATCTTACACGTGACATTTTTTCTTCCGAGCATATACAATGTTTATACAATAACTTGCAGTTTATCATTCAGCATATTGCAGGAATATATAGAAGGTTGTTCTTGCAGTCGCTAGAATTCTCCACTTAGTTTATTGACCGCGAATTTACTAAACATTAAATAGCACGCAGATTATTAATTCTATCTCATTGCCTTAACTTGTAACTCCCTGGAAAAATCTTAAGGAAACAAATATTTGAACGAACGTTTTCTATACATACGTTTTCCTCAGTAATAACACGAAGTATCTTCGTGTCATTTTAACAGGGTTAAAATGTTCGTGTGCGCCCAAAAATTCGCAACTCGACACTCGTCGACAAACGCATGAAACAAAGTCTCATCTACAATTTCATCATTGTAGAACTTCCCGCACTCGGCCTCGCACATTTTATAATTACCCATCATTTGCCATCGTCCAATGTAACGTTTACGTAATGACAATGACGAAATGCCGGCTTCTGTGCCGTTTCTATTCGTACCAGATCCGGTGGGATTTAAGCACACGCGCCTGCTAAACAAGTGGAAGCACACACGTGCAAACAGATAAACAGATAAACGGCTAGAGAGAAAGAGCGATCGTCAGATACGAACGAAATTGCACTGCACACGACGACCCAAGCATTAACACTTTTAGTGCCGGTCGAAGAAGTAGCACTTATGTGGAAAATACCGCACCCAAATGATAGAGTGTGTAAATATACAGGTTGATAGAATATATAAGTATAATAGCAAAAGTAATGACATTTGGGTAATTCCAAAACGAGAATATTACAAAATCAATGGCAAATTTAGGTCACTATTAGTATAAAATCATACTAACACTGTTTATTGGTGATTATCAAATAAAATGGAAACGTCGGTTTTGCTCTTTAAACTATATTTACCGGTGTAAAAAGTTGTCATTTGAACATAGTTTGACATAAAACATATAATACGAAAAACTGAGAACGATTTTCCATTTGTACAGAGCAAAATTTCTAACATAACAATGATTTTTAAATTGTCCTATTTTTCGTGCAAGATTATTAAATTTCTTATGTTGCTAGTCAATTGGCCGGATATCGTATATCACCAATAAAATTACACAAACTATTGCTTTTATATTCTAATTATGTTTGCCGACTTATTAATGCAATTATACGAATATTTATCCAAATACATTTTTGCCTCAACTTTTACATTTTCAAACTTAGAATGTCCCATAAATATTTTCCCGGATACGCATCAATTATCAAACCCGTAACTATATCATATTATCAGTGCCGACTATAATTGACATTCATGTAATTTGCCGTAAATTGAGTTTCTTATGTCGTTAGTCAATTGGCCGGATATCGTATATCACCAATAAAATTACACAAACTATTGCTTTTATATTCTAACTATGTTTGCCGACTTATTAATGCAATTATACGAATATTTATCCAAAACATTTTCGCCTCATCTTTTTCATTTTCAAACTTTGTACGTCCCATAAATATTTTCCCGGATACGTATCAATTATCAAATCCCGTAACTATATCATATTATCAGTGCCGACTATAATCGACATTCATGTAATTTACCGTAAATTGAGTTTCTTATGTCGTTAGTCAATTGGCCGGATATCGTATATCACCAATAAAATTACACAAACTATTGCTTTTATATTCTAACCACGTTTGCTGACTTATTAATGCAATTATACGAATATTTAATCAAATACATTTTCGCCTCAGTTTTTTCATTTTCAAACTTAGAATGTCCCATAAATATTTTCCCGGATACGCATCAATTATCAAACCCGTAACTATATCATATTATCAGTGCCGACTATAATCGACATTCATGTAATTTGCCGTAAATTGAGTTTCTTATGTCGTTAGTCAATTGGCCGGATATCGTATATCACCAATAAAATTACACAAACTATTGCTTTTATATTCTAACCATGTTTGCTGACTTATTAATGCAATTATACGAATATTTAATCAAATACATTTTCGCCCCAGTTTTTTCATTTTCAAACTTAGAATGTCCCATAAATATTTTCCCGGATACGTATCAATTATCAAACCCGTAACTATATCATATTATCAGTGCCGACTATAATCGACATTCATGTAATTTGCCGTAAATTGAGTTTCTTATGTCGTTAGTCAATTGGCCGGATATCGTATATCACCAATAAAATTACACAAACTATTGCTTTTATATTCTAACCATGTTTGCCGACTTATTAATGCAATTATACGAATATTTAATCAAATACATTTTCGCCTCAGTTTTTTCATTTTCAAACTTAGAATGTCCCATAAATATTTTCCCAGATACGTATCAATTATCAAATCCCGTAACTATATCATATTATCAGTGCCGACTATAATCGACATTCATGTAATTTGCCGTAAATTGAGTTTCTTATGTCGTTAGTCAATTAGCCGGATATCGTATATTACCAATAAAATTACACAAACTATTGATTTTATATTCTAACTATGTTTGCCGACTTATTAATGCAATTATACGAATATTTAATCAAATACATTTTCGCCTCAGTTTTTTCATTTTCAAACTTAGAATGTCCCATAAATATTTTCCCGGATACGCATCAATTATCAAATCCCGTAACTATATCATATTATCAGTGCCGACTATAATCGACATTCATGTAATTTGCCGTAAATTGAGTTTCTCATGTCGTTAGTCAATTGGCCGGATATCGTATATCACCAATAAAATTACACAAACTATTGCTTTTATATTCTAACCATGTTTGCTGACTTATTAATGCAATTATACGAATATTTAATCAAATACATTTTCGCCTCAGTTTTTTCATTTTCCAACTTAGTATGTCCCATAAATATTTTCCCAGATACGTATCAATTATCAAATCTCGTAACTATATCATATTATCAGTGCCGACTATAATCGACATTCATGTAATTTGCCGTAAATTGAGTTTCTTATGTCGCTAGTCAATTGGCCGGATATCGTATATGACCAATAAAATTACACAAACTATTGCTTTTATATTCTAACCGTGTTTGCTAACTTATTAATGCAATTATACGAATATTTAATCAAATACATTTTCGCCTCAGTTTTTTCATGTTCAAACTTAGAATGTCCCATAAATATTTTCCCGAATACGCATCAATTATCAAATCCCGTAACTATATCATATTATCAGTGCCGACTATAATCGACATTCATGTAATTTGCCGTAAATTGAGTTTCTTATGTCGTTAGTCAATTGGCCGGATATCGTATATCACCAATAAAATTACACAAACTATTGCTTTTATATTCTAACCATGTTTGCTGACTTATTAATGCAATTATACGAATATTTAATCAAATACATTTTCGCCTCAGTTTTTTTATTTTCAAACTTAGAATGTCCCATAAATATTTTCCCGGATACGCATCAATTATCAAATCCCGTAACTATATCATATTATCAGTGCCGACTATAATCGACATTCATGTAATTTGCCGTAAATTGAGTTTCTTATGTCGTTAGTCAATTGGCCGGATATCGTATATCACCAATAAAATTACACAAACTATTGCTTTTATATTCTACCTATGTTTGCCGACTTATTAATGCAATTATACGAATATTTATCCAAATACATTTTTGCCTCAGCTTTTACATTTTCCAACTTAGTATGTCCCATAAATATTTTCCCAGATACGTATCAATTATCAAATCCCGTAACTATATCATATTATCAGTGCCGACTATAATCGACATTCATGTAATTTCTCATAAATACCAGCGCCAACTATAATCGGCGTGCCCAAAACAAGCCATGAATACCAGTGCCGAATTTAATTGGTACTTGACATCTCGCACCGATTTCACTTCTTCCGCAATAATTGCTTTGCTTCCGTAAATCTGCAAACTGGGTACTTGTGTCTGAGTTCGCAGTGCCGAGAAACCTTGCTCACAGACTCGTCGCGGTAAGGAAACGATTAATGAAATGCCACAAACATCTATTCCAACTCATTTCCGTCCCAGGCCGCAAATGTTGAATTTCGAACTCGACTCCCCGGGCACCGTAAGTCGCGCATCAAATAATCGTACGAGCGTCTTGTCTCGATCTCCTAACAGCACTTCTCTCGCTAAAGGGCTTCTCTTGCGTCCTCGTGTCCAATACGGATGTCGGATTGAAGGAAATGTCAAGAGCGAACTTGCGTAACTGCGCGTGTATTAAACGATCGAATTGTCATATAAGCGGTTGGACATAGATCCCTGCGGTAATACCTAGGTATCGGACGTAGACAAGGTGTCTCTGGCGGGCTCGTCGCGAAGAAGCAAAAAGTCGCTCGCGTGAAACTGCCAATTTCGCTTTTGACGCGCTTCGAGTGCGTTTTGCATGCGGTGCAACTGCGTGTCCTTTACTTCCCGAGAGCCGCATAATTGGGTAACGGCTGCTTGTGAATAATTGCACGGACACGCGATGTTTCTGATGTGTCACGAATCGCAGTATCCATGGCACTTCAGTGTTTCTTAGATCGGCTACATTGTGGGTTCGGTGAAACGGAGGGCAAGTTATCGGAAATGTCGGACGTGATTTTTTTGACGGGCAATAAGAATGTTAAAGTGCGTAGGAAAAGATTGTGGGGGTCGGGGAGAGTAAGGAGTTTGCATCGTTAGTAATTTTGCAGAAGGCACTATTTTTGGGTGGATCAATGGTGTATGTGGTAATGTAATATAAATACTGGTACATCATTTATATTGTACGTCTATAAGTGTGTAGGTATGTAAATATACTACAATCTCGATTGAAAGAAGGAAACTATTTCATAATTGTCCATTTTAGGGTTTCTCTACTGTACGTTAATATTTCTGTATTGGTACATCACTTATATTGTGCGTCTATAAGTATGTAGGTATGTAAATACTATAATATGTATTGGAAGGAGGAAAGTATTTTGTAATTGTCCATTTTAGGGTTTCTCTACTGTACGTTAATATTGTCATTTTACGAAACAAACAAACCGAACTAAAATCGCAATATCCATGGCACTTCAGTGTTTCTTAGATCGGCTACATTGTGGGTTCGGTGAAACGGAGGGCAAGTTATCGGAAATGTCGGACGTGATTTTTTTGACGGGCAATAAGAATGTTAAAGTGCGTAGGAAAAGATTGTGGGGGTCGGGGAGAGTAAGGAGTTTGCATCGTTAGTAATTTTGCAGAAGGCACTATTTTTGGGTGGATCAATGGTGTATGTGGTAATGTAATATAAATACTGGTACATCATTTATATTGTACGTCTATAAGTGTGTAGGTATGTAAATATACTACAATCTCGATTGAAAGAAGGAAACTATTTCATAATTGTCCATTTTAGGGTTTCTCTACTGTACGTTAATATTTCTCTATTGGTACATCACTTATATTGTGCGTCTATAAGTATGTAGGTATGTAAATACTATAATATGTATTGGAAGGAGGAAAGTATTTTGTAATTGTCCATTTTAGGGTTTCTCTACTGTACGTTAATATTGTCATTTTACGAAACAAACAAACCGAACTAAAATCGCAATATCCATGGCACTTCAGTGTTTCTTAGATCGGCTACATTGTGGGTTCGGTGAAACGGAGGGCAAGTTATCGGAAATGTCGGACGTGATTTTTTTGACGGGCAATAAGAATGTTAAAGTGCGTAGGAAAAGATTGTGGGGGTCGGGGAGAGTAAGGAGTTTGCATCGTTAGTAATTTTGCAGAAGGCACTATTTTTGGGTGGATCAATGGTGTATGTGGTAATGTAATATAAATACTGGTACATCATTTATATTGTACGTCTATAAGTGTGTAGGTATGTAAATATACTACAATCTCGATTGAAAGAAGGAAACTATTTCATAATTGTCCATTTTAGGGTTTCTCTACTGTACGTTAATATTTCTGTATTGGTACATCACTTATATTGTGCGTCTATAAGTATGTAGGTATGTAAATACTATAATATGTATTGGAAGGAGGAAAGTATTTTGTAATTGTCCATTTTAGGGTTTCTCTACTGTACGTTAATATTGTCATTTTACGAAACAAACAAACCGAACTAAAATCGCAGTATCCATGGCACTTCAGTGTTTCTTAGAGCGGCTGCATTGTAGGTTTGGTGAAACGTAGGGCAAGTTATCGGAAATGACGGACGTGATTTTCTTGACGGGCAATAAGAATGTTAAAGTGCGTAGGAAAAGATTGTGGGGGTCGGGGAGAGTAAGGAGTTTGCATCGTTAGTAATTTTGTAGAAGGCGCTATTTTTGGGTGGATCAAAGCATTTAATGTTTATATGAGAGTGTTATATAAATATTGGTACATTATTTATATTGTGCGTATACAAGTATGTAGGTATGTAAATATACCATGATATGTATTGAAAGAAGGAAAATATTTTACAATTGTCCATTTTAGGATTTTTGTACTGAACGTTAATATTATCATTTTACGAAACAAACGAACCGGATTAAAACAAGTAAATTTCCGTACAATTATTTACTCCGGCGTTTCTGCATTTAAAATATTCTACAACCATCTATTTCAGCGTTTCTGCACTGATCGTCAAAGTTACCATTTTAACAACCAATCAAAGCAAATTAAAACAAGTAAAATTCTATACAATTATTTATTCCAGCGTTTCTGCATTTAAAACATTCTACAACCATCTATTTCAGCGTTTCTGCACTGATCGTTAAAGTTACCATTTCAACACTAGACTTACCGGCTATTTAAGTATATCTATTTGTACCAAGACCAGTCATGGTATACATCAATATTCTGAATATCATATATTTCGAAATCATATTTTGGCGTCATCATATATTCTGTCCCGAAAAAACGTTGCAGTACTTATCAATTGCTAGCTGCCCCAAGGTCATTTCATCATATTGAAACATGCACCAGTAATTTTGACTGGTACTGGTATAAATGTCAATAACAAAAAACATATTTGTTACGAATACACATAAAATAATATAAAGTTCATAAAACTGATTCTTTAGTTATGGCTACAAAAGTCATGATATCATTTCGGAAAGAAAATGTTACATGCAGTAGGAATTTTGAATTGAAACCGCAAGACCAGTCATTTTGACTGAACAAAACAATGAAAGCAAATGAAAACAAGTAAAATTCTCTACAATTATTCATTCCAGCGTTTCTACACCGGTCGCTACTTACCATTTCCCCAAACCAACAAACCAAATGAAACGAACCAAAATATTATATAAGTTCATAGAACTGATTCTTTAGTTATGGCTACAAAAGTCATGATATCATTTCGGAAAGAAAATATTACATGCAGTAGGAATTTTGAATTGAAACCGCGAGACCAGTCATGTTGACTCAACAAAACAATGAAAGCGAATGAAAACAAGTAAAATTCTCTACAATTATTCATTCCAGCGTTTCTACACCGGTCGCTACTTACCATTTCCCCAAGCCACCAAACCGAATGAAACGAACCAAAATATTCTCCAATCCTCGAAACGCACCTCAGTCACCTAACCCCGTTCTCTTTCTCTTGCAGGCAAGCGTCGTGACCGCAGTTGGCGCGAAATGATTCCAGCCACGGCAGTGTGCCTCCTCAGTCATCGCCCGGTCAGAAAATCGCAGGACGCGCAGAACCCCATAAGCGGCGAGCCCGTCTCACACGCCTTCGAACCCGCGTCTGCATTCCGCCAGACGCTTCTCTGAGGACGTTTCCTAGTGCGCAACAAGCCGAACTCGTCAGCGAACTCAGCTGAAACGGGAGACCCCTGCTGGACCCCGGAACAGCCGAAGACACGAGGTCTTCTTTCGACTACTTCCCGTCCGCGGGCTTCCGTGTTTCTTCGCTGCGAACGGGTGGCACCAGGCGCCGGAGGTCAGCATGGCCACGATGACGGGTGGCAAGTACACGTCTGTCAAGGACTTCTACCGGGATCGCTCGATTTTCATCACCGGCGGCACCGGCTTCATGGGCAAGGTGCTGGTCGAGAAGCTGCTCAGATCGTGTCCGGACATTAAGAACATTTACCTGCTGATGAGGCCCAAGCGGGGACAGGACGTGCAGCAGAGGCTGCAGGAGTTGCTAAATGCGCCGGTTAGTGTCAATGTTTTGTAGGGCGGAGTATGGTGAGGGAGAATACTGAAGAGTGGTAGGAACAGAAGGTAGATGAGGAGAAGAGGTAGGAGTGAAGGTAGATGCTGTTAGGCAGGAAAGGCAAAATAGTGGGTGTGCGGTGAAAAATTATCTTTGCAAGATTGAATAGCGTAGAATTATAACGAATAGGTGTTATGTGACATACCGATGCGGGAGAATGCTGAAGAGTGGTAAGAGAAGATAGACGGTGAGGAGAAGAGGTAGGAGCAAAGGTAGACGCTGTTAGGCAGGGAAATCAAAATAGTAGGTGTAAGGTGGAAGTTATTTTCTTTGCAAGATTGAATAGCATAGAGTTTTAACAAATAAATGATATGTGACATACATGAGTATACATGAATATGAGTTGTAGCAGTAAGGATAGGAAGTAAAAGCAAAAGAAAAAACTATATATATGATATAGTGGAAGTTACTTTATTTGCAAAGAAAGCTTCTCTGTTCAACGCCAATCGATCTTATAGATTAAACAGTATAACAGTTTTAAGTAGACGCAGAAGCAGATTTAAGTAGTAAGCAGAAGCACAGGTAAAAAATATGCTCGTATATAAATATAAATAATGATGCTGAGACTATGAGTGGCAGCAGAAGTAGACGCGTGGTATTTGGGAGGATCACGTAAAAATGGCACGGGAGTAAAAATAGTGGGTATATGGTGGAAGTTATTTTCTTTGCAAGATTGAATAGCATAGAGTTTTAACAAATAGATGATATGTGACATACATGAGTATACATGAATATGAGTTGTAGCAGTAAGGATAGGAAGTAAAAGCAAAAGTAAAAATAATGTATATGATATTCCCGCCGTTTTTTGCAAAAAAAATTAGACAAAGGTATAACAGGTAAAACAGTAAAAATAATGTATAATCTCTTGACTGGTAAACGCATATAGCAGATTTAATGGTGTAAGGAGCAGAAGTTGTGTACGTAAAAATAATGTATACGATCTCTTGACTGCATATCAGTAAACGATCATATAAATATGTATAATGGTGCTAAGACTAATAAGTGGCAGCAGAAGAAGGCGCGTGATATTTGGAAGGATCACGTCAAAATGGCAGGGAAGGCAAAATAGTGGGTGTGCGGTGAAAAATTTTCTTTGCAAGATTGAATAGCATAGAGTTTTAACAAATAGATGATATGTGACATACATGAGTATACTTGAATATGAGTTATAGCAGTAAGGATAGGAAATAAAAGCAAAAATAAAGCTTTGTTTGCAGAAAAAGTAAACAGACGCAAAAACAATAATATATATGATATGCAGATTTAAGTAGGAAGTGAAAATACTTTGTTTGCAGCATAAAAGATGCTCGTATATAAATAATGATGTAATACAGATTCAAAATGGCAGAGGCAAAATGGTGAAAAATTTTCTTTGCAAGATTGAATAGCATGGAGTTTTAACCAATATACATGATGTTACAGATTAAACAGTATAACAATTTTAAGTAGACGCAGAAGCACAGGTAAAAATAATGTGTACGATCTGCTGGAAATTATTTTATCTTCAAGTGACCCCTCTTAACTGCATATCAGTAGATGCTCGTATATAAATATAAATAATGATGCTGAGACTAATAAGTAGCAGCAGAAGTAGGCGCGTGATATTTGGAAGATACATGAAAATGGCAGGGGAGTAAAAATAATGCATGTATGCTGGAAGTTACTTTGTTTGCAACACACCCTTCTTTGCTGCACGTCAATAGACGTTATATAAAGTACAAGAGTATATATAAATCTAAAAATTAAAGTAGATGGATTATAGCAGTAGAGCTAACGTACCAAGGGGTTACGAACTAACTAACGAAAGCGATCACAATACACCGTGAACATAAACGTAGTCTGACGAAACTACAAAATTTGTTCTCATTTTTTTACTAAACATCTGCAGGCAATGTACAGATGCAGGTCGCGGAAGGATTTTTTTAACAAATATTTAGGCATTACGCAAACGTTTCACTGTGCATAATTTCAAATTTGCGTATAAATTTTGTGAAGAAATGTAATTGAACGATGAGAAAGTGCAAAAATTGAATCATTTAATTAATCAGTATATTTTTGTATAACAATATTTTGTATCGTACAAATTTTTATACAATAATTGAATTACTACAATTCCGTACTGTTACTTAGAAAACCGTACAAAAATCTATTTCTCTGATATTGGCATGCACCGAGTGGCGAAACATGAAACTTCCGTGTACCAATTTTCAACCTACCAATTTATCAGCCAATATACGCCAAACAATTCTCAATTAACAACAACATTCAGAACAATACATTAAGTCGCGTTTCGACAGACCCCCTTAAAGACGTGCAAACACGTTTCTTTAAAATTCTGCAATTATTAAGTATGAATAAAACTGAACTAATCAATTAACACTAGATTGCCCGAGATTTCTTGTATACCTATATTGCCCAAAAACAGTCAAAATGACTGCATTGTGAAAAAATAACAAATATGTAAAGAAATTTGTTTAAAATTAATTTTTAATATTTTTTATGTTATTTACAGTTATATAACAGGTTATTAGTAAATATTAACTGTACATATTGACTGTTTTCAATGAACTTAACCCATATTTCCGAAAGCAAGGCAAATTTATTTGATTGTAGGCGCCTACTGCATTCGGTTCTTTTGTCAAAATGAATAAATCGTAGGATTTGCTTGAACTTTTCTCTGGCCATAGTTTTTCTAAAAGATTCGGGACCCCACATCGCTGACCATAAATAACTCAATTTAAAATTTGTTGTCTCGTAAGCTCCACGAGCATATAGAATCCCAATAAATGCACGTATTTCCGGTAATGATATTGTCCAACCGTTCCGCAAAATTCGGCGACATTCTTCTGTGCACTTTCTTATATGTTTGATAATATAGTCATCTATTATCAACGATAATGCACTGATAAGATTATCTGCCACAATGTTCCTTTTTGCGCAGCCTGTTGGCCCTTTCACACTCTTGAAAATACAAGCAGATGGTATCCTTCCAGGAATACCACCTTCGTCAATTTTTGTCCACACAGTACCATCAGCAGCTGTTTCGACCTCCTGAAACGTATTTTCAGTTTCTTCATCAGAATCTGAACTAGTTAGCACCCTACACCTTTTCCTGGGCATATTGATGACACTTTCATTTTCATCATTGGTGATCGACTCTTCATCACTATCTTCAGCGTCAGATGTTTCACTTTGAATATAATCCGCTTCATCTTCAGATGATAGTTCAGAATTTGTTGCATTTGATTCTATATCGGAGCACTCTTCACTTATGTTCGTTAGCTTTTCCAATAACTCATTTCTGTTCGACATTTTTTTCATAAAGTTAGGGCGCAAAAGAAATAAAATAAACAACTTGTTAGAACAACACTTTATAAAGATTCGAATAACTAGTACTACTTTAACTTATTGAGCAACTGACACTTATCAAGTATACGCCCAAATCGACAATTTATCATGCATCATATTTCAATACAAAGCCGGACAGGTCATATAAGAAATTTACTCTATTCAATAAATAAAAATCTTTTGATTATTTAAAATTTACCAAGCAGTCAAAATGACTGCTTCTGGGCAATATAGGTATAACACATATATATATACGGAAATAAAGGAGGGCGGAAGTAACTACAATTATTCATAAACCCATTTATATGTTATAGAAAAAGTCACCAAATTCTAAGAAATTGTGTCATCAATTTCATAATTGTTTTTCTAATTGAAATTAAAAAACAGTAAAAATGACTGCCTTGGGCAATCTAGTGTTAATTACACACATTTACATCTAATGGAAAGTATCGTGTTGATCCTCTTGACAACCTCTTCACATTCCGCCTATTCGCACTTCAGCTGCATTGGAAGTATAATTGAAAATACATGTTTTTTTTTCGATTCAACAATTACCCCTCTGAGAACACACTGACAACATGTGGCTTCTTTTCAACAGCTGTTCGAGAAGATACGCCGGGAATCGCCGCACGATTTAGCAAAAATCGTGCCGATCGCCGGTGACGTCACGGAACCAGACTTGGGAATATCCGAGGAGGATCGGATCACTCTTGTTAGAAATATATCAATTGTTTTTCACTCGGCAGCCACCGTCAAATTCGACGAGGCCCTCAAGCTGTCCGTTACCATTAACATGGTCGGGACAAAACGTCTGGTGCAGCTCTGTCATTGCATGTATGATCTGGAGGTACGTTGACATTTTCGGAATAGTACTAGAATTTTTAATTCAGGCGTCAGCGCAAAACTGTCGGAATTCTGTCGGGTTTGGTATGCTTTACGAGTAGATCTTTTGTAGAAGATTGAGGTGTATCGTTGGAAGGCATTTATTACGAACGATAAAATTACGTATTTCGAGATGCATGACGGGGGAGGAGTAAGAATGAACGAACAAGGTAGAAGTGTTGATAAGGTAGATGAGGCACGTGAAGTGACAAGTATAAAATACGAAATAGCATGAAGGTAGGTTTTTGTGTCACAATTATGCGACAATGAAATTAAGTAAGGTTGATAAGGATGAAGAAAAATGCACTGGACTTTAGTATTCGTAGTGAAAATATTTGCAGTTAGTATTTGGAATTTTTAAAGAATCGGAGACTTGTTATGATTGAACTTTTGTGTATTATAATGTTTTAGATAATCATTTATAATATCAAATTCTTAATAATAATATATGCTTCTAAAAATAACATAAGTAAATCTTGCGGGTACAATAATTTAACTTGTTCACTTATTATAAATTTACCAAAAGTGCGACAATGAAATTAAGTAAGGTTGATAAGGATGAAGAAAAATGCACTGGACTTTAGTATTCCTAGTGAAAATATTTGCAGGTAGTATTTGGGATTTTTAAAGAATCGGAGACTTGTTATGATTGAACTTTTGTGTATTATGATGTTTTAGATAACCATTTATAATATCAAATTTTTAATAATAATATATGTTTCTAAAAATAAGATAAGTAAATCTTATGGGTACGATGATAGAACTTGTTCACTTATTATAAATTTACGAAAAGTGCGAGAATGAAATTAAGTAAGGTTGATAAGGATGAAGAAAAATGCACTGCACTTTAGTGTTCGTAGTGAAAATGTTTGCAGTTAGTATTTGGAATTTTTAAAGAATCGGAGACTTGTTATGATTGAACTTTTGTGTATTATAATGTTTTAGATAATCATTTATAATATCAAATTCTTAATAATAATATCTATTTCTAAAAATAAGATAAGTAAATCTGATGGGTACGATGATAGAACTTGTTCACTTATTATAAATTTACCAAAAGTGCGACAATGAAATTAAGTAAGGTTGATAAGGACGAAGAAAAATGCACTGGACTTTAGTATTCGTAGTGAAAATATTTGCAGTTAGTATTTGGAATTTTTAAAGAATCGGAGACTTGTTATGATTGAACTTTTGTGTATTATAATGTTTTAGATAATCATTTATAATATCAAATTCTTAATAATAATATCTGTTTCTAAAAAAAATAAGTAAATCTTATGGGTACGATGATAGAACTTGTTCACTTATTTTTTCCAAAGTGCGACAATGAAATTAACTGTTGATACGGACGAAGAAAAATGCAATGGACTTTAGTAAACAAAATATTTGAATTGTATTTGGGATTTTTAAAGAATCGGAGACTTGTTATGATTGAACTTTTGTGTATTATGATGTTTTAGATAATCATTTATAATATCAAATTCTTAATAATAATATCTGTTTCAAAAATAAGATAACAAAACTTATTGAACGACCTGATAGAACTTGTTTTATTATAAATTTACCAAAAGTGCGACAATGAAATTAAGTAAGGTTGATAAGGATGAAGAAAAATACATTGGACTTTAGTATTCGTAGTGAAAGTATTTGCAGTTAGTATTTGGAATTTTTAAAGAATCGGAGACTTTTTATGATTGAACTTTTGTGTATTATAATATTTTAGATAATCATTTATAATATCAAATTCTTAATAATAATATCTGTTTCTAAAAATAAGATAAGTAAATCTTATGAGTACGATGATAGAACTTGTTCACTTATTATAAATTTACCAAAAGTGCGACAATGAAATTAAGTAAGGTTGATAAGGATGAAGAAAAATGCACTGGACTTTAGTATTCGTAGTGAAAATATTTGCAGTTAGTATTTGGGATTTTTAAAGAATCGGAAACTTGTTATTATTGAAGTTTTGTTTATTATGATGTTTTAGATAATCATTTATAATATCAAATTCTTAATAATAATATCTGTTTCTAAAAATAAGATAAGTAAATCTTATGAGTACGATGATAGAACTTGTTCACTTATTATAAATTTACCAAAAGTGCGACAATGAAATGAAGTAAGATTGATAAGGATAAATAAAAATGCACTGCACTTTAGTGTTCGTAGTGAAAATATTTGCAGTTAGTATTTAGGATTTTTAAAGAATCGGAGACTTGTTATGATTGAACTTTTGTGTATTATAATGTTTTAGATAATCATTTATAATATCAAATTCTTAATAATAATATCTGTTTCTAAAAATAAGATAAGTAAATCTTATGGGTACGATGATAGAACTTGTTCACTTATTATAAATTTACCAAAAGTGCGACAATGAAATTAAGTAAGGTTGATAAGGACGAAGAAAAATGCACTGGACTTTAGTGTTCGTAGTGAAAATATTTGCAGTTAGTATTTGGGATTTTTAAAGAATCGGAAACTTGTTATGATTGAAGTTTTGTTTATTATGACGTTTTAGATAATCATTTATAATAACAAATTTTTAATAATAATATCTGTTTCTAAAAATAAAATAAGTAAATCTTACGGGTACGATGACAGAACTTTTTCTTATTACTTATTACAAATTTACCAAAAGTTAACAACATGAAAAAAGTTAATGTTCGTGGTAATATAACTGCTACCGGAAGAAGTACGTATAATTTTCGCAGTTAATACGTATTGCGTTAAGTGCGATGCTTTGATGTCTGAATGCGAAAGATATCCTCGTTAGTTTTTGCGGCTGTTTTACGTACGCGAATCAAGTTTCAGTTACTAAAAATGGTTTAGTACACTTTCCAGCGTATGTATGTACCACTTCGTGAGGTATGTTTACGTAATTACTAAAGAAGCATTTACCTTTTTCCGGCCATTTCGAGGAGACGTTTTAATGGAAGTACCGACGCGATTTTCCTGAAGTTTCTGACACACGTCGCTGCGGCTGCGAAATGATGTTTCAATTTTGTAACAAGTGGATAGATGTATACTGTGCACCAGGCATCGGCAATACCAAATTTAATACATAACGCCCTTACATTAAAAATGAATCAATTTCAAAATGATTGGAAACGAAAAATACAGTTAAATATCATTTTTATTAGTACCAGTTACGCATTTTACTTACCTTGTTAATTCCATTTTTCGAATCCACGAAACAACCGGCAGGAATTCAACTCAAGCCGAGATTAATCAATCGGGAGAAATCGTGTCAACCGCATTCAGATACCAGGTTTTCAAAAAAAATACGTTGAAACTTTTCTCTAGGCATTTAGTGTCCTAGAAGACGCGCCATCAAGTTATTTCGTTTGATATTTCTGATCCAGTCTTAGAACTAGGTAAAATGACTTTCTGGATTCTGTTTTATTCTCGTAACTTCAAATACTGCGATACTACTAAAATACTACAAAATATAATACATTTGTTTAAGTTATTAGTGTATTTGGTAACACATTTCGGTACTTATTTGTCGACAATATTATAATATTTTTCAAGAAGACGGTATTTAGTTAGAAAAAGTTATTTACACGTGCAAATTGTACGTGTCTACGCCCAGTCTGTGGATTAACATGATTAGAAAATGTTTTCAACCGGAAAAAGGCAAATACCCTCTAAACCCTTGCGGAAGTTTGTAACATATATATATCCACCATAACCTGTAAAGTTATGGGTATCGGCGAAAGCAGTTGACACAAGCAAAATATTAAGTTGGGAATTGTATATATTACACACGTAATTCATACAAAGTACAAATACAATTTCAAACATAGTCATTTCCGATTTTTCTACATTTTACGATATAACGAATTATTAAACTCGTATCCGCGGCCGCAAACAAAAAAAAATGTCGAGTTAGATTTAAACAAAAATGAATTCCACCTTCAATATTTTTCCCACTCCTCGGCTGGGGCAAAAACCATTTATACCACTGTACAGTATTCAATATTTGTACGAAGATTTCTTCGATGTCGTTAATTCTACGTGAGGTACCCCAACGTTTTCATTTACTCGGGAGACCCTGTAAAAAGGGCTAACTTTTTCGGTGCGTTTGTTAAATTTCGTCGACGGCGACCATCATGGACTGTAACATAGTCAACTATTCATTTGATTAATCGTCCTGAACTCTTTTTGCATGCAAATTACACGTATCGGTAACAGTTTCTTAGAAGGCTTTGGTCGACTGTTTACTTACATAATAATATTGAATTTTTTAAAAGCAAATTATACGTTTTGATAGTACTGTGCCAGACGACTCGTTGCATCGTTCTAAATTTCTTAAAACAAAGTTTTGTATATATCGATCATAGTTTATCACGAGCCTCTAATCGACTGTCCATTGGTTGAGTCGTTCTGATTTTTTTTAAATCCAACTATATACATCGATAATATTTTATTAAAACTAGTCGATCAACCATTTATTGAATCGTTCCAATTACTATCGACTATTTGTCGATACTTCCTAAATTTCTTGAAAACATATTATACTTTCCAATGATATTTTATCAGAAAAATTATATTAAAAATTATTTTTTCATGCATTCAACCATTCTGAATTTCTTCGCGTACTACACGCTGCAATTTTCATACCACCTCACCTTTGACCGTCAACTAGCTAAGCAGGCGTCAGTCAATTGTCTATTGCATATTCCTAAATTTCTTAAAAGCAAACTACACATATCAATATTTCATTAGGAGACTATCCGATTGTTCATTTACTCACCTTTGACCGTGAGCTAACTGCTTAGGCGTCAATCGATTATCTATCTATTGTATCCCGCATATTTTGTAAAAGCAAACTATACTAAGAATGCAAAAAATTCGCAATGAAGCCTATTTGCAATCTTGTAAAAGCAATTGATATTGGAACGGTGCTTCCATACTTTGGCTTCTAACTTGGTGCAAAAGATTTTACTAAAAATGCGAAAGATTCGCAATAAAGCCTATTCGCAATCTTGTAAAAGCAATTGATATTGGAACGGTGCTTCCATACTTTGGCTTCTAACTTGGTGCAAAAGATTTTACTAAGAATGCAAAAAATTCGCAATAAAGCCTATTTGCAATCTTGTAAAGCAATTAATATTGGAACGGTGCTTCAATACTTTGGCTTCTAACAAGGTGCAAAAGATTTTACTAAAAATATGCAATCTTGTAAAAAAATATTCGCTTCAATACTTTGGCTCCTAACCCGGTGCAAAAGCCTAAGAATATTCGCTACTTTTGTAAAAGCAATTGATATTGGAACGGTGCTTCAATACTTTGGCTTCTAACCCGGTGCAAAAGATTTTACTAAAAATGCAAAAAATTCGCAATAAAGCCTATTTGCAATCTTGTAAAAGCAATTAATATTGGAACGGTGCTTCAATACTTTGGCTTCTAACTTGGTGCAAAAGATTTTACTAAAAATGCAAAAGATTCGCAATGAAAGCCATTTGCAATCTTATAAAAGCAATTGATATTGGAACGGTGCTTCAATACTTTGGCTTCTAACCCGGTGCAAAAGATTTTATTAAAAATGCAAAAGATTCGCAATAAAGCCTATTTGCAATCTTGTAAAAGCAATTGATATTGGAACGGTGCTTCCATACTTTGGCTTCTAACTCGGTGCAAAAGATTTTACTAAGAATGCAAAAAATTCGCAATGAAGCCTATTTGCAATCTTGTAAAAGCAATTGATATTGGAACGGTGCTTCAATACTTTCCTTCTAATCCGATGCAAAAGATTTTACTAAAAATACAAAAATTCGCAATGAAGCCTATTTTAAATCTTGTAAAAGCAATTAATATTGGAACGGTGCTTCAATACTTTGGCTTCTAACCCGCTGCAAAAGATTTTACTAAAAATGCAAAAGATTCGCAATGAAGCCTATTCGCAATCTTGTAAAGCAATTGATATCGGAACAGTACTTCAATACTTTGACTCCCAACAACTCTGCGTTACCTTTATATTGCACGATTTAATTATACTCTGCCATATTTTATCGCATCGCGGTTCTAACGTAGTAAAATCCACTTGGCAGTCAACGTGTTAATTTTTTTTATTAAAACACTATCCGATTGATCATTAACCCAATCATTCTGTATTTCTTCGCGTGCCTCATGCGGCACATCTCATACGTGAGATGTGCCATATCGTAGGTTTAGCATAATCCGTCACTTCTCACCGAACGCTGCTTTCCAGGCTCTCATTCATGTTTCCACGGCGTACTGCAATTGCGACCGAAAGGACGTGTCGGAGGAGATCTACGAGGTCGGCCAGGATCCCGACCATATAATCGCCTGGACGAAGACGATGGACGACAAAACGGTAGAGGCGCTGACGCCAAGCTTAATCGCCAATCGGCCGAACACGTACACCTTCACGAAAGCTCTCGCCGAGATGATGCTGCAAAAGGAGTGCGGACCGTTGCCGGTCGCAATCGTCAGACCGTCGATCGTCCTTTCGTCGTTGAGGGAACCGGTAGCTGGCTGGGTCGATAATTGGAATGGCCCGACTGGCATTATCGCCGCCGCCGGAAAAGGATTCTTCAGGTCCGTGTCATCATCGATTGTTAATCGATTTAACACCTTCATTGCCGCGACGGTGACAATCGGTAGCATTTATATATTATATTAATATTATAATATAATATTAATTATATATCATTATATATTATATATATAATGATATATAATGCACCATAGAATTTGATAGAGCTGTGCAATATGAAAATAATGCGCAGGCATTATTAATATAATATTATAATATATACAATATAATATTAATTATATATCATTATATATTATATTAATAATGCCTGCGCATTATTTTCATATTGCACAGCTCTATCAAATTCTATGGTGCATCGCGACGCGGTTCTATTATAGCGAAATACGCTTGGTAGGCAACGTGGTAATGCTTGTTCTTCGATCGTGCGGAATAAAATATAAACGGATTCAACCGAGGAGAGACATAGAAACGATTAGCGTTAATAGAACGGTTGAATTTACGAATAAAGTAATCGTATCAAGGTACGATGACACATTTATATTTCTTCGACGCAGCGAATCAAATAAATGAAGTGACGTGGAACGGTTGTCAATGCTCACCTTTTCGCTGGAAGTATGCAGTGCTGTCATGTTGTGATTTTTTGATAAATGGCAAATGCCGAAATTAGCGTAAAACCGCGTAAATACTTAAAACGCCGAAGTTATCGCGATACCCCGTAAATATTCCAAATCTGTGCAAGTGAGACGTGGTCGCGAACTTTTTACACGTGGGGATCGTGATCAAGCTGATGATCGTAGCTACCTAGCAAATAGCGAACGACAAAATTGCCATACAATATTCCAATACGTCAACTGTCAAAATTAACATAAAACTGCGTAAATACTTCAAACGCGGAAACGTTCATAAATCGCGTCAATACTCCAAAGGCACACATCCGCTTCTAAGTACTAAATCACTCTTTCTTTCTTCTCAAGAACCATGCTAACAAAACGCGGTCGCCTAAATTACCATAAAACCGCATAAATACTTTGAACAACCGAATTATCATAAGACCACGTAAGTATTCCAAATTCACGCGTCCGCAACTAAACGATTCTGCGTGCGTCTTCACGTCGTCTCTGCATAAATTGCGGGACCTGCCATTGTCCATAACCGTCAACGCTCGTCCAGCAATATTTCTATCTTCTTTCTATCTCCCCAGACTCATGCTGTGCTACCACGTCATGGTCATACATTATTTCTCTCTATCCAGAACAATGGTGTGCTACAACGACATAGTCGCCGTCTTCATGCCTAAACCTAAACCACCAATGCTCATCCACTAACATTTCTGTCTTACCTAGAATCATGCAATGTTACCAAATCATGGTCGTTGCCTTTATGCTTATACTTGAATAATCCCACGTGTCATTTCTATCAGAGCATCAATGCTTATCCACCAACATTTCTGTCTTACGGTAAATCATGCTTTGCTGTAAAGACACCAGTGCTCACCTACCAACATTTTTCTCTTTCCCATCGCCATGCTGCCCTACCAAATATATTCGCCCTCTTGATAACATAGACCCTAAACATAAACCCTCCCTCGTGTAATTTCTTTTCACGTCACCATTGCTCATGCACCAACATTTCTCTCTTAGCCACTACGTTCCGTTACCGAACATATTCTTTCATCGCGCCATCCAAACATTTCTCTCTTGAACCGCCCCAACAAATGGTGTAATTTCTTGGAAAAAAAGACGCTTAATGGTTCAACCACCATCATTTTTCTCTTCCCAGGAACCATGCTGTGCTAACACGACATGGTCGGCGTCTTTATGTTTAAGCTGGAAAAAGCCCACACATTATTTCTCTCTACCCAGAATAATGGTGTGCTACAACGACATTCCATGCCGTCTGGCCAGCGCCGTCTTCATGCCTAAACCTAAACCACCAATTCTCATCCACTAACATTTCCGTCTTACCTAGAATCATGCAATGTTACCAAGTCATGATCGTTGCCTTTATGCTTAAACTTGAATAATCCCACGTGTCATTTCTATCAGAGCATCAATGCTTATCCACCAACATTTCTGTCTTACGGTAAATCATACTTTCACCGCCAAATATATGCCTAAACATAAATCGCCAAAGACACCAGTGCACCAACATTTCTCTCTTAGCCACTACGTTCACCGAACATATTCGTCGTCACCAACATAATTTTTTTCTTTAACCCATCGGCCATGCTGTCCACACATTATTTCTCTCCCAGAAAATATATTCGCCCTCTTGATAACATAGACTAGAATCCTAAACATAAACCCTCTATCCATCAATGTTTGTACATTTCTTTTCACGTCACCATTGCTCATGCACCAACATTTCTCTCTTAGCCACTACGCTGCGTTACCGAACATATTCTTTCAAAGACGCCAATGCTTCATCCAACACCATTTCTCTCTTCCCCAGAACCATGCTGTGCTACCAAGAAATGGTCGCCGACTTCGTTCCCGTGGACATCGTGATCAACCTGATGATCGTGGCAGCCTGGCGAACGGCAACGCAGCGCACGGGCCACATCCCAGTGTACAACTGTTGCACCGGGCAGCAGAATCCCATCACCTGGCGGGAGTTCGTGAGTCTGTCATTCAAGTACAGCCGACTGCACCCGATGAACGACGCGGTCTGGTACCCTGGCGGTCGATGTCGTACCTCTGCCGTGCTGAACAAACTGTGCGTGACCCTCCAGCACATGCTGCCCGCGCACATCCTCGACTTCCTCGCGCGAATCCGCGGCTCGAGGCCGATCATGGTGAAGGTCCAGGCCAAGCTGGACAAGGCCGCCAAGTGCCTGGAGTACTTCACCACCCAGCAGTGGAACTTCAGGGACGACAACGTGAGGAAACTCGGCGAGCAACTCAGTCCGGAGGACAGGCAGTCGTTCATGTTCGACGTCAGGCAGATCGATTGGCCGTCCTATCTCGAGCACTACATACTCGGCATAAGACAGTTCATACTCAAGGAGAGTCCGGACACACTGCCAGCTGCACGTTCACATATTACGAAGTGAGGAGAGCCACTTGCCGTTGAGGGGGTCGGGGCCTTTGTCGCTTGATATTTTCGTTGCCGGGGGTGCATGTGAGGGATGTGTGGTCGATGGGAAGGCGATGAGACGTAAGGAGTCTGCGCGCTGGGGGACGCGGAGTTAACACGTTAAACGCCGAGATTTTGTTTCGCTTGCCGTGCCGATGGTGCGTAGATGCGGAAAGTTCTTTCGCGCGTGAACGAGAGGCGACGGCCGGGAACCTCTGCTTTGCAAGAGATCATTCAATGGAAGCATTGGAGATGTATAGAGAAATTTGTTGATAGTCTCACTTATGAACTATCTGTGAATCTTCGTCCATAATGACTAGAACTTCCGTATAGACAAATTTGTTGATAGAGCCCCACTTATGAACTATCTGTGAATCTTCGTCCATAATGACTAGAACCCCCGTTTGGTTGACAATTAGAATTCGCTTGAGAATTTTTATTCTGGGAACTCTGCAGATATTCCGGTAAGAATAAACATACTCAGGTGAATTACAATTTTCAACCAAGAAAAGGTTTATTTTACTGATTCTTCAGAGTTAGTAATAAGACAGCACACCGCTGAACGTCTGTTATAGTTAACTGTCAACGTGCTTAACGTGTTAATGCGCGTCAAAATGCATGCGGGGTGGCTGAGTTGCTTTATGGGAGCATGAATGTGTGGGGTGTTTCGGTTAATGCGGGAGACAGAGTGGTCTGTTAGATGGAGTACATTAGCGAAAGATGTATGGTTGACGATTAGTTATTGATGGCACGGTAATGGCTGTGAGCGGGGGTGAATGATGATGGCGAAAAATAGCAGGCTGAGAAGAAAAAGCTCGGGAAAAAGTTTGCAAACAATTTTTTCGTTATTTAGATGCGAGGTTAAATGAGCATGCACGCGCGTTAGCGGCAAAGTGGCAAATTTCAGGGTTACTTGGAATTTTTAATGGGAAGTCCAGGGATTTTATATAATATTCTTTGCGAAAGTATAAAACGTTGGGCGAAATTTTCGGAATTAATGGGTTACGGTTAGATTGTAGCAGAAGGAGAACAGTTTAATAATGAATTGAAATTTTGGAAATCAAACCCAGAGCATTTTATGTGCTCGATATTTTGATACATGATATAAAACAAAATTTGATAATTTGTAGAATACATACAAAAAAATGTACAGCTTATGTACTGCCACTTTGCTTCTAACACATAATAATATAACTGATACAATTAAGGCATATAATTTGTATATTTACAATTATTTACCATATACACATACCAATTACACAATATATACATAGTGCATTCCAAATATCCACATTCGACATGCCATACCATGCAACTCCACAGTCACACATGCCACATCTACACGTTTATACACAACGTATTTACAGTTTATTACGTATGCGTTGCAACTGCAACACATACATACGAAATTTCAAATATCTACATTCAACACTTCACAGTCATACGCTTCACATCCACGTACTTATATACATCATCCATGAACATATTATATATGTACATATATGATTCGTCTATAATATCTATATATCTATGCATATATATAATACGTTTACAATTTATCGTATACACATTCCAACCGTACACACACACGCAGGACATCTATGCAGATATTAGATCAAAACCATGAACACATTATATGTAGATATATAATAGTTTTGGAATTGCCCAAATTCAAATATCTACATTCAACACTTTACAGTCATACGCTCCACACCCATTTATATATATCAACCATAAACATATTGCATATCTATATATGTACATATATAATTCGTTTACAATTTGTCGTATGCACGTTCAAACCATACACACACACGCAGCACATCTATGCAGATATCATATGAGAATTATAGATACATTATATGTAGATATATATAATAATAGTTTTGCAGTTGCCCAATTTCAAATATCTACATTCAACACTTTACAGTCATACGCTCCATATCTACATAGTAGATATATAATATGTTTATGATTGATATATGTACATATATGATTCGTCTACAATATCTATCTGTATATGTACATATATAATTCGTTTACAATTTATCGTATATATGTTCCAACCGTACACACATCGCAGCACATCTATACAGATACTAGATGAGAACCATAAACACATTGTATATAGATATATAATAGTTTTCGAATTGCCCAGATTGACAATCCAAGCAGACCACCCGCCCCAACTAACCACCATCGCTCTGTTCCAGATTATATTGGCTTCATAGAGCGGTACAATTCGGGATGCTGTTAATAATGCTGCGCGTGTTGCTGCGCGTCTTGCTGCTACGCAACTCGTTGGCCCGAGCGGCGTGCTTCTCGCTCCTTTCCGTCGTGCTGCGCCTCTGCCGGATGATTGTTTGACGGTTCGGAGCCGCAGGAAAGCTCGAAGCGTCGCGCGCCGTCGGAAAGGAGGGACCTCTAGGGAATGCCGTGGGCGACGAGGCGAAGAAAAGCACGAACGGCGAGACGAGGGTGACGTACGCGAGGACGCGAACAATTCGGCACGACGCTACCTTGCGTATCGTCCTTCGACCTCAATACTGCTCAGCCTCCCCATCGACGATGCGCTATCTTCACTCCCGTCAGTTGGCCTTTTCGATGTTTCTATTCGTTCGTAATTATTAGCAGCCGGCTAGGGTATACAATGATAATGATAACGGTAACGATAACGATAACGATAACGACGACGACGGCGCTAAGACGTTGTTTTGCTATCGCTGCATTTTACCGGCACGGCCGGCTGACGGACGCGTGGGCGTCGGTTGCCTCCTTCGCCAGATACGACGTTTTTCTACGACGGAAGCGCGGCGCAGTATCGTCATTATTATCGCTATTGTTAATGTTAGTAGCGGTTGGTATGATTATCGTCGTGGAGCACTCGTTTCCTTGTTGCCACTTTCGTTGCGTCGCCGTTGCGGATGCGTGGAGACTCGACGCCGACGGGAGGAGCGGATTTTCGGCCCTGCGGCGCGTGCGGACGTTAAAACTGCGGACGTTGAAACTGCGGACGTCGAAATTGCGGACGTCGACGCTGAAACGTGCGCCGAACGACTTCGGAACGTGCGATCTTCCGCCGCCACCGGACGCGTACAGTTCCGCCTCATTCCTCAATGCTCATTGTCAATGGGGCGAAACTACGAATTCTGCCGGTGGATGTGACGGGCGGACGTAATGGGATCTGCTTGCGACGTGAACTCTCTTGCGTACGTTTCTGGCAATCCGTTGCGTGTTGTTTCGACGCAAAAGTTGGCTGAGAGGCTGCAGTTTCGCGGGGTACCGTTCGAAATCGCTCGGCGCACGAATAGTCTCGCCACCTAACCGTACATCTACGCACGACGCATTGTGAATCCGTCGTGCCTTTTATTATTGTCGGTATCTGACATTCTTTTCCTTTTACTCTGTGACGTAAGATACCTAGATGGATATTTTTTGCTGCGTACGCGTAACGTGACGATGAAGCTGTCTGTGCAGGACTGCGTGCGGAAGTAGGAAGGGAAGGCGGAGGTCGGGCAGAAAGTCGGAGCTTGGTCGATGAGAGTCCTGAGAGGGTGGAAAAGTGATCCGCTGATTTGTAAAACGGTGAAACAGATGAGCGCAAAGAAATTCTTGAGACGCATCTCTTGGTTTAATGTATTGTGTCTCCATTTTTCTAGAATGAGCCTCTAAACGTTTCTCTTCAGGAGTTCATACGTAATAGAAACGTCTTAGGCAGAATTCGATTGCAAGAGATTGTTGCGGCGTGGTACAATGATTATTTACAAAATGCTTTTGACAGGTAGAGGTTGATTTTGGAAGATGTCATTTTTTTGGAAAGGTTTTGTGCAAATAATATTCTATTTTCCTTGTAAACGCTGGAATTTCTCCCGGGATACTCTGGTGCGACCACTTCTTATATACTGATTCAAAACATACATAAAATTCCTTAAAAAGTCTAAGAGGAACGCTAAGTGGTTTCTCACAGGCAGACACTGCCTTTGGTAAATGCCATTGCTGATGGACTAGCTTCTACATCAATATTCAAATCAATTTCAAATCTTAAATATTTCCTGATTCAAAACATACATAAAATTACTAAAAAAGTCTAATAGAGGAATATGGATTTTCACAGGAACATGCCTTTTTTAAATTTCTACGTCAAAATTTAAACCAATTTTGGATATTGATGCAAATAATCTGATTCAAAACATACATAAAATTACTAAAAAAGTCTAATAGAGGAACCCTAAGTGGGTTTTCACAGGCAGACACTGCCTTTGTTAAATATAATTGCTGATGGACTAGCTTCTACCTCAATATTTAACCCCTTGGGTACGGATTTATTTGAGAAAATATTTGCATGTGGAACGGATACAATTTTTGGTTGCTTGGAGTAGTATGTAAAAGCAGTACATTTTACGTAAGAATTTATTTATTTCTAAAATATTGGTGACATATGTAGTATTAAGATGTCTTCAAGTAATTAGAATTGCAAAACAAAAATAAATTAATAACAACAGAATAAAACTAAATGAAATAAATTCAAGCTATAACAAAAAACCTATTGCTAATAATTATGCAGAGTGTGATATTTTTCAAAGCAAGTAGGTAAATGCAGTGCTACTTTGCATTGTTTGCACTGCCACGTAGTCTCTTTCCTAATATTATGCTTATAACAAACACGGCACCTTTTTCCAGGGTGATGAACTTCAAATAACGTTTTAGACATGTTATCCGCTCCTAGGCGAAAAAAGTAAATGACGTGTCTCAGACGTCAAATGTACCCAAGAGGTTAAACCAATTTCCATGTAAACGCCGGGATATTTTCCGAACATTCTTATTTCATGGCGGTCGCTTCTTAAATATTGATTCGTAATCTCGCAAAATCTATAACAATGTCATAGACGTATAGAATCTTCCGAAAGCAGCCTCTAGCCAAAGAACCCTTCGCAACTATTCACTACACCACACCCCAACTAAATATTGTAACCATCTGCCAATTAACCTCTTCCTATTATGCATTACACTTCTGAAGACAAAGGCTTACTCCATGAAAAGTAAAAGTCGCCATACATTAACCAAAAACGCGTCTCAAGAATCGCACGGCATCAAAGATTGCATACACGCATAACTATAACCGTAAAGGACCCTTACATATAATATACATACGCATGTTGGCATGTAGAGAAAAAGTTATCAGCGAACGAGTCCTTAGTCAAGCGTCAGCTTAAATCGACACACGCATAAGCGCAGATCCACGAGCGTGGCGATTAATTACGCGTATAAAAATAGCTTTTCGGCACAAATACGCGCCAATTCGAGAAGCGAGAGACACGAAATCGTTGCGGGACGTGCGAACGTGCAAAATGCCTTCCAGCCGAAGGAAATTTGAACACGGAAACGAAATATCCATGTATCTTACACGCACTGACGTCACAGCGTTTGAATAGTAAATCTCCGACATCGTCGACGTTCTAAAGGCACCGGCAACTTTCGTGTTCTTTTTTTATTTCTTACTTTTTACCAAGAGTCTAAGACGTATCTTCCGAAAAATGGCGATCCGCGATTTCTTTTGGTTTTGCGGTGACAGTGGTCAGTCTAGAAAATAATCGGGAAGGTAATTGTAGCGACGAAGACTGGCTCGCTTGTTTTTAAGGCGTTGACGTCGAATTTTCGACGAATTTGGTCGCAAGACTTTGCGAATTTTTCACGGATTTACTTTGTTGAGGCGGTGCGGAAGTTCGTGCGAGTTTCGTTGGGCGTTAGGAGAATTTATTATTTAGTATATGTCCTTGCTGTTTTGTCGGTAGTTTCTAGGTGTCCGGGGTAGATTGTCATTTTATACGAATATTGCAGTTCTTGACATGTGCCAACTATGCGATTGTTATTTGAGCGATAAGTACTTGTCCACCGACATGACATTTGATTACGCACATGATAAACGAAATGTAGATGTTCTTGTCAACGTAATAATTATTTTGGTTCTCACGTTTGGCCGTAGCACAAAATAGCGATGAAATATTCAACACAGATTTGATGAAAAATGACGCGTGATCGTATTCATAAGAAAAGAATATCTGTTGTAGTCAAGTTGATAGTTCATAATTTTGCTTCTTAATCAATTCGACGATTGCTTAAAATAGCGATAAAACATTCTTCGCCGACGTAGCGGCACGTTAACACTTCATTACGGTCATAAAAAAAATGTATTTCTTCCAGTCGAGTTGGCAGTTAAAAATTTTGTTTGTTAATAAATTCGACGAATGCTTAAAATAGTGATCAAATATTCTTCGCAAATTCTTCAAAGAAAACAGAAAATGTGTCCCTCTCAACTTGACAGTCCGCAATTTTGCTTCTAAGCAAGTTCGACTAGTGTATAATACAGCGATAAAACATTCGTCGCCAATTTAATGACAAATCGGCACTTCATTGCGATCATAAAAAGAATTCGTTCCAGTCAAGTTGGCAGTTCATCATATTGCTTCTTAATAAGTTCGACCGCTGAATAAAACGGCGATAAAATACTCTTTGCGGATTTAACGACGACACTCGAAAGTCACAAAAGTCAATTCGGCAGTCTGTAAATTTGCTTCCGTGGGTTTGTCCGTTGAACAAACGAAAGTTTCTTAAGCAATTCGAGCTTTGCCAGAAAAATGCATTTCGCCAGGCAGAATTCTTGAGCAAAAGAAACCGCACGGATTTCCGTACTAAGTGCAAATTTCTGCCCGCCGACTTTGTAACCATCCGCGAGCGTGTATGCGTTTAATCGTTACATATCATGGCTACACGCACCGTAAAAAAAAACACAAATCCGTGAGCAGCGGCTCGCCTATTCGATTCGTCAAATTCAACACGCACTGGACACTTAAACGTAACAGTAAAACAACCAAACTTGAATTTGCTGGTAATGCTATCATATGTGTAAATTTGGCGGGTAGTGAAAGAAGCTTTCTATTTGTTATTGCTTTTATTTTACTTCAGTTAGTGAACAATCAGGTAAAATTCCTGCAATTTAAAATAAGACATTTAAAACCGCCCTTTTTAGCAATTTGGTTGTTCTAATGTTAATATTGTTCCGTTTAGTTTTATAAATCCGATGCTCTGTATCTGTCAATTTGAAAGCCATCATTTTTGCGAATTTGTTTGTTGTGGCGCCGGCGTTAGTACCCTTCGGTTTTTTTAACCGAAATTTAGTTTTTATAATATCAATGCTCCTGCTCTTCCGCGTCTTTTTTTATCGGAAATGTCTAATATGCCCGTACGACGAATTTCGTTGTTCTACATTTTTCTACATCGTTTTTCTACATTCAGCACTTCTACTTTTCCATTAACTTTTTTAACCCAACGTTCAATATCTGCCAATTTGCAATTCATCGTTTTTACGAATTTACTAATTGTAATATTAAAATTCGTGCTCTTCCCTTTTTTTCAACCGAAAGTTCCAATTTGCCACTTTGACGACTTTCTCGTTATACCAACCTTCGTACTCTTCCGTTTCTTTAACGCCGACATTCGGTACCTACCAATTTTCGGTCCATCATTTTTTATGAACTTATTTATTCTAATATTAACATTTGTATCCTCCTGTTTTTTTAACCCAAATTCGCGTTCCGTCCTTTTGACGAATATAGTTGTTCTAATATCAATGTCCGTACTCTTCCGTTTCCTATTTTTCTACCTTTAACACTCGTATTCTTCTGTTAATTTTTCCATAACCAGTCTCAAAGTGTGCGAATCTTCAGTCCGTCATTTTAATCGATTGTCTTTTTTAACCAAAATGCTCAATCCGCCACTTTGCCGAATTTCACTATTCTACCCCTAACATCGGTACTCCTCTGTTAACTTTTCCAACCAAAATCTCAATATCTGCTCATTTTTAATCTGTCATTTTGGGGAATTTCATTGCATGAACATTCGTACCCTTCCAATTGTTTGACACTATTAGTCGGTATCTGCAATCCGTAATTTTGACGAATTTAACTATTCCATCCCATTGTTCTACTCTCAACACTTCTACTCTTCCGTTCATTTTTCTAAACCGGCTTTCAATATCTGCCAATCCGCAATTTACAATTTTGACGAATTTTGTGGTTCTAGGGTTAACGTTCGTACCCGTTCAATGATTTACCGCCTACACCCGACATCCGTCATTTTTACAAAGTGAAATATTCCAATATCAACATTCGTCGTACGCCCAATTTTCTTTTTCAAGCGACATTTCGATTCCGCCACCTTGCCGCATTTCACTGTTCTACCCCTAACATTGGTAAACTCCTCTGTTAAATGTTTCAACCGAAATCTCAATATCTCCTAATTTTTAATCCATCATTTTGGGGAATTTGAATGCTCTAGCATGAACATTCCTACCCTTCCAATTGTTTAACGCTGTCACTCGGTATCTGCCAATTCGCAATCCGTCATTTTGACGAATTTAATTATTCTACCCCATTATTCTACTCTTAACATTTGTACTCTTCGGTTCATTTTTCTAAACTGACTTTCAATATCTGCCAATCTGTAATTCACAATTTTGACGAATTCCGTTGCTTTTAACATTCGTACCCGTTCAATGATTTACCGCCTGCACCCGACATCCGTCATTTTTACAAAGTGAAATATTCCAATATCAACGTTCGTCGTACGCCGAATTTTCTTTTTCAAGCGACATTTCGATTCTGCCACCTTGCCGCATTTCACTGTTCTAACCCTAACACTGGTAAACTCCTCTGTTAAATTTTCCAACCGAAATCTCAATATCTCCTAATTTTTAATCCATCATTTTGGGGAATTTGAATGCTCTAGCATGAACATTCCTACCCTTCCAATTGTTTAACGCTGTCACTCGGTATCTGCCAATTCGCAATCCGTCATTTTGACGAATTTAATTATTCTACTTTGAACACTTTTACTCTTCCGTTCATTTTTCTAAACCGGCTTTCAATATCTGCCAATCCGTAATTCACAATTTTGACGAATTCCGTTGCTTTTAACATTCGTACCCGTTCAATGATTTACCGCCTGCACTCGATATCCGTCATTTTTACAAAGTGAAATATTCCAATATCAACGTTCGTCGTACGCCGAATTTTCTTTTTCAAGCGACATTTCGATACCGCCACCTTGCCGCATTTCACTGTTCTACCCCTAACATTGGTAAACTCCTCTGTTAAATGTTTCAACCGAAATCTCAATATCTACTCATTTTTAATGCGTCATTTTGGGGAATTTCGTTGCTCAACGCTGTCACTCAGTATCTGCCAATTCGCAATCCGTCATTTTGACGAATTTAATTATTCTACTTTGAACACTTTTACTCTTCCGTTCATTTTTCTAAACCGGCTCTCAATATCTGCCAATCCGTAATTCACAATTTTGACGAATTCCGTTGCTTTTAACATTCGTATCCGTTCAATGATTTACCGCCTGCACTCGACATCCGTCATTTTTACGAAGTGAAATATTCCAATATCAACGTTCGTCGTACGCCGAATTTTCTTTTTCAACCGACATTTCGATTCCGCCACCTTGCCGCATTTCACTGTTCTACCCCTAACATTGGTAAACTCCTCTGTTAAATTTTCCAACCAAAATCTCAATATCTCCTAATTTTTAATCCATCATTTTGGGGAATTTGATTGCTCTCGCATGAACATTCCTACCCTTCCAATTGTTTAACGCTGTCACTCGGTATCTGCCAATTCGCAATCCGTCATTTTGACGAATTTAATTATTCTACTTTGAACACTTTTACTCTTCCGTTCATTTTTCTAAACCGGCTCTCAATATCTGCCAATCCGTAATTCACAATTTTGACGAATTCCGTTGCTTTTAACATTCGTACCCGTTCAATGATTTACCGCCTACACCCGACATCCGTCATTTTTACGAAGTGAAATATTCCAATATCAACGTTCGTCGTACGCCGAATTTTCTTTTTCAACCGACATTTCGATTCTGCCACCTTGCCGCATTTCACTGTCCTACCCCTAACATTGGTAAACTCCTCTGTTAAATTTTCCAACCGAAATCTCAATATCTCCTAATATTTAATCCATCATTTTGGTGAACATTCCTCCTTCCAATTGTTTAAATGTTTCAATCCGTCATTTTGACGAATCTTAATATCTACTTTGAACATTTTTATCTTCCGTTCATTTTTCATTTTGACGGGCTTTTAACATTCGTACCCGTTCAATGATTTACCGCCTACACCCGACATCCGTCATTTTTACAAAGGGAAATATTCCAATATCAACATTCGTCGTACGCCGAATTTTCTTTTTCAAGCGACATTTCAATACCGCAACCTTGCCGCATTTCACTGTTCTACCCCTAACATTGGTAAACTCCTCTGTTAAATGTTTCAACCAAAATCTCAATATCTACTCATTTTTAATGCGTCATTTTGACGAATTTAATTATTCTACCCCATTATTCTACTCTTAACATTTGTACTCTTCGGTTCATTTTTCTAAACTGGCTTTCAATATCTGCCAATCCGTAATTCACAATTTTGACGAATTCCGTTGCTTTTAACATTCGTACCCGTTCAATGATTTACCGCCTGCACCCGACATCCGTCATTTTTACAAAGTGAAATATTCCAATATCAACGTTCGTCGTACGCCGAATTTTCTTTTTCAAGCGACATTTCAATACCGCCACCTTGCCGCATTTCACTGTTCCACCCCTAAGAGCCGCCATCCGAAATTTCGGACGCATCGACGTGTGTCACTTGCTCGATCCGAAAGGTCAGGCGGTTTCTTTGTCGGCGATTTTTCAGCATCGACCGTCCGCCGTATTTATAAGTTGCACGCCTGATCGCACGCCTCATCGTACGCCTCATCGCACGCCTCACCGCCCGTTGCCCGTGCCTTTCGACAAAATCGCGCGGCTGCGAAACGATCGTCGCGACCGACAGCCAACCGCGCCGAGCGCTGAGAATTAGAAACGTTCCTTTCGGATCGTCACCCCTTACTTTCCCCTCACGCGTTCGCGTTCCGTTCGTCGAGAGAGTGGGCTTCCCTGAGTAATAAAATTCCTTCGCGATCTACCGTTCAAAAACGCTGCCAAGACGCGACTGAGGCGATCGAGGAGGGAAAATCACATGAACGACGCCGGGCGAACGAGCGAATGACGAGTGTCAACGGAGAGGAGGGAAGGAAACAAATGAAGTTAATTACTGATGTAAGAAAAAAAATCGATAAGTAAATATTACTTAGCCAGGGACGACGAGGAGGACAAAAAATGAACAAAAAAAAAAGAAGTAATAAGACAAGAACATTGAGGTAGCGCTACGAAGGTCTCCACCTGCTAGTCTCGTTTGTATCGTTATCCGGTCACAATACATACAAGAAAACAATATTTAATATAATTAATTTAATTAATATTATACTGTACTATTATAAATTACATTAAAAACAATGAACCACGCAAGGGCGATGCTGTTGTTATTTTTGCGCCGATCTTGTACCTGTAGAAACGAAAATATTCGGACAGGAAATTTAACCCTTTGCACTCGAGGCCTTTTTCGCTTGCGCGAACTAGCATCTCGAGACGATTTCGGCCAAATTCAGCAAACGCTTTACAAGTACTTTAAAACCATTTAGGAACGAAGAAACATACACAGATCCACTTAAAAAACCACATAGCGTTGTACCAGCGTCGCTTGATTTGAGACTTCAAAACTACTCGGGCGCCGCAGCGGCGCCGCTCGAGTGCAAAGGGTTAACCCTTTAGCTGCTTACAATCTTAACCCTTTGCGGACGAGCGACGCATATGTGCGTTCAGCATAAGATATTCCTATAACCGATGAAGGCATACTTATGTTCGGCGAAAACACCTGATAAAGCCGAGACATAAATATGCGTTCGAGAAAAATAAGTAATAGAGCCGGGGCGGGCATATATGTATGTATTTTGCAAATGGCATGTGTTAAACAAGAGTTGGTAATTTTGATGGGTGTCATCGGCTTCGAATCGCTCCGTCCGCAAAGGGTTAAAATATTCCGGGTCGAAGCGCTCACTGAGGACGAAATACTTTTTGCTAGTGGAAACTCTATTGATCGATCATTTAAAGCGTCGTTAAGTTATAGTTGCAAGTGTTCGATGCCACCAAATTAAACAATGCAAGAAAGTTATTTGATACAGAATGCACATTTCTTAATCTCATACGTCGATAATTGTGGCTGCAGTACGTAAGCAAATGAAATGATTGGGAAACGCATATATGCGTCCATAGCAATCAAAAGATTAATTCAGAGGTTGAAGGCACAGGAAATGTTAAATTGACATTTATTATTCCTTCGTGAAAAGAAATGAATTATAGAAGCTCAGGTGTACAGTTCGAGTTATTTCAAGGAAGTTAATTGTACGATCACAGTTATAAATTGTGCGATTTTAATTATTTCAAAGGAATCAATTGTGTAGTCATTGTTACAAATTATGCAATTTAAATTATTCACAATTACTAAGATGTGATTTATTTAATTTTGGACCTACGTATAGGCAAGTGGAAAGTTTATGGAAAAGACTAATACGTCATATTGTCTTATATATCTGTAATAGAGTCATTAACCTAAGTTTATACGGAACATCTTATTGTTGCACCAAAAATCTACCTTTATGCCCATTTGGAAATGCAAACCGAGTTTAACGACCTGATCTTATCACACGGTAAAACTGTTACGAAATCTAATAATTTTGTTAAAATGGATTTATAATGTTCACAGATGTGATTTATTTAATTTTGGACCTACGTATAGGCAAGTGGAAAGTTTATGGAAAAGACTAATACGTCATATTGTCTTATATATCTGTAATAGAGTCATTAACCTAAGTTTATACGGAACATCTTATTGTTGCACCAAAAATCGGCGTTTATGCCCATTTGGAAATGCAAACCGAGTTTAACGACCTGATCTTATCACACGGTAAAACTGTTATGAAATCTAATAATTTTGTTAAAATGGATTTATAATGTTCACTGACGCCCTGTTATTTCTATCTTTTGTTAACTGAGTTTCCGTTGCACTAATCGAATTTGCATTTTATTTGGCTTATCACGTTACGTGGATTATCCTAGTTTCGATCGTTATTCTAATATTTGTCATTTACGCGGACATATGCTTTTTGAGTCATTTTAAATGTATTTTCGATTTTTTTAGAAGCTTCTTTTTTGAAGTGAAATGTTCTAGGTACACGGTGACCGTCAACGAAAACTGTAAAAAGGTAAAGTTTCTATCTAACAAAAGCGGATCAGGTAAACGCATAGGTTAAAGTAATTTTTTCATCGAAGAAGAAACGTCGTAAGAAGAATTGATGGTGCCGACGCAATTAATATCGCAAAGTAAAGGTATACCATTTATTTCAGGTGTCAAAGGTGAAACATCAATTAAGTATTTTCCTACTAAACTTATCTTCCCCCAGCACACTGCCACATATGCGTAGGTTGTATTTCTTTAAATTATAATTATTCTCAATGGCCAAAGAAAAAATTAAAATTCGATGGTAAATCATTCACTACAGAAGTCCGAAACAATAAAAACCCAAATCTTACCGTATGGCTGCGCCGATATCTGGCCTGGTCGGGTTAAAACTAAATCAAAAAGCACCTCAATATTTAATTAAAAATTCTATCTTTTTGTTCGTCAGACTCTCAAAAGAATTCGTAACAGGGTGGCAGCCATGTTTAACAATTATAGAACAATTGTTAAAATAACATGAATATCGTCGATCAAAAAAGTCAATGTGTTAATACGTTGAGTGTCACATCCGTCACCGATAATTGACAATACACAATTGGATGCATACCATACTTGTATTCCAAATTAAAAATTGAAAACACAAATTGGTAGAATAAATTTGAGAGTATAAAAAAAAGATTTGAGATTCATGAGAAAAATATACTTTGGGACCACCATATTTAGTTTTCTATTTACTTCGCAATAATAAAGGTATCTCAACGTGAATATGATACCAAAACAAAAAAATACAATTTTATTCCTGTTTAATGCCTACTTTATCGATAACGAATATGATAAGCGCACTTATTAGACGCATCTTATGAACTGTCTTCATATACGCAACTGCGTCGGCGAGAGCAGAGAGCCTGTTCTTAAATAACAATTTTAGAATAATTTCAGATTCAAACAAAGTTTCATGATTTCTAAAAAAAAATATATATTGGAATGACAAGATTTATTTTTCCATTTGCTTCGCAATGACACAAGTATCTCACAAGCAATATCATAGCAAAGCAGGAAAATGCAATTTTATTCCTCTTTATCAATACTATATACAATGAGCGCACTTATTAGGCGCATCTGATTAACTGTCCTTCATATACGCAACCGCGACGGCGAGAACAAAGAGCCCGTTCTTAAATAACAATTTTAGAATAATTTCAGTTTCAAAGTTTCATGATTTCTAGAAAAAATATACATTGGAATGACAAGATTTATTTTTCCATTTGCTGCGCAATGACACTACTATCTCCACAAGGAATATCATAGCAATTCAGAGAATGCATTTTTATTACTCTTTAATGGTTCTTTTCAATATATAACAGCGCACTTATTAGACAATTAAGTCTTCATAACGATGAGAACCTAGAAAAATGACTATAGCATTTATGCTATTTATACAAATAAATATATATATGGTTTAAAACAAATGTTGATTTATTCATTTTGCTTTGCAATGACAATCTCGAAAAAAATACTTTAACAAACCAAAAATATTTAGTTTTTATCATTGATCAGCACACTTATTAGACGCATCTGATTAATAATATACGCAACCGCGTCGATCTCAAAATATCATACCAAAGTAAAAACATGCAATTTTATTCCTCTTTAGTGCGTCCTTTATCAATAGCATATACGATTATCGCACTTATTAGACGCATCTGATTAACTGTCCTTCATATACGCAACCGCGACAGCGAAGAGCCCGTTCTTAAATAACAATTTTAGAATAATTTTAGTTTAAAACAAAGTTTCGTGATTTATAGGAAAAATATACATTGGAATGACAAGATTTATTTTTCCATTTGCTTCGCAATGACACAACTATCTCACAACGAATATCGTAACAAAGTCAAAAATGCAATTTTACTCCTTTTTAATGCGTTCTTTATCAATAGCATATACGATGATACTACTTATTAGGCGCATCTGATTAACTGTCCTTCATATATGCAACCGCAACGAGCGAAAAGCCCGTTCTGCCCACTCTGCCGCGGATCCGTCCGGCCGTGCACCGTGCCTAAATCAGTGCCGTATCCCTGATGCGAGAAGCTGCCGGCGCCCAGTGCCATGGTACCGTTTATTGATCACCAGACGGCGGTGCCATATTTCTCGCGCGCCCCCCTCCGTTCCCGCACATGTTGCAACCGGTGCATCTGTCCAGGTCCGCCGCTCGCCTTTTTCCAGATAAAACGACGATCATCGCGGCCAGCCCATCGCTTATGCGTCTCCGCGCGCCCAACGACTAAAGTCCGAAGAGCGTTTCAACACGCGCCAAGCTGCCGACGTTTTCTCGACTGCCCGATACGTGACCGTTTTCCCCGGAAGAGAACCGTCGACGTCCGCCATTTGCAGCCGCAGACGAGGTGAGGCCATTTTTCCTGACCGACTCACGAAACTGTGCCGTCACGGTGTTTCGCGGAATGGTTAGGTGCTTTCGCAGATTTTCGGGCTTGACCATTTTGCCGATCGCGGGGGAAAGTGCTGGGGTCTGACGTCTGCCGGATTCGACGCGACACGATGTTTTTGGGATGGGTGGATTTCGGCCAGCGACTGGTCGCGGCTCAAGTATTTTGGAATTGGCTGCGGAGTGGCGGGTCTTTTGAAATATGTTGCGGGAGGATCTTTGCTCGTGAGGCGCGGCATTTCTGGCAGTATTTTAAAAAATGGTTGAAAAAATTGTTTAACACTTTGATTGTCAAGCGTAGTTTGCTATGTTAGAGCCGTGATGCGATAAAATATTGCAGAGTACAATTAAATCGTGTAAAATAAAGGTAACGCAGAGTTATTAGAAGCCAAAGTATTGAAGAACCGTCCTGATATCAATTGCTTTTACAATTACTTTCGACGCGAGACGATGTTTTTGGGTTTAGTGAATTTCGGCCAGCGACTGGTCGCGGCTCAAGTATTTTCGAATTGGCTGCGGAGTGGCGGGTCTTTTGAAATATGTTGCGGGAGGATCTTTGCTCGTGAGGCGCGGCATTTCTGGCAGTATTTTAAAAAATGGTTGAAAAAATTGTTTAACACTTTGACTGCCAAGTGTATTTTGCTATGGGAGAACCGCGATGCGATAAAATATTGCAGAGTATAATTAAATGGTGCAAAATAAATGTAACGCAGAGTTGTTGGGAGTCAAAGTATTGAAGCACCGTTCCGATATCAATTGCTTTTACAAAATTATAAATAAGCTTCATTGCGAATATTTTGCATTTTTAGTCAAATCTTTTGCGAATGTTGCTCAAGTGTATTTTGCTATGTTAGAACCGCGATGCGATGAATTACTGCAGAGTATAATTAAATCGTGCAAAATAGAAGTATCGCAGAGTTGCTAGAAGCCAAAGTATTGAAGCACCGTCCTGATATCAACTGCTTTTACAATTACTTTCGACGCGAGACGATGTTTTTGGGTTTAGTGAATTTCGGCCAGCAGCGACTGGTCGCGGCTGCAGTATTTTCGAATTGGCTGCGAAGTGGCGGGTCTTTTGAAATATGTTGCGGACGAGTCTTTGATCATGAGGCACGGCGCGGCATTTCTGGTAGTATTTAAAAAAATTGTTTAACACTTTGACTGCCATGATGGTCACCGCTGACCGGCGCAAGGGATTTTACTGAAAATCCAAAATATTTGCAATGGGTAGCAATAATTATTTTATAAATTTAGTTATTGTTAGAATAGTGATGCGATCCTTGGTCTCTAATACCTGCACATTATTTAGATTTTGCATAATTCAGTCAAACGCTGTAGTATTTTATAGCATCGCCGTTCTAATACAGCAAAATACGCTTGGCAGTCAACGTGTTAAAGAAATTATCATGAAATTGTATCAGAGTTTCTAGCAGTTTTTTAAAATATGTTATTGCGTGAAGCAACGGTAGATAAGAGAAAAAACATGAAGGCAATCAAGTTTAATGCATTGAATATTGATGTGAATACTTCCATAGATAAAATAGATACAATGTATCAAAGTAACTGGTATTTAAAGACAGCGCGTAGAAAATACGAGAAAACTTGTGAGCGGTCCTTAAAGTGGTAAGATGTCAAGTATCTTTGCGTTGATATACCGTGGCAAATCGTTTTTAATCGGTTATAGCTTCGCAAGTGTTTTTAATTTATGAGTTATTGAGTATTTTGAAATTACTTGTGATATGGTAAATATTTTTACACTACATATGTAAAATATGTTTTAATTACTTGTGACTTATAAAATACTTTGGAATTGGCTGCGACGTCGTGTCTGTATTGAAATTTGTTGTGACCCGACGAATATTTGTAAATTATTAATTTACAAATTCTTGCAATTTGAATGTGTAAATTATTATGCAACAAATTGTTGTAGGTTGATTAATGTAAATATTTAAAAATAACTTATAACTTGTGAAACATTTGTGAAGTAAATGTAGCTTGCTCGGGGAATTGTGACAATTTCCTCATGCTTCCGATTCGGAAGTTCTGCATGCCGCATACTTTTTTTTCCCCCATCAAATCGCTATTCGGATTTTGCGTGGAAAATCATAAAAACGATCTGTATCTCTCCAACCGAATTTTCTCCTTCAGCTTCTAAGTTGAAATTATCTAGATCGTACACTCATTTCTCCGCATACCCGTCAGATCGCGTGTTAACACTTTGCGGACGGATGACGAGATATCTCGTCATTGCTATTTCGTCGTTCGGGGCCATTGACGAGATATATCGTCTTGCGTATTTCGTCATTCTGGGCCCCTGATGAGATATATCGTCTTGCATATTCTGTCGTTTGAGGCAGGTGACGAGATATCACACAGTTGCTACGTGATTGTCAGCCGCAGTTTTTCGTAATTTGTGTTGCGAATTAATTATTTGAAGCTCTGAAATATGGATAGCGACAAAATGATTAGCAATATTACAGAAATATTTGTGGACAGTTTAACACTTTGACTGCCAAGCGTTTCTTGCTATGTTGGAATCGCGATGCGATAAAATACTGGAGAGTATGATTAAATCGTGCAAAATAAAGGTAACGCAGAGTTGTTGGGAGTCAAAGTATTGAAGCACCGTTCCGATATCAATTGCTTTTACAAGATTGCAAATAACCTCCATTGCGAATATTTTGCATTTTTAGTCAAATCTTTTGCACCGGGTTAGAAGCCAAAGTATTGAACCACCGTTCCAATATCAATTGCTTTTACAAGATTGCAAATAGGCTTTATTGCGAATCTTTTGCATTTTTAGTAAAATCTTTTGCACCGGATTAGAAGCCAAAGTATTGAAGCACTGTTCCAATATCAATTGCTTTTGCAAGATTGCAAATAGGCTTCATTGCGAATGTTTTGCATTTTTATTAAAATCTTTTGCACCGGATTAGAAGCCAAAGTATTGAAGCACTGTTCCAATATCAATTGCTTTTACAAGATTGCAAATAGGCTTTATTGCGAATCTTTTGCATTTTTAGTAAAATCTTTTGCACCGGATTAGAAGAAAAAGTATTGAAGCACCGTTCCAATATAAATTGCTTTTACAAGATTGCAAATAGGCTTTATTGCGAATCTTTTGCATTTTTAGTAAAATCTTTTGCACCGGGTTAGAAGGCAAAGTATTGAAGCACCGTTCCAATATCAATTGCTTTTACAAGATTGCAAATAGGCTTTATTGCGAATCTTTTGCATTTTTAGTAAAATCTTTTGCACGGATTAGAAGCCAAAGTATTGAAGCACTGTTCCAATATCAATTGCTTTTACAAGATTGTAAATAGGCTTCATTGGGAATTTTTTGCATTTCTAGTAAAATTATTACGCCGGTCACCGCATATTTTGCTATGTTAGAAGCGCGATGCGATGAAATACTGCAGAGTATAATTAAATCGTGCAAAATAAAGGAAACATGGAGTTGTTAGAAACCAAAGTATTGAAGCACCGTTCCAATATCAATTGCTTTTACAAGATTGCAAATAGGCTTCATTGCAAATTTTTTGCATTTCTAGTAAAATTATTGCGCCGGTCACCGCATATTTTGCTATGTTAGAAGCGCGATGCGATGAAATACTGCAGAGTATAATTAAATCGTGCAAAATAAAGGTAATGCACAGTTGTTAGAAGCCAAAGTATTGAAGCGCCGTTCCAATATCAATTGTTTTTACAAAATTGCAAATCGGATTCATTGCGAATTTTTTGCATTTTGAGTACAATCTTTTGCACCGGTCACCGATGACCACCATGGCAGTCAACGTGTTAACTACTAACAAATCATCACCAATTTAAAGATATTTGATGCAAAAAAATACGCGGCCACTGGGTACGACTAGCAATACAATGCTCGGTCCGCAAAGTGTTAACACGTGGCACGTTTGCATGTCGCGAGGACAGTCGACATAATTTGCACCGATCGCGCATCTGAAAAAACGCAAGTTCCGATCGCGCGACCAAAAGAGCCCGACTATTTTTATCTGACGCCGTTGGTCGTCGCTGGAAGCGAAAAGTGGCTCCGTCGTTCAGGGACAATGACTTTGTTGGGCGACGCTTTTATTCCGCGACGCGAAGCCCACACGCGACACCCTGAAAATGGCCACTGCTCTTCGATATTCAAATACGACCACACGTCGTCGCTGCAATTTGGCTGCGATTTTGGTGCCATCTGCGTCCCGACATATTTGCAGGATCGTAGAAATTTGGAAAGCGCGCAAATTGGCGAAGAAAAAAGTTTAAGATCTTGTGTTCGTGGGCTAGTACATAGAAAATACCGATTCGTGGGCTAGTATAATTAAATGACTGTGTGTACATATAAGAAATTATGTTCTTAGTTGTATGCGTTGTATTGTGGTAGTATCATAAATGATGCGGTAGTTGGTGTCATCATTAGTAGATGATTTGTTTAACACGTTGACTGCCAAGCGTATTTTGCTATGTTAGAACTGCGATCCGATGAAATACCGCAGAGTATGATTAAATTGTGCAAAAAGGAAAATAATGTAGGGGTGTTAGAAGCCGAAGTATTGAAACACGGTTCCAATATCAATTGCTTTTACAGGATTGCAAATAGGCTTTATTGCGAATCTTTTGCGTTTTTAGTAAAATCTTTTGCACCGGATTAGAAGCCCAAGTATTAAAGCACCGTTCCGATATCAATTGCTTTTACAAGATTGCAAATAAGCTTCATTGCGAATATTTTGCATTTTTAGTAAAATCTTTTGCACCGGATTAGAAGCCAAAGTATTGAAGCACCGTTCCAATATCAATTGCTTTTACAAGATTGCAAATAGGCTTCATTGCGCTTTTTGCATTCTTAGTAAAATGTTTTGCACCGGTCACCGGTGACACCGTGGCAGTCAAAGTGTTAAGTAAATAAGTAATCCCGACATCTTCGCAGAATGATAAAAATTTCGATTGTTGGAAAGCAAAATTTGACGATGGTTATGTTCGTGGATTAAATGATAAAGAAAATATTATATAGAAAGGGGTGTTGTGCATTGAAAAAGAAATTACTTCTATTTTCTGAAACATCATTACTACTTTGCAAAAATATGCGGAAGAGATATATACTTCTAAAACTCATATTACCTTTCATTTCCGATATTTTTTCTTTTCTACTAACAGACTCTATCTATCCGATTTCCATTCGCGTGGAACGAATTCATGTGAAATGTTTATGTTTATGATCTTTTACGTGTCATTTTTTCTTCCGAGCATATACAATGTTTATACAATAACTTGCAGTTTATCATTCAGCCTATTGCAGGAATATATAGAACGTTGTTCTTGCAGTTGCTAGAATTCTCCTCTCAGTTTATTGACCACGAATTTACTAAATATTAAATAGCACACAGATTATTAATTCTAAATCATTGCCTTAACTTGTAACTCTCCGGAAAAATCTTAAGGACACAAATATTTGAACAAACGTTTTCTGTACATACATTTTCCTCAGTAATAATACGAAGTATCTTCGTGTCCCCGCAGAGGGGACAGTCGAGTGCAAAGAATTAACTTCTACCTACAACAAAATCCCTACTTTTGCTTTTCTGGGGTCAAACAATTTGGCAGATGCTCATACTTTTATTATTTTTATATTCATCATTATTACTATATCACGTATATATCAAATCAGATCGAAATTTGCCGACAAATGGGCAGTAAATTATTACTTTATTAATAGTTACTTATCGTCCGAAAGTAGGAAAACTATCTTTTTCCCGCATCTGCTTGCGCGAACGTTTCAACTTACAGCACATACTTTTCTATTGCATAACACATCCATGGCTATACGTAATACCCTTCATCTTTCCGTTCAGAAGCGCGTGTAACAAATAGCACACAGATTATTAATTCTAAATCATTGCCTTAACTTGTAACTCCCCGGGAAAATCTTAAGGAAACAAATATTTGAACAAACGTTTTCTGTACATACATTTTCCTCAGTAATAATACGAAGTATCTTAGTCCCTCAGAGGGGACAGTCGAGTGCAAAGGGTTAACTTCTACCTACAACAAAATCTCTACTTTTGCTTTTCTGGAGACAAACAATTTGGCAGATGCTCATACTTTTATTATTTTTATATTCATTATTATTACTATATCACGTATATATCAAATCAGATCGAAATTTGCCGACAAATCGGCAGTAAATTATTACTTTATTATTAGTTACTTATCGTCCGAAAGTAGGAAAATTATCTTTTTCCCGCATCTGCTTGCGCGAACGTTTCAACTTACAGCACATACTTTTCTATTGCATAACACACCCATGGCTATACGTAATACCCTTCATCTTTCCGTTCAGAAGCGCGTGTAACAAATAGCACACAGATTATTAATTCTAAATCATTTATCAATGTTGTAATTCCCCGGAAAAATTTGGATGAAGGAAACAAATATTTGAACAAACGTTTTCTGTACATACATTTTCCTCAGTAATAATACGAAGTATCTTTGTGTCCCCTCAGAGGGGACAGTCGAGTGCAAAGGGTTAACTTCTACCTACAACAAAATCTCTACTTTTGCTTTTCTGGAGACAAACAATTTGGTAGATGCTCATACTTTTATTATTTTTATATTCATCATTATTACTATATCACGTATATATCAAATCAGATCGAAATTTGCCGACAAATCGGCAGTAAATTATTACTTTATTATTAGTTACTTATCGTCCGAAAGTAGGAAAACTATCTTTTTCCCGCATCTGCTTGCGCGAACGCTTCAACTTACAGCACATATTTTTCTATTGCATAACACATCGATGGCTATACGTAATACCCTTCATCTTTCCGTTCAGAAGCGCGTGTAACAAATAGCACACAGATTATTAATTCTAAATCATTGCCTTAACTTGTAACTCCCCGGAAAAATCTTAAGGAAACAAATATTTGAACAAACGTTTTCTGTACATACATTTTCCTCAGTAATAATACGAAGTATCTTCGTGTCCCCTCAGAGAGAACAGTCGAGTGCAAAGAATTAACTTCTACCTACAACAAAATCCCTACTTTTGTTTTTCTGGAGTCAAACAATTTGGCAGATGCTCATACTTTTATTATTTTTATATTCATCATTATTACTATATCACGTATATATCAAATCAGATCGAAATTTGCCGACAAATCAGCAGTAAATTATTACTTTATTAACACTTGGCATGCGGGCAACGTATTTTTACGTTTTATGTGAAAAAGAAATTACTTCTATTTCCTGCATCTGTCACGGGAGCGATTAAATGATAAAGAAAATATTATATAGAAAATACGTATTTAGTTGATTTGGTGTTGTTAGTGGATATCCACCACAAATCTACTAGATATATAATTACATGAATGTGTGACATTATATCCGTGTTTTTGCGTTGCTAGGCAACGCTTTGCTATCCGATTTTTTCCCATAAGTTATGATTGTTGAGTTAATGTTTTGCGTAATTTCGTCTTCGATCGACATATTTTCATTAACTATCAAACAGATATTTTATCAGCTTTGAAACTTGATTTTTTATTATATGATTACAAAATTGATCAAATGAGATTTTGACAAAGTATATAATGATGAAGACATTTTTATGCAGCTGACAAATTATCGGACTTTTCTAAATAGTGTGGAAAAAAAAATCGCTTATTTTTATGATTTCTTGAAAATATCGTTTGTTTTTTGTTAAATAATCAATGACAGATGCTATATATTTAAGTGTGAACAAAAAAAAAGTTTCGTTCTGGGGTCAAACAATTTGGCAGATTCGATTTTTATTATTTTTATATTCATCATTAACTATCCGCGCGTATATATCAAATCACCCGCTGATCGAAATTCGCCGACAAATGGGCAGTAAATTATTACTTTATTAATAGTTACTTATCGTCCGAAAGTAGGAAAACTATCTTTTACCCGCATCTGCTTGCGCGAACGCTTCAACTTACAGCACATACTTTTCTATTGCATAACACATCCATGGCTATACGTAATACCCTTCATCTTTCCGTTCAGAAGCGCGTGTAACAAGAAATGCTGCGCTTACTTCACGACCACCATGACACGCCGCTATTAATAACTGAACACCGCGACGTCACAGTGTTCGCAATAAAGTGCTCATCGCGATTCTTCTATTAACGCGGAATCTGTCGTGTGGCCGTTGCAACACCTATACTCCCGCTAAAAATAGCCCCGCGACAGACTGAAATCGCACTCGAGGAGTTCGCATTAATGTGACGGAATTTCGCAGGAAGATCGACGAGTTTCTGAACAGCCGTGAGTCTTGACACTTTCCAAACGTACGTGGGCAGTCCGATAAGTAATTAGCCTACAAAAGAAAAAGGAAAATTTTGGAAAATTGACGATTTATTTTTCAGCACAGTCTCCTTTTAACTCGATACACTTGATCCAGCAATGAAATCTGAGCATATCCTGCATGAAATATTGGACATGAGAAAGCTTTCTGCTCGATGGGTGCCTCGTTTGCTCACTCCGGATAACAAGCGCATCCGTGAGACCACTTCAGAGCAGTGTTTGACACTGTTTAAGCGCAATCCGAAAGAGTTTCTACGTCGTTTTGTGACTGTCGACGAAACGTGGATCCATTGGTACACACCAGAGACCAAGGAACAGTCGAAACAGTGGACTGCGCCCGGCGAATGTGCTCCGAAGAAGGCGAAGACTGTCCTATCGGCCGGAAAGGTGATGGCCACCGTTTTCTGGGATTCACAAGGTGTGATCTACATAGACTACCTGGAGAAGGGCAAAACAGACACAGGGCTGTACTATGCCGAATTATTGAGCCGATTCGACGCCGAATTAAGGAAAAAACGGCCCCATTTGGTGAAGAAAAGAATGCTCTTTCACCACGATAACGCACCGACTCACACCTCTGCCCAAGCTACAGCCAAATTCGTTGAATTAGGCTACGAACAGCTGCCCCATCCACCGTATTCTCCAGATTTGGCCCCGTGTGACTTCTTTTTGCTCCCAAACTTGAAAAAGTCACTCGCTGGGCAGAAATTTGAGTCGAATGAGGAGGTTATCGCCGCCACGAGGCCTACTTTGCAGATCTCCAGAAAACGTATTTTTCAGACGGGTTGAAGAAGTTGGAGCACCGCTGGATCAAGTGTATCGAGTTAAAAGGAGACTATGTTGAAAAATAAATTGTCAATTTTCCAAAATTTTTGTTTTTCTTTTGTAGGCTAAGTACTTATCAGACTGCCCACGTATGTCGATCTGCGACCAATCTGCAGTGGATTCTTTTCTTTGTTGTTATGTTCTTAATAAATCGCCATGATTCCATAGGAACACGCATTGATATAAAAGTGTCCGTAGAACAATACTTTGAGTAAAGTTAGTCTGTAAGTGAAGTAAAAAGATTTTTATTTTATTAATGTTGAAGTATTACGAAGATATTTACAACGTTTATTTTAAAATATCTTTGTAATACTTATGCATTTTAAAAATGCAGTGGATGACTATAGAAATTGTATGCATGTGTATGTTCATGTTTACATTGATACGTATGATGCATATGCATGTTTATGAAAAATATGTGGATTACTAAACTAAAAATTCACATATTTTTTTGAGTCCTTGCTATTGCTGGACTTAAAAAAAATTGTCTTCCTACTATCATTCCTAGTCAAATTTCCGTTCATTTTATTTTTTGTTTATTTTGTTTATTACTATAAATTAATTTTTTTTTTTCATGTGTGCAGATTTATCTTGGAAAACAATGATTTTATACCTTATAACACGTGTTCGATAACACAACGCATTTCTCAAATTTAAATTGTATCCAAGAATCACTGAACACGAAGTTAATTAACAGTATTGTAAGAGCGTTAAATGTATTTTAAATGCATTATAAAGTTTTTACGATTATTTATTTGATCAGGGTTTTACGTTGAAAGAAACACAACATGGTTAAAAGAGGGAAGAATGCGCCGATGGAATCGGACTTGCATCAGAATGAATCCGATATCTACGGACCATCCTGCTCGGCAATTGAAGAAAATTCAAACGAAGATGACTCCAATGTTGCAGAGGTATTATTTGTCTTTATATTAAAAATCGAATTTAATTGTTCGTCATTGATCAATTATAATATAATTATTGACCGATTCTGCTTAAAGTCAAGCACTCTAAACGACTATAGTGGCGATGTCTTTCAGTTGACAATTGATATACAATGCTATTATCTTTATATATAATTAGTTGAAACTCATTTCTATTGTAACATCATTTACAAGTAGATTCCGATGTACGGAGCAAATAAAAATTGCAATATTTGTGAAAAGTGTAGTTTCATAAAAATTTTCGGTGTAGGCAACATCTATCTATACCTCGAAACGACACAGTTCTCAGGTCTATGTTCACACGACCTTAAACTTCACTGTCTTGGCTACCCCTTTCCGTATCGCCCGGTAGATAATGATGAAGGAAGTGTATCGTACAAACGCACATTTTTTAAACATTTTCTTACCGGGCGTATATCCGCGAGTAACTTTTCTCTATCCTATTTCTCTGGAATCCGCTGCAAGCGTCTACATTGCAGATACATAGAATTATAAAATTTGTTTATTACACAAATGCTGATTATAACCGGCGGTGAGTATTATGTCAATGCCAACTATAGACGTCACTGGGCATTACGTAAATGCAGACTATTGTCATCGCTGGGCATTAGACGAGTGCCGGCTATAGTCGGCGTTGATTAATGCTGACTATATTGAGCGCTAGTATTCGCGGATAGTTAGATACTCGTAATTGTATGAGTGCCGACTATAATCGGCGCGACTACTGACAAGATTAACACGTTGACTGTCACGGGGGTGCCCGGCGCACATGATTTTATAAAAAATGCAAAAAATTCGCAATGAAGCTTATTTGCAATCTTATAAAAGCAATTGATATTGTAACGTTGCTTCAATACTTTGACTCCCAACAACTCTGCGTTACTTTTATTTTGCACGATTCAAGTATACTCTGCAGTATTTCATCGCATCGCGCTTCTAACATAGCAAAATATGCGGTGACCGGCGCAATAATTTTACTAGAAATGCAAAAAATTTGCAATGAAACCTATTTGCAATCGTGTAAAAGCAATTGATATCGGAACGGTGCTTCAATACTTTGGTTTCTAACAACTCTGCGTTACCTTTATTTTGCACGATTTAATTATACTCTGCAGTATTTCATCGCATCGCGTTTCTAACATAGCAAAATATGCGGTGACCGGCGCAATAATTTTACTAGAAATGCAAAAAATTCCCAATGAAGCCTATTTACAATCTTGTAAAAGCAATTGATATTGGAACGGTGCTTCAATTCTTTGGCTTCTAATCCGGTGCAAAAGATTTTACTAAAAATGCAAAAGATTCGCAATAAAGCCTATTTGCAATCTTGTAAAAGCAATTGATATGGGAACGGTGCTTCAATACTTTGGCTTCTAACCCGGTGCAAAAGATTTTACTAAAAATGCAAAATATTCGCAATGAAGCCTATTTGCAATCTTGTAAAAGCAATTGATATCGGAACGGTGCTTCAATACTTAGGCTTCTAATCCGGTGCAAAAGATTTTACTAAAAATGCAAAAGATTCGCAATAAAGCCTATTTGCAATCTTGTAAAAGCAATTGATATTGGAACGGTGGTTCAATACTTTGGCTTCTAATCCGGTGCAAAAGATTTTACTAAAAATGCAAAATATTCTCAATGAAGCCTATTTACAATCTTGTAAAAGCAATTGATATTGGAACAGTGCTTCAATACTTTGGCTTCTAATCCGGTGCAAAAGATTTTACTCAAAATGCAAAAAATTCGCAATGAAGCCTAATTGCAATTTTGTAAAAGCGATTGATATTGGAACGGTACTTCAATACTTTGGCTTCTAGCCCGGTGCAAAAGATTTTACTAAAAATGCAAAATATTCGCAATGGAGCTTATTTGCAATCTTGTAAAAGCAATTGATATTGGAACGGTGCTTCAATACTTTGGCTTCTAATCCGGTGCAAAAGATTTTACTAAAAATGCAAAAGACTCGCAATAAAGCCTATTTGCAATCTTGTAAAAGCAATTGATATTGGAACGGTGCTTCAATACTTTGGCTTCTAATCCGGTGCAAAAGATTTGACTAAAAATGCAAAAGATTCGCAATAAAGCCTATTTGCAATCTTGTAAAAGCAATTGATATTGGAACGGTGGTTCAATACTTTGGCTTCTAATCCGGTGCAAAAGATTTTACTAAAAATGCAAAAGATTCGCAATAAAGCCTATTTGCAATCTTGTAAAAGCAATTGATATTGGAACGGTGGTTCAATACTTTGGCTTCTAACCCGGTGCAAAAGATTTTACTAAAAATGCAAAATATTCGCAATAGAGCTTATTTGCAATCTTGTAAAAGCAATTGATATTGGAACGGTGCTTCAATACTTTGGCTTCTAATCCGGTGCAAAAGATTTTACTAAAAATGCAAAATATTCGCAATAGAGCTTATTTGCAATCTTGTAAAAGCAATTGATATTGGAACGGTGCTTCAATACTTTGGCTTCTAATCCGGTGCAAAAGATTTTACTAAAAATGCAAAAGACTCGCAATAAAGCCTAATTGCAATCTTGTAAAAGCAATTGATATTGGAACGGTGCTTCAATACTTTGGCTTCTAACCCGGTGCAAAAGATTTTACTAAAAATGCAAAATATTCGCAATGGAGCTTATTTGCAATCTTGTAAAAGCAATTGATATCGGAACGGTGCTTCAATACTTTGGCTTCTAATCCGGTGCAAAAGATTTTACTAAAAATGCAAAAAATTCGCAATAAAGCCTATTTGCAATCTTGTAAAAGAAATTGATATTGGAACGGTGGTTCAATACTTTGGCTTCTAATCCGGTGCAAAAGATTTTACTAAAAATGCAAAATATTCGCAATGGAGCTTATTTGCAATCTTGTAAAAGCAATTGATATCGGAACGGTGCTTCAATACTTTGGCTTCTAATCCGGTGCAAAAGATTTTACTAAAAATGCAAAAGACTCGCAATGGAGCTTATTTACAATCTTGTAAAAGCAATAGATATCGGAACGGTGCTTCAATACTTTGGCTTCTAATCCGGTGCAAAAGATTTTACTAAAAATGCAAAAGATTCGCAATAAAGCCTATTTGCAATCTTGTAAAAGCAATTGATATTGGAACGGTGCTTCAATACTTTGGCTTCTAATCCGGCGCAAAAGATTTTACTAAAAATGCAAAAGATTCGCAATAAAGCCTATTTGCAATCTTTTAAGAGCAATTGATATTGGAACGGTGGTTCAATACTTTCGCTTCTAACCCGGTGCAAAAGATTTTACTAAAAATGCAAAATATTCGCAATGGAGCTTATTTGCAATCTTGTAAAAGCAATTGATATTGGAACTGTGGTTCAATACTTTGGCTTCTAACCCGGTGCAAAAACTTTTACTAAAAATGCAAAATATTCGCAATGAAGCTTATTTGCAATTTTGTGAAAGTAATTGATTTTGGAACGGTGCTTCAATACTTTGGCTTCTAATCCGGTGCAAAAGATTTTACTAAAAATGCAAAAGATTCGCAATAAAGCCTATTTGCAATCTTGTAAAAGCAATTGATATTGGAACAGTGCTTCAATACTTTGGCTTCTAATCCGGTGCAAAAGATTTTACTAAGAATGCAAAAGATTCGCAATAAAGACTATTTGCAATCTTGTAAAAGCAATTGATATGGGAACGGTGCTTCAATACTTTGGCTTCTAATCCGGTGCAAAAGATTTTACTAAAAATGCAAAATATTCGCAATGGAGCTTATTTGCAATCTTGTAAAAGCAATTGATATAGGAACGGTGCTTCAATACTTTGGCTTCTAATCCGGTGCAAAAGATTTTACTAAAAATGCAAAAGATTCGCAATAAAGCCTATTTGCAATCTTGTAAAAGCAATTGATATCGGAACGGTGCTTCAATACTTTGGCTTCTAACCCGGTGCAAAAGATTTTACTAAAAATGCAAAATATTCGCAATGAAGCTTATTTGCAATCTTGCAAAAGCAATTGATATCGGAACGGTGCTTCAATACTTTGACTCCCAACAACTCTGCGTTACCTTTATTTTGCACGATTTAACTATACTCTGCAGTATTTCATCGCATCGCGGTTCTAACATAGCAAAATCCGTTTGGCAGTCAACGTGTTAATAACCACTCAAAGTGCGTGTGTACATTTATATACATATGATCGTCTCGTCATCGAACAGATGGTGGTCTCCAACAAGGGTGGACCCAAGCTGATACACCGGGGGTTCATGTACACACTGCATAAAAAACAACCGAACAATATAAGATGGCGATGCGTTCGACGAACGATGTTCTGCCGTGGCAGCGTCGTCACGACTGCGAACTGCATGAAGCCGAGACTGCGAATGGAGCACAATCACAAGGCGGACTTTGCCGCTGCCCAAATGGCGAGGAAACGATATCAAGCTTTGGGGAAACCACGTGTCGTGACTGGTAACTGCTACGTCATTATTTATCAGACCTTGAGGAGCGTACGAATGAACGTTCGCGATATTAGACTTCGAAGAATCCACGTGTCGGAATTGCTAACCACTGGGCCATTGTATTCGTCAAACTGGAAAACGTATCAATTAACATTTACTATGTCAAACTTCGTCCAATTCACGTGTGACGATCGGTAAATTTTACGTCATTGTTTGACAAACTTACAAAAGCAATTTAATCTTTGTGGTATTGGACTTCGGAAAATTCACGTGTCGCAATTAGTAACTTTTACGTTATTGTATTCATCAAATTGAAAAACGTACGAATTAACATTTACTATGTCAAACTTTGGTCAATTTACGTGTGACGATCGGTAAATTTTACGTCATTGTTTGATAAACTTGCAAGTGCTATTTAATCTTTGTGATATTGGACTCCGGAAAATTCACGTGTCGCAATTAGTAACTTTTACGTTATTGTATTCATCAAATTGAAAAACGTATGATTTAGTATTTACTGAGCCGAACTTTAGAAAGTCCACGTGTTGCAAGTGGTAATTGATAAATCTTCATTCACGTAATTGGAAAACGTACGAATGAATACTTACTATGTCAAACTTTGTATAATTCATGCATTGCATTTGATAATCGCTATGCCATTTTTGTCAAATTAAAAAACATGTAAATTGATATCTGCCGTGTTAATGTGTAGAGAATCCACGTGTTGCATTTGGTAATTGATAAATCTTTATTCACAAAATTGGAAAACGTATGAATGAATACTTACTATGTAAAACTTTGTATAATTCGTGCATTGAATTTGGTAATCGCTACGCCATTATTTGTCAAATTAAAAAACATGTAAATTTATATCTGCCGTGTTAATGTGTAGAGAATCCACGTGTTGCATTTGGTAATTGATAAATCTTTATTCACGAAATTGGAAAACGTACGAATGAATACTTACTATGTAAAACTTTGTATAATTCGTGCATTGAATTTGGTAATCGCTACGCCATTATTTGTCAAATTAAAAAACATGTAAATTGATGTCTGCCGTGTTAATGTGTAGAGAATCCACGTGTTGCATTTGGTAAGTGATAAATCTTTATTCACAAAATTGGAAAACGTATGAATGAATACTTACTATGTAAAACTTTGTATAATTCGTGCATTGAATTTGGTAATCGCTACGCCATTATTTGTCAAATTAAAAAACATGTAAATTAATATCTGCCGTGTTAATGTGTAGAGAATCCACGTGTTGCGTTTGGTAATTGATAAATCTTTATTCATAAAATTGGAAAACGTATGAATGAATACTTACTATGTAAAACTTTGTATAATTCGTGCATTGAATTTGGTAATCGCTACGCCATTATTTGTCAAATTAAAAAACATGTAAATTAATATCTGCCGTGTTAATGTGTAGAGAATCCACGTGTTGCATTTGGTAATTGATAAATCTTTATTCACGAAATTGGAAAACGTATGAATGAATACTTACTATGTAAAACTTTGTATAATTCGTGCATTGAATTTGGTAATCGCTACGCCATTATTTGTCAAATTAAAAAACATGTAAATTAATATCTGCCGTGTTAATGTGTAGAGAATCCACTTGTCGCGATTAGTAATCGCTACGCCATGATTCATCAAATGAAAACGCATACAAATTAACACTTACTATTGCAAACTTTGCGCAGTTGACGTGTCACGACTTATACGTAATTTTTCATGAAACTTTGAGTAGCGCGCTATTAAATGTTTGCGATATTAGACTTCAGAAGATCTGCACGTCGCGATTATTAATTGCCACGTCATTATTCATCGAGCTGCAAAATCTCAGACAATTTCCACGCCACTGAAAACGTACAAATTAGCACTTATATCAGTCTTCGGAGAATTTTTCTCGCATGATCGTCGCTACTGTCATCGGTCGAGCTTAATCCTTCTTTGCATGATTTTTTCTTTATTGGTGAAATAAATCAAGGTGATATAATTCATGTTCAAAATTAAAGGAAAAAAGGTTAAAAAAATCTTAGTATATATTTATAGTATAAATTTAGCAAAAAACAATATGACATTATGTGGTGTGGAAAAATATTTATATTTATTTTTCCGAAATTGCATTGCTAAATTGTATTTTGACTTATTCACTCGACATGTTACGAAACGGTTAGTTTCCCTTTTAGGAGTCTATATACATCATAATATTTATCCGTTTGACGTGTCAAATTCAACATTGTAACTAAATTAAAATGATAATTTTTATTTCAACAAATGTAATATAAAGGTTAATAAAATCCAAACCAAGAAGAAGCATAAAATCTATAATTTTCAATTCTGGTATTACAATACTTAATTGACGCGTTTGAGATAAACTTAATACTTTCCGTTGCATGAATCTAATCCACTTGCCAATAACATAATCAAATGTGCAGTTCATTTTTCGCGGTTGAATTTTCAGTTGCATTGCCGCAATACTTAACCCTTCTTTGCATGATTTTTCCTTTATTGGTGAAATAAATCAAGGTGACATAATTCATGTTCAAAATTAAAGGAAAAAAGGTTAAAAAAATTTTAGTATATATTTACAGTATAAATTTAGCAAAAAAGAATATGATGGAAATTTCCATCATCATGCAAAGTTAGATTAAAGTGAACTTGTTCTTTTATATAATTTCTGGGCATTCAATGTTATGATGGAAATTTCGACCATCATGCAAAGAAGGGTTAAAAAAACGTGCAGACGAACGTTTATCAGTTTCCAATTCGCCGCTTGTCAATTACTTTAGGACGCGCAATCGAGGAAGTCGACCTCAAATTGATTGGAATACGCCGAAGGATACGCGGGGAAAATAATTTGCAGCGGAAGAAAGCGTCCGTTTTAATAGGCGAGCGGTTTGCGATTGGCTCGTGGGCGATACATTTCTTGTTTATTCCTGCTTCTAGACGCGAAGGGAAGATTGATATCGTCGATGCCTACTGACCCGATGGGAGTCGAGGAAAATAATACGGGCGAACAATCGACAGAGGAAATGGCCGAGAAGAAGCCGAGACAAACCAGAACATCGACGCGAATGAGTGAGTAAATATACAGCTACTTCCAAAAGCATTCGGGCATCAACAAAATTCCACTGTTTCACGATGTGTCTGCAGGGATTATTAAACAGTCGTACTAAAGATTTTTTTCTGTGACGTCACTAATCGTTCTTTAACACTAAACGTACCGGTACTTTACACCTACTTATTCTTAGCATGAGGGGTCATTTGACCCCTTATGAAATAAACGTTGGTTTTCAGACAGAAATTTCTAATTTATTAAAGCGAGAAATTGAATAATGAGATAACATAAGAATTTACGGAAAATCAAATGAGCGAAAGAAATAACAATAAATGTGCGATTTTAAAGTAAATTTTGAAAGCGGTCATTTGACCCCTTATGAAGTAAACGTTGATTTTCACAAAGAAATTCCTAATTTATTAAAGCGAGAAAATAAATAATCAGATGACATAAGAATTTACGGAAAATCAAATGAGCGAAAGAAATAACAATAAATGTGCGATTTTAAAGTAAATTTTGAAAGGGGTCATTTGACCCCTTATGAAATAAACGTTGGTTTTCAGAAAGAAATTCCTAATTTATTAAAGCGAGAAATTGAATAATGAGATAACATAAGAATTTACGGAAAGTCAAATGAGCGAAAGAAATAACAATAAATGTGCGATTTTAAAGTAAATTTTGAAAGGGGTCATTTGATCCCTTATGAAATGAACTTTGGTTTTCACATAGAAATTTCTAATTTCTTAAAGCGAGAAATTGAATAATTAGATGACATAAGAATTTACGGAAAATCAAATGAGCGAAAGAAATAACAATAAATGTACGATTTTAAAGTAAATGTTGAAAGGGATCATTTGACCCCGCTTCGGTACATTTAGTGTTAAAATCATAAGTACGGTCAGCTTAATTATTCGTTACGTCTAACATTACGATAGCAGTAAATCGATAATATGCTAAATTCCACGAGGAAGTATCCGCACGTTTATCGCAAGCTGATATTTTTAATACGATAACGTGATTTGGGAACACGTGGCACAATTGTCCCAAGCCAGTATTTTCGATACCATAATATAATTTGAATATTTTTTAATATTCTTATATATACTCTTATATACTTACATATAATATTTGAATAATTTTTAGTATTAATATCTTTCTATTCTATATATAGAATATTAATATCTTTTACATCTCATACTATAAAAAATAATCTACAAAACTAATATAAAATCTGTCGTCGCGGAATAACTGAATGTGATTCCATTTTATTTATATTACAATGCAACATATGAAAACGCATATATAACTTTAAAGTACAATAAGAGATGTTCCACCAAAAAAAAAAGAATGATTAATCCCTTTCATAATTAAAACAGACACATCACCGAACAGTGAGAACTTTGTTAGCCAATGATTCTCAAATGGTTCGTTGCAAAATCTTTAGGTTTAGTTTCCACCAATCTAAAATGCCAACTTGTGCATTTATGTTATACATTTTGCAACTGTTTATGCCGTCATACGTGCATGAATGACCCAGGAAGCATCGACGTCATTCGTGTGCTAACGAACACCGATGTCGCAAACTTTCGGTCTACTCAGTCACAACTCGACTATCGGAAAAACCGATGAAACCGACGGCTATCTCGAAGTTATCTATCAGGAACCGCCACACTAAAAACGATGGTCAGTTCTTAACACATTGCGGACGGATGACGAGATATCTCGTCATTGCTATTTCGTCGTTCGGGGCCATTGACGAGATATATCGTCTTGCATATTCTGTCGTTCGAGGCAGGTGACGAGATATCACACAGTTGCTACGTGATCGTCAGCCGCAGTTTTTCGTAATTTGTGTTGCGAATTAATTATTTGAAGCTCTGAAATGTGCCCATAATTATGAAAGTGGTCTAAGTCATATATTTCTTGTTTCGAGATATTTAATGAATTGCATTTGATAAAATTAAAAAATATTTTTACATTATGCGACATTTTAATTTATATTTTTATTAGTCTTAATTAATGGAAATTTACTATGAATATGAAATTTTGTGTGAATTTTATACGATAATATTATTTTTAAAGATTGAATTGACTTAGACCATTTTCAAAATTAACTGAATGTCCTATAAATGACTTAAAGCAATAAAGAACTTTGAGTTTTATTTGAAACAATAATTTGATTGAAATAATTCGTGAACATTTATTACATTTATTAATTATTTTTAAACAGTAATCCATTTTTATCATTATTTCGAGTATTTAAGATTCTTAAAATGTTCCTGAAAAACTGGAGGGATGTACGGTAGTAAACTCATAATATCTTTATGTTTTTCTTCCGATACTGGTCTAATGGTGGTGTATAATGGAAGTAATTTAATATTTCCGTATATTTTTGGTTATACCTTTTTTAGGTGAAAGATCCAAAACGTGAAATTTAGACTCATCTAAAGATGTTTTATAGAACATTTTATAAGGTTCATTTTTCAAGAATCTCATCCATTGAATTTGTAGCCAAGAGACAGATTCACCCGCGGTATTTTTTACTCTTCTTGTTATTGATTCTTCTAGTAATGAAGTTGTCGTTATTATTAAAATTTGATTGTCATTTATTTTATTATGTAGTTCAGAAACGTGTCAAAGAAGGCCACGTGCCATTTTCAAGTTGTTTATATAATTTATTTAAATTTTTGACTTAGACCACTTTCATAATTAAAACTAAATGAATTCCATGTAATGTTGAAATTACAACCACTATCTAATGGTTCATTTTTGAGAATTTCGTAAAAATTACATTGAATAAATTTAGTTAAAAATAATGTGGTATGAAATAACTGATAAACTAATTTTTTTTAAATTTTGACTTAGGCCACTTTCATAATTATGGGCACAAATATGGATAGCGACAAAACGATTAGCAATATTACAGAAATATTTGTGGACAGTTTAACACTTTGACTGCCAAGCGTTTCTTGCTATGTTTGAACCGCGATGCGATAAAATACTGCAGAGTATAATTAAATCGTGCAAAATGAAAGTAATGCAGAGTTGTTAGAAGCCAAAGTATTGAAGCGCCGTTCCAATATCAATTGCTTTTACAAAATTGCAAATAGGATTCATTGCGAATTTTTTGCATTTTTAATAAAATCTTTTGCGTATGTTGCTCAAGTGTATTTTGCTATGTTAGAACCGCGATGCGATGAAATACTGCAGAGTATAATTAAATCGTGCAAAATAAAGGTAACACAGACTTGTTGAGAGTCAAAGTATTGAAGCATCGTACCGATATCAATGGCTTTTAGAAGATTGCAAATGGACTTCATTGCGAATATTTTGCATTTTTACTGAAATCTTTTGCGTATATTGCTCAAGTGTATTTTGCTATGTTAGAACCGCAATGCGATGAAATACTGTAGAGTATAATTAAATCGTGTAAAATACAGGTAACGCAGAGTTATTAGAAGTCGAAAGATTGAAGCACCGTCCCGATATCAATTGCTTTTACAAAATTGCAAATGGGCTCCATTGCGAATATTTTGCATTTTTAGTCAAATCTCTTGCGTATGTTGCTCAAGTGTATTTTGCTATGTTAGAACCGCGATGCGATGAAATACTGCAGAGTATAATTAAATCGTGCAAAATTAAGGTAACGCAGACTTGTTGAGAGTCAAAGTATTGAAGCACCGTTCCAATATCAATTGCTTTTACAAGATTCCAAACAGGCTTCATTGCGAATTTTTTTGCATTTTTAGTCAAATGTTTTGCACTGGTCTGGGTTAGGTCTGGGTTAGGTTTGCAGAATTACAATTTACATATCAAATTGTAACAAAATTTTACGCATGACGGATATATCCGTCATAACACAAAATTCTGCCATTCTTCCATGACGGATATAGTCGTCAAACACACTTAACACATTGCGGACGGATGACGAGATATCTCGTCATTGCTATTTCGTCGTTCGGGGCCATTGACGAGATATATCGTCTTGTGTATTTCGTCATTCTGGGCCACTGATGAGATATATCGTCTTGCATATTCTGTCGTTCGAAGCAGGTGACGAGATATCACACAGGTGCTACGTGATTGTCAGCCGCAGTTTTTCGTAATTTGTGTTGCGAATTAATTATTTGAAGCTCTGAAATATGGATAGCGACAAAACGATTAGCAATATTACAGAAATATTTGTGGACAGTTTAACGGATACATCAAGTGATGACGAGAATATGAATATTTGTGAGAACTTTGTCGTGTTCCACTTCACTTAGTGTCATGTTTTACGAAATATCATACTTTAAAAAATGTTTAGTTTTTACACATTTTTACTTATTGAAAAATATTAAAAAAACATCGATTTTTAAAGTTGTTAAAAATAAATATTTTACGGGACTATGATTTTTAAAACGTTGAGTGGCAAACGTATTTTGCTCTATTAGAATGCACCGTTCCAATATAAATTGTTTCTCCAAACAGGCTTCATTGCGAATTTTTTGCATTTTTAGTCAAATGTTTTGCACCGGTGACCGGTGACCACCGTGGCAGTCAACGTGTTAACTACAAACAAATCATCACTAATTTAAAAATATTTGACGCAAGAAAATACCCGGCCACTGGGAACGATTAGCAATAGAATGCCCGGTCCGCAAAGTGTTAAGCGCGCGGACGAAAACCAGAAAAAGGACGAAAATAGCGGTGCGAATGAATTCTCGTCGTTTTGATGAGTATTTGTTATACGCCGCAAACTATTGCACGTGTTCTTTTCGAGGGAACGCGTGTATTTTCTTCTGAAGTAAATCATCACCCGAACGAAAGTGGAAGTCTTTTATTGCCGACGTAAAAGGCACCGGGAATTTCGCGTAACGAATTTTGATTACGAAGCGTGGCATACGAATTTAGCGGGGCAAGGCAATATTTGAGCCGTTTATTTTGAAAGTGGCCTAACTCCATATATCTTCAAATCGAGATAAATAACATTTACTGATAAATAACAAGGATTTGTACATGTAACCATGGTAACCGGAAAATATTGAAATACGGAGTTAGGCCACTTTCAAAATAAACGGCTCCTTTGTTATTTTTAGGCGTAGTAGGGTACATAAGAGACACGTTTTGACTGCATGATGGGAAGTTTATGAAGTTATGACGAAACATGTCACGAAACTGAGTGGAGTCGCGTCCGACTTTTGTTGTTACGTGCAATAGCACTACCGATTATTTTATGATAAACATTTACATAGACGTATCTTAACACTTTGACTGCCATGGTGGTCATCGGTGACCTGTGCAAAAGGTCCCACGAAAAATTAAAAAAATACCCAATCGGCAGCATTTACAATTTTGTAAATGCAATTAATATTAAATAGTGTTTAAATTCTTTATTCTGCGATACCTTCGCATTATTTTCATTTGTAGTACTTCATCAGGTTGCGGTTTTAACACTTGGCATGCGGGTATACTTCGCCGCCGAATTACGCGTGCAGCGGGCGTTTTTTCGTAAATCGCGCGGAAATTTGCTTATTCAGAAAAATCGCAGTAAATCGAAAACAACTTCGTTTTTATGAACGAAACTTTTTTTATTTCACACTTAAATATATACTGTATGATTATTTAACAAAAAAAACGATATGTTTACGAAATCATAAATGAAACGATTTTTAAAATTTTCTACATTATCATACGAAAAGTCCAATAATCTGTCGGCGCATATTTCTTCATCACTATTTTTGTCACAACGGTTGATTTTATCAATTTTGTAATCAATAATAAAAAACCAAGCTTCAAATTGGCAAAACACGACTTGTATACATATTCTGGAGTTAGGAATTCGATTTGAAGACGAAATAACTCAGTAAAAGACCGAGTAACTAAACAATCATAACTTATGGGAAGAAAAATGCAAAGCGTTGCCTAGCAGCGCAAACAACACGCATATAATGTCACACATTCATGTAATTATACGTCTTTAGTAGATTTGTGGTGGATACCCACTTACCACCACAAATCTACTCAATACGTATTTTTACGTGACCCGCGCTCCAGTGAGAGACTGCAAAAAACGTAAAAATACGTTGCCCGCATGCCAAGTGTTAATATAGTAAAATACGCACGGCAGTCAAAATGTTAATCGTTTGAATTCCATGCAGCGCGATCGCGTTCAGGTTTCATGTCGAAAAGTCTCACTACTTTTATCACGATACTGTATTGCCGATACGCGCTCAATTTTACTGATAATTATTCTCCGCATAGTTACGCTTCGTGGTATGAATCATATGAGCAATACATTTTCTCTCTAATTGCCACTACTTTAAATTATACTTATTTGATAAACACAAGCGCTGTTGACCCGTTTAACGTTTGACTCAAACGGTTTATCTCTGATGCAATAGTTATTTTTGACGTTTCGTTGTTGGAATTAGATTTTGTCCAACGCTGCTCATGTTAGACCAGATTCGATCGTATTGAAGAATCGATAAACTGGTCTGCCCTGCGTATGGCAACGTAACAAAACGTACCTAAGGATCGAAATGTGTTAACACGTTTCGTGTCGGGCTGATTTCTGGTTATCTACCATTGAAACTATTCAGACTGCTCGTTTTGAAATATGAAGTATGCCTTACTATTTTTATAAAACTGCGAACAATGTGATTACTAACCCTTTGAGTGCTGAGTACTTCGGGCCGAAGCACTCGCTGAGGACGAAATACATTTCACTAGTGTGAACTTTATTGATTGATTGCGTGAGGCGCAATTAAATTCTAATGGTAATTTTTAATTTACATCAAATTAAATATTGCAAGAAAATTATTTGATAAAGGACGCATCTATATTTATCTCACACATTAATAATGGTGGCAGCAGTAAGTAAGAAACCGAAACGATTGGGGACGCATACATGCGTCCATAGTCTACTCCGATAGATTTCGGCGGACGCATATATGCGTCCATAGCAGTCAAAGGGCTAAGGGAAGGGTGTATAGGTTAAAATTAGACGGTAAAGCAATAATTCCAATTTTTAGGAATTATTTTAACACTTGGCATGCGGGCATACTTCGCCGCCGAATTTCGCGTGCAGCGGGCGTTTGTTCTTGAATCGCGCGGAAATTTGGTTATTCAGAAAAATTGCAGTAAATCGAAAACTACTTCGTTTTTATGAACGAAACTTTTTTTATTTCACACTTAAATATATACTGTATGATTATTTAACAAAAAACAAACGATATTTTCACGAAATCATCAAAATAAGCGATTTTTAAAGTTTTCCACACTATCATACGAAAATTCTGATAATTTGTCAGCGCATATTTCTTCATCACTATCTTTGTCACAACGGCTCATTTGATCAATTTTGTAATCAATAATAAAAAAGCAAGCTTCAAATTTTAAAACACGTTTTAACAAAGAATTCGATTGAAGACGAAATAACTCAGCAAAAGATCGAGTAACTCAACAATCATAACTTATGGGAAAAAAATGCAAAGCGTTGCCTAGCAACGCAAATAACACACATATAATGTCACATTCATGTATTTATACGTATTTAGTATATTTGTGGTGGATATCCACTAACAACACCAAATCAACTAAATACGTATTTTTACGTGACCCGCGCTCCAGTGACAGACTACAAAAAACGTAAAAATACGTTGCCCGCATGCCAAGTGTTAACAAACACGCTGTTGAACATTTATGTATACTTCGACATCTTCATTGTGCAATGCCACGTCTAATTGTATGGAGTAAAAATAATACAATTATCTGCTGGCAAAAGTCTGAAGAAAAGAATGGGGGAAAGTTTGAAAGATAAAATATGCAAATCTGTAACACCAATGTAAGTATATATGTTACAGTGAAACACCGAAATCTGGAGAATGTCGACTTTCACCGGTGAATGTCAACATTCACATAGTCGCTTGGTGTATGTCCGAAATATTTGCTAATTACCCTTATTTCTGACTTACACTGGTAAATGTTGACATTCACCATGCACTAATTGTCACTGTCGACTTTCACCGGTGAATGTCAACATTCACATAGTCGCTTGGTGTATGTCCGAAATATTTGCTAATTACCCTTATTTCTGACTTACACCGGTAAATGTTGACATTCACCATGCACTAATTGTCACTGTTGACATTCACCGGTGAAAGTCGACATTCTCCAATTTCGGTCATTCACGGTAACATATACATACTGTGTACATGCTCCGTTTGATTTTATTTTCGTACTTGTGGTCTCAAAGCGCGCAAATAAATGACTGACCGAAACTCGATATGTGCGGTTGAACAAAAGGCTGTCGAAGGAAATGACTGTCACGCCGCTATACATGATTTAAGATGCCGATACTTAATTTCAGAATCAATTTTTACGAAATTCTTCATTTTGCAATAAGACTCTCGAAAACTGCAACTGGCTCGAACGGAAACTGTCACTTTTGTGACAGTTTTGTGGATTCATTAGCAAAACGTCTTACTACAATACAACCAGGTCATGCAGTAACACTATATACCCCAAAAAATCATAAAACCCTATAGCGAAAGCAACTGCTGATCGTTGATCACGTAATCATAGATCAACTACAAACTGGATAAGTTCCTTTGTTCAGTGTTCAAACTGAATATTTCTAAGAACTGACCGCAGGTCACCAATGACGCCATTATTTACAACGACCTCTTAGTCGCAAGCATGAGGAAACTCGTGGAATAGTTGCCGAAAGTTGTGTCAATTTTTGTTTGCTGTTTAAACCGAATATTGCCAAAACTGACCACAGACCACCAATTGCATCATCATTAGTCACGATCTGCCTCTATCGACCGCGACCATGAGGAAACTCATGAAATAGACCTGAGAAGTGTGTTAATTTGTTTTGTTCCCTGTTTCTATTAAACACTGCCAAAACCCAACCAATGACCATTAATTGCGTCATCATAGTCACCATCCTGTATCGATCGCGAGCACCAGAGAATTCGTGGTTCAAACGCGAAAAGTGCGTATTACATCTTTTCGCCACCTGTTCAAACTGAATATTTCTAAAATTGACCATAGGCCGTCAATGGCGTCATTATTTCTCACGTTTCGTCTGTCAATCGCGATCACGAGGAAACTCATGAAATAGACCTGAGAAGTGTGTTAACACTTTGACTGGCAAGCGTATTTTGCTATGTTAGAACCGCAATGCGATGAAATACTGCAGAGTATAATTAAATCGTGTAAAATACAGGTAACGCAGAGTTATTAGAAGTCGAAGGATTGAAGCACCGTTCCAATATCAATTGCTTTTACAAAATTGCAAATGGGCTTCATTGCGAATATTTTGCATTTTTAGTAAAATCTTTTGCGTATGTTGCTCAAGTGTATTTTGCTATGTTAGAACCGCGATGCGATGAAATACTGCAGAGTATAATTAAATCGTGCAAAATAAAGGTAACGCAGACTTGTTGAGAGTCAAAGTATTGAAGCACCGTACCGATATCAATGGCTTTTAGAAGATTGCAAATGGGCTTCATTGCGAATATTTTGCATTTTTAGTAAAATCTTTTGCGTATGTTGCTCAAGTGTATTTTGCTATGTTAGAACCGCGATGCGATGAAATACTGCAGAGTATAATTAAATCATGCAAAATAAAGGTAACGCAGAGTTATTAGAAGTCGAAAGATTGAAGCACCGTCCCGATATCAATTGCTTTTACAAAATTGCAAATGGGCTTCATTGCGAATATTTTGCATTTTTAGTAAAATCTTTTGCGTATGTTGCTCAAGTGTATTTTGCTATGTTAGAACCGCGATGCGATGAAATACTGCAGAGTATAATTAAATCGTGCAAAATAAAGGTAACGCAGAGTTATTAGAAGCCGAAGGATTGAAGCACCGTCCCGATATCAATTGCTTTTACAAAATTGCAAATGGGCTTCATTGCGAATATTTTGCATTTTTACTGAAATCTTTTGCGTATATTGCTCAAGTGTATTTTGCTATGTTAGAACCGCAATGCGATGAAATACTGCAGAGTATAATTAAATCGTGCAAAATAAAGGTAACGCAGACTTGTTGAGAGTCAAAGTATTGAAGCACCGTACCGATATCAATTGCTTTTACAAAATTGCAAATGGGCTTCATTGCGAATATTTTGCATTTTTAGTAAAATCTTTTGCGTATGTTGCTCAAGTGTATTTTACTACGTTAGAACCGCGATGCGATGAAATACTGCAGAGTATAATTAAATCGTGTAAAATACAGGTAACGCAGAGTTATTAGAAGTCGAAAGATTGAAGCACCGTCCCGATATCAATTGCTTTTACAAAATTGCAAATGGGCTTCATTGCGAATATTTTGCATTTTTAGTAAAATCTTTTGCGTATGTTGCTCAAGTGTATTTTGCTATGTTAGAACCGCAATGCGATGAAATACTGTAGAGTATAATTAAATCGTGTAAAATGAAGGTAACGCGAGTTATTAGAAGTCGAAAGATTGAAGCACCGTCCCGATATCAATTGCTTTTACAAAATTGCAAATGGGCTTCATTGCGAATATTTTGCATTTTTAGTAAAATCTTTTGCGTATGTTGCTCAAGTGTATTTTGCTATGTTAGAACCGCGATGCGATGAAATACTGCAGAGTATAATTAAATCGTGCAAAATAAAGGTAACGCAAACTTGTTGAGAGTCAAAGTATTGAAGCACCGTACCGATATCAATGGCTTTTAGGAGATTGCAAATGGACTTCATTGCGAATATTTTGCATTTTTACTGAAATCTTTTGCGTATATTGCTCAAGTGTACTTTGCTATGTTAGAACCGCAATGCGATGAAATACTGTAGAGTATAATTAAATCGTGCAAAATAAAGGTAACGCAGACTTGTTGAGAGTCAAAGTATTGAAGCACCGTACCGATATCAATGGCTTTTACAAAATTGCAAATGGGCTTCATTGCGAATATTTTGCATTTTTAGTAAAATCTTTTGCGTATGTTGCTCAAGTGTATTTTGCTATGTTAGAACCGCGATGCGATGAAATACTGCAGAGTATAATTAAATCGTGCAAAATGAAGGTAACGCAGACTTGTTGAGAGTCAAAGTATTGAAGCACCGTACCGATATCAATGGCTTTTAGAAGATTGCAAATGGACTTCATTGCAAATATTTTGCATTTTTACTGAAATCTTTTGCGTATATTGCTCAAGTGTATTTTGCTATGTTAGAACCGCAATGCGATGAAATACTGTAGAGTATAATTAAATCGTGTAAAATACAGGTAACGCAGAGTTATTAGAAGTCGAAAGATTGAAGCACCGTCCCGATATCAATAGCTTTTACAAAATTGCAAATAGGTTTCATTGCGAATTTTTTGCATTTTTAGTAAAATCTCTTGCACCGGTGACCGGTGACCACCGTGGCAGTCAATGCGTTAATTAGTTTTGTTCCCTGTTTCTACTAAACACCGCCAAAACCCAACCAATGACCATTAATTGCGTCATCATAGTCACCATCCTTTATCGATCACGAGCACCAGAGAATTCATGGTTCAAATGCGAAAAAATTTCGCCACCTGTTCAAACTGAACATTCCTAAAATTGACCATAGGCCGTCAATGGCGTCATTATTTCTTACGTTTCGTCTCTGTCGATCGCAAACACGAGTAAACTCGTGAAGAGGCGCGAAAAATGTGTTACTGAAAGAGAGAGAGAGAGAGAGAGAGAGAGAGAGAGAGAGAGAGAGAGAGAGAGAGAGAATATTTTCGCCTTCGGCCAAGTTCGTCGAGTTCCGCCGATCGATGCGAATTCGCGCGTTGTCGACGAAAGCGTACCGAACGTCATCAGGTCGGTTAGTAGCCTAAAAGCCAGACGGAGACGTGAAGTTACCGAGAGCAAATGAGACAGCAGAAAAAAGACGGAAATATTTAATTGATGAGTCGCAACCGTGCGAGAGAGGACAGCAGATGAGAAAAGTCGAGAAAGCCGACGAAGACAGCGAATGCCTGATAATGAAGAGGTAGATGGAGCCACCGACGCAAGGCATCTTGTGAGACGCAGATGCGTAGGGAGACGTAATGCGATCGAATTGAGAGACGAAGATGACGGCACGTGGGACGAAGGCAGAGTCTGTCGTTTGAAGAAAGACGCCAGCAAACCGCGCGTCGAATGTAGATAAAGATACTCTTGGAAAGAGAGAGTAAACGAGTCAGCGAATCCCGATATTTGGCTGATAAAGATAGATGCCGGCTTTGAAGAGGGATAAAGACAGCAGGTCAGAAAATCGGTATTGGCTCAGAGGACAAAGACAGCACAGAATCGTTGGGAGTAAGAGAAAAAATGTCGAGAGTAGAGGCGATGCACGTCTCCTGCAGAATGATGGCAACATGGGACGAAGACAAAGTTTGTCGCTTGAAGAAAGACGCCAGCAAACGAACGCGTCGAATGTAGATAAAGATACTCTTGGAAAGAGAGAGTGAACTGTTGAGAGTAAACGAGTCAGCGAATCTCGATATTCGGCTGATAAAGATAGATGCCGGCTTTGAAGAGGGATAAAGACAGCAGGTCAGAAAATCGGTGTTGGCTCAGAGGACAAAGACAGCACAGAATCGTTGGAAGGGACCAAATGTCGAGAGTAGAGGCGATGCACGTCTCCTGCAGAATGATGGCAACATGGGACGAAGACAAAGTTTGTCGCTTGAAGAAAGACGCCAGCAAACGAACGCGTCGAATGTAGATAAAGATACTCTTGGAAAGAGGAACTGTTGAGAGAGCGAATCTCGATATTCGGCTGATAAAGATAGATGCTTCGAAGAGAGATACAGAGAGCACGTCAGAAAATCGGTAAAAGACAGCACAGAACCGTTGGAAGTAAGAGACCAAATGTCGAGAGTAGAGGCGATGCACGGCTTTGATTCGGCTGATAAAGATAGATGCTTCGAAGAGAGATACAGAGAGCACGTCAGATAAAGACAGAGTTTCCCTTGAAGAAAGACGCGAGCAAACGAACCGCGCGTCAGAATCTCGAATCGGTGATAAAGATAGATGCTTCGAAGAGAGATACAGAGAGCACGTCAGAAAATCGGTAAAAGACAGCACAGAATCGTTGGGAGTAAGAGAAAAAATGTCGAGAGTAGAGGCGATGCACATCTCCTGCAAAATGACGGCAACGTAGGACGAAGACAGAGTCTGCCGCTTGAAGAAAGACCCGAGCAAACGAACGCAGAGCGAACCCCACGTCGAATGTAGATAAAGATACTCGTGAAAAGAGAGAGTAAACGAGTCAGCGAATCCTGATATTCGGCTGATAAAGATAGATGCTTCGAAGAGAGATAAAGACAGCACGTCAGAAAATCGGTAAAAGACAGCACAGAATCGTTGGGAGTAAGAGACCAAATGTCGAGAGTAGAGGCGATGCACGTCTCCTGCAAAATTCTGGCAACGTGGGACGAAGACAGAGTCTTTCCCTTGAAGAAAGACGCGAGCAAACGAACCGCGCGTCGAATATAGATAAAGATACTCGTGGAAAGAGAGAGCGAATCTCGATATTCGGCTGATAAAGATAGATGCTTCGAAGAGAGATAAAGACAGCACGTCAGAAAATCGGTATTGGCTCAAGGGACAAAGACAGCACAGAACCGTTGGAAGTAAGAGACCAAATGTCGAGAGTAGAGGCGATGCACGTCTCCTGCAAAATTCTGGCAACGTGGGACGAAGACAGAGTCTTTCCCTTGAAGAAAGACGCAAGCAAACGAACCGCGCGTCGAATATAGATAAAGATACTCGTGGAAAGAGAGAGCGAATCTCGATATTCGGCTGATAAAGATAGATGCTTCGAAGAGAGATAAAGACAGCACGTCAGAAAATCGTTATTGGCTCAAGGGACAAAGACAGCACAGAACCGTTGGAAGTAAGAGACCAAATGTCGAGAGTAGAGGCGATGCACGTCTCCTGCAGAATGACGGCAACGTGCATCAGACAACAAAGACAGAACTGTTGCGTGCAAGAGCGAAAAGTAGCGTCGTCGAGAGAAAGAAAGATCAGAACGAGTTGGATGGCGACAAAGACAGAATTATGGGGGAATGAAGAACCGCCGTTCAGATTGGAGTAGAAGTGTTGGCAAGGTTCGTCCAAGTGTAACACACATGCATTGCAGGTAGAAAAAGGATAGAATTGCGGGAACAATGAAAAGCCGGGCAGTTCGGAGTAAAGACAGAGAGGTTCATCGAGGTGCGACAAGAACATGGAGATGGACGAAGATAGAACAGTATGGGGAGAATGAAAAGCCGTGCTACCTGGAGTAGAAGAAATCGAAGATGTTGCTTGCAGGGCGGCAGTAATAAAATAAGACAGAACATCTAGGGCGTAGATAAGGGCGGCAAATTGTGGGACGGAGAGAAACACAGGGGTATTTGGAGCAAAAGGGACAGAAGGGTTCCTTGTAGAACGGCAGCAGCGAAACAAGACAGAACATGTTGAGATAAAGATAGCAACTGCGGGAGGGAAACATTTGCGTCTAAAACAAAAGAAACTGAAGGGTGCCTTGTAGAACGACTGCTGCGAAACAATATAGAACACGTTGGTTAACCCTTCTTTGCATGATTTTTTCTTTATTGGTGAAATGAATCAAGGTGATATGATTCATGTTCAAAATTAAAGGAAAAATGGTTAAAAAAATCTTAGTATATATTTATAGTATAAATTTAGCAAAAAACAATATGATGGAAATTTCCATCATCATGCAAAGTTAGATTAAAGTGAACTTGTTCTTTTATATAATTTTTGGGCATTTAATGTTATGATGGAAATTTCCACCATCATGCAAAGAAGGGTTAAATAAAGACAGGGTAAATGGGGGATGCAGGGGAAAGCAGTAATGTTTAGAGCAAAGGCGATCGAAGGGTTCCTTGTAGAACGACTGCAGCAAAACAAGATAGAACGCGTTGGATAAATAAAGACTGCGAGACGAAGGGGAACGCGGTAGCATCTGGAATGAAAGAGACCGAAAGTTTCCTTGTAGACCGGCTGCAGCAAAACGGGATAGAACGCGTTCGATGAATAAAGACAGAGCAAACTGTCGAACGGAGGGGAAAGTAGTAGTAGCATCTGGAGCAAAAGAGACCGAAAGATTCCTCGGCGGCAGAAATAGACAAGGATAGCAACAATTCGTTATTATATCTGACCGTAAATTATTAATGATATTACGGAGCGAGTGAGCAGGTTTTGGTTCTAAAGAACCGGCACGTTCGTTGAAAAGGCACTACGGACAAAGAAAGGCAGAACGGAGTACACTGCAAAAGTGAGTGAAAAGGTCTTTGGTGCAAAAGAGATCGCACACATTCGAAAAGCAAAGGCAAAGACGGTATTACACACAAACTGTACAAATTCTCGTAGATCGACAGCGTCAAGCAAAGCAGACCGCGTCGGTCATAGATAAAGACAGCAAACTCCATGCTGTGCGTAAAACCGTGCAGCTTGACGCAATGGAGAGCGACATATTCGTCGAAAAGCGAGGTGAAACAGAGACAAAGACGGAATTATACACGGCAGAGCGAGTGGAAAGCCGTTTGATGCAAAAGAGGCGCACATGTGCGTCGAAAAGCGAAGTAAGGCAGAGACAAGGATAGAATTATACGCAGCAGAGCGAGTGAAAAGCCGTTCGACGCAAAAGAGCCTGCATGCGTCTCTTATAAATCGACAGCAGCGAAATAAGGTAGAAAAAGACAGAGTACAGTGGAAGCGGGAGTGAAAACTGTTTAGCGCAAGAGAGACCGTCCATTCATCGGAAAGCGACAACGGTAAATTAAGGCACAAAGACGAAACACACTGGCAACGCATGTGAAAAACCGCCTAACGCAAGAGATCGACATAACCTCCTAAAAGAATACCGTACAAAAACTATGACTTTGGAATAAATGAATCCGACACATTCTCATAAGAGGACAATAGTAACATAAATTCGAGAAAAAGAAAGAATGTACGATAGAAAAAAGCTAAAAACTATAGCTTTAGAATAAAAGAGACCTACACATTCATCGGAAAGCGACAACAGCAAATTAACACGTTGACTGCCGTCCGTATTTTGCTATATTAAAGCGGTGATGCTATAAAATACTATAGCCTTTGACTGAATTATGCAAAATGTACATAATGTGCAGGTATTTAAGACTAAAGTACCGCATCACTATTCTAACAATAACTTCATTTATAAAACAACAATTGCTACCCACTGCAAATATTTTGGATCTTCAGCAAAATCTTTTGCGCCGGTCACCGGTGACCATCATGGCAGTCAAAGTGTTAAGGCACAAAGACGAAACACACTGACAACGCTTGTGAAAAACCGCCTAGCACAGAAGAGATCGACATAACCTCCTAAAAGAATACCGTACAAAAACTATGACTTTGGAATAAATGAATCCGACACATTCTCATGAGAGGACAATAGTAACATAAATTCGAGAAAAAGAAAGAATGTACGATAGAAAAAAGCTAAAAACTATAGCTTTAGAATAAAAGAGACCGACACATTCATCGGAAAACGACAACAGCAAATTAACACGTTGACTGCCGTCCGTATTTTGCTATATTAAAGCGGCGATGCTATAAAATGCTATAGCCTTTGACTGAATTATGCAAAATGTACATAATGTGCAGGTATTTAAGACTAAAGTACCGCATCACTATTCTAACAATAACTGCATTTATAAAATAACAATTGCTATCCACTGCAAATATTTTGGATCTTCAGGAAAATCTTTTGCGCCGGTCACCAGTGACCATCATGGCAGTCAAAGTGTTAAGGCACAAAGTCGAAACACACTGGCAACACTTGTGAAAAACCGCCTAGCGCAAGAGATCGACATAACCTCCTAAAAGAATACCGTACAAAAACTATGACTTTGGAATAAATGAATCCGACACATTCTCATAAGAGGACAATAGTAACATAAATTCGAGAAAAAGAAAGAATGTACGATAGAAAAAAGCTAAAAACTATAGCTTTAGAATAAAAGAGACCGACACATTCATCGGAAAGCGACAACAGCAAATTAACACGTTGACTGCCGTCCGTATTTTGCTATATTAAAGCGGCGATGCTATAAAATACTATAGCCTTTGACTGAATTATGCAAAATGTACATAATGTGCAGGTATTTAAGACTAAAGTACCGCATCACTATTCTAACAATAACTGCATTTATAAAATAACAATTGCTACCCACTGCAAATATTTTGGATCTTCAGCAAAATCTTTTGCGCCGGTCACCAGTGACCATCATGGCAGTCAAAGTGTTAAGGCACAAAGTCGAAACACACTGGCAACGCTTGTGAAAAACCGCCTAGCGCAGGAGAGATTGACATAACCTTCTAAGAGAATACCGTACAAAAAAGCTATGACTTTTGAATAAATGAATCCGACACATTCTCATAAGAGGACAATAGTAACATAAATTCGAAAAAAAGAAAGAATGTACGATAGAAAAAAGCTAAAAACTATAGCTTTAGAATAAAAGAGACCGACACATTCATCGGAAAGCGACAACAGCAAATTAACACGTTGACTGCCGTCCGTATTTTGCTATATTAAAGCGGCGATGCTATAAAATACTATAGCCTTTGACTGAATTATGCAAAATGTACATAATGTGCAGGTATTGAAGACTAAAGTACCGCATCACTATTCTAACAATAACTGCATTTATAAAATAACAATTGCTACCCACTGCAAATATTTTGGATCTTCAGCAAAATCTTTTGCGCCGGTCACCGGTGACCATCATGGCAGTCAAAGTGTTAAGGCACAAAGACGAAACACACTGGCAACGCTTGTGAAAAACCGCCTAGCGCAGAAGAGATTGACATAACCTCCTAAAAGAATACCGTACAAAAACTATGACTTTGGAATAAATGAATCCGACACATTCTCATAAGAGGACAATAGTAACATAAATTCGAGAAAAAGAAAGAATGTACGATAGAAAAAAGCTAAAAACTATAGCTTTAGAATAAAAGAGACCGACACATTCATCGGAAAGCGACAACAGCAAATTAACACGTTGACTGCCGTCCGTATTTTGCTATATTAAAGCGGCGATGCTATAAAATACTATAGCCTTTGACTGAATTATGCAAAATGTACATAATGTGCAGGTATTTAAGACTAAAGTACCGCATCACTATTCTAACAATAACTGCATTTATAAAATAACAATTGCTACCCACTGCAAATATTTTGGATCTTCAGCAAAATCTTTTGCGCCGGTCACCAGTGACCATCATGGCAGGCAAAGTGTTAAGGCACAAAGTCGAAACACACTGGCAACGCTTGTGAAAAACCGCCTAGCGCAAGAGATCGACATAACCTCCTAAAAGAATACCGTACAAAAACTATGACTTTGGAATAAATGAATCCGACACATTCTCATAAGAGGACAATAGTAACACAAATTCCAGAAAAAGAAAGAATGTACGATAGAAAAAAGCTAAAAACTATAGCTTTAGAATAAAAGAGACCGACACATTCATCGGAAAGCGACAACAGCAAATTAACACGTTGACTGCCGTCCGTATTTTGCTATATTAAAGCGGCGATGCTATAAAATACTATAGCCTTTGACTGAATTATGCAAAATGTACATAATGTGCAGGTATTGAAGACTAAAGTACCGCATCACTATTCTAACAATAACTGCATTTATAAAATAACAATTGCTACCCATTGCAAATATTTTGGATCTTCAGCAAAATCTTTTGCGCCGGGCACCGGTGACCATCATGGCAGTCAAAGTGTTAAGGCACAAAGTCGAAACACACTGGCAACGCTTGTGAAAAACCGCCTAGCGCAGAAGAGATTGACATAACCTCCTAAGAGAATACCGTACAAAAAAGCTATGATTTTGGAATAACTGAGACCGACACATTCTTGTGAGAGGACAACAGTAACATAAATTTGAGAAAAGAAAGAATGTATGATAGAAAAAAAGCGAAAAGCTGTGGCTTTGAAATAAGAGACCGACACATTAGAGAACTGTACAGTATGTTAGAGAAAAGGACAGCCATAGAAGCAAAAGCTTAACGCAAAAGAGACCGCCACATTCGTCGAAGCACGAGCGCAAAAATATGGAGCCCAGAGCGAATGAAAAGCCGTTTAACCCATTGACTGCCAACTACGAGATATTTCGTAGTAAGCGTCTGTACCAATAGTGTTTTTCTTTCAATAAAAATACTGTAATTGCCACACAATTTTACAATTACAATATTATATCAGTAACTTAATAATATTATATTTTGTAAAACTCCATGTCTTCTTTAAAATAAAACTGTGGCACCCAGGGCAAGACGCGCTAAATTTGCGTGGCAGTCAATGGGTTAACGCAAAAGAGATCGCACGGGTCCCTTCTACGTCAACAACGAAGTGACGTAGAAAAACAGGGACCGTTGGAAAGGGTGCGAATCTATGGCTTTAGAATAAAAGTCACTGACACATTCTCTTAGAGAGTAAGTTAGAGGAAAGTACAGCACACGCTATAAGAGTGAAAAGCTCTGAGCTTAGAACAAGACACCGATGCACTCTCACAAAGAGACATTAATACAGTATTACAGCCAAAAACAGCGCCCAATACAAGGAAGACTCAAAGCCGTGGGTTTGTCGTAAAAGACCGGCACATTCTCTTAACCCGTTGCCGCACACTTTTAATTTGATGATCGTGCTCAGAAACACATTTTTTTTCAATGGTTTATGACTGCCAGATGGAATCGAGTGTAAATTGTATGTTTGGAAGTGAAAATTATCAGATTTGGCCACAGTTTTTCCAGAAAAACTCTCGACGGCTATACCACAATAATTATAAAAGAGAGTAAATAGGTGTAAACTTAACATAAGAAAATCAGTTTGAAACAAATTATTATTTGTAATTTATCTTGCATATAAAATAGTAAAAATGAAATAAAAATTAATTCAGGAAACAAATGACATGCATACAAGAAAGCATATATAACGTTTCTTTTCTAATTCAGTCGGTAGAACATGGTCTGCAATGTAAAAAATAAGTTACCGGCAAGGCATGAGAAAACGCATAAAAGAACGATTGATATGCTGTCTGACATTGTATAACTTTTTTTTCAATGTATTACTCAATAATTGACAAGTGTATGCGTTAGTACATTTCGTACTAATAATGTTCCATTTTTTATTGATTAAAATGTGCACGGCGGTTATAGCCGCCGTTTGCCTACATATCACCAAAGATCGGATATTTGCGGCAACGTGTTAGAGTAAGTTAGAGGAAAGTACAGCACACACTATAAAAAGGAATGAAAAGCCTTGAGTTTGGAATAAAATAACTACTCATTTCATTCCGCAATTTTAGCATATACATAAGAAAATTCTTCCGCACCCAAACGGTTAAAGACTAAGTTAGAAGAAAGTACAGCACACTATAAAAAAGAGTGAAAACCGTGAGTTTGGAATAAAAATAACTACGCATTTCATTTTGCAATTTTAGCATATACATAAGAAAATTCTTATGTAAACGGTTAAAGAGTAAGTTAGAGGAAAGTACAGCACACACTATAAAAAAAGAGTGAAAATCCGTGAGTTTGGAATAAAATAACTACGCATTTCATTTTGCAATTTTAGCATATACATAAGAAAATTCTTATGTAAACGGTTAAAGAGTAAGTTAGAGGAAAGTACAGCACACGCTATAAAAAAAGAGTGAAAATCCGTGAGTTTGGAATAAAATAACTACGCATTTCATTTCGCAATTTTAGCATATACATAAGAAAATTCTTTCATACTCAAACGGTTAAAGACTAAGTTAGAGGAAACTACAGCACCCTATAAAAAAAGCGTGAAAAGCCTTGAGTTTGGAATAAAATAACTACTCATTTCATTTCGCAATTTTAGCATATACATAAGAAAATTCTTCCGCACCCAAACGGTTAAAGTCTAAGTTAGAGGAAAGTACAGCGCACACCATAAAAACAGAGTGAAAATCCGTGAGTTTGGAATAAAATGACTACGCATTTCATTCCGCAATTTTAGCATATACATAAGAAAATTCTTCCGCACTCAATCGGTTAAAGACTAAGTTAGAAGAAAGTACAGCACACACTAAAAAAGAGTGAAAAGCCGTGAGTTTGGAATAAAATAACTACGCATTTCATTTCGCAATTTTAGCATATACATAAGAAAATTCTTCCGCACTCAAACGGTTAAAGACTAAGTTAGAGGAAAGTACAGCACACTATAAAAAAAGCGTGAAAAGCCTTGAGTTTGGAATAAAATAACTACTCATTTCATTTCGCAATTTTAGCATATACATAAGAAAATTCTTCCGCACCCAAACGGTTAAAGTCTAAGTTAGAGGAAAGTACAGCGCACACCATAAAAACAGAGTGAAAATCCGTGAGTTTGGAATAAAATGACTACGCATTTCATTCCGCAATTTTAGCATATACATGAGAAAATTCTTCCGCACCCAAACGGTTAAAGACTAAGTTAGAAGAAAATACAGCACACACTATAAAAAAAAGAGTGAAAATCCGTGAGTTTGGAATAAAATAACTACGCATTTCATTTCGCAATTTTAGCATATACATAAGAAAATTCTTCCATACTCAAACGGTTAAAGACTAATTTAGAGGAATCTACAGCACCCTATAAAAAAAGCGTGAAAAGCCTTGAGTTTGGAATAAAATAACTACTCATTTCATTCCGCAATTTTATCATATACATAAGAAAATTCTTTCGCACCCAATCGACTAAAGACTAAGTTAGAAGAAAGTACAGCACACTATAAAAAAGAGTGAAAACCGTGAGTTTGGAATAAAAGCCACGGACACACACTCTCGCCGAGAATGAGCGCACGGATCCTGGGAGATCGACATCGCCACTAACGCATCCCGGTCGGTCACAGCAGACAAAGACGCCAAGCTCCCCGCCATCGTAAGAGCCCGCCACATCCTCGGACGCGTCTCTGAGTCTCGCTCGGGAACGTGCCGGCCGCAGACAAAGATAGACAAAGCCAGACGAAGATGGAGGAAGACAGAGGAAGACGGAGGAAGACTGTGGCTGGAAAGAGAGGAAAGAAGTGCCGGGCCCGGGCGCACACACGATAGCGAGCTTGCCAGGCAGCAGGCAGGCGGCATCACACGACGACACACGGCACGGATAATATGCGTCGACGACCGGCGGCGCCGTCGCACATGCGCGCCTCGACGCGCCCCTGTTCGTCCACCGATTTCGATTTTAGTCACTCCCGGGTTCGGCTTCGGGGAAAATCGTTCCGCTTCCTCCTCGCCGTTTCGCAGCGCGCGGCCACCACCCAAAGTCTCCGCGAAGTGAAGCCAGTGCTCTCGCGCGTTCGCCTACGCTATCGACCAGCGTGCACGGAACCCCCGGCTCGAGTGCCGGAACCCAAAGTCCTAAAGAAACCTGCGGCTGCAAGGTAACGGCGAAGATCTGCGCTCCCGGGCCACAGCGATCTTCCCTATTTGCGTCCGTTCGCCGAACAAGCCCACCTACACTCGGCCGAGAATCGCAGACATGTGCAATGCGTCGCACATTTCCTCATTTCGTGGCGTGCGTTTTGTCGGCGGATACTGGGCACGTTTGCTAAACTGCCTTTTGTTGATGGATACTCAGGCTCGCGGCGTGGGCAACGTGTCGCGGATAGATGTGCGTTTTGTCAGTGGGCATTGCGTCGCACGTTTTTTCAGTGGATATTTGAGCTCGTAGAGGACGGGCAACGTGTCGTGTGTTTTGTCAGGATACTGAGGCTCGTAGCGTGGGCAATGCGTCGCACGTTTGTTGGTTGTGTTTGTCAGCGAATACTGAGGCGTTACGTGTGCGATGCGTCGCATATTTCGGGCCTGCGTCTTGTCAGTGGATACTGAGGCTGGTGTTACGTGTGCGAAGCGTCGCGCGTTTGCTGGCTTACGGTCTCGTCGGTGAATACTGAGGCGGTCGTTACATGTGCGATGTGTCGCGCGTTCGTGGTGTGTGCTGAGACTGGTGCTATTGGTGTGCAAGCGTCGCACATGGGAATGTATGCTGAAGTCGCGACATGTGCAAGTCGACGCACATTTTCTAGTTTGTCCCCTCGTCAGTGAATACTGGCGATTGCTACGTGTACATGCAAGACGTCGCACATGGGAATGTATGCTGAAGTTGTCGCGACATGTGCAAGTCGCACATTTTCTAGCTGTGTCCCCTCGTCAGTGAATACTGAGGCGATTGCTACGTGTGCATGCAATACGTTCGCACATGGGAATGTATGCTGAAGTTGTCGCGACATGTGCAAGTCGCACATTTTCTAGCTGTGTCCCCTCGTCAGTGAATACTGAGGCGATCGCTACGTGTGCATGCAATACGTTCCAAACAGCGATGTAAACTGAGGCTTTCATTACATGTGCAATGCATTGCACATGCCAGTGTATACTGAGAGCTCTCACTAGATGTGCAATACGTCCTACACGCCAGTGTATACAGTGGCTGTCGGTACATGTGCAACTCGTCGCGCATGTCAGTGGCCATTGAAACTCTCACCCATGTGCAATACATAGCACACAGTGTATACTGAGGTGCCGCACATTTTCTAGCCTACGTCTCGTCCGTGTCCACTGAACTCCCACTACATCCGCAATTGTTCGCACATTTTCACTAAACTCTCGTTTCGTGTGCAATACGTCGCACACTTCACATAGACATGTGCCATACAAATTTTCTGACCTACGTCTCCTCCGCGTCCACTGAAACTCCCACTATATGTGCAAAACGCCGCGTATTTTCCGACTTACGTCCCGATCGCGTACGTTGAAACTCATTCGCCGTGCAAATACGTCGCCCGGGTACCCTGAGACTCTGACCCGTGTGCAATACGTCGCAAACGCGTGTTCACTAAACTCTCGTTTCATGTGCAATACCTCGCACACTTCAATGTCCACTGAAACTCCCACTATATGTGCAAAATGCCGCATGTTTTCCGACCTACGTCCCGATCGCGTACGTTGAAACTCAATCGATGTGGAAGACGTTGTCCGCGTACCCTGAGACTCTGACCCATGTGCAATACGTCGCACATTTCAATATACACTGAGACTATCGCTACATATGCGATGCAAATTTTCTGACCTACGTTTCCGCGTTCAGTGAAACTCCCACTATACGTGCAAAATGCCGCCCGTTTTCCGACCTACGTCCCGATCGCGTTAGTTGAAACTCATTTGACATGCAACATATCGCACATGCCCGGGTACCCTGAAATTCTGACCCGTGTGCAATACGTCGCACACGCGTGTTCACTAAACTCTCGTTTCATGAGCAATACCTCGCACACTTCAATATACACTGAGACTATCGGTACATGTGCGATGCAAATCTTGTGACCTACGTCTCCTCGCCCACTGAAACTCCCACTATACGTGCAAAATGCTGCATGTTTTCCGACCTACGTCCAGATCGCGTACCCTGAAATTCTGACCCGTGTGCAATACGTCGCACACGCGTGTTCACTAAACTCTCGTTTCATGAGCAATACCTCGCACACTTCAATATACACTGAGACTATCGGTACATGTGCGATGCAAATTTTCTGACCTACGTCTCCTCCGCGTCCACTGAAACTCCCACTATACGTGCAAAATGCCGCACATTTTCCGACCTACGTCCCGATCGCGTACATTGAAACTCTCGTTCGACGTGCAACACGTCGCCCACGTACCCTGAGACTCTGACCCGTGTGCAATACTTTGCACACTTCGACCTGCACATGTGCGATGCAAATTATCTGCCCTACGTCTCCTCATCCACTGAAACTCCCACTATACGTGCAAAACGCCGCCCGTTTTCCGACCTTCCCGATCGCGTAGATTAAAACTCTGGATCGACGTGCAACCCTGAGTCTGACCCGTGTGCAATACGTCGCACACGCCAGCGTACACTGCGGCTCTCGCTGCATGTGCGAAGCGTCGCACATTTTCTGGCCTGCGTCTCGCCTTTCTCTGTCCGTTCGCGCTGCACGAGTTGGCTAGGCGCTGCTCTACGTCTAGCACTGCACTTCGCACCGCGGTCGTGCGTGGGTCGTCGAGGATCCGCGATGGCAGATGGGAACCCGCGAACGTCTGCGCCGCGACTAATAGCGTCGTATGCCGCGATAACGTCGGGACGCTCGCGGATTCTGTGGACGGCGATGGCAGGCTTCCGCACGTTTTGCAGCGCGCGTGGAATTGCGTTGCGACAGGCGCCAAGTTTGAGGAGGGATGTCTGGCGCGAGACTGATAAGGAAGTTTGTGGGTTGGTTTGTTGTGTGGTTTTGGCAGCGGAGGTTTTGGGAGTGACGGATTGTGTGGGGGAGTTGCTGAAGTTAGGCCGTGTGTGTGGAGTCGAAATGGTTGATGCAAACGCGAAACAATGCAAGATGTTGAGGATCGAGTGAAATCGGGGAACAATGTTTGTGGGCTGTTACGCGAGTGCCGACTATAGTCGGCTTTCATACCACAGATACCCGCCGACTATAGTCGGCGCGGGTATGTTACGCGAGTGCCGACTATAGTCGGCAGACGTGTGTGGTATGAAAGCCGACTATAGTCGGCGCGGGTATTGAAAGTGGTAGTCTTGCATTAGCGCGGCCGCGTCTAAGCATTCACAGTGCGCGTGGGCAGTTTGCATGTATGTGGAATCGGAGCAATTGATGCGAAACGATACAAGATACTGAGGATCGAGTGAAATCGGGAAACGATCTTTGTGGGTTTTTACGCGAGTGCCGACTATAGTCGGCGGACATCTGTGGTATGAAAGCCGACTATAGTCGGCGGGGGTATTGAAAGTAGTAGTCTTACATTAGCGCGGCCGCGTCTAAGCATTCATGGTGCGCGTGGGCAGTTTGTATGTATGTGAAATCGGAGCAGTGATGCAAACGCGAAACAATGCAAGATATTGAGGATCGAGTGAAATCGGGGAACGATGTTTGTGGGTTGTTACGCGTGTGCCGACTATAGTCGGCGGGTATCAATGGTATGAAAGCCGACTATAGTCGGCGGGCATCTGTGGTATGAAAGCCGACTATAGTCGGCGGACGTCTGTGGTATCCGAGCCGACTATAGTCGGCGGACATCTGTGGTATCAAAGCCGACTATAGTCGGCGCGGGTATTGAAAGCGGTAGCATTACATTAACGCGGCCGCGTCTAAGCATTCATATTGCGCGTGGGCAGTTTGCATGTATGTGAAATCGGAGCAGTTGATGCAGGCGCGAATCGATGCAACTACGGAGTATCAAATGAAATCGGCGCAAGATGTCACAATGAATGCCGACTATAATCGACGCGGGCATTGGAAGTGTTAACCTAAAGTAGCGCGGTCGTATATAAACTTTAACGGTGCGCGTGGGTAGTTTGCTGGTATGCGGAATCGAAAACAGTGATGCAAGCCTCGCGAAACGATGCAAGATACCGAGAACCAAGTGAAATCAGTGCAAGATGATTGCAGTTATTGAGTTTGTTACGTGATGCCGGCTATAGTCGGCGTAAGTATCGTCAGTTTGTCAGATGAATGCCGACCATAGTCGTGTTACTTGAAGTACTGTCGGTGTCGACGATTTTTAACGCCGAACGACAAGATAATACTTGCATCTCCTGACCACTGTTCTTTTTCCTACGTTCTGCCGTTTCACCGTTTGATAAAGAAGTTCACGGTTCGACGTGTTTTAAGACTGGCTGTTTTGTCATTGACCTGCGGAGTGCGCGAGGAAGTAGTTAACCTTTCGTTAGCGCGGCCGCGTTAAGGTTTCACTGTGCGTGTGAGCACTTTGCATATATATGCAATCAAAACAATTGATACCCGCGCCGCGAATGAATGCAACATACCGACCATCACGTGGAATCGGTGCGAACATCATAGTTATATTAACACGTTGACTGCCAAGCATATTTTACTATGTTAGAACCGCGACGCGATGAAATACTCCAGAGTATAATTGAATCGTACAAAATAAAAGTAACGCAGGGTTGTTAGAAGCGAAAGTATTGAAGTACCGTTCCAATATCAATTGCTTTTACATGATTGCAAATAGGCTTCATTACGAATTTTTTGCATTCTTAGTAAAATCTTTTGCACCGGTCACCGGTGACCACCGTGGAAGTCAAAGTGTTAATGCCGATTACAGTCGGCGCGAGTTTAAGTGTTACTTCAGTGACTGGTGTCGACGATTTTTAATGTCGAAGGACGAGGTAGTATTTGCATGCCCTGGATACGGTTCTCTTCAATGCGTACCGCCATTTCACCGTTCTGTCGGTTTTTACTTGCAGTCTTGCGCATGATAGAATCGGTCGGAATTAATTCTGTTCTTACACAACTGTACGCAACACCGGCCGGTGATTTATTCCGTTCGACGTTAGTAGCAATTTGAAATGAGGGAGCGCGCGATTATTTTCATGCTTTTCCATTTCGGTGCTCTTCCGCTGTTTGCATTGCTGGCGGTTTAATTGTTCTTCAGTGGGTCAGCAGAATGAGGAATATCTCGTATATGCAGTCTCACTAACCGGACGTATTGAAATATTCAGTCAATTTGACGTCGGCGTCGCACTACTATTTTCCGTCGTTGGCTTATTCAGTTATTCTTCGAGAGTGGGTCAATTAACTTTGTTAACGAGTTGGCGTAGCAAAGAATTTGTTATAAATGCAGCCTTATTGAATTGCTTTGGCAATGTATTTTTAAGCTCCATCAATGCCCGGTCGACGATGTAATTAATTCGGGAATCGATCAAAGGGAGCGAGATACGCGTGCAGTTCTATGAAACGTTTATATCAAGATTCAATTCAGCTCAATTTGTTTTCATCGTACGAATTTCCCGTAAATTCCTGCTCTCGACTTCTTTGTCTAATCAATAATGTATTGAGCTTCCGATATTTACAATTCTAACAATCAAGCATACATGTAAAGTTTTGTTAAAGTCAGCCCGATTGCGTTACATGTACTTATCATAAATTCGCGTTGTCGGTGTCTGTACTGAGTCAACGAAAGTTTCCTTATTTATTCGCTTGAGTGAGTCAACGAAACACCGAATTTTCATATGTTACATATATGCCAAATATATGCCAAATATATGTCATACATGCCAAATTAAACATTTTTAAACACTTCGTTGATTAATTCGTTTGCAACGTAGAATTTCAACGTATTCAACGAATTTCAACTATTGTCATTCATTTTAGTTGAACAAAGGACCGATGTTTCATATCCGTCTGAAATGAACACATAAAAATTCCGTTCCAGTTACTGGGACTGCATCATAGAAATTTCCTGGAATAGTACTGTGAAGAGAATGACCGACCTACGCAAACATCGTGCATTTCGCGTCCTATCGTCTACTTCTTTATCCATTCAACGAAGCGGGAGCCTCTCACGAAAGTATCAAAAGAATCTAAAAATTCGATTAAGTTCAGTTTGGCTGGATCAGAATAATTTTTGACGAAGTTCATCTGTATTCGCGTACCGTCAAATTATGAACTTCTTTAGTAGTTTGTTGAACAACCGCATTACACATTTGCCCATGCCACTGGCCGAAAAATTTCAATAAACCCAATTCGCCTGCAATAGAAATTTCCTGCCAAATTGTCATCCGACGTCTCGTGCCACGTAAATGTCCATTCGTCGTCCTACCATAAAACAACTTTATTGAGTCAAGGTAGTAGTGTCTTCTCATAATAAGTCGTGTCAGGATTCTAAAAATGCTAATAAGACCAATACGTCTGCAAAACTGCCATTCGGTTCCTCGTACTACACAAACGTGCGTTCACTGACCTATTGTAAAGTTCTTTGGTGACTCTATGATCTATTACCTTTCTGACAATTGCCCATGACAGCACGCTAAAAATTCAAAGAAACCCAATTTCCCGCAAGATCGTCGACCGATTGTCCTGCTGTGAATTTCTTGAACTACCGAAACCGTGAATATCAATGCCGGTAGATCAAAAATTTGAATATATCCAGTTTGCCTGCAGCACTGAAAATTTCCTGCAAAACTGTCATCCATCTTTTTGCACATGCAAGTGTGCGTATCCTGTGTTCAACTTCGTTCCAAAGTCAATGCATCATTCTAAAGCTTTGAACAAAGACGATTTGCCGGCATCCGAACATTTCCTGCAAAACCGTCATCGATTGCTTGGTACCTATGAATTTCTTTGATATTTCGTTGAAGTACCGAATTTAATTTTTCCCTTGCCCATAGTCGTATAATATAAACGCAGTTTGGCTGTAATACAAATTTTCTGCAAAACCGTCATCCATCTCCTCGCATCAAGTAACTATTTGTCATACCATTGTGAACATCTTTAATTGTTCAGTCAACTACTATGTTTCGTATTTGCCATTCTGCCTCAATGCAGCATTCTGAAACTTTAATTACCACATTTGCCGGCAACCGAAAATTTCCTGCAAAACCGTCATCGATTGCTTCGAACCGCATAAATGCGTTGTTTTCCTGTGAATTTCTTTGATATTTCGTTGAAGCACCGAATTTAATTTTTCCCCTGCCCGTAGTCGTATAAACACAGTTTGGCTGTAATACAAATTTTCTGCAAAACCGTCATCCATTTCATTGCACCAAGTAATTGTTCATCATGCCATTGTGAACTTCTTTAATTGCTTATTCAACTATTATGTTTCGTATTTGGTGTTCTGCCTCAATACAGCACTCTGAAAATTCAATCAGCACATTTGCCGGTAGCCGAAAATTTCCTGCAAACCCACGACCTACTCTGAACTTCCATGATAACTCATTAAAGTATTGAATTTCATAGTTCCCCCTGCCAACAGTCGCATAAACACAATTTGCATCCAACCGAAATTTCCTGCATAACCCGTCATCTATCTTCTCGCGTGACAAATTTGCACTCGTTGTCCTACTGTGAACTATTTTCTACTTCATGGAAATACCGAATTTCATATTTGCCGGTGTCAATAGTGCAATAAACGTAATTTGCCTGCAATACAAATTTCCTGCAGAACCGTCATCAATCTCCTCGTACGACAAATTTGCATTCGTCGTCCTACTGAAAGCTCCACTAGTTCACTGAAATACTCCATATCATATTTCCCCCTGCCAATAATGGCATAAACGTAATTTGCCCGAAATACAAATGTTCTGCAAAACCGTCATCCATCTTCCCACTCGACAAATTTGCATTCGTCGTCCTGCTGTGAACTCTTTACTACTTCATCGAAATACCGAATTTTATATTTGCCGAATTCAATACTTCCGTAAATACAGTTTCTAGCTCAACGCAGCACCGTGTGTTCACTCAATCGACACGTTCCTCGGCACCGAAAAATGTCCTGCAAACCCAGGATCCGTCTGCACGCCCCACTTAACCGTACATCCCACTGTGAATTTCTTCATTATTTCATTGAAATACCGATATTCATATTTGCCGATTTTAGTAGTCCCATAAGCACAATGTGCCTACAATTCAAAGTTTTGACAAAGCTGCCATCCATTTCCTCTCATGACAAATTTGCATTCGCCGTCCTACTGTGAACTTTTTACAACTTCATTAAAATATTGAATTTTATATTCGTCGGTGACAACCGCCCCATAAACACAGTTTGTTTAATCCAAATTTCCTGCAAAGCCGTTATCCATCTTCCCGTGCCATTTAATCGGAAATTTATCATCCCACTGCGAACTTCTGCAAATCTTACCGCAGTACCAACTTTTGCATTTGCCTTTCTACCTCAATGCAGCACTTTGGAAATTCGATCGACACATTCGCCTTTACCAAAAAATTTTCTGCAAAGCCGCCATTCATCTCCTCGCACGACAAATTTGCATCCGCCGTCCTACTGTGAACTTTTTACAACTTCATTAAAATATTGAATTTCATATTCCCCGGTGACACCGTCCCACAAACACAGTTTGTCTAATCCAAATTTCCTGCAAAGCCGTTATCCATCACCCCGCCTCATGTAACCGTGCATTTATTGTCCCACTGCGAACTTCTTCAAAGCTCACCACAGTACCAACCGTCGCATTTGCCTTTCTACCTCGACGCAACACTCTGGAAATTCGATCGACACATTCGCCTTCACCGAAAAATTTCTTGCAAAGCCGTCATCCATCTCCTCGCACGAAAAATTTGCATTCGCCGTCCTGCTGTGAACTTTTTACAGCTTCATTAAAACATTGAATTTCATATTTGCCGGTGTTAACCGTCCCATAAACACAGTTTGTCTAATCGAAATTTCCTGCAAAGCCGTCATCCATCACCTCGCCTCAACCGTGCATTAATCATCCCACTGCAAACTTCTGCAAATCTGACCACAGTAACAAATTTCACATTTGCCTTTCTACCTCGACGGGGTACTCTGAAAATTGAATCGGCACATTTGCCGGCACTGAAAAATGTCCTGCAAACCCAGGATCCGTCTGCATGCCCCACTTAACTGTGCATTCACCATCTCACTGTGAATTTCTTTATTATTTCAATGAAATACCGAAATTCATATTTGCCGATTTCAGTAATCTCTTATACACAATGTGTCTACAATTCAAATTTCTGGCAAAGCCGCCATCCATCTCCCCGTATCATAAATTTGTATTCGCTATCCTACCGTGAACTCTTTACTGCTTCATTAAAATATTGAATTTCGTATTCGCCGGTGACAACCGCCCCACAAACACAATGTGCTTAATCCAAATTTCCTGCATTCATCATTCCCCTGCGAACTTCTGCAAATCTCATCGCCGTACCAAATTTCACATTTGCCTTTCCACCTCGACGCGGTGCTCTGAAAATTGAATGGCCACATTTGCCGGCACCTCAAAATGTCCTGCAACGGCACGATCCGTCTGCTCGCACCATCTGGCCGCCGGCTCGTGCAAATATCGTGCACTCCCCATCGGTCGGTTTCCCGTGGCTCCTCTTGGCGGAAATCGTTGCCTCTTCTGCCGGTGCCGGCCACAGCGCGTTCTTCCGTTCTGCTCCGCCAATCCGATCGCGACGATCGCCGAGTTGGCGCACAACGGCGACGGGAAGGAAGAACGCGCAGAAAACGCGGCCGTCTACGTTTCGAAGTGCGTGCGTGCGTGCGCGAGGTAAAACGTGCGAGACTCTTCCGCTCCCGAGTCGTCGACTGCGCGGGCTTCATACTCGTCGAAGCCACGGTGTGTGCACGTAATTCTGGCGTTCAGCGAATGGTAGGAGTCGCACCAGTTCTCTCTCTCACTTTCTCTTTGTCAAGTAACGGCCGCGCGAATTCGCCGACCTGCGTCCAGTTCTGCCGGAGTTTCTGTGTGCACGGCATTCTGTCGTGAGGCGAATGGTACGAGAACTGTGTTGGTAGTCATTCTCTCTCTCTCACTTTCTCTTTGTCGGGTAACGGCCACACGAATTCGTCGACACTGCGTCGAGTTTTGCCGGGGTTCTGTGTTCACGGTATTCTGTCGGCGAATGGTACGAGTGTTAGTAGTTTTCTCTCTCACTTTCCCTTTGTCGAGTGACGGCCATACAAATTCGCCAACATCGCTGTTAGTGGAGTTCTGCATGAATTTCTGTGCACGGCATTTTACCGTTCAACAAATGATAAGAGTCGTAATCGTCGTTGTCTGTCTCACTTTCTCTTTATTAAGTAACGGCGTACAATTCGTCGATACCATTGCGTCGAGTCTTGCATGCATTTCTGTCTGCACAACATTCTTCCGTACATCGAAATGGTAGAATTCGTACTCGTTGCTGTCTCTCTCACTTTCTCTTTATTAAGTAACAGCACACGAATTCGTCGACACTGCGTCGAGTTTTGCCGGGGTTCTGTGTGCACGGTATTCTGTTCGGCGAATGGTACGAGTGTTAGTAGTCATTCTCTTTCTCTCACTTTCCCTTTGTCGAGTGACGGTCATACAAATTCGCCAATATCGCTGTTAGTCGAGTTCTGCATGAATTTTCGTGTGCAAGGCATTCCACCGTTCAACGAATGATAAGAGTCGTAATTGTTGTCTCTCTCACTTTCTCTTTATTAAGTAACAGCACATAAATTCGTCGACACTACTGCGTCCAGTTTTGCCGGGTATTCTGTTGTTCGGCGAATGGTACGAGTGTTAGTAGTCATTCTCTTTCTCTCACTTTCCCTTTGTCGAGTGACGGTTATCCAAATTCGCCAACATCGCTGTTAGTCGAGTTCTGCATGAATTTTCGTGCGCACGGCATTCTACCGTTCAACGAATAATAAGAGTCGTAATTGTCGTTGTCTCTCTCACTTTCTCTTTATTAAGTAACAGCACACAAATTCGTCGACACCACTGCATCGAGTTTTGCACGGTATTCTGTCGTTCGGCGAATGGTACGAGTGTTAGTAGTCATTTTCTCTCTCACTTTCGCTTTGTCAAGTGACGGCCATACAAATTCGTTAACATCGCTGTTAGTCGAGTTCTGCATGAATTTTCGTGTGCACGGCATTCTACCGTTCAACGAATAATAAGAGTCGTAATTGTCGTTGTCTCTCTCACTTTCTCTTTATTAAGTAACAGCATACGAATTCGCCGACACCGCTGCGTTGGGTCCTGCATGAATTTCTGCACAACATTCTGCCATACATCGAAATGGTAGAATTCGTACTAGTCGTTGTCTCTCTCACTTTCCCTTTATCAAGTAACAGTTACACAAATGCGCCGTGTTCTACCTGAATTTCTGTGTTCAGGTAATTTTGCCGTTCAGCGAACGATAGGAGCGGTACTAGTCCTCTCTCACTTTCCCTTTACCAAATAACGGTCACACAAATTCGGCGAAACCCCCTGCGTCGATTTCTGCATGAATTTCTGTGTGCAGGTCATTCTGTCGTTCAGCGAATGGTAGGAGTCATAATAATCGTTCTCCCACTTTTCCTTTATCAAGTACTCGCCAACAAATTCCCTGACATCACAACGTGCACTTCTGCCTGAACTTTTGCTTGAGCCTCTGCCCTGACTTCATTGAGAACCCGCGATGTCTTTACACTCTTCTGTTGAAATTCTGTCCCGCATCATGAAAGGTTCTCTGTCCCACTTCGTCGGAATTTTTGTTTCATGGAAGGTTCTCTGTCCCACTTCATCGGAACTTTTGTCTCATCGAAGGTTTTGTCCCACACCATCAAAGCTTCTATCCCACATATAAGGTTTTGTCCAACCATCGCAGCTCCTATTTCACACCATCGAAGGTCCTGTCCCACACCATCAAAGTTCCTCTCCCAGCCCGTCAAACCTTATCTCCCACACCATGAAACCTATCCCACACTGTCACCCTGTCGCGCGCGTCAATAAACCACGACTCGTGCCACACGTCTCTAGAGACTTCGCGGCTTCTTCGAGTTCGACCAGCAGACATTACGTATCCGCTCTGCCGAAGTGGGAACGTAAAGGAGAGTGGGAAATCGTGAATCGGCTGGCCAGCGACATGACGTGGGTCGGAATATGGGGCGGCACGGGAAAAGGGGTCGTGCGAAGAACCGCCGGTCGATGGAGAGAGTGAAAGCGGGAAACGCGAGGAAACGGAGGAAGTGCTAGACGCGAACGCGCGGAACGTGGCCGTGTAGAACCGTGCAGGAACGCTGGCAGGCGGGTGCCATTTTATAGAGTCTGCTGCGCGAAAGGCCTTCGCGAGAGAAAGGGAGAGCGAGTCAGCGTGGGTGTGGGTAGGCGCAGAGAGGGAAGCCGCAAAGTGTGACAGAGTGAGAAAGAGAGAGAAAGAGAGAGAGAGTGTGCCGAGCTGGGAGTGAGAGTGAGCAGGGATGAAACGGGGATGGGGGTCAGGGCGAAAACGTTGCTGCGGCCCGCGAATTTTTCCCACGCGCCTTGGTGAAGTGCAGTACGAAACGCTGGGGACGTCGGTAACTGCTGACGCTTTCGCTGTCGCGCAGGCACATGATCGATAATCGCCATGTTGCAGAGATGGCTGCTGAGGAACGAATGTCTGAAGAGCAGTTAGCGTCTCGTATTGCACTTCGTTGCTGTACGATGCGAGAACTGAGCGAGGTGGTGGACCCTGGCGTGTTAAAAATGGCAGTGAGGTGTAGCCGCAACCTCAACTTTCTGTATCGTTTATGGATCGCGATAGGAATTGTAGAGGACCATCTCGCATCGTAGTGCGAGGAAATTGTTTCTGCACTGCAAGAGCTGAAGTGCAAGACTGTATTTTCGGGCGTGGGTCGGTCACGTGGTGGTAATTTATTATCGGCCCTTTGGAGTCTGCGTCGCAGCGGACGGGGTATTTTTCGGGTAGAGCGAAATTGACGGTCGGAACGCAGGCCTGGGGTGCGCCATGTTTGACGGCGGTTGGGGTTGATTTGACGTCGAACCGGTTGCGCGTGTTTTACTTGGAGACTAACGGACGGACGGTGCGCATGTACGTGTATATTTGCCAGTAACGGTTTTGTAGGAAAGTGATCTAGGTTAGGTTGAAGTTCATGGGGGCTACGGCTTCGCATTTCTACGAGTGACCGTCACATCTTTTTTTCTTAGTTTAGGCGGGACTTCGGCGAAACACCATAATCCGATTTAGCCGAAGGTATTTTAGCTTTGTTTAGCACGTGTGGGTCAGTTGTGTTTAGCATCCAGTGCGATGTGGTGTGGAGCAAAAACTTGAAAACGCACTGGTGCGTGTTTAGTTTTACACGTGTTGATTAGTGCGCAGAAGTGGGTATTTAGTTTTTGCATTGTAAGAATAGTTCTTTTCGGAATACTATAATAATTGTACTAATTTAGTTTTTGCATTGTAAGAATAGTTATTTTCGGAATACTATAATAATTGTACTAGTTTAGTTTTTGCATTGTAAGAATAGTTCTTTTATACTAATAATTGAATACTAATAATTGTAGAGTGGGAATTTAAATTTAGTATTGGATTTTTTATATGGTCGTGCGCGTTTAGGTTTCGTGAGTTCATTGAAATATAGAGTTCAAACATTGAGTTCAATCAAATATTTGCGGTTATTTTTTTGTATGGGATTATTATACCGTCACGCATCCAGGTCTCTCATAAGTTCATTGATACAATTTGGCTTCTACAATTTCTGCCTGGTCGTTCGTTGGGATCTAACAATGGGGTCTTAATCCTTATCTTTCGCACAGACCCCGTAGGCCCCGTTATATTTTGGCCATCACGTGAGGCCTGCGTGCCGCCGATCAATTCTTACAGTATTCCCGGCGCGTGGACGATCGAATGCGTCGCAGTTGAATCGCCAGCGGTCAATCGCGATAGACGTGCGATAAGAACACACCGTAGTATGCCAGTCGATAGTAGGGGAACGTGTATACGCATGCACGCGCACCGACGCGGTGCTTTATCGGTAGAGACCGGCGCACCGATTATCGCCGTCGCTTTTTATAGAAACGCACGCCTCGATGCCCGGTTACGAAGCCGTCGCATTACGGAACCCACTTCTACGCGATTGGCCCCCTGCGTGCTCACATTCTCCACCTCACGCGACTCTGACGTTCCTTCGCCGACTACGCGTGTGTCTCGACGACGTACAGCACTCCGCCTCTCTCTTTCTACAAACCAATCTCAACCCATTTGCATCGACAAGCGGAATCGTCCACATCGCAATTGCCATTGTCATTTACTTCGATAATGAAGGGTATAGGCCTGTTTTCCTTGAAAATGCTTGACTATGGGTGTTTATTACGAATGTTTGGGATTAAAGGGGGCTCGTCTACAGGAATGGATAGTAAGTGTGTCGAGCACCGGTGGTGGCTCGTGCAAACTTGGGGGTGCTGCAATTTTCGACATTTGTATACACCGTGGGTACAGCATATGCATGTTTGGGTAGAACATCTAAATGTGGTAAAAATGAAGGAAAATTGAACGTCAACAAATTTCGTTGCTTATCAGTCAAATTAAGTAGCCTGACATCATAGGAAGTTACTTAACACGTTCACGCCGGCGTGACCCACCGGTGGATCACGCCTCGACTGTCCCATCGGGCGTGAACATTTGTTTACACGCCGCTCACCATCAAAAATATAGTTCGTTTAGTAAGTTGACAAAATTGTCGTATAGTTGAACATTTAAATAATTGTATTTTAAATAATTGAAACAAGCAACAATCGTGCGCCACCAAATGAAGTGCTGCATGAATTCGAGCGCCACCTCACAGCGAAAAACATGAAAATCGGCCCCGGCGTGAACGTGTTAAATGTTAAATATGTCATTGAAGAGTTTGTTCCTATCCTTGCTCATACTGCCTCTCTAGAATGTTTTTAAAAACTTGAAACTGTTAAAACTGTTAATAAAATTTGTGTTATTATCGGTTAATGTCAAACCTAAATATTTCAGGCGATTATAAAGTGACTGATAAATATACAAAAATGGGAAGTACTGCAATTCCACAGTGCCTATGCAGAAGCCGCACCAGCTAAACACTTCTATCTTAGCACCCTGTACTGTGCAAAACCCTGAGATTGAAGAGTGATTATAATTATTCTCCACTTGTATCTACCAGTGGCCGCGCAACATATTGAGTCTTAGTAATAAAATCGTAGTCAAGCATTTTCAAGAAAAAAAGAGCTTTAAATTTCTATATCATCGGAGTAACCATGTCGAAATTTTGCACATCGTCTAGCCGCTATTATTACCCAGCATAATTGATATTTAAACAGACAAATGTTAGAAAGAACCAGCCGAATGACACGATATCCGACGTACTCATCCCGATGCAAATGGCTGAGCCCCGACCAGCTTCAGCTCAAAACCTCGCAACTTTTCCCACAGCGCTCGCCCAAACACCATCACGCAGTCATCATCCACCTATGACCGAACGCAAGCCCTTCTGACGAGCTCCGAGCACTTTTACACCCCCGTCCGGTGCTCCAACTTGAAGACATCCACCAGACCGACGCCGGACCACCGGACATCTGTCCGACGCCCAGCTCCTCCAGCAGCCAGCACCCATCGACGGCGGCGTCGTTTTCGAACAGTCTCCCAGAAAACGTCGAAACGGCGGCGACCGGGGGAACGGCGGCTCCGGTGGGTCGGCTGGTGTTGGTTTCCGGCGCCGACGCCGTGAAGCTGACGTCGCACCGACTGATCCAGGAGCAACGATCGGCGCGCGCCGCCAACGACCTGAAGGACAGTGGCATCCGCCTCGAGGGCATCGCGATGAAACAGGAACCCGAGGACGACGAGGAGTGCTACCTCGACGACGCCGGCATCGCGCCGACGTCGCCGACGTCGGGACGCCACTCCTCCAGCACCCATCGCGTGCGCTCGCACGCGCGCAGCCTCAGGGCGATGGCGAATCCCAGCGCCGTGTGGGCGCACTTTGACCTCTGCGCAAACGACCCCCTGCGCGCGCAGTGCCGCATCTGCGGGGCCGTCGTCGTCAGGGGTGGCGCCAACCCGCGCCAGTGCGGCACCACCAATCTGCACCGACATCTCAGGGTGCATCACGGAGGCAGGCTCATCGGCAGACGTTACCATGGTAAACGCTGTCAAGTGGCAAGCCTTTTCGAGGGGGGAGATGAGGGTGGGATTAGAAGGACGCTGGTGCGTCTCGTGGACGCGATATGCTTCTTTTGACTTTGGGTTTTTTTGACTTTAGGTTTTTTTGGAATTTTAAGGCGATGTTAGGAGCACGACGGATTTCGTGTTTTGCATTATGCAATACGCAGTATGCAATAAGGACCGATCACTGGAACGACGCAAGTCTTCAATAGGGTGCAAATTTGCTATGAACGGAAGTGTGGGTTAAAAATTCAATAAGGGGTGCGTCTCATGGACGCGAGTATATTTCTTTCGATCTTGTGTTTTTCGGAATTTTAAGGCGACGTTACGCGCAAGACGGATTTCGTATTTTGTATTATGCAATATGCAATAAGGATTGATCATTGGAACAACGCGAGAATTCATTGGAATGGAAATTTACTATGAGCGGAAGTGTGGGTTGAAAATTCAGTGGGGGGTGCGTCTCATGAACGCCGCGAGTATGCTGCTTTCGATCTTGTGTTTTTCGGAATTTTAACACGACGTTACGAGCAATATTTCGTATTTTGCAATATGCAATATGCAATAAGGACCGATCACTGGAACAAAGCAAGTCTTCATTGGGGTGGAAATTTGCTATGAGCGGAGGTGTGGGTTAAAAATTCAGTGTGGCGGGGGGGGGGGGGGGGGCGTCTGATAGGCGCGAGTATGTTTGGTTAGATCTTGAATTTTTGGGGATTCGAAGGTGATGTTGGGAGTAAGATGTATTTGGTGCCTTGCACTATGTATTTAGCTTTGTTATGTATGCCGTGAGGCTGTAAGAAGTTGATGACTGGAGGAACACCGGTCTTGGTTGGGGTGGAAGATGTGGGTCAAAAATTCAGCGTGGAGTGGTGGAAGGAGTGCGTCTGATGGATGCAACTATATTTGCTTTTGGGGAGTTGAAAGATTTGGGGATGTTAGGAGGTTGCGCGATTTAGCGTTCCTATACATGGCGTGAGATAATAAGAACTGACAACAAGAAGAACGTGGGTCTTAGTTGGCGCAAATATTAATTAGGGTTAGAAATATTGGTCAAGAATTAATTATGTAGCGTTAGAAGGAGTGCTTCTGGCGCACGCGACTATATCTTTTTTGTGACATCAAGCTGACATTAACAGCGAGAAGTGCTTGCTGCTCTGCATTATGCATTTAACGATATCATGTAAATTAAGAAGAACCGGCATCTAAAAGAACACATCATGTCTTGATTGTATCGAAAATGGTTTAACTTAATTATGTAGCATTGCGTTATTACAGGTTGTTGACTTCGTATTTCCATCCGTTGCAAAATGCAGAATTTGAAACAAAATGCAATGCTAATATAAAAATTGGAGGTTACTTCAAAATATAAAAAGAAAAAAATCTGCATTAATCTGATACGCCTCTTGTAATGCTATAATACATAATTCCTTTAAACTGTCTTTTCCTGCAGCAAGTGATTTTATATATTTTATTAACTCACTCGCTACAACACTATTGTTAAAACGTCTTCTAACAGAAAAAAAGTTTATCGAAGGTGTGAATGGCACATGGCAGCGTACAGCAACTTAAAGCTTGAACTGCTGAGTTTGGGTAGTCGGTATTAGGATCATGATATTTGATATGGGATGCTGGATTTTCATTATTAGTATTGTTACTTCTTGGAATCCTATGACATTGGAAATGTTAATATTTGATATCTGACGCTGAATTCTCGTTATTAGTATCAGTAGTACCCTAAATCGTATGCCATCGAGAACTTGTCGCTACTTAACATTGTACTACACGGGGGTGTGGAATTTTATACCACGCGATATTACAAACCCTTCTAATCCTCGAAATCGCGTGTGTCACAAGCATTGACAGCATACATCGACGTCTTTTGACGCTCATCCAGGACACAGCAATAAACGTTGTGCGAATAACACCTTCCTCTTCAACGCGCCGCGCGAAGTGCACTGTCAAAGTTCGACAGACACACTCGATAAGCTCTCGAAAGTAAATTTGCGCGGAAACATGTTTCCTTGATGACGACAAAAGACATAGACCACGCTTACGTTACGCATCACGTTATATGCAACTTGCGAGTATCATTCGCAAGTGACATTGTTACATGTTACACGGTATACTGACGAATTTTTCCCACAGTGTTACAGTCCGCGTCGCGCGAAGTGCACTGTCAAAGTTCGACAGACACACTCGATAAGCTCTCGAAAGTAAATTTGCGCGGAAACATGTTTTCTTGATGACGACAAAAGACATAGACCACGCTTATGTTACGCATCACGTTATATGCAACTCGCGAGTATCATTCGCAAGTGACATTGTTACATGTTACACGGTATACTGACGAATTTTTCCCACAGTGTTACAGTCCGCGCCGCGCGAAGTGCACTGTCAAAGTTCGACAGACACACTCGATAAGCTCTCGAAAGTAAATTTGCGCGGAAACATGTTTCCTTGATGACGACAAAAGACATAGACCACGCTTACGTTACGCATCACGTTATATGCAACTTGCGAGTATCATTCGCAAGTGACATTGTTACATGTTACACGGTATACTGACGAATCTTTCCCACAGTGTTACAGTCCGCGTCGCAATCAAACTCGACCGGCAAGACGATAAGGATAGCCGCTCAGTCCCTCGTGAGGCCACACATCCGAAACATCGCCCCAGCACCGCTACCTCAGCCACAGCAGCAGCAGCAGCAGCGTCAACCAAAGACCCTCGTCCTAAAAACCATACCGCTGAAAGTGAAGCAAGTCGCGCCGACCACCATCAAAATGCCTCCGAGACAAACTGCACAGGGATTACCGCAAAATATCGTGCACCAGCAGCCCACTGAGGTAAGCATTGAAGGGACTTTCTATGAATAGACAGGCTATGGGGGTGTCCGGGGAACGGATAGGGTGGATCGAGAATTTTGCTGGTTTGGGTTCCAAAAGTTTCCCGTGGCACGAATATCCAAAACTAGAGGGGGGTTTAGTCCGGATCGAGAAGTGTTGTAACATTTGATGCGTCTTCAGGATTTTCAATTAGATTTTACATTGGATGTTGAGTTTTTCACGATTTTTCATTTGGATTTTATAGTATCATTTCTTGACTTACTAGAGATGTCCTTATACTACAGTATAATCAAGTTTAAAGTTTCACTAGAAGATTCCGAGTTTTTAATGAAGTTTTGCTTGGATCTCATACTATCATTTACTGATTTAAAAGGGACTTCCGTATTCTATAATACCACCAGATATTAAAGTCCACTTTCGGTATCCCAATTTTCTTATGATTTTGAAATCGAATTTCATACTTCAATTCGCTGATTTGGAAGGGATTTCCGTATTCTGTAATAATCAGATGTAATAGTCCACTTACGGAATTCCAACTTTTTTATGACCTTTCAATTGGATTTCATCTTATAACTTGCTGATTTAGAAGCGATTTCCATATGCTACAGTAGAATCAGATGTAAAGATCCACTCTTGGTATCCCCACTTTCTTATGATTTTTCAATCGCTTTTGGTATGTTAATTTGCTAAGTTAAAAGCGATTTCCCTATTCTATAGCATAATCAAAGATAATAGTCGATCTTCGGAACCTTGACTTTCTTATGATTTTTCAGTCGCATATCATATTATAATTTACTGATTTGAAAACGATATTTCTATACTACGTTATAAACAGCCGTACAGGTCCACTTTCGGCGTCCCGTTTTAAAAAATGATCAATCAGTTTTCCTATTTTAACACGTTGACTGCCAAGCGTGTTTTACTATGTTAGAACGGCGATGCTATGAAATACTACAGCGTTCGCCTGAATTATGCAAAATGTAAATAATGTTTGTGTATTGGACACCAAAGGATCGCATCACTATTCTAATAACAACTGCATTTATAAAATAATTATTGCTACCCATTGCGAATATTTTGGATCTTCAGTAAAATCTCTTGCGTCGGTCACCGGTGACCATCATGGCAGTCAAAGTGTTAATGTACTAATTCAGACGTGATTTCCTTTACGACACTGTAATCAAGCACAAACTTCCACTTTTGTCGTCCCGCAAGGAAGTCCGATACCCACACGCCTCTTACAGATTCCTGCTTCAACTTAGCACCGTTATGTTACAGCGGAATCGCATAAACATTCAGCACTTTGAACCGCAGGTCTGCCTGAGGTGGAACAGTTACCACAGCAATATGCAGAACAGCTTCCCGTCATTGTTGGACTCTGAGCAGTTCGTGGACGTGACCTTGGCTTGCGAGGGAAGATCGTTGAAGTGTCATAAGATGATTTTATCGTCGTGCAGCGACTATCTCGCGGAATTGCTGCGCGAGAACCCTTGCCAGCATCCGATCATCTTGATGAAGGATCTGAAGTTCTGGGAGGTCGAGGCGCTGGTGAAGTTTATGTATCGTGGGGAAGTTAATGTTGCGCACGACAAGCTACCGCAATTGTTGAATGCCGCCGAAGCGTTGCAAGTCAAAGGATTGGCGGGACCTAGTCCTTCGTCGCAGGTAAGCTGGGCAGTTTTCGGAAGGCCTTTGTAGCGATGGTGGAATATGGGACTGACAAGTCGTAAACGTATAAAGCCGGTGAAAGGAATTGGTTTTGATGAAGTGGAATTACGATTTCGAAGATCGTAAAAGGTTCCAGGGGATTTTTGAGTATTTGTGAGTATATTGGAGGAGCGTGGATAGTGTGTGTTCATATTGCGGCACTGCGGAAAATTAATGGGGGGACGCGCTTTGGAACTTATGTAGAGAGACAGTGTTGGTCAGGTATATTCTTATACCGTAATTCAGGTATATTCTTATACCGTAATAATGTTGTAGAATGAATAGGTGCGGTCCGCTAGTTCTGCCAGGTACTGAATGTTGTGAAAACAATAGGAAAGAAGCTTTTGCGTCGACATATGATTAAATTGGGGAAAATTTTTTAAATTTTTGTTTGCTCCGCACTTATACCGTTGGATACAGGGTGATTTGCGCTGAAAGTAGACCACTAGCGGCCTACCGAATTCTTGATAGTTTCGGAGATATGACGATTTAAAGAACGTGCAAGACATTTTTTTCAAGATAGCTCAAATTGATTAGTCTTGCGCGAAAGAGGGTCAAAAAAGCTTTAAGAAACACTATATAACTTACAGGTTTCAATCACTGGTTTATGGGTGAGGGGATTGAGAAGAAATCCAGAAAATTTTAAGGGGTATCCCTTGCTATTTTGACAAAAAAATCGAAGTTCTCCGATTTGTTTGTCCTTTTAATGCAGGAAAGGGGGTACAAAATGACTCAGAAAAATGCAAGGCGCACTTTGAAATTCGCAATAGTTTCGGAAATATGGCCAAAAATCGGCGAAAAATGGCGAAAAAATTACTTGTGAAATGAAATCTAAAAATAAATCTTCTTCAATAGACTCGATCGTTTAGTTGTGCAAAGAGGGTACAAATAGATTTAGAAAAATGCGCAACGCACTTAGAAATTCGAAATATAATAGTTCCCGAGATATAACTAAAAATAGATGAAAGAATGAAGAAACCATTTCCCCGCCGGTGTTCTGCCTTGTTCATCTCTTAATTTCTACCTGTTCTGAAGTACTACCACTTCCATCTTCAGACATTTACTCTTTTATTAAATTTCTACCCTACAGTATTATAATTTGTCCTCTATATTATTACGTCTTCTAGCATTCAGCATTACCACGCCACACCTACTACACACTCTTTTTCATTTAATCCCCCCCTAGTGTTACAACTTTTACTCTCCCGTCTTCTACCCCCCGACTTTACCACGCAAACAACTAACATTTATCTCTCCGCAGAATCCGAAGCCGCCGATGCTGATCCCTCAAACGAAGCCACTGCAGCCAGCCACGCAACCCGTAGTTCCTCGAGTCCTGACCGAAGTAGCCAAAGACAAGCCGTCATCATCCGGCGCCACAGCCCCGTCTAGTCCAAAACGAGCGCAAAAGCGCCAGCAGCCGGAACCCCTAGAGCCTCGGCCGTTTACGAAGATAAGACTCCAACGTCCGCCCACGCCGACCTCGCCCTGCGCCCAAGTAAAAATGGAGCCCCTCGACATACCCCTCAGCCCCACAGAAATGTTCCCCGACAACAACGACGACAGCTCGAACCCCACGAACTTCGAGAAACTCATGAGCCTGCACGAGGAAGACGACCCAGGTGGCGAAGAGGTGAACGACAACGAGAGGGACATAAATTTCTGCGAGATACCTGGTGCGCCTGACCTCAACGACACCGAGGACCAAATGGAATTCGTTCCCACGGACTTCCTCGACCAGGAGCAGGACATCGTTGAAGAGTCAGAAAACGTGCATAAAGACAGCAAGGACGACCTGACGGACCACAGCTCGATCGATGCGGGCGACGACGACAGAGGAGAAGAAGAGGAACAGGACCAGTGCACGAAAGATGACCCCGCGTAAGGTCTGCGCGCCGCCAGAAATCACTGATTCAATCCGCGTCACACGTTTCTGTTTAGCAGTCTTCTTTGCGTCGATGACAGTGCGAGGACAGATCTGAGGAATTGAGGCTTGGTTGGAGGTTGAGTGCGTAAGGTGGATGAAAGTGAGACGTAGCGTGAGGCAGTTTTGGCAAGCTTTTTTAAGGCGATTTTCAGGATTTCAATGACGGCGCCAGGATCTTGATGGCGTTGATGCCAGGAACTTAATGACGTTGACGCTGGAGTTTTGTGGCGTTGATGTAAGGACGTTAATGGCGTTGATGCCAGGATTATGATGGGGTTGACGCCGGAATCTTATTGGCGTTGACGTCGGGGTCTTAAAGACGTTGACGCCAGGATCTTAATGATACCGGGATCGAAATGGCGTTGATACCAGGATTTTAATAGCGTTGACGGCAGGATCTTAAAGACCTTGACGCTAGGATCTTAACGATGTTGATGCCAGAATTTTAATGGCGTCGACGCCGGGATCTTAAAGATATTGACGCCAGGATCTTAACGACGTTGACGCCAGGATTTGAATGGTGATGCTGCCAGGATCTTAATGACGATACCGGGATCGTAATGGCGTTCATACCAGGATTTTAATAGCGTTGACGGCAGGATCTTAAAGACCTTGACACTAGGATCTTAACGGTGTTGATGTCAGAATTTGAATGGCGTCGACGCCGGGATCTTAAAGATATTGACGCCAGGATCTTAACGACGTTGACGCCAGGATTTGAATGGTGATGCTGCCAGGATCTTAAAGAAGTTGACGCCAGGATCGTAATGGCGTTGACGCCGGAATTTCTGGCGTGGCGGTCGGCTTTTAGTGGGGACGAACCAGTTAATGTTTCATCGAAGACGAAGCGGTGGAGAACGAGGAGGTTATTTTACGATTAGGTATTACTTATAATTAGCGTGTAACGGACGTTTAATTAAGGTATATTGCTTTGTGATACTTTTTGATATAGTCATTAATAACGGCCACTCCATGTAACGCGGTAGGATTTAGTTTCTGAGAAAGCGAGCGCGGTATTTAGCGGGGAGTCTCTAGAGTCCCGCGAGTATGTCGTTGCGTTTGCGTAGGAATGTGTGCCAGGTTTAACGTTTTCATCGTGTCGCCGTTAATGAGCGCGATACGTAATTAACACTTAGTCAATCGTGCGCCGGACCATTTTTTCCAAGTAACGCATCTTTAGTACTTGGAAGACGCATAAAAGTGATTTCATCTGATAAATTGTGTTTGGTGGCAATGGTCCTGCATTGCATGTAACATATACAAAGCATCTCATTTAAAATAAGGTACATAATTTCATATGTTCTACGGTTTATGCAAAACGTAAAGTTGAAGGAAAATTACATAAGTTAAATAAGAAACTGGAAATTAATAACAAATGACTAACATATTTTACGTCATTTTAGGATGATTATTGTCGTATTTATCATTATCAGTTTGATTCTAAAAATGCAGTAACGACCAAAATAGAAAGCAAAAAATTTATGCAAAACGTAAAGTTGAAGAAAAATTACATAAGTTAAATACGAAACTGGAAATTAATAACAAATGACTAACATATTTTACGTCATTTTAGGATGATTATCGTCGTATTTATCATTATCAGTTTGATTTTAAAAATGCAGTAACGACCAAAATCAAAAGCAAAAAATTTATGCAAAACGTAAAATTGAAGAAAAATTACATAAGTTAAATACGAAACTGGAAATTAATAACAAATGACTAACATATTTTACATCATTTTAAGATGATTATCGTCGTATTTATCATTATCAGTTTGATTCTAAAAATGTAGTAACGACCAAAATAGAAAGCAAAAAATGTATGCAAAACGTAAAGTTGAAGAAAAATTACAAAGGTTAAATACGAAACTGGAAATTAATAACAAATGACTAACATATTTTACGTCATTTTAGTATGATTATCGTCGCATTTATCATTATCAGTTTGATTTTAAAAATGCAGTAACGACCAAAATCGAAAGCAAAAAATGTATGCAAAACGTAAAGTTGAAGAAAAATTACATAAGTTAAATACGAAACTGGAAATTAATAACAAATGACTAACAAATTCTACGTCATTTTGAGATCGTTATCGCCATATTTGTCATTATCAATTTGATTTTGAAAGTGCAGTAACGACCAAAACCGAAAGTTTCAATTGGGAACAACAACTTTTTCACTAACTTCACCAGAATTTATTTAACAGTTTCGATTAAGCATTGTCTTTCACAAAAGCAGGACATTATGATATATGATAAATAAAGCGAACGGCAGCGCGTTGCCGAAGAAAAATTGGGAGACCTGCCCATCCGGTTGGCTAAGTGTTAACAGCATTTTCATTTAAACGATCTTCGTGCGTCAGCACAGTGCGTTTTCGACATGCCAAGGAAACCGTGTCTGTAAGATACCGACGTGCCCTCTTTCTTTAGCTCCGTTACGTTTAAGTCGCCCGACCGCGTCGAACACTTATTTATTGTCGCGTAAAGACTCTCTGCGTCGTCGTAAGTTACGTTTACGCTACCGTCTAGTGCCAGTGTTTACCTCCTGTCTTGACTTTTTGCCCCGACTCTCTCAGCGAAACGGCGAACATGCATTTACGATCGCGCTAACCTTCGAGCATACCTATCGTTACTCAGTTAATTCTTACGGCGTATCAATTAGTGGGGCCGCGAAGTGTGCGTCGCCGGTCGAGAAAAAAAGAGCGCGAGGCTTCGATGACGTGAAAATGCCGATTCGACGGGGTTGGGAACTTGTGCAGACGACAAACGCGACCAATGGTTCAAGTTCTCGGGACCCCCGTGCTCTCAGGATCGAAGGAAAGGATCGTCGCGACGATAACTTTACGTGAGGTATACGTATTAATGGATGCGCATGCGGGCGGAACCTGCGAATCACCCGATTGTTGTAAAGTCTCGTCTACGATTGGAAAGTATGTGTACATTGTAACATGTGAAATTATATCTTATAAATAAATGGATATTACGAGAGCGGCGGACGATTATTTGCAGAAAGATCCCAATTTTTTGACATCACAATATGTGCAAAAGAAGTGCAAGGGTTATTGGGAAATATTGGGAGAAAATGTGTTTTAACGCGTTGACTGCCACGGTGGCCACCGGTGACCGGCGCAAAAGATTTGACTTAAAATGCAATAAATTCGCAATGAAGCCTATTTGTAATCTTATGAAAGCAATTGATATTGGAACGTTGCTTCAATGCTTTGGCTTCCAATAACTCTGCGTTACCTTCATTTTGCACGATTTAGTCATGCTCTGCAGCATTTCATCGCATCGCGGTTCTAACGTAGCAAAATATGCTTGGCAGTCAATGTGTTAATACACTACGTGCTTCGATGCTCTTGTGCCTTCGTAAGGAGTTTGTAATTACAAAATTTTTGTAGCTTAAATAGTTTCACGACTGAACGATATTATGTTTGTAATGGGCGGCCACAATAGACATGGGAAAATAATTTGTAATTGTAGGGTAATAATGTGAAACGATACGAAGGGTTTAGAGTGACAAGAGCACACTTTTAAGAAAGTTCAGAAAGTAAGAAGAGCGTATTATGCAGTATTGTTTGCACGCTATTGCCTGAAGAGTGCATTTTGAGAATCTTGAGTAATATCGATCGGGATAATGGATTGTGTTTCTGAGAGCACAATGTGCTATATTGTATTTTAATTATTACACCACCCATTTCGAGGGTTTTGAGCTTTCATGTCAAAAGTCTACAATTACATGTTTGTGCAACAGTAAGTTTCACGTCTCTATTGCCTTTATAATAGGCGAACACAAAACATTTCCACAACAAATTTAACACTTTAACGACCGCTAGCCGATTAATCGACTTTTCGGTTCCAACTGCTATTCACCGGTAGCCGATTAATCGGCTTTTCAGTGGTCAACGGTTATATTGGAGAAAATAAATATCAGATGATATTATGACAATTCTAACATATTCAGTATTTTTCAGTTATAAAGCTTTACAAATAGGCACATACACAATTCCTGCGCGATATCCAAAACAGAGTTGGTAGCAAAGCATAATACGAAATATCTAGAGTTACAATAAAAATACACTTTCAAAAAATGCCAACCAGTAAGAAGACCATACTATGCAACATTACTTGCACATCACCGCCGGAAAAGTGCGTTCCGAAAATCTGGAGTAACATCGATCGGGATAATGGATTGTATTTTTATACATACTTGTGCAATTTAGTAAGTTTCACGTCTCTATTGCCTTTATAATAAACGAACACAAAACATTTTCACAACAAATTAAAAATTGTGGACTAATGCTATGAAACAAAGCATAATACGAAATATCTAGAGTTACAATAAAAATACACTTTCAAAAAATGCCAACCAGTAAGAAGACCATACTATGCAGCATTACTTGCACATCACCGCCGGAAAAGTGCGTTTTCAGAATCTGGAGTAACATCGATCGGGATAATGGATTGTGTTTTTATACATATTTGTGCAATTTAGTAAGTTTCACGTCTCTATTGCCTTTATGATAGACGAACACTAGACGTTTTCACAACAAATGTGAAATTGTGGACTAATGCTATGAAACTTGAAACATAATACGAAATATCTAGAGTTATAATGAAAATACACTTTCAAAAAATGCCAACCAGTAAGAAAGCCATACTCTGCAGCATTACTTGCACATTACTGCCGGAAAAGTGCGTTTTCAGAATCTGGAGTAACATCGATCGGGATAATGGATTGTGTTTTTATACATATTTGTGCAATTTAGTAAGTTTCACGTCTCTATTGCCTTTATAATAGACGAACACAAGACGTTTTCACAACAAATGTGAAATTGTGGACTAATGCTATGAAACATGAAGCATAATACGAAATATCTGGAGTTATAATAAAAATACACTTTCAAAGAATGCCAACCCATAAGAAAGCCAGACTATGCAGCATTACTGGCACATCACCGCCGGAAAAGTGCGTTTTCAGAATTTGGAGTAACATCGATCGGGATAATGGATTGTGTTTTTATACATATTTGTGCAATTTAGTAAGTTTCACGTCTCTGTTGCCTTTATAATAGACGAACACTAGACGTTTTCACAACAAATTTAAAATTGTGGACTAATGCTATGAAACTTGAAACATAATACGAAATATCTAGAGTTATAATGAAAATACACTTTCAAAAAATGCCAACCAGTAAGAAAGCCATACTATGCAGCATTACTTGCACATTACTGCCGGAAAAGTGCGTTTTCAGAATCTGGAGTAACATCGATCGGGATAATGGATTGTGTTTTTACACATATTTGTGCAATTTAGTAAGTTTCACGTCTCTATTGCCTTTATAATAGACGAACACTAGACGTTTTCACAACAAATTTAAAATTGTGGACTAATGCTATGAAACAAAGCATAATACGAAATATCTGGAGTTATAATAAAAATACACTTTCAAAGAAAGCCAACCCATAAGAAAGCCAGACTATGCAGCATTACTTGTACATCACCGCCGGAAAAGTGCGTTTTCAGAATTTGGAGTAACATCGATCGGGATAATGGATTGTGTTTTTATACATATTTGTGCAATTTAGTAAGTTTCACGTCTCTGTTGCCTTTATAATAGACGAACACTAGACGTTTTCACAACAAATTTAAAATTGTGGACTAATGCTATGAAACTTGAAACATAATACGAAATATCTAGAGTTATAATGAAAATACACTTTCAAAAAATGCCAACCAGTAAGAAAGCCATACTATGCAGCATTACTTGCACATTACTGCCGGAAAAGTGCGTTTTCAGAATCTGGAGTAACATCGATCGGGATAATGGATTGTGTTTTTACACATATTTGTGCAATTTAGTAAGTTTCACGTCTCTATTGCCTTTATAATAGACGAACACTAGACGTTTTCACAACAAATTTAAAATTGTGGACTAATGCTATGAAACAAAGCATAATACGAAATATCTGGAGTTATAATAAAAATACACTTTCAAAGAAAGCCAACCCATAAGGCCAGACTATGCAGCATTACTTGTACATCACCGCCGGAAAAGTGCGTTTTCAGAATCTGGAGTAACATCGATCGGAATAATGGATTGTGTTTTTATACATATTTGTGCAATTTAGTAAGTTTCACGTCTCTGTTGCCTTTATAATAGACGAACACTAGACGTTTTCACAACAAATTTAAAATTGTGGACTAATGCTATGAAACTTGAAACATAATACGAAATATCTAGAGTTATAATGAAAATACACTTTCAAAAAATGCCAACCAGTAAGAAAGCCATACTATGCAGCATTACTTGCACATTACTGCCGGAAAAGTGCGTTTTCAGAATCTGGAGTAACATCGATCGGGATAATGGATTGTGTTTTTACACATATTTGTGCAATTTAGTAAGTTTCACGTCTCTATTGCCTTTATAATAGACGAACACTAGACGTTTTCACAACAAATTTAAAATTGTGGACTAATGCTATGAAACAAAGCATAATACGAAATATCTGGAGTTATAATAAAAATACACTTTCAAAGAAAGCCAACCCATAAGAAAGCCAGACTATGCAGCATTACTTGTACATCACCGCCGGAAAAGTGCGTTTTCAGAATCTGGAGTAACATCGATCGGAATAATGGATTGTGTTTTTATACATATTTGTGCAATTTAGTGAGTGTCACGTCTCTATTGCTTTTATAATAGACCAGCACAAGACGTTTTCACAACAAATGTGAAATTGTGGACTAATGCTATGAAACATGAAGCATACTACGAAATATCTAGAGTTATAATAAAAATACACTTTCAAAAAATGCTATGCAGCATTACTTGCACATCACTGTCGGAAAAGTGCGTTTTGAGAATCTAGATTAATATCGATCGGGATGATGGATTGTGTTTTCAAAAGCACAATGTGCTATATTATATCTTAATTATTACACCACACGTTTCGAGGCTATAGAGCTTTCATGTCAAAAGTCTACAATTACATGTTTGTGCAACTTAGTAAGTTTCACGTCTGTGTTGCCTTTATAATAGGCGAACACAAAACATTTCCAAGTTTAAAATCAACAAGTTTAAATTTGTGGACTAATGCTATGAAATAAAGCATAATACGAAATATCTAGAGTTATAATAAAAATACACTTTCAAAAAATGCTATGCAGCATTACTTGCACATCACTGTCGGAAAAGTGCGTTTTGAGAATCTAGATTAATATCGATCGGGGTGATGGAATGTGTTTTCAAAAGCACAATGTGCTATATTATATCTTAATTATTACACCACACGTTTCGAGGCTATAGAGCTTTCATGTCAAAAGTCTACAATTACATGTTTGTGCAACTTAGTAAGTTTCACGTCTGCGTTGCCTTTATAATAGGCGAACACAAAACATTTCCAAGTTTAAAATCAACAAGCTTAAAATTGTCGACTAATGCTATGAAACAAAGCATAATACGAAATATCTAGAGTTATAATAAAAATGCACTTTCAAAAAATGCCAACCAGTAAGAAAGCCATACTATGCAGCATTACTTGCTCATCACTCCCTGAAAAGTGCGTTCCGAGAATCTGGAGTAACATCGATCGGGATAATGGATTGTGTTTTTAAGAGCACAATGTGCTATATTGTATTTTAATTACTACACCACACGTTTCGAGGCGTTTGAGCTTTCATGTCAGAAGTCTACAATTACACATTTATGCAACTTAGTAAGTTTCGCTTCTGTATTGCTTTTATAATAGACGAACACAAAACATTTCCACAACAAATCTGAAATTGTGGACTAATGCTATGAAACAAAGCATAATACGAAATATCTAGAGTTATAATAAAAATGCACTTTCAAAAAATGCCAACCAGTAAGAAAGCCATACTATGCAGCATTACTTGCTCATCACTACCAGAAAAATGCGTTCCGAGAATCTGGAGTAACTCTGTTCGGCATGACGGACCATGCTTTTGAGAGCAGGACGTAACTTTCGCCGTCCCGGGGAAATGTTTGGTTCGCGCTCGTATGTTTGTCAATAGACATTCGACATGGGTCGCCGAGCATTCTCGGAACACCCGGTAGAGCGCCGTGAATGAACCTGTGATTTAGCACAGGAAACGCTATGTAATTGGGACGCGCGTCAATGGAATCGACGCGACTTTCTCGTAAATTACACGAGCCCGCCGATGATAGCTGAAGTTCCGACGAGTTCAATTATACGCCGCATCGATCGTCGGAGTTTCCGTTTAGTTAATGTCGGTTTCATCATCGGGCGAACGCGGTCGGATCGAAACATGCCGAGCATTCCCGTGCGTGCGTCTCGTAAATTTCTATATCTGTTCGGCATCTTGCCACTGGGAGGCTTGGACGTCGGGACGACCGGGGACTAAAATATTTTCGCATACCGGCGACAGAATGTTGGGAAAACTGCGCATTTAACGGCCGCGCGGCCAAGGTGTAAACACTTTGCCAGCGATCAGGGAATTGATGATACAATTTGCGGGTTTCTAGTGAAAGTAGGTGAAAAAGTTGAAAATTTAATTTCGCCCCGGACCAGCACCAATCGATAGAGGACAATTTGCGCTGGAAATAGAACACTAACCGTTCGCTGAACTCCCAACACTTTCGGAGATACGATGATGTCGGAAATGTGCAAAAATGTTTGGAAGCAGCTCGAATTTGTCAGCTTAGCGCAAAAGAGCGTCAGAAATCTTTAAAAAATTCGTTTACAACTTATAGTCTGCGGTCAGTAGTTTAAACGTGAGGAGGTCGTGGAAAAATTGAAAAAACCTTAATGTGTGCACGTTGTCATGTTTGAAAAAAAATTAAGATTTTCCGATTTCCTTTTCCTTTTAATATATCGAAGAGGGTCAAAATTGACTTGAAAAAATGCAAGGTGCACCGCGAAATTCGCAATAATTTCGGAGACATGGCCAAAAATAGGCGAAAAATGTGCAAAAATGATATCAGAATTAGGGTAAAACATTAATGTTTCTTGACCGACTCGGTAGTTTAGTTATGCAAAGATCGGGTGCAAACAGACTTAGAAAAATGCAAGCCACACTCAGAAATTCTAGATAGTTTCAGAGATATGGCCAAAAATAGGCCAAGAAGAGGTGAAAAATTAATGAAATCAAAATAAGATCAAAAATTAAGACCCTTCAGATTGGACGCAAAAAACATAAATTTCAAATAATTTTACGTAGATTATCTGATATGATGATTACTGAAAATTGTTTATACAATTTAGCAATTTGGCCGTGGGAGGTATGTGACGAAATAAGCGAAACCAACTTATTACTAACACTAATGCCTTGCTATATATATGCAAACAAGAAAAATCAGCACTTTAACACGTTTCAGTGATTAAAGTAAGATGAATGTCATCAATCAGATAATTTTGAACAACGCGAATAATAGCATCCTACAACAGAAACTGCATTATCCTACAATTGAATGCTTTGATAAAACAAAATATTTCATAGAAATTAATAAATAAATTTCATAGAAATACGGCGTACCATGTTAAATTCTATTACGGTAGACAGGGCAAAACATAAAACTCGCGTGGCAGTCAACGTGTTAAAGAGAACTCTAAAACCTTAACCGCCACAATTCCGGCGCTTTGCCAAAAACCACCTCGAAAAAACTAAAACGCACACCCAAAATGCGGGGTCAAAAGCCGAAACGCTTCCTGAGGACAAAATACTTTTCCGCCGGTGTGAATTTGTGAATTATACGAGGCGTAGTTAAATTATGAGTGTACTTCTTCTACTATTTACTAGAAAAACACACAGGCATTCATCTCATATATTAAGAATGGTGACAGAAATAGGTGGGGGATCGTAAAGATTGATATATGCATAGTCCATGTTTTACTTGGATAATGAAGGAATACATAAAGCCCTCTTATGGTTGAAAATACTTAACTTTATAATTTAATATTAAAAGCCACGATATGTTGCGGGAGAACTGGTTCCATTTTAGGAGTTTGCAAAAGTCGTATGTGTGCTACAACAAGCGGTTTCTTTATACCAACCGTATTTATGCATTCATAGCATTGAATGGCATTGCAATCGAACGATGTCGAAAATTTTCATAATAATAAAATAAAAAAATCAAGTACAGGTAACCCTCCTATAACACGGTAGTTAGGTTCCTAGAAAATGCCGTGTTGTGTGAAACCGTGTTGCATGAGACCCAGAGCCAGTACAAAAAAGGGGGTTACGTTCCAAAAACTTATTAAAAACAAATTTTTTTTAATTCGACATAAACAATTTAATATTTATTAAAAATATAAATGTATGTACAACACAAAGTAAAAAAAAAAGTTTAATCTAACGCAACCATAATTTAATGAATTTATTCGTCGTCACTACTCAGTATAATCAACCGAGAACGTTTTTTCGGTGGAACGATATCGCCTTCACTTTCAGAACTTTTTTCTCTATTTAAAGTTTTTGTATGTTTTCCCCTCTTAAAAAAATCTGTAATCGAACTTTGCTTGCTGGTCCTTACTAGGTCATTGTAAATTTCGCGGTATGGAGCTAAACAGTTTTGCAGCTCCCTTTTGAATCTTCGACTTCTTTCCGTGGAAGGGTCTGTATTCAAGAAAAATGACTCGAGATTTTCCGCTAAGCATAGGCCTTCTCGTATTTTTTTAATGTTAAATTTTTAACTGCACAATCTTCATCAGAGCTAGCGTCCTCAAAATCGATTTGATTTGCATCTAGGGATGCCATTTCCATCAAATCCGCTTCGTCAACTTCTTCTTCCACTAATAAATCTTGAATGTCTTTGGTAGCCATATCCACAAAACCTTCGCCTCCGATTGATTTAGCGACTTCTAATATGGCACCAATTTCATTTTCTGATGTTTCACGCATGATTTCTGTTTCAACTGAAGAGGGCCATATCTTCTTCCCACACGCATTTAAGATTGATGTTTTTATTTCTTTCAGCGACAAAGATATATCCCCAATGTCCTACGGGGGACACAGGCCCCGATAAGAGGAACAACCGTGTTATAGGATGCCGTGTTGTAGGAGCGTTCCCGCAATTTACGAATCGTGTTATAGCGAAACCGTGTTATAAGATACCGTGTTATAGGAGGGTTACCTGTATCTTTAATTGCAAAAAGTTTTTACACCCTTCATTACTCACGTCAAATCTACTGTTTCAACGCATCTAACGTCACGCTGTTACCTTCCTCCGACCGCATTTATATGTTTGTACCACTTAGAGGCGCAGTAGTCGGAACATATTGACAGTTATAATAATAATACAATTAAAACATGAAGTATTTTCAAACATGAAAAGGCTTTGCACCTTTCTTCATTATCCACGTTAAATCCAGTATTTAAATGCATCTAATATCACGCTGTTACTTTCTACCGAACGCATTTATGCGTTCATACCACTTAGAAGCGCAGTACTCGGGACATGTTGATAGTTTTAATAATAATGCAATTAAAACATGAAATATTTTCAAACATGAAAAGGCTTTATATTTTTTTTCATTATCCACTTTAAATCCAGTGTTTTAGCGCATCTAACATCCCGTCGTTACTTTCTCCCGAACGCATTTATGCGTTGATACTACTAAAAGATACATAATAATAAAATTCGAAAGAGAAAAGCATTTTGAGTATAACAAGGTTTTAGAACGTTATGGCAGTATTTAGGTTATGATAATATACATGCGAAGGACAGCCGTATTTATGTGTACCGTGTTTCAGTAAAATCCATTAAGCTTTTTGATAAGAAATATATAAATGCATTAATGATACAATCCTGTAATAAATAAAAATTAAGTACATTTTAAATAAGTTTTCAGTAATTATTTAAAACTAAAAAATTTACATTGTTTTAAGTAATTACTGAAAACTTATTTAACACTTTAATTGTTACGGTGGTCACCGGTGACCGCTGCAAAATTTTTTTATTAACCATGCAACAAATTCACAATAAAACCTATTTGTACAATTCAGTTTGCACAATTTAATCATACTCTGCAGTATTTGATCGCACCGCGGTTCTAACATAGCAAAATACTCTTGGCAGTCAACGTGTTAAAATTTACTTAATTTTTATTTATTACAGGATTGTATCATTAATGCATTTACATATTTCTTATCAAAAAGCTTAATGGATTTAATTGATTGACTGACGCGGCCTGAACGGAAAGTTCAGTGTCAGTCACCAATGACTGACGTGGCACTCAACGTCTTAAAAATGAACAATATAAAAAAAAAAAATGTTGCTCCTGGGGACCGTGTTCGAAAAAAATCGTCGTCTCGAACGGCCTAGCTAATGCGGCCTGAACGGAAAGTTCAATGTCAGTCACCGATGACTGACAGTGTAAAATATGATATAAAACTAAAAAATTTACATTGTTTTAAGTAATTACTGAAAACTTATTTAACACTTTGATTGTTACGGTGATCACCGGTGACCGCTGCAAAAGATTTTACTAACCATGCAACAAATTCACAATAAAACCTATTTGTACAAGTCAGTTTGCACAATTTAATCATACTCTGCAGTATTTGATCGCACCACGGTTCTAACGTAGCAAAATACTCTTGGCAGTCAACGTGTTAAAATTTACTTAATTTTTATTTATTACAGGATTGTATCATTAATGCATTTATATATTTCTTATCAAAAAACTGGATTGTCACCATTAATGGATTGACTGACGCGGCTTGAACGGAAAGTTCAGTGTCAGTCACCAATGACTGACGTGGCACTCAACGTCTTAAAAATGAACAATATAAAAAAAAAAAAATTTTGCTCCTGGGGACCGTGTTCGAAAAAAATCGTCGTCTCGAACGGGCTAGCTAATGCGGCCTGAACGGAAAGTTCAATGTCGGTCACCGATGACAGACAGTGTAAAATATGATATAAAACTAAAAAATTTACATTGTTTTAAGTAATTACTGAAAACTTATTTAACACTTTGCTGGTTACGGTGATCACCGGTGACCGCTGCAAAAGATTTTACTAACCATGCAACAAATTCACAATAAAACCTATTTGTACAAGTCAGTTTGCACAATTTAATCATACTCTGCAGTATTTGATCGCACCGCGGTTCTAACATAGCAAAATACTCTTGGCAGTCAACGTGTTAAAATTTACTTAATTTTTATTTATTACAGGATTGTATCATTAATGCATTTACATATTTCTTATCAAAAAGCTTAATGGATTGACTGACGCGGCTTGAACGGAAAGTTCAGTGTCAGTCACCAATAACTGACGTGGCACTCAACGTCTTAAAAATGAACAATATATAAAAAAAAAAATTTTGCTCCTGGGGACCGTGTTCGAAAAAAATCGTCGTCTCGAACGGGCTAGCTAATGCGGCCTGAACGGAAAGTTCAATGTCAGTCACCGATGACTGACAGTGTAAAATATGATATAAAACTAAAAAATTTACATTGTTTTAAGTAATTACTGAAAACTTATTTAACACTTTGATTGTTACGGTGATCACCGGTGACCGCTGCAAAAGATTTTACTAACCATGCAACAAATTTACAATAAAACCTATTTGTACATATCAGTTTGCACAATTTAATCATACTCTGCAGTATTTGATCGCACCGCGGTTCTAACATAGCAAAATACTCTTGGCAGTCAACGTGTTAAAATTTACTTAATTTTTATTTATTACAGGATTGTATCATTAATGCATTTATATATTTCTTATCAAAAAGCTTAATGGATTGTCACCATCAAAAAGCTTAATGGATTGACTGACGCGGCTTGAACGGAAAGTTCAGTGTCAGTCACCGATGACCGACGTGGCCCTCAACGTGTTAAAAATTACCAATATAAAGAAATAAAAAAAAAAAATGTCGCTCCTGGGGACCATATTCGAAAAAAATCGCCATCTCAAACGGGCTAGCTAACGTGCAGACTTTGGCGAGATTGCGCCGATCCCTGCGTTCCCGCTCATCCACCGCTCATCCACCGCTCAATACGCCGCGCGCTTCTTTCGTACAAGCCGCGTGCAACCTTCGTGCCTCGAGGTGTACAGCCGTTTTCCCGGCCTACCTTGCGCGTGCCGCACGGCGGCGCCACAGTTTCCTCCATCCCTCCCCTCGCCGAGCTGTCAAATCCGTGGAACGTTGTTTGTATACGAAATTTTTCTCCGATTTCAGCGTCGATCGCGGGACCCCGGGACTCCGAGGCAAACGTCCAGGTGAGGTTCTAACCCGAGCGAGCCTCATCACCTAGAGACTCGCCACCCACGCCCCGCCACTCATTCTCAGACCTCTTCGTCGCGGGGATCCGCAGGCAACCAGCCTCCAGACCCGGCGCTGCCTCTCGGGTTCCACTGTCAAATTGCGCACGCTATACTTCATAACCGTTTCCGTCGCAGGGCTCTTTTCCCATAAAGTGTCGAACAGTGCCGCGACGATGTTGCGCAAAACTACGCCGATCGTAGGGAGATGCTTTCGCACCTCCCGGATTCCAGGCCGGACGACGCTCTAATGAAATTTCCGCGCACGGGCCAGCGATTTTTCACTCCGAAGTGCGTAGCAGTGAAACAGGTAACCTGAGGGTCCATCTGCACCCGGACCGGCCCCGACTGTGTTTCGCTGAACAAAACTGCGCCCGAGACAGTCGGAGTCCGGGTACCCCAGTTTGGGCAGGAGACCCCAGGGGGTTAAGAACCGCGAGTGAAGCTTAACCTACTGCCGTGGGAAGCTACTACACTGTTTTCTAGTGTCGGGTCTGACGGCTGTGCGTGCTGGCTTTTGTTTTGGGCGAAAATTCGGACGCTGGGTGGAAGAGTGTGCGTATGTGTGGAGGATGCCGGGGTCGACTTTGCTTTTGGGCTGAGGAAGATTGTTTCGGTGGAAAAGCGTGCGGGGTGAAGTCGGGGCGTGAGCTTTTGTTTTGGATCGCGTGCCGATGCGCTTTTGTGCCTGTGGGCTGGGAATGCGATTGATCCGGCGAATTGTCGGGGACCCCTACCACGCGATGGCCCGATGATGATGGCTGAGAATGTGTGCGTATGGTGTCGCGGCGATGGCTGATGATAAGGCGATGCGCATTTTTCGGCAGGCGAGCCGAGTGATGAGATGATTGTTGGGCGCGTTGTTTTTGTTGCCGCGAGCTGTGGATCGATTGCGCGGTGTCATTCGATAGGGTAGAGAGAGAAAGAGAGAGAGTATGGGGCAAATTATGAATAAATTTCGTCATTCAATGTTCATGTGTTGGCGCGTTGTTGACTGGTCATGTGTTAATTTGTGTTTTCATGAGCAAACGTTGTTTCTGGTGTTTGCATTTGTGTCAGCTTTTTCAATCTTTGAAACAGGGGGCAATGTAGAATGTTGCAAAAGTTTTGTTCATTGTGTTTAGTCATGTCCGTGTTATCATAGAAGAAACAGTTTTCTTAGCATTTAGGTTTTTATCATAATTCTAGTATTACAAAAAGCTGGACCGTGACAGAACGTGGTGGTAGAGAATTTTACAATGAATAATACACAGATAATTTATCATTATTAAACGTTTGTGGTGTTTGCATTTGTATCAGTTTGCATTGTTGACTGGTCATGTGTTAATTTGTATTTTCATGAGCAAACGTTGTTTGTGGTGTTTGCATTTGTGTCAGCTTTTTCAATCTTTGAAACAGGGGGCAATGTAGAATGTTGCAAAAGTTTTGTTCATTGTGTTTAGTCATGTCCGTGTTATTATAGAAGAAATAGTTTTCTTAGTATTTAGGTTTTTATCATAATTCTAGTATTACAAAAAGCTGGACCGTGACAGAACGTGGTGGTAGAGAATTTTACAATGAATAATACACAGATAATTTATCATTATTAAACGTTTGTGGTGTTTGCATTTGTATCAGCTTTTTCAATCTTTGAAACAGGGGGCAATGTAGAATGTTGCAAAAGTTTTGTTCATTGTGTTTAGTCATGTCCGTATTATCATAGAAGAAATAGTTTTCTTAGTATTTAGGTTTTTATCATAATTCTAGTATTACAAAAAGCTGGACCGTGACAGAACGTGGTGGTAGAGAATTTTACAATGAATAATACACAGATAATTTATCATTATTAAACGTTTGTGGTGTTTGCATTTGTATCAGCTTTTTCAATCTTTGAAACAGGGGGCAATGTAGAATGTTGCAAAAGTTTTGTTCATTGTGTTTAGTCATGTCCGTGTTATCATAGAAGAAATAGTTTTCTTAGTATTTAGGTTTTTATCATAATTCTAGTATTACCAAAACCTGAACCGTGACAGAACGTGGTGGTAGAGAATTTTACAATGAATAATACACAGATAATTTATCATTATTAAACGTTGTTTGTGGTGTTTGCATTTGTATCAGCTTTTTCAATCTTTGAAACAGGGGGCAATGTAGAATGTTGCAAAAGTTTTGTTCATTGTGTTTAGTCATGTCCGTGTTATTATAGAAGAAATAGTTTTCTTAGGATTTAGGTTTTTATCATGATTCTAGTATTACAAAAACCTAAACCATGACTGAACGTGGTGGTAGAAGATTTTACAATGAATAATACACAGATAATTTATCATTATTAAACGTTGTTTGTGGTGTTTGCATTTGTATCAGCTTTTTCAATCTTTGAAACAGAGGGCAATATAGAATGTTGCAAAAGTTTTGTTCATTGTGTTTAGTCATGTCCGTGTTATCATAGAAGAAATAGTTTTCTTAGTATTTAGGTTTTTATCATAATTCTAGTATTACAAAAAGCTGGACCGTGACAGAACGTGGTGGTAGAGAATTTTACAATGAATAATACACAGATAATTTATCATTATTAAACGTTGTTTGTGGTGTTTGCATTTGTATCAGCTTTTTCAATCTTTGAAACAGGGGGCAATGTAGAATGTTGCAAAAGTTTTGTTCATTGTGTTTAGTCATGTCCGTGTTATCATAGAAGAAATAGTTTTCTTAGTATTTAGGTTTTTATCATAATTCTAGTATTACAAAAACCTGAACCATGACTGAACGTGGTGGTAGAAGATTTTACAATGAATAATACACAGATAATTTATCATTATTAAACGTTGTTTGTGGTGTTTGCATTTGTATCAGCTTTTTCAATCTTTGAAACGAGGGGCAATGTAGAATGTTGCAAAAGTTTTGTTCATTGTGTTTAGTCATGTCCGTGTTATCATAGAAGAAATAGTTTTCTTAGTATTTAGGTTTTTATCATAATTCTAGTATTACAAAAAGCTGGACCGTGACAGAACGTGGTGGTAGAGAATTTTACAATGAATAATACACAGATAATTTATCATTATTAAACGTTGTTTGTGGTGTTTGCATTTGTATCAGCTTTTTCAATCTTTGAAACAGGGGGCAATGTAGAATGTTGCAAAAGTTTTGTTCATTGTGTTTAGTCATGTCCGTGTTATCATAGAAGAAATAGTTTTCTTAGTATTTAGGTTTTTATCATAATTCTAGTATTACAAAAACCTGAACCATGACTGAACGTGGTGGTAGAAGATTTTACAATGAATAATACACAGATAATTTATCATTATTAAACATTGGTTGTGGTGTTTGCATTTGTGTCAGCTTTTTCAATCTTTGAAACGATGGGCAATATAGAATGTTGCAAAAGTTTTGTTCATTGTGTTTAGTCATGTCCGTGTTATCATAGAAGAAATAGTTTTCTCAGTATTTAGGTTTTTATCATAGTTCTAGTATTACAAAAGCCTGAACCGTGACTGAATGTGGTGGTAAAGAATTTTACAATAAATAATACACAGATGATTTATCTGACTATATGAGTGATATTTCAACAAATTGTAGGGATTTGGAAAGTGATAGTCTATTGGAATTGATTTTAGATTCAAGTGTCTAATCACCTTCTCCGAAAAGAGAACGTAGCAAGTCAAAGTATATTTGCAAAACCTGTTGTGAACCATTGTACGTAAGTGACTGTTATGCAGTTCATCATACCAAAAAAGTATTAAAAGTTATATAAAAGATATGTCTAAAATTCCAATTCAATTTATTATGTATAAGTAAAGTTTATTCCTAATAATAAAATGATCGGTCAACATTGTGCTAATATACTGATTTTAGCAGCTCACAGTTACGGTCTTTTCTACTAGCATCAGAAAAATTTTTTCATCAAAAACACATTGTATACATTCTACAAAAGTGTGGAGCATTTTTTCTGGTGTTGTAAAGTTTCTTATACCACTCACACTTATTGCTTTTAGAGATGGAAGATATTTTGGAGTGCTGGAGATGTCGCACATTACATTAACAAAGTTTCATTGTTGCAGGATGAACAGAACAATGGATGAGAAGGAGGAGCTGGTGAAGAAGTCACTGTTTAGTTTTGTCAGGAAACAAGTACCTACTGCGCAGCTAAGGTGAGAAAAGATGATTGATACGTAGCAAATACACTATGCGATGGGAGAGAACATAAACTAAGTGTTGTGTTTTTACAGCCTGATAGACGATATTGTACTGAGCTACGTGGTTAGCATGGTGGAGGAGAGTGCACTGGATGAGGAATTAGACGTAGATGGTCTCTGTGAAATGGTCTCCGCCTGTCTGCCAGAGTTTTCGACAATTGAGAAAGAAGCTGTGTCCAAGTGGCTCTTGGACATTGAGAGCAAACTGCGCCAGGATAGTAAGGAGAGTGAAAACTGCCAGCCACAAGATCCACTGAGTCATATTAGTCTGTCCGCACTTCTACCACCCGGTACTCAAAGGATGAGAGTTCATCATTTATCAGAAACCAGTGATGCAGGAAGTGATTCCAGTGGAGAATATTTTTCTGAGGTTGGTTGAAATCAGTTTCTTATAATTCACTTTAATTCTGTGCCTCTAAGTCATTTTGCTTTACGGGTCTTTCTACTAGCATCAGAAACTCAATTTTTTCATCAAAAGCACATTGTATACATTCTAGCCAAAAGTTTGGAGCATTACATTGGTGTTATGTAAATTCTAACCACTCACACTTATGCACATAAATGTGTCATTGCAAATATTGAGGTTGATTATAAAAAATGCTGTATCAATAAATAATATACGATCAAAATTATAATAAAACTAAAAATTATAATTAAACACTTTAATTCTGTACCTCTAAGTTATTTTGCTTTACGGGTCTTTCTACTAGCATCAGAAACTCAATTTTTTCATCAAAAGCACATTGTATACATTCTGGCCAAAAGTTTGGAGCATTACATTGGTGTTATGTAAATTCTAACCACTCACACTTATGCACATAAATGTGTCATTGCGAATATTGAGGCTGATTATAAAAAATGCTGTATCAATAAATAATATACGATCAAAATTATAATAAAACTAAAAATTATAATTAAACACTTTAATTCTGTACCTCTAAGTTATTTTGCTTTACGGGTCTTTCTACTAGCATCAGAAACTCAATTTTTTCATCAAAAGCACATTGTATACATTCTGGCCAAAAGTTTGGAGCATTACATTGTTATTATGTAAATTCTAACTACTCACAATTATGCACATAAATGTGTCATTGCAAATATTGAGGTTGATTATAAAAAATGCTGTATCAATAAATAATATACGATCAAAATTATAATAAAACTAAAAATTATAATTAAACACTTTAATTCTGTACCTCTAAGTTATTTTGCTTTACGGGTCTTTCTACTAGTATCATAAACTTAGTGTTTTCATCAAAAGCACATTGTATACATTCTGGCCAAAAGTTTGGAGCATTACATTGTTATTATGTAAATTCTAACTACTCACAATTATGCACATAAATGTGTCATTGCAAATATTGAGGTTGATTATAAAAAATGCTGTATCAATAAATAATATACGATCAAAATTATAATAAAACTAAAAATTATAATTAAACACTTTAATTCTGTACCTCTAAGTTATTTTGCTTTACGGGTCTTTCTACTAGCATCAGAAACTCAATTTTTTCATCAAAAGCACATTGTATACATTCTAGCCAAAAGTTTGGAGCATTACATTGTTATTATGTAAATTCTAACTACTCACAATTATGCACATAAATGTGTCATTGCAAATATTGAGGTTGATTATAAAAAATGCTGTATCAATAAATAATATACGATCAAAATTATAATAAAACTAAAAATTATAATTAAAACTTTAAACCTCGAATAAGTTGATTATAAAAAATGCTGTATCTAGTAATAAATAATATAGATCAAAATTTAATAAAATTCTTTTAGAAATTATAATTAAACACTTTAATTCTGTACCTCTAAGTTATTTTGCTTTACGGGTCTTTCTACTAGTATCATAAACTGAGTGTTTTCATCAAAAGCACATTGTATACATTCTGGCCAAAAGTTTGGAGCATTACATTGTTATTATGTAAATTCTAACTACTCACAATTATGCACATAAATGTGTCATTGCGAATATTGAGGCTGATTATAAAAAATGCTGTATCAATAAATAATATACGATCAAAATTATAATAAAACTAAAAATTATAATTAAACACTTTAATTCTGTACCTCTAAGTTATTTTGCTTTACGGGTCTTTCTACTAGCATCAGAAACTCAATTTTTTCATCAAAAGCACATTGTATACATTCTAGCCAAAAGTTTGGAGCATTACATTGGTGGTATGTCAATTCTAACCACTTACACTTGTGCACATAAATGTGTCATTGCAAATATTGAGGTTGATTATAAGAATGCTGTATCAATAAATAATATACGATCAAAATTATAATAAAACTAAAAATTATAATTAAACACTTTAATTCTGTACCTCTAAGTTATTTTGCTTTACGGGTCTTTCTACTAGTATCATAAACTGAGTGTTTTCATCAAAAGCACATTGTATACATTCTGGCCAAAAGTTTGGAGCATTACATTGGTGTTATGTAAATTCTAACCACTCACACTTATGCACATAAATGTGTCATTGCGAATATTGAGGCTGATTATAAAAAATGCTGTATCAATAAATAATATACGATCAAAATTATAATAAAACTAAAAATTATAATTAAACACTTTAATTCTGTACCTCTAAGTTATTTTGCTTTACGGGTCTTTCTACTAGTATCATAAACTGAGTGTTTTCATCAAAAGCACATTGTATACATTCTGGCCAAAAGTTTGGAGCATTACATTGTTATTATGTAAATTCTAACTACTCACAATTATGCACATAAATGTGTCATTGCAAATATTGAGGTTGATTATAAAAAATGCTGTATCAATAAATAATATACGATCAAAATTATAATAAAACTAAAAATTATAATTAAACACTTTAATTCTGTACCTCTAAGTTATTTTGCTTTACGGGTCTTTCTACTAGCATCAGAAACTCAATTTTTTCATCAAAAGCACATTGTATACATTCTGGCCAAAAGTTTGGAGCATTACATTGTTATTATGTAAATTCTAACTACTCACAATTATGCACATAAATGTGTCATTGCAAATATTGAGGTTGATTATAAAAAATGCTGTATCAATAAATAATATACGATCAAAATTATAATAAAACTAAAAATTATAATTAAACACTTTAATTCTGTACCTCTAAGTTATTTTGCTTTACGGGTCTTTCTACTAGTATCATAAACTGAGTTTTTTCATCAAAAGCACATTGTATACATTCTGGCCAAAAGTTTGGAGCATTACATTGTTATTATGTAAATTCTAACTACTCACAATTATGCACATAAATGTGTCATTGCAAATATTGAGGTTGATTATAAAAAATGCTGTATCAATAAATAATATACGATCAAAATTATAATAAAACTAAAAATTATAATTAAACACTTTAATTCTGTACCTCTAAGTTATTTTGCTTTACGGGTCTTTCTACTAGTATCATAAACTGAGTGTTTTCATCAAAAGCACATTGTATACATTCTGGCCAAAAGTTTGGAGCATTACATTGGTGTTATGTAAATTCTAACCACTCACACTTATGCACATAAATGTGTCATTGCAAATATTGAGGCTGATTATAAGAATGCTGTATCAATAAATAATATACGATCAAAATTATAATAAAACTAAAAATTATAATTAAACACTTTAATTCTGTACCTCTAAGTTATTTTGCTTTACGGGTCTTTCTACTAGTATCATAAACTGAGTGTTTTCATCAAAAGCACATTGTATACATTCTGGCCAAAAGTTTGGAGCATTACATTGGTGTTATGTAAATTCTAACTACTCACAATTATGCACATAAATGTGTCATTGCAAATATTGAGGTTGATTATAAAAAATGCTGTATCAATAAATAATATACGATCAAAATTATAATAAAACTAAAAATTATAATTAAACACTTTAATTCTGTACCTCTAAGTTATTTTGCTTTACGGGTCTTTCTACTAGTATCATAAACTGAGTGTTTTCATCAAAAGCACATTGTATACATTCTGGCCAAAAGTTTGGAGCATTACATTGGTGTTATGTAAATTCTAACCACTCACACTTATGCACATAAATGTGTCATTGCGAATATTGAGGCTGATTATAAAAAATGCTGTATCAATAAATAATATACGATCAAAATTACAATTCAACACAATGCTGGGTGCTCATAACTTTTATCTATGTATCAGCTGTTTGCAAAGATTCTAACTGAATGTTAAAATTTGATAGGCTCAGGGTTTGTGGCTGATTTACATACCTAATGTGACTTTCTGATTATCTACGACAGGAATCATCCTGGCATCAGGTGGCCCTACTACAGGAGATGTTTCCTGGAGCTAGTTCTGCTGAAGCAAGACATTGCTTAGCGGTTGCTGGAGGAGATATCACGGAAGCTGCCCAATTGGCGCTTCATAGACAGGAAGCTGGTCAGAGTATTGTGAGCAATCTGACTTTCTTAACGGTACGTTGCTACACGTGACTTAATCCAGGCAAAGCCAGTCGCGTATACGAAATTAATATAACTAGTCTGAGAGGACCATGAAAATTCGTAGCTTTTGAATCGCCTGCCGAGAATAAGCGTTTCCATGACAACGGATTTGTTCCAGAATCTTCTCATTACCACATACAATTCTTGGCTATTCAGCTAGGAGCATTAGTTTTCTTTTGTAAATCAATCAGGCTCGTACACTTATTGTATCAGATCGGCAAAAAGCATAATATATTCTTTGGTCTGCAGAAATCTATGTGAGTCATCAGACGTCAGAGGTTGAAAATGTCATCGTGCTTTCCTCTTACATTCATATTGTTTTTCGTTTAAACGGAAATTGTTCAACCTCGATTAAAAGCGCTTAAAAAAAATATATGAACGTACAGCTAATATATGGATAAAACTCACGAACAACAACTGCTAGCATAAGGATTAGAAACACGTCGTGTGTATAAAGAAAATTTGGCGATAACAGATATCATAGCCAAAAACACGTATGCTACCACTAGTTAATCTGTTAGCACCATTATTAATCACTTTGTAAATATTCAATTCACTGTTTACCATTGTCAATATATTAAATCAAAAGCCGTTCCGTAACTAACGAAATGATCGATATTTTCGTACAAGCATCAAGCAACGTATATGTAGATACTTTCAAGTAGGTATCAAAATGCAATCGATATTTCCCTAAGTAGGTATCAAATAGGTATCGATACCTACGCATGTGTACGTACCATACTATTGATTCCTTTTGGTACCGTTAGCTTTGACGTATTAAAACATTCATATGTGCCCATAATTATGAAAGTGGTCTAAGTCAAAATTTAAAAAAAATGAGTTTATCAGTTATTTCATACCACATTATTTTTAACTAAATTTATTCAATGTAATTTTTACGAAATTGTCAAAAATGAACCATTAGATAGTGGTTGTAATTTCAACATTATATGGAATTTATTTAGTTTTAATTATGAAAGTGGTCTAAGTCAAAAATTTAAATAAATTATATAAACAACTTGAAAATGGCACGTGGCCTTCTTTGACGCGTTTCTGAACTACATAATAAAATAAATGACAATCAAATTTTAATAATAACGACAACTTCATTACTAGAAGAATCAATAACAAGAAGAGTAAAAAACACCGCGGGTGAATCTGTCTCTTGGCTACAAATTCAATGGATGAGATTCTTGAAAAATGAACATTATATAATGTTCTATAAAACATCTTTAGATGATTCTAAATTTCACGTTTTGGATCTTTCACCTAAAAAAGGAAGACCAAAAATATACGGAAATATTAAATTACTTCCATTAAACACCACCATTAGACCAGTATCGGAAGAAAAACATAAAGATATTATGAGTTTACTACCGTACATCCCTCCAGTTTTTCAGGAATATTTTAAGAATCTTAAATACTCGAAATAATGATAAAAATGGATTACTGTTTAAAAATAATTAATAAATGTAATAAATGTTCACGAATTATTTCAATCAAATTATTGTTTCAAATAAAACTCAAAGTTCTTTATTGCTTTAAGTCATTTATAGGACATTCAGTTAATTTTGAAAATGGTCTAAGTCAATTCAATCTTTAAAAATAATATTATCGTATAAAATTCACACAAAATTTCATATTCATAGTAAATTTCCATTAATTAAGACTAATAAAAATATAAATTAAAATGTCGCATAATGTAAAAATATTTTTTAATTTATTCAAATGCAATTCATTAAATATCTCGAAACAAGAAATATATGACTTAGACCACTTTCATAATTATGGGCACATATTAGCACGCCTTGTACTTACATGCGTTTATGCAGTTTTCAAGAGTGAAACTAATAGAGGTCTGCCTAAGACTGTAAACTCAGCAAAGTGTTAACCCTGTTAAGTTCTGTCTCGAGGATGACTTGATATCGCATTTTGCGACAGAAATGTGTACATGTCACAAAACGATGCTAGTTATCCCAATAATATTTTGAGGCTCCTGAGCTCGCTCATGAGTAGTCCATAACTTAGGGATATTTTATGTTCTATCTACTAGCTACTATGCTACTTGATTTTAAATCTACTCGCTACATTTTAAACAGACATTAACCCTTTGCGATCGGTGTCCCCGTAGTGGGGACATTTTTAAATCGCCGTAGAAGTCGATATCCCTGCAGCGGGAACCTTCGAAAATACAATTATTTTTTGGGGCATGGAGATGTGCGTCATCAATTCATATATACTGTATAAAATAATAAAACAACAGAACAACGAAAAGCCACTAACACACTTAAATGTTGTGAAATGTTTAGTGGATCAAATAGTAGGAAATTTTCGGCACCGAAGACTATCTACACCGCAACCTTTAACGTCATTCGTAGACACTAGATTAAATAATAAATTTCATATAATTCGTTCAGGAGGCAAGAAAGACTGTGCAGTATGTTCCGATAGGAAAACTACAAGAAAAAGACGACAAACACGCACGTGCTCTGATACTTGTACACGAAAGCCTTCATATCGGTGATTGTTTCGCAAAATATCATACGTTAGAACATTACAGAGATTAAAAATTTATATTCTTACGTATTACAAGTAGTCATAAACACAACAAATCAGTTTCAACAAATTCTGTGTGTTTTAATATCCATATATTGACTTTAAATTCTGTATGGAAAAGTACCTGCGAAATACTAGATTTTATCCGAGCTGCTGGTACTCTTAACACATTGTTGACCGGCAATTTTCGGCAAAAGCTATCTCAAGTCACCGGCTATTATTTTGTAAGTGAGCATGGAAGTGAAACGATATAAATAACCTTCAATAAAGTTTGTTCGTGCATAATGAATTCAAATTGAACTTTGGACATCAATTTTTTGTAACTTTTAATATTTTTTCGTACGATTAACTGTACAGCAATAATTTACGCGTAGATGTAGACAAGAGGTTTTACACATATGTCTTGTTTCGTTGCGCTTTCCTTTTAAAGAGCTAGATTATGCCATTGTTACTTCATTTTCAATAATCATTTTCCAAATTGACTATAACTTATTTAAAAATCACTCGGGGAACTTATATAAAGCATTCCCGTATAATTGATTGAAAAATGCTTCACCGTCACGTTCTGTCGTTCTTGACACTTTCTAATACTAGAATTGTAATAAAAGCCTCAGTGCCAAGAAAAGTATACTTTTTTATAATAAAGCAGACGGTATTGACCACAATGAACAAAATTTTGCTATATTCTATATTGCCCTGCGTTTCAAAAATTAAAATAGCCGACGCAAATGCAAACACGAGTTAACACGTTGGCTGCCGTGGGGGTCACCGGTGACCGGCGCAAGAGATATTACTGAAGATCCAAAATATTGGCAATGGGTAGTAATAATTATTTTATAAATGTAGTTATTGTTAGAATACTAATGCGATTCTTTGGTCGCCAATACCTGCACATTATTTGCATTTTGCATAATTCAGTCAAACGCTGTAGTATTTCATAGCATCGATGTTCTAATGCAGCAAAATACGCACGGCAGTGAACGTGTTAACTCGTGACCGGTCAACAATGTGTTAAGAGCAAAATCTGCCGACCGCAAAGGGTTAATAATAGCTGCCAATTAGCTTCTAAAACACAGTGATTGATTTTGTGAGTGTAAAGAAGGATATCGGCATAAATAATCGGAAGCCTCACACCTTGTACAATATACGTACTTTAAAATATGCCTACACAAAAAATCTACAACCCTACTCCTGACGAGGCTCGCGTGCCCCGCAACACGCGGCATCATAATACATTTTCACCAAAGGAAATTTCACCCAGAACCGCGCACTTTTTTAACGCGTTGACTGCCATGCGTATTTTGCTGTATTAAAACGGTGATGGTATGAAACACTAGAGCGTTTGACTGAATTATGCAAAATGCAACGCAAAGATACTTGACATCTTACCACTTTAAAGGACCGCTCACGAGTTTTCTCGTGTTTTCTACGCGCTGTCTTTAAATGCCAGTTACTTTGATACATTTCATCTATTTTATCTATTTAAGTATTCACATCAATATTCAATGTATTAAACTCGATTGCCTGCATGTTTTTTTTCTTATCTACCGTTACTTCACGCAATAAAATATTTAAAAAAACTGCTAGAAACTCTGATACAATTTTATGATAATTTCTTTGACACGTTGACTGCCAAGCGTATTTTGCTGTATTAAAACGGCGATGGTATGAAATACTACAGCGTTTGACTGACGTATGCAAAATTTAAATAATCTGCAAGTATTATGCAAAATTTAAATAATATGCAAGTATTGGAGACCAAAGGATCGGATCACTATTCTAACAATAACTGCATTTATAAAATAATTATTCCTACCCATTGCAAATATTTTGGAACTTCAGTCAAATCTTTTGCGCCGATCACCCATCGCGGCAGTCAAAGTGTTAACTACTTGCGCTGGAAAGACGTGCCATGCACGTCGTAATATTTTCGTCACCGAATTGCCAACGACGTGGTATGTATGTCGTCATACGATTGTCACAGAAACAAAAACGACGTGCATGTATTTTATAATCAATCGATGCTTTATATTCTCCTCAAAAAAACTATAAAAAGTCCTAGGTCGAAAATAAATTACACTAAATTACACACGAAAATAAAATACACTAGACCGTTCTGGTACCCGCGTCGGTGAACTTTCCAGCGCAAGTGGTTAACACTTTGACTACCAAGCGGATTTTGCTACGTTAGAACTGCGATGCGATGAAATACTGCAGAGTATAATTAAATCGTGCAAAATAATCGTAACGCAGAGTTATTAGAAGCCAAAGTATTGAAGCACCGTCCCAATATCAATTGCTTTTACAAGATTGCAAATAGGCTCCATTGCGAATTTTTTGAATTTTTAGTACAATATTTTACACCGGTCACCGTGGCAGTCAATGTGTTAAAATTGATTGAATTAATACCGTATAGCGGCGTTGAGCACAAATCGAACGCTTCAAGAAGAAACCCGCGGGCCCAGTGTCAACCCCCAAACAGCGAAACTAATCATTCTCTTCTTTATCCTTTTACAAGATTGCAAATAGGTTTCATTGCGAATTTCTTAAATTTTTAGTAAAATCTTTTACACCGGTCACCGTGGCAGTCAATGTGTTAAAATTGATTGAATTAATACCCTATAGCGGCGTTGAGCACAACTCGAACGCTTCAAGAAGAAACCCGCGGGCCCAGTGTCAACCCCCAAACAGCGAAACTAATCATCCTCTTCTTTATCCTTTTACAAGATTGCAAATAGGTTTCATTGCGAATTTCTTAAATTTTTAGTAAAATCTTTTACACCGGTCACCGTGGCAGTCAATGTGTTAAAATTGATTGAATTAATACCGTATAGCGGCGTTGAGCACAAATCGAACGCTTCAAGAAGAAACCCGCGGGCCCAGTGTCAACCCCCAAACAGCGAAACTAATCATCCTCTTCTTTATCCTTTTACAAGATTGCAAATAGGTTTCATTGCGAATTTCTTAAATTTTTAGTAAAATCTTTTACACCGGTCACCGTGGCAGTCAATGTGTTAAAATTGATTGAATTAATACCGTATAGCGGCGTTGAGCACAACTCGAACGCTTCGAGAAAAAACCCGCGGGCCCAGTGTCAACCCCCAAACAGCGAAACTAATCATCCTCTTCTTTATCCTTTTACAAGATTGCAAATAGGTTTCATTGCGAATTTCTTAAATTTTTAGTAAAATCTTTTACACCGGTCACCGTGGCAGTCAATGTGTTAAAATTGATTGAATTAATACCGTATAGCGGCGTTCATTGCGAATTTCTTAAATTTTTAGTAACATTTTTTACACCGGAGTTAAAATTGATTGAATTAATACGTATACAACTCGAACGCTTCGAGAAAAAACCCGCGGGTCCAGTGTCAACCTCCAAACAGCGAAACTAATCATCCTCTTCTTTATCCTTTTACAAGATTGCAAATAGGTTTCATTGCGAATTTCTTAAATTTTTAGTAAAATCTTTTACACCGGTCACCGTGGCAGTCAATGTGTTAAAATTGATTGAATTAATACCGTATAGCGGCGTTGAGCACAACTCGAACGCTTCGAGAAGAAACCCGCGGGCCCAGTGTCAACCCCCAAACAGCGAAACTAATCATCCTCTTCTTTATCCTTTTACAAGATTGCAAATAGGTTTCATTGCGAATTTCTTAAATTTTTAGTAAAATCTTTTACACCGGTCACCGTGGCAGTCAATGTGTTAAAATTGATTGAATTAATACCGTATAGCGGCGTTGAGCACAACTCGAACGCTTCGAGAAAAAACCCGCGGGCCCAGTGTCAACCTCCAAACAGCGAAACTAATCATCCTCTTCTTTATCCTTTTACAGGACGCAAATAGGTTTCATTGCGAATTTCTTAAATTTTTAGTAAAATCTTTTACACCGGTCACCGTGGCAGTCAATGTGTTAAAATTGATTGAATTAATACCGTATAGCGGCGTTGAGCACAAATCGAACGCTTCAAGAAGAAACCCGCGGGCCCAGTGTCAACCCCCAAACAGCGAAACTAATCATCCTCTTCTTTATCCTTTTACAAGATTGCAAATAGGTTTCATTGCGAATTTCTTAAATTTTTAGTAAAATCTTTTACACCGGTCACCGTGGCAGTCAATGTGTTAAAATTGATTGAATTAATACCGTATAGCGGCGTTGAGCACAACTCGAACGCTTCGAGAAAAAACCCGCGGGCCCAGTGTCAACCCCCAAACAGCGAAACTAATCATCCTCTTCTTTATCCTTTTACAAGATTGCAAATAGGTTTCATTGCGAATTTCTTAAATTTTTAGTAAAATCTTTTACACCGGTCACCGTGGCAGTCAATGTGTTAAAAGCACAACTCGAACGCTTCGAGAAAAAACCCGCGGGCCCATGTGTTAAAATTGATTGAATTAATACCGTATAGCGGCGTTGAGCACAACTCGAACGCTTCGAGAAAAAACCCGCGGGCCCAGTGTCAACCTCCAAACAGCGAAACTAATCATCCTCTTCTTTATCCTTTTACAAGATTGCAAATAGGTTTCATTGCGAATTTCTTAAATTTTTAGTAAAATCTTTTACACCGGTCACCGTGGCAGTCAATGTGTTAAAATTGATTGAATTAATACCGTATAGCGGCGTTGAGCACAACTCGAACGCTTCGAGAAAAACCCGCGGGCCCAGTGTCAACCCCCAAACAGCGAAACTAATCATCCTCTTCTTTATCCTTTTACAAGATTGCAAATAGGTTTCATTGCGAATTTCTTAAATTTTTAGTAAAATCTTTTACACCGGTCACCGTGGCAGTCAATGTGTTAAAATTGATTGAATTAATACCGTATAGCGGCGTTGAGCACAACTCGAACGCTTCGAGAAAAAACCCGCGGGCCCAGTGTCAACCTCCAAACAGCGAAACTAATCGTCCGCTTCTTTATCCAACAGCCCAACGGCCGCAGCAAGGCAAGGGTGAACGACAAGGAGCTGAAGTCTCGCATAATCGCACGATACAGCTACGTGGACAGGGACGACGACTCTCGCGAGCACCGTCCCGTCGCCCCGAAGACGGAACCGAAGAAGTTAGTCCGCTATCTCGACAATAAGATCGTGAGTGTGAAGGGCGAGCGTTACACCGAGGTGCGAAGGGGTGGCGAGGACGAGGAAGGCAATGAAGGCGGTCGGAAGAGGGGTCATTGTCGTCCGTAACCAGTCCCTTTGCCTCCACCCCCCGATCCACCCTCCTGGAGGCATATGATTTGGTATTTAAGCCTTTAACTTAGACCTCTCCCGTCTCTTGCTTGCGTAGAGCGATACGGACACGGTGTTGGATATCAGGACAGCCACCATGTTGTTTGCTTAACACGCTAAGCGCCGTGCCACTTTCTTTACTGTCATGCACGCCGGCGGCTGGCGGTTCAGCGAATTGCACTCATGCGTTGTGATGTTACGCGTTGTTTTGTTCACGACGCTGGGGACCTCTGCGGTACGAGGGCCTGGTTTGGTCGGCAGCGTTTTGGTGGATGCGTACAGCAGAGGATACGTGCATTCGGGGGTGGATGGTAATCGGCAGGGTCCAGGTGAATAGATTATCTGAGCGTCGACTATAGTCGGCAGGGTCCAGGTGAATAGATGTATCTGATCGTCGGCTATAGTCGGCGGGGTCCACGTGAATAGATGTATCTGAGCGTCGGCTATAGTCGACAGTGTCCAGGTGAATAAGTATATCTCAGCGTCGGATATAGTCGGCAGTGTTCAGCTGAAGAGGTACATTCGAGTGTCGGCTGTACTCGGTAGTTTTAAAATGGACACGTATGACCGAATGTTGGTTATGGATAGCAGCGTTCAAATTAATAAATTCATCCGGGCGTCGATTGTAGTCGGCGGGTCCAAATGGATATGTATCCGAGCGTCGGCTATGATCGGCACTGCCCAAATGAATACGTACATCCGAGCGTTGACTATATTCGGCAGCGTCTAAATGAATACATACATCCGTGCGTCGATTATAGTTGACAGCGGTCAAATGTATTCATACGGAAAAGTGTCGGCTATAATCAGCAGCCACCAAATGCATACGTATATTCTTGTGCTGACTATAGTCGGCAACGTCCAAATACATACGGAAAAGTGTCGGCTATAATCGACAGCCACCAAATACATACCTATATTCTTGTGCCGACTATAGTCGGCAACGTCCAAATACATACATACATCCAAGCATCTACTATAGTCGGCAGCTGCCAAATGAATACATCCGAACGTCAACTATAGCCAGCAGTTTCCAAATTAATACATCCGCGGGTCGGTCATAGTCGGCAGCTACCAACTGAATACACACATCCGAACACCGACTCTAGTCGGCATTATCGAAATAAACCGCACATCCGAGCATCGACTAGAATCGGCAGCCACCAAATGACTACATACATCCGAACCTCGACTATAGTCGGCAGTGTCCAAATGAATGCATACATCCAAGCGTCGACTATAGTCGATAACGTCCGAATGAATATGTACATCCGAGCGTGAACTTGTTTTCGTCCGTGAAGTAACTGCTGGCAGACGGCTGCCGTGCCGAAGAGGTTAATTGTACAATAAGAATAACTTAGATTTTGCTTCATCAGTCACCGGTGAATAAACGAAACACGTCGCTGGTGACTGACGTGGCGCTTAACGTGTTAAACACGCTTGCTAACGAATGGTGCGACGAGCGTGTGTTCTTACTGTTTTGTTGCTTTCGGTCGTCCTTATCTTATAATGCAGCTTTTGCCGCGGCGAAATGCGCGGGAGGTTTATTATCTCGGACTATGTGGAGGTTGATGTCCAGCACCTGCGTTATGTGTGAACGTAGTTTATGAAGTTTCTTTTCGATCGAGCGTACAATGGCCATGGAAATTGAGGGCATGGTGGGTGGTACGGAGTGTGGACTGTGATGATGCAGATGGGGTGGGTGGGCTTTAGCGGGCTTTGGGTTATTCCTAAGAGGACTCGAAACGGTTTGAAGGTTGGTTGAATCTCGGAAGTCGGAAGGACTGAAACTCTCGAACTTGGGGGCGGATTTTTTGACTGGGCTAGTCTGCGACTGACGACGCCAAGGACTTTTTCCCAGCACCCCGATGTTTGACGCGTCTAAGTAGTGGTGGGATGGGTATCAATTGTTTTGACCGTCAAACCTTCCTAGAGGGTTTCGGTGTATTTGAGACTGATGTCTACGCTTTATGTCATACAGTGATGGGGTCGATTTTAACACGTTGGCTGCCGTGCGTATTTTACTATATTAAAACCGCAACGTGATGAAGTACTACAGAATATGATTGAGTTGCGCAAAATGAAAATAGTGCGAAGGCATCGGAGACCAAAGAATTTAAACACTATTTAATGTTAATTGCATTTACAAAATCATAAATGCTACCGATTGGGTATTTTTTCAATTTTTCGTGAGACTTTTTGCGCCGGTCACCGATGACCACCATGGCAGTCAAAGTGTTAATGATGTTTCCCTATTCTTCCCGCAACGAACCTTGCATTTTACGTGAACCGATCTTAGGGATCGTTTCCCGAATACTTCATGTAGGTACACGTAACTGTACTCATTTGACAAATGTCGTCACGTTTTGTTTCGACACCCCCTTCGTTCGTGTTCCCATACTCGGCCTTTTCGCACGTGTCACCGCAACCCCATCACTGCTGCCGAGATCTGTGAAGTTTGTCAAGACTTTGGAGACGCGAGGAACGTTCGAACCGCTGCGAAACAAAACGCCAACCGAATCGTTCGACACTTTTCGATAGAACGTATTGTACGCCCATCACTAAGATTTGTACAGAATTAGCTGGGCGATGGGGGATATTCTATTACGCGGACGAATTTAACCGAGAGGACGAGTTAACGGAGATTTATAGCGTTGTAACGTACGAACTCTGATTTGTACAGACCTTACAATTATTAAGCTAACGAGTCGGAATTTCTGTATTTTACGTGCTGCAGCTGAATCGTTGGAAGGGGAAAGATGGTGGAAATTGACCGGATATCGACTGATAAAAAAACGGGATTAACCGTCTTCGCACGTAAGCGCGTAGAATTATTGTTAGCGCGGAACGTGTTTGTGCAACGGATTTTCTAGGGGACGTAACTTCGTGAGATTGTGGAGTTTAATTGCACTGAACCAATTCTGCTGAACGACGAGTTTGTATGCATTCGCTGAAGAAATCTCTATGAACGACATAGTGCGAAAAAGAATGAGTCGCAAAGTAATAATAATCCTTCTTTCAACGAACGGTTTCCATAGTACAAAGTTTCGAAGTCTATTGACGATAGACTTATGACGCTTCCATACTGACGATGTCAATCATAATTAGGGAGCAATCATATGATCTGTTTATGCCGTAAACTCCGATAGATATTTCGAAATAAGAAGTGTACGAAAGAACGAATTCTTTTGCGTTATGTCTATTATAGCGGTTTCCGGAAATACGTACCGATTCGTTTATAAGCAACGAATTTTAACACTAGATTTACCATTAGAATTCAGAACTTATAATGAGAATTTACATTTTTTTTTTACAATTGTACAATTAAATCTAGTGTTGAACGCGTTTTATCGTAAAATCGCAATCAAAAATACCTTCTCCGCGGCGAATTAACGGTGAATAAAAACACAAAGCATTAACAGCAACGCCGAAAGAAACGCCACATCTATAAAAGCCAATATTTGAAATAATACGTATTTTTTATGGTTGAAATGTGGACTTTAACCCTTTCACCGGTACCTTATCATTCTTCGGATCGTACTATTCTTTGTGTTACACAACGATAAATTCGGAGATTTTACAATGGTTATGAATAAAAATACAATTTAGGGTGATTAATACGACAAATTAAAATTCTGAGTAATTCTATTCAGAATGATAAATTTTAAAACGAGGATTGACACACACATTTCAGTTTCTACATTCATAATTAGATTCGCGTCTTTTTGCACTGAAAACGATGCACCTTCTATTTCGGCTTTTTCTTATCGATTTACAAACCGAAGAAAAATGTCATTCTGTGAATATTAGCCACTAACAGCTTGAAGAAGATAGGAGCGTGATTCTTGTCCCGATTACTTCCAAACAAGGGAATATTTAATTTTTGGAGTGAAACAAATCAAAAACAAACCGAAGAATGACACGTGCCATCCTGAAAGAAACGCCGCATCTATAAAAGCTAATATTTGAAAAAATACGTATTTTTTATGGCTGAAATGTGGACTTCAACCCTTTCGTTACGGAAGTGCGGTACCTTATCATTCTTCAGATCGTACTATTCTTTGTGTTACACAACGACAAATTCGGAGATTTTACAATGGTTATGAATAAAAATACAATTTAGGGTGATTAATACGACAAATTAAAATTCTGAGTAATTCTATTCAGAATGATAAATTTTAAAACGAGGATTGACACACACACATACATTCATAATTAGATTTCTTTTTGCATTCATAATTAGAATATTTCGTGATTCTTGTCGATTTTGCAAACAAGGGAATATTTAATTTTTGAAGTGAAAACGCCATGAAAGAAACGCCACATCTATAAAAGCCAATATTTAAAAAAATACGCATTTTTTATGGCTGAAATGTGGACTTCAACCCTTTCGTTACGGCAGTGCGGTACCATATCATTCTTCAGATCATCGATTTACACAACGATAAATTCGAATGGTTATGATTTAAATTTCATTCTATTCAGTGATGATATTAGACACACACATTTCAGTTTACATTCATAATTAGATTCGCGTCTTTTTTGAAGAAGATACAAACCGAAGAAAAATGTCATTCTGTGAATATTAACAGCTTGTCCCGATTACTTCCAAACAAGGGAATATTTAATTTTTGAAGTGAAACAAATAAAAAACAAACCGAAGAATGACACGTGCCATCCTGAAAGAAACGCCACATCTATAAAAGCTAATATTTGAAAAAATACGTATTTTTTATGGCTGAAATGTGGACTTCCACCCTTTCGTTACGGAAGTGCGGTACCTTATCATTCTTCAGATCGTACTATTCTGTGTGTTACACAACGATAAATTCGGAGATTTTACAATGGTTATGAATAAAAATACAATTTAGGGTGATTAATACGACAAATGAAAATTCTGAGTAATTCTATTCAGAATGATAAATTTTAAAACGAGGATTGACACACACATTTCAGTTTCTACATTCATAATTAGATTCGCGTCTTTTTGCACTGAAAACGATGCACCTTCTATTCCGGCTATTTCCTATCGATTTACAAACCGAAGGAAAATTTCATTCTGTGAATATTAGCCACTGACAGCTTGAAGAAGATAGGAGCGTGATTCTTGTCCCGATTACTTCCAAACAAGGGAATATTTAACCCTTAGCGCTCCAGCACATTTTCGCAGCCGAACGAGTGAAACGGAGTTTTATTTTAAGTGAGAAGAATTCCACGTGCTTGTGAATGTTTTTAATTATATTTATTTTATACATATGCAGTTTCCTCTTGCAAATTAAAGACAAATTTAAAATTTTGTAATTCACCATGATGTGATATCTTTGGAAACAATCTTCCATTTGCATCCTGGGTTTGCTTGGGCAAGTGTCACAGTAATACTGTGTATGCCATCTTTTGTTTCTTTGTAGAAGATACGACACAGTCCCTCTTTTATGTAGTATAATTTTGGAACCACTATTTGAAGTGTCAGAATTATAATCAACATTGTGTTTCGCAATACCTTTTAACACTTGAAAATCAAACACGTCTTCACTACCACTCAACTTTAAATTCTCATCATAATAATTATTTTTCTCCGTGTTCCTAACTACAAAAAAGTTCAAAAAATGGTTTAATCGTAACAGTGCAGAGACGATCACGTTTTAACTACAGTTATCAATTACCAACGCCGACGATACCGCAGCCGCAATCAATTAAAAACTCGCTCCGCACGCACACGTTGAAACAAATCAAAAACAAACCGAGGAATGACACGTGCCATCGATGTGCAAGATGCATACAAACAAAAGAAACAAGAATATCGCGGTAACGTCGTCTAGATCCGGCGCTCGTAACGAAAGGGTTAAAGCAAAGAACAACGATTTCAAGAAATTCTGGCACACATTCTGCGCTAAACTCGGAACGGACCAATTCCTTTTCAACTTGACGTCCATTCCTTTTCACTTGACGTCCATTCCTGCAATAATGTACCATAAAGACTCCCCGCACTCATACTGTCTCCCGATTCACGCGCACAACACAATTTTTCATTTTCACGCGCTTACCCCTGCACATTCGTATTTATTAGGTTCGGAGGTTTCGACGAACCGCCGAGCGATCGTTACGGAACACGTTGCGTTTTGTCACGGTTTACGCGCTCCTAAGAAAGCACCGATAATCCTCGTTCGCATAGATTCAGGAGCTGTATAGTTTTAACGTCGTCCGGAACCGGGAACGAAGCTGGTGTGGGAGGAGAAAATCTCGTTTCGCGGGCGCTACCCTCTAAGATAAATTAAGTATTAGCCAGTTAGCGACGGAAGGCGATTTGTAATTAGCCGATGCATCGCGTTGACACGTTGACCCACGCGGTGGACATGTGCGAGGGCAGATTGTTTTTTTTCTGGCGCCACGGTGGTTGTCAATGACCATGGGTAATTGTTTCTGATTGGAGAAGTTGACTTAAAGTTGGCGGTTGAATCGAATAGTGAATACGTTCACAGTTCAACAGTGAAACATTTTTATTTGGAGACAAAAAAATATAGACGCGGCTGGTCAGTACATTCTGGGCAGAATGTAATGTTTCAGAACTTACAATATTTTTTGTGGCGTCACAGTGATTGTCAGCGCCCATGGGTAATTGCTTATGATGGGGGAGTTAAATGAACGTTAGCGGTTAATGAATCGAATAGTGAATACGTTCATTGTTCAACAGTGAAACATTTTTATTTGAAGACAAAAATTAGATCAATTGCTGTTTAGCGGTGTGTTGTGTTAAGGCATTACAAACATAGACGACGTCAATACATTCTGGGCAGAATGTGATGTTCCAAAACTTGCAATATTTTTTGTGGCGTCACAGTGATTGTCAGCGCCCATGGGTAATTGCTTATGATTGGGGGAGTTAAATGAACGTTAGCGGTTAATGAATCGAATAGTGAATACGTTCATTGTTCAACGGTGAAACATTTTTATTTGAAGACAAAAATGAGATCAATTGCTGTCTAGCGGTTTATTGTGTTAAGGCACTGCAAACGTAGACGACGTCAATACATTCTGGGCAGAATGTGATGTTCCAAAACTTGCAATATTTTTTGTGGCGTCACAGTGATTGTCAGCGCCCATGGGTAATTGCTTATGATGGGGGAGTTAAATGAACGTTAGCGGTTAATGAATCGAATAGTGAATACGTTCATTGTTCAACGGTGAAACATTTTTATTTGAAGACAAAAATTAGATCAATTGCTGTTTAGCGGTGTGTTGTGTTAAGGCATTACAAACATAGACGCGACTGGTCAATAGATTCTGGGCAGAATGTAATGTTCGAAAACTTACAATATTTTTTGTGGCGTCACAGTGATTGTCAGCGCCCATGGGTATTTGTCTATGATTGGAGAAGTTGACTTAAAGTTGGCGGTTGAATCGAATAGTACACATTCACTGTTCAACAGTTAAGCATTTTTATTTGAAGACAAAAATTAGATCAATTGCTGTCTAGCGTTTTATTGTGTTAAGGCACTGCAAACGTAGACGACGTCAATACATTCTGGGCAGAATGTAATGTTTCAAAACTTACAATATTTTTTGTGGCGTCACAGGGATTGTCAGCGCCCATGGGTAATTGCTTATGATTGGGGGAGTTAAATGAACGTTAGCGGTTAATGAATCGAATAGTGAATACGTTCATTGTTCAACGGTGAAACATTTTTATTTGAAGACAAAAATTAGATCAATTGCTGTTTAGCGGTGTATTGTGTTAAGGCATTACAAACATAGACGCGACTGGTCAATAGATTCTGGGCAGAATGTAATGTTCGAAAACTTACAATATTTTTTGTGGCGTCACAGTGATTGTCAGCGCCCATGGGTATTTGTCTATGATTGGAGAAGCTGACTTAAAGATGGCGGTTGAATCGAATAGTGAATACGTTCACAGTTCAACAGTGAAACATTTTTATTTGGAGACAAAAAAATATAGACGCGGCTGGTTAGTACATTCTGGGCAGAATGTGATGTTCCAAAACTTGCAATATTTTTTGTGGCGTCACAGTGATTGTCAGCGCCCATGGGTAATTGCTTATGATGGGGGAGTTAAATGAACGTTAGCGGTTAATGAATCGAATAGTGAATACGTTCATTGTTCAACGGTGAAACATTTTTATTTGAAGACAAAAATTAGATCAATTGCTGTCTAGCGGTTTATTGTGTTAAGGCATTACAAACATAGACGCGACTGGTCAATAGATTCTGGGCAGAATGTAATGTTCGAAAACTTACAATATTTTTTGTGGCGTCACAGTGATTGTCAGCGCCCATGGGTATTTGTCTATGATTGGAGAAGTTGACTTAAAGTTGGCGGTTGAATCGAATAGTACACATTCACTGTTCAACAGTTAAACATTTGTATTTGAAGACAAAAATTAGATCAATTGCTGTTTAGCGGTGTATTGTGTTAAGGCACTGCAAACGTAGACGACGCCAATACATTCTGGGCAGAATGTAATGTTTCAAAACTTACAATATTTTTTGTGGCGTCACAGTGATTGTCAGCGTCCATGGGTAATTGTCTCTAATTCGGGAATTTCAATGAACGTTGGTAGTTAATGAATTTTGAACATTAACGCTAATTAGAAAATGTTTCGAAATCAAATCTGCACTATTGAACAATGATAAACTTGTAAAATCAAAAATGCAAGATTAATTTTTACCAAATCTCCTACCTACCGGTGTATTGTGTTAAGGCATTGCAAACATAGACGCGACTGGTCAATACATTCTGGGCAGAATGTGATGTTCCAAAACTTACAATATCTTTTGTGGCGTCACAGTGATTGTCAGCGTCCATGGGTAATTGTCTCTAATTCGGGAATTTCAATGAACGTTGGTAGTTAATGAATTTTGAACATTAACGCTAATTAGAAAATGCTTCGAAATCAAATCTGCACTATTGAACAATGATAAACTTATAAGATCAAAAATGCAAGATTAATTTTTACCAAACCTCCTACCGGTGTATTGTGTTAAAGCATTTCAAATATAAACCGATCCGATCGGTTTCAATCGACTCAGCTAACACGATCCGACTTTTAGCAATCTCCGTTCCAAAACTTTCTCCACAAAATTTTTATCTATTCTTTTGCATCTCACGCTACTATGACACTATTTGACGTATACCCCACGTCGCACAAACTTCGAAATGGCCACAATCCCAATAAGTATTCGAAAATATTTATTTATTACACGCTTAGAATATAGAAAACCCTTTCGTGGCGTCCCGAGCAAAAAACGTGTAATTTCGTTGTGGCGGTTAACGTGTCAAAAAGCACCGATGCGCGAAATGACAAAAAAGGGAGTTGGGGGGGGGGGGGGGGTTAACATTTTCATGCGCACGTCTTGCTTGACGATCAGCGATCGTCGTCCACCGATTAAATCCGAAAATCGCGGGATGTATACAGCCGAGGAGGCCGGCGGGTGATTTCTGTAGACTAGCGGGTAGAAATTGTCGGCGGGGAGGCATGTGCATACTGAAGCGAGTCTTTTTTGGAGCATATTTAACACCGTCTGTCTATCAGTACCGAGAGTCGTAGACAACTTTCCCGGGTGTGATGACGAATTTTAGTATACGCACTCGAATTAGGTAGGCAAGAAGAGAAACGATAATGTACACTAGATATGTAAATGTATATCGTAGGCGGGATGGAAGAAAAAATATTGCTTACCACGCCATATGATTTACCAGTATTACTATTGTTACTGCTATTATTGCAAACTTGAACACGCGTAGACGAGCGCACGTTTAAACACATTTAGTCATTCGGACGAAGCGACGTACGTTTTCATCTTTTTTCTTTTTAACACGCATATATATATATATATATACATAGATATGTATATATATGTATAAATTTAGAATTACGTACCCGTCGATCGTGTCTCTTGATCATTGATTGTCAAACTCAATCGATACCGGTTGTGTCAATATGTAAGTGTGAACCATAAGAAATGCACGCTATGCATTTCCGTAATTGTTTGTTGTACGTCTCTGTGTGTAAGCGACGAGATTGGCGAGCGATGCAGTTTCGAGGAGTGGTTCGACTTCGGTCGAACGGAGCAGCGAGGGTCCGATGGAAATTGACATTTTTTACGTTTGCCTTGCGGACGAACGACGGAAATTTCTGTTTTCGCGTCCGGCATTTCACAGCGGCAAGTTAACTGAACGGGTCTGACGAATTTTGCCGAGCCTTGCCGTAGAGTTATGTCGATAAACATAGCACGTTATTGTACAGTGGATAGAAAAGTAGTCGCACGTCTGGTATTCGAGGGTGAATTTGTTCGAAGAGGCAATGTTTTGAATGTAATGGACTTGAATGAAGAAATGCGGTGAAACGTAAACTCGCTTATCAAAAATTAATTGCTTACTGGGGGAGAGTCGACCGTAAATAACTGTTGGAGTGTAATACGATAGAAAACACTGTAACAATAGATATTGAATGGTCATGAGTGAAATAATGCAGTGAAAACGTAAATTCGCTTAACAAAAATTATATCATATAGAATCTTCGTTAGATATTGAATGTTGAAGAACGAATTATTGGCAGCTATTTTTATGCCTCTGACAACGAATTTACGATCGAAATAATGCAGTGAAAACGTAAATTCGCTTAACAAAAATTATATCATATAGAATCTTCGTACAAATATACGAAATGTATGCTTGTCAGGGTTTGCGTTCATGCAGTAGTGCAGTTAGAAAACGGATAATTTATAATTGTCAAAATGTATTGACTTGCAACGTCATAAGAAGGCAAGTAACAAAAAAGAATTTAAGTTGAAGAACGAGCATATTATTGGCAGCTAATTTTTGATCTGCTGAATTTACGTTTAGCCTCTGGTCATTTTATTTGTGCTGCTTTTAGTGACAACTGCAGTCTATTTCTACAATTTACGTCAATGTTGAAAGACAGTATCTTGCAACATTTTTAGACTACTGAAATTATGTTTGCCGTTCACTTTTATTGGTAACTGGAGTTTGTTATTAGAATTGTCGATGTTGAAAGACTAGCAGTTGCAACATTTTCGGACTATTAAATTTACGTTTGCCGTTAAAGAATCTATCGTTATAATTGACGTTGACGTTAAAAAACTGTAGATTGCAACATTTTTGGACTATCGAATTTACGTTTGCCTTTAACTCTATTATTTATGCTATATTTGTGACAAAAGGAGCTGATTGCTCTATTTTATATCGACACTGCAAAAAGCACATTTTTGAACGGAGTCAAACCAGAAATACCAAATATGCGAAAACCTTTTCCGTTCACCTGCGGAAGAAGCACCACTAATTCCTAATCGCCCGTTTTCCCGTCGTTTTTGTTTTCTAGCGCGGGAAAATTGTAACCGCTACGAAACTAAACGTAAATCTACTGCCATCTCATCCTTTCGACACTTCTTTTATTTTCTCTGTGTTTCTTCTTTCTTTTTCTCACGCAGAAAGTGTGTGCCAGCGTGTAGGGCAGCGACTTACAATCTTTTTCTTGTCGCGGCATTATTAATATTTTACGATATAATAAAAGACATATTTTTTTGTCGACCTGTCAAACGTACATGAATATTCTAAATTGTTTATAAAAAAAGAAAACAATGCTCCCAACCAAGTGGTCAGGAGTCGCATGTTTGAAAATTCTTGCGATATACCAAGAAATATATATTTTTTGCCGATCTGACGAAAGAAATTAAGTTTCGATTGATTTACACAAAAAAAAGATGCTTCTGACCAAGTGGTCAGGAATCACATACCATAAAATACTTTTTTTTGCCGACCTGACGAAAAAATTTGAATAATCGCGATTAACTTAAGAAAAAAAATATTGCTCCTGCCTAAGTAGTCAGAAATGGCATGTTTGAAAATTCTTGCGGTATACCAAGAAATATGTATTTTTTGTCGATCTGACGAAAGAAATGAAATCATTTCGATTGATTTACAAAAAAAATGCTTCTGACCAAGTGGTGAGGAACCACGAATCATGAGTTACGTTTTTTTTTTTTGCCGACCTGACGAAAATTTGAAATAATCGCGGTTGACTTACGAAAAAAATAATGCTCCTGCCTAAGTAGGCAGAAATGGCATGTTTGAAAATTCTTGCGGTATACCAAGAAATATATATTTTTTGCCGATCTGACGAAAGAAATTAAGTTTCGATTGATTTACACAAAAAAAAGATGCTTCTGACCAAGTGGTCAGGAATCACATACCATAAAATACTTTTTTTTTTGCCGACCTGACGAAAAAATTGGAATAATCGCGGTTGACTTACGAAAAAAATATTACTCCTGCCTAAGTAGTCAGAAATGGCATGTTTGAAAATTCTTGCGGTATACCAAGAAATATGTATTTTTTGCCGATCTGACGGAAGAAATGAAATCATTTCGATTAATTTATATAAAAAAATGCTTCTGACCAAGTGGTGAGGAACCACGAATCATGAATTACGTTTTTTTTTTTGCCGACCTGACGAAAATTTGAAATAATCGCGGTTGACTTTCGAAAAAAATAGTGCTCCTGCCTAAGTAGGCAGAAATGGCATGTTTGAAAATTCTTGCGGTATACCAAGAAATATATATTTTTTGCCGATCTGACGAAAGAAATTAAGTTTCGATTGATTTACAAAAAAAAGATGCTTCTGACCAAGTGGTCAGGAATCACAATCATTAATTACTTTTTTTTTTTGCCGACCTGACGAAAATTTGAAATAATCGCGGTTGACTTACGAAAAAAATAATGCTCCTGCCTAAGTAGGCAGAAATGGCATGTTTAAAAATTCTTGCGGTATACCAAGAAATATATATTTTTTGCCGATCTGACGAAAGAAATTAAGTTTTGATTGATTTACACAAAAAAAGATGCTTCTGACCAAGTGGTCAGGAATCACATACCATAAAATACATTTTTTTTTTGCCGACCTGACGAAAAAATTGGAATAATCGCGGTTGACTTTCGAAAAAAATAATGCTTCTGCCTAAGTAGACAGAAATGGCATGTTTGAAAATTCTTGCGGTATACCAAGAAATATATATTTTTTGCCGATCTGACGAAAGAAATTAAGTTTCGATTGATTTACACAAAAAAAAGATGCTGCTGACCAAGTGGTCAGGAATCACATACCATAAAATACATTTTTTTTTTGCCGACCTGACGAAAAAATTGGAATAATCGCGGTTGACTTACGAAAAAATATTACTCCTGCCTAAGTAATCAGAAATGGCATGCCTGAAAATTCTTGCGGTATACCAAGAAATATGTATTTTTTGCCGATCTGACGAAAGAAATGAAATCATTTCGATTAATTTATATAAAAAAATGCTTCTGACCAAGTGGTCAGGAATCACGAATCATGAATTACGTTTTTTTTTTGCCGACCTGACGAAAATTTGAAATAATCGCGGTTGACTTACGAAAAAAATAATGCTCCTGCCTAAGTAGGCAGAAATGGCCTGTTTGAAAATTCTTGCGGTATACCAAGAAATATATATTTTTTGCCGATCTGACGAAAGAAATTAAGTTTTGATTGATTTACACAAAAAAAAGATGCTTCTGACCAAGTGGTCAGGAATCACATACCATAAAATACATTTTTTTTGCCGACCTGACGAAAAAATTGGAATAATCGCGGTTGACTTAAGAAAAAAAATACTGCTCCTGCCTAAGTAGTCAGAAATGGCATGTTTAAAAATTCTTGCGGTATACCAAGAAATATATATTTTTTGCCGATCTGACGAAAGAAATTAAGTTTCGATTAATTTACACAAAAAAAAGATGCTTCTGACCAAGTGGTCAGGAATCACATACCATAAAATACTTTTTTTTTTTGCCGACCTGACGAAAAAATTGGAATAATCGCGGTTGACTTACGAAAAAAATATTACTCCTGCCTAAGTAATCAGAAATGGCATGTTTGAAAATTCTTGCGGTATACCAAGAAATATATATTTTTTGCCGATCTGACGAAAGAAATTAAGTTTCGATTGATTTACACAAAAAAAAGATGCTTCTGACCAAGTGGTCAGGAATCACATACCATAAAATACAATTTTTTTTTGCCGACCTGACGAAAATTTGAAATAATCGCGGTTGACTTACAAAAAAAATAATGCTCCTGCCTAAGTAGTCAGAAATGGCATGTTTGAAAGTTCTTGCGGCATACCAAGAAATATATATTTTTTGCTGATCTGACGAAAGAAATTAAGTTTCGATTGATTTACACAAAAAAAGATGCCTCTGACCAAGTGGTCAGGAATCACATACCATAAAATACTTTTTTTTTTTGCCGACCTGACGAAAAAATTGGAATAATCGCGGTTGACTTACAAAAAAAATATTACTCCTGCCTAAGTAATCAGAAATGGCATGTTTGAAAATTCTTGCGGTATACCAAGAAATATGTATTTTTTGTCGATCTGACGAAAGAAATGAAATAATTTCGATTGATTTACAAAAAAAAAATGCTTCTGACCAAGTGGTGAGGAACCACGAATCATGAATTACGTTTCTTTTTTTTGCCGACCTGACGAAATTTTGAAATAATCGCGGTTGACTTTCGAAAAAAATAGTGCTCCTGCCTAAGTAGTCAGAAATGGCATGTTTGAAAGTTCTTGCGGCATACCATCAAATATGTACTTTTTGTTGATCTGCCGAAAGAACATGAATAATCTCGACTGCTTCACAAAGAAGCTGTGCATCGAAAGTGGTCAGGAATAGGACGTTTGATAATTCTCGCCGCATACCACAAAAAAGGGATAGGTCCCTTTTCGATTGATTTATAGAAAAAATAATTTTCCTGCCCAAGTAGTCAGGTCTCGTTTTCCCTTAACACTTGCGGCACACCGGTTGAAAGTCGCTGGCACGTGGCGAAGGTTTACGCGAAAGCAGTTCAACGAAAGTACGAAGGAACGTAAGAAATAAGTAAGCGTTTTCCTATTTTCGCCTTCTCTTCGCGAGTCGTTCTCTGCCGTCGCCATTTACTTTTACCAGCTTTCTTTCGTCTTGATCAAACGTCAACGTTGCGATGAAAGACGCTACGTATTAAGTGTTATCGGGGCAGGGCTGTTGGAAAAGTGTAACATAGAGTCGTCGTACTTTGGGGCCTTACGAAAGCGGTTCAAAATTCTTTACGAATGTACATTTCGCACGCCGCGCGAACTTTCTCGATCGTCGCGTGCACTTTTATCTCTTTTTGCCGGGGGTCTGCGGGCTCGGGACCCCGAAAATTTGTAACTTAGTTCATTTAGTTCCTCGGTAGTTTTGAAGATGGTTGGAAGCCTTTTTTTCGTTGAAGTTATCTGTTATTATTGTGTTTTTCAAAATTCGACATGTTTCCTCAACGATGGGTTTTAAGAGGGGTCTTTCTTTGAAACAAATCCTTTTTGCGTCTCCAGGGTTTACTTTACAATTTTTTTGTTTTATCATTTTTGTAAAGTAAAGAGAAAGGTCTTAAAAAATTGTAAATCGAACCCTGGGGGTATAAGGAGAATTTGTTTTGATGGAAGCAAATTTTTTAAGGTGAAAAGTAAAGTTTAAACGAATTATAAATTAAAATCTTGAAGTACGAGGAGGATTTGCTTCGATGGAATACAATTTTCTTTACAATTTTTCAAAAAGTAAAGTTTAAACGAATTGTAAATTAAAATCTGGAAGTACGAGGAGGATTTGCTTCAATACATTACAATACATTTCTCTAAAAACTTATTCCAAAACAATATTTTACCATTTTTGAAACTCAGAAGTAACGTTTAAAAAAATGGTAAAGCAAAACGAATACACACACCTGCAGAGGGACCCAAGGTTCTCGAAACATGCGGAGCTTCTCAAACATATATAATAATTTCAATCAAAAAAAGCTTTCAATTATTTTTAAAAGTTTGTGACGTTCAGGTACCCAAAACTGAAATCAGCTCGGGTCGGGATCCCAAAACACTGCTGATGATTTTTCAATTAAATTCTATGGTGAATTATTCAAATACAAGTTGTACAAATTATCGTTTTTTTATTGTCAGTGAAAATAATCATGATTTATGGTTTGGCGAGGTGTAATTAGACGTAAAGGCCGTCTTTGGGGGTCCCGAACCGACCCGCAGACCCCTGCTTTTCGCGAAACGAACGTTAACGTTATTGAATATACATATGTATATTCCTTCGGCGTTACGTTCGCGATCTACGAAAAAAAAACGCACCCGGCGTATACGGAATTGAAAGGAAGCGAAATATGAAGAGATCCGACGGCAACTAACGCGCGACCCGCTCACAGGGCAAATCGATCAACGGCACATTTTTATTTATTTATTCTTTTCATTTTAGCGCCGCAGCACACGGCGCTCGACTTTTTATATCAAACGCATCGCGTTTCATTTCGACGTTAATCGATTTGCCGAGTGCGCGGGTCGCGAACCGATATTTTTCCCCAGCGTTACTTTTTATTCGCGACGCGTGGAAAGACAGGAAATCGACGTAGACGAGGACTGACGAGAAAACGCAGAAAGATCGTGACTCCTGAATTAACGAGTTGACAAAAAAAGTAGGATACATGTTAAGGTTACTGCATGATCGGTCGATCAGCCAATCAATCAATCAATCTCTGTCTCTCTCTCTATCTTTATCTCTAAGTCGATAGAGTCATTAAACGACTTTCTCATAGATTAATGTTAAGCTTACGTTGGACACCGATCAAACTTAGCGCGTCTTAAGATGTAACCGAAAAACTATAGTTTAGGCGGATTGGCGGTCCTACTTGTAAATAAAAAAGAGGCGAGAAAAACGAAACGGCGACCACGGGGTTCGTTCCTTTGGCGAGGCGATTTGCGTCGCGCGGAATCTCGTGCGTGTCGAGCAAAAGTTTGCGAGAACAAAAAAAAATGACAAAAAAATGCCGAGAGAAAAGGAAAATAACGACGAACAAGTAGCCGCTGAACTCATCTCATTTGCGTCCGGAACATTTCGAAAGGAACGGGACTCTTTGTTTGTACGCATGCGTTTAAAATACTTTGCCAGTAAGCGAAGCTCAACGATCGTCCGAGGGCGAGAAACGAAGGGAAACGATTTTGTGCGCGTCCCGAGCAAGAAAAAGGACAAAAAAATTGCGAAACGCCGAAAGTTTCGTTTAAGCAACTAGATACTTCTTATCGAATTAATCGAACGTCCTGTTAAGATCAACTTATTATTATTATTATGTTTGTAAGTAATTTAGAGCAATATATATATATGTTTATATATATATATGTTATATTGGATATATATATATATATATATAAATATCTATATGTATATAAATATCGATATATATACATACATGCGATATTTTTCAGATCTCTATCTCCGGACGATTGCGAAATCATCGTAAATTGTAACGTTTCATTTTTATTTCGTTCGTGTTGCGTTAATTGTCTTACTCCATTTTGTTAGCCTTAACCTCGATCATTGGTGCATATCCGTTTTATGTTTCATCACGATCCCCAAACCCGATCGATCCTATTTATTGCGAAGCATTTAATTAATTATGTAACCCTGCGAACCGCGTGATTTCCTTTTTCAAACGAATCGTACGGTATAATCATAATATATGTATAAATATATTTCCTATCGAGGTATCGTGTATGGTTATGGTATTTGACGATTAATTGTATAACTACCGTGTAAGTGGGCTCGAATCTAGAGAAACGAGTTTGTCCCCGTTTATATTTTCTCCTCTTTCTTTTGCTCGGTATGAGTGAATTTTGAAATTCAAATAAACATAGCTACGAACGAGCGAAACGCACGTCTCTTTTTACACACCTTCCCGACAATTGAGCCGTTTATTTTAAAAGTGGCCTAACTCCATTTATCTTCAAATCGAGATAAATAACATTTACTGATAAATAACACGAATTTGTACATGTAACCATGGTAATTGGAAAATATTGAAAAACGGAGTTAGGCCACTTTCAAAATAAACGGCTCAATTATCCCACTGATCCTAGAGGCAATCCACGTCTCACATATTAGGGTGTCCCATAAGTTTCTTCCGCGCCACGCTATGAATGACTCTAACTGGCTATGTTTATATAAACATGCAGGCTTATTTTTTAGCCGTTTATGGCATCGGTTTCAATCGTCCCAGAGCTCTTTCAGAGTACGTTTCGTTGGTGACAAAGTCTCTTTTAAAATTTTTTCTACACCGTTCAATGTGGAGAGCCAAAAGAAGCATTTGCGGCATGTTATGCTTCATTGCTTTTAGTGCAAAGGACACTGCAGACGAGATTTGCACCGTTTACGGGATACGACTATTAGGATCGTCCGCAATTGGTTTAAGAAATTTAGAGCTGGCAATTTTTTGAAAGATCGCAGCAACGACGAATAACATTATCAAGACTGTGCTTGCTGAAAATCCGCGATACAGTGTGCGTGAGATAGTGGATGCCACTAACATTCCCAAAACAACGGTTCATAAGCATTTAATCAAGATGGGATATGCGAATCCATATGAAGTTTGGGTTCCACACCAATTGACGGAGACCGGCCTTATGAACCGCATCTCTACATGCGATTTGCTTCTTCAGCGACACGAAAGAAATCCTTTCTTAAAGAGTCTTGTCACTGGAGACGAGACTTGGATTTTGTATCAAAATGTGCATCGAAAACGCATTTGGTCTAAAGAAAATAGACCTTCAACTGTTGCGAAGCCTGGGCTTCATCCGAAGAAGGTTCTTTTGTGCATTTGGTGGGACTGGAAGGGTGTACTGTACTACGACCTCCTTCCTCAAGGTGATATGATCAATGCTGACAAATATTGCAATCAACTGGATCAACTAAAAGCCGCCATAGTAGAAAAACAGCCAGAATTGGCGAACCGACGAGGTGTCGTATTCCATCACGACAACGCAAGACCGCATGTTGCGTTGACCGTAAGGCAAAAATTATTACAGTTTGATTGGGATGTTCTACCTCACCCACCATACTCCCCAGACTTTGCTCCATCCGATTATTACTTGTTCCTCTCCTTAAACAATTCTCTCCGTGGTAAATCTTTCAAATCCATAAGCGAAATAAAAACGCACCTAAATGAATATTTTGAAAATAAGCCTCAACTATTTTGGAAAGAGGGCATAATGAGGCTTCCTGAGAGATGGAAGAAGGTTATAGAACAGAATGGTTCATATATAACACAATAAATCAACCTTAAACAACAAATATCGTGTATTCATTTCGCATCAAAAAAAGGGAAGAAACTTATGGGACACCCTAATATTTGCACTAGAATTTTTATTCGTAAGATGAGTTACACAACGTGACCTTAAAAATTATGGCGCAAATAAATTAAAAAATTGCTCGCTATGCCGCTTATTAATAGTCATCGAGGTCCATGTACGTAATTTATCGCATCGATAAATTCCTGTTCGGAGGGGTAGTCTGAAGGGGATGAGACTTTTTCCTGAAAGTTCGGCGTTCGCTTGCGGGATGGAACGAATTCCGGATCTCGTCGCAAAACTCGAGAAATTCGCGCACATTTTCGGTAAAAATCAATTTTTCGATTGCCGACTGCATCAGCGTATTCAATTCAACAGAATACTGATCGACTGTTGGAAAATTTAATCACGTTGCACGAACGTGTGCTACTCGGAGCCAGTGTTAAAAAACAGAACTTTGTACACATCCATCGTCCGTGTTCAATAGAAGATATCATATTCCACTGTCACAATTATTCAATAATACACGTGAATTATGTATTATGAGGCTTACTACGCTTTGAAGATTTTCCATATTCCAGTGTCACACAATTATCCAATAATACGCGTGAATTATGTATTATGAGGCTTACTACGCTTTGAAGATTTTCCAGTATTGAAGATTTTCCATATTCCAGTGCCACACAATTATTCAATAATACACGTGAATTATGTATTATGAGGCTTACTACGCTTTGAAGATTTTCCAGTATTGAAGATTTTCCATATTCCAGTGTCACACAATTATTCAATAATACACGTGAATTATGTATTATGAGGCTTACTACGCTTTGAAGATTTTCCAGTATTGAAGATTTTCCATATTCCAGTGTCACACAATTATTCAATAATACGCGTGAATTATGTATTATGAGGCTTACTACGCTTTGAAGATTTTCCATATTCCAGTGCCACACAATTATTCAATAATACACGTGAATTATGTATTATGAGGCTTACTACGCTTTGAAGATTTTCCAGTATTGAAGATTTTCCATATTCCAGTGCCACACAATTATTCAATAATACACGTGAATTATGTATTACGAGGCCTACCACGGTTTGAAGATTTTCACCAGAAAAATCTCGGATGTTTTGTACAATGTTCTTTAGGTGAGATAACTGATATTTTTGTAGTATTGAATCACCCAGTCCGAGTAATCGTGAATATCGAACTAATTATAGGATTGTCGCTACATTCAGTAACTTCCAACAATGCCAGACGATTTAATAATACGTGTATTACGTATTATGTGACGTACGGCGGTTTTACAATTTTCGCAAAAAAATTTAGAATGTTTTGTACAATGGTCTTTATGTGCGACTGATGCTGATTTTCAAATTATCTGTTTTCTGGTTCGCTACAGCGAACTGCAGTGGCAATTGCGATTATCGGAAGCCAAAAAATTGATTGTCGCAACATTTGGAAACGTCCAATAATGTCGCATGATCATTTAATAATAAAAATTAATGGTCTATTGTGTCTACCACGCTTTGACAATTTGCGCCAAAAAAAATTCAGGACATTCGCTCACGTAACGAATCCGGGGTCTCGTCACGGAACTCGATAAATTCGCGCACATTTTCATTTAAAGACGAATTTTCCGACCACCGAGCGCACCGTCCGATTCCACACAATTCTGTTCAACCATCCAAATGTCCGATCACGTCGCGCGATCCTCAGCCGCCCGGGGCCGGTATTAAAAAATGGAACTTACTTTGTACTTATCCATCGTCCGTTCAATAGAAAATGCCGATGCCGCGTCCACGAATTCACAGACCGCCAGTAACGAACAACCGTCCACCCCACACTCACAAAACTCTAAGTCTGGGACCCCCCGAGATTTTCCGCGCGTCTGTGTATTCGCGCGACGCCACTGGCACGTAGTTAAAAACATAGAAAACTAACTATGATAATTGCGAGTCCGCGCTTCTCGCGTGGCCCGCCTCTCGATTAACGGCCTGAGTCAGTTTGTCCAAATTTCACTTTTTCTTTTTCCTCGGCTTGTCTTGCGGCGCGGGCAGATTCTCCTGTTTCCGCTTGGACGCCGGTTTCGACCCAATGTTGCCACCTTTCTTCCGCCTTTCCTGGCGCTCTCGTTCCTCAAGTTCCTGATTCTCCCGCTCGATCAGCGTGATCAAGGTGTTGCACCTTCTCTGCAACTCCAACGCAGTCCTCGACTTAACAAACCAATCAAACCGAAACTGCGGCGCCGACCTCACCGTCGCCCGCAGTTCTTCGTAGACGTTCTCCTTATCGAAGCCCAGCTTATGCAACATGCAGACCAGGAACCGATCCTCTTCCTCCGTGTAGTTCTTGCCCTTGTTCGTGCCGTAGGCTATCCGCAACTGATGGAAAGGCGCCCGGTACCTGGCCATCTTCGCGTCCAGGGCCTTTTTGATCCCAGCCCGCCGCTGGATCTTCGCCTCGCCTCTCTCGATCTGCGCCATCACGCGATCGATGTCCTGCAGCTCATGACAACGCTCCCAGAAGACAGCCGAGTACTCCATCACCTCCTCAGGGGTCTTACCTTCGACCTCCTTGGCGATGTTTTCGATATCGTCGCGCCCGTATTTCTCGTTGGCCTTTATGAACTGGTTGAAGTCGCGCTTCGTCCAGTTTGTGAAGCCCTGCGTGAGCAATTTCTCTTTCTCCGCGACCTCCTCGTCTGTAAGTGGCTGGGCGTCGTCGATCTTGCGCTGTTCTTCTTTCTGAATACGTGCGGCGTCGGAGCCGAGCTCAGGATTCTTGGGGACCTTGTAGCCGACGGTTTGACGGAAGTAGTAGATCTCTTGGTCGAGAAGTTCGAAGAGGCGGGGTGGGAAGAACTGAAAGTCTTGGACGATGGGTTGCTTGGGTGGACGGGGTGCCTTGGGGGCTTTGGGTTCCGAGACGCGGAGGGCTTCGCGGAAATAGGCGTCGACGGCGTAGTTGGCTTTTCGCTCACGTTTGGGGGGTTCGATCCAATTGCCGATGCCGAGGATCTTCTGTTTCTCGCGGTAGTCTTCCCCCTCGAACTGGTAGACGGAATCGGTGGGGGCGTCGACGGTGAAGTTGCGGAGAGAGGACTCGCCGAGGCTTTCGAGCTTTTGTTTCATCTCCTCGGTTTTGGCCTCGCCTTTTTGGAGGATGGTGTCGATGTCCTCGTCGGTGATGGCGCTGTCCTTCGAGGCGAAGACTTCGTTGGCGCCGTGGCGGATCATGTTTAGCATCTCGTCCTTGTTGAGGGCGGTTTGCTTGGCGTCGACGAGGCGGCCCTGTTGGATGACTAGTTTGTCGAGACGAAGTTTTACCTCGGCGCGCTCGACGATCTTCTCTTCGACGGTGTTTTCGGTGATGAAGCGGAATACGCGGACTTGCTTTTGCTGCCCGATTCTGTGGGCACGGTCCATGGCTTGGAGATCCATCTGGGGGTTCCAGTCGGAGTCGTAGATGATGACGACGTCGGCGGTTGCTAAGTTGATGCCGAGGCCGCCAGCGCGGGTGGAGAGCATGAAAATGAACTTTTCACTTTCCGGGGCGTTGTATTCGTTTATTTGACGCTGTCTGTCCTCGTGGGCGGTGTTACCGTCGAGGCGACAGTATTGGAAACCGCGCCAATGGCAGTAGTCTTCCAAGATGTCGAGCATCCTGGTCATTTGACTGAATATGAGGACTCTGGAGTCCTGCTGCTGGAGTTTCGGTAAGAGTTTGTCGAGGATGACCATCTTACCGCAATTGTAGACTAAGTGCTCGTCGGTTGTGTACGGTGGACCAGGTTCGGCGCCGTCGAAAAGGTAAGGATGATTGCAGCACTTGCGAAGCTGCATAAGAATGTTCTGTAATCTCATTTTCTCAATTTTTCCTGCTCCGTTCACAATATCGATGTCCTTCATCAAAACCTTGGTGTACCATTCTCGCTGCATCTTGCTCAATCCGATGTATACCTTGATCTCTTTCTTCGGCTTTAAGCCCTTCTCTACCTCTGACTTTAAGCGTCTAAGTAGAAATGGTCTTAATACGGCGTGCAATCTTTCTACCAACGAATTGTCGCCCAAGAAACTGTTCGTGTTGAACCAGGAATCAAAATCGTCTGAGCTATTAAAAACGTCTGGCAGCAGGAAGTTGAGCAAGGACCACAATTCATGGAGATTATTTTGCAGCGGTGTGCCAGTCAGAAGTAATCTATTGGCAGTCTTAAATTCCCTAAGAATCTCAGACAACTTTGACTTCTCATTCTTAATCCTATGCGCCTCATCGATGACCATGTACCGCCAATTAAACTTCTTAAACACAGACTTCTCCTTGATAACCATCTCATACGACGTTACGCACACATCCCACTCTCCTGGCATCATCACTTCTCTAATAAAAGTATTCCTTGTCTCGGCATCCCCAATCAAACACACCGCTCTCAGCGTAGGACACCACTTTTTAAACTCATTCATCCAATTAGCTAGCGTCGACTTAGGTACAATAACAATATGTGGTCCAGGAATGTTTCTAAAATGTTTCATGTACCCCAGCAACGAGATCGTCTGCAGCGTCTTACCTAAACCCATCTCATCGGCCAATATACCGTTAATACCGTTCTCGTACAACGAAATCATCCAATTCAGCCCTCGTATCTGATAATCCCTCAGCTCCCCCGACTTAATATAATGAGGCGAGGACTCGAACCGCGTTGTTGGCGCAACGCTCGCATTGCTCTCAGCCAACAACTCCTCATCTTCTTCCTGTTCCGTCTTCCTATGACGATGGTCCCCAGAATCTGCCTTTGGCACCTCAGGCTGCTGCTTCCTAGGCCTGCCTGCCTTGATCTTCAACGGGCTTCCAGCCTTGTCCTTCTGATTGTTGGTCATGAAGTGCGAGAAGATCTCGGTCTGCTTCAGCAGATAGTCAAAACGCTTGCTGCGGTCAGTTTCCAGTTTCGTCTCGAAGTCTCCTCCTCTCGAAGAAGTCGTTTCCGCCGACGAACCATTCGAATTGTCCCCGGTGTCCCCGGTGTCCGCGTTCTCGTCCGGCTTCGACATTTTTCCGCTGGTTTTCACGCTCACCCACTATGGGAAGTGTCCACTGCGCGAGTCTTAGAAAACGAGCGGGCACGTGCTGAACTACCTTGGCTATTGTTTCGAGGTGAGTCGGCAGAAGAGAGCGTTGTTTCACCGCCGGTGAATGCTCTGACGTTCACGAGTGCACAACACCAGACGCCGCCATGTTAGATTTGTCCCTCCAAAACGCCGCGATGAAAACCGACGCACGCGACGTTGTGTGGAAAATATCGGAGGTAAGACGAATGCGACGCGCGCGCTTTGATTTACCGGTAAAGAGGAGCTTGGATATTACTGTTTAAATGCATTGGCACGGCAAAATTTACAAATGCCACCGACGAACTTCGGGCAGCAGTAGTTTTTGGATAGAGTGTCAATGAACGTTGGTGGAAGACTGAACTGGCACGTTATTGGGTAATAAGTGTGAAGGTTGTTATAAGATATGTTGTTCTTTGTCAAGTCCATGTGAACTTTCTGTCCTTGACAGTATGTAATTTTACATAGATGAAAAACATTAGAATTGTGATTTTAGAAGTATTAGGTGTACAACTTTGCTCCCGCCGTTTTTTGCATTGGACGAAAGGGAAAAAACGGCGGGAGCAAAGTTGTGTACCTATTATGAACAATTTACGTGACTTCTACGGTGCATTTGTTGATCAATGCGTATTAACCCTTACCGCTCTGGCACATTTTCGCAGCGGAACGAATGGAACGGGGTTTTATTTTAAGTGAGAAGAATTACACGTGCTATAAAAAAGGTCAAAAAATGGTTTAATCGTTACAGTGCAGGGACTGATCACGTTTTAACTACAGTTATCAATTGCCAACGCCGACGATACCGCAGAATTTTAAGCGCAATAATGTTAAAAACATTTGGCTCCGCAGTGGAGCCTACGGAGCGCTAAGGGTTAATATATGTGTATTAACACGTTGACTGCCACGCGTATTTTACTATATTAAAACCGTAACGGGATGAAGTACTACAGAATATGATTGAATTGTGCAAAATGAAAATAATGCGAAGTTATCGGAGACCAAAGAATTGAATTACTATTTAATATTAATTGCATTTTTAAAATTATAAATGCGACCGATTGGGTATTTTTTGAATTTTTCGTGAGACCTTTTGCGCCGGTCACCGATGACCACCATGGCAGTTAAAGTGTTAATATATAATATATTGCCGTAATGACAAATGTGTTTAAGTTCCTGACGAACGTGTGACTAAACTAACGAAGAAATCCATGTTAATTTTTTATGCTTGAAAGTATTTTACTCTGCCTGCAAGTAATGATATGACGATTGTCATTTTAGTTGTATTAATGATTTACTCAATTCCTACAAATCCTGTTTGCCACCGAGGAACTTCGGGCCGAAGTAGATTTTGGACAAAATGTCAATGAATGTTGGTGGAAGACTGAACTGACACGTTATTGGGTAATAAGCGTGAAGGTTGTTGTTATAAGATATGTTGTTCTTTGTCAAGTCATGTGAACTTTCTATCCTTGACAGTATGTAATTTTACATAGATGAAAAACATTAGAATTGTGATTTTAGATGTATGAACAATTTACGTGGCTTCTACGGTGCATTTGTTGATCAATGCGTATTATTAACACGTTGACTGCCAAGCGTATTTTACTATATCAGAACGGCGATGCTATGAAATACTACAGCGTTTGACTGAATTATGCAAAATGTAAATAATGTGCAGGTATTGAAGACTAAAGAATCGCATCATTATTCTAACAACAACTGCATTTATAAAATAATAATTGCTACCCATTGCGATCATTTTGGATCTTCAGTAAAATCTCTTGCGTCGATCACCGGTGACCATCACGGCAGTCAAAGTGTTAATATTGCTATAACGACGAATGTGTGACTAAACTAACGAAGAAATTTATGTTAACTTTTTATGCTTGAAACTATTTTACTCTGCCTACAAGTAATGATATGACGATTGTCATTTTAGTTGTATTAATGATTTACTCAATTCCTACAAATCCTGGTTGCCACCGAGGAACTTCGGGCCGAAGTAGTTTTTGGACAAAATGTCAATGAATGTTCATAGAAGACTGAACTGACACGTTATTTTGTAATAAGTGTGAAGTTTGTTGTTATAAGATACAAGCCCATGTGAACTTTCTGTCCCTGACAGTATGTGATTTTGCGTAGATGTAAAAACATGAGAATTGTAATTTTAGATGTATGAACAATTTACGTGATTTCCACGGTGCATTGGTTGATCAATGCGTATTATAAATATTGCCATAATGACGGATATGTTTAAGTCCCTAACGAACGTGAGACTGACCTAATGAAAACATCTATCTTAACTTTTTATGCCTGAAAGTATTTTACTCTGCCTACAAGTAATGATATGACGATTGTAATTTTAGTTCCATTAATGATTTACTGAATTTGTACAAATCTTGTTTGCCACCGAGGAACTTCGGGCAGCAGTAGTTTTTGGACAAAATGTCAATTAATGTTGGAGGAAGACTAAACTGATACGTTATGGTGTAATAAGTGTGAAGGTTAAGATTTGAATTGAAATTTTGATAAGAATGATTTTTTAATTGAAGTTATAAGATATGTTGTCGTTCTTTGTCAAGCCCATGTGAAATTTCTGTCCTTCACAGTATGTGATTTTATGTAGATGAAAAAGGATGAGAATTGTGATTTTAGATGTATAAACAATTTACGTGACTTCTACGGTGCATTTGTTGATCAATGCGTATTATAAATATTGCTATAATGACGGATATGTTTAAGTCCCTAATGAACGTGAGACTGAACTAATGAAAAAATCTATGTTAACTTTTTATGCTTGAAAATATTTTTCTCCCACTACAAGTAATGATATGACGATTGTCATTTTAATTGTATTAACGATTTACTCAATTCCTACATTGCATTTGTTATTTAACACCTATTACAGACACTGCTCTACTGACTATAAATAATAAATACGCTGCGACCTATTGTCAGTTAGGTTATTGCACCCACCCAATTGTCATTAATCGCATAAATTTCACGCAAAATTCCGCGTATCCATCCCATCAGATAATTCGAAAATCTTGATACATCAAAATCCACTCACCGAACGCCAAACACCAACGCCTTCGTTTGAAAACAGCCGTTGATCCGGACCAGTCCACTGGATTCCCTTCAATAATTTGCTTCCCCGCTGCTTCACCTTAAAAAGAGTCAATTAAGTTACACTCAAACGTCTCCTTAACCTGCCATCGAATATTCAACAATAATCTACTCTTTTGTGTTCGCCTTCTATCTTGTACTTGCAAATTCCTACGGTAATTTACTCACCGGTCGGTTTCAATCGACAAATTGATGTACCCGTATTTCTTGTAATCTTACTTTAACTAGATTTTTATGCTACAACGCAGATTTAGCGACAAATGCGAAAGTTTCGTAACATTGCGCAAAATCGCGGTTGTTCAATGTGATCGATAATGATTCTAGAATATTTTCACGAAAACACGAGTGATCCTGTGCTTCTGTCCGTTACAACCAACTGCACTGGCAATTGCGATTATCGAAAGTCAAAGGGTCGATTGCCGCTACGTTCAGGATGTTCCAATCATGTTCCGCGACCATCATTTAACATTTAACGTTAAATTAAATATTATCTTGATGCTTTGACGCTTTGACAAATTTTCAACGGAAAATTCAAGATGCTTTATGCAATATTCTTTACAGAAGACAATTATTTTTTCCATAATGTCCAACGACTCCATGTACCGATTACGATTATCGAACTAATTTAGTTTCTACTTCGTTACGACAAGCTGCAGACTTGTCGCTATAGTCAGGATGTTCCGATCATGTTCCGCGACCATAATTTTACGATACATATAAATTAAATATTATCTAGCCAGCGACGCTTTGACGAATTTTCTACAGAAAAATCAAGATGACTTATGCAATATTCTTAGAAGTCAATTATTTTCGCCATAATGTCGAACGACTCCATTATTGATTGCGATTATCGAACGACGGCCATTACCAATTTCGCGACATTCCTAAATGCACCTCACTCCCCAAAAATTTCCAACGGTCAACCGAAATCCATTCTACGCAAGTACCTCTCTGACAAACCTAAACATATCCCCATCCTAAAACAAAATAAACGAAATATTTACCTCTGAACACCTACCGCTCTTTTCTCAGGTTCCGATGTTAAATTCCTCCACAACGGAAATCGCCTAATCTTTGATACATATAAATTAAATATTATCTAGCCAGCGACGCTTTGACAAATTTTCTACAGAAAATTCAAGATGCTTTATACAATATTCTTAGAAGTCAATTGTGTTCGCCATAATGTCGAACGACTCCATTATTGATTGCGATTATCGAACGACGGCCATTACCAATTTCGCGACATTCCTAAATGCACCTCCCCCCCACAAATTTCCAATGGTCTACTGAAATCCATTCTACGCAAGTACCTCTCTTACAAACTTAAACATATTCCCATCCTAAAACAAAATAAACGAAATATTTACCTCCGAGCAGCTACACCCCTTTTCTCAGGTTCCGATGTTAATTTCCTCCACAACGGAAATCGCCTAATCTTTGATACATATAAATTAAATATTATCTAGCCAGCGACGCTTTGACAAATTTTCTACAGAAAATTCAAGATGCTTTATGCAATATTCTTAGAAGTCAATTATTTTCGCCATAATATCGAACGACTCCATTATTGATTGCGATTATCGAACGACGGCCATTACCAATTTTGCGACATTCCTAAATGCACCTCACCCCCCAAAAATGTCCAACGGCCAACTGAAATCCATGCTACGCAAGTACCTCTCTTACAAACTTAAACATATTCCCATTCTAAAACAAAATAAACGAAATATTTACCTCTGAACACCTACACCTCTTTTCTCAGGTTCGGATGTTAATTTCGTCGACAACGGAAATCGCCTAGTCTTCGATACATATAAATTAAACATTATCTAGCCAGCGACGCTTTGACAAATTTTCTACAGAAAATTCAAGATGCTTTATGCAATATTCTTTACAGAAGACAATTATTTTTTCCATAATGCCGAACAACTCCATATACCGATTACGATTATCGAACGACGGCCATTACCAATTTCGCGACATTCCTAAATGCACCTCCTCCCCACAAATTTCCAACGGCCAACTGAAATCCATTCTACGCAAGTACCTCTCTTACAAACTTAAACATATTCCCATCCTAAAATAAAATAAACGAAATATTTACCTCCGAGCACCTACCCCCCTTTTCTCAGGTTCCGATGTTAATTTCCTCCACAACGGAAATCGCCTAATCTTCGATACATATAAATTAAATATTATCTAGCCTGCGACGCTTTGACAAAATTTTTTACAGAAAATTCAAGGTGCTTTATGCAATATTCTTAGAAGTCAATTATTTTCGGCATAATGTCCAACGACTCCATATTGATTGCGATTATCGAACGACGGCCATTACCAATTTCGCGACATTCCTAAATGCACCTCACCCCCCAAAAATTTCCAACGGCCAACTGAAATCCATTCTACGCAAGTGCCTCTCTTAAAAACTGAAACATATTCCCATCCTAAAACAAAATAAACGAAATATTTACCTCTGAACACCTACCCCTCTTTTCTCAGGTTCCGATGTTAATTTCGTCGGCAACGGAAATCGTCTAGTCTTCTACCCGCACCCCACCATTTTTCGTCCTTGCATCGAAGCAGTATCGGATTATGTGGGAAAATGTGCATAAGATCCTTCACCCCGATGATCCGACTATTCGAAGTTCTTCCCTGCTTCGCGTGCTTCGTAACGCGGGCGGATAATTTGCGAGGCACACAAAAATTCAGTTAATATTCGCGATTAATTACGGACGATTTTCCCGCACGACATCGTCCGATTCCGCGTAAATCCGGTCACTGTTCAAAAAACCGCGTTTCGACCGCAACGCTACTGACGGAAACCTGGAGTACTACGTCGAAAGAGATATATCGATATGCCAAGAATTCGAATATTCCAAAGAACAGTACCTTCATTTTGTGTAGCTCTTCTAAAGGTTATTGTGATTGATAATCTTCGAATATCATGAAATATACTTGGGAACGAATTGTTATGTAAGCATGCAGTTTTCTGGGTAGGAATAAGAATGGAACTGTGTGTTACTAAAATCGATAATATCGTTTATCGAGGTTCCTCGTTTTTACGCAAAATAAAAGTGGCGCGTTTAATCAGTTTAATGTCTTTCTATGCTTTCGTTGTTCGTGGATGTATTTACTTTACGGTTACGCGCGAAATTTGTACATTTATTTTATTAGGTACACTATTCGCATATTCTATTATGATATTATATCATTGTTCATCTTTTCCTTTTCCACATTTCTTTAGAGATGTATAAAACATGGATATTTTTTACATTGTCGTACACTATTCAGATGTATTTACTAACGGTTACGCGCGAAATTTGTATGTTTATTCTATTAGGTACACAATTCGCATGTTCTAATATGATATTATATCATTGTTCATCTTTTCCTTTTCCATATTTCTTTAGAGATGTATAAAACATGGATATTTTTTACATTGTCGTACACTATTCAGATGTATTTACTAACGGTTACACGCGAAATTTGTATATTTATTTTATTAGGTACACTATTCGCATATTCTATCATGATGGTATATCATTGTTCATCTTTTCCTTTTTCGCATTTCTTTATAGTTGTATAAAACATGGATATTTTTTACATTGTCGTACACTATTCAGATGTATTTACTAACGGTTACACGCGAAATTTGTATATTTATTCTATTAGGTACACAATTCGCATGTTCTAATATGATATTATATCATTGTTCATTTTTTCCTTTTCCACATTTCTTTATAGATGTATAAAACTCGGATATTTTTTACATTGTCGTACATTATTCAGATGTTCCCTCTTGATGGTATATTATTGTTTGTTCTTTCCTTTTCGACATTTCATTGTGCATGTGTGAAATACGATGGATATGCGACTGCTATGAATAATCCCATATACAAACTATTAACACTTTGACTAACATGATGGTCACCATGATGGTGAACGAAGAATAACATTTATATGAACGTATTCACATAGCATCATTTTTCCCAGTCATAAATAAACGAATAACTAAAACTGGTGTAAGCACCCCTCTGCCCACAATATATTCGATCCTACCTTACATACTGCATACAGTTTTCTTTTACCGACGCAAGAAATTTGACTGAAGATCGAAAATATTCGCAATGGGTAGCAATTATTATTTTATAAATGCAGTCGTTATTAGAATAGTGATGCGATCCTTTGGTCTCCAATACCTGCACATTACTTACATTTTGCATAATTCAGTCGAACGCTGTATTATTTCATAGCTTCGCCGTTCTAATATAGTAAAATACGCTTGGCAGTCAACGTGTTAACAGGAATCAATGAAAACGTTGGACATGGATCCAACAATCAACCGAGAATAACATTTATATGAACGTATTCACATGGCATAATTTTTCCCAGTCATAAATAAACGAATAACTAAAACTGGTGTAAGCACCCTTCTGTCCACAATATATTCGATCCTGCCTTACATACTAGATACAGTTTTCTTTTACACCACCAAAAATATCCCATTCACAATTTTGCTATGTTATGATCAACGTTCGTTGGTCTGTTGTACTTCGAGCATCACGTATGAAGCAAATAAGTAAAAAAACTAAGTAGTAACTAAATAAAAATTTTTCCCTCCCCAACTCGTCAAACATTGACTCAAGCGCAAAACGTCAGTGAAAATTGAGGTTAACCGTCCATCAACAGTACAAGCCAAAAACGCAGTAAATCCGCATACATCCTCATATAAATATTTCGTAAACGAAGAATTCCAACGATGCAAGCCAACAGATTAAAGAAAGAACTAGTACAATTGATGGAAAGTCCGCCGGAAGGCATTTGTTGCTACCTAAAAGATGACAAGATAAAGAACCTGCGTGCAACTGTCATTGGACCACATGGGAGTCTTTACAGTGGCAAAGCTTTTGAGTTGGAAGTCGAAATAACGGATAGATATCCGTTTGAACCCCCACGTGTCAAATTTCTGACTTCTGTCTACCATCCGAACATCGACAGCAGTGGGAGAATATGCTTGGATCTTCTGAAAATGCCGCCTTCCGGTGGTTGGAAGCCTTCGCTCAATTTGAAGAATCTGCTGGTTGCTATTCAGCAGTTACTAGAGCATCCAAACTTCGACGATCCGCTGGTGGGCGAGATCGCTGATGAGTATCGCTTTAATAAAGCTGAATACGAACGAAAAGCACGTGCGTCATAAACTATTTTAGGATAAGGTGTGGAGGTGATACAATAATTGTGATAAGTTGATCCAGCGATTCCGATTGTGATGTACACATTTTTTGTATATTTATGTGAGGATTGTCGTGCGGGGTGTTATTGAACTGTTTTATTTGAAAGTGATATGGTTTGGACTAAATCAGATTTCTAAAGAGGCTGAAGCCGATGTGGTTTTAGGTGATTATTTGAGAGCACGATGCAAATACAGGAGGGTGTACAAGTTTTCTTTCAAGGAAATAGAACGATTGCAGTAGAATGAATTCCTGTCATTGTGTGTAGGTGTTTTCTTGTATGTTTCCTTTAAAATTAACGTCATAAGCGTAGATGGGTGTTCTCCCAAAAGCCATAAATTAAACGATAGTTTAATGTGTGGAGAACAATTGTGATAAGATTTAATCCAGCGATTCTAATTGTGATATTCACATTTCATGTATGTTTATTTTATGATTGCCATGTGGAATGTTATTGAGTTGCTACTTTTGAAACTGATATATATTGGAATATATGAGGTTTTCAAAAGGACCTCAGTTTGTACCTAACAATGGTCTAGGTGATTATTTGAAAACTCTACACATATTACTTCAAGAAAACAGTTTAATTGTAGTAAAATAGATCCCGATTCCTGTCTTTATATAGGTATATTTTTGTATGTTTAATTTAAGACAATCACAAGTGTAATTAGTTTTGTTTTTCAAAAGTGATTTGAATCTACTTTTGTCTGGGGACACTTAAAGCTTCTAAATGAAAGACATGCATTTGTACCTCTTGGGTTTAGATCATTATTTGAAAACTATTGATACTGCTTTGAAGGAATAGCATGTGATAAGGTTTAACACAAAGCCTCCTATTTTTATGTACACATTTCTCTGTATATTTAATAGTGTTTAATCATGTATAATGATACATCTATTTTTTACTGTATTTAAATGTTAATGAGGGAGAGTCCAATACTCTGACACTTATAATTTAATAAAAAAAGGACTTTGATACGCGTACCGCTCATTTCGTAATTAAGATGTACTTGGAATCCTCTTTTTTTTCACTCGGAGATGTACATACGAGAAGTAATCGGTACTCGTATCGCGTTACGTAATTAATAAATTTCTTTGTTACATTCTGTGTTCCTCCCATCGTTAAATACTGTACATTCAATAATTAATCGCTATTCGCTTAGATACGAGAGAAAATCATTTGCAAGGAAAGGGACGTGAGACATACGTATCCTACAATGTAATTAGTTTCGAAAGCTCAAGGTACGAGCGAAGTTAGTCGATCTGCACGAAGAACACTCGGCGGAAGAATTTGCACTTACAGTGACCACATTTACACGATTCCATTCTTATAACATAAAATTACTTTATTACGCCGCTGATTATCGTGTAATGTCCGCAAAACGAATGGCTAGTATATGGCTTCTGCGACGCCATTTTGCTTCCGTCGGATTTCAATAGCAGCATCAACAGAAAGCGTTAGAAACATATGTGATAAGAAAGGGTGCGGTATTAATTAAAAAGAAAAAAAAATCGCATCGCAACCATGTTCTCGACTAAATTGTATCGAATTATTATATCGGTATAAAACTTATCGTTTAGGAAAGTCTTGAGTTTTAAAACGGAAAAACCTACGAGAGTCTCTCTTTTCTCTAATTTATACAGTTAGTACGTCATTGGTTAGTTATCGTTAACTGTAGTCCGTTATACTGTTTTATCATTACCGTTTATCGTCTAGCGTGATATAATAGTGGCAACAGAATGTCGACTCGTGTTCCGTTATAGCTGTCGCCTTACGTCAGGATACGAGATACATTGCTTTTGTAACGAACGCCCGACATGAAAAGTCCGATGCGCGGTCAAATGTAGAATCGTCAAAGATACATATTGCGAGAGAGATTTCAGAAGTAGATTATCGCGTACGCTTCATTCAATAGCACGGAGCAAGGTGTTTATACGGTGACATACACTCGTGCCTTACTGTTTTCGTTGAACGCTGAACCTATTCGTATGACGTACATCACTCGTTGATTTGATACTCGAAGTTACCTATATCATTTTTCCCAAATTAACCGTCGCTGGAAGATCATCTCTCGCTACTCCAGTAGCTTTTGCCGATTACCTCTGAAAAAGGAAATTTAATAACATGGAAAACCGTAGATATTTGCAATACTATTTTAAATTCAGTAATTAGTTCTGTGAGACTTGACTCGACTGACACCTGAATTTTCTTAACACGTTGACTGCCATGGTGGTCACCGGTGACCGGCGCAAAAGATTTTACTGTAAATGCAAAAAAATTCGCCATGAAACCTATTTGCAATCTTGTAAAAGACCATTGATATTGGAATGATGCTTCAATACTTTGGCTTCTAATAACTCTGCGTTACCTAATTTGGCTTCTGACAAGTCTGCGTTATTTTCAATTTGCACGATTTAATCATACTGTGCAGTATTTCATCGCATCGCGATTCATTTTGCACGATTTAATCATACAATTGATATTGGAACGATGCTTCTGCTGTGCAGTATTTTATTGAATCGCGGTTCTAATATAGCAAAATACTCTTGGCAGTCAACGTGTTAATGACACTGTTGGAGAAATGTTCTTTTGTAGACAGGGGTCCTAGCAAAGAAATAATAGAATCTGCGAGAACTTGGTCTCCTATCCATACTTTCGATAATAATTTAGCCTTATAACATCCAATATGTTCAGTAATAACACAAGAAAATGATTGCATCAGCATTTACTTGGGCAGTGAAGGAATGTAAAGGTTCAATGGTTGAAAGTGGAAAACTGGGGATACGTTTCCATACACGCGACGAAACACGTATTGTATTAGTTCAAATTGATTCAATAAACTTGTTCCATTTTTAGTTTCTCGTCTAGCCGTCGTTTAAAACTTGCCTGTGCGATTGTTCACTGGGCTACGACTGCGCGAATAACTTCGACTATAGCTGCGACGACTCCCACGGCAGTTTCTTTCTCTGCTGTGACTTCGGCTTCGACTTCTCGAGTAGCTTCTCTCCTTTCCATTACGACCACCGCGCGATCGCCATCTGTTTCTGCCACCTATTAACGTAACGTCATTACATAGCACACGTTTCGCAAGCAACCAAAATTAACTCTTTTCGGACGCATGTCTGCTCTCAGACACCATAGCCTTTTTACCGTTCCGGTCGTATGTCTGCTTTCAGACACCAAAACATAAAACCGTTCTAATCATATACTGTAGTCATCCATGTATCAGTTTACAATTTATCTGCACAAATATAAATATCTAATGGATCTATTTACGAACTCATGCGACCTATTCAAGAATTCTTATCATTTGGAGATAACGAAATCCAGTGCGAACAAAAGCTATTATTTCTCGCTCGACATGCAATACGCTGAGGTAAGCTGGAAACCTGCACATAATGCGCCATTGCGAAGACGTAAGAAGTAAAAATTGCGCTGTATGTTCTAATAGAAACATTAAGGGCGGAAGACGTCAAACAAATTATTTTTGCAGTACTTGCAGTCGAAAACTAGGGATTGCACATTGGAGATTGTTTTGAAAAATTCCACACATTGCAGAACTATAAAATATAATTTTTAAAAAAAAAAAAAAAAAAAAAACATTAAAATATATTATTCTATAAACATATAAATAAAGTTATCATAAGAATTAATAAATCTTATTTATTCTTCATAATCCTGCATGTTATGTATCACTGCGCTTTCAGCGGAAATTAATTCCGGCCAGTACGATACCCATGTCCAAATTAAATACGTCCGAAAAGGGTTAAAAACTACCTGACGCTACTATAATTAAATAATAATTCATTTCTATGTATTACACGGTTATACGATGGCAGTATACCCCATTTGTCACTAAGAGAATATCTAAATGCAAGAGATGTAACATATTGAACGCCCAGTATAAATTTAGTATGCACATAAGCTGCTGACAACGACTGGTTTGCTTTTTCAATACAACCGAAGCTGATAGGTAATAAGTGAAAATCTCAAGACGGGCTTTTAGTTATAGAATTAACCTGTCGTTAATGTAACAGCGCTGATAGTATAACGAGTAATTTGATAATTTGAAAAATAATCTTAAGGAATAATTGTAGATGGGCAAATATCTAAAAGAAATCTAAAAAAACTGCGATTGACCATTGTACAACAATGATCGGAAGATAGTACACTACCAAATTGTACACTAGTATTTACATACGCAAATTATAACGGTATTTGATCACTAAGCTACATACACGCATGGTACTAGTCTCAGGGCAGTATACTACCAAAGTATAAATGAAATCCAGCAGCGTTAATATAAGAACGCAATCCAAAATGTCAAGTTGTGCCATATGAAGAAGAACTATCGCCGATATTTTGTGCTGACGTTGAATATCAGGGTACCTCTATGCCTGCCGTATGCTCCAGCCTTTCCATCAGCCAACTCAAGCAACTTAGGATTTATCACTTGATTCGCTTCTTTCAACACTTGAATCAGATCGTTCGCCTTGTTAGAGTTATTCGGCGTGAAAAACGTGTACGCCGTTCCTGTTTTCTGCCGACGCCCTGTTCGGCCAATACGATGAACGTAATCTTCTGAACAAGAGGGGTAGTCAAAGTTTATAACAAACTTTACGTCTTCAACGTCTGAAACGAATGGTTCATGTTAATCGGTGTCACTTTCTGCTCAATCGTCTCGGTAAGGACAGACATTTGGTTATAGATAACAGTGCCGCAAAAAGTATATGGAATATATATTGCAAATATTTGCAGTCTGTATGGTTCGAAACTAAACGAGAAAAAAAAAAGAAAAAAAAAAGGTAGTACGCGATAGACCCTAGCTGTTAATACGCTCTCCAAGATGTGTTGTCGTTAATATTGATCTTTTGCTTCTGGCGTGAGAATGTTTTCTTAAGGGAAACAGGCAATCGGAAAGTGTTTAGTGTGTACGAGAGAACAGAGTGACATATATGTGTACATGTTTGTGCAAGCTTTAAATTGTTCTACTGTTGACATTTGCAAGGAAACCCACAAGCCTTCAGTGTCAAGATGTATTTAAAGAGGCAGGTCTGAGAAAACGTAAGATGACACACACGTACTATTAAATGCTCCTCATGTAACTTTAGATATGTAATTACGTTCAAACTCCGAACAATGCATAATCACCTTAGTTTCGCACAGATCTTTCCAAAGTGCATACAGATCTTTTCAAAAGTCTTGTGGGTATTATGTACTAACAATGAAAAATTATAAAATGGATATATACAGAAATTCTGCTCTATTCTAGCTTGCGTGACTTATTGATTTATGTTTACGTGAGCAGGTTTTGTCAGAGAGCGTTTTTGAACAAATTATGAATTGTGAAACAAAGACAAACCACTGCGTTTAGAACGACTGTGGTCACTTTTATGTGTATTAGTGTCACTGACTAGTGTTTCACGGATTGTTGTGCCATGACTACAGAGTTCTAGTCTAGCAAAATCGACAATATCGGTTCGACGGTAAACCACGGCATTGAAAAAATATCTATGCCATTAGCAATATTACAAACCCGAGGCGAATTGAATCTATTATTTTCTAAAATGTTAAAGCAACGGTCGATATTAAAACATAAACGAGTGTGACAAATACAGAGACACTACAAACCACAACTATGCAGCCATCTTATACTAAGCCATACAATGTAACTATAGCCACTAACTCTCTAAATTGTTAGTTGAAAAAAGACCTAACGTCGATTCTATGCTAGACCAAAACCTTGCAAGTAAGTTGAACGTCACAAATGATAAGAATCACGAAACTCGGTTCAATGTAATGTTAAAGAGAACAGAATCGTGACACTTAGATCTTTACTGTGTACAAAAGTTAGTAATATGAATACAAATGAACGATGTAACTGTTACGAGGATTAGAAAAAGGTGAGGTTGGGAGTACGAACAGTTTTAGATATAGATATAAAAGTGATGTAAATATCGACATACGAAATATATATTATATATATATGTATATATACGCACGTACAGGGTGTATCAAAGTATCTGGTGCAAAGCTTTACGGATCGCTCGGGGGTATCGTTCTGACTGAACACAAATAATACCACTACCCATTTCCATTCCACAAGCAATCCATTTTCGTTAATTCCGCAACTATACTCCTACGACTATGGTCTCCCACCCACGTGCTTTCAAATCTCCCACTTTCTCATTAACACTTTGACTGCCACGGTGGTCACCGGTGACCGCCGCAAAAGATTTTACTAAAAAGCAATTAATATTGGAACGGTGCTTCAATAATTTGGCTTCTGACAAGTCTGCGTTACTTTCAATTTGCACGATTTAACTATACTGTGCAGTATTTCATCGCATCGCGATTCTAACATAAAAATTCGCAATGAAGCCAATTTGCAATCTTGCAAAAGCAATTGATATTGGAACGGTGCTTCAATAATTTGGCTTCTGACAAGTCTGCGTTACTTTCAATTTGCACGATTTAATCATACTGTGCAGTATTTCATCGCATCGCGATTCTAAAATAAAAATCGCAATGAAGCCAATTTGCAATCTTGTAAACGCAATTGATATTGGAACGGTGCTTCAATAATTTGGCTTCTGACAAGTCTGCGTTACTTTCAATTTGCACGATTTATCATACTCTGCAGTATTTCATCGCATCGCGATTCTAACATAAAAATTCGCAATGAAGCCAATTTGCAATCTTGTAAAAGCAATTGATGTTGGAACGGTGCTTCAATAATTTGGCTTCTGACAAGTCTGCGTTACTTTCAATTTGCACGATTTAACTATACTGTGCAGTATTTCATCGCATCGCGATTCTAACATAAAAATTCGCAATGAAGCTAATTTGCAATCTTGTAAAAGCAATTGATATTGGAACGGTGCTTCAATAATTTGGCTTCTGACAAGTCTGCGTTATTTTCAATTTGCACGATTTAATCATACTGTGCAGTATTTCATCGCATCGCGATTCTAACATAAAAATTCGCAATGAAGCTAATTTGCAATCTTGTAAAAGCAATTGATATTGGAACGGTGCTTCAATAATTTGGCTTCTGACAAGTCTGCGTTACTTTCAATTCGCACGATTTAATCATACTGTGCAGTATTTCATCGCATCGCGATTCTAAAATAAAATTCGCAATGAAGCCAATTTTCAATCTTGTAAAAGCAATTGATATTGGAACGGTGCTTCAATAATTTGGCTTCTGACCAGTCTGCGTTATTTTCAATTTGCACGATTTAATCATACTGTGCAGTATTTCATCGCATCGCGGTTCTAACATAAAAATTTGCAATGAAGCCAATTTGCAATCTTGTAAAAGCAATTGATGTTGGAACGGTGCTTCAATAATTTGGCTTCTGACAAGTCTGCGTTACTTTCAATTCGCACGATTTAATCATACTGTGCAGTATTTCATCGCATCGCGATTCTAACATAAAAATTCGCAATGAAGCTAATTTGCAATCTTGTAAAAGCAATTGATATTGGAACGGTGCTTCAATCATTTGGCTTCTGACAAGTCTGCGTTATTTTCAATTTGCACGATTTAATCATACTGTGCAGTATTTCATCGCATCGCGATTCTAACATAAAAATTCGCAATGAAGCCAATTTGCAATCTTGTAAAAGCAATTGATGTTGGAACGGTGCTTCAATAATTTGGCTTCTGACAAGTCTGCGTTACTTTCAATTTGCACGATTTAATCATACTGTGCAGTATTTCATCGCATCGCGATTCTAACATAAAAATTCGCAATGAAGCCAATTTGCAATCTTGTAAAAGCAATTGATATTGGAACGCTGCTTCGATAATTTGGTTTCTGACAAGTTTGCGTTACTTTTAATTTGCACGATTTAATCATACTGTGCAGTATTTCATCGCATCGCGATTCTAACATAAAAATCGCAATGAAGCCAATTTGCAATCTTGTAAAAGCAATTGATATTGGAACGGTGCTTCAATAATTTGGCTTCTGACAAGTCTGCGTTATTTTCAATTTGCACGATTCAATCATACTGTGCAGTATTTCATCGCATCGCGATTCTAAAATAAAAATCGCAATGAAGCCAATTTGCAATCTTGTAAAAACAATTGATATTGGAACGGTGCTTCAATAATTTGGCTTCTGACAAGTCTGCGTTACTTTCAATTTGCACGATTTAACTATACTGTGCAGTATTTCATCGCATCGCGATTCTAACATAAAAATTCGCAATGAAGCTAATTTGCAATCTTGTAAAAGCAATTGATATTGGAACGGTGCTTCAATAATTTGGCTTCTGACAAGTCTGCGTTACTTTCAATTTCCACGATTTAATCATACTGTGCAGTATTTCATCGCATCGCGATTCTAAAATAAAAATCGCAATGAAGCCAATTTGCAATCTTGTAAACGCAATTGATATTGGAACGATGCTTCAATAATTTGGCTTCTGACAAGTCTGCGTTATTTTCAATTTGCACGATTTAATCATACTGTGCAGTATTTCATCGCATCGCGATTCTAACATAAAAATTCGCAATGAAGCCAATTTGCAATCTTGTAAAAGCAATTGATATTGGAACGGTGCTTCAATAATTTGGCTTCTGACAAGTCTGCGTTACTTTCAATTTGCACGATTGAATCATACTGTGCAGTATTTCATCGCATCGCGATTCTAACATAAAAATTCGCAATGAAGCCAATTTGCAATCTTGTAAAAGCAATTGATATTGGAACGGTGCTTCAATAATTTGGCTTCTGACAAGTCTGCGTTACTTTCAATTTGCACGATTTAATCATACAGTGCAGTATTTCATCGCATCGCGATTCTAACATAAAAATTCGCAATGAAGCCAATTTGCAATCTTGTAAAAGCAATTGATATTGGAACGGTGCTTCAATAATTTGGCTTCTGACAAGTCTGCGTTACTTTAAATTTGCACGATTGAATCATACTGTGCAGTATTTCATCGCATCGCGATTCTAACATAAAAATTCGCAGTGAAGCTAATTTGCAATCTTGTAAAAGTAATTGATATTGGAACGGTGCTTCAATAATTTGGCTTCTGACAAGTCTGCGTTACTTTCAATTTGCACGATTTAATCATACTGTGCAGTATTTCATCGCATCGCGATTCTAAAATAAAAATCGCAATGAAGCCAATTTGCAATATTGTAAAAGCAATTGATATTGGAACGGTGCTTCAATAATTTGGCTTCTGACAAGTCTGCGTTACTTTCAATTTGCACGATTGAATCATACTGTGCAGTATTTCATCGCATCGCAATTCTAACATAAAAATTCGCAATGAAGCTAATTCGCAATCTTGTAAAAGCAATTGATATTGGAACGGTGCTTCAATAATTTGGCTTCTGACAAGTCTGCGTTACTTTCAATTTGCACGATTTAATCATACTGTGCAGTATTTCATCGCATCGCGATTCTAACATAAAAATTCGCAATGAAGCCAATTTGCAATCTTGTAAAAGCAATTGATGTTGGAACGGTGCTTCAATAATTTGGCTTCTGACATTCTGCGTTACTTTCAATTTGCACGATTGAATCATACTGTGCAGTATTTCATCGCATCGCGATTCTAAAATAAAAATCGCAATGAAGCCAGTTTGCAATCTTGTAAAAGCAATTGATATTGGAACGGTGCTTCAATAATTTGGCTTCTGACAAGTCTGTGTTACTTTCAATTTGCACGATTTAACTATACTGTGCAGTATTTCATCGCATCGCGATTCTAACATAAAAATTCGCAATGAAGCTAATTTGCAATCTTGTAAAAGCAATTGATATTGGAACGCTGCTTCAATAATTTGGCTTCTGACAATTCTGCGTTACTTTCAATTTGCACGATTTAATCATACTGTGCAGTATTTCATCGCATCGCGATTCTAACATAAAAATTCGCAATGAAGCCAATTTGCAATCTTGTAAAAGCAATTGATATTGGAACAGTGCTTCGATAATTTGGCTTCTGACAAGTCTGCGTTACTTTCAATTTGCACGATTTAACTTTACTGTGCAGTATTTCATCGCATCGCGATTCTAACATAAAAATTCGCAATGAAGCCAATTTGCAATCTTGTAAAAGCAATTGATGTTGGAACGGTGCTTCAATAATTTGGCTTCTGACAAGTCTGCGTTACTTTCAATTTGCACGATTGAATCATACTGTGCAGTATTTCATCGCATCGCGATTCTAACATAAAAATTCGCAATGAAGCCAATTTGCAATCTTGTAAAAGCAATTGATGTTGGAACGGTGCTTCAATAATTTGGCTTCTGATATTCTGCGTTACTTTCAATTTGCACGATTGAATCATACTGTGCAGTATTTCATCGCATCGCGATTCTAACATAAAAATTCGCAATGAAGCTAATTTGCAATCTTGTAAAAGCAATTGATATTGGAACGGTGCTTCAATAATTTGGCTTCTGAGAAGTCTGCGTTATTTTCAATTTGCACGATTTAATCATACTGTGCAGTATTTCATCGCATCGCGATTCTAACATAAAAATTCGCAATGAAGCCAATTTGCAATCTTGTAAAAGCAATTGATGTTGGAACGGTGCTTCAATAATTTGGCTTCTGACAAGTCTGCGTTACTTTCAATTTGCACAATTTAATCATACTGTGCAGTATTTCATCGCATCGCGATTCTAACATAAAAATTCGCAATGAAGCTAATTTGCAATCTTGTAAAAGCAATTGATATTGGAACGGTGCTTCAATAATTTGGCTTCTGACAAGTCTGCGTTACTTTCAATTTGCACGATTGAATCATACTGTGCAGTATTTCATCGCATCGCGATTCTAAAATAAAAATTCGCAATGAAGCTAATTTGCAATCTTGTAAAAGCAATTGATATTGGAACGGTGCTTCAATAATTTGGCTTCTGACAAGTCTGCGTTAATTTCAATTTCCACGATTTAATCATACTGTGCAGTATTTCATCGCATCGCGGTTCTAACATAAAAATTCACAATGAAGCCAATTTGCAATCTTGTAAAAGCAATTAATGTTGGAACGGTGCTTCAATTATTTGGCTTCTGACAAGTCTGCGTTACTTTCAATTCGCACGATTTAATCATACTGTGCAGTATTTCATCGCATCGCGATTCTAACATAAAAATTCGCACTGAAGCCAATTTGCAATCTTGTAAAAGCAATTGATATTGGAACGGTGCTTCAATAATTTGGCTTCTGACAAGTCTGCGTTACTTTCAATTTGCACGATTTAATCATACTGTGCAGTATTTCATCGCATCGCGGTTCTAACTTAAAAATTCGCAATGAAGCCAATTTGCAATCTTGTAAAAGCAATTGATGTTGGAACGGTGCTTCAATAATTTGACTTCTGACAAGTCTGCGTTACTTTCAATTTCCACGATTTAATCATACTGTGCAGTATTTCATCGCATCGCGATTCTAACATAAAAATTTGCAATCTTGTAAAAGCAATTGATGTTGGAACGGTGCTTCAATAATTTGGCTTCTGACAAGTCTGCATTACTTTCAATTCGCACGATTTAACTATACTGTGCAGTATTTCATCGTATCGCGGTTCTAACATAGCAAAATACGCTTGGCAGTCAACGTGTTAAATGCAAATGTTTTCCTTATTCCCTCGAAACCACACCGCCTAGGACCCGCAAAGCACGGCATAGCCTTTGATGCGCCCTGTATCCTTTAAGATCTGTTAATTTGACTTTACTATCATACTAAAATTAGGCAGTGGGCGAGTGTCGCTAGCAACGTACGGACAGGGCCTGGCTGTATGCGCTCGCTCCAGCTACAGCCTCCGCCGCTCTGTTGCTACAGGGCACACAATAGAGGCTCTGGCATCAGCTTATCATGCCACCGCCTCTGACATCGGACCGTTGTTGGGTCTGATTAGCTCGAGCGGCCAGCGCAGGGGACTCTATTCTGGCAACAATGACCTGGCCTGCCCAGATGGCGTACAGCGCAGCGTAGGATTGAGATATCCAGTATGTAGGTAGGTAAAGTAGTAGGTCCCGATTTGGCCCGGACTTGGCCCTTCACGCAATTGAAGGATAGAGGCACGGCGTCGCAGCCAGCGCAGACAATGCAAACCAGTGCACCACCGAACATACAGGCGGCGGGCACCCCCAATATGCTTTGCATTACCCGGCGTGGGCCTGCGCGCAATGTGCCTCTGCAATGCAAACAAACATCCAGCCGCGTTAGCTACATGTTCAAAACTCCATCCCTCTCTTCTTTCCTGTATTCACTCATCTTTTCTCGCTAGTCTTTAGTCAGTGTGATTTTGATAATTTCGTTAGCGGGCGAAATCTCGCGGTCTATTGTTCGTTAGAGGCAAACGGAAAGTCAATAAATAATACGTGTGCTGAGAGAGAGACTGATGAAAATCAAATATTTATGTGAAACATTGATACAGAGAATTTACTAAGGCTGCTTTATATAGGCCCGCGACGATCGCTTAGACGTCGTTACTGCCCGAATTGTGCGAATTTAGTTCAGTCGTTCTCGTATTATGACCCAGCGCGGAGTTCTGTGTCTTTGGACTCTCGAAACTTTTCGTCGCGCGGAACAACGGCTAAGCTAGCTACGTATAGATGTGTATGCTAGGTATCAACGATCAAATTGCGAAGTAATGAACGTGTGCCACTGATTACAAATGCATTACGTACCATTAAGTAACGAGAAAATATATATAGATAGATAGACATGTCGAGTAAAAGCAAGATGAAACATATAAGACACAGAAAGTAAGACTACTTTAAGATATATCTTTTTTTCTTAACAATATGGCAAACTCATACTCTTCCAAATAGACGTTGACTTTTAACTACTTGTACGCGATCAAATCATTCTTAGAGAAAAAAATGTAACTTTTCTTTTTTTATGCGAAATACAATATCAAGACTGTGTATTCTTTACTGTTTGAATGTTAGTGAAATAGAAGAAATGAGCTTACTCACCGAGTCCACGTGCTGCAACGTCAGTTGCCACCAGAATTGGCGCTTTTCCCGATCTGAAATCTGCAAGAAACGTATGTCATTTAAAGGAAGTATTTAAATGATGTTCTTTAACCCTTTGACTGCTATGGACGCATATATGCGTCCGCCGAAATCTATCGGTGTCGACTATGGACGCATATATGCGTTTCTCAATCGTTTCGATTTCTTACCTACTGCAGCCACAATTATCAACGTATGAAATAAATACAGATGCGTTCATTATCAAATAATTTTCTTGCATTATTTTATTTGGCGTAAACGAAGAATTATTATTATAACTTAGTTGCGCCTTACATAATCAATCAATAGAGTACACACTAGCGAAAAGTATCTCGTCCTCAGCAAACGCTTCGGCCGGGAGGATTTAGCAGTCAAAGGGTTATCGAAATTAAATATAATACCTGCGCATACATACCTTGTAACACCCAATCTCTCTCTTGTTGCGTTTTATCGCCGTGTATACAGACGGCTGGCCAACCGTCCCGTTTCATTTTTCTTGTGATCTCGTCAACCCTCCGCTTTGTCTCAATAAACACAATCGTCTTATTCTCGTTTTCAGCCATAATCTCTTTCAACAGCGTACTCAACCTGCAAACGACACCCAACACTCATCATACCACCATACAAGTTCCCCAGACCAAACAAAATGCCTGAATATTACGCTTACTTATTTTCCTTTTCGTAGTCCTGACAAACGTCGATTATCTGCAGAATATTGTGGTTCGCCGCTAGCTGGAGGGAACCGACGTTGATCTGCGCGTAATCCTTCAAGAAATCCTCGGCCAGATTCTTCACCTCCTTAGGCCACGTCGCAGACCACATCAACGTTTGCCGATCGGGCCTGATCTGTTCTATAATCTTTTTGATCTGCGGCTCGAAGCCCATGTCCAACATTCTGTCCGCCTCGTCCAGCACCAAATACGTGCACCTCTTAAGATTCGTTCTTCCGGACTCCAGGAAATCAAGCAGTCGGCCTGGCGTGGCGATAACGATTTCTACTCCACCGTCTAAGTCCCTGGCTTGGGCACCTTTTGGGGCCCCGCCGTATAGACAAGTGTTTCTGATTCCAGACGAGTGGCCGAAGTCATCTGCGACCTGCTGAATTTGTTGGGCTAACTCCCGGGTCGGGGCCAGGACCAAAGCGATGGGGCCGTCTTTCCGACCTAACTTAGGCTGGCTGTTAATGTGAACGATCGCAGGTAAGATGTACGACAACGTCTTCCCCGAACCAGTGGAAGCAATTCCGACCATGTCTCGTCCACTCAGTGCGATGGGCCAACCTTGTGCTTGGATCGACGTCGGTTCCGTGAAACCTTGTCTCCTGAGAGAGTAGGAAAAATGAAAAAACAAACAACCGAAAATATTTCAGGTTCCTTACTTAATGATACGTATTTAAGGGTAGACAAAGTCTTGTGTTTCCAAGGGGTCAGGATGGCTTTTCAAAACTATACAGATAGAGATAAAAATGGATCGCTGGAAGAAAATGTTATAAATGCAGAATTGTAACTCTCTGCGATATAAAATCTTTACAAGAATGATTGCGATGTTAACACGTTGACTGCCATGGTGGTCACCGGTGACCGGCGCAAAAGATTTTACTAAAAATGCAAAAAATTCACAATAAAGCCTATTTGCAATTTTGTAAAAGCAATTGATATTGAAATGACGCTTCAATACTTTGGCTTCTAACAACTCTGCGTTACCTTCATTTTGCATGATTTAATCATACTCTGCAGCATTTCATTGCATCGTGGTTCTAACATAGCAAAATACGCTTGGCAGTCAACGTATTAATGTACATTATAAACAGCTGGCAGCAGTTGATCTGAAACATTTTTTGAACATACTAAAGTTGGTTGAGTTGGTTATGAAAGTGTTTACTGTATCTTATGTTTCTCAGGTTGCTGCATTCTTAAGAACCCCGTATGCAATTTTACTATGAAAATCACTACTGCTTATCTTTCTAGTAACCCCCACTCTCTTCTGAATTCTTAAGATCTGTTTTCCGTCCCCTGTTTTCTAGTCATACAAATTATACCGTTACACAAATTCTATTATGACATATATCCTGAGCCCATGGGGAAAGACGCACCTTGAGTTTGTCTACCCACGATCATGCCAATGACCTACTTTATTTCCTTAAGAACGTAATCTGGAAATCCTGTTTCCTCGAATGTGAATACAGGGTTGGGAATGTTTTTCCCCCTTAACGTTATTTCCTTCTCACTCCTATATTGCTCTACTACACGTGGGTCTCTGTTTTGCACAGCGTCGTGTGGAATGTAGAAGTCTTTTTTGAATGGTTCCAGCCTGCTCAGGTCCCATCTTGGTTTTCGTAAATTTGCACCTGGCTGACCCCTTCCGCTTCTGTTCGCCGGCCCTCTGTCACGTCCTGCACTGCCGCCCCAACTCCTTCTATCTCGCGGTGACCTACTTCTGGACCTAGATCTCGATCTCCTTCTCCTATCCCTATCACGACTACGGCTGAAAGAAATTTATGGTTTGTTATAACACCCTGATTATGTGCCTGAAGCATTAAGGACTCGGAAAATTTTGGAATATATCTGATTGGCACCGATTTATAGGCTTATTTCAATGTTTTCACAGCTGTGTTGATATAAAACTGTGTCTGGTAATATGTTTATGACTTGCATTCTTAAAACCGATTTCCTTTAGCTTGTTTGGATAATACTCAGCACAAAGCGTACAAACGCACTTTTATTACATATTTCATATGGAAGAACACAGGAATCGTCGTTCCTAACATGTCGTTAATAATAATGAAAACGTATGCAGATAGACCATATGGAAATGTCTATGGCGTAAAACGTACAGAAAATGTGTTTATTGTTACAGTAATAGAGGTATTCTATGTCAAACAAACAAAGTCCCTACTCCGATAGACCAGAAGCAAGTGTAGTCACATAATCCTCTTAAATCATATTCAATTTGCCAAATACATATCAATAAATCAGTGGACAAGTACAGTGACGATCTAGTTCCACGCATCAACAGTCACTTCCTAATGAAATTAGAGCAATCTCTGTCACCTTACATCTTCATGATGTCACTAGTCGTATACGTGAATGAGGTTATGTCCGCACACCTTGACTCCAAATTTCGCTAAGCCAACACAGCTTTCCCCAAACAATTTCACGCGAACATAAATTACCTCACGTACACGAAAGGGGCAAAAACATTTACTTGCAACAGTCAGAAAGAAGCTTCGGTAGTGGGATATTAGTTTACGCTCGAGAATTATACATTGACCGGAATTACAGCGAAGCTTTTCTCACCTTCTGTAACGACCCATTCTTAAGTACTCCGAAGTCGACGTTTTCCTCTTCACAGCCGGTGATTAGTCAGGGCGTGCAGACTCGGGTAGAGCACATAAGGTAACTTAAATCCGTCGGGGTTCTAATTAATTACTCACAAAATGGAAGCAGAACCCGCGCGGCCCACTTACAGAACGCAAGTATCAGCAGACCGCTATTGTAGCGTTTCGTACTCTGGAACTTTAGCCCAGTGGTTCCCTAGACTCACTAGGCTTTCTCTAGATTCACCAAATATCCCCAAACTACCAGCATCCTTCCTAAATTTCATCAAGAGTAGAATAGCGTCGTTATATTACGTACCGTAGTGAACACGACTTACGAAGAATGAGGAAGACGAGAGTTCATTTATTGACAGTGTGCGGTGGAAGGTTATTCCGACGACTGAGAGAAGCTATTTGTATTGGACGCCTTGCGATCGACCAATAACAAGCGCCTCGATATTCTAGGAATCAAAGCGGCGCCAGCGGCAGACGATTGAATACAGGAATTCAAGATGGCGGATCAACACTCAGAGGTGAAGCGGTAGTTATGTCGCAGCATTTGATCATGAAGCGTGGATGACAGTCGAGGCTTGAGAGAATTCGTGACAAAGGCGATTGGCAAGAGGAACTTAATGTAAGTAATGTAGGGTAAATGTTAGGTGGACTTGGAGAGGAACATCAACACGGCAGTCGTTGGGATTCGTGGCGATTTCAGGAGGCAGATTTGACAACACCGGCAGTTTGGTCATTCATGATTTTATAAGACAAGTATATTACTTGTGCCAATATAATGCGATTTATAGTACATGTGCAAGTGTACGGTATTTCGTATGTATGGTAAGAACAATTGCATTGATACATAATTGCAACGTTTCTTGATCATGTTTTGTGTACATAGAAACACGCAGTCGCAAAGATCGTAAGCGTCGATCATGGTCACTCATAATTTTATAAGGCACTGTCTGTGCCAATATAATGCGATTTATAGTACATATGCAAGTGTACGGTATCCCGTATATTTTATGGTAAGAACAATTGCATTGGTACATAATTGCAACGTTTCATCATGTTTTGTGTACATAGAAATACGCAGTCGCATCGATCGGAAGCGTCGATCACGACTGAACTATAAATGAATAATAATAAATTAGATAATTAATGGACAGTGTTGGTAGAGTAATGCACGCTACCAGCTGTTCATACTGATTATGTGTAGGTTGCATGACATCAATATGTTACTGAATGCGATGTCTTTGAACACATTAAATTTAGGGTTAGGTCCAATGTCGCCTTTCGTCAATGCAGTCATCCGATGTCAAAACAGTCGATATTCTAGGAATCAAAGCGGCTCTACCGGCCGACGACTAAGCAGCGGAATTCAACATGGCGGATCAACACTCAGAGGTGAAGCGGTAGTTATGTCGCAGCATTTGATCATGAAGCGTGGATGACAGTTGACGCTTGAGAGAATTCGTGACAAAGTCGATTGGCAAGAGGAACTTAATGTAAGTAATGGAGGGAAAATGTTAGGTGGACTTGGAGAGGAACATCAACACGGCAGTCGTTGGGATTCGAGGCGATTTCAGGCGCCAGATTTGACAACACCGGCAGTTTGCTTTTTCATGATTTTATAAGGCAAGTATATTACTTGTGCCAATATAATGCGATTTATAGTACATGCGCAAGTGTACGGTATTTCGTATGTATGGTAAGAACATTTGCATTGATACATAATTGCAACGTTTCTTCATTATGTTTTGTGTACATAGAAACACGCAGTCGCATAGATCGGAAGCGTCGATTATGGTCACTCATGATTTTATAAGGCAGGTATATTATTGGCTGTGCCAATACAATGCAATTTATAGTACATGTGTACGGTATTCCGTATATATGGTAAGACAATTGCATTGATACATAATTACAATGTTCATCATGTTTTGTGTACATAGAAATACGCAGTCGCATCGATCGGAAGCGTCGATCACGACTGAACTATAAATAAATAATAATAAATTAGATAATTAATGGACAGTGTTGGTAGAGTAATGCACGCTACCAGCTGTTCATACTGATTATGTGTAGGTTGTATGACATTAATATGTTACTGAATGCGATGTCTTTGAACACATTAAATTTAGGGTTAGGTCCAATGTCGCCTTTCGTCAATGCAGTCATCCGATGTCAAAACAGTCGATATTCTAGGAATCAAAGCGGCTCTACCGGCCGACGACTAAACAGCGGAATTCAAGATGGCGGATCAACACTCAGAGGTGAAGCGGTAGTTATGTCGCAGCATTTGATCACGAAGCGTGGATGACAGTCGAGGCTTGAGAGAATTCGTGACAAAGGCGATTGGCAAGAGGAACTTAATGTAAGTAATGTAGGGAAAATGTTAGGTGGACTTGGAGAGGAACATCAACACGGCAGTCGTTGGGATTCGTGGCGATTTCAGGAGGCAGATTTGACAACACCGGCAGTTTGGTCATTCATGATTTTATAAGGCAAGTATATTACTTGTGCCAATATGATGCGATTTATAGTACATGTGCAAGTGTACGGTATTTCGTATGTATGGTAAGAACAATTGCATTGATACATAATTGCAACGTTTCTTGATCATGTTTTGTGTACATAGAAACACGCAGTCGCATAGATCGGAAGCGTCGATTATGGTCACTCATGATTTTATAAGGCAAGTATATTACTTGTGCCAATATAATGCGATTTATAGTACATGTGTACGGTATTCCGTATATATGGTAAGACAATTGCATTGATACATAATTACAATGTTCATCATGTTTTGTGTACATAGAAATACGCAGTCGCATCGATCGGAAGCGTCGATCACGACTGAACTATAAATAAATAATAATAAATTAGATAATTAATGGACAGTGTTGGTAGAGTAATGCACGCTACCAGCTGTTCATACTGATTATGTGTAGGTTGTATGACATCAATATGTTACTGAATGCGATGTCTTTGAACACATTAAATTTAGGGTTAGGTCCAATGTCGCCTTTCGTCACTGCAGTCATCCGATGTCAAAACAGTCGATATTCTAGGAATCTAAGCGGCTCTACCGGCCACGACTAAACAGCGGAATTCAAGATGGCGGATCAACACTCAGAGGTGAAGCGGTAGTTATGTCGCAGCATTTGATCATGAAGCGTGGATGACAGTCGAGGCTTGAGAGAATTCGTGACAAAGGCGATTGGCAAGAGGAATTTAATGTAAGTAATGTAGGGAAAATGTTAGGTGGACTTGGAGAGGAACATCAACACGGCAGTCGTTGGGATTCGTGGCGATTTCAGGAGGCAGATTTGACAACACCGGCAGTTTGGTCATTCATGATTTTATAAGGCAAGTATATTACTTGTGCCAATATAATGCGATTTATAGTACATGTGCAAGTGTACGGTATTTCGTATGTATGGTAAGAACAATTGCATTGATACATAATTGCAACGTTTCTTGATCATGTTTTGTGTACATAGAAACACGCAGTCGCAAAGATCGTAAGCGTCGATCATGGTCACTCATAATTTTATAAGGCACTGTCTGTGCCAATATAATGCGATTTATAGTACATATGCAAGTGTACGGTATCCCGTATATTTTATGGTAAGAACAATTGCATTGGTACATAATTGCAACGTTTCATCATGTTTTGTGTACATAGAAATACGCAGTCGCATCGATCGGAAGCGTCGATCACGACTGAACTATAAATGAATACTTATAAATTAGATAATTAATGGACAGTGTTGGTAGAGTAATGCACGCTACCAGCTGTTCATACTGATTATGTGTAGGTTGCATGACATCAATATGTTACTGAATGCGATGTCTTTGAACACATTAAATTTAGGGTTAGGTCCAATGTCGCCTTTCGTCAATGCAGTCATCCGATGTCAAAACAGTCGATATTCTAGGAATCAAAGCGGCTCTACCGGCCGACGACTAAGCAGCGGAATTCAACATGGCGGATCAACACTCAGAGGTGAAGCGGTAGTTATGTCGCAGCATTTGATCATGAAGCGTGGATGACAGTTGACGCTTGAGAGAATTCGTGACAAAGTCGATTGGCAAGAGGAACTTAATGTAAGTAATGGAGGGAAAATGTTAGGTGGACTTGGAGAGGAACATCAACACGGCAGTCGTTGGGATTCGAGGCGATTTCAGGCGCCAGATTTGACAACACCGGCAGTTTGCTTTTTCATGATTTTATAAGGCAAGTATATTACTTGTGCCAATATAATGCGATTTATAGTACATGCGCAAGTGTACGGTATTTCGTATGTATGGTAAGAACATTTGCATTGATACATAATTGCAACGTTTCTTCATTATGTTTTGTGTACATAGAAACACGCAGTCGCATAGATCGGAAGCGTCGATTATGGTCACTCATGATTTTATAAGGCAGGTATATTATTGGCTGTGCCAATACAATGCAATTTATAGTACATGTGTACGGTATTCCGTATATATGGTAAGACAATTGCATTGATACATAATTACAATGTTCATCATGTTTTGTGTACATAGAAATACGCAGTCGCATCGATCGGAAGCGTCGATCACGACTGAACTATAAATAAATAATAATAAATTAGATAATTAATGGACAGTGTTGGTAGAGTAATGCACGCTACCAGCTGTTCATACTGATTATGTGTAGGTTGTATGACATTAATATGTTACTGAATGCGATGTCTTTGAACACATTAAATTTAGGGTTAGGTCCAATGTCGCCTTTCGTCAATGCAGTCATCCGATGTCAAAACAGTCGATATTCTAGGAATCAAAGCGGCTCTACCGGCCACGACTAAACAGCGGAATTCAAGATGGCGGATCAACACTCAGAGGTGAAGCGGTAGTTATGTCGCAGTATTTGATCATGAAGCGTGGATGACAGTCGACGCTTGAGAGAATTCGTGACAAAGGCGATTGGCAAGAGGAACTTAATGTAAGTAATGTAGGGAAAATGTTAGGTGGACTTGGAGAGGAACATCAACACGGCAGTCGTTGGGATTCGTGGCGATTTCAGGAGGCAGATTTGACAACACCGGCAGTTTGGTCATTCATGATTTTATAAGGCAAGTATATTACTTGTGCCAATATAATGCGATTTATAGTACATGTGCAAGTGTACGGTATTCCGTATATATGGTAAGAACATTTGCATTGATACATAATTGCAACGTTTCTTCATTATGTTTTGTGTACATAGAAACACGCAGTCGCATAGATCGGAAGCGTCGATTATGGTCACTCATGATTTTATAAGGCAGGTATATTATGGTCTGTGCCAATACAATGCAATTTATAGTACATGTGTACGGTATTCCGCATATATGGTAAGACAATTGCATTGATACATAATTACAATGTTCATCATGTTTTGTGTACATAGAAATACGCAGTCGCATCGATCGGAGGCGTCGATCACGACTGAACTATAAATAAATAATAATAAATTAGATAATTAATGGACAGTGTTGGTAGAGTAATGCACGCTACCAGCTGTTCATACTGATTATGTGTAGGTTGTATGACATTAATATGTTACTGAATGCGATGTCTTTGAACACATTAAATTTAGGGTTAGGTCCAATGTCGCCTTTCGTCAATGCAGTCATCCGATGTCAAAACAGTCGATATTCTAGGAATCAAAGCGGCTCTACCGGCCGACGACTAAACAGCGGAATTCAAGATGGCGGATCAACACTCAAAGGTGAAGCAGTAGTTATGTCGCAGCATTTGATCATGAAGCGTGGATGACAGTCGACGCTTGAGAGAATTCGTGACAAAGGCGATTGGCAAGAGGAGAATGGTAAGGAATGGTGAGTGTTGGGTAATGTAAGGAAAATGTTAGGTGGACTTGGAGAGGAACATCAACACGGGAGCTATTCGGATTGAAGGTGATTTCAAGAGGCAGATTTGACAACACCGGCAATCTGGTTACGGATGATTTTATAAGGCAAGTATATTACTTTGTATGCCAATATAATGCGATTTATAGTACATGTGTACGGTATTCCGTATATATGGTAAGAACAATTGCATTGATACATAATTACAATCTTTCTCGATCATGTTTTGTGTACATAGAAACACGCAGCCACATAGATCGGAAGCGTCGATTATGGTCACTCATCATTTTATAAGGCAAGTATATTACTGTCTGTGCCAATATAATGCGATTTATAGTACATGTGCAAGTATACGGAATTCCGTATATATGGTAAGAACAATTGCATTGATACATAATTACAATCTTTCTCTCGATCATGTTTTGTGTCATCATTTTATAAGGCAAACACGCAAGCCGCATGCAAGTAGATCCGTATATATGGTAAGAACAATTGCATTGATACATAATTGTAATCATGTTTTGTGTACATATACGCATCACGACTGAATATTAAATAAATAATAATAAATTAGATGATTAATGGACATTGTTGGTAAGTGAGTAATGCACGCTACCAGATGTTCATACTGATTATGTGTAGGTTGTATGACATCAATATGTTACTGAATGTGATGCTTTTGAACACATTAAATTTAGGGTTAGGTCCAATGCCGTCTTTCGTCAATGCAGTCGGCAGAACACTACGCCAAGCATTCATCGTATCCATGTCAAGAATCACCTTCCTCTTCGTCGTAAAGTTTAGACTTCTTTGAATTTTCAATGTTTCGTTCAGCAGAAATAATTTCCACACGGCCCACCGTAGTTGCAATGGTCTCAGCTAGAAACAAACGAAACGAGATGGTCAGTCACCTCAAATCTGCATTGGTCGGTATTATACAAAGCAGAAAAATTGAAATCCGAAACATGATATGGTATGTATTATGTACTTTATCGTACGGTCGCAGATACATTGACATAACCGTACGTGTTACGGCCTTTATTTAATATTAGCAGATATTATATCAGCGTACCACTACTTATTAATATTTTATCGTACACTTTGAAAGTGACTTGCTATTTTCGATTTGATAACAAAATGGCGTCTTGATATTGGTCTCTAATTAATATCGAGCGGGATGGCGTAAAATAGCCCGGGCAGAATTTCCGATTTGAATCGGAATTGCGACACGCGATTGGCGATAAGAGGATTATGAGGGGAGAAGAGAAGAAACTTGAAGTGCGTGGGGTCCGTTCAAAGAGTCGAAGAATTTATCATTGCTGATACAGAGATCGCCTTGCATCACGTAGCTTCGGGTACATGCTTACAAATTTTATGACCTACGCAATTGCGCACGACATTCGACTTCAATGGAATCGTCATCGTGTATCGGCTCCATGAAAATACTCTTTGAATTGCATTACGCGGAGAGATAAGGGTGTAACACCTGCATTAGTGTAAGCCACGTGCAAGATATTATATTTTTAGCAAGTTATTAACTATTTTAACACGTTGACTACCAAGCGTATTTTGCTATGTTAGAACTACAATGCGATGAAATACTGCAGAGTATAATTAAATCGTGCAAAAAGTAAGATAACGTAGAGGTGTTAGAAGCCGAAGCATTGAAGCACGGTTCCAATATCAATTGCTTTTACAAAATTGCAAATTGCGAATTTTTTGCGGTGACCACCGTGGAGGTCAAAGTGTTAAGCTATAAGAAAATTATTTATGTCTCCGAAACAAATTTGCCGGTACCTATAATATGCCAGTCTTCAGTGATTTCAATTTTTCTTTTCCTCGGTAGAAATTGGAAGTCTAATTTGCATTGAAACTAAACCATTGTTTGCCTACTGAACCGCTCATAGTTTTGAAGATATGAGACTTTAAAAACTTAAAAAAAATTTGTTTGGAGATTCTATTTTATGCACGAGGGATCCACTGCCATTTTCTCTGTGTAATGACAGGTCTCAGATTTGTTTACATTTCTAAAATATCAAAGGGGGTCGGAAATAACACAAAATGACACAACCAGAACTATAAAATTCGCGGTAGTTTAGAAGAAATTTCTAAAAACGCGCGGAAAGCGCATAAATAGTGCTCACAAAAATGGGGTCAATAACTGTATACCACCGACGAACTTGCTTCCTTGCAAAATGAAAGAGGATTGACAAAAAATTACAAAAACGTAAACCGCCTTCCAAAATTGCCAATAGTTTTGAAGACATAACCGAAAATACGCGGGTAAAGAATATGAGCCGTTTATTTTGAAAGTGGCCTAACTCCACTTATCTTCAAATCGAGATAAATAACATTTACTGATAAATAACATGAATTTGTACATGTAACCACGGTAACCGGAAAATATTGAAAACGGAGTTAGGCCACTTTCAAAATAAACGGCTCAATTGTTTGCCAACTCGAGAATTCGGTAGTCCGCCTAATCGTAAATTGTCATCTACTTGCAGGTAAACGCATTCTCACTGGAACTTAGCGTTCTAACAATTTATAGTTCATCCATTGTTCGTCGCGCTAATCAAAAGCATCTGATGCCGCATGCATCGACAAGAGTGCACGATCGAAATGCGCTTCGCTGATAAGAATCGCGTGCGGCAGTGTCGAAATTTGAACGTAATCAGCGAGCTCCTTGACTCGGACCGCGCCTAATCTCCCCTCCACCATTTTGACGCCATACGTCGCGTATGTTTGTGTACAAAATATACGACATAATCGTCGGGCGACACGTGTCCGGTCGGAGGACGATTATTCGACCGGCTAATTTCGGTTGGTACAGATTGTGATAACGTACCTGATTAACGGGTACGACGCTCCTCCTTCATTTATCGACACACCCCTGTGTCGCAGAACAATCTGTTGATTCTGCGGATCTTGCACTGCGATCGATCGCCGTCGACGACCTCTGGAATTAAGCAAGAAAGATGGTAATTACTTTTAGCTGCTACGACCTCTGTGAAAAGTACCTAAGATGTGTTGCAACAAGTAAGCAATGACGAATACAGAATACGTGTTGCTGTTGTAATATAGAATTGAGTTGTAATGGAATGCCTGTTTTATATTTGCATTTTATTACTGACGGGTTTTTTCGGTAACTAATGTGTGAAAGGTTTTTTGAGATAAAGTTTTCTGTCAAAGTTTGTTGAGGAATCTTATCATGACAAATTACAGGGCCGAAAATGTACATGGAATAATTAGCCCAACCGACTAGTATCTAATCTATTATCTATAATATATTAGTATCTAATCCAATCCGTATAGTATATACAGGTTTTTCATAATAATTATTTACATGTTTTTATTTGTTCGTTTTATTTTGGTTTGGGCTCCAAATATTCAAACAGCTTCCAATTGACGGATATACTTTACATGACGTGTATTTCTCGTCGTGAAAAACTGGCAACTGTTTCAGAATCAATATTAAGGGAAGTAATTCGACAAGTTTAGTCACCAGAGGGAAGTTAACACTTTGACTGCCAAGCGTATTTTGCTATGTTAGAACCGCGATGCGATAAAATACTGCAGAGTATAATTAAATCGTGCAAAATAAAGGTAACGCAGAGTTGTTAGAAGCCAAAGTATTGAAGCACCGTACCAATGTCAATTGCTTTTACAAGATTGCAAATAGTCTTCATTGCGAATTTTTTGCATTTTTAGTAAAATCTTTTGCACCGGTCACGGGTGACCACCGTGGCAGTCAAAGTGTTAATGAGAAGAGTTGTTAGATAGCAGTAAAATTGTGGAACTTACATTTTGGCGGGGTCCAGGTGTCTGGCAGAATGCGAATAATTCATCGGTCTTCCGGTCATTTTAGACAGAGCCATTAAAGTTTCCAACTCGGCTCTCCTCTGATCTGACAATCGTTTGTGTCTCCTAAAGCGCACCATATAATCCGGTTATTTATGTGTGAAATGTATACATACTGCTCAATTGGTTAAAATGTTAGCAAACTTACTCTTTAATCACATTAGATCCCAGTGCAAAAATAACATCATTGTCCAGATGCTCAATGTTTGGCGGTACTAGCGGCAACGTGTTAGAATCGTCCCGAGAATAAGATTGCCTGACAATAACAAAATAATCATTAAGACTCTATGCATCCTTACAAAACAAATATTATTTTCACCGGCAGAAATGCGGAATCTCTTTGATCTGAAGATGACGCTAACTAAAAAATTCCGAAGATACCTGCTTCCGAATCCAGGATACCCATGTGACGTTCCAGCAAGGAAGACCATCAGGATCAGAGCGCAACTCATCAGCAGAGACTTCATCCTGACAGAAATTTTCGGGCTTGATCGAAGGAAACTTCAAACACAAGTTCGAACGCGATCGAAGTACAAGAGGACAGAAACTTCGTGAGGAACTGTCGTCGGTGAACTTCGATTCTCGTTAGTTGTCGAGAAACTGTAATGTGCAAGGAACAAACGCGGCATTATATACGTTGCCAGGGAGGGATCTTCGTAACGTCTTTCCCCCAGAAATCTGCCGATTCAGGAGAGCGTGGGTGTCGGGGTGGGGGATACTTCTTTTGGCCTGACTTCTTCGTACTTTGCGTCTCACGGTCTCTTCATCCTCTGCACCCCCCATTTTATCAGGCTGTCTTCATCCACACTCCGTACACACTTCGCATACTGCACAGCTACGTTGTCCGACGTAAGATAAGGCCGATTTGCATCATGACGGATTTTCAAAACTCCCGTCTTTTACGGCTTAAAGTCCTGTTCTTTCAGCATTTTTTCGTCGGCCTGCTCTTGCCAGGTCACGCGATCTCTGACGATTAGTTTAGTGCGTAGTAGTCGAGGCGTTACGTCGCTCGTTAATCCTTTCGCGCCAATTATTGGATAACACTTCGGCGCTGCGTCGTTTTCACGGAGAATTTCGGTATTTTTTTTTCGCCGACCTTGGATTTCGACACGTTTATCGGCGATTTTGCTGAATTCCGCGCAATTCCGCCCGCGACCGTCCAGTTTTAACCGGGTTGCTCACGATACAGAAAATTGGGCGTTGTTGAAGAAGTCGACGCGGGCTTTCGCGAAGAGCGGAAGAATAAACTTTTGACCCCGTGGAAAGAGTCACTTCCACTACATGGATGTGGTCGAGATAATGCGTGTAATTACGCGCCACATCCGATAATTACATATATATTACGTGCTTGAGTTTAATTAACGAGGCCAGCGACCGGACGTCGCGCGCGTACGTTGCTAGACGATAATTATCGAAACTTTATTCCTGGCACGGCGTCTTAGCGGTATAATCCGTGAAGGGGACAATGTTGTAATATGCGAGGGATTTATTTTCGTGTACGAATCGATGGCAGAGGCGTTGATATGAATCTGAGGCATGGCCGTACTGAGAACGTACCGATGTGCTGGGTATAATGAACAAACGGAGAATGACCTATATGTCTACGCATTAGATGTCTGGAAGCGTTGGCGGTCTGATGCCCAGATGTCTAGGCGGTTGGGAATCGAGATGTGTGGGAACTAAAGCGCATGTGTTTATGGGTCTATGATTTTCGAGATGCGTGCATTTATATGCTAGGAATATTTATATTTGCTTGTATGGATTCATGCAAGTATCTTTGGGATCTTTATATTTCTGCATTTGATACCTACAAATATTTACATTTCTGCGTATTAATTAATTTTCATACAAAACATTTTTGAGTTCTGCACTCTTATATACGCTAGAATATATTTTATGGCTGCTGTAAATTTCTACATTCGTGGATATCAAGTATGCCGTTCTGCGGATTTGCAAAATATATAAATTAGCATGTCTGGAATCTGTCACTGAATTAACAGTTCACATATTTTTACATTCGCGAACACTTAAGTTTATGTATATTTATAAATTAGGTAACAAGGATTTCCCAGTCTGATTTCGGAGAGTTTGATTAAACTTTTAATGCAATGTAACATTTAATGCAATTAATTTTCATACAAAGTATTTTTGAGTTCTGCACACTTATATACGGAAGAATATATTTTACAGCTACTCTAAATTTCTACATTCGTAGATATCAAGTTTGCCGTTCTGCGGATTTGCAATATATATAAATTAGCATGTCTGGAATCTGTGACTGAATTAACAGTTCACATATTTTTACATTCGCGAACACTTAAGTTTATGTGTATTTATAAATTAGGTAACAAGGATTTCCCAGTCTGATTTCGGAGAGTATGATTAAACTTTTAATGCAATTTAACATTTAATGCAATTAATTTTCATACAAAGTATTTTTGAGTTCTGCACACTTATATACGGGAGAATATATTTTACAGCTACTCTAAATTTCTACATTCGTAGATATCAAGTTTGCCGTTCTGCGGATTTGCAAAATATATAAATTAGCATGTCTGCAGTCTGTCACTGAATTAACAGTTCACATATTTTTACGATTCGCGAACACTTAAGTTTATGTATATTTATAAATTAGGAAACAAGGATTTCCCAGTCTGATTTCGGAGAGTATGATTAAACTTTTAATGCAATTTAACATTTAATGCAATTAATTTTCATACAAAATATTTTTGATTTCTGCACACTTATATACGGAAGATTATATATTACAGCTACTCTAAATTTCTACATTCGTAGATATCAAGTTTGCCGTTCTGCGGATTTGGAATATATATAAATTAGCATATCTGGAATCTATCACCGAATTAACAGTTCACATATTTTTACATTCGCGAGCACTTAAGTTTATGTATATTTATACATTAGGTAACAAGGATTTCCCAGTCTGATTTCGGAGAGTTTGATTAAACTTTTAATGCAATGTAACATTTAATGCAATTAATTTTCATACAAAGTATTTTTGAGTTCTGCACACTTATATACGGGAGAATATATTTTACAGCTACTCTAAATTTCTACATTCGTAGATATCAAGTTTGCCGTTCTGCGGATTTGCAAAATATATAAATTAGCATGTCTGGAATCTGTCACTGAATTAACAGTTCACATATTTTTACAATTCGCGAACACTTAAGTTTATGTACATTTATAAATTAGGTAACAAGGATTTCCCAGTCTGATTTCGGAGAGTATGATTAAACTTTTAATGCAATTTAACATTTAATGCAATTAATTTTCATACAAAGTATTTTTGAGTTCTGCACACTTCTATACGGGAGAATATATTTTACAGCTACTCTAAATTTCTACATTCGTAGATATCAAGTTTGCCGTTCTGCGGATTTGCAAAATATATAAATTAGCATGTCTGGAATCTGTCACTGAATTAACAGTTCACATATTTTTACGATTCGCGAACACTTAAGTTTATGTATATTTATAAATTAGGTAACAAGGATTTCCCAGTCTGATTTCGGAGAGTTTGATTAAACTTTTAATGGAATGTAACATTTAATGCAATTAATTTTCATACAAAGTATTTTTGAGTTCTGCACACTTATATACGGAAGAATATATTTTACAGCTACTCTAAATTTCTACATTCGTAGACATCAAGTTTGCCGTTCTGCGGATTTGCAATATATATAAATTAGCATATCTGGAATCTATCACCGAATTAACAGTTCACATATTTTTACATTCGCGAACACTTAAGTTTATGTATATTTATAAATTAGGTAACAAGGATTTCCCAGTCTGATTTCGGAGAGTTTGATTAAACTTTTAATGCAATGTAACATTTAATGCAATTAATTTTCATACAAAGTATTTTTGAGTTCTGCACACTTATATACGGGAGAATATATTTTACAGCTACTCTAAATTTCTACATTCGTAGATATCAAGTTTGCCGTTCTGCGGATTTGCAAAATATATAAATTAGCATGTCTGGAATCTGTCACTGAATTAACAGTTCACATATTTTTACATTCGCGAACACTTAAGTTTATGTACATTTATAAATTAGGTAACAAGGATTTCCCAGTCTGATTTCGGAGAGTTTGATTAAACTTTTAATGCAATTTAACATTTAATGCAATTAATTTTCATACAAAATATTTTTGATTTTTGCACACTTATATACGGAAGAATATATTTTACAGCTACTCTAAATTTCTACATTCGTAGACATCAAGTTTGCCGTTCTGCGGATTTGCAATATATATAAATTAGCATGTCTGGAATCTATCACCGAATTAACAGTTCACATATTTTTACATTCGCGAACACTTAAGTTTATGTATATTTATAAATTAGGTAACAAGGATTTCCCAGTATGATTTCGGAGAGTATGGTTAAACTTTTAATGCAATGTAACACTTAATGCAATTAATTTTCATACAAAGTATTTTTGAGTTCTACACACTTATATACGGAACAATGTATTTTACAGCTACTCTAAATTTCTACATTCGTAGATATCAAGTTTGCCGTTCTGCGGATTTGCAATATATATAAATTAGCATGTCTGGAATCTGTCACTGAATTAACAGTTCACATATTTTTACATGCGCGAATACTTAAGTTTATGTATATTTATAAATTAGGTAACAAGGATTTCCCAGTCTGATTTCGGAGAGTTTGATTAAACTTTTAATGCAATTTAACATTTAATGCAATTAATTTTCATACAAAGTATTTTTGAGTTCTACACACTTATATACGGGAGAATATATTTTACAGCTACTCTAAATTTCTACATTCGTAGATATCAAGTTTGCCGTTCTGCAGATTTGCAAAATATATAAATTAGCATGTCTGGAATCTGTCACTGAATTAACAGTTCACATATTTTTACATTCGCGACCACTTAAGTTTATGTATATTTATAAATTAGGTAACAAGGATTTCCCAGTATGATTTCGGAGAGTATGGTTAAACTTTTAATGCAATGTAACATTTAATGCAATTAATTTTCATACAAAGTATTTTTGAGTTCTGCACACTTATATACGGAAGAATATATTTTACAGCTACTCTAAATTTCTACATTCGTAGATATCAAGTTTGCCGTTCTGCGGATTTGCAATATATATAAATAAGCATGTCTGGAATCTGTCACTGAATTAACAGTTCACATATTTTTACATTCGCGAACACTTAAGTCTATGTATATTTATAAATTAGGTAACAAGGATTTCCCAGTCTGATTTTGGAGAGTTTGATTAAACTTTTAATGCAATGTAACATTTAATGCAATTAATTTTCATACAAAGTATTTTTGAGTTCTGCACACTTATATACGGAACAATATATTTTACAGCTACTCTAAATTTCTACATTCGTAGATATCAAGTTTGCCGTTCTGCGGATTTGCAATATATATAAATTAGCATATCTGGAATCTATCACCGAATTAACAATTCACATATTTTTACATTCGCGACCACTTAAGTTTATGTATATTTATAAATTAGGTAACAAGGATTTCCCGGTCTGATTTCGGAGAGTTTGATTAAACTTTTAATGCAATGTAACATTTAATGCAATTAATTTTCATACAAAGTATTTTTGAGTTCTGCACACTTATATATGGGAGAATATATTTTACAGCTACTCTAAATTTCTACATTCGTAGATATCAAGTTTGCCGTTCTGCGGATTTACAAAATATATAAACTAGCATGTCTGGAATCTGTCACTGAATTAACAGTTCACATATTTTTACATTCGCGAACACTTAAGTTTATGTATATTTATAAATTAGGTAACAAGGATTTCCCAGTCTGATTTCGGAGAGTATGATTAAACTTTTAATGCAATTTAACATTTAATGCAATTAATTTTCATACAAAGTATTTTTGAGTTCTACACACTTATATACGGAACAATATATTTTACAGCTACTCTAAATTTCTACATTCGTAGATATCAAGTTTGCCGTTCTGCGGATTTGCAATATATATAAATTAGCATATCTGGAATCCATCACCGAATTAACAGTTCACATATTTTTACATTCGCGAACACTTAAGTTTATGTATATTTATAAATTAGGTAACAAGGATTTCCCAGTCTGATTTCGGAGAGTTTGATTAAACTTTTAATGCAATGTAACATTTAATGCAATTAATTTTCATACAAAATATTTTTGAGTTCTGCACACTTATATACGGGAGAATATATTTTACAGCTACTCTAAATTTCTACATTCGTAGATATCAAGTTTGCCGTTCTGCGGATTTGCAATATATATAAATAAGCATATCTGGAATCTATCACCGAATTAACAGTTCACATATTTTTACATTCGCGAACACTTAAGTTTATGTATATTTATAAATTAGGTAACAAGGATTTCCCAGTCTGATTTCGGAGAGTTTGATTAAACTTTTAATGCAATGTAACATTTAATGCAATTAATTTTCATACAAAGTATTTTTGAGTTCTGCACACTTATATACGGAAGAATATATTTTACAGCTACTCTAAATTTCTACATTCGTAGATATCAAGTTTGCCGTTCTGCGGATTTGCAATATATATAAATTAGCATATCTGGAATCTATCACCGAATTAACAGTTCACATATTTTTACATTCGCGAACACTTAAGTTTATGTACATTTATAAATTAGGTAACAAGGATTTCCCAGTCTGATTTCGGAGAGTTTGATTAAACTTTTAATGCAATGTAACATTTAATGCAATTAATTTTCATACAAAGTATTTTTGAGTTCTGCACACTTATATACGGAAGAATATATTTTACAGCTACTCTAAATTTCTACATTCGTAGACATCAAGTTTGCCGTTCTGCGGATTTGCAATATATATAAATTAGCATGTTGGGAATCTGTGACCGAACTAACAGTTCACATGTTTTTACATTCGCGAACACTTATAATTATATTTATAAATTAGGAAACAAGGATTTCCCAGTCTGATTTCGGAGAGTATGATTAAACTTCGGTACTTTCCGCGCTTTTTCTTCGTCATTGCTTGTAGAATGGCGTGTGCCTCTCGGTTGATTTCATCACACGCTAGACACGAGTCTTCGTGCACGTGGGCGCAGAGTTTGAAGGATGACATGCAGTTCCATCGTATCACGACATGCCCAGCTGATTCGAAAGTGTGCAGAATTCCACGAATCATTTTATACATAAATCATTAGCTTAACTATATAACTAGAGTGCGCAGAAAAATCCGACGGTTACACGTGATCGATGACCTGAAACGCAAAAGTATCATTTTTCATTCGCACATACTACGTAAAAGTGAGTAATCAACGTTAGAATGATACAGTCATATCAGTCTGTCAAAAAGTTTGTAGAATTTTGCGTGATCATTTTACACAGAAATTGCAAGCTTCACAGTATAGCTACCAGGCGCGCAAGAGTTTGACGTTGTACGTAATTGTTGACTTTAGTTGAGAAAGTATCGGCTATTAATTATTATTCATGCACGCACATTGCGAAAAATTCAGTGTTAGAGTAACATGACCATATCAGTTTGTCGGCAAGTTTGTATTTATCGGGATATCTTTATACGTAAATTATGAATTTAACCCTATAACCACCGTGCGTTCACCAATTTGAGATTACACGCAATCGGTGACCTGTAACATGAAAGTATATTACGCATTGTCCATTCACGCCACTGAACGTGAAACGAGGCAGTTAATTTTCAGAGTAACGTGACCGTAGCAATCTGTTTGAAAATTTGTATTTATCTGGCCAATTTTATATACAAAGTGCGACCTTAATTCTGCAACCGACGCGTGTTCAAAGATTTGTCTTCACGCGCAATCGTTGACCTGCAGCACAAAAGTACATAACTCGTTCTTCATTTAACGATTGCGCAAAATGAATCTGTCAATGTCAGGGTAACGCGATCACATCAGTCTGTCGAAAGTTTGCATATATCGCAATTATTTAATCCACAAATTATAAGCGTAACTCCATAACGTGAATAATTTTTGTGCCCGTTTTTGTTTGACGTATTTTATTTTATCCTAAAAGAGCTTTACATATTCGGAGCCCATAGGCCTCCTATTTAGGCGTCTATTGTACAAATAAGTTTTGCATAATTTTATTATTTGTGTATTTTTACGTTGAATGGTATTTAAAATTGTGCTTAGAATGTACTACACTGTGGATTTTTTACAAATTTCCCCAGGAAGACATTCATACTTTGCTTTATTCAGTCTACTATGATTCTACCGTGTGTTCACCGTAGGCAACGTGTATTTTATTATGTGTCTACAATAATCATGTTTACAGTGATTCAACTGTGTGTCTATAGCAGACACAGTCTGCTATGATTCTGCTCTGCGTCTACTATGCACACAGTTTCCAGACACATAACAAACTGTGTCTACTGCAAACACACAATAAAATCATAGTAGACAAAGCAAACCACAACATAGAGCTTCTGCAGAATAAAATAAAACACATTCAACCAAAAATAAGCACATAAACTATTAACATTACAAAAAGAAACAGTTGAATTTCTAATCAGATCAATCCAATAACTCTATAACTACGGTGCGTGTAAAAATTTGTCTTTACACCCAACTGTTGTTCTGTAGCATGAAAGTTCTTCATTCACGTTTCTCATTCACGCCGTCTGCATATAACACATAACAGAATATGGCATATACATCATGAAAGCATGCACTCATCAGAATAATTTTATCCATAAACTACAAGCCTGACTTTTTAACTATGATGCATACAAAAATTTGTCTCTACACCCAACTGTTGTTCTGTGGCATAAAAGTTTTTCATTCACGTTCTTCATTCACGCCGTCTGCATATAACACATGACAGCATGTAGCATATACATCATAAAAGCATGCACTCATCAGAATAATTTTATCCATAAACTACAAGCCTGACTTTTTAACTATGATGCATACAAAAATTTGTCTCTACACCCAACTGTTGTTCTGTGGCATAAAAGTTTTTCATTCACGTTCCTCATTCACGCCGTCTGCATATAACACATGACAGCATGTAACATATACATCATAAAAGCATGCACTCATCAGAATAATTTTATCCATAAACTACAAGCCTGACTTTTTAACTATGATGCATACAAAAATTTGTCTTTACACCCAACTGTTGTTCTGTGGCATAAAAGTTTTTCATTCACGTTCCTCTTTCACGCCGTCTGCATATAACACATGACAGAATATGGCATATACATCATGAAAGCATGCACTCATCAGAATAATTTTATCCATAAACTACAAGCCTGACTTTTTAACTATGATGCATACAAAAATTTGTCTTTACACCCAACTGTTGTTCTGTGGCATAAAAGTTTCTCATTCACGTTCCTCTTTCACGCCGTCTGCATATAACACATGACAGAATATGGCATATACATCATAAAAGCATGCACTCATCAGAATAATTTTGTCCATAAACTACAAGCCTGACTTTTTAACTATGATGTATACAAAAATTTGTCTCTACACCCAACTGTTGTTCTGTGGCATAAAAGTTTTTCATTCACGTTCCTCTTTCACGCCGTCTGCATATAACATATGACAGAATATGGCATATACATCATGAAAGCATGCACTCATCAGAATAATTTTATCCATAAACTACAAGCCTGACTTTTTAACTATGATGCATACAAAAATTTGTCTCTACACCCAACTGTTGTTCTGTGGCATAAAAGTTTTTCATTCACGTTCCTCATTCACGCTGTCTGCATATAACACAGGACAGCATGTAGCATATACATCATGAAAGCATGCACTCATCAGAATAATTTTATCCATAAACTACAAGCCTGACTTTTTAACTATGACGTATACAAAAATTTGTCTTGACACCCAACTGTTGTTCTGTGGCATGAAAGTTTCTCATTCACGTTCCTCATTCACGCCGTTTGCATATAACACATGACAGCATGAGGCATATACATCATGAAAGCATGCACTAATCAGAATAATTTTATCCATAAACTACAAGCCTGACTTTTTAACTATGATGCATACAAAAATTTGTCTCTACACCCAACTGTTGTTCTGTGGCATAAAAGTTTTTCATTCACGTTCCTCTTTCACGCCGTCTGCATATAACACATGACAGAATATGGCATATACATCATGAAAGCATGCACTCATCAGAATAATTTTATCCATAAACTACAAGCCTGACTTTTTAACTATGATGCATACAAAAATTTGTCTTTACACCCAACTGTTGTCCTGTGGCATAAAAGTTTTTCATTCACGTTCCTCATTCACGCCGTCTGCATATAACACATGACAGCATGTGGCATATACACCATGAAAGCATGCACTCATCTGAATAATTTTATCCATAAACTACAAGCCTGACATTTTAACTATGATGCATACAAAAATTTGTCTTTACACCCAACTGTTGTTCTGTGGCATAAAAGTTTTTCATTCACGTTCCTCTTTCACGCCGTCTGCATATAACACATGACAGAATATGGCATATACATCATGAAAGCATGCACCCATCAGAATAATTTTATCCATAAACTACAAGCCTGACTTTTTAACTATGATGCATACAAAAATTTGTGTTTACACCCAACTGTTGTTCTGTGGCATAAAAGTTTTTCATTCACGTTCCTCATTCACGCCGTCTGCATATAACACATGACAGCATGTGGCATATACACCATGAAAGCATGCACTCATCTGAATAATTTTATCCATAAACTACAAGCCTGACTTTTTAACTATGATGCATACAAAAATTTGTCTCTACACCCAACTGTTGTTCTGTGGCATAAAAGTTTTTCATTCACGTTCCTCATTCACGCCGTCTGCATATAACACATGACAGCATGTAGCATATACATCATGAAAGCATGCATTCATCAGAATAATTTTATCCATAAACTACAAGCCTGACTTTTTAATTATGATGCATACAAAAATTTGTCTCTACACCCAACTGTTGTTCTGTGGCATAAAAGTTTTTCATTCACGTTCCTCATTCACGCCGTCTGCATATAACACATGACAGCATGTAGCATATACATCATAAAAGCATGCACTCATCAGAATAATTTTATCCATAAACTACAAGCCTGACTTTTTAACTATGATGTATACAAAAATTTGTCTTTACACCCAACTGTTGTTCTGTGGCATAAAAGTTTTTCATTCACGTTCCTCTTTCAGGCCGTCTGCATATAACACATGACAGAATATGGCATATACATCATGAAAGCATGCACTAATCAGAATAATTTTATCCATAAACTACAAGCCTGACTTTTTAACTATGATGCATACAAAAATTTGTCTTTACACCCAACTGTTGTTCTGTGGCATAAAAGTTTTTCATTCACGTTCCTCTTTCACGCCGTCTGCATATAACACATGACAGAATATGGCATATACATCATGAAAGCATGCATTCATCAGAATAATTTTATCCATAAACTACAAGCCTCACTTTTTAACTATGATGTATACAAAAATTTGTCTCTACACCCAACTGTTGTTCTGTGGCATAAAAGTTTTTCATTCACGTTCCTCATTCACGCCGTCTGCATATAACACATGACAGAATATGGCATATACATCATGAAAGCATGCACTCATCAGAATAATTTTATCCATAAACTACAAGCCTGACTTTTTAACTATGATGCATACAAAAATTTGTCTTTACACCCAACTGTTGTTCTGTGGCATAAAAGTTTTTCATTCACGTTTCTCATTCACGCCGTCTGCATATAACACATGACAGCATGTGGCATATACATCATGAAAGCATGCACTCATCAGAATAATTTTATCCATAAACTACAAGCCTGACTTTTTAACTATGATGTATACAAAAATTTGTCTCTACACCCAACCGCGGAGCCGTCCCACGAAAATGTTTAACTCGTTCTTCATTCACGTGCACCGCGGTAGATTAGTCAGCATTAAAATGTTAACGACACGACTATACTACGCAGTAATTACGAAATCTTCCCGCCGTACGCCCACGCCTCTTGTCATTCTGCTTCGCTCTCACTCGATCTGGCTCTATCGCTCTCGCGCTCGTGCAATAATTTCGTATCTACGCGGTTTTATAAACAAAACTCGGCCCACACGGTCGGCCAATGACGACGTTGCGGAAGAGCAGCCTCGAGGGGGGTAGAAATTTCTTAAAATGTACGCGCCAGATAACGCAGTGAAAACGTGTCACGCGCGATGTTTCCTAGCTGACGATTGATACGGCCTTATAATTATGATTTCGTCGTGCCACTGAGTCTGTTCAACCAACCGTCTGGCGATAAACTCTATTTACGAGAGATTACTGGCAAAACAGTCAGGTACGATGTAGTCAAAGTTGTTGAGGTGATAAGTTGATACACGGAGTATAGTTTTAGGGTATGCGTCAAAGTTTTGCCATTAAGTAACTTGAGTGGACAATGTTAGTGATGTTAATCGGTTGTTAGCGATATCAATCAAATTTATACGGCCGATTGGGAACATTTAAATTAAATCAGTCATGTAGTCCTTTTACTCAACTTATTAATCCTGGTTATCATCCTCTTTTTTAATACATTAAACAAGTATTCCCTTTAATGACTAATTTTTGCAATTCAGTTGTCAGTTGCAATTCATAATTACTGGCAAAACAGTTAGGTACAATGTACTCAAAGTTGTTGAGGTGATAAGTTGATACACGGAGTATAGTTTTAGGGTATGCGTCAAAGTTTTGCCATTAAGTAACTTGAGTGGACAATGTTAGTGATGTTAATCGGTTGTTAGCGATATCAATCAAATTTATACGGCCGATTGGGAACATTTAAATTAAATCAGTCATGTAGTCCTTTTACTCAACTTATTAATCCTGGTTATCATCCTCTTTTTTAATACATTAAACAAGTATTCCCTTTAATGACTAATTTTAGCAATTCAGTTGTCAGTTGCAATTCATAATTACTGGCAAAACAGTCAGGTACGATGTAGTCAAAGTTGTTGAGGTGATAAGTTGATACACGGAGTATAGTTTTAGGGTATGCGTCAAAGTTTTGCCATTAAGTAACTTGAGTGGACAATGTTAGTGATGTTAATCGGTTGTTAGCGATATCAATCAAATTTATACGGCCGATTGGGAACATTTAAATTAAATTAGTCATGTAGTCCTTTTACTCAACTTATTAATCCTGGTTATCATCCTCTTTTTTAATACATTAAACAAGTATTCCCTTTAATGACTAATTTTAGCAATTCAGTTGTCGGCTGCAATTCATAATTACTGGCAAAAGAGTTAGGTACAATGTACTCAAAGTTCTTGAGGTGATAAGTTGGTACACGGAGTATAGTTTTAGGGTATGCGTCAAAGTTTTGCCATTAAGTAACTTGAGTGGACAATGTTAGTGATGTTAATCGGTTGTTAGCGATATCAATCAAATTTATACGGCCGATTGGGAACATTTAAATTAAATTAGTCATGTAGGCCTTTTTCTCAACTTATTAATCCTGGTTATCATCCTCTTTTTTAATACATTAAACAAGTATTCTCTTTAATGACTAATTTTAGCAATTCAGTTGTCGGTTGCAATTCATAATTACTGGCAAAACAGTTAGGTACAATGTACTCAAAGTTCTTGAGGTGATAAGTTGGTACACGGAGTATAGTTTTAGGGTATGCGTCAAAGTTTTGCCATTAAGTAACTTGAGTGGACAATGTTAGTGATGTTAATCGGTTGTTAGCGATATCAATCAAATTTATACGGCCGATTGGGAACATTTAAATTAAATTAGTCATGTAGTCCTTTTACTCAACTTATTAATCCTGGTTATCATCCTCTTTTTTAATACATTAAACAAGTATTCCCTTTAATGACTAATTTTAGCAATTCAGTTGTCAGTTGCAATTCATAATTACTGGCAAAACAGTTAGGTACAATGTACTCAAAGTTCTTGAGGTGATAAGATGGTACACGGAGTATAGTTTTAGGGTATGCGTCAAAGTTTTGTCATTAAGTAACTTGAGTGGACAATGTTAGTGATGTTAATCGGTTGTTAGCGATATCAATCAAATTTATACGGCCGATTGGGAACATTTAAATTAAATTAGTGATGTAGTCCTTTTACTCAACTTATTAATCCTGGTTATCATCCTCTTTTTTAATACATTAAACAAGTATTCCCTTTAATGACTAATTTTAGCAATTCAGTTGTCAGTTGCAATTCATAATTACTGGCAAAACAGTTAGGTACAATGTACTCAAAGTTCTTGAGGTGATAAGTTGGTACACGGAGTATAGTTTTAGGGTATGCATCAAAGTTTTGCCATTAAGTAACTTGAGTGGACAATGTTAGTGATGTTAATCGGTTGTTAGCGATATCAATCAAATTTATGCGGCCGACTGGGAACATTTAAATTAAATTAGTCATGTAGTCCTTTTACTCAACTTATTAATCCTGGTTATCATCCTCTTTTTTAATACATTAAACAAGTATTCCCTTTAATGACTAATTTTAGCAATTCAGTTGTCGGTTGCAATTCATAATTACTGGCAAAAGAGTTAGGTACAATGTAGTCAAAGTTCTTGAGGTGATAAGTTGGTACACGGAGTATAGTTTTAGGGTATGCGTCAAAGTTTTGCCATTAAGTAACTTGAGTGGACAATGTTAGTGCTGCCAAGCGGTTGTTAGCGATATCAATCAAATTTATGCGGCTGATTGAAAATATTTAAGTTAAATTAGTGATGTAGTCCTTTTACTCAACTTATTAATCCTGGTTATCATCCTCTTTTTTAATACATTAAACAAGTATTCCCTTTAATGACTAATTTTAGCAATTCAGTGGTCAGTTGCAATTCATAATTACTGGCAAAACAGTTAGGTACAATGTACTCAAAGTTGTTGAGGTGATAAGTTGATACACGGAGTATAGTTTTAGGGTATGCGTCAAAGTTTTGCCATTAAGTAACTTGAGTGGACAATGTTAGTGATGTTAATCGGTTGTTAGCGATATCAATCAAATTTATACGGCCGATTGGGAACATTTAAATTAAATTAGTCATGTAGTCCTTTTACTCAACTTATTAATCCTGGTTATTATCCTCTTTTTTAATACATTAAACAAGTATTCCCTTTAATGACTAATTTTAGCAATTCAGTTGTCAGTTGCAATTCATAATTACTGGCAAAACAGTTAGGTACAATGTACTCAAAGTTCTTGAGGTGATAAGTTGGTACACGGAGTATAGTTTTAGGGTATGCATCAAAGTTTTGCCATTAAGTAACTTGAGTGGATAATGTTAGTGCCGTCAAGCAGTTGTTAGCGATATCAATCAAATTTATGCGGCTGATTGAAAATATTTAAGTTAAATTAGTGATGTAGTCCTTTTACTCAACTTATTAATCCTGGTTATTACCCTCTTTTTTAGTACATTAAACAAGTATTCCCCTTAATGACCAATTTTAGCAATTTAGCAATCCATAATTTTCCTAGTAGCGTTTGTGTAAAATGTACCATGGTTTGAAACATAGATAGAATGTAGCTTGATGCACTTGCTTACATGAAAAACTGTATGTAACAACAATCAAACAGATATCAGATGACTAAATATGTAAACAAACTAGCTTTCCTTGATTTCTATCTAGACAAACGAGGTTTAGTATGAGAATGGTGTTTGTCCTATACCCAAAAATATTCTTATATTCAAAAATAGGTTAGCATTGATGACATTTGATACGCTTCCATACAACAATGCTAAATTAACAGTTTCTGAGCGCGTTTCCGTATATCATATTATTTATGCTATTAAATTAACCTCCCGCATCCGAACTTAAAATGGAGAAATAGAGTCTATGCGTTTTGAATATCGTCTATACGTTAACATTACCGTATTTTTTCAAGGTTAACCCAAGCTCGGCTTTATTTCCTTCTCGACTACTTAAACCGCACTCAGTAGTACAAAACATATTTGGTCGGACGCGCCGTTAAAAATGCACGACGCCGTAGGTATTTTACCTGCCGTAGTAAAATTACCATTGCGTTCTCCGAAAAAAACTACCGCCCTCCGCTCATATAAATTTACGCACCAATTCTGTGCCCATCCTCAATTAATGAAATGCCTTAAAATTTCGCATTAAGTTACAACGTCGCAGATTCTTCGTATTAATCGCCGACGATTTTCGAATTTAACCCGAGTACCGCCTTGAGGTTTATCGACAGGCACCCATGCCTTCCTTTTGTCTCGCCAGAGGGCGCACGACTCGCCATTTTTAGCGGGTTTCTTGCAGTTCAACCGTTTCGGTTACGAGTGCATTGTATCGTGTTGTGTCTGCCGGTTTTTCGCAGAATTCCGCGGCAGTAATTCGCGTCATCGTCTGTGTCGTACGTAAAACCGTTGAGAATCGCGCCGGGCGTGCGGAAGAAGTATTATTTTCGTGCTGCATCATCACACGCGGTCGCGGTGTCTTCTTAAAAATTTCGGCAGTGCGTGTGCTGCTTCGTCCGCCATGTTTGCAGGATCGAGACACGGTTCGTCGAATGTTTCGATATCGGAGTGCGGTGCAAGAATCGGGCGAATGTACTTTGCCGATCGCCGTTTGTCGCATTTCAACGGTATCGCGAATTATGCTCAGTATGTAAGTACTGTAATGCCAGGTTTATATATATAACTGTAATACCAAGATATATATACACGTATATATATATGCATATGTATATGTGCCCATAATTATGAAAGTGGTCTAAGTCAAAATTTAAAAAAAATGAGTTTATCAGTTATTTCATACCACATTATTTTTAACTAAATTTATTCAATGTAATTTTTACGAAATTGTCAAAAATGAACCATTAGATAGTGGTTGTAATTTCAACATTATATGGAATTCATTTAGTTTTAATTATGAAAGTGGTCTAAGTCAAAAATTTAAATAAATTATATAAACAACTTGAAAATGGCACGTGGCCTTCTTTGACGCGTTTCTGAACTACATAATAAAATAAATGACAATCAAATTTTAATAATAACGACAACTTCATTTTTAACGAAATCACTAGAAGAATCAATAACAAGAAGAGTAAAAAATACCGCGGGTGAATCTGTCTCTTGGCTACAAATTCAATGGATGAGATTCTTGAAAAATGAACCTTATAAAATGTTCTATAAAACATCTTTAGATGATTCTAAATTTCACGTTTTGGATCTTTCACCTAAAAAAGGAAGACCAAAAATATACGGAAATATTAAATTACTTCCATTATACACCACCATTAGACCAGTATCGGAAGAAAAACATAAAGATATTATGAGTTTACTACCGTACATCCCTCCAGTTTTTCAGGAGCATTTTAAGAATCTTAAATACTCGAAATAATGATAAAAATGGATTACTGTTTAAAAATAATTAATAAATGTAATAAATGTTCACGAATTATTTCAATCAAATTATTGTTTCAAATAAAACTCAAAGTTCTTTATTGCTTTAAGTCATTTATAGGACATTCAGTTAATTTTGAAAATGGTCTAAGTCAATTCAATCTTTAAAAATAATATTATCGTATAAAATTCACACAAAATTTCATATTCATAGTAAATTTCCATTAATTAAGACTAATAAAATTATAAATTAAAATGTCGCATAATGTAAAAATATTTTTTAATTTATTCAAATGCAATTCATTAAATATCTCGAAACAAGAAATATATGACTTAGACCACTTTCATAATTATGGGCACATATATAACCCTATATATATATATATATATATATATATATATATATATATATATATATATATAACCCTATATGTATCTATGGTTAGGCGCCCGATTGGCACTTAAATAAAACCCAACGTCCTCTTAAACAGGTTATGCGGTTTCTTCTTCGAAGCATTGAGCCAAGAAAACGTGAAAGTAAAACTTCTTCATGTCATGAGAGCGACTGAAATGCCGAGATTCGTGCTTTCTTCTGATACGCGTCGCTTCTCGGCGTTACGAACTTCCAACATGAATACGGAGATAAGAACATAAGCAGGTACGCCGCGCCAGCTATTGGAGATTTGAGATATTGAGTTCAGAGTACCTTCGCCGCATAGTGTGTAGTTACTTTTGAAGGTTAGGTTGTAAGGACTTGTTGATTAGATTGGTATTTATTTTTGAGGTAATTCTTCCGTGTGTGAATTCGATTTATTGGGATCAATGCTCAATTTCCGACCGTGTCAAAGTTATATGCATCCGTACAAACAGGTGTACCACATGAAGAGCTTCGAGATAGAAGGCTTAGAAGGGTATTGGTCTTATTAGATATGTATTAGTCTTGTCAAATTGATAAAATTCGATATAAATAATAAGAGAGGAATGTGAAGAGGTTCTGTAATTTTATATATATATATATGTATATATTGTTGTATCGTATCCTATCATTATACCAATATATATATATATATGTATAATAATAGGATAAATGTAATTTTATATATATATGTATATATTGTTGTATCGTTTCCTATCATTATACCAATATATATATATATATCCTATCATATTATATATATACTTCGAAATTAGAATGCTGAGAAGGGTATTAGTTGGGATATGTATTAGTCTTGTCAAATTGATAAACTTCAATATAAATAATAGGAGAGGAATGTGAACAGGTTCTATAATTTTATATATATATGTATATATTGTTGTATCGTATCCCATCATTATACATCCTATTATTTATATTGAAGTTTATCAATTTGACAAGACTAATACATATCCCAACTAATACCCTTCTCAGCATTCTAATTTCGAAGTATATATATAATATGATAGGATACGACACAACACATATATATATATATATGAGCCGTTTATTTTGAAAATGGCCTAACTCCGTTTTTCAATATTTTCCGGTTACCATGTTTACATGTACAAATTCATGTTATTTATCAGTAAATGTTATTTATCTCAATTTGGAGATAAATGGAGTTAGGCCACTTTCAAAATAAACGGCTCATATATATATATACATGTCATAGTACACAATTGGTACTTGCTAAGATCTTCGATTGCCGTTAACAAACTTTCATGCGATATTTAATTCCGATATTCGATACTGGTCTGTATTCGTCAAACTGATAAGTTTAGTATGGAACTTTTTTCTTCGGTAACTTGTTCGCGAAAGCGGCAGCTGTACTGAATTATTCGCGAAGTCCATTCTCCAAAAGCGCACTCAAACGAATTTGCGAAGACGATTTACGTCACGCTGGTAATAAGTGTGACATGATGTAAATTGCATTCGGATTATTGGTTAAATACTGAAATTGAATATCGAAATTGATTTTCCGGAAACTGCGTTACGTGTAAATTAGGCTGATGACCTGTAACCTCAACACGTTGATGACATTTTTCGCGGTAGCCCAAACAATCGTTTTTGCTCTTATAGAACGTTTTGCCTGCGCGAGATGTGAATTGAAAGGGTAAACGTCCGGTGTCTTCAGTATTCAATCTAATTTGCATTCAGATCGTTATTGTTTGGTTTCGCGTTGTTGATATTTTCATTTTTGAGTTTTATTGTTCTTGAACTTCCACCTTGATTGCCAGATTATCTAGAGAATTCGTTATATCTATATCAGTAGTACTCTCATATGTTGATAGAATAGAACAGAATCTTTTTCTCATTATTTATAGAAGTATTATTGTCAACATTATTCATATTTCTAAAGGATAAAAGTACGTCGGTATTCAAGTTATATCGATTTTTCCAAATCTTGAAATCCACGCGTCACGGAAAAAAGGATAGAAAAACAGCGTACCGACACTGTCTCAATAAAAATCGCATGACATATTGACTTTTCGCATATGTGCCGAATCTTGATTTTCGACACGCCTCAACTGGTCATATCTATGTCAGTAGTACTCTCATATGTGGATAGAATAGTACAGAATATTTTTCTCATTATTTATAGAAGTATTATTGTCAACATTATTCATATTTCTAAAGGATAAAAGTACGTCGGTATTCAAGTTTTATCGATTTTTCCAAATCTTGAAATCCACGCGTCACGGAAAAAAGGATAGAAAAACACCGTACCGACACTGTCTCAATAAAAATCGCATGACATATTGACTTTTCGCATATGTGCCGAATCTGGACTTTCGACACGCCTCAACTGGTCATATCTATGTCAGTAGTACTCTCATATGTGGATAGAATAGTACAGAATATTTTTCTCATTATTTATAGAAGTATTATTGTCAACATTATTCATATTTCTAAAGGATAAAGGTACGCCGGTATACAAGTTATGTCGATTTGTTCAAATCTTGAAATCTGGACTTTCGACACGCCTCAACTGGTCATATCTATGTCAGTAGTACTCTCATATGTGGATACGAATATTTTCCTCATTATTTATAGAAGTATTATTGTCATTCATATTTCTAAACATCAAATCTTGAAATTCACGCGGGCAAAAAGGATAGAAAAACACCGTATCGACACTGTCTCAATAAAAATCGCATGACATATTGACTTTTCGCATATGTGCCGAATCTGGACTTTCGACACGCCTCAACTGGTCATATCTATGTCAGTAGTACTCTCATATGTTGATAGAATAGAACAGAATATTTTTCTCATTATTTATAGAAGTATTATTGTCAAAATTATTCGTATTTCTAAAGGATAAAGGTACGTCGGTATTGGATTTACAAGTTATGTGGATTTTTCCAAATCTTGAAATCCACGCGTCACGGAAAAAGGATAGAAAAACACCGTACCGACACTGAATATTGTCTCAATAAAAATCGCATGACATATTGACTTTTCGCATATGTGCCGAATCTTGATTTTCGACACGCCTCAACTGGTCATATCTATGTCAGTAGTACTCTCATATGTTGATAGAATAGAACAGAATCTTTTTCTCATTATTTATAGAAGTATTGCTGTCAAAATTATTCGTATTTCTAAATGATAAAGGTACGCCGGTATACAAGTTATGTCGATTTGTCCAAATCTTGAAATCTACGCGTCACGGAAAAAGGATAGAAAAACACCGTATTGACACTGAATATTGTCTCAATAAAAATCGCATGGCATATTGACTTTTCCCATATGTACCGAATCTGGACTTTCGACACCCCTCAACTGGTTCTCCACGAACACAACTTATCAGTTCTTCTCTCGTTCAGTTGCAGGAGCCTGGAATAGGGAAGGTACGCACAAAAAAGGTCCAACGTTTACAGCAGATTCGTGTTTATTGCGTTCACAGTCGTGCGCGCATTCCTCGTCGATGAAAAATAAAATTACAGCCATCGGTGGAGGGAGAAATATCCGAAGGGGCACCGGCTAAGTAAGTACGATACGTAATACTTTCCATAACTGTCTGGCGTCGCGAACATTTCACTCAACGCCGAAACCCGTCGCGTAAAAAACAGACGCCGGGCGACAATAAATAAGAATAAATAACGCTTACGTCGATGTCGGACAAATAATACAGTCGTGGCCGTCTAAAACTAGTCCCGACGACGCACGGGGAAGAAAGTAAGAAAAACGTGCGCCGCCGGGTATTATATTAATAAATAATACATTACTCACTACGTAATAGGATGGATGTCGATACAATAAATAATCGCGCGTGATGACTCGAATGTGTCGTAGATGACGTGAAAAGGAAGGAATGTGAGAAAGTTTCGATAGATGATTAAGGTGGTTTTGTTTTTCTTTTAGGCTGTTAGGTAATTTATCATTTTTTAGTTGTGGCATCGCGAGTCTTCTTCTTGTGCTGAGATTTTAGGTGGTGTGAAAATTTGCTGGTGCCGTTGAGATAAGTAACGTGGAAGACGTTTGTTGACGCTCGCGATGACTTGAGAATAGTTATTACGTGAACGCGAGTAATTATTATCTAGTGAGAGAGTGAGAGAGATTACCGTTCTAGTTGCACGAGTGCAATAAATAATAAGTTAAAGGAATAAGAATACTTAAACGAAGAACACAGTCGAGCTCGCGATTGTTTCAGGCCTCTCCTCCGTCGAAATTTGTGCTGCTAGCGATTCTGCGGTTTCGCATCATGAGGTGTCGGATCACAAAGTTGCGTAGTGTTAGGATTGTCACGTTCTCGATGAGCAATTTTGCAGATTTCTAGAGCTGAAGCTTCCAATACTGGGATCGTTGGGAATTGAGATTGTCTGTTCCGCAAATTCTGATTTTTCCATTTCGTTATGTGAAGCGTTGAATTTTGTGGTGCGCAGCATCGATATCGCCAATGTCGCAGTTGTCGAAATATAAAGTAGCTACTTTTGGACCGTGGAATTTTGGTATCGTCAATTCTGCGTTGTTTCATGTTTCATTTTTCAAATACGAAGCATCCGAATTTGTACTATCCGTCAATTCCGTATTGTTTAATTTTCAACATTCCAAATTCAAAGCATCCCATTTTTGTACTGTCGAATATCGATTCTGTAAATTCTGCATTGTTTAATTTTCCGCTTTCCAAATTCAAAGCATCCCATTTTTGTACTTCCAAATATCGATTCCGTCAATTCCGCATTGTTTAATTTTCCACTTTCCAAATTCAAAGCATCCCATTTTTGTACTGTCAAACATCAATTCCGTCAATTCTGCATTGTTTAATTTTCCACTTTCCAAATTCAAAGCATTCCATTTTTGTACTGTCAAATATCGATCTCATCAGTTCTGCATTGTTTCATTTTCCACTTTCCAGATACAAAGCGTCCGAATTTGTACTATTCCACATCGATCTCATCAGTTCGGCATCGTTTAATCTTCCACTTTCCAAATTCAAAGCATCCCATTTTTGTACTGTCAAACATCGATTCCGTCAATTCCGCATTGTTTAATTTTCCACTTTCCAAATTCAAAGCATCCCATTTTTGTACTGTCAAACATCGATTCCGTCAATTACGCATTGTTTAATTTTCCACTTTCCAAATACAAAACGTCCGAATTTATACTATTCCACATCGATCTCATCAGTTCGGCATTGTTTAATTTTCCACCTTCCAAATTCAAAGCATCCCATTTTTGTACTGTCAAACATCAATTGCGTCAATTCCGCATTGTTTAATTTTCCACTTTCCAAATTCAAAGCATCCCATTTTTGTACTGTCAAATATCGATTCCGTCAATTCTGCATTGTTTAATTGTCCACTTTCCAAATTCAAAGTATCCCATTTTTGTACTGCCAAACATCGCTCTCATCAGTTCTGCATCGTTTCATGTTTCATTTTCCAAATACGAAGCATCCGATTTTGTACTGTCAAACATCGTTTCCGTCAATTCCGCATTGTTTAATTTTCCACTTTCCAAATTCAAAGAATCCTATTTTTGTACTATCAAATATCGATTCCGTCAATTCCGCATTGTTTAATTTTCCACTTTCCAAATTCAAAGTATCCCATTTTTGTACTGCCAAACATCGCTCTCATCAGTTCTGCATTGTTTCATGTTTCATTTTCCAAATACGAAGCATCCGAATTTGTACTATTCCACATCGATCTCATCATTTCGGCATCGTTTCATTTTCCACTTTCGAAACGCGAAACGTCGAATGTTGTACGATCCACCATCAATACCACCAATGTCCCATACTCCGCGCACAAAGCGTCGAACCACCTCTTCAACATTTAGTCTTCACATCCGCACCTTGCAAACTTACATCTCCAGCTCCACAAGTATTCATCTTCCTTCGGACTCGCTCATCCCTGGTTCCATCCTTTCGTTCCACACTCTTCAGCACCCTGCACATCTTCGCTGGCACCGCCGCCTTCACGTTTCTTTCCAATCTCCGCCAGCCAATTCCAGCGTCGGAGGTCGGGGCCTGCAGTAACTTCGCGCAGCCGGTCGCGTTCTCGCATTAATTGCTTATGCCCTAGTCGTAACTTCGTTTTAAAGCGTTCAAGCTCGGACGGAGGACGGTCCGTAATACTGTTTCAGGCTTTTCATGGTCGGGAGCCACGGGGGGAGGGGAAAAGTCGCGAGCAATGTGTCGGAGAGAGACACGAAAGCGAGAGACAGAAAGCGGACAACAAAACGGTGAGAACTATCTGCCTGCCTCGAACTCCTCGCACGCCGACACTTTCTCTCGCCCCGCCGTCGGCTGGTGTCTCTCTGGCGTTTTTACCCTCTCGCCCGCGATTGGCTTCCTCACGCCACCCACTGTCCGCAAGACGAACAGTTAAATTAGCTGATAATCGCCGTCGTCCTCGTCTTCGCGACCGTCGCTCAGGTTCTTCTGCAAACGAGAGAAAGAAATGCTGGTTAGAGGCGGTTGCTAATTGGAATTTATTGAGCGCGGGGTCTTCGGGGTGGCTGGTCATTGGGGGGTGCGTATGGTGATGCAGGAGTTTCGCGGGAATGGGGGGTTGATTGGTAAATTGTGCTTCATTTGTAAGATGGGTATTTTTGGTTTTGCGTAGAAACTTGGACCGTTTGGTTAGGCATGTAAGTGAGTAGATGCGTATGGTAGTGTATGGGGTTCTCGGGAATGGGGGATCGAGGACGCATAAGCCTTACATTACAAACCGGCAACAAAAATTTGACCATGTACAGTAAATTTGTGTACTTCTGACTGTGAAATCATGTGTACTTGGCATATTTGCCTAAGCATATAAGGGTTTTGTGGTGGTAGTAAGTAGATCCGTATGGTGATGTATGGGATTTCGCGGGAATGGGGGGTTGATTGGTAATTTGTGCTTCGTTGGTTCAGACGGGTATTTTTTGTTTCGCGTAGATATTTGGTGCGTTTAGTTAGGTATGTAAGGGTTTTATGTTATAATATAAAGGGGTAGATGCGCATGGTAGTATATGGGGTTCGCGGGAATGGGAGCGCGAGGACGCATAAGCGTTGCATTACAACAGACAAACAAAAAATTTGACCATGTGTCGTAATGCAGGAGTTTCGCGGGAATAGGGGGTTGATTGATAATTTGTGCTTCATTTGTCAGATGGGTATTTTTGGTTTTGCGTAGAAACTTGGACCATTTGGTAAGCATGTAAGGATTTTATGTTATAATATAAGTGAGTAGATGCGTATGGTAGTGTATGGAGTTTCGCGGAAATGGGGGGTTGATTGGTAATTTGTGCTTCGTTGGTTCAGACGGGTATTTTTGGTTTCGCGTAGATACTTGGACCGTTTGGTTAGGCATGTAAGGGTTTTATGGTATAATACAAGTGAGTAGATGCGTATGGTAGTGTATGGAGTTTCGCGGAAATGGGGGGTTGATTGGTAATTTGTGCTTCGTTAGTTCAGACGGGTATTTTTGGTTTTGCGTAGATACTTGGACCGTTTGGTTAGGCATGTAAGGGTTTCATGGTATAATACAAGTGAGTAGCTGCGTCTGGTAGTGTATGGGGTTCGTGGGAATAGGGGCGCGAGGACGCATAAGCGTTGCATTACAACAGACAAACAAAAAATTTGACCATGTATGGTGATGTATGCTGTTTCGCGGGAATAGGGGGTTGATTGGTAATTTGTGCTTTATTTGTCAGATGGGTATTTTTGGTTTAGCGTAGAAACTTGGACCGTTTGGTTAGGCATGTAAGGGTCTTATGGTATAATATAAGTGAGTAGATGCGTGTGGTAGTGTATGGGGTTCGCGGGAATAGATCTTCGAGGACGCATAAGCCTTACATTACAAATCGGCAACAAAAATTTGACCATGTATAGTAAATTTGTGTACTTCTAACTGTAAAATCGTGTATACTTGGCACATTTGCTTATGCATAAATAGAGTGTTTCACGTTACTACATATTTGTTCACACGTACACGCGGCGCGTTGCTCGAGGCTGCGCAAGCATTGAATTACAAACGGGCAGAGATCAAGTTTGATCGGCGCGTGCCAACGTTCATTACTCTTTTTTCCTGCACCGATTAATCATCGCCTGCGATTGGGTGCGCGGTTGAAAAGAAACGCTTCGATTATCGACTTGCAAGCGTGTAATTGCACGATGCGCAACGGTTCGTATAAAAGTATCGGCACGGGTCGCATTAAGGACGCGCTATTCCACGATCTGCCACTTTGCAAGTTGATTCATAAATTGCTGGCTAATGACTTTCGTTAACGGTACGATCTCATTGACATTCAATACTGTGCGTGATTAATTTTTAACAAAATCCCGCCAGTTGCCTGCCACCGCTTTGATCTTACATGAATCTCATCACGTTCTTCAATTCGCACGCAATAGCACACGATAATTCGTCAACGCGCTTAATAATATCTAAAGGCGCGGCCATTAATTATAAATTTACGCGCAACGCGACGCGATCAATTCTTCTTTCCATTCCCACGCAGTCAAATGAAAGTTCACACGTCAAATTACGCAGATCGCGTTACGTGTAATTTGTGCGCGACGATAATTATATTCGCGACATACGCAATCGCTGTTAACGCATTAACGACGTCGCCATGGCGCTGATTACTTCCACCTGACGCGGGAAGCGAAAATGCCCAGAAATATACCGTGGAATTATATTTTTAATCCGAAAAACTCATAATTTATTCTGCTTGCAAATAACATAAAAAGAAAGAAGCGTTTCACATTTGCGGACAAAATAGCACAGAGGCGATAAAAAAAATACGCAAAATTTAATTTAAAAATAAAATAATCGGTTACAAAAGTAATATATCGAACGTTTCATATTGGGGAATTAATACTTTTGTTTAAATATTTGCGGAAACAATTTTCTACGTATAAAGAAAGTCTAGCTGTGGCCCACTCTATTTATGCAATTATTTGTCAATTCCGTTGTGCCTGCAAAATTAAAATTTCTGATGCCAAAATGAAAGCCACTTTTATTGAAAAAGTGTTTGACAAATCGTTTAACCTAGACAATGAACTTTATTTTAACGCGCTGTCAAGGTGTCAATTTTTTTTACTATGATGATTGCAGAATTTTTATTACGTTCGTAACGTTACATATTCGCGAAAAACAAACTTACCAATATTAAAGACAGGACCTCGTTTCCGTCCTGGTCGTCGGAATCCGACTCTGGTACACCCACTTCCATATTCCGTTGTAACGTTTGTAGCGTATCTTCGTTAGGACTGGACCTTCGCCTGCGTCCTCTAAAATCAAACAAAAAAAAGCAAATAAGTAAACCGGCGGATTTTTACTCCTCTGCATTTTTCGTGGGGAAAGAAATGATGGGTAAAAACTTTCGTCGTTTGCGATGCTAAAATGTTGAGAAATATTTAATTCAGGGACGTTCCCTGTGCGATGTGCTACTCACGGTACTATCTTGGGAAAATTTGCAGATCTCATCGTACGCGTAGTGTTCCATTAATATCAATTTACGTAGACGCGACCGCGTCTAGCGCGCGATAAATCGTGATCGTTAGCCACTTAAGGACAAAGATCAGGCCGCCCACGTCAGCCGAGGCAAAGTTCAATTTGAAAATAGCCAATTTTGATTCTGGAATCGTTCAGGCGTAATGCCGGATGCGCTGTTCGATCGCATTGGAACAAAGTCACTGGGGTGATGTTCGACAACAATAAATGCACGGCAAAAATTCAGTACAGACGTTCACGCTGATTATTTCTTAAAATTTTCCTGTGTGGCGTGCACAATAGATCAGGCCGCCCACGTCAGTCGAGGCAAAGTTCAATTTGAAAATAGCCAATTTTGATTCTGGAATCGTTCAGGCGTAATGCCGGATGCGCTGTTCGATCGCATTGGAACAAAGTCACTGAGGTGATATTCGACAACAGTAAATGCACGGCAAAAATTCAGTACAGACGTTCACGCTGATTATTTCTTAAAATTTTCCTGTGTGGCGTGCACAATAGATCAGGCCGCCCACGTCAGTCGAGGCAAAGTTCAATTTGAAAATAGCCAATTTTGATTCTGGAATCGTTGCCGGATGCGCTGTTCGATCGCATTGGAACAAAGTCACTGAGGTGATATTCGACAACAGTAAATGCACGGCAAAATTTCAGTACAGACGTCCACGCTGATTACGTTTTACAATTTTCCTGTGTGGCGTGCAAAATATTCTGTTTCGTCGTTTTCGATTTTTCGGCTGTTTGACGAGAGTATCGGTCGAAAGCGATTTTCTGAGATACTGGATATTTCTGTGCATTGAGTGATAGGCAATTTAATTATGAATTATACCAATGTTTTCCGCGGCTCATTCATATCTGTACGGCAGTATACATTTTAGAATTACAGCTGAACAAATTTAATTGATTCAAACTTTTTGCGTATAACGTCCTATGCCCTTGTACTATTCCTACAAAAACAAGCAATTTTACAAGTACGCAATCAAAATCTCTGTATTCCAAATTAAATTGAGTAAATGTTTTTGCACTTAACACTTTACCGACTGCTATTGACTGAAGATGCCACTCACTAACGACCGACTCTGTTTTGGATATCGGGCAGGAATCATGTATGTGCCTATTTGTAAAGCTTTATAACTGAAAAATAGTGAATGTGTTGTTGAGAATCCTTTGGTTTTAAAGCAGTGTCATTTTATTGTCATTTAGAATTGCCATAATATCATCTGATATTTATTTGATCTAATATAACCGTTGTCCACTGAAAAGCCGATTAATCGGCTACCGGTAAATAGCATTTGGAACCGAAAAGTCGATTAACAACCACCGGTGGGTCACGCTCGACTGTCCCATCGGGCGTGAACATTTGTTTACACACCGCTCACCATCAAAAATATAGTTCGTTTAGTAAGTGGACAAAGTTGCCGTATAGTTAAAAATGTAAATAATTGAATTTGAAATAATTGAAACAAGCAACAATAGTGTGCCACCAAATGAAGTGCTACATGAATTCGAGCGCCGCGTCACAGTGTTAATCGGCTAGCGGTCGTTAAAGTGTTAACAAACTACGGCAGTATAATTTTTTGAAACTACAGCTGAACAACAAAATTTTCTTTACTCCAAATTTAATTGATTAAACCTTTTTGCATAAAACGTCCCATGCCCTTGTACTATTCCTACAAAAACAGGCCATTTTCTAAATACGCAGTCAAAATCTTTGTATTCCAAATTAAATTGATTAAATGTTTTTGCACTTAACATCCTATGCCCTTGTACCATTCACCCCAAAACAGCCCATTTTGTAAAAACACGCCGATAATTCCCTTCATACGAAATGGTATCTACTAAAAACCCTCTCGACACGCAACACTTTAACGAGTCGCCGTTGTAAAGTCTCGGTCTTCTCGTCAGCAGTCCCCGATCATGCGTTTCTCACGTGTTGTCGCCCTCGAGGAAAGTCACGAACGGAATAGTTCCGTCCCGATCTCTCAAGCGTGCGCTCGCATTATCGCGGGACATTTATCGCGGGACGAGCATCGTAGACAAGCGCAGAGGGCAGGGGGAGAAATCGGTGATACGCCGATAAGCGAGAGACGGCGAGCGTGTGAGAGTAGGACGGACTGCTGACGAGCGGCGGCAGAACTAATCGGCAATGAATCACGAGGGATCGTTTAACGATTAACTAATTAACCGCTTAATGAATTGCCCCGCACGATAACGGAGGCTTCTTTTAATACCTAGGTCGTCGTATTTTTAGAACACTCCCCGCGCGCGCATTTCTTTCTCTGTCAACGCGCGTGCTACCTTTCTGACACACGATTTCCTCGTGTGGTGTCAGACGGGAGTGTGTGCGTTATCGGTAGCGTCAAGTCACGGCAATTTTTTCATCGAATGGCGGAACTCGGAGAGGTGAAGCGTAAAGTTCGCGGACTGTCGTTGTGTGGTTAGATCTTAGGCGTATGGTGAAGAACAATAGATTCGTTTTGGTGAAGAACAACACATTCGTCTGCGGATGTGTTTGCGCAGATGTCGGCAGAAATGAATTAGGCTGGCTATTGACGCTTCTTCGGGGTTAATGGGAATCGACAACAGAAATTATCTATGGGCGTTCGGCGCGAGAATGAATCCGGCTGTGCATTAATATGGTTACGTACGAATTGAATTGGGGAAAAGTATTGTGTGTGGATACTTGAAATTAGATGATCAATGCGAACGGGAATTAGGGTATGCTTAATAAGATTAGGTTCGAGTTAAATTGCCGGAAAGTATTGTGTGTGGACGCTTGAAATTAGATGATCGGTGCGAAAGTAAATTGGGGTACGCTTAATATGGTTGTGTTCAATATGATTATGGTCGGTGCCAGAGTGAATTATGCTCTCCAATCAGTACATCGAAGTTAATGTAAATTGACAAAAACTATTGTTTATAATATTTTCGATTTCTAGGAAAGGACGTACTTTGCGTGTAGATATTGATAAGTAAAGGGTCCGTGCGAAAATGAATTATGTCACTTGGTATCATTATATCAGCCTTAATATAAATTACCAAAATCAGTATGTACAGTTCCTTGAAATCAGATGGTCGGTATAAAACGCATTAGCCTACATGCATTCTAACCATAAATAATCAAAAACTCACATTCACGTTCTCCCCAATTCAATCCCGGAATCTCTAATCCGCAAAATGACCCGTTTTCGCATTCTACCATTACGTCCAAGTGTCCAAAGTCTAAAATCTAGTTATTCGCGCACATTCTGCAATCTATTAAATTTACTTACTCGCTGACACGTAACAATCTACGAAATTTACTTATCCCCACAGCCTCTAACATTCGTATGTATTTTCTTTCCTTCACTTTTCTTCTCACCTTCTCAATCTCTTATTATCGCAACAATTATCAGTCCCGTGACTAGTTCTGACTTTATGGTCCCCCGAATTTGTTCGTTCGTGATATCCAAAGCCTCTTCAGATCTAACCCTCTCAGAACACGCACGAATTGGAATTCTCGGCATTCGCGAACGGATGATGTTGAAGATAGCGGGGTCGCAAAATGAAAGTGGGTGAGGAGAGTTAAAACGTGGTACTTCCTGTCTGCATACGTAACGAGACGACAAACGTGTCTCACGTGCCGTCTCAAACTCGTGTTGGCAATTTGCTGTCACGACCGCTAATCCGCAGGGTAAGGGAGAGTGTTTTCGCTTTTTACTGAGTGATTGTTATACGCGATGCCAGTAAACCGGCAACGGATGGGGCATAATTGGCTTTATGGATAAACTTTTGTGTCATAGAGGCCTGAGTATAGTGAGACTTTTTGTTTGACATTCTCTATGTGATAGTTAGAGTTTTGAAATGTGTAGAGTGTCACATGGAAAGTGACAAATAAAGTGTTTTCCGTCACGAAAAAGATCAATTGCCGTATTTAAATAAGAAAGCGTATGTATGTTAAGTACTCAATTTTTTCTGGTAGTCGAGTGTTTTTGGGTACAATCGTATTTAAGTGGATATCGGTTCTTTCATGATTAATACACACATTGCAAGGTACTCAATTTTGAATAAGCAAGTGCGTGTGTAAGTTAAGTATTCAATTTTTTCTGGTAGTCGAGTGTTTTTGGGTACAACCGTATTTAATTGGATATCGGTTCTTTCATGATTAATAGACACATTGCAACGTACTCAATTTTGAATAAGCAAGTGTGTGTGTAAGTTAAATATTCAATTTTTTCTGGTGGTCAGGTGTTTTTGGGTATGATTGTATTTAATTAGATATCGGTTCTTTCATGATTAATACACACATTGCAAGATACTCAATTTTGAATAAGCAAGTGTGTGTGTAAGTTAAGTATTCAATTTTTTTCCGGCGGTCGAGTGTTTTTGGGTACAATTGTATTTAAGTGGATATCAGTTCTTTCATGATTAATACACACATTGCAAGGTACTCAATTTTGAATAAGCAAGTGCGTGTGTAAGTTAAGTATTCAATTTTTTCTGGTGGTCAAGTGTTTTTGGGTATGATTGTATTTAATTGGATATCGGTTCTTTCATGATTAATACACACATTGCAAGATACTCAATTTTGAATAAGCAAGTGTGTGTTTAAGTTAAGTATTCAATTTTTTTCCGGCGGTCGAGTGTTTTTGGGTACAATTGTATTTAAGCGGATATCGGTTCTTTCATGATTAATACACACATTGCAAGGTACTCAATTTTGAATAAGCAAGTGTGTGTGTAAGTTAAATATTCAATTTTTTCTGGTGGTCAAGTGTTTTTGGGTATGATTGTATTTAATTGGATATCGGTTCTTTCATGATTAATACACACATTGCAAGATACTCAATTTTGAACAAGCAAGTGTATGTGTAAGTTAAGTATTCAATTTTTTTCCGGCGGTCGAGTGTTTTTGGGTACAATTGTATTTAAGCGGATATCGGTTCTTTCATGATTAATACACACATTGCAAGGTACTCAATTTTGAATAAGCAAGTGCGTGTGTAAGTTAAGTATTCAATTTTTTCTGGTAGTCGAGTGTTTTTGGGTACAACCGTATTTAATTGGATATCGGTTCTTTCATGATTAATAGACACATTGCAACGTACTCAATTTTGAATAAGCAAGTGTGTGTGTAAGTTAAATATTCAATTTTTTCTGGTGGTCAAGTGTTTTTGGGTATGATTGTATTTAATTGGATATCGGTTCTTTCATGATTAATACACACATTGCAAGATACTCAATTTTGAATAAGCAAGTGTGTGTGTAAGTTAAGTATTCAATTTTTTTCCGGCGGTCGAGTGTTTTTGGGTACAATTGTATTTAAGCGGATATCGGTTTTTTCATGATTAATACACACATTGCAACGTACTCAATTTTGAATAAGCAAGTGTGTGTGTAAGTTAAATATTCAATTTTTTCTGGTGGTCAAGTGTTTTTGGGTATGATTGTATTTAATTGGATATCGGTTCTTTCATGATTAATACACACATTGCAAGATACTCAATTTTGAATAAGCAAGTGTGTGTGTAAGTTAAGTATTCAATTTTTTCTGGTAGTCGAGTGTTTTTGGGTACAACCGTATTTAAGTGGATATCGGTTCTTTCATGATTAATACACACATTGCAAGATACTCAATTTTGAATAAGCAAGTGCGTGTGTAAGTTAAGTACTCAATTTTTTCTGCTAGTCGAGTGTTTTTGGGTACAACCGTATTTAATTGGATATCGGTTCTTTCATGATTAATACACACATTGCAAGGTACTCAATTTTGAATAAGCAAGTGTGTGTGTAAGTTAAGTATTCAATTTTTTTCCGGCGGTCGAGTATTTTGGGTACAATCGTATTTAAGTGGATATCGGTTCTTTCATGATTAATACACACATTGCAAGATACTCAATTTTGAATAAGCAAGTGTGTGTGTAAGTTAAGTATTCAATTTTTTTCCGGCGGTCGAATGTTTTTGGGTACAATTGTATTTAAGCGGATATCGGTTCTTTCGTGATTAATAGACACATTGCAACGTACTCAATTTTGAATAAGCAAGTGTGTGTGTAAGTTAAGTATTCAATTTTTTTCTGGTAGTCGAGTGTTTTTGGGTACAACCGTATTTAATTGGATATCGGTTCTTTCATGATTAATACACACACACATTGCGTGTGTAAGTTAAGTATTCAATTTTTTCTCAGTGTTTTTGAATAAGTATTTAAGTGGATATGTGTGTGCAAGGTACTCAATTTTGAATAAGCAAGTGCGTCAAAGTACTTTTTTCTGCTAGTCGAGTGTTTTTGGGTACAACCGTATTTAATTGGATATCGGTTCTTTCATGATTAATACACACATTGCAATGTACTCAATTTTGAATAAGCAAGTGCGTGTGTAAGTTAAGTATTCAATTTTTTCTGGTAGTCGAGTGTTTTTGGGTACAACCGTATTTAATTGGATATCGGTTCTTTCATGATTAATACACACATTGCAACGTACTCAATTTTGAATAAGCAAGTGTGTGTGTAAGTTAAATATTCAATTTTTTCTGGTGGTCAAGTGTTTTTGGGTATGATTGTATTTAGTTGGATATCGGTTCTTTCATGATTAATACACACATTGCAAGGTACTCAATTTTGAATAAGCAAGTGTGTGTGTAAGTTAAGTATTCAATTTTTTTCCGGCGGTCGAGTGTTTTTGGGTACAATTGTATTTAAGCGGATATCGGTTCTTTCATGATTAATACACACATTGCAACGTACTCAATTTTGAATAAGCAAGTGTGTGTGTAAGTTAAGTATTCAATTTTTTTCCGGCGGTCGAGTGTTTTTGGGTACAATTGTATTTAAGCGGATATCGGTTTTTTCATGATTAATACACACATTGCAACGTACTCAATTTTGAATAAGCAAGTGCGTGTGTAAGTTAAGTATTCAATTTTTTCTGGTAGTCGAGTGTTTTGGGGTATGATCGTATTTAAGCGGATATCGGCTTTTTCATGATTAATACACACATTGCAAGTTACTCAATTTTGAATAAGCAAGTGTGTGTGTAAGTTAAGTATTCAATTTTTTTCCGGCGGTCGAGTGTTTTTGGGTACAATTGTATTTAATTGGATATCGGTTCTTCCATGATTAATACACATTGCAACGTACTCCATTTTTCCGGTCCTCGGATACTTTTGAATGTAACCGTGTCTAATTAGATATGCACGAATCTGCGCACGTACGCAAGTTTCCTCTAACGTTCGATTAGCATGCATTACACCCGCGTACGCACAAACTCCAACTCTAATTACATACGCTCGCACAGGAGGGTCGCTGTAATTTTTGCGGTCTCATTATCACTCTGCTACGTGACTCAACGCAACAACGTTAATCTCCCCGAGTTTTTCCAACCCCTTCATTTTTCGAGTCCACTCCTCTCAGCACTTCGCGCCTTCGGTCTTCTTGTTTCAACATTCGCGCGTTAACGTTTCGCCGTATCGCGGCGGCACAGGCATTTGTTGGGGTGAAGGATGCTTGAGAAAGTTGATTTGCATGACTTAAGCGTAGAGACTGCTGTTTTTAATTAGACGCTCGCTACGAGCGATGATTCGGGAATACTGTGGTTTTTGCTGTTTTTAATAAGAGTGCTAATGAGTCGGGGGATGTGAGAGTTGTAAACAGTGCGCAAAATTGTGGTGCGTTTGGATGATGGGTGTTTTTACAGGTGAACGTAGGTTTAGAATGTGGAATATATAATGTATGTTGCACATGTGATTTAGGCGTTTTTTTTTATGAGAAGTAATGTTTAAAATTTGGACTGTGCAATATATATGTGCCCATAATTATGAAAGTGGTCTAAGTCAAAATTTAAAAAAAAATGAGTTTATCAGTTATTTCATACCACATTATTTTTAACTAAATTTATTCAATGTAATTTTTACGAAATTGTCAAAAATGAACCATTAGATAGTGGTTGTAATTTCAACATTATATGGAATTCATTTAGTTTTAATTATGAAAGTGGTCTAAGTCAAAAATGTAAATAAATTATATAAACAACTTGAAAATGGCACGTGGCCATCTTTGACGCGTTTCTGAACTACATAATAAAATAAATGACAATCAAATTTTAATAATAACGACAACTTCATTACTTAATAATTTTCGTTCAAATAAAGTAAAAAAAGCTACTCTGATTAATATACAAATAAATAGTAATAGAAAGTAAAGTATTCTATATGATATATAAATAATATAAGTTTTATTCATATTTATTTAAAGGATAGGATATTAGTTAATTTATAATAATTAATTTGCAATTAATGGTGGAAGACCAAAAATATACGGAAATATTAAATTACTTCCATTATACACCACCATTAGACCAGTATCGGAAGAAAAACATAAAGATATTATGAGTTTACTACCGTACATCCCTCCAGTTTTTCAGGAACATTTTAAGAATCTTAAATACTCGAAATAATGATAAAAATGGATTACTGTTTAAAAATAATTAATAAATGTAATAAATGTTCACGAATTATTTCAATCAAATTATTGTTTCAAATAAAACTCAAAGTTCTTTATTGCTTTAAGTCATTTATAGGACATTCAGTTAATTTTGAAAATGGTCTAAGTCAATTCAATCTTTAAAAATAATATTATCGTATAAAATTCACACAAAATTTCATATTCATAGTAAATTTCCATTAATTAAGACTAATAAAATTATAAATTAAAATGTCGCATAATGTAAAAATATTTTTTAATTTATTCAAATGCAATTCATTAAATATCTCGAAACAAGAAATATATGACTTAGACCACTTTCATAATTATGGGCACATATGATAATTATACACACGTGTTACGTGCAAGAAAATATATTGTTGTATATATTATAATATATAACATAATATTTTTTTAAATCACATGCACGTGTAAGAAATTGCATAGGCACTTGCTTGGAAGCCGCAACGGACATTGAAATTGAAAAGCAATATTAGGGAAACTGAATAAGAGGGAAATTGGAGTATTATAGCAAGGGATGTTGGATGTTAGATACTTCTGTGTTTACGATTACGGACATTGGCTACGGTAACGCAATAATAGGGTTATTGTCTCCGTGAGTGCCTTTAGAGCAATTTCAATTCAGACTCAGCGACTACACTCTATTGTGCGCGAAGCCACTTGAAAACACATGGCTCTGTAACGTTTCTACGCTGCATACGGATGTCGGTTGATTGGTGTATTTGCACCGCAGGTTTGTTGCTGTTTCTTGGCTAATTAAAGAAGTTGCACAGGGATAAAATTTAAAAATGGTGTCCGTATATGTATAACCCGTATCTGCGTTAATGAAGAGAACTCCTTGATGGTATATTGGTTATAGACTTGGCTCTCAATTACAGCTGCATGATAAGTATCTGATACGTAGTAAAGTTTTATGTGTCCTTTAGATATTTTTGGGCATATCTGTGAGAGAATTTGAGGCGCGGTTTGCATTTTCCTGAGTCTTCTTGCATCCTCTTACAAACTTCAAAAGATCGAGTTGATTAAAAAAACATTTATGTTTTTACCCCATGCTGGAGGTCAATTTCTACTATTTTCCTGCCTGTTTTGGCTATAACTCCGAAACTATTGCGAATTTCGGGGTGCGCCTTGCATTTTTCCGAGTCATTTTGAACCCCCTTTGATATGTTAAATGGGCAAGAAAATCGGTGACCCATCATTTTTTTGCAAAAATGGCAACAGGTATAGGTACCTTAAGATTTTCTCGATTTCTTTAAGGCCCTGTCCCGTACCTATAAGTAATATAGGTGTTGTTAAAGCTCTTTGGACACACTTTCATGTGGGACTAATCGCGATCACGAATTTTGAAAAAAATTTTTTTTGGCTTTCTTAAAATCGACGTATCTCCGAAAATATTGAGAGTTCAGCGGGTGGATAGTGGTCTATCTTCAGGGTAAATTACCCTCTATCGAATGGTAAAGGTCCGAAACAAAAAAAAAATTTGACATTTTTCGCCTATTTTAACCTATTTTCGCTTATTTTTGGTTGATTTTGCCTGATATTTTCACTTATTTTTTTCATATCTCATAAATTATTTCAATTTTTTGAATGCGGTGTACATTTTTTTAATCTGTCTGCATTCGCTTTGCATGAATAAACGGTCGGGACGAATGAGCAATGTTTATGTTTTAACTCCATGTTGGCCCTTTGCGCGCTAAGCCGTTTCGATTGATTCACTCGTTGTATCGTTTTTTTTTTTTTGGGCTGGTCCGCATTATCACTGACTTCTTTTCAGTCACCACTCGACACTACGCTCAAACTCGCACTGATTATCAAATTGGAGCCGTATCGTAAAGACCGCGGCAGCCGTAATACGTTTTCCCACTGATTATTACATCATAATAATTGTCGGTCGTCGCCTGTGTTTTTATGACTTGTCCTTTAGATATTTTTGGGCATATCTGTGAGAGTATTTGAGGCGCGGTTTGCATTTTCCTGAGTCTTCTTGCATCCTCTTACAAACTTCAAAAGATCGAGTTGATTAAAAAAACATTTATGTTTTTACCCCATGCTGGAGGTCAATTTCTACTATTTTCCCGCCTATTTTTGGCCATAACTTCGAAACTATTGCGAATTTCGGGGTGCGCCTTGCATTTTTCCGAGTCATTTTAGACCCCCTTTGATATGTTAAATGGGCAAGAAAATCGGTGACCCATCATTTTTTTCGCAAAAATGGCAACAGGTATAGGAACCTTAAGATTTTCTCGATTTCTTTAAGGCCCTGTCCCGTCTAAATTAGTGAACAAAACCTATAAGTAATATAGGTTTTGTTAAAGCTCTTTGGACACACTTTCATGTGGGACTAATCGCGATCACGAATTTTGAAAAAAATTTTTTTTGGCTTTCTTAAAATCGACGTATCTCCGAAAATATTGAGAGTTCAGTGGGTGGATAGTGGTCTATCTTCAGGGTAAATTACCCTCTATCGAATGGTAAAGGTCCGTAACAAAAAAAAAATTTGACATTTTTCGCCTATTTTAGCCTATTTTCGCTTATTTTTGGTTGATTTTGCCTGATATTTTCACTTATTTTTTCATATCTCATAAATTATTTCAATTTTTTGAATGCGGTATACATTTTTTTAATCTGTCTGCATTCGCTTTGCATGAATAAACGGTCGGGACGAATGAACAATGTTTATGTTTTAACTCCATGTTGGCCCTTTGCGCGCTAAGCCGTTTCGATTGATTCCTCGTTTTATCGGTTCTTCTTGGGCTGGTCCGCATTATCACTGACTTCTTTTCAGTCACCACTCGACACTACGCTCAAACTCGCACTGATTATCAAATCGGAACCGTATCGTAAAGACCGCGGCAGCCGTAATACGTTTTCCCACCTTTTATTACATCATAATAATTGTCGGTCGTCGCCTGTGTTTTTATGACTTGTCCTTTAGATATTTTTGGGCATATCTGTGAGAGTATTTGAGGCGCGGTTTGCATTTTCCTGAGTCTTCTTGCATCCTCTTACAAACCTCAAAAGATCGAGTTGATTAAAAAAACATTTATGTTTTTACCCCATGCTGGAGGTCAATTTCTACTATTTTCCTGCCTATTTTGGCCATAACTCCGAAACTATTGCGAATTTCGGGGTGCGCCTTGCATTTTTCCCAGTCATTTTGAACCCCCTTTGATATGTTAAATGGACAAGAAAATCGATGACCCATCATTTTTTCGCAAAAATGGCAACAGGTATAGGTACCTTAAGATTTTCTCGATTTCTTTAAGGCCCTGTCCCGTCTAAACTAGTGAACAAAACCTATAAGTAATATAGGTTTTGTTAAAGCTCTTTGGACACACTTTCACGTGGGACTAATCGCGATCAGTAATTTTGAAAAAAAAATTTTTTTGAATTTCTTAAAATCGACGTATCTCCGAAAATATTGAGAACTCAGCGGGCGCATAGTGGTCTATCTTCAGGGCAAATTACCCTTTATCGAATGGTAAAGGTCCGAAACAATAAAAATTTGACGTTTTTCGCCGATTTTAGCCTATTTTCGCTTATTTTCGGTTGATTTTTCTTAATATTTTCACTTATTTTTTTCATATCTTAGGAATTATTTCAAATTTTCGAATGCGGTATACATTTTTTTTTAATCTGTCTGCATTCTCTTTGCATGAATCGGGACAAATGAGCAATGTTCATTTTTTAACTCCATGTTGGCCCTTTGCGCGCTAAGCCATTTCGATTGATTCCTCGTTTTATCGGTTCTTTTTGGGCTGGTCCGCATTATCACTGGCTTCTTTTCAGTCACCACTCGACACTACGCTCAAACTCGCACTGATTATCAAATCGGAACCGTATCGTAAAGACCGCGGCAGCCGTAATACGTTTTCCCACCGATTATTACATCATAATAATTGTCGGTCGTCGCCCGTGTTTTTATGACTTATAACACGATCATGTCTAGTCACGGCGATCTTGCGACACTGAGATTAATCGTGTCATTACGAACTCGCTGATAACCGCCGAAGATCAAGCGGCGACGCACCCACAAAGAGAGAAAGAGAGAGAAAAGCAGAAAGGCAGGAACGGCGTAAAAATGCACGAAAATCACCAGGTGCGCGCTTGAATTCTTCAATTTTATGCGACCGAACTACACCGCAGCCCAGATAACGCACCAGCCTTGACACGTTTTCGAAAAGTCACGTTCGGAATCAGTATACAGTTACTCACAAAAGTATTCGATCTAACGAAGTTTGAACAATTCAGCGATGTGACTGTACTAATTATTAGAGTCGAGTATTTTTTTTCGCCGCGAAACACCACGTAATGCATTTTTAACACTTTGACTGCCGTGCGTATTTTACTATATTAAAACCGCAATGTGATGAAGTACTACAGAATATGATTGAATTGTGCAAAATGAAAATAATGCGAAGGTATCAGAGACCAAAGAATTTGAACACTATTTAACAAAATTGATTTAACATTTGATTATGTAACAAATTCGATATTCACACTTCTATGAATTGCTTTATAAAGAACAAAATGCCAGTTTCCTGGAGGAAAGTTTTAAAATGTATTTTTTTCAAACTTACAAGATATTGAATACAATTTTAGTGAAATGAAATATTTAAAAATAAATAATGTGAATTTTTATATTTAGATTCTATAAAGTATGTGGAAAATTATTTTCACAAAAATGCATTAAAGATATCGACCCGTAGTAGTTTTCGCATAGGAACTGAGGGCCGATAGATCGACCCGCTGGCAGTCAAAGGGTTAATATTCATTGCATTTACAAAATTATAAATGCTACCGATTGGCTATTTTTGGAATTTTTCCTGAGACCTTTTGCGCCGGTCACCGATGGCCACCATGGCAGTCAAAGTGTTAATCGACGTATTGTTACTTTACGACATTTTCATGTATAACGCGGCATCATAAATCAAACGGAGTCACGTTTCATTATTCATGGCCAAAAAATGCATATTATTGCTGTAGTTATCGCGTACCTCTTCATGTTATAAAAAATGTTAATACTACACTTACTGCGGTATTAGAAATATTGACTGGCGACATTTGTTAAACTGAAAATAGTTTATTTCAAAGTATAACGAATAGTGTTGGACGGACAAGAAAATGAAATCCATTCGTCATATGATTAGAGATACATCATTAGATATTATAATTTTGTTGGCGTTTGCACACTTTTGGGAGTAACTGAGTCACGTTTCATTATTCAGGGCCAAAAATGCATATTATTGCTGTAGTTAACGCGTACCTCTTCATGTTATAAAAAATGTTAATACTGCACTTACTGCGATATTAGAAATATTGACTTGCGCCATTTGTTGAACCGGAAATAGTTTATTTCAAAGTATAACGAATAGCGTTGCATGGACAAGAAAATGAAATCCATTCGTCATATGATTAGAGATACATCATTAGATATTATAATTTTGTTGACGTTTGCACACTTTTGGGAGTAACTGAGTCACGTTTCATTATTCAGGGCCAAAAATGCATATTATTGCTGTAGTTATCGCGTACCTCTTCGTGTTGTAAAAATGTTAATACTACACTTACTGCGATATTAGAAATATTGACTTGCGACATTTGTTGAACCGGAAATAGTTTATTTCAAAGTATAACGAATAGTGTTGCACGGAGAAGAAAATGAAATCCATTCGTCATATGATTAGAGATACATCATTAGATATTATAATTTTGTTGGCGTTTGCACACTTTTGGGAGTAACTGAGTCACGTTTCATTATTCAGGGCCAAAAATGCATATTATTGCTGTAGTTATCGCGTACCTCTTCGTGTTGTAAAAATGTTAATACTACACTTACTGCGATATTAGAAATATTGACTTGCGCCATATGTTAAACTGAAAATAGTTTATTTCAAAGTATAACGAATAGCGTTGCATGGACAAGAAAATGAAATCCATTCGTCATATGATTAGAGATACATCATTAGATATTATAATTTTGTTGGCGTTTGCACACTTTTGGGAGTAACTGAGTCACGTTTCATTATTCAGGGCCAAAAATGCATATTATTGATGTAGTTATCGCGTACCTCTTCATGTTGTAAAAAATGTTAATACTACACTTACTGCGATATTAGAAATATTGACTTGCGACATTTGTTGAACCGGAAATAGTTTATTTCAAAGTATAACGAATAGCGTTGCATGGACAAGAAAATGAAATCCATTCTTCATATGATTAGAGATACATCATTAGATATTATAATTTTGTTGGCGTTTGCACACTTTTGGGAGTAACTGAGTCACGTTTCATTATTCAGGGCCAAAAATGCATATTATTGCTGTAGTTATCGCGTACCTCTTCGTGTTGTAAAAAATGTTAATACTACACTTACTGCGATATTAGAAATATTGACTTGCGACATTTGTTAAACTGAAAATAGTTTATTTCAAAGTATAACGAATAGTGTTGCAGGGACAAGAAAATGAAATCCATTCGTCATATGATTAGAGATACATCATTAGATATTATAATTTTGTTGGCGTTTGCACACTTTTGGGAGTAACTGAGTCACGTTTCATTATTCAGGGCCAAAAATGCATATTATTGCTGTAGTTATCGCGTACCTCTTCGTGTTGTAAAAATGTTAATACTACACTTACTGCGATATTAGAAATATTGACTTGCGACATTTGTTAAACTGAAAATAGTTTATTTCAAAGTATAACGAATAGCGTTGCATGGACAAGAAAATGAAATCCATTCGTCATATGATTAGAGATACATCATTAGATATTATAATTTTGTTGGCGTTTGCACACTTTTGGGAGTAACTGAGTCACGTTTCATTATTCAGGGCCAAAAATGCATATTATTGCTGTAGTTATCGCGTACCTCTTCGTGTTGTAAAAATGTTAATACTACACTTACTGCGATATTAGAAATATTGACTTGCGACATTTGTTAAACTGAAAATAGTTTATTTCAAAGTATAACGAATAGCGTTGCATGGACAAGAAAATGGAATCCATTCGTCATATGATTAGAGATACATCATTAGATATTATAATTTTGTTGGCGTTTGCACACTTTTGGGAGTAACTGAGTCACGTTTCATTATTCAGGGCCAAAAATGCATATTATTGCTGTAGTTATCGCGTACCTCTTCATGTTGTAAAAAATGTTAATACTACAGTTACTGCGATATTAGAAATATTGACTTGCGGCATTTGCTGAACCGGAAATAGTTTATTTCAAAGTATAACGAATAGCGTTGCATGGACAAGAAAATGAAATCCGTTCATCATATGATTAGAGATACATCATTAGATATTATAATTTTGTTGGCGTTTGCACACTTTTGGGAGTAACTGAGTCACGTTTCATTATTCAGGGCCAAAAATGCATATTATTGCTGTAGTTACCGCGTACCTCTTCATGTTATAAAAAATGTTAATACTACACTTACTGCGATATTAGAAATATTGACTTGCGACATTTGTTGAACCGAAAATAGTTTATTTCAAAGTATAATGAATAGCGTTGCACCGAGAAGAAAATGAAATCCACTCGTCAGATTAGAGATACATTACTAGATCTTCTAATTTTGTTGGCGTTTGCATACTTTTCGGAGTAACGTGTCACGTTTCATTATTCAGGGCCAAAAAATGCGTATTGTTGCTGTAGTTATCGCGTACCTCTTTATGTTATAAAAAAATGTTAATACTACACTTACTGCGATATTAGAAATATTGACTTGCGACATTTGTTGAACCGAAAATACATTACTTCAAAGTATAACGAATAGCGTTGCACGAAGAAAATGAAATCCATTCGTCACATGATTAGAGACACATCACTAGATATTATAATTTTGTTGGCGTTTGCACACTTTTGGGAGTAACTGAGTCACGTTTCATTATTCAGGGCCAAAAAATGCATATTATTGCTGTAGTTATCGCGTACCTCTTCGTGTTGTAAAAATGTTAATACTATACTTACTGCGATATTAGAAATATTGACTTGCGACATTTGTTAAACTGAAAATAGTTTATTTCAAAGTATAACGAATAGCGTTGCATAAACAATAAAATGAAATTCATTCGTCATATGATTAGAGATACATCATTAGATATTATAATTTTGTTGGCGTTTGCAAACTTTTGGGAGTAACTGTCGCAGGTTGGGGCGATTTTGTTAAGAGTGTGATATCGAGATTGAATGCCAACTCACATCAAGGCGGGATCCACTTTTCCGAATGCAATTGGAACTGTGACCAAGTGGCCCTTGAGGTGTTGGAGTGCGATCAGTGTTTCCAACTCGGCCATCCTTTGGTCTGAAACACGTTTCTGGCGTCTGGAAAATAGAAAAAGTCGGGTTTAATAAATTTAGCATTTTTTGGCGCGTATCGGTCATGTAATTAGTTCGTTGAAATTTACTGTTCAAAGGAAATTTACTGTTTTGACACTAAATGCATTTCCTTATCAAACGAGTATACTTTTGTAGTGACAAAAGTACTGATGAAAGTATAAAAATGTACTTTTATAAGGGCACCGGTTGGATGATTAATATGTTGACATTTATTGTTCAACGAAACTTAATTACAATTCATTGATAGATGTGATGTAGTCACGTAAGAATATGGTTTATGATTTATTTTGTGACTTATGTCGTTGCAATATGATATATGTGCTTTTGGCATAAGTTGAATCTAACTTTGTAGTGTTTACAGATTTTTCTGATAAACCATATAATAATTTTATGCGAAAATTCGCGGATTGTATATTTGGAATTTACTTAGATCCCGTGTGTTGATGTTCAACGAAAGTGTGTTGGTGATCAACGAAACTTAATTGCTATTCATTGATAGATGTGATGTAGTCACGTAAGAATATGGTTTATGATTTATTTTGTGACTTATGTCGTTGCAATATGACATATGTGCTTTTGGCATAAATTGAATCTAACTTTGTAGTGTTTACAGAATTTTCTGATAAACCATATAATAATTTTATGCGAAGATTCGCGGATTGTATATTTAGAGTTTATTTAGATCCCGTGTGTTCCGTATGTCAGACGTTTGCGCGTTTGCAAATATTAATAATTACGTGAATTGTTAAATATTATATATTCACAATCCTTTGATTTATATGATATTTTTAGCTGGTTCATACGCCACACGTTAATATTATTTCTGGTAACGCTTTTAACTGTGGACGTTTGCATTTTTCATCATTTTTCAAATTCGAAACGCCGTAATCCCATGTATTATTAAGATACATGGTTTCATTAATATTGCGTCTATACTCTCATCATGTTACTATGAGGAAAGTTTTCACCTTCCGCATGAATGTGCAAATTTAACTTTCAAAATTCAATCTGCTCTTAATCTTGGCTATCCAATATCATGTCTGTTATTGACATTTTTATTCGTACTTTACGTCTCATTCATCCTACACGGTATCAATATTTTACTTCAAATCATATTCAATTTAAATTTCCTCTCGGTTCTTTGTAATTACTGACTCATAATTGCACGTGGAATTATGCTATGAAGTTTCATTAATATCTCGTGTGCATTTATATTTTATGTCACTTTTATACTACACCCATACCACTTTTTATTGTCACTGTCTAAATAAAATTCGCATTTCCATTTTACACTACATTTACCCCTTATTTATGTCATATTATTTCTATGTTTTCCCGTCATTTTTTAAATACCGGCTCCTTTAATCGTACGCATTATTACGCTACGAAATTGTATTAGCATGTCGTCTACATTTTAATTTCATACTACATTTATTCCTCATTTATATCGCAATTATTATATATTATTTCGTCACCTTTTAAATACTAACTCCTATAATTGTACGCATTATTACGCTACAAAGTTGTATTAGCATGTCGTCTACATTTTAATTTGATACTACATTTATTCCTCATTTATATCATAATTATTATATAGTATTTCGTCACCTTTTAAATACTAACTCCTATAATTGTACGCATTATTACGCTACAAAGTTGTATTAGCATGTCGTCTACATTTTAATTTCATACTACATTTATTCCTCATTTATATCGGAATTATTATATACTATTTCGTCACCTTTTAAATACTAACTCCTATAATCGTACGCATTATTACGCTACGAAATTGTATTAGCATGTCGTCTGCATTTTAATTTCACACTCGATTTGTTCCTCATTTATGTCATAATTATTACATATTATTTCGTCATCTTTTAAATACTAACTCCTATAATCGTACGCATTACTACGCTACGAAGTTTCCTTAATATTTCGTCTACATTTTCGTTCGAACCAAGTTGCCGCCTGGGTAGTTTTCACCTCTCGCTCAAACGTCCGCATTTAACTTCCAAACCCCGATCAGCACGTAATCGCCTTCGAAGTTTCTCCCGGCCAGTCCTAGATCTCTTTTAGGGGTGAGAGCAGACAGGGATCCGTTTGCTCGAAGTTTATCACGCGAATTCCACGCACACGATAAGCACGATATAGTTCGTTGCATCATGCTCACGATAAATGGACTCTAAGTGTGCTTCTAGTGCAGAAAACGTCGGACGTGTCAATCGTCATGGTAAACAGTGCACTGTTGCGCAGGAATCCGTAATCGTTTCGTCAGAAACCCGCAATTCGTGACGTACGAATAAGATTATATCACTTCAACCATTTCAGATGTACAGAAAAATTTGGTACGTGATAATGTCTGGGGATTCTATTTGAGCGACTTCTCTTACGGCCTAAAATATTCAAATTAGTAATGTACGCTGTGCAGCAGAAACAATACTTTTCAGTCATATTATAGTACAACTAATTGGGTGCATGTAATAATGCCTATGTAAATTATTTGAATTACTTTTTTTGCACCTTGAATTATTGTAATTCGTGATGTACGCTGCAGAGTTCAGATGTACAGAAAAATTGGGTACGTGATAATGTCTGTGGATTCTATTTGAGCGACTTCTCTTAGGGTGTAAAATATTCAAATTAGTCACGTACGTTGTGCAGCAGAAACAATACTTTTCAGTCATATTATAGTACAACTAATTGGGTGCATGTAATAATGCCTATGTAAATTATTTGAACTATTTTTTTTGCACCTTGAATTATTGTAATTCGTGATGTACGCTGCAGAGTTCAGATGTACAGAAAAAATGGGTGCATGATAATGTCTGGGGATTCTATTTGAGCGACTTCTCTTACGGCCTAAAATATTCAAATTAGTAATGTACGCTGTGCAGCAGAAACAATACTTTTCAATCATGTTATAGTACAACTAATGGGGTGCATATAATAATGCCTATGTAAATTATTTGAGCAACTATTTTTACACCTTGAATTATTGTAATTCGTGATGTACGCTGCAGAGTTCAGATGTACAGAAAAATTGGGTACGTGATAATGTCTGTGGATTCTATTTGAGCGACTTCTCTTACGGCCTAAAATATTCAAATTAGTAATGTACGCTGTGCAGCAGAAACAATACTTTTCAGTCATATTATAGTACAACTAATTGGGTGCATGGAATAATGCCTATGTAAATAATTTGAACTATTTTTTTGCACCTTGAGTTATAATAATTCGTGATGTATGCTGCAGAGTTCAGAAGTACAGAAAAATTGGGTACGTGATAATGTCTGTGGATTCTATTTGAGCGACTTCTCTTACGGCCTAAAATATTCAAATTAGTCACGTACGTTGTGCAGCAGAAACAATACTTTTCAGTTATATTATAGTACAACTAATTGGGTGCATGTAATAATGCCTATGTAAATAATTTGAACTATTTTTTTTGCACCTTGAGTTATAATAATTCGTGATGTACGCTGCAGAGTTCAGATGTACAGAAAAATTGGGTACGTGATAATGTCTGTGGATTCTATTTGAGCGACTTCTCTTAGGGTGTAAAATATTCAAATTAGTCACGTACGCTGTGCAGCAGAAACAATACTTTTCGGTCATATTATAGTACAACTAATTGTGTGCACGTAATAATGCCTATGTAAATAATTTGAACTATTTTTTTTGCACCTTGAGTTATAATAATTCGTGATGTACGCTGCAGAGTTCAGATGTACAGAAAAATTGGGTACGTGATAATGTCTGGGGATTCTATTTGAGCGACTTCTCTTACGGCCTAAAATATTCAAATTAGTAATGTACGCTGTGCAGCAGAAACAATACTTTTCAATCATGTTATAGTACAACTAATTGGGCGCACGTAATAATGCCTATGTAAATAATTTGAACTATTTTTTTGCATCTTGAGTTATAATAATTCGTGATGTACGCTGCAGAGTTCAGATGTACAGAAAATTGGGTACGTGATAATGTCTGTGGATTCTATTTGAGCGACTTCTGTTACGGCTTTAAATATTCAAATTAGTCACGTACGCTGTGCAGCAGAAACAATACTTTTCAGTCATATTATAGTACAACTAATTGGGTGCACGTAATAATGCCTATGTAAATAATATGAACTATTTTTTTTGCACCTTGAGTTATAATAATTCGTGATGTACGCTGCAGAGTTCAGATGTACAGAAAAATTTGGTACGTGATAATGTCTGGGGATTCTATTTGAGCGACTTCTCTTAGGGTGTAAAATATTCAAATTAGTCACGTACGCTATGCAGCAGAAACAATACTTTTCAGTCATATTATAGCACAACTAATTGGGCGCACGTAATAATGCCTATGTAAATAATTTGAACTATTTTTTTTGCACCTTGAGTTATAATAATTCGTGATGTACGCTGCAGAGTTCAGATGTACAGAAAAATTGGGTACGTGATAATGTCTGGGGATTCTATTTGAGCGACTTCTGTTACGGCTTTAAATATTCAAATTAGTCACGTACGCTGTGCAGCAGAAACAATACTTTTCAATCATGTTATAGTACAACTAATTGGGCGCACGTAATAATGCCTATGTAAATAATTTGAACTATTTTTTTTGCACCTTGAGTTATAATAATTCGTGATGTACGCTGCAGAGTTCAGATGTACAGAAAAATTGGGTACGTGATAATGTCTGTGGATTCTATTTGAGCGACTTCTCTTACGGCCTAAAATATTCAAATTAGTCACGTACGCTATGCAGCAGAAACAATACTTTTCAGTCATATTATAGTACAACTAATTGGGTGCATGTAATAATGCCTATGTAAAGTATTTGAACTATTTTTTTTGCACCTTGAATTATTGTAATTCGTGATGTACGCTGCAGAGTTCAGATGTACAGAAAAAATGGGTGCATGATAATGTCTGGGGATTCTATTTGAGCGACTTCTCTTAGGGTGTAAAATATTAAAATTAGTCACGTACGCTATGCAGCAGAAACAATACTTTTCAGTCATATTATAGTACAACTAATTGGGCGCACGTAATAATGCCTATGTAAATAATTTGAACTATTTTTTTGCACCTTGAGTTATAATAATTCGTGATGTACGCTGCAGAGTTCAGATGTACAGAAAAAATGGGTGCATGATAATGTCTGTGGATTCTATTTGAGCGACTTCTCTTAGGGTGTAAAATATTCAAATTAGTCACGTACGCTATGCAGCAGAAACAATACTTTTCAGTCATATTATAGTACAACTAATTGGGCGCACGTAATAATGCCTATGTAAATAATTTTAACTAATTTTTTTGCACCTTGAGTTATAATAATTCGTGATGTACGCTGCAGAGTTCAGATGTACAGAAAAATTGGGTACGTGATAATGTTTGTGGATTCTATTTGAGCGACTTCTCTTAGGGTGTAAAATATTAAAATTAGTCACGTACGCTATGCAGCAGAAACAATACTTTTCAGTCATATTATAGTACAACTAATGGGGTGCATATAATAATGCCTATGTAAATTATTTGAGCAACTATTTTTACACCTTGAATTATTGAAATTCGTGAAATACGCTGCGCTGTGGGAAAAATATTTAATTTCAAACATATCATAGTACGACAGATTGTGTGTACGTAAATATATCTATATATACTACGTTGCATGATGTCTGCATCATGCATGATTAAATTTAAGAATTAAATTCTTATAGACGTCTAGCCAGATACTCCACATTGATCGAAGAACGATCAGAGAACATGTGTTCATTCAATAAAGAGTGGCATTATCGGCTTTGCTACACGATACTGTCCGCGTAGCTTCATTCATGTACCGTGCGGCGATCTTGATCGGCTAAAAATAGAAGTAGGATTTTCGCAATCTCGACGTGCCAGATCCTAATGACCGAGATGATCCAATTCCGCACACCTAATCGATCGATACTCGCAAAAAGTCACGTCGTCAGTTCGAACTAGCAAGTAGTTGCTGCAAGTTTAACGCACGATTTACGGAGCTGTTCATTTTACCGATTTCCGATACCGCAAGCACATTCGAAGAACAGTTGCAATTGTTCTCTAGGATCTTTGCTAATTTTTATTAACGGAATTATGCAACTATTCAAACGTATGTGCAAAGGAATTGTGCAATTTCGAAATGTGGTTGAGGTTTTTATGAGGCTTTGTGTACTATTTCTGATTTTAACCTAGTAATTTTTTGATATTTTCCGTCATATCTTCCAAACTGTTGTGAATTGTCGGGCGCGTCATGCATTTTCCTGAGTTATTTTGGATCCCCCTTTCATATATTGAGTGGACAAGCCAATCGGGGAACTTTCATGGTTTTACTCTAGCTCGGACGTCACTTTTCATCATTTTTCTGCCTACTTTTGGCCATATCTCCGAAACTATTGCGAATATCGGGGTGCGCCTTGCATTTTTCTGAGTCATTTTGAACCCCCTTTCATCCGGCACAATTACAAGTCGATCGGTAGAGTTTTAATTTTTGAGCCTGTTTTCAGGCTCGTTTTTCACGATTTTTCCACACATTTTTGTCGATATTTCCGAAACTATTGCGAATTTCGGGGTGCGCCTTGCATTTTTCTGAGACATTTTGGACCCCCTTTGATATACTAAAAGGGCAAGAAAATCGGTGACCCATCATTTTTTCGCAAAAATGGCAAGCAATTAAGATTTTCTCGATTTCTTTAAGGCGTTGTCACGTCTAAACCAATGGTCGAAACCGATAACTAATACAGGTTTTTTTAAAGCTCTTTGGACGCACTTTCGCGTGGGACTAATCGCGATCAGCAATTTTGAAAAAAATTTTTTTGCACTTCCTTAAAATCGCGGTATCTTGGAAACTATGAAGAGTTCAGCGCGCGGAAAGTGGTCTATCTTCAGGGCAAAATACCCTCTATTGAATGGTATAGGTTCGAAACAAAAAAAAAAATTTGACATTTTTTGCCTATTTTAACGTATTTTCGGCTTATTTTTCGTAATTTTCCATTTATTTTTGCTCATAACTTGTGAACTATTGCGAATTTTACGGTGCGGTTTGCATTTTTCCGAGTCTCTGTCGATCCTCTTTCATTTAATATAGGTGAGCAAGTCAAATGATTTACTTTCAGTTGGCGGTTGTTAAAAAACCCGTCTTTTTCTTATGTTTTTCTCGTTTTTTCAATCTATTTCTTGTCATATCTCGGAAACTATTTCGAATTTTTCAACGCGGTTACAATTTTTCAAAGTCTCTTTGTACCCCTTTTCATCTAGCATAATTACAAGTCGATCGGTAGAGTTTTAATTTTTGACACTGTTTTCAGGCTCGTTTTTCACGATTTTTCCACACATTTTTAGCGATATCTCCGGACCTATTGCGAATTTCGGGGTGCGCCTTGCATTTTTTCCAGTCATTTTGGACCCCCTTTGATATGTTAAAAGGGCAAGAAAATCGGTGACCCATAATTTTTTGACAAAAATGGCAAGGGGTGTACCTTCAGATTTTCTCAATTTCTTTAAGGCGCTGTCACGTCTAAACCAATGGTCGAAACCGATAACTAATACAGGTTTTTTAAAGCTCTTTGGATGCACTTTCACGTGGTATTAATCGCGATCAGCAACTTCGAAAAAAATTTTTTTGCGCTTTCTTAAAATCGTCGTATCTTTGAAACTATGGAGAGTTCAGCGCGCGGAAAGTGTCTATCTTCAGGGCAAATTACCCCCTATTGAATGGTAAAGGTCCGAAACGAAAAAAAAATTTGACATTTTTCGCCTATTTTTGACCATTTTCAATGTGTATATAGCTTGACAAATACGCTTTTGCTCCCGGTTCAAAACAATTTTATGTAGTATAGCGTTATATATTCAATCGAAAGTGTACTTATAAACGATCAAGATTTTTCAGCAACCGTCATTTTGGTACCGATTAACAATATTACCTAAAACCACATGTTTTGAGACGCTTAACACAACGCGCCGTGCACCAACACCAACATTTTTAACTGCGATCATCAAATATCCGAAACAACAGCACATGTTCATGTTTTCTTACGTGTACGTGCGCATATGTTCGGCATCGCCGGGTCACTCCTCATTCACAGCGTCTGCGAATGTGGCGTAAAACTTCTTAAATCAGTCATTTTCATGAAATACTACAAACATATTCGGATTCTCACCCGCTTTTTACCGATTTAGCTCCCTTAAATGATCAAGGAACATAAACCCCTTTCTACTGTTGAATATGCTGCGTATAGAACTTTGTTACTGTAGGAACTTCATTGATGTAAGGATTTCATTACTGTAGGAAATTAATTACCGTAAAACTTGCTACTGCCAAAACGTCATTACTGGTTAACTTGTTACTGTAAGAACTTCGTTACTCCGAAAATGGGATTATTATAACGCTTATAACTATAAGAACATTATTACTGCAAAACTTAGTACCGTCAAAGACATCGTCTATCAAAATTGCCCGTCATCGGAAAATGCGTAAAATCGGGCGGCGTCGTGAAAAAAAAAGGAAAATCGGCGGGCCGTAAACATCGAGCGTCGCCCACCTGAGCACACTCACCGTAACGTGCGCCTCGCATAATTCGCTGGCGCGAGAGGGAAGAAAGCCGCGAGATTTCGCGAATCTCGAGGCTGACAAACAAATCGGCCGATTACGATACGCGCGCTCGTTTCGGTCGATGATTTACGACTTATTTTTTCGGTGGCCCGGCACATTTTGTTGCTTCGCTGCCGGAAGCCAGGCGCTGCCTTTTCCGTGCGTTTGTCGAGAGACGTGAAGGGAAAAGTCGCAGCTGACTACGCGATGATATGCGAATTTGACGATGCAATGAATGTTGCCCGGTCGTTAAAGCGTTGACTGCCAAGCGTATTTTGCTATGTTAGAACCGCGACGCGATGAAATACTGCAGAATATGATTAGGTCATGCAAAATAAAGATAACGCAAAATTGTTAGAAGCCGAAGTATTGAAGTTCCAATATCAATTGCTTTTACAATATTGCAAATAGGCTTCATTGCGATTTTTTTGTATTCTTAGTAAAATCTTTTGCACCGGCTTAGAAGCCAAAGTATTGAAGCACCGTTCCAATATTAATTGCTTTTACAAATTGAAAATAGGCTTAATTGCGAATTTTTTGCATTTTTAGTAGAATCTTTTGCACCGGGTTAGAAGCCAAAGTATTGAAGTATCGTTCCAATATCAATTGCTTTACAAAATTGCAAATAGGGTTCATTGCGAATCTTTTGCATTTTTAGTAAAATCTTTTGCACCGGGTTAGAAGCCAAAGTATGGAAATACCGCTCCAATATCAATTGCTTTTATAATATTGCAAATAGGCTTCATTGCGAATTTTTTGCATTCTTAGTAAAATCTTTTGCACCGGCTTAGAAGCCAAAGTATTGAAGCACCGTTCCAATATCAATTGCTTTACAAAATTGCATATAGGGTTCATTGCGAATCTTTTGCATTTTTAGTAAAATCTTTTGCACCGGGTTAGAAGCCAAAGTATTGAAGCACCGTTCCAATATCAATTGCTTTACAATATTGCAAATAGGCTTCATTGCGTATTGTTTGCATTTTTAGTAAAATCTTTTGCACCGAGTAAGAAGCCGAAGTATTGAAGTATCGTTCCAATATCAATTGCTTTACAACATTGCAAATAGGGTTCATTGCGAATTTTTTGCATTTTTAGTAAAATCTTTTGCACCGGGTTAGAAGCCAAAGTATTGAAGTACCGTTCCAATATCAATTGCTTTACAAGATTGCAAATATGCTTCATTGCGAATTTTTTGCATTCTTAGTAAAATCTTTTGCACCGGGTTAGAAGCCAAAGTATTGAAGCACCGTTCCAATATCAATTGCTTTACAATATTGCAAATAGGCTTCATTGCTAATTTTTTGCATTCTTAGTAAAATCTTTTGCACCGGCTTAGAAGCCAAAGTATTGAAGCACCGTTCCAATATCAATTGCTTTACAAGATTGCAAATAGGCTTCATTGCGTATTTTTTGCATTTTTAGTAAAATCTTTTGCACCGGGTAAGAAGCCGAAGTATTGAAGCACCGTTCCAATATCAATTGCTTTACAACATTGCAAATAGGCTTCATTGCGAATTTTTTGGATTCTTAGTAAAATCTTTTGCACCGGCTTAGAAGCCAAAGTATTGAAGCACCGTTCCAATATTAATTGCTTTACAAGATTGCAAATACGCTTCATTGCGAATTTTTTGCATTTTTAGTAAAATCTTTTGCACCGGCTTAGAAGCCAAAGTATTGAAGCACCGTTCCAATATTAATTGCTTTACAAGATTGCAAATACGCTTCATTGCGAATTTTTTGCATTTTTAGTAAAATCTTTTGCACCGGGTTAGAAGCCAAAGTATTGAAGCACCGTTCCAATATTAATTGCTTTACAAGATTGCAAATACGCTTCATTGCGAATTTTTTGCATTTTTAGTAAAATCTTTTGCACCGGGTTAGAAGCCAAAGTATTGAAGTATCGTTCCAATATCAATTGCTTTACAACATTGCAAATAGGCTTCATTGCGTATTGTTTGCATTTTTAGTAAAATCTTTTGCACCGGCTTAGAAGCCAAAGTATTGAAGCACCGTTCCAATATCAATTGCTTTACAACATTGCAAATAGGCTTCATTGCGAATTTTTTGCATTCTTAGTAAAATCTTTTGCACCGGCTTAGAAGCCAAAGTATTGGAGCACCACTCTAATATCAATTGCTTTTCAAAGATTGCAAATGGGCTTCATTGCGAATCTTTTGCATTTTTAGTAAAATCATTTGCACCGGGTTAGAAGCCGAAGTATTGAAGCACCGTTCCAATATCAATTGCTTTACAACATTGCAAATAGGCTTCATTGCGAATTTTTTGCATTCTTAGTAAAATCTTTTGCACCGGCTTAGAAGCCAAAGTATTGAAGCACCGTTCCAATATCAATTGCTTTACAAAATTGCAAATAGGGTTCATTGCGAATCTTGTGCATTTTTAGTAAAATCTTTTGCACCGAGTAAGAAGCCGAAGTATTGAAGTACCGTTCCAATATCAATTGCTTTACAATATTGCAAATAGGCTTCATTGCGAATTTTTTGCATTCTTAGTAAAATCTTTTGCACCGGCTTAGAAGCCAAAGTATTGAAGTATCGTTCCAATATCAATTGCTTTACAAAATTGCAAATAGGGTTCATTGCGAATCTTTTGCATTTTTAGTCAAATTTTTTGCATCGGATTAGAAGCCAAAGTATGGAAATACCGCTCCAATATCAATTGCTTTTACAATATTGCAAATAGGCTTCATTGCGAATTTTTTGCATTTTTAGTAAAATCTTTTGCACCGGGTTAGAAGCCAAAGTATGGAAATACCGGTCCAATATCAATTGCTTTTACAAGATTGCAAATAGGCTTCATTGCGAATTTTTTACATTCTTAGTAAAATCTTTTGCACCGACTTAGAAGCCAAAGTATTGAAGCACCGTTCCAATATCAATTGCTTTTACAAGATTGCAAATAGGCTTCATTAAGATGCGATACGTTGACGTGGATCTTCTTATGCAGTGTAGGAATTCCTACTGGTTTACGACGTGTTAGTTGTTCGGGGAATTTAGCATTTTTAGAGCGTGCGTCGGTCATTTTATTCATTTGACGAATTTTCGGGGTCAAAGGAATCTGAGGGTTCGAGATTAGGTGCGTGGTTTGGTCGAAGCAGTACATTTTTGTAGTAACGAAAGTACTGACGAAGGTTTAAAAATTTAATTCTTTCATAAGGGCACCGGTCAAATGATTAATGTGTTGGAGTGTTCAAAGAAATCTGACGTTTCAACATTAGGTCCGTGTCTATAGTATTGCACTTAAATGAATAACACAATTTATTAATAGATGTGATGTAGTCGTGTGTAATGTCGTGGGTATGTAGTAATATGATTTATTTGCTTTGTCGTGAGTTGTCTGCACACGCGTCTAGAGAGGCGGAAGTTTCCAGTGGATCACATTTTTCATACTCATTTTAGGATGTTAATACTGTTTGAATATTTATCTATAGCCGTAATCGTAACAAAGATAGTAAACAAATTTTCGCCGGCGATTAATAAAAATATTTAAAACAAACTGTTGAATTTGTTTGCACATACAATAATAACAACATTCTTTAAAAATCGATTCAGACTCATTTAAATGTGCTCAATAAAGTATATTAATAACGATAAAATTCATTTACAATTTAGGCATTCGTAATGTCAACATTTTTTATTTTGCAATATGATGATGTTATCTAAGTTGACATTTATAACTGACTAAAGAGAAAAAATTGTTCGAAAACCGTGAATGTTCGAAGTTATGTTTTAAGTAGCGACTAATAAAGATCGGGTTTCCAAGAAGTATGCGGTAAATTTAAAAGTGATTATTATCATGTTTATCATAACAACGTCGTACATTAAATTTGGTATTGTTCACCTGTGACCGATCCGGCCCGAACAAAATATTTATCGTCGGTCACCTTAGTGTATTAAACTTCGAGCGATACGAAGCACGTGTGAAGATGATCCTCTGCCAGGTCGTCCGCGAATTCACGGCGTGACATGAACTTGCAAGACGATAAATAATTAGACTTTTTTCGACGACAGGTCCATGTCTATATTGCACGTAAGTGTGCTTAAAAATGAGTGAGAATACAAATTTATTAATAGATATGGACTCGTGTGTGAAAAATGTCGTAATAAACGTGGGTCGGAAAATGCATATTTGCAAAGCTATGAAAAATTCTTCGGCTGAAATGGAGACACGAACGATACGCGACTATGATTTCTTGTTTTTACTGTCGGAGGTTTTCTAATACCTTCTGTTTGCACGCATGTTCGGTACATTCATAATAAAATTACAATCAGTTAATCAAAACGGACATTTTTTTCAGGATATGTAATGCTGTTTGGACTTTTTCTTTATTTATCTGTAGCCGTAGTCGTAACAAAGATTGGTTTTAATATCATGTATCAAATACAAATTTTCGAAACATTGGCGATTGATCAAAAATATTTAATAAAAACTGTTGATTTTAATATCATGAATCAAATACAATAATGTTTAATACGAAACATTGATTTTAATATCGATATCAAATCAAACTCATTTAAACGATTTTAATAAAGTATATATACAATACCGTTTAATAAAACATCGATTTTAATTTATCAAATACAATACTGTTTAATACGAAACATTGATTTTAATATCATTTTACAATTTTGCTTAATACGAAACGTTGATTTTAATATCATGAATCAAATACAATACTGTTTAATACGAAAATTGAAATATATCATGTATCAAAGGAAAAAATTTTTACGAAACATTGATTTTAAATAACGTATCAAATACAATACTGCTTAATACGAAACGTTGATTTTAATATCATGAATCAAATACAATACTGTTTAATACGAAACATTGATTTTAATATCATGTACCAAATACAATACTGTTTAATACGAAACATTGATTTTAATATCATGTATCAAATACAATACTGTTTAATACGAAACATTGATTTTAATATCATGTATCAAATACAATACTGTTTAATACGAAACATTGATTTTAATATCATGTACCAAATACAATACTGTTTAATACGAAACATTGATTTTAATATCATGTACCAAATACAATACTGTTTAATACGAAACATTGATTTTAATATCATGTATCAAATACAATAATGTTTAATACGAAACATTGATTTTAATATCATGTATCAAATACAATAATGTTTAATACGAAACATTGATTTTAATATCATGTATCAAATACGATACTGTTTAATACGAAACGTTGATTTTAATATCATGAATCAAATACAATAATGTTTAATACGAAACATTGATTTTAATATCATGAATCAAATACAATACTGTTTAATACGAAACATCGATTTTAATATCATGTATCAAATACAATACTGTTTAATACGAAACATCGATTTTAATATCATGTATCAAATACAATACTGTTTAATACGAAACATCGATTTTAATATCATGTATCAAATACAATACTGTTTAATACGAAACATTGATTTTAATATCATGAATCAAATACGATACTGTTTAATACGAAACATTGATTTTAATATCATGTATCAAATACAATGCTGTTTAATACCAAACATTGATTTTAATATCATGTATCAAATACAATGCTGTTTAATACGAAACATTGATTTTAATAGCATGTATCAAATACAACAATGTTTAATACGAAACATTGATTTTAATATCATGTTTAATACGAAACATTGATTTTAATATCATGTATCAAATACAATACTGTTTAATACGAAACATTGATTTTAATATCATGTACCAAATACAATACTGTTTAATACGAAACATTGATTTTAATATCATGTATCAAATACAATAAAACGAAACATTGATTTTAATTTTTTATCAATAATGTTTTACGAACATATTTTTTAATATCATGTATCAAATACAATACTGATTAATACGAAACGTTGATTTTAATATCATGAATCAAATACAATACTGTTTAATACGAAACATTGATTTTAATATCATGTACCAAATACAATACTGTTTAATACGAAACATTGATTTTAATATCATGTATCAAATACAATACTGTTTAATACGAAACATTGATTTTAATATCATGTATCAAATACAATAATGTTTAATACGAAACATTGATTTTAATATCATGAATCAAATACAATACTGTTTAATACGAAACATTGATTTTAATATCATGTATCAAATACAATACTGTTTAATACGAAACATTGATTTTAATATCATGTATCAAATACAATACTGTTTAATACGAAACATTGATTTTAATATCATGTATCAAATACAATACTGTTTAATACGAAACATCGATTTTAATATCATGTATCAAATACAATACTGTTTAATACGAAACATCGATTTTAATATCATGTATCAAATACAATAATGTTTAATACGAAACACCGATTTTAATATCATGTATCAAATACAATACTGCTTAATACGAAACGTTGATTTTAATATCATGAATCAAATACAATACTGTTTAATACGAAACATTGATTTTAATATCATGTATCAAATACAATACTGTTTAATACGAAACATTGATTTTAATATCATGTGTCAAATACAATACTGTTTAATACGAAACATTGATTTTAATATCATGTACCAAATACAATACTGTTAAATACGAAACATTGATTTTAATATCATGTATCAAATACAATACTGTTTAATACGAAACATTGATTTTAATATCATGTATCAAATACAATACTGTTTAATACGAAACATCGATTTTAATATCATGTATCAAATACAATACTGTTTAATACAAAACATAGATTTTAATATCATGTATCAAATACAATCGTTTTTGTATAAAACTTCTGCGGCAGTAACTCATGTGGTTTCGAATCATAATGCAAACAAACGTTTCATATTAAACCCAACCGTCAACAATGTACAAGAATCTACTTTTCGGCGTCCTGTTCAGTGTCGAAAATGTGCAGAAACGTAGTTTCATGTGTGTTAATGCATATACACTGATGTAACGTGTCGCTATTGGGTCAACTGCCTGTTGCACGGAGAGACGTGGTTCTCGTTTCTGTGATCGGCGTCGCGCGATATTCGATTGCGTTTCGAGTTGAAACATCTACGTGTGCAATGCATTACGGAAGTGAATTTTTACTTCGCGTTTTTCACTTCAGTTTTTTAGATGTTCGGCTGACCTGTTTATTGTCGAATTTTGTAGATAAACGAGCCGTTTATTTTGAAAGTGGTCTAACTCCGTTTTTCAATATTTTACAGTTACCATGGTTACATGTACAAATTTATGTTATTTATCAGTAAATGTTATTTATTTCGATTTGAAGATAAATGGAGTTAGGCCACTTTCAAAATAAACGGCTCAAATAATGTTTCGGCTATGGACGAATAGAATGCAGGTACGCTTGAGTCTGAGGTTTCGTCGTGCAAAAGTGCAGTTTTACGCGTTTCCGCAAATAAATCGAAATGTACGGTGAGGATATAATACTTTTATTTTGTTCGAAATGACAGCTTATCAGCTTGCGCGAAGTGATGAAACTTTGCTGATTTCTTTTGGAAAGCACGATTCTTCTCTGTTGCGTGCGATTGCAGTATTATCGATTTTCATAAAGTTACTTACGACTTCGGCGGTTTATTTGAGCGTAATATCTTTCCTTTAAAATGTTCTCAATCGTTTCCGTCTACGTGTCGAAGCAGTAAAAGTTTCAAAACGTGAGCACGATTTTCCGCACATTTTTTATTGCGCTCAAAAAGGTCAGTATTATAAACTTACAAAATTTATTAGCAACTTGCAAAATTTACCGTGTTGTAAACTTGCATAAGATGTTACCAGTTTGTTATACGGTGCGTCGTTCTATTCGCTTAAAATCACGATTTCACATACTTCCGTGTACATATCACAGTATGAAAATATCGGACCTACGGCAGATTCTACTCATTTTTTTCTGTACACATGTGTCTATTTTTACACGGTAGATACGTGTCTCAGAAAAAAATGCGCAAAAATTGAATTTCAGTACAATGTGCAACTAATCCGAGTTATACAAAAAGTGAACAGACAAAGATTTTTTGATTACAACTAATAATAAACCGACTATTAGATATATTAATAATCGCATAAAAGGAAAGTTAGTGTATTAGGAGAAATGAAGAAAGTTGACATTTTACTTGTTTTCGCTTTCTGTTTTACTATATGTGCCCATAATTATGAAAGTGGTCTAAGTCAAAATTTAAAAAAAATGAGTTTATCAGTTATATCAACCACATTATTTTTAACTAAATTTATTCAATGTAATTTTTACGTTTTTTGTCAAAAATGAACCATTAGATAGTGGTTGTAATTTCAAATTATATGGAATTCATTTAGTTTTAATTATGAAAGTGGTCTAAGTCAACAATTTTAATAAATTATATAAACAACTTGAAAATGGCACGTGGCCTTCTTTGACGCGTTTCTGAACTACATAATAAAATAAATGACAATCCGGAATTTTAATAATAACGACAACTTCATTGATCAATAACAAGAAGTCCGAGTAAAAAATACGCGGGTGAATCTGTCTCTTTACAAATTCAATGGATGAGATTCTTGAAAATGAACCTTATAAAATGTTCTATAAAACATCTTTAGATGATTCTAAATTTCACGTTTGGATCTTTCACCTCAAAAAAAGGAAGACCAAAAATATACGGAAATGATTGTTTCACTTCCATTATACACCACCATTAGACCAGTATCGGAAGAAAAACATAAAGATATTATGAGTTTACTACGTACATGGCCGGGATATCCTCCAGATTTTCTGCGAACATTTTAAGAACCCATTTTAAATCCCCAGAAATAATGCGATGCAAAAATGGATTCCGTCTGTTTAAAAATAATTAATAAATGTAATAAATGTTCACGAATTATTTCAATCAAATTATTGTTTCAAATAAAACTCAATTTTCTTTATTGCTTTAAGTCATTTATAGGACATTCAGTTAATTTTGACAAAATGATCAAGTAATGCCTCAATTCCATCTTCGAAAAAATCTCTCTTATCGTATGCCGGTCTTCACGTCAAAATCATATTCATTGTAAATCTCCATTAATTTCACTAATAAAATTATAAATTGAAAATGTCGCATAATGTAAAAATATTTTTTAATTTATTCAAATGCAATTCATTAAATATCTCGAAACAAGAAATATATGACTTAGACCACTTTCATAATTATGGGCACATATCGTGTTTGAGTAAACCGACTATTAGAAATGTTAATAATCGCATAAAAGAAAAGTTAAGGTATTAAGAGCAATGAAGACAATTGGTATTTTACTTCTTTTCGCTTTCTGTTTTACTATATCATGTTTGAGTAAATCGTGCGGAGGTACGTATTAGAAAATATTGTTAAAAAATGCAGGGAGACGTTATTAAGATGAACTGCTTCATCGGTCTGTGCCGCTTTACCGTCTTCCATCCGTTCATAAATCAGATTCGCCATTACCGTTCTATCGAAGACCTAACATCGTGACGAATCGTTTATCTACTCGCCATTATCGCAGTTAACTCGATTACTTTCATAATCGCCAGTTAACAGACGCTGAGGCTGGATGCTCGTACTAATTTAGAATGTTATTTTCGCTCGGGTGATAGGGCACGTCGCGTTTCCTGAATTATTACATAAAATTGAGGCCGCTGAACCGAACGCACACGTTATCGGTCTATTTCTTTCCCGCTTTCTTGCACTCACGCAACGCGATTAACGATGAAACGACCAAATCCGTCAAACTGACCTATTGTACGTTTGCTTTAATGTCAACTTTCATGAGAATTATAAAAAGTGCTAAGGTGTTTTTGACGGAATTTATGTCGACGCTGGCTGAGATAAACGAATGATAACGTATTTTAATTTATTTTTCGTCAATGGTTATAATTTCGTAGGACTGTATATCGAATACCTGAGTATACTGTAAACGTTTCTGGAATATGATGGCAATTTAAATTTTATCTCGTGGAATATGACGGTAATTTTTTTTCTGGAATATGGTGGTGATTGGAATTCTGTTTCGTGGAATATGGCGGTAATTTGAAATTTGTTTCATGAACACGATAATTTAAATTTTGTTTACTGGAATATGACGGTAATTTGAAATTAAGTTTTATGACCGTGAAGAAACATGTTTATTTTGTAACGAATAATAACTTATTATTCAGTAATTAATTATTCGATCCATAATGAAATAAGGTAGAGTAGATAAAAGGTTTTCGTTAAATACCCGTCAAATTGGCGGATTTGATAGAATTAGGAGAACATTCAATGCTGATCGTTCTAGCGTCACGCCGAGCGGACAATTTGTTTTGCAAATTGTTCGAATGAGTCAGCCGAAGTAACGATGAAGAAACGATCACTGACTAACGCGACAATGTGCAAAAATAGGGCAGAGGACATTGTTTAAGGTGATTCACGGGAGTTAATTGTTCCGCGTTTAGTTCGTTAATTACCTAGCGGGTGATACGACTATGTTTAGGGGGGTCCCGCGTATCAACCTGTAATTTGAAGTATTTTAACCGCTGGACATCACGTGCCACTAGAAATTATTCTAATTGTTTCTGTTGGACGTGAGGTGAAGAACCTGAGTCTGTTTATAAACATTACGCATACCCGAGCTTCGCTGACATTGCTGAGGCGTTTAATTAGCTGTCGACAGGTGACCAAGTAGTTTCGTGCTTGGGATTTAAGATGGGATGTAAATCGAAGGTACTGAGCTGTATTTTTCTACGTGAATATTATACACGAGTTTGTATATGCATATATAAGGTAATATATACGGTGCATATGTGATGCAAGTATGTTTCTAGAGGGGGTACTTCCATATATGATACATATCATTACATTCATATAACATGATATATGCTGAATATTTGGATGTTACTTGTTAACATACGCATGCCTTCAAAATATATATTACGTGTAGCATAATACATGTCGCATATATATGCATTGAGAATTAACTTATAGACGACATTAATATATTAGATATCATATTCATTTGTGCATCATATACTACGCATATTAGATATGTATTATGTGCGTGTAGCATAATACATGCCGCATATATATGCATTGAGAATTAAGTTATAGACGATATTACCATATATCATATTCATTTGTGCATCATGTACTGCGCATATTACATATGTATTACGTGCGTGTAGCATAATACATCCTGTATATATATGCATTGAGAATGAACTTATAGACGACATCAACACATATCATATTCATTTGTGCATCATATACTACGCATATTACTACGTGCGTGTGCTATAATGCATATTTCATATGTCCGCAAATGTATATACACGCATCTACGTATGGTATACACATTTATGCATATGCACGTACACACCATCCATTTCATATGCATGTACATGATATATGCTGTGTTTATATTCCGATTTCAACATATACCACATATATTTCTGCAAATATCAATACACATCCGTAAATATACACCTGTACACCATGCATATCAATATGTGCGTGCATTATAATACATACTGCATGTATAAACACTGAGCATTAGAAATAGACGCCATTAACATGTATCATGTACATTTGTGCATCATATACTACGCATATTACTACGTGCGTGTGCTATAATGCATATTTCATATGTCCGCAAATGTATATACGCGCATCTACGTATGCTATACACATTTATGCATATGCACGTACACACCATCCATTTCATGTGCATGTACATGATATATGCCACGTTTATATTCCGATTTCAACATATACCACATATATTTCTGCAAATATCAATACACATCCGTAAATATACACCTGTACACCATGCATATCGATACGTGCAGTATAATATATGCTGCATGTATATACACTGAGAATTAGAAATAGGCACCATTAACATATATCATGTACATTTGTGCATCATATACTACACATATTACTACGTGCGTATGCTATATGCAGTATGTCCGCAAATGAATATATGCGCATCTATGTATGTTATACACATTTATGCACACACTCGTACACCATTCATGTCATGCGCATGTACATGATATATGCCACGTTTATATTCCGATTTCAACATATACCACATATATTTCTGCAAATATCAATACACATCCGTAAATATACACCTGTACACCATGCATATCGATACGTGCAGTATAATATATGCTGCATGTATATACACTGAGAATTAGAAATAGGCACCATTAACATATATCATGTACATTTGTGCATCATATACTACGCATATTCCTACGTGTGTGTGCTATAATGTATATGCAGTATGTCCGCAAATAAATATACGTGAATCTACGTATTTTATCCACATTTATGCACACGCACGTACACACCATCCGTATCATGTGCATTTACATAATATATGTCGCGTTTATATTCCGATTTCAACATATACGACATATATTTCTGCAAATATCAATACACATCCGTAAATATACACCTGTACACCATGCATATCGATACGTGCAGTATAATATATGCTGCATGTATATACACTGAGAATTAGAAATAGGCACCATTAACATATATCATGTACATTTGTGTATCATATACTACACATATTACTACGTGCGTATGCTATATGCAGTATGTCCGCAAATGAATATATGCGCATTTATGTATGTTATACACATTTATGCACACACACGTACACCATTCATGTCATGCGCATGTACATGATATATGCCGCGTTTATATTCTGACTTCAACATATACCACATATATTTCTGCAAATATCAATACACATCCGTAAATATACACATGTACACCATGCATATCGATACGTGCAGTATAATATATGCTGCATGTATATACACTGAGAATTAGAAATAGGCACTATTAACATATATCATGTACATTTGTGCATCATATACTACGCATATTACTACGTGCGTGTGCTATAATGCATATTTCATATGTCCGCAAATGTATATACGCGCATCTACGTATGCTATACACATTTATGCACACACACGTACACACCATCGATGTGATGTGCATCTACATGATATATGCCGCGTTTATATTCCAACTTCAACATATACCACATATATTTCTGCAAATACCAATACACATCCGTAAATATACACCTGTACACCATGCATATCTATACGTGCAGTATAATATATGCTGCATGTATATACACTGAGAATTAGAAATAGGTACCATTAACATGTATCATGTACATTTGTGCATCATATACTACACATATTACTACGTGCGTATGCTATATGCAGTATGTCCGCAAATGAATATATGCGCATCTATGTATGTTATACACATGTATGCACACACACACGTACACCATTCATGTCATGCGCATGTACATGATATATGCCGCGTTTATATTCCGACTTCAACATATACCACATATATTTCTGCAAATACCAATGCACATGCGTAAATATATATCCGTGCACCATGCATATCAATACATAAATGCAGTATAATATATGCTGCATGTATATACACTGAGAATTAGAAATAGACGGCATTAACATATATCATGTACATTTGTGCATCATGTACTACGCATATTCCTACGTGTGTGTGCTATAATGTATATGCAGTATGTCCGCAAATAAATATACGTGCATCTACGTATTTTATCCACATTTATGCACACGCACGTACACACCATCCGTATCATGTGCATGTACATAATATATGTCGCGTTTATATTCCGATTTCAACATATACCACATATATTTCTGCAAATTCAATACACATCGGTAAATATATACCCGTACACCATACATATCAATACGTGCGTGCAGTATAATGCTGCATGTATGTACACTGAGCATTAGAAATAGACGTCATTAACATATATCATGTACATTTTTGCATTTTTATATACATACTATGCATATGATCTTTACGATCTTTATATACATACTATGCAGATGATCGCACATCATGATGCACATGATGCATCTATATGCAGGCTGGGCTAATGGCACGTGTGCACACATATATCGCTGTCCTGTGTGTGTGTCGGCAATTTCCCCGTTTTAATCGTCGCACTAATCTTACGAGTATCCGGACAAAGCCTTCGGAAATCTTCGAAAAGACTCCTTTGATCCGGCCGATTAAGCTGCGCATCTGATTCATTGCCCACTCATAGCTCCGCTCTCTTCTGTTGGTCAGCGGGAAATTGCGCGCAAGTTGGAAGTTCACTTTGCGCGACGACGATAAATGCGCCGAACCGCGTCGGTAAAGTTCCTGACGTTTATTCGATTTACTTCGTTCTGATGTTAATATTAATTGCATTTCAGATATTTCATTTTAGAGTGCAGACGCTCTGTGTGGTGCGTTTTCGCGATTTTGTTGTAGAAGTGAATTTAAGTTCATTGTATTATTCGTGCGTTTTATGTTACGTGGTACTTAAAGTTGTATTTAGAGGCTCCTTGCGTAGTTTGAATGATGAAATTATGACATTTTTAAATCATTTATTAAAGTATAGTCTGTCCAATGTTATTGCGTGTTTAGTAAAACAAAATTATTATTGTAAATAATAGAATGATTGTATGCTCAAAATAAATTTGTGCCTAGGGTCTAGTTATGTAGTTATGTACTTTGAGCATATAAGTAGGTTCTAAGCAGAATTTTATTTCGTTTTGACAAACCCATAATATCAATGAACACATTATATTTTAATAAATGATTTAAAATGTAATAATTATATTATTTAAAGTATATAGTTATTTATATACTTATACTGACTACATTATTTTGAATACACCAGGACAATTTAAGGTACGTAAATAGCTTCTAAGCACAGTTTTATTCTGATTATGCAATAATTTCATTATTTATTATAATTCCGTTTCAACAAGCACCTGATATCAATGAACACATTACATTTTAATAAGTGATATATATTATGATATATATTATTCCAACTATATAATGTTAACTACACCAGCACACTTTGGAATACCTAAGTATACACTAAGCACAGTTTTATTCTGATTATGCAATAATTTAATTATTTATTACAATTCTATTTCAACAAACACATAATATCAATGAGCACAATATATTTTAATAAGTGATTTATATTATGATTTATATTATTCCAACTACATAATTTTAACTGCACCAGCACAATTTGAAATACCTAAGTAGACACTAAGCACAACTTCACCTGCCACGCAACATAAAACACACGAATACCGAAACTGTCGAACTTATTTGCACAACAAACTCCTGCAGATGCAGAATGTAGAGAGTCTACAGGATGAAATACTACTCCGAAAGGTGTAGCGCGTCTACAGGATAAAGTAAAACACATCCACGCGATTATCGCCGCAGACCGGTTCGCGACACGGCCTGGAGCGAAAACACAATTAGTCTAATCGTCGAATCGCTTATCAGCGATATCGCGTCTTCGTTCGATTGAAAACAAACCGCGCAGTTACGTAAACGCGACGGTTCAATAAAAACGCTCAACGCCAGGGTGAAAATTCGCGCTTCTACGCGAGGCCGCCAAGCAAACGTCCGCCAAATTGCGCGCGCGCAATCGTTACGTAATTAAAGAAAACGTAGTTCGTTACATCCTACGACTGCGGAAGCCCGTCAGCGCTGACCAGTTTTCTCCCGAAGGCTACGTCACGAAAAAAGCCTGACGCGTTACAAGTAGTTTGCGTACGGATTCTAGAGACTTTCGGTTCCGATGATCGAGTGCAGGTCAAAGGCATTCGCGTCTTTTCTCATGCTGGGCATGTGCTCTTCGGTTATTTCTTGTAGGGTCCACATATTCGCATAGTTGGGTTAAGGGAATTTTCATTTTCATATTTTTCTTTTGTTTAACACCTTGACTGCCAAGCGTATTTTGCTATGTTAGAACTGCGATGCGATGAAATACTGCATAGTATGATTAAATCGTGCAAAATTAAGGTTACGCAGAGCTATTAGAAGCCAAAGTATAAAAGCACTGTTCCAATATCAATTGCTTTTACAAAATTGCAAATAGGCTTCATGGCGAAATTTTTTGCATTTTTAGTAAAATCTTTTCTGCCGGTCACCGGTGACCATCGTGGCAGTCAACGTGTTAATTTTTATGAGTGCGGTTATTGCGGTTTTGACGGTTTGCGGAAATAATTATGATTAATGATCGTCACACATTTTCGTATTGAGAGCAATGAAGAAAATTGACATTTTACTTGTTTTTGCTTTCTGTTTTACTATATCGCGTTTGAGTAAATTGTGCGGAGGTACGGATTAAAAGATATTGTACAAAAATGCAAGGAGTAGTTTGCCTACGGATTCTAGAGACTTTCGGTTCCGATGATCGAGTGCAGGTCAAAGGCATTCGCGTCTTTTCTCATGCTAGGCATGTGCTCTTCGGTTATTTCTTGTAGGGTCCACATATTCGCATAGTTGGGTTAAAGGAATTTTCATTTTCATATTTTTCTTTTGTTTAACGCCTTGACTGCCAAGCGTATTTTGCTATGTTAGAACCGCGATGCGATGAAATACTGCATAGTATGATTAAATCGTGCAAAATTAAGGTTACGCAGAGTTATTAGAAGCCAAAGTATAAAAGCACTGTTCCAATATCAATTGCTTTTACAAAATTGCAAATAGGCTTCATGGCGAAATTTTTTGCATTTTTAGTAAAATCTTTTCTGCCGGTCACCGGTGACCATCGTGGCAGTCAACGTGTTAATATTTATGAGTGCGGTTATTGCGGTTTTGACGGTTTGCGGAAATAATTATGATTAATGATCGTCACACATTTTCGTATTGAGAGCAATGAAGAAAATGTACATTTCACTTGTTTTTGCTTTCTGTTTTACTATATCGTGTTTGAGTAAATTGTGCGGAGGTACGGGTTAAAAGATATTGTACAAAAATGCAAGGAGTAGTTTGCCTACGGATTCTAGAGACTTTCGACTCCGATGATCGAGTGCAGGTCAAAGGCATTCGCGTCTTTTCTCATGCTAGGCATGTGCTGTTCGGTTATTTCTTGTAGGGTCCACATATTCGCATAGTTGGGTTAAAGGAATTTTCATTTTCATATTTTTCTTTTGTTTAACACCTTGACTGCCAAGCGTATTTTGCTATGTTAGAACCGCGATGCGATGAAATACTGCATAGTATGATTAAATCGTGCAAAATTAAGGTTACGCAGAGTTATTAGAAGCCAAAGTATAAAAGCACTGTTCCAATATCAATTGCTTTTACAAAATTGCAAATAGGCTTCATGGCGAAATTTTTTGCATTTTTAGTAAAATCTTTTCTGCCGGTCACCGGTGACCATCGTGGCAGTCAACGTGTTAATTTTTGTGAGTGCGGTTATCGCGGTTTTGACTGTTTGCGGAAATAATTATGATCAATGATCTTCACACATTTTCGTATTGAGAGCAATGAAGAAAATGTACATTTCACTTGTTTTTGCTTTCTGTTTTACTATATCGTGTTTGAGTAAATTGTGCGGAGGTACGGGTTAAAAGATATTGTACAAAAATGCAAGGAGTAGTTTGCCTACGGATTCTAGAGACTTTCGACTCCGATGATCGAGTGCAGGTCAAAGGCATTCGCGTCTTTTCTCACGCTGGGCAGGTTGTTCTCCGGTTATTCCTTGTAGCATCCACGTACTCGCATAGTTGGGTTAAAGAAATTTTCATTTCCATATTTATTCTTTTGTTTAATTTTTATGAGTGCAGTTATTGCGGTTTTGACGGTTTGCGGAAATTTTTTCTCACGTTCGGCATATTGCTCTTCGGTTATTTCTTGTAGCGTTCATGTACTCGCATAGTTGGGTTAAAGAAATGTTCATTTTCATATTTTTTCTTTTGTTTAATTTTTATCAATGCGGTTATTGCGGGTTCGACTGTTTGCGGAAATAATTATGATCAATGATCGTCACACATTTTCGCGAAACAAGGAAATTATGATGAGCAAATATTACTTGACGTGGTATTGGTGTACTCGTAATTTTATTTTGATATATGCATTTTGTATTACGGTAGCTATGTTAGGATGGGTATATTTAATTTTTATGTGTACTTTGGTGTTCTTGCGGAAATAATTTCATTAATGATCGTTAGACATTTTCGCGGCACACCGGTTGAATATTATGGATTTAAGTATGTTAGTACGGGTATATTTGATTTTTATGTGTTTAGTCATTGTGCTTTGGACTTCTTTCGGAAATAATTTGATTAATGATCTTTACACACTTTCGCGGTACATCGGTTAGAAACCACTACTCTAGGTATATTTCATTTTGATATGTTCATATACTGTTCTTTGAATTTCTTTCGCATTTTATGAATGAGCTTCATAAATTTTTGCGGTACGTCTACGAATTTCTTTCGTCATTTAATGAATGAGCTTCATAAATTTTTGCGGTACGTCTACGATTCTTTGCCAGCTCACCGGTTGAAAACCACTACTATTCCTATGTTTCATTGTGTTGCGTACACTCATTGTGGTTCGAACTTCATTCGAAAATAATTGAATGAACAATTTTTCCAAATTTTCGGCACACAACTAATATCACGACGTGCCGCTTGAAAGTTATGTTATTACCAGTTATGTTACTACAGCCGTACTTAATGTCGCTCCGTTCCAAGACCAATTGAATTAACGATCTTTATAAATTTTGCCGCACACCTAACATCACGACATGTCGATTGAAAATCACTACTCTGGCTATATTACTACAGCCGTAGTTAATTTTGCTACGTACACTCATTGTGCTTCGGACATCTTCCAAAACCAATTGAATCAACGATCTACCCAAATTTTCGCCGCACATCTACTATCCTCTCCCACCACACCGGCCGAAAATTACTACCATAGCTATATTTCAGTGTGTTACTCATTGCGTTTCGGACTTCTTCGGAAACTAGTACTGATCTTTACTTATTTCTGCCGCACATCAATCACGACGTGCCGCTTGAAAGTTATGTTACTACCAGTTATGTTACTACAGCCGTACTTAATGTCGGTTCGTACACTCATCGTGCCTCAGACTTTTTCCAAGACCAATTGAATTAACGATGTTTATAAATTTTGCCGCACACCTAACATCATGACATGCCGATTGAAAATCATTATTCTGTCTATATCAGTACAGCCGTACTTCATTTCTCAACTTACTCATTGTGCCTCAGACTTCTTCCGCAATCAATTGAAACAACGATCTTTACAGATTTACGTGGAACTCCACGCGCCGTTGAAACTCACTACTCTAACTATTCCTACAACCGTACTTAATTTTCCAACGCACACTCATCGCGCTTAGGAATTCTTCGGAAAATAATTAAATTACCGATCTTTACTTATTTTTGCCGCACACTAATCACGACACGCCGCTTGAAACTCACTACTCTAACTATTCCCACAACCGTACTTAATTTCCAACGTACACTCATCGCGCTTCGGACGTCTTCGGAAAATAATTAAATTACCGATCTTTACTTACTTTTGCCGTACATTAATCATGACACGCCGCTTGAAACTTACTATTCTAACTATTCCCACAACCGTACTTAATTTTCCAACGTATACTCATCGCGCTTCGGACTTCTTCGGAAAATAATTAAATTACCGATCTTTACTTACTTTTGCCGTACATCAATCACGACACGCCGCTTGAAAATCACTACTCAATCTATATTAACACAGCCGTACTTCATTTTTCAACGTACACTCATAGTGCCTCGGACTTCTTCCGCAATCAATTGAAATAACGATCTTTACAGATTTACGTGGCACTCCACGCGCCGTTGAAACTCACTACTCTAACTATTCCCACAACCGTACTTAATTTCAAACGTACCTTCATCGCGCGTCGGACTTCTTCGGAAAATAATTAAATTACCGATCTTTACTTACTTTTGCCGTACATCAATCACGACACGCCGCTTGAAACTCACTACTCTAACTATTCCCACAACCGTACTTAATTTTCCAATGCACACTCATCGCGCTTCGGACTTCTTCGGAAAATAATTGAATTACCGATCTTTATTTATTTTTCCGGACATTAATCAGGACACACCGCTTGAAAATCACTGATTAGTCTATATTAACACAGCCGTACTTCATTTTTCAACGTTCACTCCTAGTGCCTCGGACTTCTTCCGCAATCAATTGAAATAGCGATCTTTACAGATTTACGCGGCACCCCACGCGTCGCGCCGTTGAAACTCACTATTCTAACTATTCCCACAACCGTACATAATTTCCAACGCACACTCATCTCGCTTCGGACTTCTTCGGAAACCAATCGAATCCGCGATCTCCGCGATCTACCATCTCTCCCGACACCGCGGCTGAAAATCGCCAGTCTAGCTCACCTGACAATCTGTCCGGACGGCCTGGCGTTCGCTCCTTCCGGCATGACGACCATCAGCACCACACACACAACCGCCAGCGTCGCGACGCTCCTCGCTGCCACAATCGCGCAAGCCATCTCTTCTTAGCACCCGCGGTCAACTGTTCTTCTCACAATTCTCTGCAGCGCACTCCGCTCGATCACGAACCAGTCTCGCCTGACTCTCGCACTTTCTTTCCACCTGGCAAACGTTGCTGCTCTCGCGATCACTTGCGTCTCTTAACACTTTGTCGCTTTTGTCTCGTGATGAACTGTAGCGAACCGCCGGTCGGTTCGAGCATATATACCGAAGGCGCCTTTCGCGCCCCCTCCCCTCCCCGTTACCTGCCCCCTCCCCACCCCCATACCCCTCTTAGTCGCCCCACTTTACGCCACCGGCAATTCCTCCCTCGGTTTGTCGGCCCGCTGCTGGACTCCGACCCTTTCGCCACCGGTCAACGGCGTATGTGCTTTCGCGCTTTCTCCACCTTTCCGTCGCGGACTAAGCTTTTTTCGGCGAGAGCCCTCGCGGTCCTCGCATCCGTGCAAAGCGACGGCAACTGCCAGGCGAAGAGGTTCACGCTCCACGCGTTGACACGTTAGGTTTCACGCGAAAACGTGGTGCGCTTTTTGGCTTTTATGGAATTTCTTGAGCGTGGCTATTGCGGACCGTGGCAGATAGAATCCCGATTTCGGAGAAAGCTGTCTGGTGTGGAATTTCATGGGAGGCAATTTCTGGGCGGTTTTCGGTAGATGGAAATTTGTGTGCGCGTGTTGCTTCAGAATGCTTTTGGCGATTTTTATGGACGCGCGGGTTTGATTGAATCTGCGTGGCTTTCAAAAGTTTGTTAAGTTCGCTACCATGGAGTTTGTTGAGCGTGGCTACTGTGGACCGTGACAGATAGAATCCTGGTTTAGGAAAGGTGTCCGGTGTGGAATTTGACGGGCGCCGGTTTCTAGGCGGTTTTTCTACAGATGCGAACTTGCGTGCCCATTTTTGATCGAGTGTGCGTTGCTTCCAAAAGTATGTCGGGTGTTGAATGGTGGAACGCGGTTTCTGGACGGCTTTCGGTAGGTGCGAAATTGCATGCGCGTGTTGCTTCAGAGTACTTTTGACAATTTTTGTGGACGCGCGGGTTTGATTGAGTGTGCGTTGCTTTCAAAAGTTTGTTAAATTGGCTATCATGAAAATTTGTTGAGCGTAGCTACTGCGGATGATGACAGATAGAATCCCGGTTTCAAAGAGGTGTCCGGTGTGGAATTTGACGGGCGCCGGTTTCTAGGCGGTTTTTCGACAGATGCGAACTTGCGCGCGCGTTTTTGATCGAGTGTGCGTGGCTTTCAAAAGTTTCTTAAATTCGCTACCATGGAGTTTGTTGAGCGTGGCTACTGTGGATCGTGGCAGATAGAATCCTGGTTTCGGAAAGGTGTCCGGTGTGGAATTTGACGGGCGCCGGTTTCTAGGCGGTTTTCTACAGATGCGAACTTGCGTGCCCATTTTTGATCGAGTGTGCGTTGCTTCCAAAAGTATGTCGGGTGTTGAATGGTGGAACGCGGTTTCTGGGCGGCTTTCGGTAGATGCGAAATTGCATGCGCGTGTTGCTTCAGAGTACTTTTGACAATTTTTGTGGACGCGCGGGTTTGATTGAGTGTGCGTTGCTTTCAAAAGTTTGTTAAATTGGCTATCATGAAAATTTGTTGAGCGTAGCTGCCGCGGATGGTGACAGATAGAATCCCGGTTTCAGAGAGGTGTCCGGTGTGGAATTTGACGGGCGCCGGTTTCTAGGCGGTTTTTCGACAGATGCGAACTTGCGTGCGCGTTTTTGATTGAGTGTGCGTTGCTTTCAAAAGTTTGTTAAGTTGGCTATCATGGAGTTCTTTGAGCGTGGCAATTCCGGACCGTCGCAGATAGAATCCCGGTTTCGGAGAAAGGTTTCTGGTGTGGAATATCATGGGAGGCAGTTTCTGGGCGATTTTTAGCAGATGCGAACTTGCGTGCGCGTGTTGCTTTAAAATGCTTTTTTGCGATTTTTGTGGGCGCGCGGGTTTGATTGAATGTGCATTGCTTTCAAAAGTTTGTTAACACGTTGACTGCCAAGGGTATTTTACTACCTTAGAACCGCGATGCGATGAAATACTACAGAGTATGATTAAATCGTGCAAGATGAAGGTAACGCAGAGTTGTTAGAGGCCGAAATATTGAAGCACCGTTCCAATATCAATTGCTTTTACAAGATTGCAAAGAGGCTTCATTGTAAATTTTTTGCATTTTTAGTAAAATCTTTTGCACCGGGTTAGAAGCCAAAGTATTGAAGAACCGTTCCAATATCAATTGCTTTTACAAGATTGCAAATAGGCTTCATTGCGAATCTTTTGCATTTTTAGTCAAATCTTTTGCGCTGGTCACCGGTGACCACCGGCTTTCGGTAGATGCGACCTTGCGTGCGCGTGTTGCTTCAGAATGTTTTCGGCGATTTTTGTGCACGCGCGGGTTTGATTGAGTGTGCATTGCTTTCAAAAGTTTGTTAACACGTTGACTGCCAAGTGTACTTTGCTAAAATGAAGGTAACACGGACCTGTTAGAAGTCGAAGTATTGAAGCACCATTCCAATATCAATTGCTTTTACAAGATTGCAAAGAGGCTTCATTGCGAATTTTTTGCATTTTTAGTCAAATCTTTTGCGCCGGTGACCACCGTGGCACTCAACGTATTAAGTTGGCTATTATAGAGTTTGTTGACCGTGGCTGCTGCGGACGATAGCAGATGGAATCTCGGTTTCAGAGAGGTGTCCGATGTGGAATTTGATGTTGGAACGTGGTTTCTAGGCGGCTTTCCGTAGATGCGAACTTGCGTGCGGGTGTTGCTTCAGAATGCTTTTAGATATTTTTGTGGACGCGCGGGTTTGATTGCGTTTGCATTGCTTTCGAAAGTTTGTTGGGTGTTGAATGTTGGAACGCGGTTTCTGGGCGGTTTTTGTTAGATGCGAACTTGCGTGCGGGTGTTGCTTCAGAATGCTTTTCGATATTTTTGTGGACGCGCGGGTTTGATTGCGTTTGCATTGCTTTCGAAAGTTTGTTGGGTGTTGAATGTTGGAACGCGGTTTCTGGGCGGTTTTTGTTAGATGCGAACTTGCGTGCGCGTGTTGCTTCAGAATGCTTTTGGCGATTTTTGTGGACGCGCGGGTTTGATTGAGTGTGCATTGCTTTCAAAAGTTTGTTAACACGTTGACTGCCAAGTGCATTTTGCTAAAATGAAGGTAACACGGACCTGTTAGAAGCCGAAGTATTGAAGCACCATTCCAATATCAATTGCTTTTACAAGATTGCAAAGAGGCTTCATTGCGAATTTTTTGCACTTTTAGTCAAATTTTTTGCGCCGGTCACCGGTAACCATCGTGGCACTCGACGTATTAAGTTGGCTATTATGGAGTTTGTTGACCGTGGCTGCTGCGGACGATAGCAGATGGAATCTCGGTTTCAGAGAGGTGTCCTATGTGGAATTTGATGTTGGAACGTGGTTTCTAGGCGGCTTTCCGTAGATGCGAACTTGCGTGCGGGTGTTGCTTCAGAATGCTTTTAGATATTTTTGTGGACGCGCGGGTTTGATTGCGTTTGCATTGCTTTCGAAAGTTTGTTGGGTGTTGAATGTTGGAACGCGGTTTCTGGGCGGTTTTTGTTAGATGCGAACTTGCGTGCGGGTGTTGCTTCAGAATGCTTTTCGATATTTTTGTGGACGCGCGGGTTTAATTCCGTTTGCATTGCTTTCGAAAGTTTGTTGGGTGTTGAATGTTGGAACGCGGTTTCTGGGCGGTTTTCGGTAGATGCGAACTTGCGGGCGCGTGTTGCTTCAGAATGCTTTTGCTGATTTTTGTGGAAGCGCGGATTTGAGTGGATGTATTGTTATGAATATTTCTCAGGTGTGGAATTTGTTGGAAGACAGTTTCTAGACGATTTTTGTGGACGCGCGGGTTTAATTGAGCATTTGTTTTTGCAGCCACGTCAATGCGGTTGGGTGTTTGTTGCTACCAAATATTTGTCGGGAGTGGAAAGTTGGGAACCAGGTTCTGAGCGATTGTTGTGTACCCGCGAATTCGCTTGCATGTGTGTTGCTTTCAAATTTTGTCATGTGCGGAATGTTGAGAGTCGGTTCTCCTGCGATTCTGTGCACGCGCGAATTCAGTCGACTGTTTGTTATTACTGAAAATATGTCATACGCAGAAAGTTGGTTCCGGTTCGATTTTTATGTACTCATTACTTCGCAAAGTCGCGTGCGTTGATTTCGGAAGTTTTTATCTCCTCCCATATTTAAAATTCAGTGTCTCTGCACATTAATTTCCGTAACATTCCCTTAGTGGAAATAGAGTCGTATTCTTATTTTTCCTCTTCACATTTTCCTTCTTTTCGTCGCCCATCGTTTCTAGCCTAGAACTTCCTCACTTAAACATTTTTCTAAATTGTGAATGTTGCGTGCACAGTATGACAAAATACGAATGTCTCACGCCGCATTTGTATCGTGTCTGGAAAATTTTTCGTGACTCGTTACTTTATAGTTCAATCACTGATTACCCAGCCCTTATTCTCCGAGCGAGTCGCTGTTGTCTGGCAGTCGATAATTGAAATCGATAAATTGCACCTGCACGATAGTGATAGGCCGATAGCAAAATTTGTTTTTCGAATCGCTCGGCACATCTTCTTTCCATCCTTCGTTCTCTCCTCCTCGACATTCAATTTTCGCTATTCACTCATTTTCATCGCTTAAAAACGTGCGTCGAAATATTTCGTAATAATGTTTTGCCATTAGGCAATGTTAGTCAACTTTCATCACTGTCGAACAAACAAACATGACTTACCGGAAATCTAATCGCGCACGATATAAACCTCGAATTTTCCATAGAACTCAAGGATCGTGCTCAATGGCGTTGAAATTGTACGAGGGCGGTAGATTTTTCTTCGCGATAATGATTTTTCTGTCGAGCACCCGCATGATTGCGCTCCGGAACTACGCTGGTAAGAAAAATATTTGCGCGCGCCATTTTCCTGACATAATTTTTTACGGATCAGTGGGCCATCAATTTTATGCGATCAATTGTTGACGTTCGCAATTCGAACGTTGAAATAGAAATGGAATTTTAACCAGGTTACTTCTCTTTCATTGCGACTTTCGAAATGATGAAAATTAGATCGCATCAATTTAAAATCACATTCGATCAATTCGTATTTACTGCAAAGATTGCTAATTATCATTACTTAGAGTCTATAACTATCATTAATATATATGTGTATATATATATAAACAGGAATTCTGCGTATTCACATTTGTATGACATGAAATGACTTGCACTATTTTGTGTGTGGAAACACAGCTATTCCAAAAGTCGTGTTCTGCGAATACACTTTTTACCTTCTATGATGTTTGTCTGTCGTAATTGTTAGTGACGCGGCACCTGCAAAATTCCGAACAATTCATACCGAAGTTGGAATGTTTGATACGTAATGGACGGTTAAGAAGTTGGCAGCAAAATTTGTAGCGTGTAGCACTAAGATGCGCGCTGAACGGCGGTACCAAATGCATCAATATTATTGTACAGTAATGAGTATATAATACAAATATAAGCATAACATATGAAGATATAATACATTAATGTATAGCGTAGGCACAGAAGCGATAGAAAAGCGATAATATGTTGGTATTTCCAAATGTAAATATAAAGTCGGATTTTATTCAGAATTTACTTAAAATGGATTGATAGTTTATTTCTAAAGGTACATCATAGTAGGCAGGTATTAAGTTTCGTTCAGTAACTTACCTTGTTAAATTATGTGTTCGTATCTACGTGTTTGTGGTAAGCTATAACTTCCGTATTTGTCGCATGTGCTTTTTTTATTCACTTTTTGCTTATTTTTTGCCATATCTTCAAAAGCATTGTGAATGTTTCGACGGAGTTAAAGTTTTCTCGAGTGTTTTCGCACTATTTCTCATTTGCCAAAAGGGCAAGTCAGTTGAAACATGCTTGTTTATTTCAAAGGTAATATATACATTTGTTCTTTACAATTTTTCTCATATTTTTGGTCATATCGCCAAAACTATTTCGAATTTTTCAGCGCGGCTACGATTTTTTTACTTCCCTTTGTACCCTTTTTCACTTGGCACAATTAGAAGTCGATCGGTAGAGTTTTAATTTTTGACCCCGTTTTCAGGCTCGTTTTCACGATTTTTCCACACGTTTTTGGCGATATCTCCGGAACTATTGCGAATTTCGGGGTGCGCCTTGCATTTTTCCGAGTCATTTTGGACCCCCTTTGATATGTTAAAAGGGCAAGAAAATCGGTGACCCATCATTCTTTCGCAAAAATGGCAAGGGGTATACCTTAAGATTTTCTCGAGTTCTTCAAGGCCCTGTCCCGTCTAAACCAGTGAACGAAATCTATAAGTAATATAGGTTTTTTTAAAGCTCTTTGGACGCACTTTCACGTGGGACTAATCACGATCAGCAATTTCGAAAACAATTTTTTTATGCTTTTTTAAAGGTATCTCCGAAAATATTGAGAGTTCAGCGGGCGGATAGTGGTCTATCTTCAGGGAAAATTACCCTTTATCGAATGGTATCATTCCGAAACAAAAAAAAAAATTGACATTTTTCGCCTATTTTAGCCTATTTTCGGTTAATTTTTTCTCATTTTTTCACTTACTTTCTTCATATCTCAAGAACTATTTCAAATTTTTGAGTGCAGTTTACGTTTTTCTGAGCCTCTTTCGATCCTCTTTCAGTTCTTGTATCTGAATACGATGAACCTACAAGTTATTGAGCCTGCAACGTATACACAGTACTCCACTTTCAGCGCAAAGTACCCTGCATCGAAAGGTACGGATCCGGAACGAAAGGAAGTTTTGAAATGTTCCCCCTCATTTACCCATCCCGTATTGCTCGTCTTAACAAAACACACCTTTTTCGGCACTTCATACCAATCACATATCACACAACTACCGTATACAGTATGATCAGAAAGTACCCGGAATTTGTAATTTAAAAGAACCGCCGTTGACATACCCAGTAAATTTTTTTTTCTGAAATTGGTACACCTGTGAGAGACATCTATGCCAAGTTTCAAAAGATTTTGATCACTAGTATTTGTTTGGCATTTGTTTACATCGAGCAAGTTTTTGTGCTTCGTCGTTTTTATAATGGCTAATTCTATCGAACAAAGAATTTGTTTGAAGTTTTGTGTTTTCAACGAAATTTCATGTGCCGAATCGTTGAAAATGTTGCAAAAATAATTTGGGGAGTCTGCTCTCTCAAAAACACAGACATACGAATGGTATAAGTTATTCAAGAGTGGACGTGATATTGTCGAAGATTTGCCTTGTTCTGGACGCCCTTCGACATCAAATACCGAAGAAAATGTGGAAAAAGTGAAAAAAATTGTACTCGAAAATCGTCAACATTTCATATGGAACCGCTCAGCACATTGTATTGGATATTTTAGGCATGAGTCGCGTTGCAGCGCGGCTTGTGCCAAAAGAGCTGAATTTCGTTGAAAAAGAGCATCGCAAGAAAGTGGCGGAAGAGATGATTTTTGACGCAAGAAATTATCCAATCTTCATGAAACGGATAATTACCGGCGATGAGACGTGGGTTTACGACTATGACGTGCAAACAAGCCAACAGTCGTCCGAGTGGCGCCTGGAAAATGAGCCGAAAGCCAAAAAACCGCGTCAAAGTCGGTCCAAAATCAAAGTCATGCTCACAGTTTTCTTCGATTATCGAGGTGTAGTCCACTATGAGTTCTTGCCAGAGGATCGAACAGTCAACAAGGAGTTTTACCTATCCGTTTTGAAGCATTTGAGGGATGCTGCGCGTAGAAAACGACCGGATTTATGGGAAGACAATTCGTGGATGTTGCACCACGATTACGCGCCGTCTCACAAAGCATGCATTGTGCTGGATTATTTGGTCAAACATCGGACAATACCATCGAACAAGCACCATATTCGCCAGATTTGGCACCATGTGACTTTTCTTTTCCCTAGACTCAAATTACCTCTTTGAGGAAAGAAATTTGAGACTGTAGAACACATTAAACAAAATGCGACGAAGGAGCTGAAGGCAATCTCTTCATCGGTTTATGAAAAGTGTATGGAGGACTGGGTTAAGCGTTGGCATATGTGTGTCGCTTCAGATGGATGTTATTTTGAAGGCGACAAGATAAATTTATCTGAAAATTAAAAACAATGTGTTTTAGTTACAAATTCCGGGTACTTTCTGATCATACTGTACTATCCTGTACAATTACAATCGGACACCATACTATCCAATTATAGACACATCGACGTCGATTCATTCTAACACTTCCGTTCTAAGAAAACTGTTGCTGCCCACGCATTCCCACGTGCTTCTGATTTCGTTCAGCCGGATATCGACACAGCTCGAGCACCATTGCCCATCGGCAGTAGCTGTCGGCTAAGCGGTAGATTAGAAATTTGCCGAACGGCCAAATTGTCGCAAGTCACCGCGATCTGATCAAATATTGCGTCGTCTTCCGTTCGAGATTCCGTTGCGTTCGTTCCTCCGGCTGTTGCGGATTGTCGATCGAGCTTGTAAAAACATCCCGCGCCCCCGCGTTGTTTGCCGAACGAATCGGGAAGTGTGCCCGCGATATTTTTCCGCGAACGCGGAAACGTTCGGGCGCAAACAGTCTCGGCCTGTTTCGGTATCGTATTCTCAGCGGGTAATTAAGCGGCCGCGATTCCGATTAAATTAGTCCAGGCCCGATAATTCGCGCGGTTCGCTCCACAGACCCGCGTAACTGACGTCTTCAGGTCGCGAAAACGAATGCGCCCGTTTGCACTTCCGAAAATTCGAATCGTCACAATTTAATTCGTTTGTTTGCATTGGCGAAAATGTGAAGGTATGCTCTAATTTCATCGTGTATTTCTAATCGTTTGTTCGCGTCGTCGAGAATTCGATATCGTGCAGCTTAATGTGCAAATTAATGCGCCCGTTTGCGCTTCCGAATATTCGAGTCCTCACAATTCGATTCGTTTGTTTGCATTGGCGAAAATTTCAAGGTATGCTCTAATTTCATCGTGTATTTCTAATCGTTTGTTCGCGTCGTCGAGAATTCGATATCGTGCAATTTAATGTGCAATTTAATGCGCCCGTTTGCGCTTCCGAATATTCGAGTCCTCACAATTCGATTCGTTTGTTTGTATTGCCGAAACTTTCAAGGTATCCTTTAATTTCATTGTGTATTTCTAATCGTTTGTTTGCGTCGTCGAGAATTCGATATCGTACAATTTAATGCGCTTGTTTGCGCTTCCGAAAATTCGAGTCCTCGCAATTCGATTCGTTTGTTTGCATTGGCGAAACTTTCAAGGTATCCTCTAATTTCATCGTGTATTTCTAATCGTTTGTTCGCGTCGTCGAGAATTCGATATCGTGCAATTTAATGTGCAATTTAATGCGCCCGTTTGCGCTTCCGAATATTCGAGTCCTCACAATTCGATTCGTTTGTTTGTATTGGCGAAACTTTCAAGGTATCCTCTAATTTCATCGTGTATTTCTAATCGTTTGTTCGCGTCGTCGAGAATTCGATATCGTACAATTTAATGCGCTTGTTTGCGCTTCCGAAAATTCGAGTCCTCGCAATTCGATTCGTTTGTTTGCATTGGCGAAATTTTCAAGGTATGCTCTAATTTAATCGTGTATTTCTAATCGTTTGTTCGCGTCGTCGAGAATTCGATATCGTGCAATTTAATGCGCAATTTATTGCGCTCGTTTGCGCTTCCGAAAATTGAACTCCTCGCAATTCGATTCGTTTGTTTGCATTGGCGAAAATTTCAAGGTATGCTCTAATTTCATCGTGTATTTCTAATTGTTTGTTCGCGTCGTCGAGAATTCGATATCGTACAATTTAATGCGCTTGTTTGCGCTTCCGAAAATTCGAGTCCTCGCAATTCGATTCGTTTGTTTGCATTGGCGAAATTTTCAAGGTATGTTCTAATGTTATCGTGTATTTCTAATCGTTTGTTCGCGTCGTCGAGAATTCGATATCGTGCAATTTAATGCGCAATTTATTGCGCTTGTTTGCGCTTCCGAAAATTGAACTCCTCGCAATTCGATTCGTTTGTTTGCATTGGCGAAAATTTTAAGGTATGCTCTAATTTTATCGTGTATTTCTAATCGTTTGTTCGCGTCGTCGAGAATTCGATATCGTACAATTTAATGCGCTTGTTTGCGCTTCCGAAAATTCGAGTTCTCGCAATTCGATTCGTTTGTTTGCATTGGCGAAATTTTCAAGGTATGCTCTAATTTAATCGCATATTTCCAATCATTTGTTCGCGTTGTCGAGAATTCGATATCGTGCAATTTAATCGCGCAATTTATTGCGCTCGTTTCGCGCAAATTATTTGCGTCGAAAATTGAACTCCTCGCAATTCGATTCGTTTGTTTGCATTGGCGAAAATTTCAAGGTATGCTCTAATTTCATCGTGTATTTCTAATCGTTTGTTCGCGTCGTCGAGAATTCGATATCGTGCAATTTAATGCGCAATTTATTGCGCTCGTTTACGCTTCCGAAAATTGAACTCCTCGCAATTCGATTCGTTTGTTTGCATTGTCGAAAATTTCAAGGTATACTCTAATTTCATCGTGTATTTCTAATTGCTTGTTCGCGTCGTCGAGAATTCGATATCGTACAATTTAATGCGCTTGTTTGCGCTTCCGAAAATTCGAGTCCTCGCAATTCGATTCGTTTGTTTGCATTGGCGAAATTTTCAAGGTATGCTCTAATTTCATCGTGTATTTCTAATCGTTTGTTCGCGTCGTCGAGTATTCGATATCGTGCAATTGAATGCGCTCGTTTGCGCTTCCGAAAATTGAACTCCTCGCAATTCGATTCGTTGTTTGCATTGGCGAAAATGTCAAGGTATGCTCTAATTTCATCGTGTATTTCTAATTGTTTGTTCGCGTCGTCGAGAATTCGGTATCATGCAGTTTAATCCATTCGTTTTACGCAATTTAATCCAATCGTTTGCATTCGCGCAAATTATTTGCGTCACAAAATTTTGATTTTGTGCTGTTCAATGCGTTTGTTTGCATCATCGAAAGTTTAATCCCGTGAAATTAATTTCATTTGTTTGCATCATCAAAAATTTGATCCCGTGAAATTGAATTCATTTGTTTTCATCATCAAAAATTTGGTTCCGTGCAAATTCATTAATTCATTAACATGATTAAAAATATGATCCCATCGAATATAATTATTTTATTAACACAATTAGAAATTTGCCCCCACGCAATTTAATTCATTCACTAGCGTGATCAAGACTTTCGTCTCGTGGAATGTAATTAACGTATTTGCACGATTAACAATGCGGTGTCGCGCGATTTCACGCATTTGTTTGCATCGTCAAAAATGTAATCCTTTGTGGCTTAATTCGTTTATTTGCCCGCGAGCACAGGACCCATTAGTCTCCGAGCGTGCACGAATCCAAACTCCTGGAACTTCTGCAGCGGGTCTACACAGAAGCGCACCTGAATAAAGCATAACTACGCGTTTACCGGTTGCTCGACTTATTTCTTGCGCTTCGCATCCGCGAATTTACTCTTTCGAAGCCGTTTACCAGTTTCAATTCATCCTTGGCCAATTCGCCAATGCCGTTTTCTTGTTTTCTCACATTATCTTCGACGTTCGCTCGATATTCGCTCGATATTTGTATACCTTTCTGACGATCGATTTGCCATTATGCATTCTGTTACCTTGCATCCGCTGTTATTTTGTTTTGTCACGTCGGTCGGCGATTAACTACGGTGTTCGAGTTTTTTTTTCGTTATTATGTGGTGTGGAAAAATTGCCCTCGATTTCGGTTTGTTTTTCTTTTATATTTATTTTTCCGAAATTGCATTGCTAAATTGTATTTTGACTTATTCACTCGACATGTTACGAAACTGTTAGTTCTCGTTTTAGGAGTCTATGTACATCATAATATTTATCCGTTTGACGTGCCAAATTTAACATTGCAACTAAATTAAAATAATAACCGTTATTTCAGCAAACGTAATATAAAGATCAATAAAACCCAAACTAAGAAGAAGCATAAAATCTATAATTTTCAATTCTGGTACTACAATACTTAATTGACATTGCATAAACACGAGATATTTCCGTTTTAATCTAATCCACGTTCCCAATAACATAATCAAATGTACAGTTCATTTTCGATGGTTGAATTTTCAGTAAATGAATGTTAGAATGTCGAAAAAGTGTAAACGTATTGTCATGATTTTTCCTTTATGCATTGAAATAAATCAAGGTGATGTAATTCATGTTCAAAATTAAAGGAAAAATGGTTAAAAAAATCTTAGTATAAATTTGTATAAATTTAGTAAAAACAATATATGGAAATTTCCATCATCATTCAAAGTTGATTAATGTGAACTTGTTCTTTTATATAATTTTTCATCCAATGTTATGATGGAAATTTCCACCATCATGCAAAGAAGGGTTAAGCAACGCCTAATGTTGACCGTTTATAATCAATTTAATACGTTTGTCTTGTTGTTTTAATCTATTTGGTAAATTAGCAGTTCATTCGTCGTTGTTAAATGTTCAATTTTAGTCTCGCAATATTTATGTGATACCTAGTTGTGAGTGTTTTACATAAATTCAATTCTTTTGTTCGGTTGACATAATCCATTTGATAAACGAACGGTTCGTTTGTGTGCGATTTTGCGTAAATGTTTAATTACGTATCCTTTCGCTTGCTTTCTGTTAAATCGCAGCCACTTTTCGCTACTCATCGCAACGAAAGTAGTTCAGAAGGGAGTCATCCGAGAATCTGTAATAAGTCTGCGCAACGAAAAGTGTCCGAGTAAAATCGTCTGAATAAACCGACGTACGAGTGAGCCGGATATAATGGAATTATCCGCGGCAGTTCGAAAAAAGTTATCTTCGTTTATTTTAGCTGGACGAATGAAGAGCACTTGACGCAATCGTCAAGTGCGCAAAATAATTTTCTTGCATGTGAACACGTTTAGGTTCATGTGGTCGAGCGATCTGACACAACAGATTTCGAATACAAAGTTAGAGCAGAAACTGGTCGCGCATTAATGTCTCTGAAACGTAATTGAAAAGTACGGCGAGTATCGTCAGATTTTGAGATACACGTTCAGAGTTTTCGGTCTGAGATTAGGTCGTCTGGCGTAGTAGATCTCGAATATGAAGTTAAAAAAAGAAATTATTTAATATTGTTACCGTCGAAACTTGTTTGTAACATACGCTTTTCTTGTCAGATTTCTTGAAATCACGATTAATTATCAGTAATCAATCTGATGCTGATTTCGCGTATAAAATCAAAGCAAAACATAATTCGACGTTAATACTTTTAAGATAAATCTATTATAAATCAAATTCCAATTAATAATAATACTATAAAAGGTGAATTCATGTCAATATTTTGTTTGAAATATAATTAATAAAATATGTACTACTAATCAATCTGATAGAGCTGATTTAAAGAGGGAAATCAAACTAAAACATAATTTCGTGTCAATGTCTGTGATACTAAATCAAAATATTTTCCATAATTTCGTCAGATACAGTCGATTTCAAATGTAAAATAGAAGTAATACATCATTTCGTTAGATACAGTCGATTTCAAATGTAAAACAGAAGTAATACACCATTTTAAGAATAAATCCATTATAAATCAAATTCGTCCAATTAATAATAATACTATAAAAAGTGAATTCATGTCAATATTTTGTTTGAAATATAATTAATAAAATATTACTACTAATCAATCTGATAGAGCTGATTTAAAGAAAGAAATCAAACTAAAACATAATTTCGTGTCAATGTCTGTGATACTAAATCAAAATATTTTCCATAATTTCGTCGGATACAGTCGATTTCAAATGTAAAATAGAAATAATACATCATTTCGTTAGATACAGTCGATTTCAAATGTAAAACAGAAGTAATACACCATTTTAAGAATAAATCCATTATAAATCAAATTCGTCCAATTAATAATAATACTATAAAAAGTGAATTCATGTCAATATTTTGTTTGAAATATAATTAATAAAATATTTACTACTAATCGAACTGATAGAGCTGATTTAAAGAAAGAAATCAAACTAAAACATAATTTCGTGTCAATGTCTGTGATACTAAATCAAAATATTTTCCATAATTTCGTCGGATACAGTCGATTTCAAATGTAAAATAGAAGTAATACATCATTTCGTTAGATACAGTCGATTTCAAATGTAAAACAGAAGTAATACACCATTTTAAGAATAAATCCATTATAAATCAAATTCGTCCAATTAATAATAATACTATAAAAAGTGAATTCATGTCAATATTTTGTTTGATATATAATTAATAAAATATTTACTACTAATCGAACTGATAGAGCTGATTTAAAGAAAGAAATCAAACTAAAACATAATTTCGTGTCAATGTCTGTGATACTAAATCAAAATATTTTCCATAATTTCGTCGGATACAGTCGATTTCAAATGTAAAATAGAAATAATACATCATTTCGTTAGATACAGTCGATTTCAAATGTAAAACAGAAGTAATACACCATTTTAAGAATAAATCCATTATAAATCAAATTCGTCCAATTAATAATAATACTATAAAAAGTGAATTCATGTCAATATTTTGTTTGAAATATAATTAATAAAATATTTACTACTAATCGAACTGATAGAGCTGATTTAAAGAAAGAAATCAAACTAAAACATAATTTCGTGTCAATGTCTGTGATACTAAATCAAAATATTTTCCATAATTTCGTCGGATACAGTCGATTTCAAATGTAAAATAGAAGTAATACATCATTTCGTTAGATACAGTCGATTTCAAATGTAAAACAGAAGTAATACACCATTTTAAGAATAAATCCATTATAAATCAAATTCGTCCAATTAATAATAATACTATAAAAAGTGAATTCATGTCAATATTTTGTTTGAAATATAATTAATAAAATATTTACTACTAATCGAACTGATAGAGCTGATTTAAAGAAAGAAATCAAACTAAAACATAATTTTGTGTCAATGTCTCTGATACTAAATCAAAATATTTTCCATAATTTCGTCGGATACAGTCGATTTCAAATGTAAAATAGAAGTAATACATCATTTCGTTAGATACAGTCGATTTCAAATGTAAAACAGAAGTAATACACCATTTTAAGAATAAATCCATTATAAATCAAATTCGTCCAATTAATAATAATACTATAAAAAGTGAATTCATGTCAATATTTTGTTTGAAATATAATTAATAAAATATGTACTACTAATCAATCTGATAGAGCTGATTTAAAGAGGGAAATCAAACTAAAACATAATTTCGTGTCAATGTCTGTGATACTAAATCAAAATATTTTCCATAATTTCGTCGGATACAGTCGATTTCAAATGTAAAATAGAAATAATACATCATTTCGTTAGATACATTCGATTTCAAACGTAAAATGAAAGTAATACATAATTTCGCGTCAATACTTTCGATACGAAAAAAAGAAATTAATTCCATGTCAATTAATAGTAGCATATCAACCAAAATGAGACGTTGTTCTGAAAATATCAAACTCAACAAAACAGAATAAGATTCATAACAAAAACAGTAAGTTTAGACTTATGCATACTGGCACCCAAACCGTTTCGTGACTTTGCAATAACTACCGGTCATATTCAAAGCTTTTTCAGATAGGGGTGCATTCTATTGGCGCGTATGGCAGAATTAAACAATCCATCGTCGCGAAAACACGTCTTATCAGGATGCAGTCGCAAAATGTGGTCGCCGAGAATCGTGCGGATCTTGTGTTACGAGCGTGGTTGCGAAACTTACACAATCGGTACGTTTAGACAGGCGAACGGGTTAGCGAGAAAAGGCGCGTGACTTGTTGCCAACTTATTGATAACGTCATCGACGCAACGAAGAAGCGATCGACGCGGTGCACAGGTAAATACGTGATAATGTTTGCACGAGGCTCGCTCGACGTTAGTCAGTGCGCGGAAAATGTTGCAGCCCGATTACGTCAATTTCGAAACGCGAAACGGCGGAGTGGGAGATTCCGCGGGCAACAGTTCCTGCGACGAAAAGCAGCGGCGGGCATTTTTACGATGGGTAAATGCATGCGTGTGCAAAGTTCGAGTTGGTGATTGAGAGGTAACGGTGGTGTCGGAGGAAAACTCAATAAAACGATAAGATTCATAACAAAAACATATCTGTTTCGTATCTTGAAGATGCATAGCAGGCATTGTCAACTGTAGGCAAATTAAAACGTTTGAAAAATGGATTTTCGTTCATAACTGCATATGCGAGTGATATTCAGATTAATGTTTGGTAGCTACAGGAATATGTCAATAAATATATATGGTATCTATATCAAAATGGTAAGCATATCTGCAAATTCGATATCGTATGTATGGAAGAAAAATCAATCCACCGCCATATGTATCTATATGAAAACAGGACCGTATTATCTAGATCTTTGCTTAAAATCCTATTCTTATTTGATTATGAACGTAGGAGGCAAACTTTTTATGGTCGCATGTGCGATCGTTTGGTGCGCGAATCTTGTGTTAGCTACGTAATTGGAAATCTGTTGTATCTATGTGAAATGGTACGTAAGGTCAACGTAGGCAAATTACGATCTGGTGTTGAGGCGTATGAAATGAAAAATGGAAATGCATAGGTCGTTCATACTCGCATATGCGAGTGATTCCAGGTTGATCTGGGCGAACAGATCAATGTCTGGTAGCTACAGGAATATGACAATAAATATATATCTTTTGGTATCTATATCAAAATGTCATAGTAAGCCGATTATCAAATGTATGTAAATTACGATCTGGCGTTGAAACGTATGGAATGGTGAAAAAATGTGTCGACCAGAATCCATACTTTTTTTTACTGCCATGTGTATCTATATGAAAACGTCGATATTTTTTTAGGGCCGTATTTCTTAGATCTTTGCATTCCTTAAAATCCTATTCTTATTTAATTATGAACGTAGGAGGAAAACGGGACTTTTTCAATGCTCGCATGTGCGAGTGACGTTTGGTCTGCGCGAATCTATCGATGGTAGCTACAGGAATATGTAATTGGAAGCATATCTGTTCGTATCTATGTGAAGATGTCATAGCAGGCTAATTGTCAACTGTAGGCAAATTACGATCTGGTGTTGAGGCGTATGAAATGAAAAATGGAAATGGTCGTTCATACTCGCATATGTGAGTGATGCCAGTTTGGTCCGGGAGAACAGATTAATGTTTGGTAGCTACAGGAATATGACAATAAATATATATCTTTTGGTATCTATATCAAAATGTCATAGTAAGCCGATTATCAAATGTATGTAAATTACGATCTGGCGTTGAAACGTATGGAATGGTGAAAAAATGTGTCGACCAGAGTTCATATTTTTTTTTACTGCCATGTGTATCTATATGAAAACGTCGATATTTTTTTAGGACCGTATTTCTTAGATCTTTGCATTCCTTAAAATCCTATTCTTATTTAATTATGAACGTAGGAGGAAAACGGGACTTTTTCAATGCTCGCATGTGCGAGCGACGTTTGGTCTGCGCGAATCTATCGATGGTAGCTACAGGAATATGTAATTGGAAACATATCTGTTCGTATCTATGTGAAAATGTCATAGCAGGCCAATTGTCAACTGTAGGCAAATTACGATCTTTTGTTGAGGCGTATGAAATGAAAAATGGAAATGGTCGTTCATACTCGCATATGTGAGTGATGCCAGTTTGGTCCGGGAGAACAGATTAATGTTTGGTAGCTACAGGAATATGTCAATAAATATATATCTTCTGGTATCTATATCAAAATGTCATAGTAAGCCGATTATCAAATGTATACAAATTACGATCTGGCGTTGAAACGTATGGAATGGTGAAAAAATGTGTCGACCAGAATCCGTACTTTTTTTTACTGCCATGTGTATCTATATGAAAACGTCGATATTTTTTTAGGACCGTATTTCGCATTCCTTAAAATCCTATTCGAGAATCCTTTTTATTTTTATTCAGTTATGACGATGTAAAAAAATCTGTTACGACACCATTCTAATCTTAAAATGATAAAATACATTTAATCTAAGAGTCCATAAAAGTTCCATTCCCAGTTGAAACGTAACTATTGTCGTAGCCGCATTTGTTTCCGCCAGCTTACATCCTCCAATTCTATTTCGCGAGAATCCTTTTTTTCATTCAGTTATGACGATATAATGAAATCTGTTACCACACCATTCTAATCTTTAAATTATAATATACATTTATTCTAAGAGTCCATAAAACTTCCATTCCCAGTTGAAACGTAACTATTGTCGTAGCCGCATTTGTTTCCGCCAGCTTACATCCTCCAGCTCCATTTCGCGAGAATCCTTATTTTTATTCAGTTATGACGATGTAACAAAATCTGTTACGACACCATTCTAATCTTAAAATTATAAAATACATTTATTCTAAGAGTCCATAAAAGTTCCATTCCCAGTTGAAACGTAACTATTGTCGTAGCCGCATTTGTTTCCGCCAGCTTACATCCTCCAGCTCCATTTCGCGAGAATCCTTTTTTTATTCAGTTATGATGATATAATGAAATCTGTTACCACACCATTCTAATCTTCAAATTATACAATACATTTATTCTAAGAGTCTGTAAAACTTCCATTCCCAGTTGAAACATAACTATTGTCGTAGCCGCATTTATTTCCGCCAGCTTACATCCTCCAGCTCCATTTTGCGAGAATCCTTTTTTCCATTCAGTTATGACAATGTAACAAAATCTGTTACGACACCATTCTAATCTTAAAATTATAAAATACATTTATTCTAAGAGTCCATAAAAGTTCCATTCCCAGTTGAAACGTAACTATTGTCGTAGCCGCATTTGTTTCCGCCAGCTTACATCCTCCAGTTCTATTTCGCGAGAATCCTTTTTTTCATTCAGTTATGACGATATAATGAAATCTGTTACCACGCCATTCTAATCTTTAAATTACAATATACATTTATTTCAAGAGTCCGTAAAACTTCCATTCCTACATGAAACACAACTATTGACGTAGCCGCATTTGCTTCCGCCGGCGACATCCGGAAGTTCCATTTCGCGAGAATCCTTTTTTTCATTCATTTATGATGATGTAATGAAATCTGAACCACATCATTCTAATCTTCAAATTATAATATACATTTATTCTGAGAGCCCATAAAACTTCCATTCCCAGTTGAAACACAACTATTGTCATAGCCGCATTTGTTTCCGCCAACTTACATCCTCCAGGTCCATTTCGCAAGAATCCTTCTTTTCATTCAGTTATGATGATATAATGAAATGTGTTACCAAACCATTCTAATCTTTAAATTATAATATACATTTATTCCAAGAGTCCATAAAACTTCCATTCCCACTTCAAACACAACTATTGTCGTAGCCGCATTTGTTTCCGCCAGCTTACATCCTCCAGCTCCATTTCGCGAGAATCCTTATTTTCATTCAGTTACGACGATATAATAGAATCTATTACCACACCATTCTAATCTTCAAATTATATAATACATTTATTCTAAGAGTCCATAAAACTTCCATTCCCAGTTGAAACACAACTATTGTCATAGCCGCATTTGTTTCCGCCAGCTTACATCCTCCGGCTCCATTTCGCGAGAATCCGTTTCCAATAGGTGAACAAAGTAATCCCGCGAATCGGCGTCTCGCCAGGCGAATTCGTCATCAACTGACAGACATCAGGGACAATAAATCAGCGACGTCGCCGATGCAACACGTGCGTGGAAAACTCGAATGGTGATAACGAAAAGCGCTGAGCAATCGGCCGTCGTTCCGTCGTGAGTCACGCATCAAACGGCGCCGTAGTGCAATTGAGCCAATTGCGAAACGCTAATTGCGCGCAGATCCTTAACTGGGACGGAAAATTGTGGCGCTCAGGTGATGTCCCGTCGACGAGAAGCCAAGGAGGCACGCGAACGACACGGTTAAATACGCTGATAATGTCGGTGGCACGTAACTCGATGGAGCCACGACGGTTTTAACCCTTTGACTGCGAAAGACGTATATATACGTCCTCAGAAATCCATCAATATATACGAAAGGCGTAAATATACGTCCTCTGTATTTTTGTACTGTAACACCTTTATTACTGTTTTACTGATTGATTCAACATTCAGTTTATCGTCCTATGTAACAAGCAACTAAATATCGGCAATTGTTTCAATACGATTCAGTCAATTGCCTTCATATTACACTGCTCTTGTACGTACGCTCTCGTATGATCGCTTCGTGCATCGATTCCTGCAAACCTGTTTCTTTACTGTATATGTAAGTGTTTATTTATTTCATTTTGTGATTAGTGTTTGAATTTATCCATACGTTATTTTTTTAATTACCGATTATTATTGATGGAATGCACAAATTAAGTCAAGTAAATTAAAATAGTTCAAAAAGTTACTAAAGATAAATAAAAAAATTGATATTTTTAATTTTTTTGCTATTATTATTTTTTAAAATATAAGAATGTTATCAAATTTCCGGGTACTGTTTCGGTTACTAGTCAATGGACAACCATGCGAAAAACGCGCCGTCTGTATTGGTAGATTCGTCCAAGAGTGCGCCGCAGTCAAAGGGTTAACACGTTGACTGCCAATCGTATTTTACTATATTAGAACAGCGATGCGCTGAAATACTACAGCCTTTGACTGAATTATGCAAAATGCAAATAATGTGCAGGTATTGGAGACCAAAGGACCGCATCGCTATTCTAACAAAAACTGCATTTATAAAATAATAATTGCTACTCATTGCGGATATTTTGGATCTTCCGTAAAATCTCTTGCGTCGGTCACCGATGATCATCATGACAGTCAAAGTGTTAACCCCTCGTATACAAGAAAGACGTGTGCATGCAGTCAGTCACGTTAGCATTCGGTAACTCTGTGGAATAGACTGACTTCTGCAAGATTGGGCGAAGCGACCCGCATTTTGTTCCGAATGTTAGGAGATTGCATAAGACGTAAAGAGGTTTTGCAAAAATTACGATTTATGGCAACCGCGAAAAATATAGTGAAGGTGGTTTTACACATCTGTTTTTTTCTGTAATGAAAGTTCAAGTAGTAGGTTTTGTAGACTTCGGCAAATTATGTACGGTTTGCAAATTTCGCCGTTTCTATATATACACCTTCTATGATTGCAAATATACCTTCTATGGTTGCAAATAATGAAAAATAAGAAAAATCGCGTTCTTAAGGTATACAACGTGTAGGCCATGTGTGATCATATGTAAGTGCACGGCTACTTCACAGGCAGTCGCAAGGTATCGTTAGGACCCAAATTCTTTCGAGTTAACCCTTTGCGATCGGTGTCCCCGTTGCGGGGACATTTCTCAATCGTCATAGAAGTCGGTGTCCCCGTAGCGGGGACATTTTTAAATCATTGTAGAAGTCGATATTCCGCAGCGGGAACCTTCGAAAATGCAATTTTTTGTTGGGCGTGCCGATATGGGTCATCAACTCATACATACTGTATAAAATAATAAAACCACAGAACAACGAAAAGCCACTGACACACTTTTGTGAAATGTTTAATTGATCGGTTAGTAGGAAATTTCCGGCACCAAACACTATCTTAGTAAATCACTAAATAATTAATTTCATATAATTCGTTCAGGAATCAAGAAAGACTATGTAGTATGTTTCGACAGGAAAACTGCGGGACAAAGACGACAAATACACACGTACTGTGATACTTGTACACGAAAGCCAGGACTTCATAACGGTGATTGTTTCACGAAATAGCATACTTTAGAACATTACAGAGATTAAGAATCTGTATTCTTACGTATTCCAAGTAGTAATAAACCCAACAAATCAGTTTCAACAAATTCTGCGTGTTTTACTATCCATATATTAACTTTAAATTTTGTACGAAAAAATAACTGCGAAATGCTAAATATCATCCGACCTGCTGGTACTCTTAACACATTGCGAACGGATGACGAGATATCTCGTCATTGCTATTTCGTCGTTCGGGGCCATTGACGAGATATATCGTCTTGCGTATTTCGTCATTCTGGGCCACTGATGAAATATATCGTCTTGCATATTCTGTCGTTTGAGGCAGGTGACGAGATATCACACAGTTGCTACGTGATTGTCAGCCGCAGTTTTTCGTAATTTGTGTTGCGAATTAATTATTTGAGCTCTGAAATATGGATAGCGACAAAACGATTAGCAATATTATAGAAATATTTGCGGACAGTTTAACGGATACAACAAGTGATGACGAGAATATGAATTTTTACCTATTGAAAAATATTAAAAAACATTTATTTTTAAAGTTGTTAAAAATAAATATTTCACGGGACAATGATTTTTAACACGTTGACTGCCAAACGTATTTTGCTCTATTAGAATGCACCGTTCCAATATTAATTGCTTTTACAAGATTCCAAACAGGCTTCATTGCGAATTTTTTGCATTTTTAGTCAAATGTTTTGCACCGGTCACCGGTGACCACCGTGGCAGTCAACGTGTTAACTACTAACAAATCATCACTAATTTAAAGATATTTGACGCAAAAAAATACCCGGCCACTGGGTACAATTAGCAATAGAATGCCCGGTCCGCAAAGTGTTAAGATCGAAATCTGCCGACCGCAAAGGGTTAAATGGCATGGCAAGGGGTTAATAAGGAACCGAAGAAATCGGCTAATTACATTGTATAGCCTCTTAGGAACACGTGAATGCATCGCATTGATGATGCTGCATTCGGGGTATTGCGTTAACACGTTGCAAAACGGTGTACATATATGCTCCTGAGTAAAGAACTGTAGCAATTGCCTAATTACGTTGAGTGGTTGCTTAGGAACACGTGATTACATTCATTATTTTAGTATCCTAACTTCTGCGGCAGAAATTTACATTATTTTTAACTCACGATACTGAAGTATGGCGCAAGTACTCCTATAGTATTAAAACTATTTTAATTTTATTATATTTGTAATATATTTGATATATTTGTGAAACCAATTTCTGCCCTATTCTGCTCTATTCATAAATGAAACATTTCGACTCTGCTGAATCATTGGTTTTTGTTAAAATAAATTCTTCTAAAGTTCTTGTAAAAAGAATGTTTAATCAATATATACTATTTTCCGAAAATATATAAGGTTTTTAATATTTTCTACTAATTTTTCAGGGACAAGTAAGTGAAGACAGCATTGAGGCTTCCAGTGGCTGATACTCAGCCGGCAAAGCGTTAAAGAAACTACCCCCTCTGATTAAATCGCCTCGTTGCAATCCGTCGTCGCTATATTTTCATAGCTTGCTGCCATTACACCTATTAGCTTACTGCGTCGTTAAACCTAAAGTCAGCAAAAAAGGAACATCGCGCGCAGTTTCTCTGAGAAAAAGAACTTGAGATTGTGCACTTCCTGGGAAGTTCCGCGATTTCGTTCGAAGCGAAATTATGTGAACGAAAATCCGTGCCGGCATTGTTGCGAGGCTCTCGGGTCGGCGATTTATCTCGATCGCCGCGTTGTTAGAAAAATTCCGGCCGCGTCTTCTTGTCGGGCTAATAATCGGGCCCGATAAAAGCGAGATTGCTCGTGAGAATATTCGAGTGTCGCGCGTGACGTCGTGTTGTCCGGGATTAATTGGCGTGCGGTCACGTGTGAACAAAAACGCGGATTCCCCTGCGGGCGATTTTCGGTGGGAAAACGAAGCTTCCTGTTTGTCGCGGCGAAACCGCGAAGTTGGGCCTCACAAAATTTCGATTTCGATGGCGTGCGTTACGAAGGCGGCAAATGCAGAAACGCAGTAAATTATGTTGTCTAAATATTCAGCTTTAAAGAATGCGAAAACACGTTTCTGATTGTAATGATAACCTGGATTATTGCAATACAGTCTTATGGCAGTGTTCGATATTGCTAAATACTGCAAAATTGAAAGTATATAGTTTTAAGTCAGGATTGAAACTTATTAACACGTTGACTGCCAAGCGTATTTTTACTATATTAGTACGGCGATGCTATGAAATACTACTGCGTTCGACTGAATTATGCAAAATGTAAATAATGTGCAGATATTGGAGACCAAATGATCGCAGCACTATTCTAATAACAACTGCATTTATAAAATAATAATTGCTACCCATTGCGAATATTTTGGATCTTCAGTAAAATCTCTTGCGTCGGTCACCGGTGACCATCATGGCAGTCAAAGTGTTAATATTGCTATTATGCAAATGTAGAGACATGAAAATTATGAAAGCACGTTTCTGGTTGTGATATTCACCGTGCATTTCGAGGGTCATAGTACCTTGCACATATACAATGTAGAACCATATTAAAACTGCCGTAATGTAATCATAAAAATATGAAATTTAGGAACAATCGAATTTTGCCTACACACCGTTCCAATGTAGATTTCTTCCCCGAAGAATCATGGCAAAAGGTTGCAACGTTAGGAATAAGTATTTGTAAATTCATATTTAAATCCTGCTACTACGATTATAATCTCTACGGAGAACTACGAAATATGAAATGAGTAATAGGAAAATTGCGAACTCGTGTCACTTTCTCTTCCTACGTAGCAAATGTAATAATTATCGCATAATAACATATGTTCTATCAGTCGCGTCACAGTATACATAACTTTAATTAGAATATATACTAACAGTACTAACTACAGTTAATACTAACAGTAGTTAGTATATATATATATATATAGTCTAATAAAAAGTGGGCCTTTAACATCCCATTGACGTCAGGCGGGGAGAGGTGTGGCAATTTTTTCGGCGAATAATGACAGTGTACGACCGCCTCGCTTTCACATCATGAAAGGCCGAAATCCTAGATCGACTTTTTTGTCAGACATGACGTAAGTACATCCCGATCGCAATCGGCATGGTCTCCCAAGCACCTGCCGATTGACGTAGCGTCATTGTTACAAAATTTGTCCCGGAATTACCCGAGATTCTTAACGCCGCGAGATCCTTCATCTACCTGCGCAGGATGTGAAAAGTTTCTTAGAAGTAAACAGCCGACGATAGAATAATTATTAAGCTCGCGTAGAATGTTTGCTCAGGGGAACATCTCTTCAGAGATATCTGGAATTGATATAACAACAATGAAATGAGGACTAGCATGCGGTAAAGTACACATTCATTGCGACAGTAGGAAAAATGTTACGTGATAAATTGTTTGTGTTATATAATGTTATTAAGTTGCACGCTTTTGCTTGATGAATAATCTATACGTCGTGGCGTAATTTGTTCTCGTCCAAAGAGTGTCCGAAAATTCATGAAAATAACTGAACATGTATGATCATGTCTGTGTTACTAAATTTATACCGCAAAGTTTTGCCCAGAACTCTAATCACCTGCGATTTTCATTATCTGTCATTGCTTGTAACGGTAAAAAGTGGCTTGGACGAAATTTTCAGCATGTCTATAATTGACCAAGGTTTACAAAACGAATTATTTAAATGCCTATTAAGTCTCTACTAACGTCTGCAAAATATTAAGTCGCTTTATCCGATTTAAAAAAAGTTAGTCTATACTATAGCTCCCAAATATTAATGCGAATGGCAACATACGTGGGCAGTCCGATAAGTACTTAGCCTACAAAAGAAAAACGAAAATTTTGGAAAATTGACGATTTATTTTTCAACATAGTCTCCTTTTAACTCGATATACTCGATCCAGCAATGCTCCAACTTCTTCAGCCCGTCTGAAAAAAAAAATCTCCTCATTCGACCCAAATTTCTGCCCAGCGAGTGACTTTTTCAAGTTTGGGAACAAAAAGAAGTCACACGGGACCAAATGTGGAGAATACGGTGGATGCGGCAGCTGTTCGTAGCCTAATTCAACCAATTTGGCTGTAGCTTGGGCAGAGGTGTGAGCCGGTGCGTTATCGTGGTGAAAGAGCACTTTTTTCTTCGCCAAATGGGGCCGTTTTTCCTTAATTCGGCGTCGAATCGGCTCAATAATTCGGCATAGTACAGCCCTGTGGCTGTTTTGCCCTTCTCCAGGTAGCCTATGTAGATCACACCTTGTGAATGCCAGAAAACGGTGGCCATCACCTTTCCGGCCGATAGGACAGTCTTCGCCTTCTTCGGAGCACATTCGCTGGGCGCAGTCCACTGTTTCGACTGTTCCTTGGTCTCTGGTGTCTACCAGTGGATCCACGTTTCGTCGGCAGTCACAAAACGACGCAGAAACTCTTTCGGATTGCGCTTAAACCGTGTCAAACACTGCTCTGAAGTGGTCTCACGGATGCGCTTGTTATCCGGAGTGAGCAAACGCGGCACCCATCGAGCAGAAAGCTTTCTCATGCCCAATATTTCATGCAGGATATGCCCAGATTTCATCGCTGGATCAAGTGCATCGAGTTAAAAGGAGACTATGTTGAAAAATAAATCGTCAATGTTCCAAAATTTTCGTTTTTCTTTTGTAGGCTAAGTACTTATCGGACTGCCCACATATATACTACACACGATAGTGCTTTTGCAGAATTCAAATAAATTTGAACCAAAAACGTTTAAAAAATTATTTGATTTGTTTTATCTTTTGTATACGTTTCTGATACAATATTCACGTATGGCCCGAAATTCTGATCACGAGTCAGACTCGTTAAAGTACGGCAAGGAGTTAAAAACAATCTATATGCAGGTCGTGTTATAACGTGTTAATCTGTGTTGACGTATGACCAAAAATTCTTGCGCACGAGTGTCAAAGCACCTGGGTTCTCCGAGAAATCGCAGATAATTCTCATGTTTGCTCGCGGCCGAGGGTTTCCCACGATCGATCACACTCAAAGAACTCGCGATCAATCCGACGATCGCGTACAAAGTCCGTGCAGGGCAAGATCGACGGCATGTCGTAACGTGAAATCACTTGATCTTACGAAATCGAGTGCCAGGTATGTCGTGCGTAGGACAACAGACGCGCGCGTCACCTGAGTTTGGTCGGCTGACCGTAAAAATCGGGGAAAAGACGCGGATGCTGGTCGACACAAAATGTCGTAAACGTCGGTATAAATCTGATAGCGTTCCAAATTCTTATCGTTTCACAAGATTTCTAATTTAGTAATTCTAATTTTTTAATTTGGAAATTTATTAATTTCATTTTCTCTAATTTTCTATATTGTAAATTGATTTCTTTTTGTGTAATTCAATATTTCTCTATTTGGAAATTTATTCATTTCTTTTTCCCTAATTTTCTACATTGTAAATTGATTTCTTTTTGTCTGATTCTCTATTTCTCTGTTTGGAAATTTATTCATTTCTTTTTCTCTAATTTTCTACTTTGTCAATTTATTTCTTTTTTGTCTAATTTTCTATTTTTTTGTCCTAATTTTAGTTTCCCACTCTCCGACGACAAGTTTTTTACTGTTTAGTGAATAGCAAAAAAGAAACATTTGTGTATAAACTTCGTTTAGCAAAATAACCTGTCGTTGCATGTATTTAAATTGATTGCATAGTAGAATGGTCAACGTTGAATGCACACATTATTTTCTTCCATCCGTTTGTCGCGTATTTAACAAAAATGGTTATTACTTCCGATTTGTACAACATTTCAACAATTGTCTGAAGAAAAGTATTTCCATTACAATTCCACGTCCTCTTCACGGCCCTATTAATAACCATAACTTTCTTTCCGACTTGCAATCGCCAAAGCATAAAAATGCAAAAATTTCCCATTAACGCATTTCTCACCCTTATCTTTTCACCAAAGAATAACTTGGTCAACAAGCTATTATTCATAATAATCAAGCATATTATTCACGTACAACTTACAAAAAATAATTGTTATATACTTTTAATTTTATATTTTGTATAAACTATATTTGAAATCGTTAAACGAAATTGTTACCGCAAGATATAATTGATCATTTAAATAATTTTCAGACTTCTTTGATTTCAAATAGTGAATGCGGTTGGCTAAGTGTTAAATAAAAAATGTTCAATCGCAAAAACGTCGGTATTGTTATGCCTGCCAAAATCAGTAACAGTCTTGACGTCCCACTGACACTTCTTTGCAGGAGTGCGCCTCGTTGTTGGTAAACAAAGCCTTGGATCTGACGGCGCACGTAACGTCATATGTGCATAAAGAGATGCACGATCTGCGGACGCACACATTGGCCGTGGAATCGATCAGCAGCGCGCTGATGATGAGTAACGGCGGTTTATTTTCAGCCGCGAACAGACGGAAAAAGATTGAACGGCGGCCACCTGTTGCGGTGCAAGCTTGTACTTTGCCCGCCTGCTCGTAAACATTCGAGAGGCTAACGCACCGGGAGTCGCGACTTGCGGAGATATTAGCGGCAGTCGTGTTGCGAGATTTTCGCGTAAGCCCTGAGTAATTGGAAAATCGGCCTCGCCGCAATTTCATTCATGCCTTTGCGTGAACACACATTTGACCCGGTGAAATTGAATTCGTTCGTTTGCATCATTAAAAATTCGACAGCGTGAAAAATCAGTCAATTTGTTTGCACCGTCAAAATGTCGGGTACGTGCAGCTTAATGCGTTTTGGTGTATTTGCGAAAATTGTTTGTATCGTCAAGCATTCAGTTCTTTTGCAATTGCATTCATCCGTTTGCATTGGCAGAAATTTGATCCGGTGAAATTGAATTTGTTTGTTTGCATCATTAAAAATCAGTCCATTTGTTTGCACCGTCAAAATGTCAAATGTCTTGGTGTATTTGCGAAAATTGTTTGTATCGTCAAGCATTCAGTTCTTTTGCAATTGCATTCATCCGTTTGCATTGGCAGAAATTTTATCCGGTGAAATTGAATTCGATCGTTTGCATGAAAATCCGCATTTAGTGCAATTTCATTCAAATTGAATTTGTTTGTTTGTTTGCATCATTAAAAATCCGTTCATTTGTTTGCACCGTCAAAATGTTAAATGTTTTGGTGTATTTGCGAAAATTGTTTGTACCGTCAAGCATTCAGTTTCTTTGCAATTTCATTCATTCGTTTGCATTGACAGAAATTTGACCCGGTGAAATTGAATTCGTTTGTTTGCATCATTAAAAATGCGGCAGCGGGAAATTTTAGTCCATTTGTTTGCATCGTCAAAATTTCGGGTACGTGCAGCTTAATGCGTTTTGGTGTATTTGCGAAAATTGTTTGTACCGTCAAGCATTCAGTTTCTTTGCAATTTCATTCATTCGTTTGCATTGACAGAAATTTGACCCGGTGAAATTGAATTCGTTTGTTTGCATCATTAAAAATGCGGCAGCGGGAAATTTTAGTCCATTTGTTTGCATCGTCAAAATTTCGGGTACGTGCAGCTTAATGCGTTTTGGTGTATTTGTGAAAATTGTTTGTATCGTCAAGCATTTAGTTTCTTTGCAATTTCATTCATCCGTTTGCATTGATAAAACTTTGATCCGGTGAAATTGAATTCGTTTGTTTGCATCATTAAAAATTCGGCAGCGTGAAAAATCAATCCATTTGTTTGCACCGTCAAAATATCGGGTACGTGCAGCTTATTGCGTTTTGGTGTATTTGCGAAAAATTTTTTGTATCGTCAAGCATTTAAATTCTTTGCAATTTCATTCATCCGTTCGCATTGGCAGAAATTTGATTCGGTGAAATTGAATTCTTTCGTTTGCATGATTAAAAATTCGGCAGCGTGAAAAATCAGTTCATTTGTTTGCATCGTCAAAATTTCGGATATGTGCAGCTTAATGCGTTTTGGTGTATTTGCGAAAATTGTTTGTATCGTCAAGCATTTAGTTTCTTTGCAATTTCATTCATCCGTTTGCATTTGTAGAAATTTGATCCGGTGCAATTGAATTCGTTCGTTTGCATCATTAAAAATTCGGCAGCGTGAAAAATCAATCCATTTGTTTGCACCGTCAAAATATCGGGTACGTGCAGCTTAATGCGTTTTGGTGTATTTGCGAAAATTGTTTGTATCGTCAAGCATTTAGTTTCTTTGAAATTTCATTCATCCGTTTGCATTGATAAAAATTTGATCCGGTAAAATTGAATTCGTTCGTTTGCATCATTAAAAATTCGGTAGCGTGAAAAATTAGTCCATTTATTTGCAATGTCAAAATGTCGGGTCCGTGCAGCTTAATGCGTTTTGGTGTATTTGCGAAAAATTTTTTGTATCGTCAAGCATTTAAATTCTTTGCAATTTCATTCATCCGTTCGCATTGGCAGAAATTTGATTCGGTGAAATTGAATTCTTTCGTTTGCATGATTAAAAATTCGGCAGCGTGAAAAATCAGTTCATTTGTTTGCATCGTCAAAATTTCGGATATGTGCAGCTTAATGCGTTTTGGTGTATTTGCGAAAATTGTTTGTATCGCCAAGCATTTAAATTCTTTACCATTTCATTCATCCGTTTGCATTGGCAGAAATTTGACCCGGTGAAATTGAATTCGTTTGTTTGCATCATTAAAAATGCGGCAGCGGGAAATTTTAGTCCATTTGTTTGTATCGTCAAAATGTACGTGCAGCTTAATGCGTTTTGGTGTATTTGCGAAAATTGTTTGTATCGTCAAACATTTAGTTTCGTTGCAATTTCATTCATCCGTTTGCATTGGTAGAAATTTGATCCGGTGAAATTGAATTCGTTCGTTTGCATCATTAAAAATTCGGCAGCGTGAAAAATCAGTCCATTTGTTTGCATCGTCAAAATTTTGGGTACGTGCAGCTTAATACGTTTTTGGTGTATTTGCGAAAATTGTTTGTATCGTCAAGCATTTAAATTCTTTACCATTTCATTCATCCGTTTGCATTGGCAGAAATTTAATCCGGTGAAATTGAATTCGTTCGTTTGCATGATTAAAAATTCGGCAGCGTGAAAAATCAGTTCATTTGTTTGCATCGTCAAAATTTCGGGTACGTGCAGCTTAATGCGTTTTGGTGTATTCGCGAAAATTGTTTGTATCGTCAAGCATTTAGTTTCTTTGCAATTTCATTCATCCGTTTGCATTGATAATAATTTGATCCGGTAAAATTGAATTCGTTCGTTTGCTTCATTAAAAATTCGGCAGCGGGAAATTTTAGTCCATTTGTTTGCATCGTCAAAATGTTGGATCCCTACAGTTTAGTTCGTTTTGGTGTATTTGCGAAAATTGTTTGTATCGTCAAGCATTTAGTTTCTTTGCAATTTCATTCATCCGTTTGCATTGATAAAAATTTGATCCGGTGAAATTGAATTCGTTCGTTTGCATCATTAAAAATTCGGCCGCGTGAAAAATCAGTCCATTTGTTTGCACCGTCAAAATGTCAAATGTTTTGGTGTGTTTGCGAAAATTGTTTGTATCGTCAAACTTTTAGTTTCTTTGCAATTTCATTCATCCGTTTGCATTGGCAGAAATTTGATCCGGTGAAATTTAATTCGTTCGTTTGCATCATTAAAAATTCGGCACCGTAAAATTTTAACCTGTTCGTTCACAGAATTCTGGAGCATGTATATTACTTCTACATTTTTTATTTCATATCTCTAAAACTACTGCAAATTTCACACTTCCTATTTCTGACGTGTTCCAAATCTCTCTTACATCTTTCAAAGGCAAGCAAGTCCACATTTTATCTTCGATTACGCGTTCCCCCTTACCTACCCGACGGACTTATGGCGGCATGTTAAAAATCGTCTAACGATGACACATTCTTGAGTTACATTCAGTAATAGACGAAACTACTGTGGATTCCCCTTTTGCAAGCTCAAATTTTACATGCCGCAAAACGACGCGAGCGTACTATCGCGTCACAAAACGGTCACATTCTTTCGGATATCTTGACATACGCATCGATAAAGTACGTGGGAACTGATAGTATTGAAATGATCTACAAACAGTGCAGACGTACTATAAGATTTTACAAGGATATTGGCGCGTCGTTGCGATAAGTATTGATAGAGATTATACTAGTCTTCATTAGTCAACTTAGTCGATGAGATTATATTAATTTCTAGTCACAAGAAAGTTAGTAGTGTGTAATCCGGTTGTCGCCGCTTCCTGATTTGTCCACGTATCGATAAAGCATGCGGGGATTAGTACAGCCGGAAGAATGCAAACTCAGGCAGTGTTTTAACATAAAGTTTTTACGTACTTTTATCTACTGTGTTTTACGTAAGATTTTAGGGAAATATGCGACGAGCAGCGAAACGTTTATTTTGGCGCTGTGGACAAGTTTTGTAAAATGTTCAGTATTGTAATTTCTGTCGAAATTATCTAAAGCTATATGTGCGTCACTGAATTTTTAATGGTCACTTATATAGGATAAATTGGAGAAAATGTGATGTTTGGAAGATATTCAATATTTTAATTATTACCAAAGTTATCTGAATCACCGGTTTTTGCAGAACACAGCGCAAGCTGTATAAATTGTGATATTTGAGAAATGTTCAATATTACTTTTACCGAAATTATCTGAAGCAATGCATTACCGATTTTTTGTAGTATTACTTATATCTTGTAAATTGTGTAAGTTGTCATGTTCGCAAAATATTCAATGTTTTCATTATTACCGATCTTATCTAAAGCAACCAATGCATCACCGATTTTTGCAGCAATACTTATACAGCACAAGCTGCATAAATTGTGGTGTTCGCAAAATGTTCGATATTACTTTTACCAATATTGTCATTACCAAAATGATCTGAAGCAATCAATGCATCACTGATTTCTGCAGAATTAATCGTACACTGCCTTATATCAGTGGCGACGTTCGCAAAATACTCAATATTCCCATTGTCAAAACTATCTAAAGCAACCATTACCCCATCGATTGTTGCAGAACTACTTATTCGGTGCAAATTCTATAACCTGTCATGTTTGCAAAATATTGAAAATTTCTAATGCCGCCAAAGTTGTCTAAAACAATCAATGCATCACCGATTTTTGCAGCAATACTTATACAGGACAAGCTGCACAAATCGTGGTGTTCGCAAAATGTTCGATATTACTTTTACCAATATTATCATTACCAAAATGATCTGAAGCAATCAATGCATCACTGATTTCTGCAGAATTAATCGTACACTGCCTTATATCAGTGGCGACGTTTCCAAAATACTCAATATTCCCATTGTCAAAACTATGTAAACCAACCTATTCCCCATCAATTCTTGCAGAACTACTTATTCGGTGCAAATTCTATAAACTGTCATGTTTGCAAAATATTCAATATTTCTATTGCTACCAAAGTTGTCTAAAGTAACCAATGCATCACCGATTTTTGCAGCAATACTTATATAGCACAAGCTGCATAAATTGTGGTGTTCGCAAAATGTTCGATATTACTTTTACCAATATTATCATTACCAAAATGATCTGGAGCAATCAATGCATCACTGATTTCTTCAGAATTAATCGTACACTGCCTTATATCAGTGGCGACGTTTCCAAAATACTCAATATTCCCATTGTCAAAACTATGTAAAGCAACCATTACCCCATCGATTGTTGCAGAACTACTTATTCGGTGCAAATTCTATAAACTGTCATGTTTGCAAAATATTGAACATTTCTATTGCCGCCAAAGTTGTCTAAAACAATCAATGCATCACCGATTTTTGCAGCAATACTTATACACCACAAGCTGCACAAATTGTGGTGTTCGCAAAATGTTCGATATTACTTTTACCAATATTGTCATTACCAAAATGATTTGAAGCAATCAATGCATCACTGATTTCTGCAGAATTAATCGTACACTGCCTTATATCAGTGGCGACGTTCCCAAAATACTCAATATTCCCATTGTCAAAACTATCTAAAGCAACCATTACCCCATCGATTGTTGCAGAACTACTTATTCGGTGCAAATTCTATAAACTGTCATGTTTGTAAAATATTGAAAATTTCTATTGCAGCCAAAGTTGTCTAAAGAAATCAATGCATCACCGATTTTTGCAGCAATACTTATATAGCACAAGCTGCATAAATTGTGGTGTTCGCAAAATGTTCGATATTACTTTTACCAATATTGTCATTACCAAAATGATCTGAAGCAATCAATGCATCACTGATTTCTGCAGAATTAATCGTACACTGCCTTATATCAGTGGCGACGTTTCCAAAATACTCAATATTCCCATTGTCAAAACTATCTAAAGCAACCATTACCCCATCGATTGTTGCAGAACTACTTATTCGGTGCAAATTCTATAAACTGTCATGTTTGCAAAATATTCAATATTTCTATTGCTACCAAAGTTGTCTAAAGTAACCAATGCATCACCGATTTTTGCAGCAATACTTATACAGCACAAGCTGCACAAATTGTGGTGTTCGCAAAATGTTCGATATTACTTTTACCAATATTGTCATTACCAAAATGATCTGGAGCAATCAATGCATCACTGATTTCTTCAGAATTAATCGTACACTGCCTTATATCAGTGGTGACGTTCGCAAAATACTCAATATTCCCATTGTCAAAACTATGTAAAGCAACCATTACCCCATCGATTGTTGCAGAACTACTTATTCGGTGCAAATTCTATAAACTGTCATGTTTGCAAAATATTGAAAATTTCTATTGCCGCCAAAGTTGTCTAAAGTAACCAATGCATCACCGATTTTTGCAGCAATACTTATACAGCACAAGCTGCACAAATTGTGGTGTTCGCAAAATGTTCGATACTACTTTTACCAATATTGTCATTACCAAAATGATCTGAAGCAATCAATGCATCACTGATTTCTGCAGAATTAATCGTACACTGCCTTATATCAGTGGCGACGTTCCCAAAATACTCAATATTCCCACTGTCAAAACTATCTAAAGCAACCATTACCCCATCGATTGTTGCAGAACTACTTATTCGGTGGAAATTCTATAAACTGTCATGTTTGCAAAATATTCAATAATTCTATTGCTACCAAAGTTGTCTAAAGTAACCAATGCATCACCGATTTTTGCAGCAATACTTATACAGCACAAGCTGCACAAATTGTGGTGTTCGCAAAATGTTCGATATTACTTTTACCAATATTGTCATTACCAAAATGATCTGGAGCAATCAATGCATCACTGATTTCTTCAGAATTAATCGTACACTGCCTTATATCAGTGGTGACGTTCGCAAAATACTCAATATTCCCATTGTCAAAACTATGTAAAGCAACCATTACCCCATCGATTGTTGCAGAACTACTTATTCGGTGCAAATTCTATAAACTGTCATGTTTGCAAAATATTGAAAATTTCTATTGCCGCCAAAGTTGTCTAAAGTAACCAATGCATCACCGATTTTTGCAGCAATACTTATACAGCACAAGCTGCACAAATTGTGGTGTTCGCAAAATGTTCGATATTACTTTTACCAATATTGTCATTACCAAAATGATCTGAAGCAATCAATGCATCACTGATTTCTGCAGAATTAATCGTACACTGGCTTATATCAGTGGCGACGTTCCCAAAATACTCAATATTCCCATTGACAAAACTATCTAAAGCAACCATTACCCCATCGATTGTTGCAGAACTACTTATTCGGTGCAAATTCTATAAACTGTCATGTTTGCAAAATATTCAATATTTCTATTGCTACCAAAGTTGTCCAAAGTAACCAATGCATCACCGATTTTTGCAGCAATACTTATACAGCACAAGCTGCACAAATTGTGGTGTTCGCAAAATGTTCGATATTACTTTTACCAATATTGTCATTACCAAAATGATCTGAAGCAATCAATGCATCACTGATTTCTGCAGAATTAATCGTACACTGCCTTATATCAGTGGCGACGTTTCCAAAATACTCAATATTCCCATTGTCAAAACTATGTAAAGCAACCATTACCCCATCGATTGTTGCAGAACTACTTATTCGGTGCAAATTCTATAAACTGTCATGTTTGCAAAATATTGAAAATTTCTATTGCCGCCAAAGTTGTCTAAAACAATCAATGCATCACCGATTTTTGCAGCAATACTTATACACCATAAGCTGTGTTCACACCCCACCAGTCATACATAAGGAAAACTGTAACCATAGCTTACACGGACTGGCTCAGGTACCTACCCATATAAAGGGCCGACACATTAGGCATAAGCACCAGTTTCAGTTTGTATTCGAGTGCGCAAAGAACTGTATTCTAGACCAAGGAAATATATTAAGTTGTTAGAGACAGCTTCTCAAGTTATATCGGACGTCCAAACAGTGAATCCAATCATAACTATTGCACTCCCGAAGCCTAATTCGTGAGTAACACCTTGGGCACAATATCAGCAACAGTGCGCGTGGTGACATCGAACAAGCTGCATAAATTGTGGTGTTCGCAAAATGTTCGATATTACTTTTACCAATAGTGTCATTACCAAAATGATCTGGAGCAATCAATGCATCACTGATTTCTGCAGAATTAATCGTACACTGCCTTATATCAGTGGCGACTTTCGCAAAATACTCAATATTCCCATTGTCAAAACTATCTAAAGCAACCATTACCCCATCGATTGTTGCAGAACTACTTATTTGGTGCAAATTCTATAAACTGTCATGTTTGCAAAATATTCAATATTTCTATTGCTACCAAAGTTGTCCAAAGTAACCAATGCATCACCGATTTTTGCAGCAATACTTATACAGCACAAGCTATACAAATTGTGGTGTTCTTAAAATGTTCGACCATTGATTTTACCAATATTCAATTACCAAAATGATTTGAAGCAATCAATGCATAAAACAATCTGATTTATGCAGAATTAATCGTACACTGCCTTATATCAGTGGCGACTTTCGCAAAATACTCAATATTCCCATTGTCAAACCTATCTAAAGCAACCATTACCCCATCGATTCTTGCAGAACTACTTATACTGTGCAAATTTTATAAACTGACATGTTTGCGAAATATTTAATATTTCCATTGCCATCAAAGTTGTCTAAATCAATGCATTCTCGATTTTTCCAGCATTACTTATAAATCGCGAATTATACCAAAATGCTTTGATCTTAAACGTGTTAACCATTGATTCTAAGCCTACTTCAATTACCGCGAATGGTTTCGTTTCGGTCGACGTTTCTATTGCCACCAAAGTTGTCTAAAACAATCAATGCATTCTCGTTTTTTCCAGCATTACTTATAAATCGCGAATTATACCAAAATGCTTTGATCTTAAACGTGTTAACCATTGATTCTAAGCCTACTTCAACTACCGCGAACGGTTTCGTTTCGGTCGACGTTTCTATTGCCACCAAAGTTACCTAAAATAATCAATGCATTCTCGATTTTTCCAGCATTACTTATAAATTGCAAATTATACCCAACTGCTTTGACTTTAAACGTGTTAACCATTGATTCTAAGCCTACTTCAATTACCGCGAATGGTTTCGTTTCGGTCGACGTTTCTATTGCCACCTAAGTTGTCTAAAACAATCAATGCATTCTCGATTTTTCCAGCATTAATTATAAATTGTAAATTAAACCCAACTGCTTTGATGTTAAACGTGTTAACCATTGATTCTAAGCCTACTTCAATTACCGCGAACGGTTTCGTTTCGGTCGACGTTTCTATTGCCACCAAAATTACCTAAAACAATCAATGCATTCTCGATTTTTCCAGCATTACTTATAAATCGCGAATTATACCAAAATGCTTTGATCTTAAACGTGTTAACCATTGATTCTAAGCCTACTTCAACTACCGCGAATGGTTTCGTTTCGGTCGACGTTTCTATTGCCACCAAAGTTGTCTAAAACAATCAATACATTCTCGTTTTTTCCAGCATTACTTATAAATCGCGAATTATACCAAAATGCTTTGATCTTAAACGTGTTAACCATTGATTCTAAGCCTACTTCAATTACCGCGAATGGTTTCGTTTCGGTCGACGTTTCTATTGCCACCAAAGTTACCTAAAACAATCAATGCATTCTCGATTTTTCCAGCATTACTTATAAATTGCAAATTATACCAAAATGCTTTGATCTTAAACGTGTTAACCATTGATTCTAAGCCTATTTTAATTACCGCGAACGGTTTCGTTTCGGTCGACGTTTCTTGTGCCACCTAAGTTGTCTAAAACAATCAATGCATTCTCGTTTTTTCCAGCATTACTTATAAATTGCAAATTATACCAAAATGCTTCGACTTAAACGTGTTAACCATTGATTCTAAGCCTACTTCAATTACCGCGAATGGTTTCGTTTCGGTCGACGTTTCTATTGCCACCAAAGTTGTCTAAAACAATCAATGCATTCTCGATTTTTCCAACACTACTTATAAATTGCAAATTATACCAAAATGCTTCGACTTAAACGTGTTAACCATTGATTCTAAGCCTATTTTAATTACCGCGAACGGTTTCGTTTCGGTCGACGTTTCTATTGCCACCAAAGTTGTCTAAAACAATCAATGCATTCTCGATTTTTCCAGCATTAATTATAAATTGTAAATTATACCCAAATGCTTCGACTTTAAACGTGTTAACCATTGATTCTAAGCCTACTTCAATTACCGCGAATGGTTTCGTTTCGGTCGACGTTTCTATTGCCACCAAAGTTGTCTAAAACAATCAATGCATTCTCGTTTTTTCCAACACTACTTATAAATCGCGAATTATACCAAAATGTTTTGATCTTAAACGTGTTAACCATTGATTCTAAGCCTACTTCAACTACCGTAAACGGTTTCGTTTCGGTCGACGTTTCTATTGCCACCTAAGTTGTCTAAAACAATCAATGCATTCTCGTTTTTTCCAGCATTACTTATAAATTGCAAATTATACCAAAATACTTCGACTTAAACGTGTTAACCATTGATTCTAAGCCTACTTCAATTACCGCGAATGATTTCGTTTCGGTCGACGTTTCTATTGCCACCAAAGTTGTCTAAAACAATCAATGCATTCTCGTTTTTTCCAACACTACTTATAAATTGCAAATTATACCAAAATGCTTCGACTTAAACGTGTTAACCATTGATTCTAAGCCTACTTCAATTACCGCGAACGGTTTCGTTTCGGTCGACGTTTCTATTGCCACCAAAGTTGTCTAAAACAATCAATGCATTCTCGATTTTTCCAGCATTACTTATAAATTGCAAATTATACCCAACTGCTTCGACTTAAATGTGTTAACCATTGATTCTAAGCCTACTTCAATTACCGCGAATGGTTTCGTTTCGGTCGACGTTTCTGTTGCCACCAAAGTTACCTAAAACAATCAATGCATTCTCGATTTTTCCAGCATTACTTATAAATCGCGAATTATACCAAAATTCTTTGACGTTAAACGTGTTAACCATTGATTCTAAGCCTACTTCAATTACCGCGAATGGTTTCGTTTCGGTCGACGTTTCTATTGCCACCAAAGTTATCTAAAACAATCAATGTATTCTCGATTTTCCAGCATTATAAATTGCAAATTATACACAACTGCTTTGATGTTAAACGTATTAACCATTGATTCTAAGCCTATTTTAATTACCGCGAACGGTTTCGTTTCGGTCGACGTTTCTATTGCCACCAAAGTTGTCTAAAACAATCAATGGATTCTCGATTTTTCCAGGATTAATTATAAATTGTAAATTAAACCCAACTGCTTTGATGTTAAACGTGTTAACCATTGATTCTAAGCCTACTTCAATTACCGCGAACGGTTTCGTTTCGGTCGACGTTTCTGCCGATATGATCGGTATTTTATCACTCCCCCCGACTGCGTCGATCATAACGTAGATCTGTCACTCTTGTCCGACCATCAACGTTTACTCATCGATCCACGATGCGCGATATAATTCCTCGCTCGACGTTTAATCGACGATCGCAATCTGTTAACGTTTTTCCGCGCGGCACTACAATTAACATAACTGATAGCGATTACTATCCTCAAGCCTCATTGCACACACGTCGAAATTTTTTGTCAAATCTGTTGACGTCACGTGGCACGTCGAGTGGATCGGTGACAAACTCTTTTCTTGCGTTTTGCCTTTAGATCCGTGAATATGTAATTTTGTAACTCCACATTTATTATATAGTCCGCTGGAAAGAAGGTACAAATAAAGGTTGAAACGTCGATGAAACATTTTCGACTGATCACGAGTTAACACGTGTTTGCACTTGCATTAGCTATTTCAATATTTGAAACACAGGGCAATATGCAGTATGGCAAAAATGTTGTTTAACTAAAATTAATACGTTTGTTGGTATGTAGGTTTTTATTACAACTCTAGTATTTCGAAAGTTTCAATAATGACGGAACGTGGCGGGAAGGAATTATTTTATTAAGAAATTTATTATTACTTAATTATTATATTATTATAATATTATATACGTTTGTTGGTATGTAGGTTTTTATCACAACTCTAGTATTACGAAAGTTTCAATAATGACGGTACGTGGCGGGAAGGAATTATTTTATTAAGGAATTTATTATTATTTAATTATTATATTATTATAATAGTATATAATTATATTAATTATTATATATTAATTATTTTATTTGATTTAATATTATTTATTTACGGAATTTATTATTATTAGGAATTTTTAAATAAATCGCAGTAATTTGAAAAATTATAGTTTCACAGCAGAGAGTTGTGAATCTTGAAAAAATAATAATCGGTGACATAAAACAACTTCTGCATAAACTTGCCAGTGAACAATGTGCTCAGCGTACGAAATTTCATTGGGCCGAAACCGCCGAAAAGTGCTGCAATATCGCGGAATTTGTAAAAAATTCGATAAATGTAAAAATTCTAGAACTTTGCAAAATTTCGAGAAATACAATTCATCGCTTTCGCCTGCGAAAGGCTCGCATGTCTATGATCGCGTCGCTTTGTTTTGCCGGCGTTTATCACCACATCGTTGTGCAATGCTATTGTTTAGACGTTCGCTAACGCGGCTAAGATGTGCGCAAGTGAGGGCATGAATGATAATGAGCGTGGTTACAGTATCACGCGCTGAACTCTTAGCCCAGATTCGCTGGGGGTCTCGATGTCATTAATTCGGAGCTTGATTGTGCTCCGTGAAGTTGTCAGACGAAAAATCGGTGGGAGAAATGTCTGCAGGACTTGAGATTCGTTGAAAGTTGGTCCAGTGGTTGAGAATTGTCATATGACGAAAGCTGCATTGATGGTAGAAAGTTGTTTGAACATCAGAAAATTGTCAGATTACGAGAATGGATTGAATGGTACCAGGTTGTTCAATAGGTTTTGTCGTTCGATAAGAAAAACACAATGTTATGGTTCAAAATAGACTCTATTATTCAGTATAATCTCCCTGAACATTAATGCACTTGCTCCAACGATCCTCCAATCTGTGGATCCCATCCCTGAAGTGAGATTCCAGAAGGTCTGCAAAATACGCTTCAACAGCCGTTATGACCTCTTCATTTGACGAAAAACGCTTGCCACGCATACATTTTTTGAGTTTTGGAAACAAATGGAAGTCGCTGGGGGCCAAATCTGGTGAATACGGCGGATGCTCCAACAATTCGAACTTTAATTCATGGATTTTAGCCATTGTCAAAATGCTCTTGTGACACGGTGCGTTGTCCTGATGAAAAAGGATTTTTTTCTTCTGCAAACCGGGTCTTTTTTCACGAATTTTTTCCTTCAACTGGTCCAAAAGGTTGCAATAATATTCAGAATTAATTGTTTCACCAGTTTGCAAGTAATCCACAAATAAAATTCCTTTCGCATCCCAAAAACCTGATGCCAGAACCTTCTTGGCCGATTTCTGGACACGAACTCGTTTCGAAGCCGAACAACCAGGTTCACACCACTCTTTAGCCTCTTGTTTTGATTTAGGATCATGGTGATAGACCCAAGTCTCATCCATAGTGATGAATCGACGCACAAAATCCACTTTATCCTTTTTAAAACGCTCCAAATGTTGTTGAGAAAGTCGCATTCGAATGTGTTTTTGTTCAATTGTTAGCGAATGCGGCACCCATTGTGCACACAGCTTTTTAAAACTCAAAATTTCATTTAAATAAATATGACTCACACTGCCTAATCAGATGTGTAGAGCCTCTACTAAATCCCTCTCAGTCACTCGACGATCTTCCAAAACCATATCCTGTACTTTGGCTACGATTTCTGGTGTTGATGCGGTTTTTGGACGTCCTTCACGTGGATCGTCTTCAAGGCTTCTACGACCACGTTTAAATTCAGCAACCCATCTTTCTACTGTTCTAATTGAAGGTGAACGTTCATTATACACTCTTAACATTCGTTCGTGAATTTCTTTTGGTGCTACACCTTCCAAAAGTAAGAATTTTATCACTGCACGATATTCAATTTTTTCCATTGTCGAAAATACTGTGACACGGCGACACTAAATGGCTTGTAAACAAAGAATGAATTGACTGATTGAAATGAACCTTCACATACGTTGATAAGAAGAGTGAACCAACAAAACAAAAATAAATTTGGACTAGTAGCAACGCTCTCAACAAAACAAAACAAAACTTGTTGAACAACCTGGTATATATGAATATTGCTGACTAAGTGAAATTTGTCAAATAGCGTAAAATTTGTTAGATAACCAGAATGTGTTGAAAAATAGTTACAAACATAATCAAACGGTTCAAATTGGTTCAATATATGCATATGATTGAAGAAGTGAAATTGCATAAGTGTCAGAAATGGTTAAGCGTTCGAAATTGGTTCAATAATATAAACTTGTTAAATTTTGGAGGTTAGTTAAACACCAGAAAAACTACTAATCGCTTAACTGTTTAAAATGTGTTTAATGCCAGAACATTGTGAAATGGTCAAAATATGTTTAGTACTAGAATTCTATTAAGCTAAGCGTTCTGAATTGGTTGAATGCCAGAAATCTATGAAATATCTAAAATTGCCTACACGTAAGCAATCGTGTTCGTGTTCAAAGTACGAATGAAGACATGAGAAAGGACAATTCTTTTTTCAGCAAAGTTCGTGGAAGTTTCAAGATAAAGCGTGAAACATCGTTTCGGCACTCGATCTGACGGGTTAACATTGAAGGGTGGTCGTGGGCGTAGAGATGGAATTTCGAAGGTGTTGATAACTTGCAGCCAGGCACGTGCTGTGTTCGATTACTTCTTAGCAAATTTAGAGTGTGACATGTACATAACCCGAAAGAATTTATGGTTACATTATATTGCCTAACGTAATGTAATTCTAGTCATATCCAACAGCAACTAACTTCGCAGAAAAATATACGATCTGCTGTCTTCCGAGTATCACAGTTTTTCGCATGCAACTTTTTGTTCCACTGGAAAAATAAAATAGTACCTGAAATATTGTTGCGTGTAAATTCAATGACGAAAGCTTACTAAAATTTTAATTGTGTGATTCAATGACGTCGTACTATGATTCTAATCGAATTAAATAGTAACTAATGTCAAAAGTAGATATTACTATCAGTTACATCAAAGTTTTCCCGTGCTACTTTTTGTTCCATTAGAAAAATAAAATAGTACCTGAAATATTGTTGCGTGTAAATTCAATGACGAAAGCTTACTAAAATTTTAATTGTGTAATTCAATGATGTCGTACTATGATTCTAATCGAATTAAATAGTAACTAATGTCAAAAGTAGATATTACTATCTGTTACATCAAAGTTTTCCCGTGCTACTTTTTGTTCTATTAGAAAAATAAAATAGTATCTGAAATATTGTTGCGTGTAAATTCGATAACGTAGCATACTAACATTTTAATTGGGTAATTCAATGATGTCACATTACAATTTAATCATATTAAACAGTAACTAATGTCAAAGGTAAATATTACTATCTGCTACATCAAAGTGTACATCAAAGTTTCCTGCGTGTACTTTTTTTTGCAAATGCAATATCTTTACGTGTAAATTCAATGAATTAGCTTATTGCAAGTCTGATCATATCAAACAGCAACTAACTCCAAAATAGATGTTCCTACTCGCTGTCTTTCAAGTTTCAAAGTTTTCCATGCGATATTATTTGTTCTACTGAAATCACATCAGTGACTTCAAACTTTCCCACGTGTAGTTTCTGCCAAAAAAAACGATGTCGTACTATAATTCTACTCATATTAAACGATGACTAATGTCCAAGGTAGATACTATCTGCTACATCAAAGTGTACATGAAAGTTTCCTGCGTGCATTTCTTTTTGCAAATGCAATATCTTTACGTGTAAATTCAATGATTTAGCGTATTGCAAGTCTGATCATATTAAACAGCAACTAACTCCAAAATAGATGTTCCTACACGCTGTCTTTCAAGTTTCAAAGTTTTCCATGCGATATCATTTGTTCTGCTGAAATCACGTCAGTGACTTCAAACTTTCCCACGTGTAGTTTCTGCCAAAAAAACGATGTCGTACTATAATGCTAATCATATTAAACAGTGACTAATGTCCAAGGTAGATACTATCTGCTACATCAAAGTGTACATGAAAGTTTCCTGCGTGCATTTCTTTTTGCAAATGCAATATCTTTACGTGTAAATTCAATGACTTAGCGTATTGAAAATCTGATCATATCAAACAGCAACTAACTCCAAAATAGATGTTCCTACTCACTGTCTTTCAAGTTTCAAAGTTTTCCATGCGATATCATTTGTTCTGCTGAAACCACGCCAGTGACTTCACACTTTCCCACGTGTAGTTTCTGCCAAAAAAACGATGTCGTACTATAATTCTAATCATATTAAATAGTGACTAATGCCCAAGGTAGATACTATCTGCTACATCAAAGTGTGTACATCAAAGTTTCCTGCGTGCATTTCTTTTTGCAAATGCAATATCTTTACGTGTAAATTCAATGACTTAGCGTATTGCAAATCTGATCATATCAAACAGCAACTAACTCCAAAATAGATGTTTCTACTCGCTGTCTTTCAAGTTTCAAAGTTTTCCATGCGATATCATTTGTTCTGCTGAAACCACGTCAGTGACTTCAAACTTTCCCACGTGTAGTTTCTTGCAAAAAAACGATGTCGTACTATAATTCTAATCATATTAAACAGTGACTAATGTCCAAGGTAGATACTATCTGCTACATCAAAGTGTACATCAAAGTTTCCTGCGTGCATTTCTTTTTACAAATGCAATATCTTTACGTGTAAATTCAATGACTTAGCGTGTTGCAAATCTGATCATATCAAACACCAACTAACTCCAAAATAGATGTTCCTACTCGCTGTCTTTCAAGTTTCAAAGTTTTCCATGTGATATAATTTGTTCTGCTGAAACCACGCCAGTGACTTCAAACTTTCCCACGTGTAGTTTCTGCCAAAAAAACGATGTCGTACTATAATTCTAATCATATTAAACAGTGACTAATGTCCAAGGTAGATACTATCTGCTACATCAAAGTGTACATCAAAGTTTCCTGCGTGCATTTCTTTTTGCAAATGCAATATCTTTACGTGTAAATTCAATTATTTAGCGTATTGCAAGTCTGATCATATCAAACAGCAACTAACTCCAAAATAGATGTTCCTACTCGCTGTCTTTCAAGTTTCAAAGTTTTCCATGCGATATCATTTGTTCTGCTGAAACCACGCCAGTGACTTCAAACTTTTCCACGTGTAGTTTCTGCCAAAAAAACGATTTCGTACTATAATTCTAATCATATTAAACAGTGACTAATGTCCAAGGTAGATACTATCTGCTACATTAAAGTGTACATGAAAGTTTCCTGCGTGCGAAATTTTTTGCAAATGCAATATCTTTACGTGTAAATTCAATGACTTAGCGTATTGCAAATCTGATCATATCAAACAGCAACTAACTCCAAAATAGATGTTCCTACTCGCTATCTTTCAAGTTTCAAAGTTTTCCATGTGATATCATTTGTTCTACTGAAATCACATCAGTGACTTCAAACTTTCCCACGTGTAGTTTCTGCCAAAAAAACGATGTCGTACTATAATTCTAATCATATTAAACAGTGACTAATGTCCAAGGTAGATACTATCTGCTACATCAAAGTGTACATCAAAGTTTCCTGCGTGCGTTTCTTTTTGCAAATGCAATATCTTTACGTGTAAATTCAATGACTTAGCGTATTGCAAATGTGATCATATCAAACAGCAACTAACTCCAAAATAGATGTTCCTCGCTGTCTTTCAAGTTTCAAAGTTTTCCATGCGATATCATTTGTTCTGCTGAAATCACGTCAGTGACTTCAAACTTTGCCACGTGTAGTTTCTGCCAAAAAAACGATGTCGTACTATAATTCTAATCATATTAAACAGTGACTAATGCCCAAGGTAGATACTACCTGCTACATCAAAGTGTACATCAAAGTTTCCTGCGTGCATTTCTTTTTGCAAATGCAATATCTTTACGTGTAAATTCAATGACTTAGCGTATTACAAATCTGATCATATCAAACAGCAACTAACTCCAAAATAGATGTTCCTCCTCGCTGTCTTTCAAGTTTCAAAGTTTTCCATGCGATATCATTTGTTCTACTGAAATCACATCAGTGACTTCAAACTTTCCCACGTGTAGTTTCTGCCAAAAAACGATGTCGTACTATAATTCTAATCATATTAAACAGTGGCTAATGTCCAAGGTAGATACTATCTGCTACATCAAAGTGTACATGAAAGTTTCCTGCGTGCATTTCTTTTTGCAAATGCAATATCTTTACGTGTAAATTCAATGATTTAGCGTATTGCAAGTCTGATCATATCAAACAGCAACTAACTCCAAAATAGATGTTCCTACTCACTGTCTTTCAAGTTTCAAAGTTTTCCATGCGATATCATTTGTTCTGCTGAAACCGCGTCAGTGACTTCAAACTTTCCCACGTGTAGTTTCTGCCAAAAAAACGATGTCGTACTATAATTCTAATCATATTAAACAGTGACTAATGTCCAAGGTAGATACTATCTGCTACATCAAAGTGTACATGAAAGTTTCCTGCGTGCATTTCTTTTTGCAAATGCAATATCTTTACGTGTAAATTCAATGACTTAGCGTATTGCAAATCTGATCATATCAAACAGCAACTAACTCCAAAATAGATGTTCCTACTCGCTGTCTTTCAAGTTTCAAAGTTTTCCATGCGATATCATTTGTTCTGCTGAAATCACGTCAGTGACTTCAAACTTTCCCACGTGTAGTTTCTGCCAAAAAAACGATGTCGTACTATAATTCTAATCATATTAAACAGTGACTAATGTCCAAGGTAGATACTATCTGCTACATCAAAGTGTACATGAAAGTTTCCTGCGTGCATTTCTTTTTGCAAATGCAATATCTTTACGTGTAAATTCAATGATTTAGCGTATTGCAAGTCTGATCATATTAAACAGCAACTAACTCCAAAATAGATGTTCCTACTCGCTGTCTTTCAAGTTTCAAAGTTTTCCATGCGATATCATTTGTTCTGCTGAAATCACGCCATTGACTTCAAACCTTCCCACGTGTAGTTTCTGCCAAAAAAACGATGTCGTACTATAATTCTAATCATATTAAACAGTGACTAATGTCAAAGGTAAATATTACTATCTGCTACATCAAAGTGTACATCAAAGTTTCCTGCGTGCATTTCTTTTTGCAAATGCAATATCTTTACGTGTAAATTCAATGACTTAGCGTATTGCAAATCTGATCATATCAAACAGCAACTAACTCCAAAATAGATGTTCCTACTCGCTGTCTTTCAAGTTTCAAAGTTTTCCATGCGATATCATTTGTTCTGCTGAAACCACGTCAGTGACTTCAAACTTTCCCACGTGTAGTTTCTGCCAAAAAAACGATGTCGTACTATAATTCTAATCATATTAAACAGTGACTAATGTCCAAGGTAGATACTATCTGCTACATCAAAGTGTACATCAAAGTTTCCTGCGTGCATTTCTTTCTGCAAATGCAATATCTTTACGTGTAAATTCAATGACTTAGCGCATTGCAAATCTGATCATATCAAACAGCAACTAACTCCAAAATAGATGTTCCTACTCGCTGTCTTTCAAGTTTCAAAGTTTTCCATGCAATTTCATTTGTTCTGATGAAATCACGTCAGTGACTTCAAACTTTCCCACGTGTAGTTTCTGCCAAAAAAACGATGTCGTACTATAATTCTAATCATATTAAACAGTGACTAATTTCCAAGGTAGATACTATCTGCTACATCAAAGTTTCCTGCGTGCATTTCTTTTTGCAAATGCAATATCTTTACGTGTAAATTCAATGACTTAGCGTATTGCAAAGCTGATCATATCAAGCAGCAACTAACTCCAAAATAGATGTTCCTATTCACTGTCTTTCAAGTTTCAAAGTTTTCCATGCGATATCATTTGTTCTACTGAAATCACGCCAGTGACTTCAAACTTTCCCACGTGTAGTTTCTTGCAAGAAAACGATATCCTTACGTATAAATTCAATGCTGTCGTGTATCACAACTCTAATCACATTAGTCAGCGAGCAGCATCAAAGCCTGAAATTGCGAACTTCGCAAACGTCGCAATATCGTATTTTCGCTATCTTATTTGAACATCGTTACGTGCGTATGCCACTGTGCTTCGCGTTTTTTTTATCAGCGACCCACACTTTATTAAGGAAAAATGATTGTTCAACGAGAGAGACAAGTGAGAGTACACAAAGCGTCGAAAGCTGCAATCAGTACCATCGATACGTTTAACACCTGCCGATATTGCATCATATGTTCGCCGACACAGATTGCTAATTCAACATCAGTCTCGATCATACGGCGTCAAATAGATAAGCGCATTTATTGCACGTTCCTCGAACCACGATAAAGTCTACATAGCGGTCCGTTCCTGGTAAACTGCATTGTGCAACGTCCTTCAGACAGTGCACACGCATTGGTTAGGAAATAGAAATTTACTAATCGTTTATCAGCTGCCAACTGTCGGCTGTACGTTTTCTTTACGTCATTCGAATTGGAGCGCAATTCAAACAGGGTTATAGGAATAATAATAATAATAATAATAATAAAAACAAATAGTAAAAATAAATAATGTATATTAATAATGTATAAATAAAAAAAAAATAACAAATAATAAAAATAAATAATGAAAAATAAAAACAAGGAAGATTAAAGTAATTTTGTCATTAAACATTTTGAAAATTGTATCATAAATGTTTTCTCATCCTAGAAGTTCGAATAAATCATTTTCTTGGTGCTCTTTCATTCTTACAATTGGAATCGAGATTTTTTTAATAATTCTGCCATAAAAAAATGGTATCATAAATGTTTTTTTATCCTAGGAGTTCGAATCGAGAATTTTCTTGGTGCTCTGTCATTCTTACAATTGGAATCGAGATTTTTTTAATAATTCTGCCATAAAAAAATGGTATCATAAATCTTTTCTTATCCTAGGAGTTCCAATCAAGAATTTTCTTGGTGCTCTTTCATTCTTACAATTGGAATCGAGATTTTTTTAATAATTCTGCCATAAAAAAATGGTATCATAAATGTTTTTTTATCCTAGGAGTTCGAATCAATTTTCTTGGTGCTCTCTCATTCTTACAATTGGAATCGAGATTTTTTTAATAATTCTGCCATAAAAAAATGGTATCATAAATGTTTTCTTATCCTAGAAGTTCGAATCAAGAATTTTCTTGGTGCTCTTTCATTCTTACAATTGGATTCGAGATTTTTTTTAATAATTCTGCCATAAAAAAATGGTATCATAAATGTTTTCTCATCCTAGCGGTTCGAATCAATTTTCTTGGTGCTCTCTCATTCTTACAATTGGAATCGAGATTTTTTTAATAATTCTGCCATAAAAAAATGGTATCATAAATGTTTTCTCATCCTAGCAGTTCGAATCAAGAATTTTCTTGGTGCTCTCTCATTCTTACAATTGGAATCGAGATTTTTTTAATAATTCTGCCATAAAAAAATGGTATCATAAATGTTTTCTTATCCTAGGAGTTCGAATAAATCATTTTCTTGGTGCTCTCTCATTCTTACAATTGGAATCGAGATTTTTTTAATAATTCTGCCATAAAAAAATGGTATCATAAATGTTTTTTTATCCTAGGAGTTCGAATAAATCATTTTCTTGGTGCTCTTTCATTCTTACAATTGTAATCGAGATTTTTTAATAATTCTGCCATAATAAAATGGTATCATAAATGTTTTCTTATCCTAGGAGTTCGAATCAAGAATTTTCTTGGTGCTCTTTCATTCGTGCAATTGGATTCGAGATTTTTTTAATAATTCTGCCATAAAAAAATGGTATCATAAATGTTTTTTTATCCTAGGAGTTCGAATAAATCATTTTCTTGGTGCTCTTTCAATCTTACAATTGGAATCGAGATTTTTTTAATAATTCTGCCATAAGAAAATGGTATCATAAATGTTTTCTTATCCTAGGAGTTCGAATCAAGAATTTTCTTGGTGCTTTTCATTCGTGCAATTGGATTCAAGATTTTTTTAATAATTCTGCCATAAAAAGATGGTATTATAAATGTTTTTTTATCGTAGGAGTTCGAATCGAGAATTTTCTTGGTGCTCTGTCATTCTTTCAATTGGAATCGAGATTTTTTTTAATAATTCTGCATTAAAAAAATGGTATCATAAATGTTTTCTCATCCTAGCGGTTCGAATCAATTTTCTTGGTGCTCCCTCATTCTTACAATTTTTTTTTTAATAATTCTGCCATAATAAAATGGTATCATAAATGTTTTTTTATCCTAGCAGTTCGAATCAAGAATTTTCTTGGTGCTCTCTCATTCTTACAATTGGAATCGAGATTTTTTTAATAATTCTGCCATAATAAATGGTATCATACATGTTTTCTCATCCTTGCAATTCGAATTCAGGATTTTCTTAGTGTTTTCTCATTCTCGCAATTCAGATCGCGACATTTTTTGTACTTTATTACATTCATAATACGAATCGAGGCTTCTTCTCATGTTTTCATGCTCCACCAATTCAAATCTAGGTTCCTTCCGATGCTTTCTCATTCTCGGAATACAAATCAAGATTTTTTTACATAAGTCTGCTATTCAAAATTATTGTATCATAAATGCTTTCCCATTCTTGCAATTCGGAACAACGCTTTTTTTAATATTTTCGTACTCTATCAATTTTTATTGAAGCTTCTTTTGATACCTTCTCCTTCACACCGTGCGAATCAAGGCCCCTTTTGACATTTTTGCACTCTACCAATTCGCATCAAGGTTTCTTTTCATGCTTTCTTACACTCGCAGTGCGAATCAAGGTCTTTTTTTACGTTTGCATACTTCACCAATTCGTATCAAGGCTTCTTTCGATGCGTTTTCATTCTCCTAACTCGCATTGGCACTTTTAACAAAAATTCTGTCATAAAAAATATGAAAACAGTCAGACATATATTTAACCGTTTACAAGCCGTGTTTCTCTCTTTCCCGGACAAAAATCATATAGAAAAAACAATTTTATTTTTCTTCGAAATTATATTTCAATAATGTAAAAATTAGCAACATACATTTCTTTTCACTTCAGATTTTTCTTTTTTATTTCTTTTGATAAAGTACAACTTTCTCTTTTATAATTGATATCGTTATAACGCGTTTATTGTAGTTTTCCGACAAATATGTTAATTTCTGCTGCGTAGCGTCCACACACGGATCGAAACGTGCCGTCAAGAATAGAATTTGTAATGCTCGAGACGAAACTTGCACCGACACCTCTTCAAAATTAAAGAGTATTTTTACTTTACGCGGAAAATCATAGTATGAACGCTTTCTCGCTCTCGCAATTTGGATCAAGGCTTCTTTTGGCAGTTTCGCACTCTGCTAGTTGGCATCAAGGCTTCTTTGACGCTTTCTCATTGAGGCTTCTTCGACACGCTCTCACTGTCGCAATTCGAATCAAGGCTTCCTTCGACGCTTTCGTTCTCTTGCAATTCGCAAGCCTTCGCATCGGCACTTCGCAGAATCGACCTCAGTAAACTCTCCCCTTCGACTTTCGCGGATGCCACAGCCGGAGTCAGGGACTCGCGCAAATCCTAGAGTCTATGTACATCGTGACGCGCCGGAATCTTACCGTTCGGCGTACCGAGAATTGTGGATTCTCAAGAAGACGACTAATCGGCTCTCAATATTGACATAGAATTGTACAGATCCGGACGCACCGTAAGAATAACGCTTTCAACGTTAAAGAAAATGGGAAAATTTGCACTTTGTGGGAATGCCGAAAAGCGGCAAAGGTGGATTCGCAGAGCTTTTATCGCTGAAAGTTTGCGTCGAAATTAAGAATGCACGTGTTTCGGTGGTCTAATTGATATTTGCCTGTAATTCGATCAAACACGAGTAGATATGTGTTATGTTGCTTTTTTCCGACCGATTTTTTTTTTAACTATTATAATAATACTATCAACTTTTATTTGCGAAGTTATATATTTTGTATTGAAATCAATTATTGTATGAGAATTGTATTGATAAAAAATTATGCGGAATCTTCAACTTCTTTGACGAGATCACAAACCAATGACCAATATACTTTGCAGCTATATATCGGTGTATAAAGATAAACATTTTTTTATATTCAGCAAATTATCTAGAAATTACAAAATTTGACGCTTCGACACATATTGCATGTCATCCTCAGCAGATAGATTAATTACCAACTTCGAAGAATTTGAAATACGTTAATCGAATACTGAATTATTTAATATGAAGAGATTTAATGCCACATAATTCACGAATTTTATATACTAAATTTTTGTGTAAAATATTTCTTGATATATATAACCAGCTGGTTAATATATATATATATATATATAACGTTAATTACGACGGAAAATGATAAAACAATAAAACTACATATATAGTCGGCTTACATTGCTGCAGAAATGATAAAATAACAAAACTGCAAACATAACCAGCTCGTATTGCTATAGAAAATGATAAAATGACAGAACCACATGTATAGCGTGTTTGCATTGCCGCAGAAAGCGATAAAATAGTAAGGCTTTCATCCGTACACCCTCAACCCAAGTAAATGTGTTTGCCAAAGCGGAAGAAAACCGGATAAGTCACGACTCATGTTTCCTGCAGACATTGTTCTCCGTACACTCTGTCTGCTTCGGCATCGTCAATTAACGACGCGTCGTGACGCACTGCAGAGAATTTGCATAAACTGTTCCGGTGAAATGCGCTTTCGGGATCGTGATTCACGACTTCCCGACTCGAAGTCGGTTCGGCAAATCGAACGGACTTGGCGCCCGGTTACTTAATCGTTTAGCCTATGACGTGCGGATCGCCGGCTTTACGTAATGACACTGACGTGATCCGCGTAATACACGCCTCCGTTCTTTATCTACCGCATAGCCGACGAGCGCTCTGATGTAATTAATCTCCCCGATTATACTTGCCAGCGAGTTTAGAAGCTTCGGACTTCTCGGCGATACTTCGCTCTTATCGTGCGTTACGTCAACTTTTCTCGCCGGTTCTTCACAATCGCTTGCCTGCTTTTTGCTCGTCGCGTGTTTACGGGTTTTCTTCACTTCTTTATCTGGGGGACAGTGCACATGTAACAATTGAATTTTTTTCACATCATTTAGATGTTTCCTGGATTTTGTATTTAACACGGTGACTGTCAAGTGTATTTTACTATATTAGAACGGCGATGCTATGAAATACTACAGCGTTTGATTGAATTATGCAAAATGTAAATAATGTGCAGGTATTGGAAACCAAAATACGCTTTAACAGCCGTTATGACTATTATGACAAAAACGCTTGCGCATACATTTTTTATAAAACAATAATTGCCAAATCTGGTGAATACGGCGGATGCTCATATTGAACTTTAATTCATGGATTTTAGCCATTGTTTCTTGTGACACGGTGCGTTGTCCTGATGAAAAAGGATTTTTTTCTTCCAACATTACATCATTTTTCAACTGGTCAAAAAGGTTGCAATAACCATCAACATCAATGGAATGTTCAGTAATCCGCAAATAAAATGTTTTCGAATTATTTTTCAACTCGTGGGAACAACCAGTTCACACCAAATAGTTCTTGTTTTGAAAATATGATAGACCCAATATATCCAAGTGATGAATTTGAATAACTTTATCCTTTTTAAAACACTATTTGTAATGATGTGTTTTTGTTCAATAAACACTGCACACATTTTAACTGAGAATAAAAATATGACACACATAATGAGACTGTGTGCAAGTGCTTCTCGTCAATCGACGATCTTCCAAAACCACGTTAACTGTCGATGGTTATTTTTCGTGGATCGTCTTGTAAAAAGCCAACTTAATTAAACTATATGATATTATTCTTAACATTCGTTCGTGAATTTCTTATAGTACCTTCAAAAATAAGAATTTTATCATGCACGATAAATTTTTTCCATTGTCGAAAATCTGTGACACGGCGAAAAATGTAAACAAAGAACGAATTGACTGATTTTGAACCTTTACGTTGATGATTATATTTTCAAAAACAAATTTACTAATCATTCTTCTGTTCAACAAAACAAAACAAAACTTTTTGGTACTATATTAGAACGGCTATCTATTCATATTTGGACTGATATACAACAAAATAAAAACTAAAATTTACAATTATTTATCGTTTTGCATTTTTTCTACAATCATCATTTAGATGTTTCTGCAGATTTTGTATTTAACACGTTGACTGCCAAGTGTATTTTGCTGTATTAGAACGGCGATTCTGTAAAATACTACAGCGTTTGACTGAATTATGCAAAATGTAAATAATGTGCAGGTATTGGAAACCAAAGGATAGCATCACTATTATAACAACAACTGCATTTATAAAACAATAATTGCTACTCATTGCGGATATTTTGGATCTTCAGTAAAATTTCTTGCGTCGGTCACCATTATATATGATTAAATATTTTTTTTATGATCATTCGCGTTTTCGGAGTTTCTGCACGTAATGGTCGGTTTCCACATATAAAAAGCTTTCTATACATTTGGCGTGTGATTCGAACAACTTCTAGGTATATACGAAGTACAAGATATTGCATCACTCACCCAAATCAAATTTAAAAAAATACATAAATTTCAAACTACCTAATATACGACATTCCACGTAATATACTAAATATTATACATAGCATTACACATTAGGTTTTTAACAATAGCTTTCGCATAAAGCACGTAAAATATCGCGTTTCTCACGCATCACCCACTCAATTTTTCGTCAGTCATCGAAGCAACCGAAAAACTCAGTACGTAATGGACTTATCACGCGTTGACGGGCAACGCGTCGTCGGACATTAATGACGCTCGACATCCGGTTTAATATCTAGTCATCCGTTCGCGCAACACAATCGGCCGACGTGGAATCGTAGATTCGATCGAGGTTGAAAAATTCGATAAAGCTCGTGTGACTAAGCGCGGATTACCGCGACGAGAATTTTCAGCGAAAACGCGAGCTTGTTGATGCAGTATCGATCGTCTCGATATGCACGTCAAACAAGGTGGGAATTTTGTCGGCACTTTATGAGAATGCCATTTGCTCAATGAATCGCCCGGTACCATTCTATGTATTACATACGTTTGTCGCGGTTGCTTGTCGTAAAAGTGCCGCCGTATGCTACTTTCGACCGTGCGTTGAATTCCATTTTTAAATGGAATTCGAGCAATTTGTTGTTCAGGCACAAGGAATTGGGCGCTATAATTTTTTTCTTCGGTGGAAACGAACGAAAGAGAGAACGAGATATAAATAAAGAAAATAGAACGAAAGAGTCAAAACAATATTGAAATATTGAAATTGAATTGAAATTTTGAAATATACGCAATATTGAAATATTGAATTGAAACATTGTATACTTAAATGATGTAGAATAATTTATGTATATGTTAATACGCTAATTAATAATATGAAGTATAAAATAAATGTTTTTTCTATATTATATTTTAATAATAATATTTTAAATATTATTATTATGAATGTGATAGCTTGAAGTAATAATATTTTAAATATTATTATTTCAAGTATTACAATCTTAGGCAATTTTGCTTGATGTTTTCATGCCAATTGTAATTGAATGTAATACAATCGGAACTATGCCTAAACGTATTTGGATACGGTCAACTGTATCTATTTCGTGATATCTTGGTATTGATTATGAAAGAATTGGATTTAATATTTCGATTTTGTAAAATGTCATTTAATATATTTTAAAATTATTTTCATATATTTAAATGTTTAGATATATATGAATTTATTCTAGTTAACAAGAGAATTAATGTACAAGGGAATTAATGAACAGAGAATTAAGTTAAAGTTTAAACTCGTAATACATTTTCAAATACAATAAATTGCGTTATTTTGTGATAATACAAATTCTTCTATAATTAATACAGGCACGTTATTAAATGATCAAAATTTAATAGTGTTCGCATACTTTTGAGATAATTTGCAGACAGACAGACATTTTTATTTCAATCTCGCAGTCGTGTAAATCGGAGTTGATTTACATTTATCTTAATTGTACAGATTAATTTAACTTTTTCGTTCTTAACTTCTAACTTAATTCATTCTTTCATCCATTTCTTTTTCTACCACTGTGCTCTCGCACATATACAACTCTCTCTTGTAATTCGATTATAATTCCACGCTTTTCCCATTACTTTCCTCACACAACTTTCCGGTTCATTACTCTGTTTTTCATTCTGACTGAAATGGAAACTGTGAAACAACGTTAATAGAAACATAAGAAAATCGTCATGCGGTTGAATCATTTTCAGAAGTTTGGGACATTAATATTTCACGAAAATAACAAAACACGCGCCTGCGCTTGTTGAGTGTACTAATTAGTCCTACCAGTTAAATCTGAATACACCAAAATATAAAACCCCCTTCGCCAATACTTAATAATTATTTAATATTCATTTACTATAATAGATTTGATGATAACGCCAACAGATTCATTCGTTATCCAAACGTTAACAACTTCATTCACTTTAGTTTTAAATTTAAAACAAATTTTCACCATCGACATTTACACTACTAGATCTGATAACAACGTTAACAAATTAATTCGCTTTAATTCCCAGTCACCGGTTTTTTCTGCAGCAGCAAACGTTTCCTTTTACAGTTACTTTGGTCCAAGTCCGCCGCCGATGCCAATTTATTCGGTTTATTTCAAATTTGAAACAAAATTTCACCATCGGTATTTACTCTGTTAGATCTGAGGATAACGTTAACAAATTCATTCACTTTAGTTCCAAATTTAAAACAGAATTTCACCTTCAGCATTTACGCTACTAGATTTGAGGATAACGTTACCAAATTCATTCGCTTTAGTTCCAAATTTAAAACAGAATTTCACCATCAACACTTACTATACTATATCCGATGATTACGTTAACAAATTATTTAATATTCATTTACTATCCAAGGTCTGATGATAACGTCGACAGATTAGTTTGGTATTTATAACGTTAACAACTTCATTCACTTTAGTTCCAAATTTAAAACAGAATTTCAACATCAGCACTTATTGTACTGTATCCAATGATTACGTTAAAGAATTCATTTGCTTAATTTCTAATTTTAAAACAAAACTTCACCATCGACGTTTACACTACTACATCTGATGATAACGTTAACAAATGAATTCACTTTATTTCAAATTTAAAACAGAATTTCACCTAGAGCGTTTATTATATCATATTCGATGATTACGTTATCAATATAATTTCATTCGCTTTATTTCTAATTTTAAAACAAAGCTTCACCATCGACATTTGTGCCCATAATTATGAAAGTGGTCTAAGTCAAAATTAAAAAAAAATGAGTTTATCAGTTATTTCATACCACATTATTTTTAACTAAATTTATTCAATGTAATTTTTACGAAATTGTCAAAAATGAACCATTAGATAGTGGTTGTAATTTCAACATTATATGGAATTCATTTAGTTTTAATTATGAAATTTAAGTCAAAAATTTAAATAAATTATATAAACAACTTGAAAATGGCATGATTACGTTGACGCGTTTTGAACTACATAATAAAATAAATGACAATTAAATTTTAATAATAACGACAACTTCATTCCGGTTTATATCAATAACAAGAAGAGTAAAAAATACCGCGGGTGAATCTGTCTCTTGGCTACAAATTCAATGGATGAGATTCTTGAAAAATGAACCTTATAAAATGTTCTATAAAACATCTTTAGATGATTCTAAATTTCACGTTTTGGATCTTTCACCTAAAAAGGAAGACCAAAATATACGGAAATATTAAATTACTTCCATTATACACCATCATTAGACCAGTATCGGAAGAAAAACATAAAGATATTATGAGTTTACTACCGTACATCCCTCCAGTTTTTCAGGAACATTTTAAGAATCTTAAATACTCGAAATAATGATAAAAATGGATTACTGATTAAAAATAATTAATAAATGTAATAAATGTTCACGAATTATTTCAATCAAATTATTGTTTCAAATAAAACTCAAAGTTCTTTATTGCTTTAAGTCATTTATAGGACATTCAGTTAATTTTGAAAATGGTCTAAGTCAATTCAATCTTTAAAAATAATATTATCGTATAAATTTCACACAAAATTTCATATTCATAGTAAATTTCCATTAATTAAGACTAATAAAATTATAAATTAAAATGTCGCATAATGTAAAATATTTTTTAATTTATTCAAATTTATTCATTAAATATCTCGAAACAAGAAATATATGACTTAGACCACTTTCATAATTATGGGCACATTTACACTACTAGATCAAATGATAACGTTAACAAATGAATTCGCTTTAATTCCCAGTCACCGGTTTTTTCTGCAGCAGCGAACGTTTCCTTTTACAGTTACTTTGGTCCAAGTCCGCCGCCGATTCCAACGCGTACAGCAATCTACTCGCATCCTGTACGCCAGATTCGCGTGGGCGGTGGAGCGAAATTTCGCGGACCGTCTCAATACGGAAATACAAAGCTCGCCGGGATCTTGAGAACGTGCGTGGCGCGACTTTTTTCCTCGCCGTTTCTCTTGTTTTTACGATCGCCGGACGGTCGTAACTTCCGGTTTATGTCGACCGTCCAATCGTCGGTAAGAGAAATGTACGTGAGCGCGTGGCATTATTTTCCGTCGCGAACTCATACGCCACGAGGCGCCTCAATTTTCTCAGCTCACTTTCGGTCACTACGCTGATTTCTCGCAATATGTTGTGTTAGGTATAGCGAAAATTATCGACCAGCACAATATTATCTCCTTCCCGGTCTTCTTTATTATATCCACCGCCATAAAAGAATGTCACAAAATATTCTCGTTACCGTAAAGTGTCATCGTTATTCAAAAAATAAACTTTAGCATTTTGAAATTTAGTAAAAGATTACATTTTAGTAATTAAATAAGAAATTACTAAATTAAAAAATTATTAAATTAAATAAGAAAAAATTAAAATTAGTAAAAATTCTCATAACATCAGTAGACTGTTATTGCACTTGATACACATTTCTACACATCGTAATTTCTCTATTATTTTTCGTTTGGACGCAAGAATGATTATTTGTCGCTTTTTTGTTCGAACGCAGACATGATTATTTGTCGTTTTGCGTTTAGGCGATTACTTTCCTTCGCATGAAATATGAGCTGACGTTTTCCTTTAGCGTAGTTATACTATTATTTCCTATTCTATTACGTCTACCGGAAAGTTCTGTCCGTTTTTGCAGGGAAAAAAGAATAAATCCTCGATGCATAATGCCAAGGTAATGGAGCCATTGTTTCTGAAACTTAAGATGACATCGGACAGAACTTTCTGGTAGACGTAATATTTTGCCTCGTGCTGTCATTGATAATTACGATCGGATGACGAAGACGTTGACCGCATCAAGTGAGGCATAAGCAGGCACCGCATCGAGTAATGACGCATTGAAACGTACCGCGTAAAACGATGACGGACATAAAACGTACGCGAACACGTGGACGTGCGTAATGAGTATCGCGTAAACTGAGCTCGCGTCTAACAGATAGCGCGTCAAATGAGACTGCGAGAAGAATACTACTTATACCGTCGACCCGTGTAAAACGTACCGCGTAAAGCGAGGTCTTGGGACAAAGCACCGGAAAAAGATATTGCAAAAACGAAGTAATGCGGAAAACCTGTTGCGCAGAGAAAGTATCACGTAATATGCACCGCGTGGAATTTGGCCGCGAAAAATCAAGTAGTGCGGAAAACCTGTTGCGTACGAAAGGACCGCGTAAAGCGAGGTTATGGACAAAACGGCGAAAAAAGATATCGCGAAAAACGAAGTAATGCGGAAAACCTGTTGCGCAGAGAAAGAATCACGTAATACAGTATGATCAGAAAGTACCCGGAATTTGTAACTAAAACACATTGTTTTTAATTTTCAGATAAATTTATCTTGTCGCCTTCGAAATAACATCCATCTGAAGCGACACACATATGCCAACGCTTAACCCAGTCCTCCATACACTTTTCATAAGCCGATGAAGAGATTGCCTTCAGCTCCTTCGTCGCATTTTGTTTAATGTGTTCTATAGTCTCAAATCTCTTTCCTCGAAGAGGTAATTTGAGTCTAGGGAAAAGAAAAAAGTCACATGGTGCCAAATCTGGCGAATGCGGTGCTTGTTCGATGGTATTTGTTCGATGTTTGACCAAATAATCCAGCACAATGCGTGCTTTGTAAGACGGCGCGTTATTGTGGTGCAACATCCACGAATTGTCTTTCCATAAATCCGCTCGTTTTCTACGCACAGCACCCCTGAAATGCTTCAAAACGGATAGGTAATACTCCTTGTTGACTGTTCGACCCTCTGGCAAGAACTCATAGTAGACTACACCTCGATAATCGAAGAAAACTGTGAGCATGACTTTGATTTTGGACCGACTTTGGCGCGGTTTTTTGGCTTTCGGCTCATTTTCCAGGCGCCACTCGGACAACTGTTGGCTTGTTTGCACGTCATACTCGTAAACCCACGTCTCATCGCCCGTAATTATCCGTTTCATGAAGGTTGGATCATTTCTTGCCTCAGAAATCATCTCTTCCGCCACTTTCTTGCGATGCTCTTTTTCAACGAAATTCAGCTCTTTTGGCACAAGCCGCACTGCAACGCGTCTCATGCCTAAAATATCCACTACAATGTGCTGAGCGGTTCCATATGAAATGTTGAGCTCACGAGCTATCTCTCTCAGGTTCGCATGACGATTTTCGAGTACAATTTTTTTCACTTTTTCCACATTTTCTTCGGTATTTGATGTCGAAGGGCGTTCAGAACGAGGCAAACCTTCTACAATATCACGTCCACTCTTGAATAACTTATACCATTCGTATGTCTGTGTTTTTGAGAGAGCAGACTCCCCAAATGCTGTTTGCAACATTTTCAACGATTCGGCACATGAAATTTCGTTGGAAACACAAAACTTCAAACAAATTCTTTGTTCGATAGAATTAGCCATTATAAAAACGACGAAGCACAAAAACTTGCTCGATGTAAACAAATGCCAAACAAATACTAGTGATCAGAATCTTTTGAAACTTGGCACAGATGTCTCTCACAGGTGTACCAATTTCAGAAAAAAAAATGTACTGGGTATGTCAACGGCGGTTCTTTTAAATTACAAATTCCGGGTACTTTCTGATTATACTGTATGCATCACGTGGAATTTGGCCGCGAAAAATGAAGTGGTGCGGAAAACCCGTTGCGTACGAAAGCAATCGCGTAAAGCGAGGTTATGGGACAAAGCGGCGGAAAAAGATATCGCGAAAAACGAAGTAATGCGGAAAACCTGTTGCGCAGAGAAAGAGTCATGTAATATGCACCGCGTGGAATTCGGCCGCGAAAAATGAAGTGGTGCGAAAAACCTGTTGCATACGAAAGGAATCGCGTAGAAGTTAGCCACGAAGAAATGTTGCGCGGACTAACGTCGCGAGCATCGCGTGAAAACGTGCTATGTGAAAGTAGCGTGTAAAACGTGTGCCTAAAAGAAACCGCGTAAAATGATGCCGCACAGCGTACTGCCGCACAGCGTACTGCCGCGTAAACTGAGCTCGCGTGTAACGGATAGCGCGTCAAATGAGACTGCGAGAAGAATACCACATACACCTTCGACTCGTGTAAAACGTATCGTGCGAAAAAGGAACCGCGTAAAGCGAGGTTATGGGACAAAGCACCGGAAAAAGATATCGCACAAACGAAGTAATGCTGAAAACCTGTTGCGCAGAGAAAGAATCACGTAATATGCACCGCAATGGAATTTGGCCGCGAAAAATCAAGTAGTGCGGAAAACCTGTTGCGTAGGACAGGAATCGCGTAAAATGAGGCCGCACACACGTAGTACCGCGTAAAATTAGGACGCGTGTAACGGATAGCCCGTCAAATGAGACTGCCAGAAGAATACCACATACGTGGGCAGTCCGATAAGTACTTAGCCTACAAAAGAAAAACGAAAATTTTGGAAAATTGACGATTTATTTTTCAACATAGTCTCCTTTTAACTCGATACACTTGATCCAGCGATGAAATCTGGGCATATCATGCATGAAATATTGGGCATGAGAAAGCTTTCTGCTCGATGGGTGCCGCGTTTGCTCAATCCGGATAACAAGCGCATCCGTGAGACCACTTCAGAGCAGTGTTTAACACGGTTTAAGCGCAATCCGAAAGAGTTTCTACGTCGTTTTGTGACTGTCGACGAAACGTGGATCCACTGGTACACACCAGAGACCAAGGAACAGTCAAAACAGTGGACTGCGGCCGGCGAATGTACTCCGAAATAGGCAAAGACTGTCCTATCGGCCCGAAAGGTGATGGCCACCGTTTTCTGGGATTCACAAGGTGTGATCTACATAGATTACCTGGAGAAGGGCAAAACAGCCACAGGGCTGTATTATGCCGAATTATTGAGCCGATTCGACGCCGAATTAAGGAAAAAACGGCCCCATTTGGCGAAGAGAAAAGTGCTCTTTCACCACGATAACGCACCGGCCCACACCTCTGCCCAAGCTACAGCCAAATTCGTTGAATTAAGCTACAAACAGCTGCCCCATCCACCGTATTCACCAGATTTGGCCCCGTTTGACTTCTTTTTGTTCCCAAACTTGAAAAAGTCACTCGCTGGGCAGAAATTTGAGGCGAATGAGGAGGTTATCGCCGCCACGGAGGCCTACTTTGCAGATCTCTAGAAAACGTATTTTTCAGACGGGTTGGAGAAGTTGGAGCATCGCTGGATCAAATGTATCGAGTTAAAAGGAGACTACGTTGAAAAATAAATCGTAAATTTTCCAAAATTTTCGTTTTTCTTTTGTAGGCTAAGTACTTATCGGACTGCCCACGTACACCTTCGACTCGTGTAAGACGTACCGTGCGTAAAAAGGAACCGCGTAAAGCGTAGTTATGGGACAAAGCACTGGAAAAAGATATCGCGAAAAACGAAGTAATGCGGAAAACCTGTTGCGCAGAGAAAGTGTCATGTAATATGCACCGCGTGGAATTCGGCCGCGAAAAATCAAGTAGTGCGGAAAACCTGTTGCGTACGAAAGCAATCGCGTAGAAATTGGCCACGAAGAAATGTCACGGGGACTAAGGTCGCGATTATGGTGAAAATGTTCTGTGTCAAAGTAGCGTGTAAAACGTGTGTCTGAAAGGGACCGCGTGAATCGAGGCCGCGCACGCCTACTACCGCGTAAAATGAGGGCTCACGCATAGATTTCCGCGTAAAGCAAAGTCGCGCGAGAAAAAGGTGAAATAAAAAATTTTCTTGGCATCGGAACGCGCGTATATCCGGATACAATCTTCCGTCGACGCGTTGCTCGCAAAAAATCTCGGGAATCCCTCGCGGCGGAAAGGTGAACGCGTTGATTATTTTTAGCTCGACGTGTACGAGTTGTCGGGAGAGTGGGCGGGAGGTACAGGATCCGCTTTTTGTGATAATAAACACAGCGGGGCCGACCGAAGCGAAGGAAACGAGTCGGTGGACGCTAAATTTGGGCCACGTTAACGGAGGGAATCGGAATGTTAACGAGGGCAATGCCTGGAAGTTAGGTCAGGATTCAAATTTTTCCACTGTTCCACTTTCGACGAGTTTACTGCGGCTTCGGGTGTGTCAGTTGTCTGACGGTTGATACCAGGTTGCTCAATAAGTTTTGTCGTTCGATAAGAAAAACACAATGTTATGGTTCAAAATACACTTTATTATTCAGTATAATCTCCCTGAACATTAATGCACTTGCTCCAACGATCCTTCAATCTGTGGATCCCATCCCTGAAGTGAGATTCCGGAAGGTCTGCAAAATACGCTTCAACAGCCGTTATGACCTCTTCATTTGACGAAAAACGCTTGCCACGCATACATTTTTTGAGTTCTGGAAACAAATGGAAGTCGCTGGGGGTCAAATCTGGTGAATACGGCGGATGCTCCAACAATTCGAACTTTAATTCATGGATTTTAGCCATTGTCAAAATGCTCTTGTGACACGGTGCGTTGTCCTGATGAAAAAGGATTTTTTTCTTCTGCAAACCGGGTCTTTTTTCACGAATTTTTTCCTTCAACTGGTCCAAAAGGTTGCAATGATATTCAGAATTAATTGTTTTACCAGTTTGCAAGTAATCCACAAATAAAATTCCTTTCGCATCCCAAAAAACTGATGCCAGAACCTTCTGGGCCGATTTCTGGACACGAACTCGTTTCGAACCCGAACAACCAGGTTCACACCACTCTTTAGCCTCTTGTTTTGATTTAGGATCATGGTGATAGACCCAAGTCTCATCCATAGTGATGAATCGACGCACAAAATCCACTTTATCCTTTTTAAAACGCTCCAAATGTTGTTGAGAAAGTCGCATTCGAATGTGTTTTTGTTCAATTGTTAGCGAATGCGGCACCCATTGTGCACACAGCTTTTTAAAACTCAAAATTTCATTTAAAATATGACTCACACTGCCTAATGAGATGTGTAGAGCCTCTACTAAAATCCTCTCAGTCAATCGACGATCTTCCAAAACCATATCCTGTACTTTGGCTACGATTTCTGGTGTTGATGAGGTTTTTGGACGTCCTTCACGTGGATCGTCTTCAAGGCTTGTTCGACCACGTTTAAATTCAGCAACCCATCTCTCTACTGTTCTAATTGAAGGTGAACGTTCATTATACACTCTTAACATTCGTTCGTGAATTTCTTTTGGTGCTACACCTTCCAAAAATAAGAATTTTATCACTGCACGATATTCAATTTTTTCCATTGTCGAAAATACTGTGACACGGCGACACTAAATGGCTTGTAAACAAAGAATGAATTGACTGATTGAAATGAACCTTCACATACGTTGATAAGAAGAGTGAACCAACAAAACAAAAACAAATTTGGACTAGTAGCAACGCCCTCAACAAAACAAAACAAAACTTATTGAACAACCTAGTACATTGATGCTGAAAGCCGTGTCAGACGAAAGTGGCTGACGACATTTACCACGTGTTTGCACGGACTTTCAATAGTAGCGAAGCTGTATCGTGAATGAGCGCTTCTGAGCAGTTTAACCCATTTGCATTATTTGATGGAATAATCCGCAAACAAAAACTGGTCATTATCACCGGGAGCGGATAAATCCGCACACAATAATTTTTGTTTCCAGCTTATCAGCAATCGTTAAAGAGTCTGAACGATAAACAAACTATAAAGATTTTTGTGTAAAATATTATTTTTCTTACTTTTCTGGTTGTAAGTTCAAAATAATAAGATAATAAAAAAATAATAGATAATAAAATTGAACAAAATTAGGTTATCATAATGAATTACAGTTCGGATTAGGATTCAAGCATAAAAATGCAAATATCCCATAAGCGTAAACGTGCCATAGCTCTAATAGATAGTAGGGAAGATGACCAGCCCGATAATATTGAAACTGGAGATTTCTTATGGGAAAAACGAAATTGTATGTCAACATTACATGATTTTACTGCCGTAAGTGGTGTAACCATCAACGTCAATGGAATGTTCAGCCGCGATGTTTTCGAATTATTTTTCAACGTGGAACTAGTCCAAGAAATAGTTCTGGAAAATATGAGAAATATACAATAATTTGAATAACCCTATAACACTATTTGTAATGAGAATAAACACTAATTCTAATGAGAATAAAGCTATGGCATAGAACTGTGTGCAAGTGCTTCTGCGTTGCTTAACACGTTAACTGTCATGGTATTTTTCAGGATCCGGTGTAAAAAGCCAACTTAATTAAACTATATGATATTATTCGAAACTCTAATTATAGTATCAAGCAATCATAAAAAAGCATGTAGAATCTGTCTAGAAAAATGGTTAGCTTGTGATTTTGAGTAAACTTTGTATGATTATATTTTCTGTTCATTTACTAATCATTCTTCTGTTCACGTAGGCTAACATTGATTTTTTGTTCTCCTTCTTGAGGCTAACTATTCATATTTGCACTGATATACAGGTTGACTCCCATAGTACTTTTCAGGATCCGGTGTAAAAAGCCAATTTAATTAAATTATATCATATTATTCAGAACCCTAATTATAGTATATAGCAATCATCAAAAAGCATGTAGAATCTGTCTAGAAAAATGGTTAGCTTTTGATTTTGAGTAAACTTTGTATGATTATATGTTCGGTTCATTTATTAATCATTTTTCTGTTCACATAAGCCAACATTGATTTTTTGTTCTCCTCCCTGAGGCTATCTATTCATATTTGCACTGATATACTACTAATTTCATCGTAGCTGCACAAATATCGCAAGTAAACAAACGAGATAACATGTATTTGGCGTCCTAAGCAATAATGCAAACTACGAGTTATCTCGTAGTTGGCAGTCAACGTGTTAAACGTCGAACGTATGGCATACAATTGCGTACAAGTGCTTCTAAGCATACAAACGTGTACAGATGCTTCCCAAACGTAAAAAGTATGGCATACTACTATTCTTTTTATGGTATTCTCTGAAACAATTTAACCAAGGTCATTGCTTATGAACAATTAAGGCAATAAGCCGCAGTTTCTGTGCATAAGTACTTCGAAGTAGTTTAAACGTCAAAATGTCATCTTGCAGTTCGTTTAATGATATTCTCTGAAACAATTTAAGCCGTTGGCGTTTCAGGGTAAAAAGCAATAAGTCACAATTTTGCCAGATTTATTCTTGTAGTCTCTCGATTTAGCGTGTGCCTACTTGTTTCGTTGAAGTAATGAAAAATGTGGATGCGCCTAATTTCTTCTTCTTCAAAATTTTTTATTAAATCCAGCGTTAGATGTTGGTGCACACTACCGACGCTGTTACTTTGACATGATGAGGTTATAACCAAAAATTCCCTGGAAAATGTAGTTAACCCATTCGAGACGACAATTTTTTTCGAACACGGTCCCCAGGAGCGAAATTTTTTTTTCTTTATATTGTTCATTTTTAATAAAAAAAAAACATGTTTACTATGGAAATCACCCAATTCGTAAGTGGATTCACATAAATAAGATCATTGCACACCAGGTGTGCAGCTCGCTCCTCGGAAAATTTTTATTGCAAGGAACGGATTGAACACCATGTGTGCCCATAATTATGAAAGTGGGCTAAGTCAAAATTTAAAAAAAATGAGTTTATCAGTTATTTCATACCACATTATGTTTAACTAAATTTATTCAATGTAATTTTTACGAAATTGTCAAAAATGAACCATTAGATAGTGGTTATAATTTCAACATTATATGGAATTCATTTAGTTTTAATTATGAAAGTGGTCTAAGTCAAAAATTTAAATAAATTATATAAACAACTTGAAAATATATTGACGCGTTTCTTCATAATAAAATAAATGACAATCAAATTTTAATAATAACGACAACTTCATTCTAGAAGAATCAATAACAAGAAGAGTAAAAAATACCGCGGGTGAATCTGTCTCTTGGCTACAAATTCAATGGATGAGATTCTTGAAAAATGAACCTTATTAAATGTTCTATAAAACATCTTTAAATGATTCTAAATTTCACGTTTTGGATCTTTCACCTAAAAAAGGAAGACCAAAAATATACGGAAATATTAAATTACTTCCATTATACACCACCATTAGACCAGTATCGGAAGAAAAACATAAAGATATTATGAGTTTACTACCGTACATCCCTCCAGTTTTTCAGGAACATTTTAAGAATCTTAAATACTCGAAATAATGATAAAAATGGATTACTGTTTAAAAATAATTAATAAATGTAATAAATGTTCACGAATTATTTCAATCAAATTATTGTTTCAAATAAAACTCAAAGTTCTTTATTGCTTTAAGTCATTTATAGGACATTCAGTTAATTTTGAAAATGGTCTAAGTCAATTCAATCTTTAAAAATAATATTATCGTATAAAATTCACACAAAATTTCATATTCATAGTAAATTTCATTAATTAAGACTAATAAAATTATAAATTAAAATGTCGCATAATGTAAAAATATTTTTTAATTTATTCAAATGCAATTCATTAAATATCTCGAAACAAGAAATATATGACTTAGACCACTTTCATAATTATGGGCACATGTGTGCAATGCAAGGTAAAATGAAAATACTTTATTAAAAAATGTATGAACATTTATTTCAAAAATAGTTAGATAATATAAAATCGTTACTTTGTTTTCAATAATAAAGAACAGAATATAATGCAAAGAAAATGTTTAAAAAGTAGTAAAAAGTTAAAAACAGATTAGTTGAATAATGAAAAAAATAACAAACGAGAAATAAATTTTTAGAAAAATGTCTACAGATAACAAAGTAATGTAACTCAGTAATAAAAAAGAAAATATAATTTGTAAATACACTTTTAGCAAATAGTACACTGATCGTAAAGTAATTATACATTATTTGGTTGATGGTAGCTCTTGAAACATTCTCCCAAACATAATCCAGGATTACCGACACAAGCAGGACAAGAGTAATTATTACGTTTATATTTTCCTTCTTTGTAGGACTGTCGGCAATTCATAGTATTTTACACGTAAGAAAGGCTTGAAATAATTTTTAGATTTTTGGTACACAGTAAAACCAATGCCAAATTTTGTTTTCCTGTACCTTGCAGATTTCATTAGTTCAAGGAAAATCTTATTTCGACGGCTAGTTTACTCAGAATAACTGATAATTGCACATTACTGTTATTGCACACACTGCAAGCCGTCTTATAGCCTCGGAAATCAATTGCACACACGGTGTGCAATCGGTCTCGAATGGGTTAAATGAAATTTAATCCAGTAAAAGATTCTCATAACATTACTAGACGGTAATTGAACTTAAATGAAATTTAACTTTGACTACGGCGCACTCTTGGACGAATCTATCAATATGGACGGCGCGTTTTTCGAATGGTTGCCCACTGACTAGTAACCGAAACAGTACCCGGAAATTTGATAACATTCTTATATTTTAAAAAATAATAATAGCAAAAAAAATAAAAATATCAATTTTTTTATTTATCTTTAGTAACTCTTTGAACTATTTTAATTTACCTGACTTAATTTGTGCATTCCTTCAATAATAATCGGTAACTAAACAAATAACGAATGGATGAATTCAAACACTAATCACCTTTAATTTTAAAAATTGGGTGGGTTAATCCTCTATGGGCCCGCGTGAATTTGAAGTCACATATCGATAGATCGATATTTTATTAAATAGTTTAATTTTTTTTTACTATTTGGCGTATACATCTTGTTATATAATGCTAATGGAACACATCTCCTTAGTAACCAATAACATGTTTGATGCGGTTATCAGCTCTAATCTGAAATGTCAAAGTAAATGCTTTTGCAAATTGTCTGCAAATAGAAGCCGAAGAAACCGTCTTGTGAAATTGTCATTTCTTCTTCTATCGGTGATTGTTAAACAAAAAAAGCCTACGTAAAAGCTTTTAGTTTGTATATCAATAATGTCTTATTTGTTTGCATTTAAACAATCATTTTATTACTATTTTCATGTGATATAGCTTTGTGACTTTCAAGATACAATCGGCTATAATGCTAGGATCCGCTGTATTTGCGATAACGTTTGTGTTTCCTTTGCTTTTCAGTTTTATATGTCAGAGGCCCAAAATATGGATACAAAATCATATAAAAATAAAAGCGGAATAGGAATAAGAAGCATTAGCAGTAATAAATCCGAAGATTCTTTATCAGATTCTGATTCTAACGAAGATCATCCAATAGTATTTTCCCGACAACGTATAACTATTATTGATAGCGACGATGAATTTAGTAGTAAAAAGAACCATCAGATAAGGAAATGCAACGTATATCAATGTTTAATGCCAAACGCCAACTGTTTTATGGAATTCCATGCTTAAGCTCTTATACACACAAGTGCAAGCGTTGTAAGCCGTTGTTACTTCAAAATTACAAAACGTATTCGTTACAATAAAATGGTTGAAACTGCTGAATCCATTGTTAATATGTATTTCGAGGTTGATATTTGTTGATTTCACGTTATATAGATTTTGTATAGCCACCAAAAAAAATCGGTCCATAGAGGATTAAAATAAACCATCGAATATTTTTGAAATTCACCGAAGGCCGTAAATAAATTTGACAAGTTATTTTGTCATTCGTAACCGATATGGCTTATTATAGCAAGTTGATCGACTACAATTGCGTACGCATGATCGCAAATTAATTCCTCTTGCCACGTAACTCGTAATCGTTATTACGATTCGATCGTTCACAATTGTACATACGTGATCGCGCATGCATTATACCTATAACACAATTTATAATCCGCATTACAGCTCGACCGCTCATCGATTCGTATGTGTGAACGGAAGTTAATTACAATTGCCACGTAACTTGTAGTCGTTATTATAAGTCGATCGATCACAATCGCGCACACGTGATCCCGCATGTATTACAACTATAATACAATTTATAACCCGCATTGCAACTCGAACGATTAGAATCCCGTATATATAACCGCGAACTAATTATCGATGTCACATGTGCCCATAATTATGAAAGTGGTCTAAGTCATATATTTCTTGTTTCGAGATATTTAATGAATTGCATTTGAATAAATTCAAAAATATTTTTACATTATGCGACATTTTAATTTATAATTTTATTAGTCTTAATTAATGAAAATTTACTATGAATATGAAATTTTGTGTGAATTTTATACGATAATATTATTTTTAAAGATTGAATTGACTTAGACCATTTTCAAAATTAACTGAATGTCCTATAAATGACTTAAAGCATAATTGAGTTTTATTTGAAACAATAATTTGATTGAAATAATTCGTGAACATTTATTACATTTATTAATTATTTTTAAACAGTAATCCATTTTTATCATTATTTCAAAACGTATTTAAGATTCTTAAAATGTTCCTGAAAAACTGGAGGGATGTACGGCTGAACTCATAATATCTTTATGTTTTCTTCCGATACTGATCTAATGGTGGTATATAATGGAAGTAATTTAAATTTCCGTATATTTTTGGTCTTCATTTTATAGGTGAAAGATCCAAAACGTGAAATTAAGAATCAACAAAAGATGTTTTATAGAACATTTTATAAGGTTATTTTTCATCTCATCCATTGAATTTGTAGCCAAGAGACAGATTCACCCGCGTACTCTTCTTGTTATTGATTCTTCTACGTAACTCGTAATCGTTGTCGTTATTATTAAAATTTGATTGTCATTTATTTTATTATGTAGTTTAGAAACGCGTCAAAGAAGGCCACGTGCCATTTTCAAGTTGTTTATATAATTTATTTAAATTTTTGACTTAACTTTCATAATTAAAATAAATGAATTCCATATAATGTTGCGCACTATCTAATGGTTCATTTTTGACAATTTCGTAAAAATTACATTGAATAAATTTAGTTAAAAATAATGTGGTATGAAATAACTGATAAACTCATTTTATATATAATTTTGACTTAGAACTTTATCATTATGTCACATTATTTATAGCCCCTATTTTAACTCGATCGGTCCGAATTCCGTATATGCGATCGCAAATTAATTATCACTATCATATAATTCATAATCGCATTTCATATCAGTCGATTAAAACTTCGTGTGTATTTTCGGAAATTAATTATTACTATCTCGTCACTTATAACAGTAATTATAACTGAAGGTGAAGATTATTATTAGCGTGTATCGGTCTGCACTTTAAAAAAAAAACCTGATTGAAATTCGAATGATGTTTAAAGAATGAAATCCTGATGTCTAAAATACTCAATAAAATTGTTCAATATTTCTTTCCTATGAAGAGACATGTACATGATTATTAGAGACCGGTACATTCCAATAATAACTTTTACCTTCATTTGAATAAACTGTTGAAGTGTAAGTGTATTTATAACTCTATTGATTAAAGTCGCGCATACGGGATCACACATCAACGATCACGGTCATATAACTTCTAACCATTCTTTGGATCCAATTGCTTAAACCTAATTAGCATATAATACCTATTCATGTCAGGGCTATCAATATATAGTAGTAACTTATTGTACTACTTTTATCTACATACATTAAATGTGGCATGTATTCTTTTTTTGCAACCGTGCCAGGAATCTTGCTATCATACAATATTAATTTAGTGTGTTTTCTTTATATGTTAACATATTGCCCGTAACTTTTTATCAGTCTCTAACACATATGGCATCTTCCGGGATGAATTATTACATATTAATATACTGCACGCAATTATTTACCAATCGCCTCCTGTCTAATACAAATTCAATTTCTGAAGACCAGTCATCGTCTCGTTATTCGTGTCTAACGTCCTCTTCTCACACGACATTAATTTATTATACAATCTTTATTTCTATGTCAGTATACTACAGGTAACTTTTTCGTAATCGGGCCGCCTCCGATACATATTACATTTCTGAAGACCAGTCATCGTATCGTTATTCGTGTCAAATGTCATTTTCTTATACGACATTAATTTATTATACAGTCTTCATTTCTATATCACTGTACTACAGGTAACTTTTTCGTAATCGGGCCGTCTCCGATATACGTTAAATTTCTAAAGAACAGTCATCGTCTCGTTATTCGTGTCAAACGGTTTCTTCTTACACGACATCAATTCAATATACAGTCTTTATTTCTATGTCACTATAGTACAGTAGACTTTTTCGTAATCGGGAAGTTTCCGATACACATTAAATTTCTAAAGAACAGTCAGCGTATCGTTATTCGTGTCAAACGTTCTCTTTTTACACGACATTAATTTATTATAGAATCTTTATTTCTATGTCAGTATACTATAGGTAACTTTTTCGTAATCGGGCTGCCTCCGATACATATTACATTTCTGAAGACCAGGCATCGTATCGTTATTCGTGTCAAATGTCATTGTCTTATACGACATTAATTTATTATACAGTCTTTATTTCTATGTCACTATACTACAGACGACTTTTTCGTAATCGGGCCGTTTCCGATACACATTAAATTTCTAAAGAACAGTCAGCGTATCGTTATTCGTGTCAAACGTTCTCTTCTTACATGACATTAATTCAATATACAGTCTTCATTTCTATATCACTGTACTACAGGTAACTTTTTCGTAATCGGGCCGTCTCCGATACACATTACATTTCTGAAGACCAGTCATCGTCTCGTTATTCGTGTCAAACGGTTTCTTCTTACATGACATTAATTCAATATACAGTCTTCATTTCTATATCACTATATTACTTTTTCAGGTACACTTTTTCTGAAGACTCATCGTATCGTTATTCGTGTCAAACGGTTTCTTCTTACACGACATCAATTCAATATACAGTCTTTATTTCTATGTCACTATACTACAGACGACTTTTTCGTAATCGGGCCGTTTCCGATACACATTAAATTTCTAAAGAACAGTCATCGTATCGTTATTTGTGTCAAACGTTTTCTTCTTACACGACATTAATTCAATATACAGTCTTTATTTCTATGTCACTATATTAAAGGTAACTTTTTCGTAATCGGGTTGTGTTCAATACACATTAAATTTCTGAAGACTAGTCATCGTATCGTTATTCGTGTCAAACGGTTTCTTCTTACACGACATCAATTCAATATACAGTCTTTATTTCTATGTCACTATACTACAGACAACTTTTTCGTAATCGGGCCGTTTCCGATACACATTAAATTTCTAAGGAACAGTCAGCGTATCGTTATTCGTGTCAAACGTTCTCTTCTTACACGACATTAATTCAATATACAGTCTTTATTTCTATGTCACTATATTAAAGGTAACTTTTTCGTAATCGGGTTGTGTTCAATACACATTAAATTTCTGAAGACCAGTCATCGTCTCGTTATTCGTGTCAAACGGTTTCTTCTTACACGACATCAATTCAATATAGTCTTTATTTCTATGTCACTATATACAAACGACTTTTTCGTAATCGCGTTGTGTTCAATACACATTAAATTTCTGAAGACTAGTCATCGTATCGTTATTCGTGTCAAAAGGTTTCTTCTTACACGACATTAATTCAATATACAGTCTTTATTTCTATGTCACTATACTACAGACGACTTTTTCGTAATCGGGCCGTTTCCGATACACATTAAATTTCTAAAGAACAGTCATCGTATCGTTATTCGTGTCAAACGGTTTCTTCTTACATGACATTAATTCAATATACAGTCTTTATTTCTATGTCACTATATTAAAGGTAACTTTTTCGTAATCGGGTTGTGTTCAATACACATTAAGTTTCTGAAGACTAGTCATCGTATCGTTATTCGTGTCAAACGGTTTCTTCTTACACGACATTAATTCAATATACAGTCTTTATTTCTATGTCACTATACTACAGACTACTTTTTCGTAATCGGGTTGTGTTCGATACACATTAAATTTCTACAGAACAGTCAGCGTATCGTTATTCGTGTCAAACGTTCTCTTCTTACACGACATTAATTTATTATACAATCTTTATTTCTATGTCAGTATACTACAGGTAACTTTTTCGTAATCGGGCCGTTTCCGATACACATTAAATTTCTAAAGAACAGTCAGCGTATCGTTATTCGTGTCAAACGTTTTCTTCTTACATGACATTAATTCAATATACAGTCTTCATTTCTATATCACTGTACTACAGGTAACTTTTTCGTAATCGGGCCGTCTCCGATATACGTTAAATTTCTAAAGACCAGTCATCGTATCGTTATTCGTGTCAAATGTCATTTTCTTATACGACATTAATTTATTATACAGTCTTTATTTCTATGTCACTATATTAAAGGTAACTTTTTCGTAATCGGGTTGTGTTCAATACACATTAAATTTCTGAAGACTAGTCATCGTATCGTTATTTGTGTCGAACGGTTTCTTCTTACACGACATCAATTCAATATACAGTCTTTATTTCTATGTCACTATACTACAGACAACTTTTTCGTAATCGGGCCGTTTCCGATACACATTAAATTTCTAAAGAACAGTCAGCGTATCGTTATTCGTGTCAAACGTTCTCTTCTTACATGACATTAATTCAATATACAGTCTTCAGTTCTGTATCACTGTACTACAAGTAACTTTTTCTTAATCGGGCCGTCTCCGATATACTTTAAATTTCTAAAGAACAGTCATCGTATCGTTATTTGTGTCAAACGGTTTCTTCTTACACGACATTAATTCAATATACAGTCTTTATTTCTATATCACTGTACTACAGGTAACTTTTTCGTAATCGGGCCGTCTCCGATATACGTTAAATTTCTAAAGAACAGTCATCGTATCGTTATTTGTGTCAAACGTTCTCTTCTTACATGACATTAATTCAATATACAGTCTTTATTTCTATATCACTGTACTACAGGTAACTTTTTCGTAATCGGGCCGTCTCCGATACGCATTAAATTTCTGAAGACCAGTGATCGTCTCGTTATTCGTATCAAACGGTTTCTTCTTACATGACATTAATTCAATATACAGTCTTTATTTTTATGTTACTATATTAAAGGTAACTTTTTCGTAATCGGGTTGTGTTCAATACACATTAAATTTCTGAAGACTAGTCATCGTCTCGTTATTCGTGTCAAACGGTTTCTTCTTACATGACATTAATTCAATATACAGTCTTTATTTCTATGTCACTATATTAAAGGTAACTTTTTCGTAATCGGGTTGTGTTCAATACACATTAAATTTCTGAAGACTAGTCATCGTATCGTTATTCGTGTCAAACGGTTTCTTCTTACATGACATTAATTCAATATACAGTCTTTATTTCTATGTCACTATATTAAAGGTAACTTTTTCGTAATCGGGCCGTCTCTGATATACGTTAAATTTCTAAAGAACAGTCATCGTATCGTTATTCGTGTCAAACGGTTTCTTCTTACACGACATCAATTCAATATACAGTCTTTATTTCTATGTCACTATACTACAGGCAACTTTTTCGTAATCGGGCCGTCTCCGATATACGTTAAATTTCTAAAGAACAGTCATCGTATCGTTATTTGTGTCAAACGTTCTCTCCTTACACGACATTAATTCAATATACAGTCTTCATTTCTATATCACTATACCGCAGGCAACTTTTCCGCAATTCCACGGTCTCCCACCCACATAGCTTTTCTCGAGATCAGTCATCGTCTCGTTATTGGCGTCGTCATCCGTGACGGTCTATTCGACAGAAAAAAAAGAAATCGGAAGTAATTGATTGTCGTGAAGATGCAAGACGCGCGAAAGACGTAAGGTCAGTTTTTAGCATGGCCGTTTCTCTTTTTCTCTCCTATCGTTTCGTCATGGCACTCCCGGTCAAGCAACTCGTCGATAGTCGACGAGCGCTGGAGACGTGACGTCACGTGCGGCATCAAAAATAGTCGTCGACTTTATTTATAGAAGCAGGACGCGCTATCCGGCAATACTTCGTCTCTTTCTCGAACTCTCGTTTTCTTCTTACGTGACGCCGCCTTTCGCTCCCACTCTTCGCGCAATTTTTCGAAGTGAAACTTCCTTTTTCCGCGATAGGGTAAATCGACAGGTTGAGTCACGGAGGCGTAACGAAAAGTGCAACGCTTATTTAGTTGGACGGGGCCAATCAAACGAAATAAACAATAATTGAAGCGACGAATGAAAAATCACAGTTTAGAGTAGCGCGAGATAAAAAGTGTCCCGTCGTTATAGTACTTGCATATACTTATATACACAAATCCCATCTCACCTTCTAGTATCAAGATAACTCGCCATGAAACCGCCGTACTTTTTTGTGAGCGGTTAAAGTGACAAGTGAGTAAAGGAAAGTGAGAGACTGACGTCTGAGAAACGATTTTCTCGGAGCGATGATTTATCATCGACGTATGTCCTACCTTTTCACTACTCGTAGGTACTTATATAGTAAAAATCTTTTCTATCCCACCTTCTAATATCAAGATAATTTGCAGTATTTTACTTGTTGTAGAATTTGAGGATCTTTACTTGTACAGCTGAAAACTTATGAAAGCTTTGGATTTTTCAATGGGTACCCTACTTTCTCAATACTATCTTATCCTCACATATTTATATGCGTTTGCAAAATCATGACACTTTAGAACAATGATTATTATGAATGCATTACTTCATGACAAAGATTATTACCAATTTTACTATTTTTGCTTGTAAATAGAATTTGAGTATTTTTATTTGTAGAGATGAAAACTTATGAAAGCTTGGGATTTTTCAGTGGATACCCTACGTTCTCAATACTATCTTATCCTCGCATATCTACGTCTGCTTGCAAATTCATGGCACTTTAAAACATAGATTATTACCAATGCATTACTTCATGACAAAGATTATTACCAATTTTACTATTTTCATTTGTAAATAGAATTTGAGTATTTTTACTTGTGCAGCTGAAAATTTATGAAAGCTTTGGATTTTTCAATGGGTACCCTACGCTCTCAATACTATCTTATCCTCGCATACCTATGTCTGCTTGCAAATTCATGATTCTTTAAAACATAGATTGCTACGAATGCATTACTACATGAAAAACATTATTACCAATTTTACTATTTTCACTTATGAAGCTAAGAATTTACTAAAGGTTAACATTCTTCATTATAAACTGCCACACTTTCCCTACTATTTATTAGGTATACAAATGAATAATCCAAATTATTTTGAGCGGTTATGAAATCAATTTTAAATTGAATAGATTTTCCCACTCTTTTGTGGTTATGCAGTGTTGACATATAGCTATTAAAAATAACAAATAGTTTTACAAAAAGTCCAACATAACCTTTAATATTATTCAGTTTAGTAGAGTCGAAAATGGCAACAGATAAGGTGCATATTCGACATTGCATTCTTTACGAATTCCAACAAGGAAAAAATGCTGCAAGAGCATGCGAATATATTTGTTCTATTTTCGGCGAAGGTGTTGTATCATACGATGTGTGCGCATTTTGGTTTAAGCGGATTTAAAACCGGTAATTTCAGTCTAATCGACAAACAACGCTCTGGAGGCCCTATGGAAGTTGCATAACGATGATTTGGAAAAATTGTTCGCTGAGAATTCGGCACAAACGCAAAATTGCAGAACTATTTTCAGTAAACGCAGCAAACGATTTCCAAACGCCTACATGAGATGGGAAAGATCCGGAAAGCTTTGGAAAATGGGTTCCGCATGAACTCAGTGAAACCAACAAAAATCAACGAGTGGCAGCGTGTCTTTCTCTCCTCAATAAGGAGCGTCGAAAGTCTCTCTTGTGGAAATTCGTTACGGGCGATGAGAAATGGATATTCTATGACAATCCAAGACGTATTTTTGTCATGGGTAAATATTTGCGAATTTTCAATTTGTAGAGATGAAAAACCAAATCGCTTCGGATTTTTCAAAAAGGTTCTTCTCTGCATTTGGTGGGATATCAAGGCGTACTGCAATTGGCGTACTTTAAAACTATGAGTTGTTGTTCACCGGGTGAAACAATCATGACAAAGATTATTACCAACGCCAATTAATCTGCTTGAGTCAGGAATTTGAACGAAAACGCCCGTATACCGACAAAGGAGAACGTCCAGTGAAATGATTGCATGACAACGCTGGGCCACACATTGCTTCCAATACAAAAGACATCATAATGAGCCTTGGTTGGGACATCTTGCAGCACCCGGCGTATTCACTAGATCTTGCTCCAACCGTTACCACTTGTTTCGGTCGATGCAAAACGCCTTGTCCGAAATGCACTTCCAATCAATCGATGAGATCCGAAAATGGCTTGACGAATTTATCGTATCCAAAGACGTAACATTTTTTCGAGATGGAATTCATCAGCTGCCTGAAAGATGGCTTAAAATCATAGAAAGCAACGGCGAGTACTTTGATTAAAAAATTTAATTTACTTTGTTTTAAAATAAACCTTAAATTTAGCTGATAAAATTGGATTATTCATTTGTACACCTAATAGTATCCGCATACTACACATACCTTCGATAACGCGACACTTTATTGCCCGCTATCGTAAATGAACATTATTCCAAATTTCGTAAACCCTAGGATTCATAAAGCGTCGAGTTCCTTCAATAGTACTTAATAATAAGTTAGTAAGTAGTGCATAAGTAGCGAAAGCGGTGGAGTCGGGAGGTCGGAAAAGTGGGAAAGTACGTGGGCCACGTAATCGCATATTCCATTACGGAACTCGACAATGCCGAGGACCGCGCGGCGACGAAAGTCTCCAACGTAATTAGTTAAGACTCCCGACGCGCGTGGGCGGGGAAATTGTTGTAACAAGAGTAGAAGCTGCGCACAATCGGCTAACTCCGTCATAACTCGAGGCTCGTTGCCCGCGAAAAAGTGGATTTATGTAACTGCGCGACTTGCGTCTCACGAAGCAGAGAGTGTATCAAGCGGCACTGACGATAAAACGCGTGGGTGGATGAATTTTCGCAAGAAAACTCACCACCTGACGCCGCGCACGTATACACGGCCCTGGGACGAAAAAATCATGCATGAAATATGCGCACTTTGCGAAATTGCATCTGGCGTTTGTGTGTCAGACTCGCGTGTTTGTGTCTGTTTTGACATGCTGGACAGATGCAAGCAGGGAAAATATTGGATGAACGAAACTAGTATTGATTGTAAATGTCCATCTTGGTTGATATTCATTTTATTGCTGAGCAAGTTACCAGGTTGTTCAATAAGTTTTGTCGTTCGATAAGAAAAACACAATGTTATGGTTCAAAATACACTTTATTATTCAGTATAATCTCCCTGAACATTAATGCACTTGCTCCAACGATCCTCCAATCTGTGGATCCCATCCCTGAAGTGAGATTCTGGAAGGTCTGCAAAATACGCTTCAACAGCCGTTATGACCTCTTCATTTGACGAAAAACGCTTGCCACGCATACATTTTTTGAGTTCTGGAAACAAATGGAAGTCGCTGGGGGCCAAATCTGGTGAATACGGCCGATGCTCCAACAATTCGAACTTTAATTGATGGATTTTAGCCATTGTCAAAATGCTCTTGTGACACGGTGCGTTGTCCTGATGAAAAAGGATTTTTTTCTTCTGCAAACCGGGTCTTTTTTCACGAATTTTTTCCTTCAACTGGTCCAAAAGGTTGCAATAATATTCAGAATGAATTGTTTTACCAGTTTGCAAGTAATCCACAAATAAAATTCCTTTCGCATCCCAAAAAACTGATGCCAGAACCTTCTTGGCCGATTTCTGGACACGAACTCGTTTCGAAGCCGAACAACCAGGTTCACACCACTCTTTAGCCTCTTGTTTTGATTTAGGATCATGGTGATAGACCCAAGTCTCATCAATAGTGATGAATCGACGCACAAAATCCACTTTATCCTTTTTAAAACGCTCCAAATGTTTTTGAGAAAGTCGCATTTGAATGTGTTTTTGTTCAAATGTTAGCGAATGCGGCACCCATTCTGCACACAGCTTTTTAAAACTCAAAATTTCATTTAAAATATGACTCACACTGCCTAATGAGATGTGTAGAGCCTCTACTAAATCCCTCTCAGTCAATCGACGATCTTCCAAAACCATATCCTGTACTTTGGCTACGATTTCTGGTGTTGATGCGGTTTTTGGACGTCCTTCACGTGGATCGTCTTCAAGGCTTGTACGACCACGTTTAAATTCAGCAACCCATCTTTCTACTGTTCTAATTGAAGGTGAACGTTCATTATACACTCTTAACATTCGTTCGTGAATTTCTTTTGGTGCTACACCTTCCAAAAATAAGAATTTTATCACTGCACGATATTCAATTTTTTCCATTGTCGAAAATACTGTGACACGGCGACACTAAATGGCTTGTAAACAAAGAATGAATTAACTGATTGAAATGAACCTTCACATACGTTGATAAGAAGAGTGAACCAACAAAACAAAAACAAATTTGGACTAGTAGCAACGCCCTCAACAAAATAAAACAAAACTTATTGAACAACCTGGTATTGACATGCTGGACAAATGCAAGCAGGGAAAATATTGAATGAACCAAACTAGTATTGATTGTAAATGTCCATCTTGGTTGATATTCAGTTTATTGCTGAGCAAGTTAAGTTTTAGAGTTTACAGATGTTACGGGGCTATGAGTTTAGACGGTTTAGGCGTCTTTTGGATGATAGTGTGTTGTGAAAGTTTATTTCGGGTTCATAGCCCAGAATGGAGTTGTTTCGCAATATTCGTCAACGGCGTGCATTATGATATACTATTTTTATTCTGTTAACCCTTTGACTGCGGCGCGTTCTTGGTGTCCACTGACTAGGGACCGAAACAATACCCGGAAATTTGATACCATTCTTAGGGCTTAAAAATGAATAATGCCAAATAAATTAAAAATATCAATTTTTTCATTTATCTAAAGTAACTTTTTAAACTTTTTTAATATGGAGCTGCGTAATATGAAGTATAATAGTTTAATATGGAGCAGTGTAATATGAAGGGAATCGATTGAACGATTTTGAAACAATTGCCAATATTTAGTTGCTATGGACGATATAGGACGATAAATTCCATGTTGAATAAATCGATAAAAAATTAAGAAAGGTGTTATCGTAAAAAAGGGCGTATATTTACGCCTTTCGTATGTATTGATGGATTTGTGAAGACGTACATATACGTCCTTAGTAGTCAAAGGGTTAAATCTGTTGTATCTGTTATGTATTAGGTATTGCGCATATGCTATGGGCATATACAATACTATGTATATACACGGTAATTATTACCTTTATTAAATTTTGATGCGTACGTGTGTATGTGATAATGGAACTTTCTTTTAACTACTTGCGCTGGAAAGACGTGCCATGCACGTTGTAATACTTTTGTCACAGAATCGCCAACGACGTGGTACGTACGTCGTCATGCGATTGTCACAGAAACAAAAACGACCTGCATGTATTTTATAATCAATCGATGCTCTGTATTCCCTTCAAAAAACTATAAAAAGTCCTCAGTCGAAAATAAATTAGTTTAGAAAATATAAATCGCGAGTTACACTGGACCGTTCCGGTACACGCGTCGGTGAATTTTTTGCTAGCGCAAGTGGTTAAACATCGCGTTGTAGTGTTAGAACAAAAATATTATTTTTACTTCTATTTTCACCCGAGAGATACGTAGTAGCACTTCAGTCAGCCATAAAATAAATTCCAAGAAGCAAAGCGATCATTCATACCGCCATACAGCAGATTTACCGAGGTTCAAGTAAGATACCGCACAGTCACGCAATCAACGTACAATCCGCCGAATTCACGAACTTCCCTAATGAACGCAAGTGTTGCGTCAGGGATCCGTGTCGATCGGCACGTATCCTCCGACAATCCTTGAACTCTCAAAATTCGACAAAAAAATGTTGGCATAAATTTCGCATTTATGCCAACGAACTAATGCACCATAGTACTTTTATATGCGTTCATCACAATTTTCATTACAAATCATTTTTCTTGCCACCCAAACGTACCGCCGCGAAGCACTATTCCAAACCACCGTCTTAACACATTGTTGACCGGTCACGAGTTAACTCGTGTTTTCATGGCCAAACGTTGTTGACCGGTCACGAGTTAACTCGTGTTTGCATTTGCGTCGGTTATTTTAATTTTTGAAACGCAGGGCAATATAGAATATAGCAAAATTTTGTTCATTGTGGTCAATACCGTCTGCTTTATTATAAAAAAGTATACTTTTCTTGGCACTGAGGCTTTTATTATAAGTCTAGTATTAGAAAGTGTCAAGAACGACGGAACGTGACGGTGAAGCATTTTTCAATCAATTATCCGTGAATGCTTTATATAGTTGCCCGAGTGATTTTTAAATAAGTTATAGTCAATTTGGAAAATGATTATTGAAAATGAAATAACAAGGGCATAATCTAGCTCTTTAAAAGGAAAGCTCAACGAAACAAGATATAAGTGTAAAACCTCTTGTCTACATCTACGCGTAAATGATTGCTGTACAGTTAATCGTATGAAAAAATATTAGAAGTTACAAAAAATTTATGTCCAAAGTTCAATTTGAATTCATTATGCACAAACAAACTTTATCGAAGGTTATTTATATCGTTTCACTTCCATGTTCACTTACAAAATAATAGCCGGTGACTTGAGATAGCTTTTGCCGAAAATTGCCGGTCAACAATGTGTTAATACAACTTTTTCTTCGCATTTATGTCAGCGAACTAATGCACCATAGCATACCGTATACCTTGCGTGTACGTTTATACGGGTTGATTCGTAATAATCTTCACTGTCTCTGTGCCGATCGGCACGTATCCTCCGACAATCCTTGAACTCTCAAAATTCGACAAAAAAACAGCGGCACGCGTCATTAGACAAACGCAACGCCTCTCGTCCCGAATAGAATCTCGTTTCACACCTTCGCGGAATCATTCAATGAATCAGCGGCGACGAAAATTGCGCGGAAACGGGAAGGCGAAGGTTTACTAGACGCTAAATATAGACGGCAACCGGTTTTCGGGCTGTCGATGGTCTTCTAAATTTAACGAGACTCGCGATCGGCCGAAGGAACGTGGGTGTTCGCATTTGGGCGGGTCGATTTGTTCTCAGGACGGATCTCGCGGGGTCACTTGCCGCTGACGGATTTATGGAGATATTTGCGCGACGATGGCGGATCGGTGTCTCGCTTGCATCAGCCTATGCGGGAACGTTGAAATAGTTAGGATCGTCCGGCGGTGAGCTGGGAATTCCACGTAATCAGAGGAATTCGGAACCTTGAATTGGATGAGGATTGCGAGACGGGAAATTTGGGCATTGATAGTATGTTTTCTGAAGTTGACTTGCCTACATGGAATGTGGCCTTACAAAAGAATTGCGGGCCAGTGAAATTTAGGTATTGATGGTATAATTGATTTATACTATGTTGCGTATGTGATACTCAGACATGGAAATTCCACGTAATCGGAGGAATTCGGAACCTTGAATTGGATGAGGATTGCGAGACGGGAAATTTGGGCATTGATAGTATGTTTTCTGAAGTTGACTTGCCTACATGGAATGTGGCCTTACAAAAGAATTGCGGGCCAGTGAAATTTAGGTATTGATGGTATAATTGATTTATATTATGTTGCGTATGTGATATTCAGACATGGGAATTCCACGTAATCGGAGGAATTCGGAACCTTGAATTGGATGAGGATTGCGAGACGGGAAATTTGGGCATTGATAGTATGTTTTCTGAAGTTGGCCTGCCTGCATGGAATGTGGCCTTACAAAAGAATTGCGGGCCAGTGAAATTTAGGTATTGATGGTATAATTGATTTATACTATGTTGCGTATGTGATATTCAGACATGGAAATTCCACATAATCGGAGGAATTCGGAACCTTGAATTGGACGAGGATTGCGAGGCGAGGAAATTTGGGCATTGATAGTATGTTTTCTGAAGTTGACTTGCCTACATAGAATTTGGCCTTACGGAAGAATTGCGGGCCAGTCAAATCTGGGTATTGATGGTATAATTTATTTATTACTTGTTATACTATGTTGCGTATGTGGTATTCAGATATGGGGATTCCACGTAATCGGAGGAATTCGGAATCTTGAATTGGACGAGGATTGGGAGACGGGGAAATTTGGGCATTGATAGTATATTTTCTGAAGTTAGCTTGCCTACATGGTTTTTGGTCTTACAGAAGAATTGCGGACCAGTGAAATTTGGGTATTGATGGTATAATTTATTCGTTACTTGTTATACTACGTTGGGTATGTGGTATTCAGATATGGGGTTCCACGTAATCGGAGGAATTCGGAATCTTGAATTGGACGAGGATTGGGAGACGGGGAAATTTGGGCATTGATAGTATATTTTCTGAAGTTAGCTTGCCTAGATGGTTTCTGGCCTTACAGAAGAATTGCGGACCAGTGAAATTTGGGTATTGATGGTATAATTTATTCGTTACTTGTTATACTACGTTGGGTATCTGGTATACAGACATACAAAATAATTATATTGCGTTGGAAATGGGCTGGGAATTCCGCGTAATCGGAGAAATTCGAAACTTTGATTTGGTCGAGGATTGCGAGACGAGGAAATTTGGGCATTGATAGTATATTTTCTGAAGTTGGCTTGCCTACATGGAATTTAGCCTTACAGAAGAATTGCGGGCCAGTGAAATTTGGGTATTGATGGTATAATTTATTCGTTACTTGTTATACTATGTTGCGTATCTGGTATCCAGACATATAGAACAATTATTTTGCCTTGGAAATGAGCTGGGAATTCCACGTAATCGGAGAAATTCGGAACCTTGAATTGGTCGAGGATTGCGAGACGGGGAAATTTGGGCACTAATAGCAGATGTTTTCTGAAGTTGGCCTGGGTATGCGGAATCTGGGTTTACAGAAGAATTACAGGGCGGTGAAATATGGGTATTGATGGTATAATTTATTTGTTACTTGTTATACTATGTTGCGTATCTGGTATCCAGACACACAGAATAATTATTTTGCCTTGGAAATGAGCTGGGAATTCCGTATAATCGGAGAAATTCGGAACCTTGGATTGGTTGAGGATTGCGATGCGAGGAAATTTGGGCACTAATAGTAGATGTTTCCTGAAATTGGCCTGGGTATGCGGAATCTGGGTTTACAGAAGAATTACAAGGCGGTGAAATATGGGTGTTGATGGTATAATTTATTTGTTACTTGTAATACTATGTTGCGTATCTGGTATTCAGACATACAGAATAATTATTTTGCCTTGGAAATGAGCTGGGAATTCCGCGTAATCGGAGATATTCGGAACCTTGGATTGGTTGAGGATTGCGATGCGAGGAAATTTGGGCACTAATAGTAGATGTTTTCTGAAGTTGGCCTGCGTATGCGCAATCTGGGTTTACAGAAGAATTGCAGGGCGGTGAAATATAAGTATGTGTGTGAAATATATGTATTTGGAATTGCAGAAGAATTGCAGGGCAACGAAATATAGATATTACTAGTGAAATTACAATAGACATACAAAGTAATTACGTTATGTTTTAAATCAGTTGGGATTGTCACAATCGATATATTTCGAAACCTTGGCTTCGAGGGGGTGTGCGCGGCACTGAAGTATAGGTATTATTAATACAATTGTATTATCTTATTATTTACGTTATCTTGCGTATTGGAATTTAGACTTACACAAGCATTACAAGACAATGACTCATAGGTATTATCAACCTATTCCCGTTATTACTATAATTATCTACTACCTCACCTTAAATTAGAAAAGTAGCGCTGTTAGTCATTGAAATCGATCAAATTTGCCATCTTAGGTCATAGAATAATCGCAACGCAATTATCAGCTACATGACATGCAATTATTTTATACATTATACATTATAGATATTTCTTTTTATACATCATATATTATACATATACATATATATATACAGTTTCACGGCAAATTTTCTGTTAACACTTTGACTGCCACAGTGGTCACCGGTGACCGGCGCAAAAGATTTTCCGAACAATGCAAAAAATTCACAACGAAGCCTATTTGCAATCTTCTAAATGCAATTGATATTGGAACGGTGCTTCAATATTTTGGCGTCTAATAATTTTGCGTTATCCTCATTTTGCACGATTATATATTATAATCATACTCTGCAGTATTTTATCGCATCGCGGTTCTAATATAGCAAAATACGCTTGGCAGTCAACGTGTTAACCACAAACGCAGTTCACTTAGTTACCCAATAACACATCAACTGCCCCGCAACGAAAGTGCATACTTCATTCGTGACTCTAAACGCTCGTCGTCTTCTTTCCCAAATGAAACGAAGATAAACGCCGTCTCCTTTATCATTTCAAAAGCGCGAGTTTATTCACCTGTCCCATCTTCACGATACAATATGGCGGGCAATTTACATGTTCGATTAAATCGAGCTGCCCGATTAAAAATTCGCACCGCGACAATGCGAAAATCAATGGAATCGATATTGAACGCGGCGCAAATAAACCGGCGCAGATCTTTGATCGAATCCTTTCGGATGCGTGCGTCAATGAGATTAGGTTTATCGATGCGTCGAACGATCGATTACCACTTTCAGAGGAGTCGAATTTTTATTCACTCTCGGCCATATGTGCACGCACGATTGCCGACGATTTATCTGCGATACGCAACGATTGACCTCTTTACAGTATTTTCTTGGTATCAGGCGGCGGTCTTGTTAATAACGTGTGATACGCGCATGTGTCATGCAGTGCAGGATTATTAGTAATATTCTTCTATGCGTATGTTCCGTTTTCCATAGTTGAACGTGTTGCTGAGAAATTGGCCACTGTGTCAAGTACTCTGTTATTTAGCTTTGATGCGCATTTTCCTCAATAGTTGGTGCGCTACAATATATTGTGCACTTTATGTAACGTACAAGTTTGTTACGGATATGCTTTCGTTCGTAAGTTACCGTGAAAGTAATATAAATTCATGATGGATTACAACATTAATGTAGTTTTAATTCGCATGTTTTTTTTTCTTTACTTGAACGCCTCACAGAATGTAAAACACTACTATCCCAAAGCACCGTATTAACAATACAATTCACATTTTCGCCCCACAAACAAATGTATACACATACCATATACCCTGCGTATAGTTTTACGTGCTTTTATTATTAGGTGTACAACTTTGCTTCCGCCGTTTTGCAATAGATGGCTGTAGCGGTAAATGGTAGTCGAAATAAATAGATCATAGATGTCATACAATAAGCTTAGGCATTTGTAAACATAACGCCATCGAAATATTAGTCGATTTGTGTCTGCATCCTAAAGTCATTCTCGATTAAACATGTCAGCTTACGAGCCAAATTCTCGTCATTTGCGGGAGGTTTTAATTTTCTGCTTTAATATGAAGAAATCTGCGGCTGAGGCTCATCGAATGCTCTCAAATACCTATGGTGAGGCCGCTATTAGTGAAAGAACGTGCCGAGAGTGGTTTCAACGCTTCAAGAACGGTGATTTTGACGTCGAAGACCGGCAAGGCGGTGGAAGAGAGAAGGTTTTCGAAGATGCAGAATTGGAGGCATTACTTGATCAAGACTCGTGTCAAACGCAACAAGAATTGGCAGTATCATTGGGAGTGACGCAACAAGCCATTTCAAAACGCCTGAAAATCATGGGAATGATTCAGAAACAAGGAAATTGGGTGCCGTACGAGTTGAAGCCGAGAGATGTTGAACGGCGTTTGTTTGCTTGTGAACAGCTGCTTGCAAGGCAAAGACGGAAAGGATTTCTGCATCGCATTGTGACTGGGGACGAAAAATGGGTTCATTACGATAATCCCAAGCGCAGAAAATCATGGGGATATCCCGGCCATGCTTCCACGTCGACGGCCAAACCGAATATTCACGGTTCCAAGGTCATGCTCTGTATTTGGTGGGACCGTCTCGGCGTAGTGCATTATGAGTTGTTAAAACCGACTGAAACAATCACAGGCGATCGTTATCGAACGCAATTAATGCGTTTGAGCCGAGCATTAAAAGACAAACGGCCGCAATACAACGAGAGACATGATAAAGTGATTTTACAGCACGACAATGCTCGACCCCATGTTGCGAAAGTGGTCAAGACATACTTGGAAACGTTGAAATGGGAAGTCCTACCCCACCCGCCGTATTCTCCAGACGTTGCTCCCTCGGACTATCATTTGTTTCGATCAATGGCACACGGCCTGGCTGACCAGCACTTCCGGTCTTATGAAGAAGTAAAAAATTGGATCGATTCGTGGATCGCTTCAAAAGATGACCAGTTTTTTCAACGCGGGATTCGTACGCTGCCCGAAAGATGGGAGAAAGTAGTGGCCAGCGATGGACAATACTTTGAATCATAAACGTATAACCAGTTTTTTACAATAAAGCCTCGAATTTCGGAAAAAAACGGCGGAAGCAAAGTTGTACACCTAATACAAATATTGTTCGTTGCGTCTATCGGCTTTTTATCGTCAGCCAAACGTGCCGTCACAAAACATAAACCCCAATTTTGTTTCCTTGCCTCTACCTTGCCTATATCTTTATACGCGTTCATTACTCACATCCTTTATTACGTTTGTCTGCTTTTTTTCGTCACCCTATCATACTATCGCGACACACTATTCCAATGTACTGTATTGCCAATACAATTTTGTTTCACATTTACCCCAGCAAACTAATGCACTATAACACACGCTATACCTTGCGTATACTTATATGCGTTTATTACAAATATAATTTAAAATATTTTTTCTTGCCAGCCGAACTGAACAGTTGCTGGACACCACCCCCAAAGCACCGTATTACTAATACAACTTTGTTTTCTATTTACACCGGCAACTATTGCACCATGCCATACCCTATACCTCGCAGGTACTTTTATACACGGTTATTAGTAATAATTTTCTATGTCTCTGCCATATTTGTTTCATTACTCAACTATGCCACCGCGAGACACTACCCCAAACCACCACGTTAACAATAAAACTTTATTTCGCATTTATGCCAACGAACTAATACACCATAGTACTTTTATACGCGTTCATCACAAATTTCATTACAAATAATTTTTCTTGCCACCCAAACGTACCGCCGCGAAGCACTATTCCAAACCACCGTCTTAATACAACTTTTTCTTCGCATTTATGTCAGCGAACTAATGCACCATAGCATACCCTATACCTTGCGTGTACGTTTATACGGGTTGATTCGTAATAATCTTCACTGTCTCTGCCATATTTTTTTCCATTACTCAACTATACTACCGCGAGACACTACCCCAAACCACCGTGTTAACAATACAACTTTTTCTTCGCATTTATGTCAGCGAACTAATGCACCATAGTATACCCTATAGCTTGCGTGTACTTTTATACGCGTTGCTTAATAATAACCTTCCCTGTCTCTGTCATATTTTCTTCAGTGCTTAATAATAACCTTCCCTGTCTCTGTCATATTTTTTTCAGTGCTCAACCATACTACCGCGACGCACTACCTCAAACCACCGTGTTAACAATACAACTTTTTTTTCGCATTTATATCAGCGAACCATAGCACACCCTATATCTTGCGTGTACTTTTATACGCGTTCATTAGTAATAATTTTCTATGTCTCTGCCATATTTGTTTCATTACTCAACTATGCTACCGTGAGACACTACCCTAAACCACCGTGTTAACAATACGACTTTTTTCCGCATTTATATCAGCGAACTAATGCACCACAGTATACCCTATACCTTGCATGTACGTTTATACGGGTTGATTAGTAATAATCTTCAACGTCTCTGCCATTTTTTTTCATTACTCAATACTACTACCACGAGACACTACCCCAAACCACCGTGTTAACAATACAACTTTTTTTTCGCATTTATATCAGCGAACCATAGCACACCCTATATCTTGCGTGTACTTTTATACGCGTTCATTAGTAATAATTTTCTATGTCTCTGCCATATTTGTTTCATTACTCAACTATGCTACCGCGAGACACTACCCTAAACCACCGTGTTAACAATACGACTTTTTTCCGCATTTATATCAGCCAACTAATGCACCACAGTATACCCTATACCTTGCATGTACGTTTATACGGGTTGATTAGTAATAATCTTCAACGTCTCTGCCATTTTTTTTCATTACTCAATACTACTACCACGAGACACTACCCCAAACCACCGTGTTAACAATACAACTTTTTCTTCGCTTTTATATCAGCGAACTATAACATACCCTATATCTTGCGTGTACTTTTATACGCGTTCATTAGTAATAATTTTCTATGTCTCTGCGATGTTTGTTTCATTACTCAACTATGCTACCGCGAGACACTACCCTAAACCACCGTGTTAACAATACGACTTTTTTCCGCATTTATATCAGCGAACTAATGCACCACAGTATACCCTATACCTTACATGTACGTTTATACGGGTTGATTAGTAATAATCTTCAACGTCTCTGCCATTTTTTTTTCATTACTCAATACTACTACCACGAGACACTACCCCAAACCACCGTGTTAACAATACAACTTTTTCTTCGCTTTTATATCAGCGAACTGTAACATACCCTATATCTTGCGTGTACTTTTATACGCGTTCATCACCAATTTCATTACAAATGTCATTACAAATCATTTTTCTCGTCACCCAAACGTGCCACCGCGAGAAACCACCCCCAAAGCACCCCTCCAACAACAAAATTCTGTTTCTCATTGACGTCGACAACCAGCGGTAACATCATTACGTAACATTCCGTGTACTCGCCGTACGCCCACTAGTGCCATTGTCCACTTTCCATGTTTGCTTTTTTCGCCCCGCAAGCGTAACATTGCCCCCCGTTCCCGGACAAACGCCGAGCGGCGCGCTTTATTAGTAATGCAACACTTGGACAAAGTGCACTGCACTCGGCCGCATTGTACTCGCTATTTTAAATTCCTCTAACGGCCCCGACGATCCCGGCGGCGCGGCGAAAGTCTGCGTAACGAATAACATTTAACGTTAATTAATCCCAATATTTGTGCGCCGCGTCTGCCGTCAATATTTGGCCAGATGTGCCGGCCCGCGCGTAACCAAGATTACGCTCACCGGCGGCTCGACATTTTTTGCTCACACTTCGTCTACGCGCGAAAATTTTCCACGCGCAGCCCGCGGGACGAATAGTGTCGTCGGGTGAAATGCGAGGGCCGGCGTGTTACGTAAAGCGAATGAATAATTGGAATAATAAGTATGCGCGGACCGCTGAGGTGCTCGTCATTTCGTTGGAAACGAATGGACGGAGTTCGATGGTGGACTGTCGAAGGTGCAGACGGGAAGAAGGCAGGGAAATCGAAAATGTGGTGGAACGTATTGGTCGTGGGAGAAATTTGAGGGGGCGATAACGTTTCAGTGAAAGAGAGTTTGAGGAAACGATTATGTTTGACTGAAAAAAAGTTGTTTCATTGAATGAAAGAAAAGTGGATGAAACAATTATGTTTGACTGAAAGATAATTTAAAGAAGCATTTGTGTTTGATTGAAAGGTTGCGATTGTTGGTTGGACTGTCGAAGGTGCAGACGGGAAGAAGGCAGGGAAATCGAAAATGTGGTGGAAGGTATTGGTCGTGGGAGAAATTTGAGGGGGCGATAACGTTTCAGTGAAAGAGAGTTTGAGGAAACGATTATGTTTGACTGAAAAAAAGTTGTTTCATTGAATGAAAGAAAAGTGGATGAAACAATTATGTTTGACTGGAAGATAATTTGAAGAAGCATTTGTGTTTGATTGAAAAGTTGCGATTGTTGCGTAATGATGGATGAGATCTGCGGATTGTCTCAGTGGATGTCATTCAGAAACTATGAGAAATCGTTGATTGTGGCATTGGTGCCGCTAGAAGATGTAAAGTGTAAGAAATGCGGAATAATGGAAAAGTTCCGTTATTTTTCGTCATATGCCCGAAACTATTGAGAATATCTTAGTGCGATTTGCATTTTGCTTAGTCTGTTTGCATCCTCTTTACGTGAATAAACGGCCGAGATGATTGTAGAACCCTCATTTTTCGATTTCATGTCTGACGTAATTTTTCAATATTTTTTCACCTATTTTTGGCGATATCTGCGAAACTATTGCGAATTTTGCGATGTGGTTTGCATTTTTTCGAGTCTCTACCGACCCTCTTTCATTTCATATAGGTGAACAAGTCAAATGATTTACTTTCAGTTGGCAGTTGTTAAAAAACCCGTGTTTTTCTTATGTTTTTCTCGATTTTCTCATCTATTTTTTGTCATATCTCGGAAACTATTTCGAATTTTTCAGCGCGGTTGCAATTTTTCCAAGTCTCTTTGTACCCCCTTTCATCCGGCACAATTGTAAGTCGATCGGTAGAGTTTTAATTTTTGACCCTGTTTTCAAGCTCATTTTTCCCGATTTTTCCACTTTTTTGGCGATATCTCCGGAACTATTGCGAATTTCGGGGTGCGCCTTGCATTTTTCCGAGTCATTTCCGACCCTCTTTGATATGTTAAAAGGGCAAGAAAATCGGTGACCCATCATTTTTTTGGCAAAAATGGACAGGGGTATACCGTAAGATTTTGTCGATTTCTTCAAGCCCCTGTCCCGTTTAAACTGGCGATCGAAACCTATAACTAATATAGTGTTTCTTAAAACTCTTTGGATGCAGTTTCGCGTGGAACTAATCGCGATCAGCAATTTTGAAAAAATTTTTTTTGTGTTTTCTTAAAATCGTCATATCTCAGAAACTATGAAGAGTTCAGCGGGCGGAAAGTGGTCTATCTTCAGGGCAAATTACCCTCTATCAAATGGTATCGGTCCGAAACGAAATAAAAATTTGACATTTTTCGCCTATTTTTGGTCATAGGCCCTCAAAAGTTCGACGCGGTTCAATTCATTTAAAGATGCCTATACCGCATTATTTTCACTTAAATTCAAACTTAATTTGTGTTGTGACAGGAATCGAACAGAGTTTCTTTTTAAAGCAAAAATATCTGCAACTATACTTACACGGAAGATAACGTCATTAACACTAGATTGCCCAATCGCACCCATTTTGACTGTTTTTTTTGCGTCAAATATCTTTAAAAATTTGTTAGTGTTAACACGTTGATGCACAATTGGTCATCAGTGACCGGTGCAAAAGATTTTTCAAAATGCAAAATATAAATGGTTATATGAATTTTGTAAAAGCAATTGATATTGGAACGGCGCTTCCTCTTTTTATTTAACAACTGTATATATATATGTGTGTAATCATACTCTATATTTTATCGCATCGCGGTTCCAACATAGCAAGAAACGCTTGGCAGTCAAAGTGTTAAATAATCAAAATATATCTGTAATATTGCTAATCGTTTTATCGCTATCCATATTTCAGAGCTCAAATAATTAATTCTGTCAAAATAATATTAGGTGTACAACTTTGCTTCCGCCGTTTTTTTCCGAAATTCGAGGCTTTATTGTAAAAAACTGGTTATACGTTTATGATTCAAAGTATTGTCCATCGCTGGCCACTACTTTCTCCCATCTTTCGGGCAGCGTACGAATCCCGCGTTGAAAAAACTGGTCATCTTTTGAAGCGATCCACGAATCGATCAAATTTTTTACTTCTTCATAAGACCGGAAGTGCTGGTCAGCCAGGCCGTGTGCCATTGATCGAAACAAGTGATAGTCCGAGGGAGCAACGTCTGGAGAATACGGCGGGTGGGGTAGGACTTCCCATTTCAACGTTTCCAAGTATGTCTTGACCACTTTCGCAACATGGGGTCGAGCATTGTCGTGCTGTAAAATCACTTTATCATGTCTCTCGTTGTATTGCGGCCGTTTGTCTTTTAATGCTCGGCTCAAACGCATTAATTGCGTTCGATAACGATCGCCTGTGATTGTCTCAGTCGGTTTTAACAACTCATAATGCACTACGCCGAGATGGTCCCACCAAATACAGAGCATGACCTTGGAACCGTGAATATTCGGTTTGCCGTCGACGTGGAAGCATGGACGGGATATCCCCATGATTTTCTGCGCTTGGGATTATCGTAATGAACCCATTTTTCGTCCCCAGTCACAATGCGATGCAGAAATCCTTTCCGTCTTTGCCTTGCAAGCAGCTGTTCACAAGCAAACAAACGCCGTTCAACATCTCTCGGCTTCAACTCGTACGGCACCCAATTTCCTTGTTTCTGAATCATTCCCATGATTTTCAGGCGTTTTGAAATGGCTTGTTGCGTCACTCCCAATGATACTGCCAATTCTTGTTGCGTTTGACACGAGTCTTGATCAAGTAATGCCTCCAATTCTGCATCTTCGAAAACCTTCTCTCTTCCACCGCCTTGCCGGTCTTCGACGTCAAAATCACCGTTCTTGAAGCGTTGAAACCACTCTCGGCACGTTCTTTCACTAATAGCGGCCTCACCATAGGTATTTGAGAGCATTCGATGAGCCTCAGCCGCAGATTTCTTCATATTAAAGCAGAAAATTAAAACCTCCCGCAAATGACGAGAATTTTGCTCGTAAGCTGACATGTTTAATCGAGAATGACTTTATGATGCAGACACAAATCGACTAATATTTCGATGGCGTTATGTTTACAAATGCCTAAGTTCATTGTATGACATCTACGATCTATTTATTTCGACTACCACTTACCGCTACAGCCATCTATTGCAAAACGGCGGAAGCAAAGTTGTACACCTAATAAAACTGTGTGATATCTCGTTATCTGCCTCGAACGACAGAATATGCAAGACGATAGATCTCCTCAGTGGCCCAGAATGACGAAATACGCAAGACGATATATCTCGTCAATGGCCCCGAACGACGAAATAGCAATGACGAGATATCTCGTCATCCGTCCGCAATGTGTTAAGCGGAAACGGAATTGCTAAAATTTGTTCGTCCACCGCTCGCGTACCTGTACATATGTGAAATTATGTAGGAGCCCAAGTTTGCAGAACCGGTTGCGTCTTTGCAGGCGTCGGGTCGCTCCGGTAAAAGTAGGACTGTCTTCCTTTTACGTAACGGATGCACATAAAACCACAAAAGTTGTAATTCTTTTATGCCTCTCACACGATACCAATAGGAGCATATCTAATTTGATGCTGATTAGTTGCCCTAACGATTTGTCATTGATGCAACGGACACGCCTTAGCGCGTTGAACGGAAAATTACAGTACGTTGGCCGCTTTTCATCGCTTAAGACGAACGCAGCTCGGTAAAACCAGAAAAGAAATCGATTCTCGGCCAAATGCACCAACACACGCGCGCGAGAAATTTCTCCGGCCGTTCTGGCCACATCCATATTCGCATGCCATGCATCCGGTTTGAAGTTAAAAATTCACAGTAAGCAGAAACGGTTAAGCGGCACAACGTTGTAATCCAGTATAGTGCGTAGAAACCTAATTATACTGCGGTATAATACGTTAATGTGTGAGCATAATGCAAGTAGTTAGTTCAGATTCAGTAACAATACGATGATATCTAGACTTGAAAGGTAATAAAGCTATAAAACTTGAACCGTGAAATATTCTGCTGCTAAATTCGTTTCCCTATGAATTTAAAAGATTTTTTTTAACATAAGTAGACGTGGGTCTCTTTGATTTGTTATTATTATTTTTTTTCTGGATTGCGTGGAATGGATAGATTTTGTGCAGTTACACTATCACACATTTCGCAAAATGGAATTTTTCTAGACTATGTCCAAACGAACATTTCTCCAAATTGTCCAGAGCGGAAAAATGCTGTGCTGTTACATCTTCATACATTCTGTTAAACGATTTTTTTCCAATTTATGCAGGTAAAATACTTTCCGTGCCGTTACACTTTCATTTATTCTACAACATGGATTTTTTTTATATGAGCCGTTTGTTTTGAAAGTGACCTAACTCCATTTCTACTTAAATTTTTCTTATTTACTAGTAATAATGGCGGAAAGTAGCGATGAAGGTAATTTTCATTAATTAGTTAACAAGTTAACCTCAGTTTTTGGACAATTGCGTTAGTTGAATAACCAGTAGGTTTAATTAATGTCGTATCCATATGTTTCACCATCCATATATGACCATATGGGCGATTATATCAACCCTAGCATGCATTTTTGTCGTTTTCTTCTATTTTTAGATTATATGAATATTTTAAAACATGGTTTTAACGAGGAAATACTCTTTCTTAGTTTTGATCTATTAATAACAAAAAAATTTACCCCGATCGTTACGAGCGGATTATATAAACATTTTCACATCGTTTTACATCATGCTCTTTGACATTTTTTTTGATCTATTAATAACCAAAAAATTCTCTAAATTTTTTATTTAAGATTATATAAACATTTTAAAACATCGTTTTAACAAGGAAATATTCTTTCTTAGTTTTGATCTATAATAACAAAAAAAAAAATTTCTTTTATTTAAGATTATATAAACATTTTAAAACATCGTTTGTGAAATACTCTTTCTTAGTTTTCTCTATTAATAACAAAAAAAATTTTTTTATTTAAGATTATATAAACATTTTAAAACATCGACCTCTTTACCAAAAAATACCACTGTCTCACTCCCATAGTTTGTCTGAAAATAACAAAAAAAATTTCTTTTATTTAAGATTATATAAACATTTTAAAACATCGTTTTAACAAGGAAATACTCTTTCTTAGTATTGATCTATTAATAACAAAAAAAAATTTTCTTCTATTTAAGATTATATAAACATTTTAAAACATCGTTTTAACAAAAAATATTCTGTCTCTTAGTTTTGTCTAGAAAACAAAACATATCTTTTATTGTCGATTATATAAACATTTTAAAACATCGTTTTAACAAGGAAATACTCTTTCTTAGTTTTGATCTATTAATAACAAAAAAAAATTTCTTTTATTTAAGATTATATAAACATTTTAAAACATCGTTTTAACAAGGAAATATTCTTTCTTAGTTTTGATCTATTAATAACAAAAAAAAAAACTTTTTATTTAAGATTATATAAACATTTTAAACATCGTTTTAACAAGTTTTATCAAATATTCTTTCTTATTTTCATCTATTTTTTTAAAAAAAAAATTTCGGTTTTTTATTTAAGATTATATCATTTTAAAACAATGCGTTTTAACAAGGAAATACTCTTATCTTAGTTTTGATCTATTAATAATTATTTTCATTGCGTCTTTTGATGTAGTGATTATATTCGATTTTTAAAACATCGTTTTAACGGTTTTATTATTTTGATGTACTGATTCTTAGTTTTGATCTATTAATAACAAAAAAAAATTTCTTTTATTTAAGATTATATAAACATTTTAAAACATCGTTTTAACAAGGAAATACTCTTTCTTAGTTTTGATCTATTAATAACAAAAAAAAATTTTCTTCTATTTAAGATTATATTACGGTTTTAAATTATTTTGAACAAGTGATTATTTCAGTTTGATTACTTTTGCATGTTAATAACAAAAAAAATTTTTATCTATTTAAGATTATATTATTTTCATCGCTTATTTTGATGTTGTGATTATTTAGTTTTGATCTATTAATGTAGTTTTTATTTCGGTTTTATTATTTTGATTATGATAAGTTGATTACTTTAATGCATGTTTAGGGCGGTTTTATTATCTTGATGTAGTGATTATTTACAAAAAAAAATTTTATTATTTCGATGCAGTGTTTAGTCGGTTTTATCATTTTTATCTATTTATTTCGGTTTATTATTTTCATCTGCTTATTTTTATGTAAAAATTATTTCGGTTTGATTTAATGATTATATAAACGGTTTTATTATTTTGATGTAGTGATTATTTCGGTTTGATTTCTTCATTGCAGTATTTAGTCGGTTTTATCTATTTCTTTCGATTTATTATTTTCATCTGCTTATTTTGATTTTTATTTCGGTTTGATTATTTCATCATGCAACATGACGGTTTTATTATTTTGATGTAATGATTATTACGGTTTTATTGCTTCTTTTAAGTGTTTAGTTCGTTTTTATCATTTTTATCTATTTATTTCGTTTTATTATTTTCATCTGCTTATTTTGATGTAGTGTTTATTTCGTTTGATTAAATGCACTTTAAACGGTTTTATAATTTTTATCTATTTATTTCGGTTTATTATTTTCGTGCTTATTTTGATGTAGTGATTATTTCGGTTTGATTACTTCAGATGCAGTGTTTAGTCGGTTTTATCATTTTTATCTATTTATTTCGGTTTATTATTTTCATCTGCTTATTTTTAGGTAGTGGTTATTACGGTTTTATTATTTTGATGTAGTGATTATTTCAGTTTGATTACTTCAATGCAGTGTTTAGGTCGGTTTTATAATCTTTATCTATTTATTTCGGTTTATTATTTTCATCTGCTTATTTTAATGTAGTGATTATTTCGGCTTAATTACTTCAATGCAGTGTTTATCTCGGTTTTATTATTTTGATGTAGTGATTATTTCGGTTTGATTACTTCATGATGCAGAAGATTTAGGGCGGTTTTATCTATTTTGATGTTTATTATTTTCATCTGCTTATTTTGATGTAGTGTTTATTTCAGTTTGATTATTTCAATGCAATGTTTAGGTCCGTTTTATAATTTTTATCTATTTATTTCGGTTTATTATTTTCATCTGCTTATTTTAATGTAGTGATTATTTCGGCTTGATTACTTCAATGCAGTGTTTATTTCGGTTTTATTATTTTGATGTAGTGATTATTTCGGTTTGATTACTTCATTGCAGTATTTAGTCGGTTTTATCTAATGGTTATTTCGATTTTATTATTTCGATGTAGTGATTATTTTGGTTTTATTACTTCAATGCAGTGTTTAGGTCGGTTTTATCATATTTTATCATATTTATCATTTTTATCTATTTATTTCGGTTTATTATTTTCATCTGCTTATTTTGATGTAGTGATTATTTCAATTTTATTATTTTGATATAGTGATTATTTCGGTTTTATAATTTTTATCTATTTATTTCGGTTTATTATTTGCATCTGCTTATTTTGATGCAGTAATTATTTCGGTTTGATTACTTCAATGCAGTGTTTAGGTCGGTTTTATAATTTTTATCTATTTATTTCGGTTTATTATTTTCATCTGCTTATTTTGATGTAGTGATTATTTCGGTTTGATTACTTCGATGCAGTGTTTAGGTCGGTTTTATAATTTTTATCTATTTATTTCGGTTTATTATTTTCATCTGCTTATTTTGATGTAGTGATTATTTCGGTTTGATTACTTCGATGCAGTGTTTATTTCGGTTTTATTATTTTGATGTAGTGATTATTTCAGTTTGATTACTTCAATGCAATGTTTAGGTCGGTTTTATTATTTTGATGTAGTGATTATTTCGGTTTGATTACTTCAATGCAGTGTTTAGGTCGGTTTTATAATTTTTATCTATTTATTTCGGTTTATTATTTTCATCTGCTTATTTTGATGTAGTGATTATTTCGGTTTGATTACTTCAATGCAGTGTTTATTTCGGTTTTATTATTTTGATGTAGTGATTATTTCAGTTTGATTACTTCAATGCAATGTTTAGGTCGGTTTTATAATTTTTATCTATTTATTTCGGTTTATTATTTTCATCTGCTTATTTTAATGTAGTGATTATTTCGGCTTGATTATTTCAATGCACGTGTTTATTTCGTTTTATTATTTTGATCTATGATTATTTCGGTTGATTATTTTCATTGCAGTATTTTAGTCGGTTTTATCTAACTTAACAAGCGGTTTATTTTTTCATTATTATTTTGATGTAGTGTTTATTTCGGTTTGATTATTTCAATGCAGTGTTTAGGTCGGTTTTATAATCTTTATCTATTTATTTCGGTTTATTATTTTCATCTGCTTATTTTAATGTAGTGATTATTTCGGCTTGATTACTTCAATGCAGTGCTTATTTCGGTTTTATTATTTTGATGTAGTGATTATTTCGGTTTGATTACTTCATTGCAGTATTTAGTCGGTTTTATCTATTTCTTTCGGTTTATTATTTTCATCTGCTTATTTTGATGTAGTGTTTATTTCGGTTTGATTATTTCAATGCAGTGTTTAGGTCCATTTTATAATTTTTATCTATTTATTTCCGTTTATTATTTTCATCTGCTTATTTTGATGTTGTGATTATTTCGGTTTGATTACTTCAATGCAGTGTTTAGGTCGGTTTTATAATTTTTATCTATTTATTTCGGTTTATTATTTTCATCTGCCTATTTTGATGTAGTGATTATTTCGGTTGGATTACTTCAATGCAGTGTTGATTTCGGTTTTACCATTTTTATCTATTTACTTCGGTTTATTATTTTCATCTGTTTATTTCAATTTTATTATATTTATCTATTTACTTCGGCTTTATTCGTTTTATCTATTTTTATTATGTTTATCTATTTATTTTCTGCTACCCACTTCAACGAATTTTATTGCGACGTCCCTGTTGGAAGTGTGCGGACAGAAAATGTGTTCTGTTAAAAAAGGGAGGGTAACGGCAACCAGAAAAATTCCGAGTGACCTTTAGTCGCGCTTTACAGTTTCAGTTTTAATTTCCGTGTTAGCCTCCGGTTAAACTTACTTTAACTTTCAGTTGTAAATTCAGTTTTCGTAGTAACGTGACTGTAACACTTTTATTGTGCGCATGATAAAAAAATTACGGATTTAATCCAAACGGGACGGAATTTATTTTTTTGATGTTCCTGACAGGAAGGTATAGAAAATTGCTGTATGAAAAAGTTACCTTTTTGTTATTGTTATCTTTAGCCAAGATATGGGCGCTGTAGACTGTTTCTGAGCACAAGCCCAAGTGTTGCATTACATATATTAACCCTACGCTTTCCATACTACTCAATAAACAGTCATATAGTTATATTTCCGCAAAATTCAACACGTCGCAGCGACTCGTTGCTGAAAACCAGTTCTTGACTCTCATCAATTTTCTTTCATACATTCGCATTCATACATTCCACAATACGTAACTCTAACTTAACAAGCACATTTAATTTTTTACAACATTATCTAATAAGTCATGAGGTTGCATTTCACGAATTTCAACACACCATAGCGACTCATTGCCGAAAAACAATACTTGACGTTTATAATTTCTGATCGCGTTCCTACCGAATCACATCGTCTGTTGCCTTAACCCTTCTTTGCATGATGGTGAAAATTTCCATCATAACATTGAATGCCCAATAATTATAAAAAAGAACAAATGCACTTTGATCTAACTTTGCATGATGATGGAAATTTCCATCATATTGTTTTTTGCTAAATTTATACTATAAATATATACTAAGATTTTTTTAACCATTTTTCCTTTAAAACAATGAACATGAATTATATCACCTTGATTTATTTCACCAATAAAGAAAAAATCATGCAAAGAAGGGTTAAATATTAAGTACCGAATTAATCGGTAATTGTTACCCTTTTGGTCATTTTACTAATTTTACGATGATTTGATCATTTTACATCAGTTAATTTACATCATTATCAAATATCACCTATCAAATGTTTAATTTGCGATTAATGTTGATATTTGGTAATGATGTCAAATGACCAAATATCAAGTATCGGATATTTAATGCGGGCTTCCGAGTTTAATGAGGTAATTAAATAGTAGTAAAGATAGTTAACCGCAAACTAGGCTCTTTTCCCTAAATTCTAAACCCTTGAGCCTGATGCCAAAATAATAAATAAAAGACATAAGAAAGAAAATAAATTAATTGCGAGTATACTAGATGATGCTAGATTAAAATTGCATGCAAAGAAGGGTTAATCCCGCTTGTGGAAAAGCATCGTCCCTGTCATTATGATGTACACCCCGTGTAAAGGGTGTTTATTGTATGTTTATATGTAAATTTGCTCTTACGAGGAAGCCGAATGAAAGAGTGAAAGATTGAGGAACAGGATCGAACCTGGTGGGTGCAAAAGTGAGAAGGAGTATCCTAGACTTGAGACTCGGAAGATTCTGCTGCACGTAGTGATGGGATGAAGACGAGTATCCATTCTTTTGATACCGTTACGATTTCTGGTGTTGATGCGGTTTTTGCGTTCGATCGATTTCTTTTTTCAGATTAACGTTCGCAAAACGTTCGTGAATTTCTTTTGTACTCTTCCAAAAATTCGCTTTATACTGCACGATACTAAACATTGATTGTCGAAAAGATTAATCAATGGCTTGTAAACAAAGAATGAATTGACTGATTGAAATGAACCTTCAAAGATAAGAAAGTGGACAAAAATGGGTTTGGCGTGTCAATCGTTGTTTATATATCAGTCTTTTCTGGAGCATAGATGTTAAGTGAGAATTATGGGTGCCGATGATTTAAGTGTTAGTGACGTGTGAAATTGATGGTTGTATATGAATCCTCACTGAATGATGGTTAAGGATAGCTGTGAATTATTGATACCTACAACTTGAATATCAATCAAAAATATCTCTAATTATTATTTACTAAAATATAATACATCAATTATTTTAACGCGCTTACGGATGTTTGAAAATGATTGATATTATTTTCTAATCAATCAGCAAAGATATTCAAAATTAGTATCAATTATTTTTAAAACAATTATATTAAAGATTAGGGCTTATACATGAATCCTTTCTACTGTATGTGTACGGAAGTTTCATACTTGTTGATGTCTATGACCTTAGAAGCAAACATTCACCGACCTGACACCGTTTCCACTTGTAGCATCATAATTTCCCTTCTCTTCCTGCAACAAACTGTGCACATTCATTACGTTACTTCAATCATAACGCGTATTATTTCACACAACTTCTCGAAAGTCTACCTGTTATATCTCTCACTTCACTAATTACATTCATGCAACACCTGGATCTGTCAGCAAACAACTCGACAAGCTACCAGCTTATTATTTAGATCTTATTGCTTTATTTATTAGTTATTTCGTGTATATTACGCCTTATCGCCTCACCGAATCAACATGTTCCTGTTTTATCTCACAGAGTAGCAATTACATTCACGCGATACCCAACCCCGTCGACAAACAACTTTGCAACACATCTAATTCATTACTATTGATACGTATCTTATTATTTCACCTATTACATCTCAATAAATCAAAACAGAAAATTATTCTATTTATCGGGCATTTCAATAAATCATTACATTTCTATTATTATTATAATCTATTACATTTCAATATATCAAAACAGAAAATTATTCTATTTATCGTGCACTTCTTATCACACGCAATTATAATTTCTTTTATCATTCAATTCCCGTATATGGCTTCTTAACACGTTTGTTATAGATGTTATGTATCTGTGATATACCGAGTATGAGTATTTCATTATTTACTCGTTAAAATCATTATTCCATCAAAATGAAAAAGTACACTATCGTTATTTTATTTATCAAAATTATTATTTTTTATCGTGTGCATCTCATTTCGTTAAAATGCAGTGTCAGGGAAACAAATGATATGTGAATGGTAAATAGAACAATGGAACTATACTCTATAACTACGACTTTGAAAGATGATATTTTATCAATTATACATAAAAAAATTATTGCACAGTATTTATGGATGTTATCGAAACTTTTGCCACCAAAACAAACAAATTACTTCTACATCGGGAACCAGTGTGACCCCGCAATATATCGACATAACAAAAAAAAAATACATTATATATAAATATTTCATATCTAAATAAAATATTTCATTAATAGCGTAATCTAATTATAGATACAATATAACAAAAAAATACATTATATATAAATATTTCATCTCTAAATAAAATATTTCATTAATAACATAATGTAGTTATAATGCTTGCAAATAATAAAAGGTGTCAATAAGCGATCGTTTCAGTCCCATCGCTAGCCGTACTAAATAAAATATTTCATTAATAGCGCAATGTAGTTATAATATTTGCAAATAATAAAACTCCCTAGGTACCAGAGACTTTTGCCACGGACACAAGCAAATGACTTCTATACCGGAAATCACTGTGTTCCTGAATCGTGTCGATGTGACAAAAAATAACAGTATATTGCATTCAAACAAAATATTCCATTAATCGCACAATATATACCTAATACTTGAAAACAGTAAAACGACATAATCGCAAATGTCAGAACTACATTACGCTATTTCACATTAACCGTATATTACGTACAAACAAAATATTCCATTAATAGCACAATATATACCTAATACTTGCAAACAGTAAATCGACATCATCGCAAATATCAGAACTACATTACGCTATTTCACATTAACAGTATATTACATATTCACATAATTATTCACAATAACAGTATATTACATTCAAACAAAATATTCCATTAATCGCACAATATATACCTAATACTTGCAAACAGTAAAACGACATAATCGCAAATATCACAACTATATTACGCTATTTCCGAAGTACTCGTCATCGCCTAAACATTCGGAAATGGTTAAAAGTGGAAAATACTGATCGCGGTTTGCATTTTCCACCGTCAACGAAAATTGTCTCGGAGCACAAGGTGTCAATAAGCGATAGTTTCACTCCCATCGCTAGCCGTACTAAATAAAATATTTCATTAATAGCGCAATGTAGTTATAATACTTGCAAATAATAAAACTCAGTAAATTATCTATATTAAATATGTATACAATGTATATAATAATAATAATATAATTAAATATATAAGTAATAACAATATAAAATAATATATAATAATAATGTATGTAATAAGAAAACAGTAATTTACATACAAACCAAATATTTCATTAATCGCACGATATATACCTAATACTTGTAAACAGTAAATCGACATAACCGCAGATATCAGAACTACATTACGCTATTTCCGAAATACTCGCCATTGCCAAAACATTTGGAAATGGTTAAAAGTGGTAAATACTAATCACCGAAAATTGATCATCAACGAAAATTGTCTCGATACGCAAGGTGTCAATAAGCGATCGTTTCAGTCCCATCGCTAGGTATTTTACATACAAACAAAATATTTAATTAATCGCACAATATATACCTAATACTTGCAAAAAGTAAATCGACATAATCGCAAATATCAGAACTACATTACGCTATTTCCGAAATACTCGCCATTGCCTAAACATTTGGAAATGCTTAAAAGTGGAAAATCCTGATCACCGAAAATTGATCACCAACGAAAATTGTCTGGGTGCGCAAGGTGTCAATAAGCGATGTACCTAATATATACTAATAATATGCCTAATATATATACCTAATACTTGCAAAAAGTAAAACGACATAATCGCAAATATCAGAACTACATTACGCTATTTCCGAAGTACTCGCCATCGCCTAAACATTCGGAAATGGTTAAAAGTGGAAAATGCTAATCGCGGTCTGCATTTACTGCCGTCAACGAAAATTGTCACGGTACACAAGGTATCAATAAGCGATCGTTTCAGTCCCATCGCTAGGTATTTTACATACAAACAAAATACTTACTTAATCGCACAATATATACCTAATACTTGCAAAAAGTAAAACGACATAATCGCAAATATCACAACTACATTACGCTATTTTCGAAATTGTTCCCATTGCCTAAACATTCGGAAATGGTTAAAAGTGGAAAATATTGATGGCGGTCTGCATTTATCGCCGTCAACAAAAATTGTCTCGATACGCAAGGTGTCAATAAGCGATCGTTTCAGTCCCATCTTTGCGGTATTTTGAACAAACAAAATATTTAATTAATCGCTGAATATATAGTGTGTGTGATTGGCAGCGTGTTTATTGTGGAACTGATTTTTTCTCATTTTTCGTTTAGGCGCGTAAATTCACGAAATGCGACTGTGTGTAAATGAAACTGCACTTGCGTTTCAGACGTTTTGGTAAAACTCGTTGAAAAGTGTGTGGAAGCTCGTAAATATCGGATCATTTATGAAGTTGCGGGTATCAAAGTTAATATTACTGGTTCGTAATTTCGCTTGCATTTGGGAGGTTTTATGTAAAGATCGTTGAAAAAGTATGTGAGGGTCCGATGATTTTGGGTCATTTATAAACTTGCAAGGGTTAAAGTTGACACTGCTGGATTAACAGAGGTTTAGTGTAGATTCCGAAGGATTGGCAGCGTGTTTAATGTGGAACTGATTTTCTCTCATTTTCCGTTTAGACGCGTATATTTGCGAAATGCAACTGGGTGTAAATAAAAGGCAATGAACAGGAAATATCGCTTGCATGTGCGAGGTTTTATGTAAAGATCGTTGAAAAAGTATGCGAGGGTCCGTTGATTTTGTGTCATTTATAAAGTTGCGAGTGTTAAAGTTGACACTGCTTGTTTAATAGAGGTTTAGGGTAGATTCCGAGGGATTTGCAGCGTGTTTGATGTGGAATAGATTATATCTCATTTTCGGTTTAGGCGCGTAAATTCATGAAATGCGACTGTGTGTAAATGAAAGGCAATGAACAGGAAACTGCACTTGCGTTACAAACGTTTTGATAAAATTCGTTGAAAGTGTGTGGAAGCTTGGTAATATCGGATCATTTATGAAGTTGCGGGTGTCAAAGTTGACATTACTGGTTTAACAGAGGTTTAGTGTAGATTCCGAAGGATTGGCAGCGTGTTTAATGTGGAACTGATTTTCTCTCATTTTCCGTTTAGACGCGTAAATTCGCGAAATGCAACTGGGTGTAAATGAAAGGCAATGAACAGGAAATATCGCTTGCATGTGGGAGGTTTTATGTAAAGATCGTTGAAAAAGTATGTGAGGGTCCGTTGATTTTGTGTCATTTATAAAGTTGCGAGTGTTAAAGTTGACACTGCTTGTTTAATAGAGGTTTAGTGTAGATTCCGAGGGATTTGCAGCGTGTTTGATGTGGAATAGATTATTTCTCATTTTCGGTTTAGGCGCGTAAATTCATGAAATGCGACTGTGTGTAAATGAAAGGCAATGAACAGGAAACTGCACTTGCGTTACAGACGTTTTGGTAAAATTCGTTGAAAGTGTGTGGAAGCTTGGTAATATCGGATCATTTATGAAGTTGCGGGTGTCAAAGTTGACATTACTGGTTCAGCAGAGGTTTAGTGTAGATTCCGAGGAATTGGCAGCGTGTTTAATGTGGAATTGATTTTCGTCCATTTTCTATTTAGGTGCGTAAATTCAGGGAATGCGACTGTGTATAAATGAAAGGCAATGAGCAGGAAACTGCACTTGCGTTTCAGACGTTTTAGAAAAACTCGTTGAAAGTGTGTGGAAGCTCGTGAATATCGGATCATTTATGAAGTTGCATTTGGGAGGTGTCAAGATCTTGACGATGATTTTGGGTTATTTATGGTTCAGTGTTAAAGTTGACACTGCTGGTTTTAGTGTAGATTCCGAGGGACTGGCAGCGTGTTTGATGTGGAATTGATTTTCGTCCATTTTCCATTTAGGTGCGTAAATTCACGAAACGCGACTGTGTATAAAAGAAAGGCAATGAATAGGAAATTTCGCTTACGTTTGGGAGGTTTTATGTAAAGATCGTTGAAAAAGTATGTGAGGGTCCGTTGATTTTGTGTCATTCATAAAGTGGCGAGTGTTAAAGTTGACACTGCTTAATAGAGGTTTAGTGCAGATTCCGAAGGATTGGCATCGTGTTCAACGCGGAACTGATTTTCTTTCATTTTCAATTTAGGTGCGTAAATTCACGAAACGCGACTGTGTATAAAAGAAAGGCAATGAACAGGAAATTTCGCTTACGTTTGGGAGGTTTTATGTAAAGATCGTTGAAAAAGTATGTGAGGGTCCGTTGATGTTGTGTCATTTATAAAGTTGCGAGTATTAAAGTTGACATTACTGGTTCAGTAGAGGTTTAGTGTAGATTTCGAGGGATTGGCAGCGTGTTCAATGCGGAACTGATTTTCTTTCATTTTCAATTTAGGTGCGTAAATTCACGAAATGCGACTGTGTATAAATGCAAGCCAATAAACAGGAAATTTTGCTTGCGTTTGGGAGGTTTTATGTAAAGATCGTTGAAAAAGTATGTGAGGGTCCGATGATTTTGGGTCATTTATAAAGTTGCAAGTGTTAAAGTTGACACTGCTGGTTTAACAGAGGTTTAGTGTAGATTCCGAAGGATTGGCAGCGTGTTCAATGCGGAACTGATTTTCTTTCATTTTCAATTTAGGTGCGTAAATTCACGAAACGCGACTGTGTATAAAAGAAAGGCAATGAATAGGAAATTTCGCTTACGTTTGGGAGGTTTTATGTAAAGATCGTTGAAAAAGTATGTGAGGGTCCGTTGATTTTGTGTCATTTATAAAGTTGCGAGTGTTAAAGTTGACACTGCTTGTTTAATAGAGGTTTAGTGTAGATTCCGAGGGATTGGCATCGTGTTTAATGCGGAACTGATTTTCTTTCATTTTCCGTTTAGGTGCGTAAATTCACGAAATGCGACTGTGTATAAATGAAAGGGAATGAACAGGAAATTTTGCCTGCATTTGGGAGGTTTTATGTAAAGATCGTTGAAAAAGTATGTGAGGGTCCGATGAATTGGGTCATTTATAAAGTTGAAAGTGTTAAAGTTGACACTGCTGGTTTAACAGAGGTTTAGTGTAGATTCCGAAGGATTGGCAGCGTGTTTAGTGTGGAACTGATTTTCTCTCATTTTCCGTTTAGACGCGTAAATTCGCGAAATGCGACTGTGTGTAAATGAAAGGCAATGAACAGGAAATCGCTTACGTTTGGGAGGTTTTATGTAAAGATCGTTGAAAAAGTATGTGAGGGTCCGTTGATGTTGTGTCATTTATAAAGTTGCGAGTATTAAAGTTGACATTACTGGTTTAGAGGTTTAGTGTAGATTCTCGAGGGATTGGCATCGTGTTCAAAAGTGTTTTTCTTTCATTAAAAATTTAAATGCGTAAATTTTACAATTGCAATATTATATCATAAACAGGAATATTATTATATTTTGGGAGGTAAAAGATCTTCTTTAAAAAAAACTGCGGCACCCGTTGAAGTTGTGTCATTTATAAATTTGCGTGGCAGTCAATGGGTTAATAGAGGTTTAGTGTAGATTCCAAGGGCTTTGCAGCGTGTTTGATGTGGAATAGATTATTTCTCATTTTCGGTTTAGGCACGTAAATTCATAAAATGCGACTGTGTGTAAATGAAAGGCAATGAACAGGAAACTGCACTTGCGTTACAGACGTTTTGGTAAAATTCGTTGAAAGTATGTGGAAGCTCGTAAATATCGGATCATTTATGAAGTTGCGGGTGTCAAACTTGACATTACTGGTTCAGCAGAGGTTTAGTGTAGATTCCGAGGGATTGGCAGCGTGTTCAATGCGGAACTGATTTTCTCTCAGTTTCCGTTTAGGTGCGTAAATTCACGAAATGCGACTGTGTGTAAATGAAAGGCAATAAACAGGAAATTTCGCTTACGTTTGGGAGGTTTTATGTAAAGATCGTTGAAAAAGTATGTGAGGGTCCGTTGATTTTGTGTCATTTATAAAGTTGCGAGTGTTAAAGTTGACACTGCTGGTTTAATAGAGGTTTAGTGCAGATTCCGAGGGATTGGCAGCGTGTTCAACGCGGAACTGATTTTCTTTCATTTTCAATTTAGGTGCGTAAATTCACGAAATGCGACTGTGTGTAAATGAAAGGCAATAAACAGGAAATTTCGCTTACGTTTGGGAGGTTTTATGTAAAGATCGTTGAAAGAGTATGTGAGGGTCCGTTGATTTTGTGTCATTCATAAAGTTGCGAATGTTAAAGTTGACACTGCTGGTTTAATAGCGATTGACAGCGTATTCAACACGTTAAACGCGGAGCCGATTTAAATAAATTTTCTATTTAGGCGGTGCGTAAATGCAGAAAATGCATCTGTTATATAAATAAATGGCAATGATCAGAAGATTCCATTTGCGTTTAAAAAAGTTAAAAAAGTATGTAGACATGTTCTAATACTGTGTCTCAAAGTGAACACTCACGTTTAATCGGAATGTTCAGTGCAAATTACCAGGAGTTGACAGCGTGCTAATCGTTACACGTGGAGCCGAGTTTATTTAATTTACCGTTTGGGTGCGTAAATACGAAAAACGCGGCTGTGTAAATAAAAGACGAGTAATAGAAAATCTCAGTTGCGTTTAAGACATTTCAGAAAAATTCTGTGAAATATGTGTAGAAATTTGTTAACATTGCACGACTTATAGTGTCATCGATCAAAGTAAACACTGCTGTTTAAACGGAAAGTTTTTTGGGATCTGATAGTGGGTAGCAAAAAAAGTTACTTTTTGGTTGAAAATTTTACAATTTTTTTTTTATGTGAGCTCTACATGTTTCAATATCCTGTGTACCCTCACCAAAACTCTGCAATAGTTAAAATTTTGTTAATGGTATATGTACGTGTGTTATTCAAATTATAGTAAAATATGAAACGTGTGTTTTTTGAATACAGTAAAACATAAAACCTTACTAATGTAGTAAAAAAAAATTATTTAAAGAAAAAATTTTTTCAGCACACATCCATTTTTGTAGACTCTTGAAAGTTTCCCACAAAAATATTGAGTTACGGTAATAAAGTTGTATTGCCAGCATTTTCAACCAAAATTAATTAAATTAAATCATATTTTATATTATATAACTTATGTAAATGAAATCGATAACCAGCGCTTGAGCGTCTATATACGTTTATAGTGTTTCATAAAAGTGACTGAACCAAGAACTTTTCTGAAAAGTGACTGACAGTGGCGTCGCCGGAATTAAATCTGCCGAACGGGTGCAATCCAGATCTTATTAAGGCAGAAGACAAGTTGGTGAGTGACATTTTTAAACCGTGCCTGTCGAACAAACAAATTTTTAAGCAGTCGTTACAAATGTTATGTCTCTACATCTTTCGTAATTTTCCGCATCAGTGTCATCCACAGTTTTCTTCCGTGTAAATAAGATTGTCAGTAATATTACGGAGAAATAATGAATCCATTACTAAATGAGTTAAATACGCAAATCAAGTTTATTTCAATTTTCTTCGTTGCCTTGATTTGAATGAATTATCGATAATGTCTTTCCTCAACATCTTCCATAATTTTTCTCTTTAACATCTTTCATAATTTCTCTCTACGACGTACACCATAATTCTTTCCTCATCTTCTAATATTTCTTTCCACAACGTCTTCAATCATTTCGTCCTCAACACCGCTCGTAATTTTACTTTCCCAAGTTCTCCCATATTTTTTTTCCTTAGGATCTTTCATAATTTTCTTTCTCAACGTCATTCGTAATTTCGTTCTTCAAAGTTTCCTACAATTTTCTTCCTTACCGTCTTCCATACTTTTCTTCTTTAACATTTTTCATAATTTTCTTCCTCAATATCTTCCAAAACTTTTTCCTTACCATATTACATGACATCGTTCCTCAACTTCTTCCATAATTTCCTTCTCGATGCCCTCTGCTACTTTTTCCTTACTATATTCCATAATATATCGTTCTTCAACTTCTTTCATAATTTTCTTCCGCGTCTTCAGTAACTTCGTTCATCAGCGTCTTCCCCAATTTTCTCTTTAACTTCTTTCATAATTTCTCTCTACGACGTATTCCATAACTCTTTCCTCATCTTCCAATATTTCTTTCCACAACGTCTTCAATCATTTCCGTCATCAACACCGCTCATAATTTTACTTTCCCAAGTTCTCCCATATTTTTTTTCCTTAGGATCTTTCATAATTTTCTTTCTCAACGTCATTCGTAATTTCGTTCTTCAAAGTTTCCTACAATTTTCTTCCTTACCGTCTTCCATACTTTTCTTCTTTAACATTTTTCATAATTTTCTTCCTCAATATCTTCCAAAACTTTTTCCTTACCATATTACATGACATCGTTCCTCAACTTCTTCCATAATTTCCTTCTCGATGCCCTCCACAACTTTTTCGTTACTATATTCCATAATATATCGTTCCTAAACTTCTTTCATAATTTTCTTCCACGTCTTCAGTAACTTCGTTCATCAGCGTCTTCCCCAATTTTCTCTTTAACTTCTTTCATAATTTCTCTCTATGACGTATTCCATAACTCTTTCCTCATGTTCCAATATTTCTTTCCACAACGTCTTCAATCATTTCTGTCATCAACACCGCTCATAATTTTACTTTCCCAAGTTCTCCCATATTTTTTTTTCCTTAGGATCTTTCATAATTTTCTTTCTCAACGTCATTCGTAATTTCGTTCTTCAAAGTTTCCTACAATTTTCTTCCTTACCGTCTTCCATACTTTTCTTCTTTAACATTTTTCATAATTTTCTTCCTCAATATCTTCCAAAACTTTTTCCTTACCATATTACATGACATCGTTCCTCAACTTCTTCCATCATTTCCTTCTCGATGCCCTCCGCAACTTTTTCGTTACTATATTCCATAATATATCGTTCCTAAACTTCTTTCATAATTTTCTTCCACGTCTTCAGTAACTTCGTTCATCAGCGTCTTCCCCAATTTTCTCTTTAACTTCTTTCATAATTTCTCTCTATGACGTATTCCATAACTCTTTCCTCATCTTCCAATATTTCTTTCCACAACGTCTTCAATCATTTCGTCCTCAACACCGCTCATAATTTTACTTTCTCAAGTTCTCCCATATTTTTTTTCCTTAGGATCTTTCATAATTTTCTTTCTCAACGTCATTCGTAATTTCGTTCTTCAAAGTTTCCTACAATTTTCTTCCTTACCGTCTTCCATACTTTTCTTCTTTAACATTTTTCATAATTTTCTTCCACAATATCTTCCAAAACTTTTCCTTACCATATTACATGACATCGTTCCTCAACTTCTTCCATAATTTCCTTCTCGATGCCCTCTGCTACTTTTTCCTTACTATATTCCATAATATATCGTTCCTCAACTTCTTTCATAATTTTCTTCCACGTCTTCAGTAACTTCGTTCATCAGCGTCTTCCCCAATTTTCTCTTTAACTTCTTTCATAATTTCTCTCTACGACGTATTCCATAACTCTTTCCTCATGTTCCAATATTTCTTTCCATAACGTCTTCAATCATTTCCGTCATCAACACCGCTCATAATTTTACTTTCCCAAGTTCTCCCATATTTTTTTCCTTCGAATCTTTCATATTTTCCTTTCTCAACGTCATTCGTAATTTCGTTCTTCAAAGTTTCCTACAATTTTCTTCCTTACCGTCTTCCATACTTTTCTTCTTTAACATTTTTCATAATTTTCTTCCTCAATATCTTCCAAAACTTTTTCCTTACCATATTACATGACATCGTTCCTCAACTTCTTCCATCATTTCCTTCTCGATGCCCTCCGCAACTTTTTCGTTACTATATTCCATAATATATCGTTCCTAAACTTCTTTCATAATTTTCTTCCACGTCTTCAGTAACTTCGTTCATCAGCGTCTTCCCCAATTTTCTCTTTAACTTCTTTCATAATTTCTCTCTACGACGTACACCATAATTCTTTCCTCATCTTCTAATATTTCTTTCCACAACGTCTTCAATCATTTCTGTCATCAACACCGCTCATAATTTTACTTTCCCAAGTCTCCCATATTTTTTTTCCTTAGGATCTTTCATAATTTTCTTTCTCAACGTCATTCGTAATTTCGTTCTTCAAAGTTTCCTACAATTTTCTTCCTTACCGTCTTCCATACTTTTCTTCTGTAACATCTTTCATAATTTCCTTCCTCAATATCTTCCAAAACTTTTTCTTATCATATTACATGACATCGTTCCTCAACTTCTTCCATCATTTCCTTCTCGATGCCCTCCGCAACTTTTTCGTTACTATATTCCATAATATATCGTTCCTAAACTTCTTTCATAATTTTCTTCCACGTCTTCAGTAACTTCGTTCATCAGCGTCTTCCCCAATTTTCTCTTTAACTTCTTTCATAATTTCTCTCTACGACGTACACCATAATTCTTTCCTCATCTTCCAATATTTCTTTCCACAACGTCTTCAATCATTTCGTCCTCAACACCGCTCGTAATTTTACTTTCTCAAGTTCTCCCATACTTTTTTTCCTTAGGATCTTTCATAATTTTCTTTCTCAACGTCATTCGTAATTTCGTTCTTCAAAGTTTCCTACAATTTTCTTCCTTACCGTCTTCCATACTTTTCTTCTTTAACATTTTTCATAATTTTCTTCCTCAATATCTTCCAAAACTTTTTCCTTACCATATTACATGACATCGTTCCTCAACTTCTTCCATCATTTCCTTCTCGATGCCCTCCGCAACTTTTTCGTTACTATATTCCATAATATATCGTTCCTAAACTTCTTTCATAATTTTCTTCCACGTCTTCAGTAACTTCGTTCATCAGCGTCTTCCCCAATTTTCTCTTTAACTTCTTTCATTATTTCTCTCTACGACGTATTCCATAACTCTTTCCTCATCTTCCAATATTTCATTCCACAACGTCTTCAATTATTTCCATCATCAACACCGCTCATCATTTTACTTTCCCAAGTTCTCCCATATTTTTTTTCCTTAGGATCTTTCATAATTTTCTTTCTCAACGTCATTCGTAATTTCGTTCTTCAAAGTTTCCTACAATTTTCTTCCTTACCGTCTTCCATACTTTTCTTCTTTAACATTTTTCATAATTTTCTTCCTCAATATCTTCCAAAACTTTTTGCTTACCATATTACATGACATCGTTCCTCAACTTCTTCCATCATTTCCTTCTCGATGCCCTCCGCAACTTTTTCGTTACTGTATTCCATAATATATCGTTCCTCAACTTCTTTCATAATTTTTTCCACGTCTTCAGTGACTTCGTTCGTCAGCGTCTTCCCCAATTTTCTCCCCCAACATTTTACACAATACTTTTCCCAAAATTTTTCGTGTAGCCGCTTCGGTTTTTTTTTTAAATAGAAGTTCCGTATTTTTACTAAACTCATACAGCCAACGCCATCTACCTGTGTACATGTCATACAAAATTATTGTAGTATCCTAGGATTGGGGCACCTAAAATTCTAACTACACCACTGCGAGCAGCTGCGCGTTTGTTGCAACCCCTTTTGACTACCCCTCTGGTTGGCACCACCTGGTGGTTGCAAAGAAAAGGATGTGCCCATCAGGTGTCAATCGGGAGATCTTGTTCTTTTCATACAATGCATAGAGTTTCCACGGCTAGACGTGCAAATATTTCTGTTAACGTGACGCTTTGTTACGATAACGAAATAAGATAAATGAACAATAGGACGTAGGAGTGTTGATTCAGATACAATTAAATGCTTTTCTAGTATATGTCATCTTTAGGTAAATTGAAACATTTGAAATCTTGGTACGGTTGAAGTTATATTTATTATATATAATCTGTCACAAAATGTCTACATGTTTTACAATTTTTGAGGAGTGAGTGAGGAGGAAATGCAGGAGTATCGCGGTATGTCAATCATTTTATTCGACTGCCTTTTGTTCAAATCGCACATATCGAGTTACGGTCAATTATCTATTCGCGCGTCTTTGAGGTCACAATTACTATTTGATTGAAGCTGGTGTTTATTTAGTTCAGTGCATTTTTAAAGCAAAATCAAACGGAGGATATACACTACGTATATACGTAATTAAGTGTTATAGATTTCCGTATTTCACCGCTAAAGAGTCCTTCCAAATTTTCCGTCGTTCTTTTTTCAGTCTTTTGCCAGCATAAAAGAGTATATTCAACTATGCGTTTGTTAAAATAATTCCATAAAAATTAAATCAATTGCATTGTTCTCTGATGTATCTTAAACTATATACGGTCGGAACTAGTCACACGCAATTATGGTGTCTGTGACAATAAGTGGAACACGTCTAAATGGAAACAAAGCAACTTATATTTGAAATGCAGAAAACCCGGGTACGTTACCATGATGCATCGCTATCAAAAAAGCAACTATCTAATCAACCCTCATACATATGATATAAAAATTATATCCATCGTTTAACCAAATTTAGACAAACCTTTTATTATTAATGCACGCACATATACATACAAATACGCAATTATGCGTTGCTATTGAAAAAGCAACTATCTAATCAACCCTCATACATATGATATAAAAATTATATCCACCGTTTAAGCAAATTTAGACAAAATTTTTATGATATAAAATATATATATGCAATTATGCGTCGCTATTGAAAAAGTAACTATCAAATCAACCCTCATACGCATGATATAAAAATTATATCCATCGTTTAACCAAATTTAGACAAACCTTTTATTATTAATGCACGCACATATACATACAAATACGCAATTATGCGTCGCTATTGAAAAAGCAACTATCTAATCAACCCTCATACATATGATATAAAAATTATATCCATCGTTTAACCAAATTTAGACAAAAATTTTATTATTAATGCACGCACATATATATACAAATATGCAATTATGCGTCGCTATTGAAAAAGCAACTATCTAATCAACCCTCATACATATGATATAAAAATTATATCCATCGTTTAACCAAATTTAGACAAACCTTTTATTATTAATTATTATTATGCGTCGCTATTGAAAAAGCAACTATCTAATCACCCTCATACATATGATATAAAAATTATATCCACCGTTTACAAATACGACAAAATTTTTATTATTAATGCACATATGCAATTATGCGTCGCTATTGAAAAAGCAACTATCTAATCAACCCTCATACATATGATATAAAAATTATATCCATCGTTTAACCAAATTTAGACAAACCTTTTATTATTAATGCACGCACATATACATACAAATACGCAATTATGCGTCGCTATTGAAAAAGCAACTATCTAATCAACCCTCATACGCATGATATAAAAATTATATCCACCGTTTAAGCAAATTTAGACAAAATTTTTATTATTAATACACGCACATATATATACACATATGCAATTATGCGTCGCTATTGAAAAAGCAACTATCTAATCAACCCTCATACGCATGATATAAAAATTATATCCACCGTTTAAGCAAATTTAGACAAAATTGTTATTATTAATACACGCACATATACATACAAATACGCAATTATGCGTCGCTATTGAAAAAGTAACTATCAAATCAACCCTCATACGCATGACATAAAAACTATATCCAGCGCTTAACCGCATTTATGCACATTTTTTATTATTCACCCAAACGGTTACCGACATTCCAACCGTATTTCGCCTCAACTACCGTCAACCTCAATTATCAACCCTTTGATTAATATAGACGCATATATGCGTCTGCCGAATACAGATGCATTTTTTATTAAATAACTTTCTTGCATTACTTAACACACTGACAAGGAAGACTTTCAGTGTTTATTCTCATTAGAAATAGTGTTGTAGGGTTATTCAAATTATTGTATATTCCTCGTATTTTAACAAAAATATATTTATTTCAACAATTGTACAGTTTTTGGACTAGTTCCACGTTGTTACGACAGTAAAATCATGTAATGTTAGCATACAATTTTGTTTTCCCATAAGAAATCTCCAGTTTCAATATTATCAGGCTGGTCATCTTCACTAGTATCTATTAGAGCTATGGAACGTTTACGCTTATGGGATATTTGCATTTCTATGTTTCAATCCGAATTCGAATTGTAATTCATTATAGTAACCTAATTTTGTTAAATTTCATTATCTATTATTTTTTTATTATTTTATTATTTTTAACTTACACCCAGAAAAGTAAGAAAAATACAGATGTGTATAAGTACAGATTGTTCCGTCAAATGTTGCAAATGGGTTAACCCTTTGACTGCTATAGGCGCATATATGCGTCCGCCGAAATCTATCAATAGATTGCATAATCAATCAATAGAGTTTGTACTAGTGAAAAGTATTTCGTCCTCAGTGATCGCTTTGGCCAGAAGTACAGGTAACCCTCCTATAACACGGTATCTTATAACACGGTTTCGCTATAACACGATTCGTAAATTGCGGGAACACTCCTACAACACGGCATCCTATAACACGGTTGTTCCTCTTATCGGGGCCTGTGTCCCCCGTAGGACATTGGGGACATATCTTTGTCGCTGAAAGAAATAAAAACATCAATCTTAAATGCGTGTTGGAAGAAGATATGGCCCTCTTCAGTTGAAACAGAAATCATGCGTGAAACGTCAGAAAATGAAATTGGTGCCATATTAGAAGTCGCTAAATCAATCGGAGGCGAAGGTTTTGTGGATATGGCTACCAAAGACATTCAAGATTTATTAGTGGAAGAAGAAGTTGACGAAGCGGATTTGATGGAAATGGCATCCCTAGATGCAAATCGAATCGATTTTGAGGATGCTAACTCTGATGAAGATTGTGCAGTTAAGAAGGCGCGCGCGCATTAAAAAAAATACGAGTTGCTGGCCTATGCCGAGGAAAATATCGAGCGCATTTTTCTTGAATACAGACCCTTCCACGGAAAGAAGTCGAAGATTCAAAAGCCGGAGCTGCAAAACTGTTTAGCTCCGTACCGCGTAATTTACAATGACCTAGTAAGAACCTGCAAGCAAAGTTCGATTACAGATTTTTTTAAGCGGGGAAAACATACAAAAACTTTAAATAGAGAAAAAAGTTCTGAAAGTGAAGGCGATATCGTTCCACCGAAAAAACGTTCTCGGTTGATTATACTGAGTAGTGACGACGAATAAATTCATTAAATTATGGTTGCGTTAGATTACATTTTTTTTACTTTGTGTTGTACATAAATTTATATTTTTATTAAATATCAAGTTGTTTATGTCGAACTAAAAAAATTTTCGTTTTTAACACGTTGGCTGCCGTGGGGGTCACCGGTGACCGGCGCAAGAGATTTGACTGAAGATCGAAAATATTCGCAATGGGTAGTAATAATTATTTTATAAATCCAGTTATTGTTAGAATAGTGATGCGATTCTTTGGTCTCCAATACTTGCACATTATTTACATTTTGCATAATTCAGTCAAACGCTGTAGTATTTCATAGCATCGCCGTTCTAATACGGCAAAATACGCACGGCAGTATATACGTGTTAATAAGTTTTTGGAACGTAATCCTTCTTTTTGTACTGGCTCTGGGTCTCATGCAACACGGTTTCACACAACACGGCATTTTCTAGGAACCTAACTACCGTGTTATAGGAGGGTTACCTGTACTCAGAAGCAATACAGCAGTCAAAGGGTTAATTTCACTGAGAACTATCGTTCGAAAGGGCCGGGCCCCCGTCTCTCGTAATACAGCCCTGCCGCAAGCGCCTCTGCCCAATCAACCCTCTAGCACGCTACCCCCTCGCGTGGCGCCATCTGGCGGACCTACTCCGAAACAGCGGCGACCGCGTGCAACTCGGGCGTCGACAAAGGCAGTCGCGCCCCTCGCGTCCGTCCGGCAACATCTGTGTGTCGCTCCTGGCGAAGTTCGACCGACCGTGAGCCAGCCGCGCGTGTCCTGCCTTCGCAGGAAAGCTTCGAGCAGCCAGTACGTCCGGTCGCGCTTATTGACAAACACCTCGACTCCTGTGCGCTCGAACCACACGCACCGAGCCTCTAAATCGCAGGATTCCCGGGATGCACGTCGGTCCGTGAAGAAGACGGGGTGCCGGAGCTGAGACGGGGTGGAAATGTGCGAGGTCGAGACTTCGGGCTGCGGAGAAGTGAAGTGCGAGAACACGGGATCCCGTAGGGCGAGGAGCAGGCCGTTGTCCGTCGTGGCGGAATTCAATTCGCCACGGAAACGCAGGCGAGGAGAGAAGTTCGCCGGCGTGCGCCGAGGCCAATCAGAGTGAGTCACGCGATTCCTTTACGAGCTCTGCCGGACGCTAGCTTCTGGAATGCGTGGATTTTCCGGGCTAACGGGTTGGCGTTGTTAACGGCGGGTTTTAGGTGAATTAATCGGTATGGGCGAAGGATTTTCAAACGGCGATGTCAATTTTAAGGTGACTTGTCGAATGCACGAATTCTGGGGGCACCGGTTGGCGTTGTTAACGGCGGGTTTTCGGTAAATTAATTCGTATGGATGGAGGATTTTGAACGGGCGAAATATTGTAGGGTTACGTTATAGTAGAATGCTGAACGTCAGTTTCTGAAATGCGTGGATTTTCCGGGCTAACGGCTTGGCGTTGTTAACGGCGGGTTTTCGATTAATTAATTTGTGTGGATGGAGAATTTTGAACGGGCGAAATATTGTAGGGTTACGTTATGGCAGGATGCTGAACGTCAGCTCCTAGAATGCGTGGATTTTCCAAGCTAACGGGTTGGCGTTGTTAACGGCGGGTTTTAGGTGAATTAATCGGTATGGGCGAAGGATTTTCAAACGGCGAAGTCAATTTTAAGGTGACTTGTCGAATGCACGAATTCTGGAGGCACCGGTCGGCGTTGTTAACGGCGGGTTTTCGATTAATTAATTTGTGTGGATGGAGAATTTTGAACGGGCGAAATATTGTAGGGTTACGTTATGGTAGGATGCTGAACGTCAGCTCCTAGAATGCGTGGATTTTCCAGGCTAACGGGTTGCCGTTGTTAACGGCGGGTTTTAGGTGAATTAATCGGTATGGGCGAAGGATTTTCAAACGGCGATGTCAATTTTAAGGTGACTTGTCGAATGCACGAATTCTGGGGGCACCGGTCGGCGTTGTTAACGGCGGGTTTTCGATGAATTAATTTGTGTGGATGGTGAATTTTGAACGGACGAAATATTGTAAGGTTACGTTATGGTAGGATGCTGAACGTCAGCTTCTGTAATGGGTGGATTTTCCGGGCTAACGGGTTGGCGTTGTTAACGGCGGATTTTCGATGAATTAATCGGTATGGGTGAGGTATTTTCAAACGGCAAAGTCAATTTTAAGGTGACTTGTCGAATGCACGAATTCTGGGGGCACCGGTTGGCGTTGTTAACGGCGGGTTTTCGATGAATTAATCGGTATGGACCAAGGATTTTCAAACGGCGAAGTCAATTTTAAGGTGACTTTTTGACGAATGCACGAATTCTGGGGGCACCGGTTGACGCTGTTAACGGCGGGTTTTCGGTGAATTAATTCGTATGGATGGAGAATTTCGAACGGGCGAAATATTGTAGGGTTACGTTATGGTAGAATGCTGAACGTCAACTTCTGTAATGGGTGGATTTTCCGGGCTAACGGGTTGGCGTTGTTAACGGCGGATTTTCGATGAATTAATCGGTATGGGCGAAGGATTTTCAAACGGCGATGTCAATTTTAAGGTGACTTGTCGAATGCACGAATTCTGGGGGCACCGGTTGGCGTTGTTAACGGCGGGTTTTCGATGAATTAATTTGTGTGGATGGAGGATTTTGAATGGGCGAAATATTGTAGGGTTACGTTATGGCAGGGTGCTAAACATCAGGTTCTGAGATGCACGAGTTTGGGGAGTAACGGGTTGGCGTTGTTAACCGCAGCTTTGCGATGAATTAATCGGTATGGACGAAAGATTTTCAAACGGCGAAGTCAATTTTAAGGTGAGTTTTTGGCGAATGCACGAATTTTGGAGGCACCGGTTGGCGTTGTTAACCCATTGACTGCCACGCAAATTTAGCGCGTCTTGCCCTGGGTGTCACAGTTTTATTTTAAAGAAGACATGAAGTTTTACAAAGTATAATAATATTAACCCTTTGCGCTCGACGCGCTTTTCTCTCGCGCTGACCAGCAACTCGACAGTAATCCGCCGCGCGCGCGCCTATTTCATGAGTTCGTTTGTGTTAACTTAAAATCATTTTAGGCACAATAGGACACTTTAAACTCGTATATTTTAACATTACATACATTTATTTAACTTAATGAAGGATATTTATTAAGGATTACGTTCTATAATTTTTCTTCTTGTGGTATTTTGTAAAACAATCTCCAATGTGCATTCTTGGCTTGTCGGGGCATGTGTCACAATAGTACACAGTTTGTCGTCTTTGGCCGGACTTTCGTTGGGAACAAACTTTGCAATCCTTTTTTTATCCCATCAAAATAACATGCAGCTTCCCATTGAGTCGGATCATTTCAGAAGTGCTCTGTGAAGTAGAAGCTGTGCTACGTTGGCTTTTGGCTTTTGGCCACTTTGGCTTTCAGATTCACTATCGATTATTCGGATTTTCCGTCTTCTTACACCTATAACGTCGTCACTATCTTCATCACTTCCGTCTTCATTCTCATGGGCAAGCTGTCTATGTAGTGATGTCATTTCGTTCGTTATTGCCGAAAAATTGAACTCATCTTCACTAGAAGTCATTTCTTCGTCGTGTTCCATACTTATTGGGCTCACTAACTTTGAAAGAAATATTGCGATTGCCAAGAAGGTTGAATGCGAACTAATGTCGAAGACAGAGTCCAACCCGCGTTTGCAAGTATTTTTGAGATAAGACATTTTATCTCAAAAGTGCGAAGACGGTGATTGGTTCTTTTTGTACCTTTTTTTGAAAGAAGCGAATTGAAAGAAGCGTCGCGACGTCTATCAGCGTTCTATTATTCTCAAGATATAATGCACGCATTGAAATTCGTTTGTGTTTTTTGAGATAAGACATCTTTATAGCTACGTAGACACCTTATAAAATGATCTACAAAAGGCCGGGTAGACTTGTCAAGCGATATTCGTTAGGCCAAACACAAATAAACACCGTTACCACTCAATTTACCGCATCGATGCGAGTAGTGCCTGAGAGGCACCGCTAGAGCGCAAAGAGTTAAGTTACTGATATAATATTGTAATTGTAAAATTATATGGCATTTACAGTATTTTTATTAAAAGAAAAACACTTTTGGTACAGACGCTTACTACGAGATATCTCGCAGTTGGCAGTCAATGGGTTAACGGCGGGTTTTCGGTGAATTTGCGGGTTTTCGGTGTGGATGTAGAATTTTGAACGGACGAAATATTGTAGGGTTACGTTATGGTAGGAAGCTGAACGTCAGGTTGTGAGATGCACGAGTTTCTGGAGTAACGGGTTGACACTGTTAACGACAGTTCTTCGCAGAATTGGCGATTGTAGGTGAAATATGTAGGTCGGCAGAGTAAAGTGTGTGATTCCATTATGGCGAGCTACCGGACGCCAGGATATGGAATCCATGATTTTTGGAGATCAGGTGATCGTTGTTGCCATACGACAATTTTTGCCTAAACAAATGATTCTAATTGAAATTTTGTAAAATGGTCGGTGATGTTATACAATAATCTCTAGCTGAATGAATGATACTGATTCAAATATAAGATAGAGAAAAGGATATTGTGTAATTCCATTGTGGTGTGATGTACTTAATTTTTGCTAGGAGTAACGGGCTGACATCCTTAACCGCGATTTTTGGCTGAATTAATTATTATAAATTAAATATGTATGTCAGTCGAGGTAAATTTTGTAGAACAAGAAATTTACATTGTAAATTTACGTCAGGTTGTGGAACACTTAATTTTTGTGGAGAGTAGCAACGGTGCTTCATTAAATTCGCGATGAATTATTATAATTGAAAACCTTAGATGAAAAAGATCGGATGTAGCAAATCGTTTGATTTTTTTACGATTAATTGCGACGAATGCCAGCTCGTGATATGCTTCAATTTTATGTAGAATAGCGAACCGATATAAACATGCGGGGGAATTGGTCAATATTGGATTCTATTACTGATTAGCAATTGCAGTTCAAATATGTAATTACTAATAGCAGTCAATAATTAATGTTAATTCATTTCAATCGTATGCGACGTTAAATTACTACTAAATTATAATTTGAGGTGAAATTAATTATCCCATTCGCAATCATATTGACAGTTGCTGAAACGTCGAATAAACGTTTATTTGAATTTTAATCTAGCATCCTTGAGTATACAACAAATTAATTTTCTATTTCATATATTTTAATTGTTACTTTAACATCAAGCTTAAGGGTTTAGAATTTTGGGAAAATAGCCTAGTTTGCGGTTGACTCTCTTTACTACTAATTAATTACCTCATTAAACTCGGAAGTCCGTATTAAATATCCGACACTTGATATTTGATCATTTGACATCATTACCAAACATCAACATTAATCGCAAATTAAACATTTGATAGGTGATATTTGATAATAATGTAAATTTACTGATGTAAAATGATCAAATCATAATAAAATTAGTAAAATGATTAAAAGGGTAATAATTACTGATTAATTCGGTACTTAATATTTAACCCTTCTTTGCATGATTTTTTCTTTATTGGTGAAATAAATCAAGGTGATATAATTCATGTTCAAAATTAAAGGAAAAATGGTTAAAAAAATCTTAGTATACATTTATAGTACAAATTTAGCAAAAAACAATATGATGGAAATTTCCATCATCATGCAAAGTTAGATCAAAGTAAACTTATTCTTTTATATAATTTTTGGGCATTCAATGTTATGATGGAAATTTCCACCATCATGCAAAGAAGGGTTAAGTAACGCCTAATGTTGACCGTTTATAATAAATTTAATACGTTTGTCTTGTTGTTTTAATCTATTTGGCAAATGAACAGTTCATTCGTCGTTGTTGAATATTCAATTTCAGTCCCGCAATACTTAACCAGTTAACTGTGATTGACGAGTATAGTCGTCATGGAGAAGCGACACGATTTTGTGTATTGACAAGTATACTCGTCATGCGTATAAAACAGTGACCATTGGCTATTTAAATTGCAATTTTTAAGAAAAACAAAACATATTCTCAAATTTCAAGATGTTTCGAATATTTTGAGGCCATGCCGGAATAAAACAAACAAATAAAAAACATAAACAGTTTGAGATGAATTCATGCGTCCCCGTATGCACCGGTTGAAACAGTTTACCGGTTCGCATAATAAATTTATTCATGTGCGATGATAATGTTTTTTAGATGTTAACCTAAAAGGAGCAAAGGCAAAAGTCAAAAAGTTGATTTATAATAGGATTCCTTCAGGTATGGTCAGTCATGGGAGAAATACGTGACGCCGACCAGGCACTGAGCCTATTGATAGTTGCTGGCCCAAAGTTTATTTTATTGCGTTTTTAGTTTAATATGTATGCAATATATGCTTATGTTAATCAAATAAGTAAATATTAGTAATAAAATGTTCAATTTTATAAAATAAACCCATCTTTCTCATCCAATTTCTTACCAGCGCAACTTACTCTGTGATTGACGAATATACTCGTCATGGCTCGATTCTGGCGACACAAAACGATGCGCACTCTTAAACGTGGGCGCCACAGTTAGCTGTTAACACCGTTAATTGATACCTAGTTGTGAGTGTTTCAGATAAATTCAATTCTTTTGTTCGACGAATAGTCAAGTTCATCAATCGAAGTTCAATAGCGACGAAAATTTGATAGTAACGCAAATCTAATATGGCGCGTCCCAGGGGCCGAAAAAGTTCAGGATCCTTCGTCTAGACGGAAATTTTCTCCGATTTCCGTGTGGGCGTCGATCGTTTTCCAGTTTAACACGAAGCGCGATGAGCCAGGAGTCGCGTGACAACTTGTGCAGAGATAAGATGAACTGATAAGATCACTGACACCTCGTCCTATGTTATGCGCCAAATTTGCATAAGCCGCAGCACCTGTCAATGTACTCTTCCTTCTCGATAATCACGTGTTTTCACTCGAATTTTACAACCGCGCGGTCGTCAAATTGTATTTTGTGAAATGAGTCGATTCATCGAATTGTTTTCTGGCGAGTAAGGTGATACGGGCAGCGTTAGTTCAACAAAACGGTTCAACTTGTTGAATAGTACTTTCGGAATAAGTTGGCACGACGAAGTTTGCTTCGACATATACTACTAGACTATGGTAAAGTAAATTGGTGGGACAAATATTAATTCGGCGAATATATCACTTCTCCAAATAAATTGACGCGTCAAATTTTGTTTCATTGAATAAATCCATCGGTCGAATTGTGTTTTGGCAAGTAAATTGGCGTATCAAATTGTATTTTAGCAAGTAAATTGATGGGTCAAATATTATTTTTGCAAGTAAATTGACACGTCATATATTACTTCTGAAAATAAGTTGGCACGACGAAGTTTACTTCGACATATACTACTAGACTATGGTAAAGTAAATTGGTGGGACAAATATTAATTCGGCGAATATATCACTTCTCCAAATAAATTGACGCGTCAAATTTTGTTTCATTGAATAAATCCATCGGTCGAATTGTGTTTTGGCAAGTAAATTGGCGTATCAAATTGTATTTTAGCAAGTAAATTGATGGGTCAAATATTATTTTTGCAACTAAATTGACACGTCATATATTACTTCTGAAAATAAGTTGGCACGACGAAGTTTACTTCGACATATACTACTAGACTGTGGTAAAGTAAATTGGTGGGACAAATATTAATTCGGCGAATATATCACTTCTCCAAATAAATTGACGCGTCAAATTTTGTTTCATTGAATAAATCCATCGGTCGAATTGTGTTTTGGCAAGTAAATTGGCGTATCAAATTGTATTTTAGCAAGTAAATTGATGGGTCAAATATTATTTTTGCAAGTAAATTGACACGTCATATATTACTTCTGAAAATAAATTGACGCGTCGAAGTTGAAAATACTTCGACATATACTACTAGACTATGGTAAAGTAAATTGGTGGGACAAATATTAATTCGGCGAATATATCACTTCTCCAAATAAATTGACGCGTCAAATTTTGTTTCATTGAATAAATCCATCGGTCGAATTGTGTTTTGGCAAGTAAATTGGCGTATCAAATTGTATTTTAGCAAGTAAATTGATGGGTCAAATATTATTTTTGCAAGTAAATTGACACGTCATATATTACTTCTGAAAATAAGTTAGTTTACTTCGACTTCTAGACTAAAATAATTGGAATATATCACGACGCGTCAAAGTTTTTATAAATCCATTCGAATTGTGTTTTGGCAAGTAAATTGGCGTATCAAATTGTATTTTACTAATTGATGGTCAAATAAAGTAAATGACACGTCATATATTACTTCTGAAAATAAGTTGGCACGACGAAGTTTACTTCGACATATACTACCTATGGTAAAGTAAATTGGTGGGACAAATATTAATTCGGCGAATATATCACTTCTCCAAATAAATTGACGCGTCAAATTTTGTTTCATTGAATTAATCGATCTGTCGATTTTTGTTTTGGCAAGTAAATTGGCGTATCAAATTGTATTTTAGCAAACAAATTGATGGGTCAAATATTATTTTTGCAACTAAATTGACACGTCAAATTATTGAAAATTTGACGAAGTTTACTTCGACATATTACTAGACTATGGTAAAGTAAATTGGTGGGACAAATATTAATTCGGTAAATTTGATTTTGTTTCATTGAATAAATCCACGGTCGAATTGTGTCAATTATTATTCAAATTGTAAGCAAGTAAATTGATGGGTCAAATATTATTTTTGCAAGTAAATTGACACGTCATATATTACTTCTGAAAATAAATTGACGCGTCAAATTTTATACCATCGAATAAATTCACTCATTGATTTTTGCTTCGGCAAGTAAATGAACCGACGAGTCAAATTTTACTTTGATTAATCACTTGATGCGTCAAACTGTACTGCCGCAAGAAGGTGCATTATCGAATTGTATTACAGCAAATAAGTTGACACTTCCTGTTGCTCTCCAAAAGTAATTTGACCCCTCACATACTTTAGCAAACAAATTGACACTTCCAGCTGATCTTCAAAAATAATTTAACCCCTCGAGTACTTTAGCAGACAAGTTCACGTTTCTAATTGATCTCCAAAAATAAGATGACCCCTCCGATACTCCAGCAACAAGTCGATACTTTCAATTATATTCCAAAAATAAGCTGCTCCCCAAAATACTTTATCAAACAAATCGACGCATCCAATTATATTCCAAAAATAACCTGCTCCCCCAAATACTTTATCAAACAAATCGACGCTTCCAATTGTGTTCCAAAAATAAATTGACGCTTTCAATTATGTTCCAAAAATAAGGTGACCCCTCCGATACTCTAGCAACAAGTCGATACTTCCAATTATATTCCAAAAATAAGCTGCTCCCCAAAATACTTTGTCAAACAAATCGACGCTTCTAATTATATTCCAAAAATAAGCGGCTCCCAAAAATACTTTATCAAACAAATCGACGCATCCAATTATATTCCAAAAATAACCTGCTCCCCCAAATACTTTATCAAACAAATCGACGCTTCCAATTATATTCCAAAAATAATCGGCTCCCACAAATACTTTATCAAACAAATCGACGCTTCCAATTATATTTTCAAAAATAATCGGCTCCCACAAATACTTTATCAAACAAATCGACACTTCTAATTATATTCCAAAAATAAGCTGCTCCCACAAATACTTTATCAAACAAATCGACGCTTCCAATTATATTCCAAAAATAAGCAGCTCCCCCAAATACTTTATCAAACAAATCGACACTTCTAATTATATTCCAAAAATAAGCTGCTCCCCAAATACTTTACCAAACAAATCGACGCTTCCAATTGTGTTCCAAAAATATTTTGACGCTTTCAATTATGTTCTAAAAATAAGGTGACCCCTCCGATACTCCAGCAACAAGTCGATACTTCCAATTATATTCCAAAAGTAAGCGGCTTCCACAAATACTTTGTCAAACAAATCGACGCTTCTAATTATATTCCAAAAATAAGCGGCTCCCAAAAATACTTTATCAAACAAATCAACTACCCCAAATACTTTATCAAACAAATCGACGCTTCCAATTGTGTTCCAAAAATAAATTGACGCTTTCAATTATGTTCCAAAAATAAGGTGACCCCTCCGATACTCCAGCAACAAGTCGATACTTCCAATTATATTCCAAAAGTAAGCGGCTTCCACAAATACTTTGTCAAACAAATCGACGCTTCCAATTATATTCCAAAAATAAGCTGCTCCCCAAATACTTTATCATACAAATCGACGCATCCAATGGTGTTCCAAAAATGGCTTGTCACATCCAATCGTCCTCTAAAACTGCGTTGGCTCATCGGAATGCGTCTCCCACGCAAGTTGCCCATCGCATCATATTTTGCCATCTAAGTTAGCGGAGTTTGGCGCGCGAGTTGCCTCGTCGTCGAATTACACTCCGACCAAGTACTTGGACGATAAGATAACGAACCGCCGACGGAATTACCCCGGTGAGTCAATCCTTCGAGATTGACATTGCGCGCACGTCGCGGTACCAAGAATAGTGCGAATCTACAAATGCGTACGTTTAATTAGCGGAGTCCATTAGCGGGCGGCCACCGTTCGAGGAATTATCTCGAATTGCCTGGAAGGCACGTGTCAGATTGCAGGCGAGCGAATGCCTCCGTTCGTTCCTCTCAATATATCTTCGTTTAGCCGTCAACCCGACGTGGCGGGTTAAGTGACGGACATATTTCGACGAAATTAAGAGGACGACTCTCACGTACTTCACCGCGCAAATCTACGGAACGATCTACGAGTTCCGACCAATTTCATTTCATTCCTGTCTTTTCGCCCTTTGATGCATTCGAGGTGGTACGCCTTTATGTGGCTGAAATGTGGAATTCATTTATTAACACTTTGACTGCCACGGTGGTCACCCGTGACCGGTGCAAAAGATTTGACTAAAAATGCAAAAAATTCGCAATGAAGCCTATTTGCAATCTTTTAAAAGCAATTGACATTGTAACGGTACTTCAACAAATTTGGCTTCTAACAACTCTGCGTTACCTTTATTTTGCACGATTTAAATATACTCTGCAGTATTTTATCGCATCGCGGTTCTAACATAGCAAAATACGCTTGGCAGTCAAAGTGTTAACCCTTTGAGTGCTACGGACGCATATATGCGTCCACCGAAAGCTATCGGCATGGATTATGGGCGCACATATGCATTTGCCAAGTTTTTCAATCTTTGAGGTGTTGCAGTTACAATTATTAACGTATGAAATAAATGCACGTATGTACCTCAGCAAACAGCTTTGTTGCATTATTTAATTTGGCGCAACTATAGAATTATAATTATAATTTATTTGCGCCTTGTAAAATCTATTACCAGTATTTACACCGGCGGAACAGTATTCCGTCCTTAGCGAGTGACTCGGCTGAAAGTATGCAGCAGTCAAAGGGTTAACCCTTTGGCGTACTTTGACGAGTCTGACTCGTGATGAGAATGTCGGGCCAAACGTGAATATGACGGGTCTGACTCGTGATGAGAATGTCGGGCCAAACGTGAATATGACGGGTTTGACTCGTGATGAAAATTTCGGGCTGAACATGAATATCACGAGTCTGACTCATGATCAAAAATGATTTATTGCGTCAGAAATATATACTCGTACATTAAAAAAAAACATTAAATTATTTTTTAACCCATTTACATCATCGCTCTAAATCCGCAATCTTACTCAAAAATCCGACATGCGCAGCTAAACGTTGCCGATACCATCATGCGCAAGGAAGACTTTTAGTGTTTATTCTCATTAGAAATAGTGTTATAGGGTTATTTAAATTATTGTATATTCCTCGTATTTTCCCGAACTATTTTTTAGAATAGTTCCACGTTGAAAAATAATTCGAAAACATCGCGCCTGGACATTGCATTGACGTTGATGGTTACACCACTTTCGGCAGTAAAATCATGTAATGTTGGCATACCATTTCGTTTTTCCCATAAGAAATCTCCAGTTTCAATATTATCAGGCTGGTCATCTTCATTAGTATCTATTAGAGCTATGGCACGTTTACGCTTATGGGATATTTGCATTTCTATGCTTGAATCCGAATCCGAACTGTAATTCATTACGGTAACCTAATTTTGTTAAATTTTATTATCTATTATTTTTTTTATTATTTTATTATTTTGAACTTACAACCAAAAAAGTAAGAAAAATAATATTTTACACAAAATTCTTTATTGTTTGTTTATCGTACAGACTCTTTAACGATTGCTAATAAGCTAAAAACAAAAATTATTGTGTGCGCATTTATCCGCTCGCGGTGATAATGGTCAGTTTTCGTTTGCGGATTATTCCGTCTAATGATGCAAATGGGTTAAAAGTCTTCGGTCCAAGTTTGTTTAAATTCCACAAGAACATCATCGCGTGAAGTTAATAAGTGCACGGATACTTGATAAGGAGTCGCAAGATATAATTTGTTTCAAGTTTGGATAATTTCTGTACATCACTTGTGTAGGATTTTTTGATTGGAATGATATTAAACAGTTTTAAACACAAAAGTAGTAATTGTAATGTTTCTCGCACTTCACTCTGTATTAAACTCTAATAAATGTTCGCTCAAAACTCACTAAATGCATTCGCTAATAATCTCTAAATATTCGCTATGAGGTACACACTGTTACGCTTGAAGGTTTCGCAAAGACTCACTTCTTTTATTATCGCGCTCAATACTTTTATACTAATTGGTTTCTAGAACATTCCTAATAACAAATATAGATACACGCATTCTTTCTCACTCTCTCACTCTTGCTTTCTCTCTCTCATACGCACACTTTCTCATTACTCGTTCGTACAAAATCACACATCCTACACTTGTGCCCAAATTCTTTCGAGTTAAATGATACGGCAAGGGGTTAAAGCAATATGTATCCCTCCTTCGAAGTTTCATTTCCCAATGAGATTTCTTCTCAGTCCTATAATTCGGTGGTCATTTTGTGGCAAGAATATATTTTTTTAATAGCACGATCTGATTTTAATTTTGTTGTAACATCTTTCCGTTAGTGCTACGCCTCTATGAATCAACGTGTCAACTTACTCTACCGCGAAAAAAGAAGTTTCACTTCAAAAATTGAATTAACCGAACGGTAAAACGTTGTTAAACAAAATGGAGATCTCCGAAGTCGAACATGTGACACATTAAAATATAAGATTTTGCTAAATGAGCCGTTTATTTTCAAAGTGGTCTAACTCCGTTTTTCAATATTTTCCGGTTACCATGGTTACATGTACAAATTCATGTTATTTATCAGTAAATGTTATTTATCTCGATTTGAAGATAAATGGAGTTAGGCCACTTTCAAAATAAACGACTCAAATATAGACAGACCTTAAGATTTTGTTAAAATATAAACACACTGAGAGTACGTCGCTTAGAAATTTGTATACGATGTATAGAGGATTTTAGAAATAATGAAAGACCGGTTGCATGCGACAAACTTATTGCTGGCGATGTAGTTTGAACGACATGCCGGCGGAATTTGAGCTGCCAATTCAACAAGTGAACTCTGTCTCTTCAATGGATCCTACATGCGCGCTACATGTAAACGTTTCCAAGTATGCAGAGATGCATATTCTGAAGTGCCTGCTGGCAATCTGCCCACGGTCAGAACTTTTAATGAATGGATGGTAGCGTGTGTATCTCTCAGCGTGTGTACACGAATAGACCTAGGGATGGTGTTGCATACCAAAAAGCGTTACATCTTACTTATGCCCATCTGTTACGTATACAGCGCAGTGCCCTGTTTTCTAATAGTTTAACTATTAAACTTGGCACGGAATCTTGATTCAGATTTCGCATTATGTAATGCTTTCAGCTGAACTTGTTCAGTTTTTAAATATCTGGCATTTTTTAATTTCATATTCCTTTCTAATACTTGAGCTGAAAATAGCTTTCTAGTAGTTTAATCATTTAACTTGGCACGGAGTCTTGATTCAGATTTTGCACCATACAGTGTTTGTAATATACACCCCATGTCGTCAATGCAATATGAAATTGTGCCCATAATTATGAAAGTGGTCTAAGTCATATATTTCTTGTTTCGAGATATTTAATGAATTGCATTTGAATAAATTAAAAAATATTTTTACATTATGCGACATTTTAATTTATAATTTTATTAGTCTTAATTAATGGAAATTTACTATGAATATGAAATTTTGTGTGAATTTTATACGATAATATTATTTTTGAAGATTGAATTGACTTAGACCATTTTCAAAATTAACTGAATGTCCTATAAATGACTTAAAGCAATAAAGAACTTTGAGTTTTATTTGAAACAATAATTTGATTGAAATAATTCGTGAACATTTGTTACATTTATTAATTATTTTTAAACAGTAATCCATTTTTATCATTATTTCGAGTATTCAAGATTCTTAAAATGTTCCTGAAAAACTGAGGGATTACGGTAGTAAACTCATAATATCTTTATGTTTTTCTTCCGATACTGGTCTAATGGTGGTGTATAATGGAAGTAATTTAATATTTCCGTATATTTTTGGTCTTTTTTTTAGGTGAAAGATCCAAAACGTGAAATTTAGAATCATCTAAAGATGTTTTATAGAACATTTTATAAGGTTCATTTTTTAAGAATCTCATCCATTGATTTTGTAGCCAAGAGACAGATTCACCCGCGGTATTTTTTACTCTTCTTGTTATTGAATAAACCGGAATGAAGTTGTCGTTATTATTAAAATTTGATTGTCATTTATTTTATTATGTAGTTCAGAAACGCGTCAAAGAAGGCCACGTGCCATTTTCAAGTTGTTTATATAATTTATTTACATTTTTGACTTAGACCACTTTCATAATTAAAACTAAATGAATTCCATATAATGTTGAAATTACAACCACTGTCTAATGGTTCATTTTTGACAATTTCGTAAAAATTACATTGAATAAATTTAGTTAAAAATAATGTGGTATGAAATAACTGATAAACTCATTTTTTTTTAATTTTGACTTAGACCACTTTCATAATTATGGGCACAATTAATTTCGCAGAAAAAATATTATTGTTGCTTCTATAATCACGCACTGTATAACTGTGGGATCTCAGATACAGGGTCCTCTAGTTGGCGAGGAAAGGTCACCTATGATCTTCATTTATTATATTGATGCATCGTAAGAGACGAGTTTATTGAATTGTGTTATTCGGTTGCTAAGGAGACAGTTGACGGTAAGACGCGAAGACGATAAGACGTAAAGACGAAACGGCGAAAAGATGTAAAGACGAAAAGGCGAAACGACGAAATGACGACAGATTAGGAAATAAGACGAAAGTGACTTGACTGTGTTGTCATTGTTTATAAATATTATACTCTCTAGTTTCGCGTAATAAAATTCCTACATAACTTATTCGTCCGTATAAAGACGAGAAATCATACCACTCAATTAGCACCAAAATTAATTTCATATTAATTAACGCTACCAAAAAAATACAATTAGCATTAAAACGAATTTCATATTAATCAATAACATTATATATGTATATGCAAATTACATAAGCACCCTACAACTTGGTATGAAAGACGAGAAATCATGCCACTCGATTAGCATCAAAATGAATTTCATGTTAATTAACTCTGCCGGATAAATACAAACTACAGACGCCCTGACCAACTTATCCGGTCACATTGATGCCGAGAAACCATAGCAGGCGATTAGCCCCAACATGGAATTCATACTACACAATACCATGAAATACCTACAATCTACACACCCACCGAACAATTTAATTAACAGCAGCCTTTCCCCTTTGAAATTCATTTCGATCCCAATTGCCTGGCCTCCTTTCTTACCGTCGCAGCGTACTTCCTACAACCACGCAAAACTGGCACGTGAATGATCGACCCCACCGGCAACCCACCCACGCTTTAACTGCAAATCGCAAGCACACGTTCCACCGAAACTACTACGCTCTTCAAACACCACGTCTCTTGTCGTTTTAACACGTTTACTGCCGCGTCACCAGTATTCGGCTGACGTAAAAACCTTAACACTTTGCCGGTGCTTATTTCTTTTATCGCCTTTACGATATTCAATTTTTTCCATTGTCGAATACTGTGACACCGGATTCTAAATGCTAAACCCATTTATTGCTACTATATTTATGCTATCCGTCGTACATAGGGTATGGTTATTATTAAAAATGGCACTAAAATTAATGTTACATAAATCTTAACACTTTGACTGCCGTGATGGACACCGATGACCGGCGCAAGAGATTTTACTGATGATCCAAGATATTCACAGGTGGTAGACCCCTCTCAATAATTTATTTTAAAATGTACATTCATTGTTATTCTTTAGATTTACTTTCTGATAAATTCTTATGTCGTCTGATTATTCAATTTACGCTTTAATAAAATATTTATATTTCTGAAAATCAACGTTCAGTCAAACGCTGTAGTGACCCATCATCGGCGTTCTAATACGGCAAAAGTACGCACGACAATCAAGTGTTAATACATATTTTTATATCTTTAAAATATGAAGAATATAATATATTATTAAATTGTTATAAGAGTATTTTCGACCCACACACGCTTTCTTAGATACTACGTTTTTGACGAAAGATTTTCAACTGAATACATGTTCCGAAACGTTTCGATGTAAACGCGTTTATCTTTTGCTACAATAAGAAACAATAGGTCCAGTACGATTTTTCATAATAGATTTTCAAATCGATGGAAATCCCTAAGCATTTTATTAAAAATTAATAATCTTCTATTGCCATGAAAAAGAATTCGCGTATAGTAGTGCACGTGGCCTCACGGGGATTTTTTTACAAAGTTGCTTGGAAGCCAACCTATTAACCGTTTGGATCTCAGAGGTCATTCAGAAAATCTTGTCGAGAAATACGATTCAATTTATGTCGGAAAACGTCAAATGGGGCAACAGCGGTTGTGTTTATCAAATAAGTGTAATTGAAAGTAATGGAAATTAGAGACAAAATGTTTTACTCACGTGGTTCACACCAAAACAGTAACTATGCGCAGAATAATTATCAATAAAATTATGCGCGTATTGCCAATGGCGGATCGCGATAAAACTAGTGGAACTTTTCGATATGATCAAATCGATGGAAATCCCTAAGCATTTTGTTAAAAATTAATAATCTTCTATTGCCATAAAAAAGAATTCGCGCATGGTACAGCAGTGCATGTGGCCTCACGGGGATTTTTTTACAAAGTTGCTAGGAAGTCAAACTATTAACCGTTTGGATCCCAGAAGTTATTCAGAAAATCTTATCGAGAAATAGCATGCAGCGCGACAGTGCTTGCTTCAATTTTTGTCGGAAAACGTCAAATGGCGCAACAGCGATTGTGTTTATCAAATTAGTATAATTTAAAGTGATGGAAATGAGGGATAAAATATTTTGCTCACGTGGTTCACACCAAAAGAGTAACTATACGCAGAATAATTATCAATAAAATTATGCGCGTATTGCCAATAGTGCATCACCGTAAAACTAGTGGGAGTTTTCGGCGTGAAATTTGAACAGCGCGATCGCGCTGCATGGGACTCAAACGTTTAAGGGAGAGTACGGGGGTGCGTCGATAAACAGCCGAAGGGAGGAATGGATCGAACTGCACATCCTCCCACGCACCTTCACGACGCTCATTTGCCGACAATAGCTCGGATAGTGCAACCTTGACCCCGTTCATGTCCGAAGGCTGTCATAAATTCGTCCAGTGCTTTGTCGTACCATTATGCCACGAGGGAAGGTGCAGAATGCAAGTTAAGACACTATTCTCATTACAGGCACAACTTAATCATTTACGAGTAAGTCCCATGCAGCGCGATCGCGCTGTTAAGAGTCCCACTAGTTTTATTCTCTATTGACGATACGCGCATAATTGTACTGATAATTATTTTTCGCATAGTTACTGTTTTGGTGTGTACCATGCGAGCAAAACATTTTGTCTCCAATTTCCATTACTTTAAATTATACTTATTTGATAAACACAACCGCTGTTTCCCCGTTTGATGTGTTCCGACATAAATTGAATTGTATTTCTCGACAAGATTTTCTAAAAAACCTCTAGGATCCAAACGATTAATAGGTTGACCTCCAAGGAACTTTGTAAAAAATTTCCGTGATACCACGTGCACTGCTATATCATGCGCGAATTCTTTCTTACGGCAGTAAAAGATTATAAATTTTGAACAAAATGCTTAAGAATTTCCATCGAGTTGAAAATCTATAACCTTAAACTCTTTCTCAACTTTAGTTCCAGCTACGTAAATGATCTATTCTGGCCGAAGTGCACTTCTGGACCTGAGTCCTCTGGTGCTAGATCTACCCTCATTATACACGTAAAACGTAGACGTTGCTAACCAATCAAATTTCTAGATTTCGTGGTAGGTATATTGAGTTCTAGGGTCGTGGTTCCCACAGGATATATGACACTTCTTATGCTTGCCAGCTGTTCGGTTTTTTAAACATAAATATTCTGTTATCTCTAACTGCCCTACCCGAAGAAACGTGAGATAAACGTGGGAGAGAATCACAAGTCACAGCGTACTCTATGGCCTAACAGTACATCATTTATAGCCAACCGGTATCAGAACGAACCGTTCGGATCTGTCGGCATTCTGTTGTGTTCCTGACAAATGGGTCGTCCGTTTACCTCGTCGCGCGACGAGAAGTTTTGCGGTAGATGGGCACTACCAAACAATGTAATGAGGCTATTGCCTACGCTTGTTAGTCTCAAACGGCATTTAATCGTATGCACCTCGTTGATCTAGAGTAGACAGCTGATGCGCTCCCGTTCTTTATCAGATTGTTCAATAAGTTTTGTTGTTCGATAAGAAAAACACAATGTTATGGTTCAAAATACACTTTATTATTCAGTATAATCTCCCTGAACATTGATGCACTTGCTCCAACGATCCTCCAATCTGTGGATCCCATCCCTGAAGTGAGATTCCGGAAGGTCTGCAAAATACGCTTCAACAGCCGTTATGACCTCTTCATTTGACGAAAAACGCTTGCCACGCATACATTTTTTGAGTTCTGGAAACAAATGGAAGTCGCTGGGGGCCAAATCCAACAATTCGAACTTTAATTCATGGATTTTAGCCATTGTCAAAATGCTCTTGTGACACGGTGCGTTGTCCTGATGAAAAAGGATTTTTTTCTTCTGCAAACCGGATCTTTTTTCACGAATTTTTTTCCTTCAACTGGTCCAAAAGGTTGCAATAATATTCAGAATTAATTGTTTTACCAGTTTGCAAGTAATCCACAAATAAAATTCCTTTCGCATCCCAAAAAACTGATGCCAGAACCTTCTTGGCCGATTTCTGGACACGAACTTGTTTCGAAGCCGAACAACCAGGCTCACACCACTCTTTAGCCTCTTGTTTTGATTTAGGATCATTGTGATAGACCCAAGTCTCATCCATAGTGATGAATCGACGCACAAAATCCACTTTATCCTTTTTAAAACGCTCCAAATGTTGTTGAGAAAGTCGCATTCGAATGTGTTTTTGTTCAATTGTTAGCGAATGCGGCACCCATTGTGCACACAGCTTTTTAAAACTCAAAATTTCATTTAAAATATGACTCACACTGCCTAATGAGATGTGTAGAGCCTCTACTAAATCCCTCTCAGTCAATCGACGATCTTCCAAAACCATATCCTGTACTTTGGCTACGATTTCTGGTGTTGATGCGGTTTTTGGACGTCCTTCACGTGGATCGTCTTCAAGGCTTGTACGACCACGTTTAAATTCAGCAACCCATCTTTCTACTGTTCTAATTGAAGGTGAACGTTCATTATACACTCTTAACATTCGTTCGTGAATTTCTTTTGGTGCTACACCTTCCAAAAATAAGAATTTTATCACTGCACGATATTCAATTTTTTCCATTGTCGAAAATACTGTGACACGGCGACACTAAATGGCTTGTAAACAAAGAATGAATTGACTGATTGAAATGAACCTTCACATACGTTGATAAGAAGAGTGACCCAACAAAACAAAAACAAATTTGGACTAGTAGCAACGCCCTCAACAAAACAAAACAAAACTTATTGAACAACCTGGTATGCTGGGAAATATTTTATTATAATAAAGTCAATTCACGGTACACAGAAAATAAATAATATACGTAGCACTTCTGGCGGTGTTCTTCTTAGACTCAGAATGGTACGTAGGTGTAAAGCATTAAGTATGCTAATTCTGGGAAAGGTTGCGGAAATTGAGTAAAGGTCATTGGTGGAAAGTGGTGTCAGAAAGGGGTGACAACTGAGGTATATTTCAGGGAATGGGTGGTACCTGGAACAGAACGGAGTTTTTCCGGAATATTAATTAGAACTGCGAAACGGTTTTTAATGAACGGTGATTAAAGATGCGTGAGATGTATAGATTAGAATTTGGACCTAGTATCACGGATAAGGACGTCGGCAAAACATGTAGCACTAAATCACATCGGCAATAAAACTTGGACTCTGGGTCGGAGCTATTCTTTGGTCCGTTAAATCAGAAAAATAAAGACAGATAACCGTCTGCAGGGAGCAGTAGTTATTTTGGCTGAATCGAAAGAGGAGCGTGGCAAAGTGGATATCGTTGACTGAACGAGTCAAAACGGACTTTTACGATTTTTTTTTAGATTTGTTGGAGCTTGCAACTGCACCAGTCCTTTAATGAATGAACTAAAATGGTTCCATTCATATTGTGATGGATTAAGTAATTTTTGGGATATTCTGATATAAGAAGTCTTAATGCGGAAGTGCAACCGCGGGAAAAAGATACATAAAGTCTGCGCACTGTATTAAAACGGATTCCGCAGAAATAATATATGACACGTATTGGCTTTTCTCCTCGCAGGATTATTAACATTTTGCTGTATCATTTAACACATGACTGCCATGGTGGCCATCGGTGACCGGCGCAAAAGGCCTCACGAAAAATTAAATAAAATACCCAATCGGTAGCATTTATAATTTTGCAAATGCAATTAATTTTAAACAGTGATTCAATTTTTTGGTCTCCGATACTTTCGCATTATTTTCATTTTGCACAATTCAATCATACTCTGTAGTACTTCATCACGTTGCGGTTTTAATTTAGTAAAATACGCAAGACAGTCAACGTGTTAACTTGGAAGAATTCGGGTCCATATGATGCGCGGATATGTTCAAAACAGGAACCGTAGCGGCGGAGGCGTATTGTCGGAACTTTAAACAAATATCTTGCGACTGCCTGTCACGTAGCCGTGCGCTTTTTAACTTCATGCGATGGTACTGTTCTAGAATTCAAATGAACTTGGACCAAGAACTTTTAAAGAAATAATTTAATTTTTTGTTCTTTATGTGCATATTTCTGATACAATATATAAATTTTGATCACGAGTCTGACTCGTGATATTCATGTTTGCCATGGAACTACGCCTACGAGTTTGACTCATGATATTCAGATTTGGCCCAAAATTCTCATCACGAGTCAGACGTGTCAAAGTACAAGAAGTTAACCCATTGACTGCCAACTACGAGATATCTCGTAGTAAGCGTCTGTACCAAAAGTGTTTTTCTTTCAATAAAAATACTGTAAATGCCATACAATTTTACAATTACAGTATTATATCCGTAACTTAATATTATTATATTTTGTAAAACTCCATGTCTTCTTTAAAATAAAACTGCGGCACCCAGGGCAAGACGCGCAAAATTTGCGTGGCAGTCAATGGGTTAACAGGTTGCACATCATGTTGCATGTATATGGATGGCCGACAGGTTGCTATGTATACTCAAGAATTTTCGACAAGATAAAAGCTGTTTAGTAGTAGTAATGCATGTAACTGTATACGTGCGATAAATTGTGGTCTGACTGTTTTGTAGTAGACGAAAAAAATTATTTATCAGATTATTTCCTTCCATTATGTTATTTGGTATAACTGAAGACTTACAATTATAACTTTGCCGCGCGTTATACAATCAATCAACAAATTCAGAATTTAAAGACTTTAAATCGAAAAAACGCACACCCCCCTCGAAACGTAGCGAAACTTATCATTTTGTTCTAAATTCTTATTATACACTTGATTATAGCTAATGCAACAACCGTAACAAAAATATTGCGTGGTCTGCACAAGTAATTTTTTCCTGAGATAACTCCCACATTTTCTTTTACAATTTTTCATTTTCCCTCATCCTGTGTACTACGAATCATACAATGTCAAAGGTGCGAGAGACATTTTGCAGATTAATATGGATAATGAAGTAGTCCCACACATAACATATCTTAACGCACACCGTATTAACTCATATAAAAACATGTAAAGTTAAAAAAAAAATATTCTCAGTCAATGTCCACTTTTACCTCGAAAAAAAGTCCTTTATCTGATTACCCACTATTATTAACACTAGATTGCCCAAGGCAGTCATTTTGACTGTTTTTTAATTTCAATTAGAAAAACAATTATGAAATTGATGACACAAGTTCTTAGAATTTGTTGATTTTTTCTATAACATATAAATGGGTTTATGAATAATTGTAGTTACTTCCGCCCTCCTTTATTTCCGTATATATATATGTGTTATACCTATATTGCCCAGAAGCAGTCATTTTGACTGCTTGGTAAATTTTAAATAATCAAAAAATTTTTCTTTATTGAATTGAGTAAATTTCTTATATGACCTATCCGGCTTTGTATTGAAATATGGTGCATGATAAATTGTCGATTTGGGCGTATACTTGATAAGTGTCAGTTATATATAATCCCGCGTTGTGTGCCATTGATCGAAACAAGTGATAGTACGTCTGGAGAATACGGCGGGTGGGGTAGGACTTCCCATTTCAACGTTTCCAAGTATGTCTTGACCACTTTCGCAACATGGGGTATATATATATGTGTGTTATACGTTTGTCTTTATGCTCGGCTCCCATTAAGAAGCAGTCATTTTGACTGCTTGGTAAATTTTAAATAATCAAAAGATTTTTATTTATTGAATTGAGTGCAGAAATCCTTTCCGTCTTTCTTATATGATCCTGTCCGGCTTTGTATTGAAATATGATGCATGATAAATTGTCGATTTGGGCGTATACTTGATAAGTGTCAGTTGCTCAATAAGCTAAAGTAGTACTAGTTATTCGAATCCTTATAAAGTGTTGTCCTAACAAGTTGTTTATTTTATTTCTTTTGCGCCCTAACTTTATGAAAAAAATGTCGAACAGAAATGAGTTCTTGGAAAAGCTAACGAACATAAGTGAAGAGTGCTCCGATATAGAATCAAATGCAACAAATTCTGAACTATCATCTGAAGATGAAGCGGATTATATTCAAAGTGAAACATCTGACGCTGAAGATAGTGATGAAGAGTCGATCACCAATGATGAAAATGAAAGTGTCATCAATATGCCCAGGAAAAGGTGTAGGGTGCTAACTAGTTCAGATTCTGATAAAGAAACTGAAAATACGTTTCAGGAGGTCGAAACAGCTGCTAATGGTACTGTGTGGACAAAAATTGACGAAGGTGGTATTCCTGGAAGGATACCATCTGCTTGTATTTTCAAGAGTGTGAAAGGGCCAACAGGCTACGCAAAAAGGAACATTGTGGCAGATAATCTTATCAGTGCATTATCGTCGATAATAGATAACAATATTATCAAACATATAAGAAAGTGCACAGAAGAATGTCGCCGAATTTTCAGGAACGATTGGACAACAACATTACCGGAAATACGTGCATTTATTGGGATTCTATATGCTCGTGGAGCTTACGAGGCAACAAATTTTAAATTGAGTTATTTATGATCAGCGAAGTGGGGTCCCGAATCTTTTAGAAAAACTATGGCCAGAGAAAAGTTCAAGCAAATCCTAAGATTTATTCGTTTTTCAATACCAGCAACAGTCAGGACATAACTAGGACCAAAGACAGATAGATTTAAGTTAGATTAAGGTAGATTAAATTGGATGATAAGTGAAAGTTGTAGAAATATTACCAAAGATTTTTTCTCATGTTATTGTTAATACAGAAAAAGTTAGAAGTGAGGTGGTTGTGATGACACAGCAGGAAAATCCCTGCTCGTGATAAAGCTAACGAACATAAGTGAAGAGTGCTCCGATATAGAATCAAATGCAACAAATTCTGAACTATCATCTGAAGATGAAGCGGATTATATTCAAAGTGAAACATCTGACGCTGAAGATAGTGATGAAGAGTCGATCACCAATGATGAAAATGAAAGTGTCATCAATATGCCCAGGAAAAGGTGTAGGGTGCTGACTAGTTCAGATTCTGATAAAGAAACTGAAAATACGTTTCAGGAGGTCGAAACAGCTGCTAATGGTACTGTGTGGACAAAAATTGACGAAGGTGGTATTCCTGGAAGGATACCATCTGCTTGTATTTTCAAGAGTGTGAAAGGGCCAACAGGCTACGTAAAAAGGAACATTGTGGCAGATAATCTTATCAGTGCATTATCGTCGATAATAGATAACAATATTATCAAACATATAAGAAAGTGCACAGAAGAATGTCGCCGAATTTTGCGGAACGGTTGGACAATATCATTACCGGAAATACGTGCATTTATTGTGATTCTATATGCTCGTGGAGCTTACGAGGCAACAAATTTTAAATTGAGTTATTTATGGTCAGCGAAGTGGGGTCCCGAATATTTTAGAAAAACTATGGCCAGAGAAAAGTTCAAGCAAATCCTACAATTTATTCATTTTGACAAAAGAACCGAATGCAGTAGGCACCTACAATCAAATAAATTTGCCTTGCTTTCGGAAATATGGGTTAAGTTCATTGAAAACAGTCAATATGTACAGTTAATATTTACTAATAACCTGTTATATAACTATAAATAACATAAAAAATATTAAAAATTAATTTTAAACAAATTTCTTTACATATTTGTTATTTTTTCACAATGCAGTCATTTTGACTGTTTTTGGGCAATATAGGTATACAAGAAATCTCGGGCAATCTAGTGTTAATACGACTAAAAATAAGACCACTTGACATCTCACAAATTGTTTGAACAATCCATTTGCTTGAACCTCCTCGATTACAGAGATTTACCCGAAAATACAGGCAAACTCGTCGGTTAAAATTACGGAAAAATTAGTTATTAGTTATTAGTACGGAAAAATTATTGAATTGAGTAATTTCTTATATCACCAGTTCGGCTCTGTATTGAAATAACATTTTTCTTTTTTTTCGACTACCGTTACATGATAAAATACAAGTATATGTACTTCTTGATTCCGTACGTTAGGTGGAAGTTATTTTGATGCTAGCATCACAGCTTCGTCTCTTTCATGAAAAACTTCATCGTGTAAATAGACCCGTTGCTCAATAAACTAGAGCAGTACTTGATATTCGTATCTTTATGCAGTGATACTTGTTCTAACCAGTTGTTTATTTTATATCATTTGTGCCCCAAATTCCTGAAAGGAATGTCGAATAGAAGTGAGTTATTGGAAAAGCTAACGAACATAAGTGAAGAATGCTCCGATGTAGAATCAGATGCGATAAATTCTGAACTATCATCTGAAGATGAAACTTTTCATACTCAAAATGAAACATCTGAAACTGAAGATATGATGAAAATGAAAGTGTCGAATGTTACGAGGCAAAAAACTTAAATTTAAGTTATTTATGGTCAGCAAAGTCGGATCCCAAATTTTTTAGAAAAACTATGGCCGGAGAAAAGTTCAAGCAAATCCTACGATTTATTCATTTTGACAAAAGAACCGAATGCAGTAGGCACCTACAATCAAATAAATTTGCCTTGCTTTCGGAAATATGGGTTAAGTTCATTGAAAACAGTCAATATGTACAGTTAATATTTACTAATAACCTGTTATATAACTGTAAATAACATAAAAAATATTAAAAATTAATTTTAAACAAATTTCTTTACATATTTGTTATTTTTTCACAATGCAGTCATTTGGACTGTTTTGGGGCAATATAGGTATACAAGAAATCTCGGGCAATCTAGTGTTAATACGACTAAAAATAAGACCACTTGACATCTCGCAGATTGTTTGAACAACCCACTTGCTCGAACCTCCTCGATTACAGAGATTTACCCGAAAATACAGGCAAACTCGTCGGTTAAAATTACGGAAAAATTAGTTATTAGTTATTAGTACGGAAAAATTAGTTAACGAACTCCAATTTGCCGAGGTATCGACATTTATCGGCTCGTATGCTTTCTAGCCTGCATCATAACGAATTTGCGAGTTCGTAGGAACGTGCACTAACCGCGACAAGCGTCTCCGGTGATTTTTTTTGCGGGTTCCTCGGTTTGATAACGGGCCGAGACCCCGTTTACATGACAATGTACCTGCATACGTGGAAGTTATAGTTGGCCATCGTGCGGTTACGTCAACTTTTCTGCTCTCGAATCGATCGGCTCGCCTTGTTTTGCACTGTCGTGATATCGATCGATCCCACCTGCGCGACACAACCTACATTCCGCGGATAAATGTGACATGTTTTATTCCGGCCGTTGTTCGTGTAATTACATAATACATTTTTTACGCTACAATTGTAATTAGTCATTCAAATATTTGGTGGGCGCCAGTCAAGTAATTAATGTGCCGAAATTTATCGTTCAGATATTTGGTGTTTCAATACTGGGTGGGTGCTTTTATCGAAATGGTACAGGTTTTTTACTACAAAATGATTAGAAAGGGTTTAGTACTGACGCAAGAACAAAAATCAAAGAAGTTAATTTTTGTATTAAAAATCTAACTAGAAATAGCTTGCTACTGATAAAAGCATTATAGTATTTTCTTCCGACCGTTGATATTGTTGTGATTGGAATTTTGCGGCGTATATCGGTAATATTTCAATCAATATGACGAAATTAATGTAATGTTGAAATTTTGTAAATTAATGCGTCCACATTTGCCATTCAGAGAAATCTGATATTTGGATAAAAAGTGTGTGCTTTCAACAAAGGAACACATTTTTGTACTATTAATGTAATTATGCATAACTTATTACTGAAAAAGTGCAAAAATTAAAGGAGTACATTTTTGTATTGAAAATATAATTCCAGACGGATTAGTACTAACGCTCGCTATATGATTTTTTTGGCATTTATTTTGCCTTTGATTGATACACTAACAAGAACACTTATTTGACTTTATATCTCTCACCGACTCTCTAATTTCAAACATCTGTTTTTAGCATATCTGTTGCTACGCGAATCTGCCGAATACGCATGCAGTCAATGACCGTTAATCTACTGTCCCACATCTGTATTTTAATATGTAACACGGATTCCTTTTAACGGTATCTTTGATATCATTCTCTTGTGGTTTCGGCGAAAACTTTCGAATTGCACAGGTGTTCCTTCAGTTCGCAATTGTTGGGATTGACGCCAAAGTTTTCGCGACAACGTATTTTACGCTACAATTTTTACATACAGCCTCGAATTTTTTTCGAAAGCAGCTTTTATTTGTTTTACTGAGCCGTGATCATCAGGACATTTCGTTTGATTTGCCAGTTCAAACTGTTGGAGCGAAAAATAGAAGGTTGTTCCTTACGACACTATTTTATGTTGAAAAAACTTTCGAATTTAACAGGTGTTCCTACAGTTCGTAATTGTTGGAATTTACGCCAAAGTTTTCGCGACAACGTATTTTACGCTACAATTTTTACATACAGCCTCGAATTTTTTTCGAAAGCAGCTTTTATTTGTTTTACTGAGCCGTGATCATCAGGACATTTCGTTTGATTTGCCAGTTCAAACTGTTGGAGCGAAAAATAGAAGGTTGTTCCTTACGACACTATTTTATGTTGAAAAAACTTTCGAATTTAACAGGTGTTCCTCCAGTTCGTAATTGTTGGGATTGACGCCAAAGTTTTCGCGACAACGTATTTTACGCTACAATTTTTACATACAGCCTCGAATTTTTTTCGAAAGCAGCTTTTATTTGTTTTACTGAGCCGTGATCATCAGGACATTTCGTTTGATTTGCCAGTTCAAACTGTTGGAGCGAAAAATAGAAGGTTGTTCCTTACGACACTATTTTATGTTGAAAAAACTTTCGAATTGAACAGGTGTTCCTCCAGTTCGCAATTGTTGGGATTGACGCCAAAGTTTTCGCGACAACGTATTTTACGCTACAATTTTTACATACAGCCTCGAATTTTTTTCGGAAGCAGCTTTTATTTGTTTTACTGAGTCGTGATCATCAGGACATTTCGTTTGATTTGCCAGTTCAAACTATTGGAGCGAAAAATAGAAGGTTGTTCCTTACGACACTATTTTATGTTGAAAAAACTTTCGAATTGAACAGGTGTTCCTCCAGTTCGTAATTGTTGGAATTTACGCCAAAGTTTTCGCGACAACGTATTTTACGCTACAATTTTTACATACAGCCTCGAATTTTTTTCGAAAGCAGCTTTTATTTGTTTTACTGAGCCGTGATCATCAGGGTATAACGTTTAATTTGTCAGTTCAAACTGTTGGAGCGAAAAATAGAAGGTTGTTCCTTACGACACTATTTTATGTTGAAAAAACTTTCGAATTGAACAGGTGTTCCTCCAGTTCGTAATTATTGGAATTTACGCCAAAGTTTTCGCGACAACGTATTTTACGCTACAATTTTTACATACAGCCTCGAATTTTTTTCGAAAGCAGCTTTTATTTGTTTTACTGAGCCGTGATCATCAGGACATTTCGTTTGATTTGCCAGTTCAAACTGTTGGAGCGAAAAATAGAAGGTTGTTCCTTACGACACTATTTTATGTTGAAAAAACTTTCGAATTTAACAGGTGTTCCTTCAGTTCGTAATTATTGGAATTTACGCCAAAGTTTTCGCGACAACGTATTTTACGCTACAATTTTTACATACAGCCTCGAATTTTTTTCGAAAGCAGCTTTTATTTGTTTTACTGAGCCGTGATCATCAGAACATCCCGTTTAATTTGCCAGTTCAAACTGTTGGAGCGAAAAATAGAAGGTTGTTCCTTACGACACTATTTTATGTTGAAAAAACTTTCGAATTTAACAGGTGTTCCTCCAGTTCGTAATTGTTGGGATTGACGCCAAAGTTTTCGCGACAACGTATTTTACGCTACAATTTTTACATACAGCCTCGAATTTTTTTCGAAAGCAGCTTTTATTTGTTTTGCTGAACCGTGATCATCAGAACATCCCGTTTAATTTGCCAGTTTAAACTATTGGAGCGAAAAATAGAAGGTTGTTCCTTACGACACTATTTTATGTTGAAAAAACTTTCGAATTTAACAGGTGTTCCTTCAGTTCGTAATTATTGGAATTTACGCCAAAGTTTTCGCGACAACGTATTTTACGCTACAATTTTTACATACAGCCTCGAATTTTTTTCGGAAGCAGCTTTTATTTGTTTTACTGAGCCGTGATCATCAGGACATTTCGTTTGATTTGCCAGTTCAAACTGTTGGAGCGAAAAATAGAAGGTTGTTCCTTACGACACTATTTTATGTTGAAAAAACTTTCGAATTGAACAGGTGTTCCTTCAGTTCGTAATTATTGGGATTGACGCCAAAGTTTTCGCGACAACGTATTTTACGCTACAATTTTTACATACAGCCTCGAATTTTTTTCGAAAGCAGCTTTTATTTGTTTTACTGAGCCGTGATCATCAGGACATTTCGTTTAATTTGCCAGTTCAAACTGTTGGAGCGAAAAATAGAAGGTTGTTCCTTACGACACTATTTTATGTTGAAAAAACTTTCGAATTGAACAGGTGTTCCTCCAATCGTAATTGTTGGGATTGACGCCAAAGTTTTCGCGACAACGTATTTTACGCTACAATTTTTACATACAGCCTCGAATTTTTTTCGAAAGCAGCTTTTATTTGTTTTACTGAGTCGTGATCATCAGAACATCCCGTTTAATTTGCCAGTTCAAACTGTTGGAGCGAAAAATAGAAGGTTGTTCCTTACGACACTATTTTATGTTGAAAAAACTTTGGAATTTAACAGGTGTTCCTCCAGTTCGTAATTGTTGGGATTGACGCCAAAGTTTTTGCGACAACGTGTTTTACGCTACAATTTTTACATACAGCCTCGAATTTTTTTCGAAAGCAGCTTTTATTTGTTTTACTGAGTCGTGATCATTAGGACATTTCGTTTGATTTGCCAGTGCAAACTGTTGGAGCGAAAAATAGAAGGTTTGTTCCTTACGACACTATTTTACGTTGAAAAAACTTTTGAATTGAACAGGTGTTCCTCCAGTTCGCAATTGTTGGGATTGACGCCAAAGTTTTCGCGACAACGTATTTTACGCTACAATTTTTACATACAGCCTCGAATTTTTTTCGAAAGCAGCTTTTATTTGTTTTACTGAGCCGTGATCATCAGGACATCCCGTTTAATTTGCCAGTTCAAACTGTTGGGGCGACAAATAGAAGGTTGTTCCTTACGACACTATTTTATGTTGAAAAAACTTTCGAATTGAACAGGTGTTCCTCCAGTTCGTAATTGTTGGGATTGACGCCAAAGTTTTCGCGACAACGTATTTTACGCTACAATTTTTACATACAGCCTCGAATTTTTTTCGAAAGCAGCTTTTATTTGTTTTACTGAGCCGTGATCATCAGGACATCCCGTTTAATTTGCCAGTTCAAACTGTTGGAGCGAAAAATAGAAGGTTGTTCCTTACGACACTATTTTATGTTGAAAAAACTTTCGAATTGAACAGGTGTTCCTCCAGTTCGCAATTGTTGGGATTGACGCCAAAGTTTTCGCGACAACGTATTTTACGCTACAATTTTTACATACAGCCTCGAATTTTTTTCGAAAGCAGCTTTTATTTGTTTTACTGAGCCGTGATCATTAGGGCATCCCGTTTAATTTGCCAGTTCAAACTGTTGGAGCGAAAAATAGAAGATTGTTCCATACGACACTATTTTATGTTGAAAAAACTTTCGAATTTAACAGGTGTTCCTTCAGTTCGTAATTATTAGAATTTACGCCAAAGTTTTCGCGACAACGTATTTTACGCTACAATTTTTACATACAGCCTCGAATTTTTTTCGAACGCAGCTTTTATTTGTTTTACTGAGCCGTGATCATCAGGACATTTCGTTTGATTTGCCAGTTCAAACTGTTGGAGCGAAAAATAGAAGGTTGTTCCTTACGACACTATTTTATGTTGAAAAAACTTTCGAATTTAACAGGTGTTCCTTCAGTTCGTAATTATTGGAATTTACGCCAAAGTTTTCGCGACAACGTATTTTACGCTACAATTTTTACGTACAGCCTCGAATTTTTTTCGAAAGCAGCTTTTATTTGTTTTACTGAGCCGTGATCATCAGGACATTTCGTTTGATTTGCCAGTTCAAACTGTTGGAGCGAAAAATAGAAGGTTATTCCTTACGACACTATTTTATGTTAAAAAAACTTTCGAATTGAACAGGTGTTCCTTCAGTTCGCAATTGTTGGGATTGACGAACCAAAGTTTTCGCGACAACGTATTTTACGCTATTCAAGAATTTTTACATACAGCCTCGAATTTTTTTCGAAAGCAGCTTTTATTTGTTTTACTGAGCCGTGATCATCAGGACATTTCGTTTAATTTGCCAGTTCAAACTCTTGGAGCGAAAAATAGAAGGTTGTTCCTTACGACACTATTTTATGTTGAAAAAACTTTCGTTTATATAATTTAACATTTTTGTTCCTCTTTCAGTTCGAATTTCAATTGTTGGGATTGACAACCACTAAGTTTTCATTTTTGACAACCCATTTTACATTGAATAAATTTTTAAAAATAATGCCTGAATAACTGATTTTTTCGAAAGCAGCTTTTATTTGTTTTACTGAGCCGTGATCATCAGGACATTTCGTTTGATTTGCCAGTTCAAACTGTTGGAGCGAAAAATAGAAGGTTGTTCCTTACGACACTATTTTATGTTGAAAAAACTCTCGAATTGAACAGGTGTTCCTCCAGTTCGCAATTGTTGGGATTGACGCCAAAGTTTTCGCGACAACGTATTTTACGCTACAATTTTTACATACAGCCTCGAATTTTTTTCGAAAGCAGCTTTTATTTGTTTTACTGAGCCGTGATCATCAGGACATTTCGTTTGATTTGCCGGTTCAAACTGTTGGAGCGAAAAATAGAAGGTTGTTCCTTACGACACTATTTTATGTTGAAAATCGTGCAAGACACTGTCTTCGCGCCACGCTCTGTTTGTAGAACACAATGAGTTGTTGGCTTTCATGGTCACGCAGAATTCTAGGCCTTACTGCATCGGTGACTTAATTTATTACATCGTTCGTTCTTTCCTACGTTTAACAGACCGCGAGTTCCAGTAGCAAAACGACATACTTTTACGAGCGTGCAGACGTACGTTGCAAACTTACAGGTTCGGTTAGACTCCACATATTCGGCAATACTGTATTACGTACGTTCTCAGATTAAACAAATGCCGTTGGCACGTGACTAAACGTATGAACTTTTTGTTCGGGCCATTATTGATAATTTCGTATAAGAAAAAACATTGTTGAGAAATCAAAGGGAAAAATGCTCAATGTTGTTAACACGTTGACCGCCATGGTGGTCATCGGTGACCGGCGCAAAAGGCCTCATGAAAAATTAAAAAAATACACAATCGGCAGCATTTATTATTTTGCACATATCATGTATAATATCAAATAGTAATTCAATTCTTCGGTCTCCGATACCTTCGTATTATCTTCATTTTGCACAATTCAATCATATTCTGTAGTAATTCATTACGTTGCGGTTTTAATATAGTAAAATACGCACGGCAGTCAACGTGTTAATAACGATTAAGAAATAATGTGTATAAAAATTATCATTGTCTCTTAGTAACAGATTTATTGATAAATTTACTTTTTCTCGTCAAGTCCAATTTTAATTCTTTATAATTTTGTATTTTTGTAATTTTGATTCTTTTACATTTTTCATCATATCCAATTTTAACTGTCCGTAATTTTGTAATTTTGTATCTTCGTAATTTTAATTTTTTTGCTTTTTCCATGATATCTCATTTTAATTGTCTACAACTTTATAATTTTATATTGTTGCAACTTTAATTCTCTTACTCTCTGCGCCGTATCCAATTTCAATTAGACTTAAATTTACACACCGTTCATATTGCGCCATTTACTTACCAGCGCATAGACCACCCGTCAAATTTTTTGTTAAGCTACGTGAAACAATTACACGTACTACTACACTTCGTTCCCAATATTTTTTCGTTTGTACCGACGCTCTCTATCCATGCAATTTTCACGCGACCGGAACGAATCCACTTCGAACAGATACTCCGCGTAAATTGAGGGACAGTCGTCGCATACTTTCGGTAAACGTTTAATTGAATTATCGTTTAACACTTTGACTGCCATGATGGTCACCGGCGACAGGCGCAAGAGATTTTACTAATGATTCAAAATATTCGCAACGAGTAGCAATTATTATTTTATAAATGCAGTTGTTATTAGAACAGTGATGCGCTTCTTTGGTCTCCAATACCTGCACCTTCTTTACATTTTGCCTAATTCAGTCAGACGCTGTAGTATTTCATAGCATCGCCGTTCTATTGGGTTGGTAACTAAGTGATTGCGCATTTCAAATAAGAAGGAAAACTCTTAATTTTTGTTTGAAAATATAACTTTATTCAATTAGATACTGTCCGTTTTTGTCGATGACCTTTTGCCATTGTTCTGGCAGTGTCAAAATTCCACGTTCGTAACATTTCTGATCTTTACTATCAAAAAACTGAATTAAATGTGATCTGACATCATCAGCGTTATTAAACATTTTACCATTTAAGGAGTTCTGTATGGAACGAAACAAATAGTAGTCTGAAGGCGCAAGATCAGGGCAATATGGTGGATGTGATAAAACATTCCAACCCAGTTCCAATAATTTTTGGCGAGTGATCAAAGAGGTGTGGGGCTTTGCATTATCATGGTGGAAAACGACACCCTTACGATTTGACAATACCGGCCGCTTTTCTTGAATTGCATCGCTCAGTTTGGCGAGTTGTTGAACGTACACGTTTGAATTGATCGTTTGGTTTTGTGGCAGAAGTTCAAAGCAGAAAATTCCTTTATAATCCAACCAGACTGACAGCATAATCTTTTTTTGGCGAATCTCTGCTTTTGATGTCGTTTGGGCTGGTTCATCTTTTCATCACCCACGATCTCTTCCGATTTACGTTGTTATAAACTATCCACTTTTCGTCGCCAGCAATTAGGCTTTTCAGAAATGGATCAGTTTCGTTGCGTTTCAGAAGCGAATCGCAGATGCTAATGCGTTGCGTCAAATGAATTTCCTTAAGCTGGTGAGGGATTCATAAATTGAGTTTCTTGACATAACCAAGCATTTTTAATTTTTTTTTAATGTATGTATACGATACATTGAGCTTCTCCGCAATATCACGTGTTGTACTATGACAATCTGAATCGATAATGGCCTTCATATGGATCTCACCGACTTCAACTGGACGGCCAGATCATTGAGCATTTTTCAGTGAAAAATCACCAGAACGAAATCTGGCAAACTAATTTTGACACTGCCTTTCTTTCAAGGCTTCATTTCCATATACGGCACATAACTTCTTTTGTGCTTGCGATGCGTTCTTGTCTTTTCGGAAGTAATACAATAAAATATGTCTGAAGTGCACGTCTTGTTCTTCCATTTTTAAATTGGGATAAAAATAAAACTAAAGCTCTAATCGATATAATTTTTTTGTTAAATTAAAGGTAGAAGTCCAAATAATAAGAAAAAAGTATAGGTTAGATGCAATGACCACGTTAACAAAACAAAAGAAAGTGTAAAGTCCATCTATCGACAAAATACGCAGTCACTTAGTTGCCAACCCAATATTATTTTATAAATAGTAAAATATGCGCTTCTTTGGCAGCACCTTCTTTACAACTGTAGTATTTCATAGCAGCGCCGTTCTAATATAGTAAAATACGCTTGGCAGACAACGCGTTAACACATTGCGGACGGATGACGAGATATCTCGTCATTCTTATTTCGTCGTTCGGGGCCGTTGACGATATATATCGTCTTGCATATTCTGTCGTTCGGGACAGGTGACGAGATACCACACAGTTGCTACGTGATTGTCAGCCGCAGTTTTCGTAATTTGTGTTGCGAATTAATTATTTGAAGCTCTGAAATATGGATAGCGACAAAACGATTAGCAATATTACAGAAATATTTGCAAGCTTTCTGGTGTTCCACTTCACTGAGTGTCATGTTTTACGAAATATCATACGTTGCTTAGTTCTGTTCTTTACCAAGTGATTCAAAGCAGACAAATAATACGTAATATAATTCTCGAATGCCCTTCTCTGGTTTTGTATAGATCAATTACGTACTTTAATATTACAGTAATTTGCAAGCTTTCTGGTGTTCCACTTCACTGACTGTCATGTTTTACGAAATATCATACTTTGGAAACTGTTTAGTTTGTACAGATTTTTACTTACTGAAAAATATTAAGGAATCATTCATTTTTAAAGTTGTTGAAATAAATATTTCACGCGACCATGATTTTTAACTACAATTAAATCATCACTAATTTAAAAATATTTGACGCAAAAAAATACCCGGCCACTGGATACGCTTAGCAATAGAATGCCCGGTCCGCAATGTGTTAACAAAAAGCGCATTTAATTGCTCAGCCGAATTGGCGCAAGTGCAAACGAGTTCAGCAGTTTTAAAAATTGTCTCACACTAAAGTCTCGTGTGAGTGTGTGCGTGCAACAGTTGGAGTATAATATTCTAGCAGGAGGTTCTGATAAGGTTCAGCGTGAGTTAGGTCAATGCAAACCGATAAGTGTACGTCCATCTCGTGAGTGTCGAGAGGATTTATCAGATTATCATCGCGACAACTAGCTGCTGGCTAACGAGCGGTTGACATGTATCAGCGAATACGCCGGTTGAATCGCGAAATCTACAAGTACGCAATTGCACAACCGACACGCATGGTTGAAGATGCAAATGTCTGAAATTACTTGTTTTGACCTCTCTGCTAATCGTTGCTCATCCGCGGAGTCACTTATTCTTAACGTTTTATATGGCTTTCGTTGAAACGTCCAAATGATTATCCAAGTGACTAATTCAGTTAAGCGGCTTTTTTATGCAATCGATATGTAGTCGGGGTATATGTGTCAGGATCTTTCACTTATCTGCAAAAGGCGAGACAGTCGTGTCTGTCTTGTCTGTCCGCTTTCGATGCTCTATATTTCACGATTAGATACACTCTGCTACTCATAGTACATTCGGAAAATCATAATTCTACGTTTCATCAAGGTTTGCAAAAGTATCTTTAACACGTCGACTGCCAAGCGTATTTTGCTATGTTAGAACCGCGATGCGATGAAATACTGTACAGTATGATTAAATCGTGCAAAATGAAAGTAACGCAGACTTGTCAGAAGCCAAATTATTGAAACACCGTTCCAATATCAATTGCTTTTACAAGATTGCAAATTAGCTTCATTGCGAATTTTTTGCATTTTTAGTGAAATCTTTTGCACCGGTCACCGGTGACCACCGTGGCAGTCAAAGTGTTAACCATGAAATTTCTGAGTAAACACGTGAAGACTTTTACTATGTCAAAATATTGTGAAAAACAACGTATATCTTTATTAAATTAAATTACTTTTCTCGCAAACAAGTTATTTTAACACTTTGACCGCCAAGCGTATTTTGCTATGTTAGAACCGCGATGCGATGAAATACTGCAGAGTATAATTAAATCCTGCAAAATAAAGGTAACGCAGAATTGTTAGAAGCCAAAGTATTGGAGCACCATTTCAATATCAATTGCTTTACAAGATTCGAATAGGCTTCATTGCGAATCTTTTGTATTCTTAGTAAAATCTTTTGCATCGGGTTAGAAGCCAAAATAGTGAAGCACATTTCAATATAAATTGGTTTTGAAATATTGCAAATATGCTTCATTGCGAATCTTTTGCATTTTTAGTAAAATCTTTTGCACCGGGTCAGAAGCCAAATTATTGAAGCACCGTTCCAATATCAATTGCTTTACAAGATTCGAATAGGTTTCATTACGAATCTTTTGCATTTTTAGTAAAATCTTTTGCCCCGGGTTAGAAGCCAAAGTATTGAAACACCATTTCAATATCAATTGCTTTACAAGATTCGAAATAGGCTTCATTACGAATCTTTTGCATTTTTAGTAAAATCTTTTGCACCGGGTTAGAAGCCAAAGTATTGAAGCAGCGTTCCAATATCAATTGCTTTTACAAGATTACAAATAGGCTTCATTGCGAATTTTTTGCATTTTTAGTAAAATCTTTTGCACCTGGTTAGAAGCCAAAGTATTGAAACACCATTTCAATATCAATTGCTTCTACAAGATTACAAATAGGCTTCATTACGAATCTTTTGCATTTTTAGTAAAATCTTTTGCACCGGGTCAGAAGCCAAAGTATTGAAGCACCGTTCCAATATCAATTGCTTTTACAAGATTACAAATAGGCTTCATTGCGAATTTTTTGCATTTTTAGTAAAATCTTTTGCACCGGGTCAGAAGCCAAAGTATTGAAGCATCATTTCAATATCAATTGCTTCTACAAGATTACAAATAGGCTTCATTGCGAATTTTTTGCATTTTTAGTAAAATCTTTTGCATCGGGTTAGAAGCCAAAGTATTGGAGCACCACTTCAATATCAATTGCTTTACAAGATTAGAAATAGGCTTCATTACGAATCTTTTGCATTTTTAGTAAAATCTTTTGCATCGGGTTAGAAGCCAAAGTATTGAAGCATCATTTCAATATCAATTGCTTCTACAAGATTACAAATAGGCTTCATTGCGAATTTTTTGCATTTTTAGTAAAATCTTTTGCACTGGATTAGAAGCCAAAGTATTGAAACACAATTTCAATATCAATTGCTTTACAAGATTCGAAATAGGCTTCATTGCGAATCTTTTGTATTCTTAGTAAAACCTTTTGCATCGGGTTAGAAGCCAAAATAGTGAAGCACATTTCAATATAAATTGGTTTTTAAATATTGCAAATATGCTTCATTGCGAATATTTTGCATTATTAGTAAAATCTTTTGCACCGGGTTAGAAGCCAAAGTATTGAAGCACCGTTCCAATATAAATTGCTTTTACAAGATTACAAATAGGCTTCATTGCGAATTTTTTGCATTTTTAGTAAAATCTTTTGCACCGGATTAGAAGCCAAAGTATTGAAGCACCGTTCCAATATCAATTGCTTTTACAAGATTGCAAATAGGCTTCATTGCGAATATTTTGCATTTTTAGTAAAATCTTTTGCACCGGGTTAGAAGCCAAAGTATTGAAACACCATTTCAATATCAATTGCTTTACAAGATTCGAAATAGGCTTCATTGCGAATTTTTTGCATTTTTAGTAAAATCTTTTGCACCGGGTCAGAAGCCAAAGTATTGAAGCATCATTTCAATATCAATTGCTTCTACAAGATTACAAATAGGCTTCATTGCGAATTTTTTGCATTTTTAGTAAAATCTTTTGCACTGGGTTAGAAGCCGAAGTATTGAAGGACCGTTCCAATATCAATTGTTTCTACAAGATTACAAATAGGCTTCATTGCGAATCTTTTGCATTCTTAGTAAAATCTTTTGCACCGGGTCAGAAGCCAAAGTATTGAAGCATCATTTCAATATCAATTGCTTTACAAGATTAGAAATAGGCTTCATTACGAATCTTTTGCATTTTTAGTAAAATCTTTTGCACCGGGTCAGAAGCCAAAGTATTGAAACACCATTTCAATATCAATTGCTTTACAAGATTCGAAATAGGCTTCATTGCGAATCTTTTGCATTCTTAGTAAAATCTTTTGCACCGGGTCAGAAGCCAAAGTATTGAAACACCATTTCAATATCAATTGCTTTACAAGATTCGAAATAGGCTTCATTGCGAATCTTTTGCATTCTTAGTAAAATCTTTTGTACCGGGTCAGAAGCCAAAGTATTGAAGCATCATTTCAATATCAATTGCTTCTACAAGATTACAAATAGGCTTCATTGCGAATTTTTTGCATTTTTAGTAAAATATTTTGCACCGGGTTAGAAGCCAAAGTATTGAAACACCATTTCAATATCAATTGCTTTACAAGATTCGAAATAGGCTTCATTGCGAATTTTTTGCATTTTTAGTAAAATCTTTTGCACCGGGTTAGAAGCCAAAGTATTGAAGCACCGTTCCAATATCAATTGCCTTTACAAGATTGCAAATGGGCTTCATTGCGAATTCTTTGCATTTTTTGTAAAATCTTTCGCACAGGTCACCGATGACTACCGTGGCAGTCAAAGTATTAACCTTTCCAGCAGAAGCAAAGATGAAACGTTCAATACTTCAAACATTTTCGATTCTCTACCCGTCGAAAAAATCAGAACGCAACTATTTACCATGACTTGCAAAGATATCGTCACTTACAAATGACTCGAAACATAGAAATACGCCGTCCTTTGTTAACTGAGCCGTTTATTTTGAAAGTGGCCTAACTCCGATTTTCAATATTTTCCGGTTACCATGGTTACATGTACAAATTCACGTTATTTATCAGTAAATGTTATTTATCTCGATTTGAAGATAAATTGAGTTAGGCCACTTTCAAAATAAGCGGCTCAACTAAACTATTTTTCTTCGCAAACACTGCTTCTTTCGAATAGAACCATATGTCAAACGTCCGTACTTCCACTGTTAGCATCATCAAGAATTCCGCGAACGTCAGATCCGAAAGCTGACGCACACGTCACGGGAATTATCTATCACCTTTGCAACACTTCTCACTCTTGCGAGCTAGAGGCCATTCGCTATCGACATCCAAGGAAAGTCAAGACGACCGCGTTCATTTTAACCTCGACGAAACAATCATCGGCATGCAGACGTCGATAGTCATTGACTGCTGTATAAATGCGCATTAACCCATTGGAGACGACGATTTTTTTCGAACACAGTCCCCAGGAGCGATATTTTTCTTTATATTGTTCATTTTTAATAAAAAAAAACATGTTTACTATGGAAATTATCCAATTCGTAAGTGGATTCACATAAATAAGATCATTGCACACCGGGTGTGCAATGTAAGGTAAAATGAAAATACATGATTAAAAAATTTATAAACATTGATTTCAAAAATAGTTAGATAATAATATTTATAATACATTTTTCGAACACGGTCCCCAGGAGGATTTTTCTTTTTCTTTATATTGTTCATTTTTAATAAAAAAAAAAAACATGTTTACTATGGAAATTATCCAATTCGTAAGTGGATTCACATAAATAAGATCATTGCACACCGGGTGTGCAGCTCGCTCCTCGGAAAATTTTTATTGCGAGGAGCGGATTAAACACCATGTGTGCAATGTAAGGTAAAATGAAAATACATCATTAAAAAATGTATGAACATTTATTTAAAAAATAGTTACATAATATAAAATCGTTATTTTGTTTTCAATAATAAAGAACAGAATATAATGCAAAGAAAATGTTTAAAAAGCAGTAAAAAGTTAAAAAAAGATAAGTTGAATAATGAAAAAAATAACAACCGAGAAATACATTTTTAGAAAAATGTCTACAGATAACAAAGTAATGTAACTCAGTAATAAAAAAGAAAATATAATTTGTAAATACACTTTTAGCAAATAGTACACTGATCGTAAAGTAATTATACATTAGTTGGTTGATGGTAGCGCTTGAAACATTCTCCCAAACATAATCCAGGATTACCGACATAAGCAGGACAAGAGAAATTACTACGTTTATATTTTCCTTCTTTGTAGCACTGTCGGCAATTCATAGTATTTTACATGTAAGAAAGGCTTCAGATAATTTTTAGATTTTTTGGCACCCAGTAAAACCAATGCCAAATTTTGTTTTCCTCTACTTGACAGATTTCATTAGTCCAAGAAAAATCTTATTTCGACGACCAGTTTACTCAGCATAACTGATAATTGCACATTACTGTTATTGCACACACGGTGTGCAGGTCGTCTTATAGCCTCGGAAATCAATTGCACACAAGGTATGCAATCGAATGGGTTAACATTTTACGAACGTACAGAGTCGCCCGCGAAAGCTCGAAGCTGGAAGGACAATCGGCCGGTTCTTCGCTTTTCGCAAGACGGAAAGAGGTGCGAAGCGGGCTGGCCGGATTAAACTGATAAGCTTGCGCGAGTGAAACCCGATTGGAAACTTCCTCTTGCGGATTAACGTCGATTCGAGATCGTTAATCGCATCGAGCACACTTCTCGGGCTTACTTGAAACGGCAACGAAGGCGATCGCAAGTTCACTCAGGGAAAATAGCGCCTGCATAAGCTACCGCTCTCCGCTCATTGCCTTCTCTAGTCAGGCAGGTGTACTTGCAAGTCAATGAAATTGGTTGGTGGTAGTGAGGCGATGATATTTCCCGTCGTTAAGCATTTTCACGCAAAAAGAGTTTTATATTCCTTCATTATTTAAGTAAAATACCGTTTCTTATTATTGATGCATAGTCATGTAATAAAAAAGATCAATGCTTCCTTTACTTAATATTGATGCATAAGAAGCCAGTGGATCAGAAAGTTCAATGCTACCTTGCCTGAGTATTGCAATGGGAAATTTTTCTGCGTTGCGAAGTGTAACGCAAAATTCTTATATGAATGTGAAATGATACGGTGTTATTTCGGCTATGAAGAGAGATTCAGTATTTTAATATAATTGCCGGTGATTTATTCAGTGGTGAAACTATTGACGATATGCGATGTATACGATACTAACGTGCTCGTGAGAAAATGTTTGGTTCACTGTATTAATTATCCATATGGATTCTTATTTAATCGACCCCGACGCAAATTTTTGTACGCGGTAATAATGATATTTCCCACAGTTAAGCATTTTCACGCAAAAAGGGTTTTATATTCCTTCATTATTTCAGTAAAATACCGTTTCCTAGTATTGATGCACACAGAGTCACGTGATCAAAAAGATCAATGCTTCCTTTACTTAGTATTGACGCATAAGAAGCCAGTGGATCAGAAAGTTCAATGCTACCTTGCCTGAGTATTGCAGTGGGAAATTTTTCTGCGTTGCGAAGTGTAACGCAAAATTTTTATATGAATGTGAAATGATACGGTGTTATTTCGGCTATGAAGAGAGATTCAGTATTTTAATATAATTGCCGGTGATTTATTCACTGGTGAAACTATTGACGATATGCGATGTATACGATACTAATGTGCTCGTAAGAAAATGTTTGGTTCACTGTATTAATTATCCATATGGATTCTTGTTTAATCGACCCCGACGCAAATTTTTTGTACGCGGTAATAATGATATTTCCCACAGTTAAGCATTTTCACGCAAAAAGAGTTTTATATTCCTTCATTATTTAAGTAAAATACCGTTTCCTAGTATTGATGCATACAGAGTCACGTGATTAAAAAGATCAATGCTTCCTTTACTTAATATTGATGCATAAGAAGCCAGTGGATCAGAAAGTTCAATGCTATCTTGCCTGAGTATTGCAATGGGAAATTTTTCTGCGTTGCGAAGTGTAACGCAACATTTTTATATGAATGTGAAATGATACGGTGTTATTTCGGCTATGAAGAGAGATTCAGTATTTTAATATAATTGCCGGTGATTTATTCAGTGGTGAAACTATTGACGATATGCGATGTATACGATACTAACGTGCTCGTAAGAAAATGTTTGGTTCACTGTATTAATTATCCATATGGATTCTTGTTTAATCGACCCCGACGCAAATTTTTTGTACGCGGTAATAATGATATTTCCCACAGTTAAGCATTTTCACGCAAAAAGGGTTTTATATTCCTTCATTATTTAAGTAAAATACCGTTTCCTAGTATTGATGCATACAGAGTCACGTGATCAAAACGATCAATGCTTCCTTTACTTAATATTGACGCATAAGAAGCCAGTGGATCAGAAAGTTCAATGCTACCTTGCCTGAGTATTGCAATGGGAAATTTTTCTGCGTTGCGAAGTGTAACGCAAAATTCTTATATGAATGTGAAATGATACGGTGTTATTTCGGCTTAGAAGAGAGATTCAGTATTTTAATATAATTGCCGGTGATTTATTCAGTGGTGAAACTATTGACGATATGCGATGTATACGATACTAACGTGCTCGTAAGAAAACGTTTGGTTCACTGTATTAATTATCCATATGGATTCTTGTTTAATCGACCCCGACGCAAATTTTTTGTACACGGTAATAATGATATTTCCCACAGTTAAGCATTTTCACGCAAAAAGGGTTTTATATTCCTTCATTATTTAAGTAAAATACCGTTTCTTATTATTGATGCATAGTCGTGTAATAAAAAAGATCAATGCTTCCTTTACTTAATATTGACGCATAAGAAGCCAGTTGACCAGAAAGTTCAATGCTACCTTTCCTAACTATTGCTACATCAAGTCAGTTGTTCAGAGAGATCAACGCCACCTTTCCTTAGTATTGACGCATAAGAAGCCAGTTGACCAGAAAGTTCAACGCTACCCGTATAAGAACCCAACATACATTTTATCGTTTCATTGCGTTGCACACAAAAACGTCAGTAACACAAGGACTGTGCTTGTTGAACTTTCTGGTCAACTAGCTTCTTATGCACCAATACTAAGGAAAGGTAGCGTTGATCTCTCTGGACAACTGACTTGATGTAGCAAGACTTAGGAAAGGTAGCATTGAACTTTCTGATCTTCTTATGCATCAATATTAACACTAGATTGCCCGAGATTTCTTGTATACCTATATTGCCCAAAAACAGTCAAAATGACTGCATTGTGAAAAAATAACAAATATGTAAAGAAATTTGTTTAAAATTAATTATTAATATTTTTTATGTTATTTACAGTTATATAACAGGTTATTAGTAAATATTAACTGTACATATTGACTGTTTTCAATGAACTTAACCCATATTTCCGAACGCAAGGCAAATTTATTTGATTGTAGGCGCCTACTGCATTCGGTTCTTTTGTCAAAATGAATAAATCGTAGGATTTGCTTGAACTTTTCTCTGGCCATAGTTTTTCTAAAAGATTCGGGACCCCACTTCGCTGACCATAAATAACTCAATTTAAAATGTGTTGCCTCGTAAGCTCTACGAGCATATAGAATCCCAATAAATGCACGTATTTCCGGTAATGATATTGTCCAACCGTTCCGCAAAATTCGGCGACATTCTTCTGTGCACTTTCTTATATGTTTGATAATATAGTTATCTATTATCGACGATAATGCACTGATAAGATTATCTGCCACAATGTTCCTTTTTGCGTAGCCTGTTGGCCCTTTCACACTCTTGAAAATACAAGCAGATGGTATCCTTCCAGGAATACCACCTTCGTCAATTTTTGTCCACACAGTACCATCAGCAGCTGTTTCGACCTCCTGAAACATTTTTTCAGTTTCTTCATCAGAATCTGAACTGGTTAGCACCCTACACCTTTTCCTGGGCATATTGATGACACTTTCATTTTCATCATTGGTGATCGACTCTTCATCACTATCTTCAGCGTCAGATGTTTCACTTTGAATATAATCCGCTTCATCTTCAGATGATAGTTCAGAATTTGTTGCATTTGATTCTATATCGGAGCACTCTTTACTTATGTTCGTTAGCTTTTCCAGGAACTCATTTCTGTTCGAGATTTTTTTCATAAAGTTAGGGCGCAAAAGAAATAAAATAAACAACTTGTTAGAACAACACTTTATAAAGATTCGAATAACTAGTACTACTTTAGCTTATTGAGCAACTGACACTTATCAAGTATACGCCCAAATCGACAATTTATCATGCATCATATTTCAATACAAAGCCGGACAGGTCATATAAGAAATTTACTCAACTCAATAAATAAAAATCTTTTGATTATTTAAAATTTACCAAGCAGTCAAATTGACTGCTTCTGGGCAATATAGGTATAACACATATATATATACGGAAATAAAGGAGAGCGGAAGTAACTACAATTATTCATAAACCCATTTATATGTTATAGAAAAAGTCACCAAATTCTAAGAAATTGTGTCATCAATTTCATAATTGTTTTTCTAATTGAAATTAAAAAAACAGTCAAAATGACTGGCTTGGGCAATCTAGTGTTAAGCAAAGAAAGCATTGATCTTTTTTATTACATGACTATGCATCAATACTAAGAAACGGTATTTTACTTAAATAATGAAGGAATATAAAACCCTTTTTGCGTGAAAATGCTTAACTGTGGGAAACATCATTATTACCGCGTACCAAAAGTTTGCTATGCGTCGGTGTCGATTACACAAGCATCCGTTTGAATAATTAATACAGTGAACCAAACATTTTCTTACGAGCACGTTAGTATCGTATTCATCGCATATCGCCAATAGTTTCACCACTGAATAAATCACCGGCGATTATATTAAAATACTGCATTACTCTTCATAACCGAAATAACACCGTATCACTTCACATTCATATAAAAATTTTGCGTTACACTTCGCAACGCAGAAAAATTTCCCATTGCAATACTTAGGGAAGATAGCATTGAACTTTCTGGTCAACTGGCTTCTTATGCATCAATATTAAGCAAAGGAAGCATTGATCTTTTTGATCACGTGACTCTGTATGCATCAATACTAAGAAACGGTATTTTACTTAAATAATGAAGGAATATAAATCGCTTTTTGCGTGAAAATGCTTAACTGTGGAAAATATAATTATTACCGCGTACCAAAAATTTGCTATGCGTCGGGGTCGATTAAACAGGTATATGTATGGATAATTAATACAGTGAGCCAAACATTTTCTTACGAGCACGTTAGTATCGCATCCATTGAATATCATCAATAATATTACCACCGAATACGTTAGTATTGCACCTATCGAATATCTTCAATAATATGACCACCGAACATGTCAATATCACATCCATCAATAATGAATAATGAATAATGAATATCAGCATTACCACCGAATCATCAGCAATAATATCAGAATACTGCATCACTCTTTAAATTGAAAAATCGAATATCTTCAATAAGATGACCACCGAACATGTCAATATCACATCCATCAATAATGAATAATGAATATCAGCATTACCACCGAATCATCAGCAATTATATCAGAAAATCTTTAAATTGAAATCTAGATACTTTGTATTCGAAAATGAAACCGTCAAAAATAAAAATTATGCAGATATATTGTCAAAAATATTTTTACTAATTATTTGGCATTATTTGGACAATAAACAAATGATGAAAAATAAATGATGAGAAACGTTTATAAATCGGTATCCTTCGATATATTCGTTCGATCCTTCCATATATACAGAAAAATGATACGACGTCGTTTGACATTGCAGATATCTGAGTAGGACGTTCCACTGTGAAATTTGGCAAAATGGGCACGACAAACGCACAAACGGACCCTGAGCATGCGAACGAAGAGGCGAGTCCTGGTGGCAGTTCGATCGACACGTTCTACGCGGACACGGTTATCCTGTTGACAGGCGCGACAGGATTTCTGGGCAAGGCACTCCTGGAAAAATTACTCCGCTCGTGTCCCGGCCTGGCCACGATATTCATATTAATCCGTCCTAAGAGGGGCCAGACGATGGAGCAACGTTTCACAGAGCTGAAGAAAAATCCTGTACGTAGACGAATCGAAATATTTTTACCGACTTTTATTAATCCTTTCGCTACGGCGGTCTTTTCCACCATTTCACTTTATGCTCACTCTTAAAAATGTCACGATTATGAATTTTTTAGGAAAAAAACATTTCTGACAAAAGCTACGGCTAATTGAGAATAGACACATGCAACAATACTATGCTCTTTAACTAAAAAAAAAAACAACATACGGAACAAGAGATCCATGATAAATGTACCAAGATGGACTGTGGTGGGGCGACTATAGTCGCCCGCAGTAGCGAAAGGGTTAATGAGTAATACGCACGTAAATGTTTCTCCGTCTAATTTCATGTACATACACATTTTTCCGCACATGTAGTATTAGTGCCGGCTGATTACAATTTTGACGTATGGAACATAGGAATATGATTTACAGGAAAAATCCTATTCGCAAACCAATCATCAGCAAATGATCTTAACGTGCGATTCGCGAGCAAAATTACAGGAACGATTATTATTTTTTACTAATTTTTACAGACTTTTATTAACACTAGATTGCCCAAGCCAGTCATTTTGACTGTTTTTTAATTTCAATTAGAACAACAATTATGAAATTGATGACACAATTTCTTAGAATTTGGTGACTTTTTCTATAACATATAAATGGGTTTATGAATAACTGTAGTTACTTCCGCCCTTCTTTATTTCCATATATTTATATGTGTTATACCTATATTGCCCAGAAGCAGTCATTTTGACTGCTTGGTAAATTTTAAATAATCAAAAGATTTTTATTTATTGAATTGAATAAATTTCTTATATGACCTGTCCGGCTTTGTATTGAAATATGATGCATGATAAATTGTCGATTTGGGCGTATACTTGATAAGTGTCAGTTGCTCAATAAGCTAAAGTAGTACTAGTTATTCGAAGCTTTATAAAGTGTTGTTCTAACAAGTTGTTTATTTTATTTCTTTTGCGCCCTAACTTTATGAAAAAAATGTCGAGCAGAAATGAGTTCTTGAAAAAGCTAACGAACATAAGTGAAGAGTGCTCCGATATAGAATCAAATGCAACAAATTCTGAACTATCATCTGAAGATGAAGCGGATTATATTCAAAGTGAAACATCTGACGCTGAAGATAGTGATGAAGAGTCGATCACCTATGATGAAAGTGAAAGTGTCATCAATATGCCCAGGAAAAGGTGTAGGGTGCTAACTAGTTCAGATTCTGATGAAGAAACTGAAAATACGTTTCAGGTGTGAAACAGCTGCTGATGGTACTGTGTGGACAAAAATTGACGAAAATGTACGAAGGATACCATCTTTTGTATTTTCAACAGTGTAAAAGGGCCAACAGGCTACGCAAAAAGGAACATTGTGGCAGATAATCTTATCAGTGCATTATCGTCGATAATAGATAACTATATTATCAAACATATAAGAAAGTGCACAGAAGAATGTCGCCGAATTTTGCGGAACGGTTGGACAATATCATTACCGGTAATACGTGCATTTATTGGGAAAAATATGCTCGTGGAATTTTCCAACAAATTTTAAATTGAGTTATTTATGGTCAGCGAAGTGGGGTCCCGAATCTTTTAGAAAAACTATGGCCAGAGAAAAGTTCAAGCAAATCCTACGATTTATTCATTTTGACAAAAGAACCGAATGCAGTAGGCGCCTACAATCAAATAAATTTGACTTATGGAACATGGGTTAAGTTCATTGTCAATATGTACAGTTAATATTTACTAATAACCTGTTATATAACTGTAAATAATCATAAAAAATATTAAAAATTAATTTTAAACAAATTTCTTTACATATTTGTTATTTTTTCAGGAATGCGTCATTTTGACTGTTTTTGGGCAGTATAGGTATACAAGAAATCTCGGGCAATCTAGTGTTAATGAGTGATATGCACGTATATGTTTCTCCGTCTAATTTCATGTACATACACATTTTTCCGCACATATAGTGTTACTACCGAGTGATTACAATTTTGACATGGAACATAGGTATGGAACATAGGAATATGACTTACAGGAAAAATCCTGCTCGCAGACCAATTATCAGCAAATTGTCTTAACTTGCGATTCACGAGCAAAATTATAGGAACGATTATTATTTTTTACAAATTTTTACTGACTTTTATTAATGAGTGACACGCACATATATATTGACCGTTTATTTTAATCTAACTAAATATTTCTCCATAAATCCAGTGTTAATATTTGTTGATTACAATTTTGATATCCGGAATATATAATTATGACTTATATGAAAAACCCTATTCCTGGTCCAAACATCAGCAAATTGTCTTAATATGCGACTAATGAACAAAATTACAGGAGTATTTATTACCATCGTCACTTATTTATTTCATTCTCTCCCGAATAAAACTGCCGTATAAAACGCGCGTTACACTTTTCGCTTCGCTTTAATGACTCAACTTATTCCATGCTTATTACTGAACCGGCGAAAAGCGAGGTTTTAGTTAAAAAATGACGTTTAACATAAATGCGTTACGACGTATTATTCCGCTCGATTTTGCGAAACATTCGCGGCATATGGTCTACTTAGTCCGCGGGACGGTATTAAACATTTATGCCCTTCTGCGGAAGGTTATAAGACCGGAATCGATAGGAACGTTTCTACATGCGGGGAGTGCGCACTGTGTCGATCGAAAATGTCAATCTCGGGAGTCCACGCCTAAACCCGACGAGAAGGCTTGGATATTTAGCCGCTAAATATGCACGCGTCTAAACACTTGAATAATGCAGCATTCAGGTGCCTAAGTGTCTGCGGCGACAGAGGCGGTATAGGATTCCGCGTCAATGGAAATTCACGTTTGACAATGTCAAGCTGAACGTGTGATAAGTTGGATTGCTACTGATACCAGATTGTTCAATAAGTTTTGTTTTGTTTTGTTGAGGGCGTTGCTACTAGTCCAAATTTGTTTTTGTTTTGTTGGTTCACTCTTCTTATCAACGTATGTGAAGGTTCATTTCAATCAGTCAATTCATTCTTTGTTTACAAGCCATTTAGTGTCGCCGTGTCACAGTATTTTCGACAATGGAAAAAATTGAATATCGTGCAGTGATAAAATTCTTATTTTTGGAAGGTGTAGCACCAAAAGAAATTCACGAACGAATGTTAAGAGTGTATAATGAACGTTCACCTTCAATTAGAACAGTAGAAAGATGGTTTTCTGAATTTAAACGTGGTCGAACAAGCCTTGAAGACGATCCACTTGAAGGACGTCCAAAAACCGCATCAACGCCAGAAATCGTAGCCAAAGTACAGGATATGGTTTTGGAAGATCGTCGATTGACTGAGAGGGATTTAGTAGAGGCTCTACACATCTCATTAGGCAGTGTGAGTCATATTTTAAATGAAATTTTGAGTTTTAAAAAGCTGTGTGCACAATGGGTGCCGCATTCGCTAACAATTGAACAAAAACACATTCGAATGCGACTTTATCAACAACATTTGGAGCGTTTTAAAAAGGATAAAGTGGATTTTGTGCGTCGATTCATCACTATGGATGAGACTTGGGTCTATCACCATGATCCTAAATCAAAACAAGAGGCTAAAGAGTGGTGTGAACCTGGTTGTTCGGCTTCGAAACGAGTTCGTGTCCAGAAATCGGCCAAAAAGTTTCTGGCATCAGTTTTTTGGGATGCGAAAGGAATTTTATTTGTGGATTACTTGCAAACTGGTAAAACAATTAATTCTGAATATTATTGCATATCCTTTTGGACCAGTTGAAGGAAAAAATTCGGTGAAAAAGACCCGGTTTGCAGAAGAAAAAAATCCTTTTTTATCAGGACAACGCACCGTGTCACAAGAACATTTTGACAATGGCTAAAATCCATGAATTAAAGTTCGTACAATTGTTGGAGCATCCGACGTATTCACCAGATTTGGCCCCCAGGACTTCAAAATGTGCATCAGAACTCAAAAATTTATGCGTGGCAAGCGTTTTTCGTCAAATGAAGAGGTCATTGACTGTTGAGCGTATTTTGCAGACCTTCCATCTCATTCAGGATGGGATCCACAGATTGGATATTTGGAAATGCAAATTTTGAGATTATTGAATAATAAGCTGTGTACAGGTAACCCTCCTATAACACGGTATCTTATAACAACGGTGAACAATAACACATTCTTAAATTGCGGGAACTTTCTACAACACGGCATATAACACGGTTGTTCCTCTTAAAGTGGATTTTGTTGTGTCATCACGTATGGACTTGGGACTATATCCTTGTCGCTGAAAGAAATAAAAACATCAACCTTAAATGCGTGTTGGAAGAAGATGGCTCTCTTCAGTTGAAACAGAAAACATGCGTGAAACATTAGAAAATGAAATTGGTGCCATATTAGAAGTCGCTAAATTTCGGATGCGAAGGAATTTTTTTGTGGATATACTTGCTACCAAAGACATTCAAGATTTATTAGTGGAAGAAGACCAGTTGACGAAAAAATTTGATGGAAATGGCATCCGGTTTAGATGCAAAAAATCGATTTCATCAGGACAACTAGCTCTGATGAAGATTGTGCAGTTAAGAATTTAACATTAAAAAAATACAAGAAGGCCTATGCTTAGTGGAAAATCTCGAGTCATTTTTCTTGAATACAGACCGTTTCACGGAAGGAAGTCGAAAATTCAAAAGGGAGCTGCAAAACTGTTTAGCTCAATACCGCGAAATTTACAATGACCTAGTTAGAACCAGCAAGCAAAGTTCGATTACAGATTTTTTTAAGAGGGGAAAACATACAAAAACTTTAAATAGAGAAAAAAGTTCTGAAAGTGAAGGCAATATCGTTTCACCGAAAAAACGTTCTCGGTTGATTATACTGAGCAGTGACGACCAATAAATTCATTAAATTATCGGCGTTAGATTTAATTTTTTTGTTTACTTTGTGTTGGACATACATTTACATTTTTAATAAAAATTAAGTTGTTTATGTCGCAATTAAAAAAAAGAGATTTGTTTTTAATAAGTTTTTGGAACGTAACCCCCTTTTTGTACTAGCTCAGATTTTGTCTCATGCAACATGTGTTTCACACAACACGGCATTTTCTTGGAACCTAACTACCGTGTTATAGGAGGGTTACCTGTATTTTGAACCATAACATTGTGTTTTTCTTATCGAACGACAAAACTTATTGAACAACCTGGTAGTTTGGGAGTCAAGAGTCGGAGCATTCGCAATCTTGAGGGAGAGAGGGTTTTGTTATTTTTCAAAGTAACTTCCAATGTATTTGAGCGCGATTTTGTTTATCTTCCAATGTGTTTGAACACGATTTTGTTGAATACCGACTTACGTTTGTCTTACGTTATATTGCGTTGATGTTATTTTCCGAAATAATTTCCAATGTATTTGAGCGCGATTTTGTTGAATACCATCTTACGCTTGAGTTACGTTTATGTTATTTTTGTCAAATGTCATGTTACGTTGTTTTTCGGAGTAACTTCCAATGTATTTGAACGCGTCTTTATTGAATGCCATCTAACGTTTATGTTACGTTATGTTGCGTTTCTGTTATTTTTGCTGAATATCATCTTACGTTTACACAGGTAGTTTAACTTGTTAATATTAATTTGCTCAAAGTAATATTACTTGCAAATTTAATATTACTTGGCTCAAAGTAATTTATTCCTGTTTCTTGTTTACTTTGAAACTCCACTACGTGTCCCAAGATCCTAAGACTACACCATAGAAGTCTCACCTAGAAATTTATTTTTGCCGTCGTATTTATAATTGTATAAAAATATGATTATATTTAAAATAAATAAGATAATTTTAATATTAAAAATAGATAAAATTCATAGTGTAAGTGATAATCATATATTCCATACATCGAAATTGTAACCAACCAACATCGCAACAATTTACCGAATTTTATACCCAATACACGATTATAATTTACAATTTCTGCACTTACTGATTTTAATTCACAATCACACGAAATGTTAACGCTAATAACTTACAGTGCCTGTATTTACTGCACTCTAACTCACAACCACACCTAACGTTACTAATTATAACTTACAGTTTGCACTTACTGCATTCTAACTCACAATCACACATAATGTTCATGATTATAACACATTGCGTATGGCATCCTTGACCTCGGACATTTTTGTACGCCCTAAAAAATTGAGTACAATACATACAAACATTTTTTAATACTGACTGATTTTTTAACACGTTGGCTGCCGTGGGGGGTAACCGGTGACCGGCGCAAGAAATTTTACTGAAGGTCCAAAATATGCAATGGGTAGTAATAATTATTTTATAAATGCAGTTATTGTTCGAACAGTGATGCGATTCTTTGGTCTCCAATACTTGCACATTATTTACATTTTGCATAATTCAGTCAAACACTGTAGTATTTCATAGCATCGCCGTTCTAATACGGCAAAATACGCATGACACTCAATGTGTTAATACTGACCGTTTACACTTTTTCGCAATTATACTATCACTAATTACTGCAAGGCTTCATTACTTTAGCAGCGTACCGATCGACATTAAAACGAGATACCTCATGACCCGTATGCAATGTGATAACTTATTCTACTTTAACCCATATCACATACAACGCAACCCCATGGCAAAATTACTCTGTACTCATGCCGTTCTACCCCACACGAATAAAACTCTGTCAACTCCGTGCCTCCCACAACATACCGACGTATGAAGTTTGACAATCGCACGTGTTTCGCAGGTTTTGGATAAAATAAGTTTAGCACCGTACCGATCAATATTAAAACGAGATATCTCGTGACCCGTACGCAATGTGATAACTTATTCTACTTTAACCCATATCACATACAACGCAACCCCATGGCAAAATTACTCTGTACTCATGCCGTTCTACCCCACACGAATAAAAGTCTGTCAACTCCTTACCTCGCACAACATACCTACGTATGAAGTTTGACAATCGCACGTGTTTCGCAGGTTTTGGATAAAATAAGTTTAGCACCGTACCGATCAATATTAAAACGAGATATCTCGTGACCCGTACGCAATGTGGTAACTTATTATACTTTAACCCATATCACATACAATTCAACCCCATGGCAAAATTACTCTGTACTCATGCCGTTCTACCCCACACGAATAAAACTCTGTCAACTCCGTGCCTCCCACAACATACCGACGTAGGAAGTTTGACAATCACACATGTTTCGCAGGTTTTCGATAAAATAAGATCGGAGTACCCCAGTGCCCTGAGCAAGGTGCACCCAATCAAAGGCGACCTCGGCCTGCCAGAGCTGGGCCTGTGTCCCGAGGACCGGAAGATGCTGATGCAGAGAGTGAACATCGTTTTCCATAGCGCTGCCACCGTGAGATTCAACGAGCCGCTGAAAGTAGCCGCGAGTCTTAACATAAAAGGCACAGAACGCGTCCTGGATCTGTGCAAAGGCATGGTCAACCTGATCAGCGTCATACACGTCAGCACGGCGTACAGTAACGCTGATAAGCGAGAAATCAAGGAAGCCGTCTACACGTAAGTCCTTGTCTGGCAGGATGCCTTTCAAATAATACGCCTCGTTATCCTTCAAATCTACGATTTATCATTATTATCATTTTCTATGTTATGTTAGCTCAGGATGTTCTTAACACTTTAATGACCGCTAGCCGATTAATCGACTTTTCGGTTCCAACTGCTATTTACCGGTAGCCGATTAATCGGCTTTTCAGTGGTCGACGGTTATATTAGATAAAATAAATATCAGATGATATTATGACAATTTTAAATGACAATAAAATTACACTGCTTTGAAATCAAAGGATTCTCAACAACACATTCAGAATTTTTCAGTTACAAAGCTTTGCAAGTAGGCACATACACAATTCCTGCGCGATATCCAAAACAGAATCGGTCGTTAGTGGCATCTTCAATCAATAGCGGTCGGTAAAGTGTTAAAATGGTAACTTCGACGATCAGTGCAGAAACGCTAGAGTAAATAATTGTACAAGAATTTACTTGTTTTAATCCGGTTTGTTTGTTTCGTAAAATGATAATATTAACTTTCAGTACAGAAACCCTGAAATGGACAATTATAAAATGGTTTCCTTCTTTCAATATACATTATAGTATATTTACATACCTACACACTTATAGACGTACAATATAAATGATGTACCAATATTTATATTACATTACCATATACACATTAGATGCTTTGCGTACGGCGCTTTATTTTAATTAGAACATATTCTATACGGCGTTCTTGCACATTTTTAAACGTTTTAAAAAGTTGAGTACAATACACACAAACTTTTTTTAACACTGCCTAACACTTTTATACTTTTTCGACATTCTAACATTCATTTACTTCGCAATTATACTCTCAAAAATTTCCACAAGTTTTCATAAATGCGGTGGTCGTTGATTTGTAGTACGTTCTTGTTCTATGGGACTTTTTCTTGCAGCTGCTTTAACCCTTAACGCTGCGTTTATTTTCTCGGTACTGAAAATTTAAGCTTCGGAGAGAAAAAGCTGGAAAAGGAATAGACGATTGTTACTGCATTTGTTCTTTCTTAGTTATCGTAGAAATATGCCTTTTTATAGGGTAAATGAGACTTCGATTTTATATTTTGTAATTCACGCTAATGTGATAGTTTTGGAAACATCCCCCGATGTGTATTCTTGGTTTATTATTTTTTCGTGTCTTTTGGGACATAAAACGCAGTCCCCTTTTTCATCTTTTTCCATCGTATGAAGCTATCAATTTAAATTGTCTTTGAATACTTCCAAAAGCACATTTGCATCAATAAGAAAGGTTGAATAATGATTTCACCTTAAAGCCGCAGGAATGATACGTTGTATTATAAGTAAGGAAGTAAATAGCTAACACCGATTAGAAAATAGGATTCTAAGCGTAATCCTGTTAGTTACACAATATCATGAATCAAGCAAACAAATGTCTGAGCTTACGTCAGCCGAATATACACACACTTACGACATTGACAGAGGCTATCCTGGGGAAAATCTTGCCACAGGATATGAAAAGACTTCTACGTAAAAATACTATGGAATAAGAATACAATACAAATCAACACACACTATGGGTATACCAATGAATTAACGGAAAATGTTATTTTTGGCAAGTATAAATTATTTAACTTTCGGATCATAGTCTGATGAAAGGCGTTGCGCTGTTAAAAATTACATTAGATGCCGGACCGATTTTATAAAACATGGCAACAATTTTGTTGTGCAGTGCGTATACGAATAAATTAACACATTGTTGACCGGTCACGAGTTAACTCGTGTTTTCATGGCCAAACGTTGTTGACCGGTCACGAGTTAACTCGTGTTTGCATTTGCGTCGGCTATTTTAATTTTTGAAACGCAGGGCAATATAGAATATAGCAAAATTTTGTTCATTGTGGTCAATACCGTCTGCTTTATTATAAAAAAGTGTACTTTTCTTGGCACTGAGGCTTTTATTACAATTCTAGTATTACAAAGTGTCCAGAACGACAGAACGTGACGGTGAAGCATTTTTCAATCAATTATACGTGAATGCTTTATATAGTTGCCCGAGTGATTTTTAAATGAGTTATAGTCAATTTGGAAAATCATTATTGAAAATGAAATAACAAGGGCATAATCTAGCTCTTTAAAAGGAAAGCGCAACGGAACAAGATATATGTGTAAAACTTCTTGTCTACATCTACGCGTAAATAACTGCTGTACAGTCAATCATACGAAAAAATATTAAAAGTTACATAAAATTTATGTCCAAAGTTCAACTTGAATTCATTATGCACGAACAAACTTTTTTGAAGGTTATTTATATCGTTTCACTTCCATGTTCACTTACAAAATAATAGCCGGTGACTTGAGATAGCTTTTGCAGAAAATTGCCGGTCAACAATGTGTTAACGGAAAATGTTATTTTTGGCAAGTGCAAATAATTCAACCGTCGGATCGTAGTCAGATGAAAGGCGTTGCGCTATTTAGTACGTCTTTATCCTTATACGTCCTACGTTCATTGTTCTGGTTTACATTCGGTACCGTTACTCATCTTACCTCAAAGTGTTGAGATAACACACAGTGCAGCGGTTTGCGATGCATTTCACTTGTTTCGTATTGCTCTATTTTTCATGAATCGTATTTCTGTAAATCCTGTGCCCAAAAATGTCAACGCGCTAAGAGATAAGGTACTGGCAAATTGTCTGTTTTTCTGGTACAATTAAAGCAATTCGGAGGCAAATTACACTCACAAAATTTAAGGAACTTTAAAGTTGCGGAATTATTATATTTCGAGTGATATGAGTTTTTGGTTGAAATGCGGACTTTACTTATTAACACAACACATTTCGGGGCCAGACAGGTTCCATCCTCAGGAGTCTATAACATTTATAATTGTATTAGTATTTGCTGTGTATATCGTGTTCGTATTCTATAATATTTTAACTTACATTCTGTTAAAGAAAAAGTTAAAATGTATAATAATAGGACATGAATAACTATTCTGCCTCGGATGATAGTGAGATAGTTAACGTTAACTAATAAAGAAAGGACCAGAGGTGTGGTTCACGATTGTGTCTTCACCTTGTCTTGTTTGAAATGGAAAATTAAGATATAATGAAATTTTTGTAAATGGCCTTCGCAGCTTGCAGCAGAAGTGCCGTACACTTTCGCTAAGCACAAAAAGCAAAATTTTTTCTTAATTTACATTAAATTTGCTAGAGAAGTACACATGTATATGGTAAAATATTGATTTTTGTATATATGGCGAACATGTGAAGAAAAGTTTTAATTTTCATCAATGATGCGTCGAAAAAATATTTGTAATGACGAAAGTTTTTAACCGATCTTAATCATGTGTACTTCTCTGGAGAATGTAGTTTAACAGCTACAGTAAAATTTTCAAGTGAATCGGAGAAAATTTGTTTAAGTTATGCTGCAAGCCAATTTGAGAAACGCAGTTTCGAGAAAAACGCATTTAAAGTATCGAGTAACGTTATTTCACATTATTTTACTAGTTTTGCCATATTTACGATTATTCTGTAATGCCTGCACCATATAGGTGTCCCTCTACATTAATATTTTCTTCCTCTTTCTCTTTCCTGGAAAATGTGGAGGTTCTACGTACATCTTTCGCGGCATCCGTTAGCGAACGCTCGGAAAACTTTATACGGCGTGCATCAGCTTCGACGTAGAAATTGTAACAATTACGACCCATACTCAATTGTAATACTTGCATCCTTGCCATTATGCTTTCAAATCGATCGTTAAAAATAGAAGACGCAATATTCATGCCAATGCCGGGCAATTCTCGTGTTGCGGCATTTCATCCATCGGAAGTTTATGGTAAAGAATTGCCAAAATTTCGTTTCGCATTTTTTCGATGGTATCTGGATTTTGGTTGGTATTATGTCCCTTCAGAACCTTTAGAATCGGTACCATGTACTTTGAACCGCTCCGAGGCATCACGACTTGCTTTATAAAATAAGCTGTAAAACCACTTTAAAAAATGTTTTTGCCTATAAGACAAATTGTACCTTATTTTTAAGGTTCTAAAGTATCATTTAAGACAAAAAAATGTTTTCGATCTTTTGAAAATTTAAGGTAGATGTTACCCCTTAACCGTTTGAGTACGGGAGCATTTTCTTATGCATATGCTAAAAGTCCGGGATGAAATGCGTAGTATTTTTTTGGGGGAAACAATGAAAATGGTTATAATTAACACTAATTGTTATGTAACAAGTAATTATGATAAAAAAAAAATTTATTTTCACTTATTATAAAAATGTTTTGCTGCACAAATTCCATGAATTCCTTTTTTACATATAGCGCAAATTAGGTTGGATCGTTTAAATTCCATTACCATTTTTATTACTGCATACATCACACTGTCGCAAATTTCTCCCAGGCAATTTTTCTAAAGAAAACTTTTTACTTATTGGTGATGTTCCCGTGGCATTTTTGTTTGCTAACCATTCCTCCTCTATAGTGTCAATAATGTTCGAAGTAAATTGCAGTCTATTTAATTCTCATATTGTTAAAAGCCACAACTGAGTTAAATGAATAAAAACTGCTACTAATATTACTGCAACTGCTCTCAATAATTGCGTAAAGTATACTACCAACAGCAGCGTCTTCGCATTCTCGATACAAAACAAGAGCAGCGCTATCGCGCCGCGCCGTATTTTTGGCATACGACAAGTGAAGCGCAATAGCGCTTCTCCGGACTCAAACGGTTAAGACTCTAAGCTAATCGCACGTTTCCAGAACCAACGTGAAGCCGCACACGGTGGTGGACATGTGCGAGAACCTGGACGACGAGACGTTGAGCATAATCGAGAAAAGATTGATCGGCAAACATCCGAACACATATACTCTAACGAAAGGCCTCGCAGAACAAGTGATATCGGCGAAGGGAGCTGGACTGCCTATTGCCATCGTCAGACCGAGTATAGTTTGCGCTGCTTACCGAGAACCCTTCCCCGGTTGGGTGGACAACACATGCGGCATAACAGGTATTTACCTGGAACGTATCAATTTATGCTGCGCGAACCTCGGACTGCCGACTCGCTCAACGTCGTCGGAACAAAATCCAAGTTTGCCCCGCGACATTTACAATTGAACGCTTACGTCCGGCAATTTACACTGAGTTCCGGGTGGATTTGTTTTCCGCGAACGAATGTCGCGACAAGGGTGGTAATCGGGACGGAGGAAAGAATACTGGAAATGTGAAGCTAGTGGAAGCTTTAGAAACGCATGTTTTTTTTTCATGGGACTTAAAAAATGATGACATTCGTCAGAAGGAAGAAAAACGAAAGTAAATTTTATTCGGTGTCACTAACGCTATTGCAATGGAAGGTAATCGAACTTTTCAAACTCTTAACACGTTGACTGTCAAGCGTATTTTGCTATGTTAGAACTGCGATGCGATAAAATACTGCAGAGTATGATTAAATCGTGCAAAATTAAGGTAACGCATATTTGTTAGAAGCCAAAGTATTGAAGCATCGTTCCAATGTCAATTGGTTTTAAAATATTGCAAATAGGCTTCATTGCGAATCTTTTGCATTTTTAGTAAAATCTTTTGCACCGGGTTAGAAGCCGAAGTATTGAAGGACCGTTCCAATATCAATTGCTTTTACAAGATTGCAAATAGGCTTCATTGCGAATTTTTTGCATTTTTAGTAAAATCTTTTGCACCGGGTTAGAAGCAAATTATTGAAGCACCGTTTTAATATTAACTGCTTTTAAAATATTGCAAATAGGCTTCATTGCGAATCTTTCGCATTTTTAGTAAAATCTTTTGCACCGGGTTAGAAGCCAAAGTATTGAAGCACCGTTCCAATATCAATTGCTTTACAAGATTAGAAATAGGCTTCATTACGAATCTTTTGCATTTTTAGTAAAATCTTTTGCACCGGGTTAGAAGCCAAAGTATTGAAGCACCATTTCAATATCAATTGCTTCTACAAGATTACAAATAGGCTTCATTGCGAATTTTTTGCATTTTTAGTAAAATCTTTTGTACCGGGTCAGAAGCCAAAGTATTGAAGCACCGTTCCAATATCAATTGTTTTACAAGATTTGAAATAGGCTTCATTGCGAATTTTTTGCATTTTTAGTAAAATCTTTTGCACCGGGTTAGAAGCCAAAGTATTGAAGGACCGTTCCAATATCAATTGCTTTACAAGATTCGAAATAGACTTCATTGCGAATCTTATGCATTTTTAATAAAATCTTTTGCACCGGGTCAGAAGCCAAAGTATTGAAGCACCGTTCCAACACCAATTGCTTTACAAGATTCGAAATAGGCTTCATTGCGAATCTTTTGCATTTTTAGTAAAATCTTTTGCACCGGGTTAGAAGCCAAAGTATTGAAGCACCATTTCAATATAAATTGCTTCTACAAGATTACAAATAGGCTTCATTGCGAATCTTTTGCATTTTTAGTAAAATCTTTTGCACCGGGTTAGAAGCCAAAGTATTGAAGCACCGTTTCAATATCAATTGCTTTTACAAGATTACAAATAGGCTTCATTGCGAATTTTTTGCATTTTTAGTAAATCTTTTGCACCGGGTTAGAAGCCAAAGTATTCAAGTAGCGTTCCAATATCAATTGCTTTTACAAGATTGCAAATAGGCTTCATTGCGAATTTTTTGCATTTTTAGTAAAATCTTTTGCACCGGGTTAGAAGCCAAAGTATTGAAGGACCGTTCCAATATCAATTGCTTCTACAAGATTACAAATAGGCTTCATTGCGAATATTTTGCATTTTTAGTAAAATCTTTTGCACCGGGTTAGAAGCCAAAGTATTGAAGTAATGCCATTGTTTTTACAAGATTGCAAATAGCCTTCATTGCAAATTTTTTGCATTTTTAGTAAAATCTTTTGCACCGGGTTAGAAGCCAAAGTATTGAAGCACCATTTCAATATAAATTGCTTCTACAAGATTACAAATAGGCTTCATTGCGAATCTTTTGTATTTTTAGTAAAATCTTTTGCACCGGGTTAGAAGCCAAAGTATTGAAGCGCCGTTCCAATATCAATTGCTTTTACAAGATTACAAATAGGCTTCATTGCGAATTTTTTGCATTTTTAGTAAATCATTTGCACCGGGTTAGAAGCCAAAGTATTCAAGTAGCGTGCCAATATCAATTGCTTTTACAAGATTGCAAATAGGCTTCATTGCGAATATTTTGCATTTTTAGTAAAATCTTTTGCACCGGGTCAGAAGCCAAAGTATTGAAGCACCGTTCCAATATCAATTGTTTTTACAAGATTGCAAATAGGCTTCATTGCGAATTTTTTTGCATTTTTAGTAAAATCTTTTGTACCGGGTTAGAAGCCAAAGTATTGAAGAAGCGTTCCAATATCAATTGCTTCTACAAGATTACAAATAGGCTTCATTGCGAATATTTTGCATTTTTAGTAAAATCTTTTGCACCGGGTCAGAAGCCAAAGTATTGAAGCACCGTTCCAATATCAGTTGCTTTTAAAAGATTGCAAATAGGCTTCATTGCGAATTTTTTGCATTTTTAGTAAAATCTTTTGCACCGGGTTAGAAGCCAAATTATTGAAGCACCGTTTTAATATTAACTGCTTTTAAAATATTGCAAATAGGCTTCATTGCGAATCTTTTGCATTTTTAGTAAAATCTTTTGCACCGGGTTAGAAGCCAAAGTATTGAAGCACTGTTCCAATATCAATTGCTTTACAAGATTGCAAATAGGCTTCATTGCGAATCTTTTGCATTTTTAGTAAAATCTTTTGCACCGGGTTAGAAGCCAAAGTATTGAAACACCATTTCAATATCAATTGCTTTACAAGATTCGAAATAGGCTTCATTGCGAATCTTTTGCATTCTTAGTAAAATCTTTGCACCGGGTCAGAAGCCAAAGTATTGAAGCATCATTTCAATATCAATTGCTTCTACAAGATTACAAATAGGTTTCATTGCAAATTTTTTGCATTTTTAGTCAAATCTTTTGCACTGGGTTAGAAGCCGAAGTATTGAAGGACCGTTCGAATATCAATTGCTTCTACAAGATTACAAATAGGCTTCATTGCGAATATTTTGCATTTTTAGTAAAATCTTTTGCATCGGGTTAGAAGCCAAAGTATTGAAGCACCGTTCCAATATCAGTTGCTTTTAAAAGATTGCAAATAGGCTTCATTGCGAATTTTTCGCATTTTTAGTAAAATCTTTTGTACCGGGTTAGAAGCCAAAGTATTCAAGCAGCGTTCCAATATCAATTGCTTTTACAAGATTACAAATAGGCTTCATTGCGAATTTTTTGCATTTTTAGTAAAATCTTTTGCACCGGGTTAGAAGCCAAAGTATTGAAGCACCGTTCCAATATCAGTTGCTTTTAAAAGATTGCAAATAGGCTTCATTGCGAATCTTTTGCATTTTTAGTAAAATCTTTTGTACCGGTCACCATGGCAGTCAATGTGTTAATTGGCGCGAATGTGTTGTCCGTATCGCTGAAAACGAAAATTCGAAACAAATGCTACTGTAAGTTTTAGAAACTTAGACTTGGATAATGCCTTGTCATGCGCAGGTAAACAACATCTGCATGAATCATATTTGACTATTTTAGACAAGATGAGAGATTAAATTAAATATACATATCATTATTATTTCAACCTTCTCAGACATTTCACACTATCGTGTATTTAAGTATTGCTAACTCGACGCATATCGATTCGCGTTAAATTCGGCATGTACACATTAAACATAAAAGCGATCACGTACAATTTCGCAACTCAAATTTTTGCAAACTTTATAATTGACACAGTGATGAATTGCCAATTTATGTGTAAAACTTACTAGGAATATAGGCATTCCGTTTAAATTAAAATATCGAGAACTTGTACGCGTACTAAATTTACTCATTATCGATAACGTACTTAGAATGTTCCAATTATACGAATACAAGCAAACGTCGAGAATCCTCTTGGACTGAATTTAAATTTTACGTAGTCGAATTCCCGTTAAATTTGCAAACCGTCTGGCAGACGTGCTCGGAATATCCTTCAGTTTGCCAACTTACGTCGTCGTTAATCTAGCGACGTGCGTCGTAAACGTACTCGACATAATCTCATAGTTGTTAACTTGTATTCGGATTAATTCCATCGTTTAATCGGTGATAAAATGGTCTCACTTACGTAAGTGTGCTTGCAGGCATCATGATGGAGATTGGAAGAGGCACCATAAGGAGTATTGTTTGCGATGCCAAGCTCGTTGTAGACGTTGTGCCGGTTGATCTTGTCGTCGACACGCTTATCTGTGCTGCGTGGTATAACGCGACTCATTACACGGGAACTATACAAATTTACAACTGCACCAGTGGTTCGTTAAACCCTGTTAGGTAAGAGTCATAAAGAACGAAAAGTCATTTCCTTCTGAGGAAATATTATACGCTAACTTCCACACTAGTGGGTAATACTTATCGATTGCTTTGGTCTTGCATGAAAGAACAATTGATCTGACAATTTTTTTCCAAATCGCAATTTTTGTTATTTGTATTTTTGTTAAACCGTAATAGGTAAAGGTATAATGCACCAAAAAGCAATATACTTCTAAGGAAATTTCGTATTCTGACTTTTAGGTTTCTCAGTGCATTATAATTACTATAAGTTATAATAATAGGTACACAACTTTGCTCCCGCCGTTTTTCCCTTTCGTCCAATGCAAAAAACGGCGGGAGCAAAGTTGTACACCTAATAGATATATTCCATACATAGAAATTGTAACCAACCAGCATTAAGACAAATAATTTACCGGAATTTGTATGCAATTTATGATTATAACATATAGTGTCTACAGCAAAATTAATTAAACCTTGTTAGGTAAGAGTCATAAAGAACGAAAAGTCATTTCCTTCTGAGGAAATATTATACACTAACTTCCACACTAGTGGGTAATACTTATCGATTGCTTTGGTATTGCATGAAAGAACAATTGTCCCGACAGTTTTTTTCCAAGTTGCAATTTTTGTTATTTGTATTTTTGTTAAACCGTAATAGGTAAAGGTATAATGCACCGAAAATCAATACACTTCTGAGGAAATTTCGTATTCTGACTTTTAGGTTTCTCAGTGCATTATAATTACTATAAGTTATAATGATATATATAGCAACCAGCATTAAAACAAATAATTTACCGGAATTTGTACGGAATTTATGATTATAACATATAGTGCCTACAGCAAAATTAATTAAACCCTGTTAGGTAAGAGTCATAAGGAACGAAAAGCCATTTACTTCTGAGGAAATATACGCTAACTTCCACACTAGTCGGTTATACTATTCGATTGCTTTGGTATTGCATGAAAGAACAATTGTCCCGACAGTTTTTTTCCAAGTTGCAATTTTTGTTATTTGTAGTTTTGTTAAACCATAATGGGTAAAAGTATAATGCACCGAAAATCAATATACTTCTGAGCAAATTTCGCATTCTGACTTTTAGGTTTCTCGCTGCATTATAGCTACCATAAGTTATAATAGATATATTCCATACATAAAAATTGTAACCAACCAGCATTAAGACAAATAATTTACCGGAATTTGTACGGAATTTATGATTATAACATATAGTGTCTACAGCAAAATTAATTAAACCCTGTTAGGTAAGAGTCATAAAGAACGAAAAGTCATTTCCTTCTGAGGAAATATTATACGCTAATTTCCACACTAGTGGGTAATACTTATCGATTGCTTTGGTCTTGCATGAAAGAACAATTGTCCCGAAAATTTTTTTCCAAGTTGCAATTTTTGTTATTTGTAGTTTTGTTAAACCATAATGGGTAAAGGTATAATGCACCAAAAAGCAATATACTTCTAAGGAAATTTCGTATTCTGACTTTTAGGTTTCTCAGTGCATTATAATTACTATAAGTTATAATGATACATATAGCAACCAGCATTAAAACAAATAATTTACCGGAATTTGTACGGAATTTATGATTATAACATATAGTGTCTACAGCAAAATTAATTGAACCCTGTTAGGTAAGACTCATAAAGAACGAAAAGTCATTTCCTTCTGAGGAAATATTATACACTAACTTCCACACTAGTGGGTAATACTTATCGATTGCTTTGGTGTTGCATGAAAGAACAATTGATCTGACAATTTTTTTCCAAATCGCAATTTTTGTTATTTATATTTTTGTTAAACCGTAATAGGTAAAGGTATAATGCACCAAAAAGCAATATACTTCTGAGGAAATTTCGGATTCTGACTTTTAGGTTTCTCAGTGCATTATAATTACTATAAGTTATAATGATATATATAGCAACCAGCATTAAAACAAATAATTTACCGGAATTTGTACGGAATTTATGATTATAACATATAGTGCCTACAGCAAAATCAATTAAACCCTGTTAGGTAAGAGTCATAAAGAACGAAAAGCCATTTACTTCTGAGGAAATATACGTTAACTTCCACACTAGTCGGTTATACTATTCGATTGCTTTGGTCTTGCATGAAAGAACAATTGATCTGACAATTTTTTTCCAAGTTGCAATTTTTGTTATTTGTAGTTTTGTTAAACCATAATGGGTAAAGGTATAATGCACCGAAAATCAATATACTTCTGAGCAAATTTCGTATTCTGACTTTTAGGTTTCTCGCTGTATTATAGTTACTGTAAGTTATAATTATATATTCCATACATAAAAATTGTAACCAACAAGCATTAAGACAAATAATTTACCGGAATTTGTATGGAATTTATGATTATAACATATAGTGTCTACAGCAAAATTAATTAAACCCTGTTAGGTAAGAGTCATAAAGAACGAAAAGTCATTTCCTTCTGAGGAAATATTATACACTAACTTCCACACTAGTGGGTAATACTTATCGATTGCTTTGGTCTTGCATGAAAGAACAATTGATCTGACAATTTTTTTCCAAATCGCAATTTTTGTTATTTGTATTTTTGTTAAACCGTAATAGGTAACGGTATAATGCACCAAGAAGCAATATACTTCTAAGGAAATTTCGTATTCTGACTTTTAGGTTTCTCAGTGCATTATAATTACTATAAGTTATAATGATATATATAGCAACCAGCATTAAAACAAATAATTTACCGGAATTTGTATGGAATTTATGATTATAACATATAGTGTCTACAGCAAAATTAATTAAACCCTATTAGGTAAGAGTCATAAAGAACGAAAACCCACTTACTTCTGAGGAAATATACGCTAACTTCCACACTAGTCGGTTATACTTATCGATTGCTTTGATGTTGCATGAAAGAACAATTGATCTGACAATTTTTTTCTAAATCGCAATTTTTGTTATTTGTATTTTTGTTAAACCATAATGGGTAAAGGTATAATGCACTGAAAATCAATATACTTCTGAGCAAATTTCGTATTCTGACTTTTAGGTTTCTCGCTGCATTATAGCTACCATAAGTTATAATAGATATATTCCATACATAAAAATTGTAACCAACAAGCGTTAAGACAAATAATTTACCGGAATTGATATGGAATTTATGATTATAACTTAGACCCATATATTACCGACAGCAAAATTGTACAGATAACATTAACCACGAATATAATTAGACATTGGCAATCTCGGCAACAGAACATCTATATTGGACAAAAATAGAAATAACAAGATTAACAAATGCATTTCAATTTTGAGAAGTTCACATGCAAACAGAATACGTGCTAAATATGTCTAAATGCAATTTTTACCATATTAGGAGCTGACTTTTTAAACTGCGCAACTGTAGAAACATTTCCTGCATCTAATTTTGTTATGTTATGCTCTTTATACAGTTGGAATGAATTTGGCCGGTTAACCCGAAAGCACGCCATCGAATCACCATCGAAATACGTGATGTGGTATCCTGGCTTCACATTTAGAACAAACAAATTCATCCACAAACTCATGGTCGCCGCACTTCACTTTCTGCCTGCCTTCGTAGTGGATCTTGTGCTGAGGTTTCAAGGCGGCAAACCGATGTAAGTGCTGTATTTTACGTTCACAAATTAAAAAAGCAAATTAAACACAAAAGTAATTTCAAAAATATTTTACCATACAATAAATAATAACGTAACAGAAATGAGAGAACTTAGACTTTAGCACTAACACTTTAGCACCTAAAGTACATATTGCAACATATATTAACACATTGGCTGCCGTGGGGGTCACCGCAAGAGATTTTACTGAAGATCCAAAATATTCGCAATGGGTAGCAAAAGTTATTTTATAAATGCAGTTGGTAGAATAGTGATGCGATCCTTTGGTCTCCATTACCTGCACATTATTTATATTTTGCATAATTCAGTCAAACGCTGTAGTATTTCATAGCGTCGCTGTTCTAATACAGCAAAATACGTATGGCAGTCAACGTGTTAAAATAGTAACTTTGACGATCAGTGCAGAAACGCTGAAATAGGTGTTTGTAGAATGTTTTAAACGCAGAAATGCTGGAATAAATAATTGTATAGAATTTTACTTGTTTTCATTTGCTTTGATTGGTTATTAACACTTTGACTGCTGTTATGGTCACCACTGACCGGCGCAAGAGATTTGACTGAAGATCCAAAATATTCGCCATGGGTAGTAATAATTATTTTATAAATGCAATTATTGTTAGAATAGTCATGCGATTCTTTGGTCTCCAATACTTGCACATTATTTACATTTTTCATAATTCGGTCAAACGCTGTAGTATTTCATAGCATCGCCGTTCTAATACGGTTCTAATACGCACGGCAGTCAACGTGTTAAACAAGTGTCGAACCACAAGGCTTCGAATTAAAATAAATCATCTGCACGCATCCCAAAAAACGCATTCGCCATTTTCCAGGATGATGAACATCACGAAAAGAGTCGAACGCGCGGCGAAAATCGGCGAATTCTTTGCGATGAACGAGTGGGTTTTCCATGGTAACAACATGAACATGCTGGTGAAATACGTGAAATCATTCAACACGTGTAACCGGTTCAACGTCGACATCAGATCGGTAGACTGGGATACGTACATTCAGCAATATATGCTCGGCATCAGAAAGTACATACTCAAGGACAGTCCGGATACCTTGAGCAAGGCACGTAGTCGTCTTTTGAAGTGAGTATCGAAACACCCGAACAAATTAACCCTTTGCACTCGACTGTCCCCTCTGACGGGACACGAAGATACTTCGTGTTATTACTGAGGAAAATGTATGTACAGAAAACGTTTGTTCAAATATTTGTTTCCTTAAGATTTTTCCGGGGAGTTACAAGTTAAGGCAATGAGACAGAATTAATAATCTGTGTGCTATTTAATATTCAGTAAATTCGTGGTCAGTAAACTGAGAGGAGAATTCTAGCGACTGCAAGAACAACCTTCTATATACCAGGTTCTCCAATAAGTTTTGGCGTTCGATAAGAAAAACACAATGTTATGGTTCAAAATACACTTTATTATTCAGTATAATCTCCCTGAACATTAATGCACTTGCTCCAACGATCCTCCAATCTGTGGATCCCATCCCTGAAGTGAGATTCCGGAAGGTCTGCAAAATACGCTTCAACAGCCGTTATGACCTCTTCATTTGACGAAAAACGCTTGCCACGCATACATTTTTTGAGTTCTGGAAACAAATGGAAGTCGCTGGGGGCCAAATCTGGTGAATACGGCGGATGCTCCAACAATTCGAACTTTAATTCATGGATTTTAGCCATTGTCAAAATGCTCTTGTGACACGGTGCGTTGTCCTGATGAAAAAGGATTTTTTTCTTCTGCAAACCGGGTCTTTTTTCACGAATTTTTTCCTTCAACTGGTCCAAAAGGTTGCAATAATATTCAGAATTAATTGTTTTACCAGTTTGCAAGTAATCCACAAATAAAATTCCTTTCGCATCCCAAAAAACTGATGCCAGAACCTTCTTGGCCGATTTCTGGACACGAATTCGTTTCGAAGCCGAACAACCAGGTTCACACCACTCTTTAGCCTCTTGTTTTGATTTAGGATCATGGTGATAGACCCAAGTCTCATCCATAGTGATGAATCGACGCACAAAATCCACTTTATCCTTTTTAAAACGCTCCAAATGTTGTTGAGAAAGTCGCATTCGAATGTGCTTTTGTTCAATTGTTAGCGAATGCGGCACCCATTGTGCACACAGCTTTTTAAAACTCAAAATTTCATTTAAAATATGACACACTGCCTAATGAGATGTGTAGAGCCTCTACTAAATCCCTCTCAGTTAATCGACGATCTTCCAAAACCATATCCTGTACTTTGGCTACGATTTCTGGTGTTGATGCGGTTTTTGGGCGTCCTTCACGTGGATCGTCTTCAAGGCTTGTAAGACCACGTTTAAATTCAGCAACCCATTTTTCTACTGTTCTAATTGAAGGTGAACGTTCATTATACACTCTTAACATTCGTTCGTGAATTTCTTTTGGTGCTACACCTTCCAAAAATAAGAATTTTATTACTGCACGATATTCAATTTTTTCCATTGTCGAAAATACTGTGACACGGCGACACTAAATGGCTTGTAAACAAAGAATGAATTGACTGATTGAAATGAACCTTCACATACGTTGATAAGAAGAGTGAACCAACAAAACAAAAACAAATTTGGACTAGTAGCAACGCCCTCAACAAAACAAAACAAAACTTATTGAACAACCTGGTATTCCTGCAATAGGCTGAATGATAAACTGCAAGTTATTGTACAAACATTGTATACGCTCGGAAGAAAAAACGACACGTGAAAGAACATAAACAAGTTACTACTGCGATATGTGTTTGAATAAACCCGCAATGTACATTGGTGAATGAATTATGACGCATTCGAAAAGAATAGGCTGTAAAATTTCAATTTTATTTCACCATAAACGTGTCAGCGAAGTTGTATGCAAAACATGATTTGAGCAGAGTATTTTTTTCAAAAGTATACCGTTTTAAACGAAATGTTGCGCTATTCGCTACTAAGTGAAGAAACATGTCCGAGTGCAAAGGGTTAAAACCGCATTCTGAGAGATCCCAGCTGAACGTGGGTTCGTTTAATTCGCAGACTCTACTGGATTCATCAGATCACCCAGATAGTGAATATTTTCGTTCTGATAAGGATGGTGAAGCGCGCCAGTTCGGTGATGGTCGTCAAACTTCGGCAGGTTCCATTGTAGGCGGGGACAGAAACAAGTGGGGAACAGCTGTCACTTACCTCCATTGTAAATTCAATGTGCACATCGTTCACTTTAACTAAGAGACCTTAGTACTTTACGTATCTGCTAAAGAATATAAATGGGCAAGCAACGGAGATAACGCTAACACGTTGACCGCTGATGACAGCTAATGTTTTCTGCAGCTTCGCGGAAATTGGAATTCTCGGGAAAATTATGAGCCCCGTGAATGGAGTGTTAAGGAAATTTCCGAGATTTTAACACTTAGCCAACCGCTCACGTCACTTTGTATGCTTATCATCGCGAATTTTTCACAAGTAGCGCAAATTGATCTTAAATACTTGACAGACGGGAAGAAGGTATAAATATTGTTTCTCATTCATTTTAATTGAATTTATGTAACAACGTTGAGTAAGGATTATGTCTTATAAATGCATAAAATGGTTGGTGGTTTGATGTACAACTCCAGTGCAAGACTGTCTAAATAACACTCGAAAGAGTAAACACAATAAAAGGCAACGCGTTGTTAACACTTTGACTGCCACGCGTATTTTACTATATTAAAACCGCAACGGAAGTACTACAGAATATGATTGAATTGTGCAAAACGAAAATAATGCGAAGGTATCGGAGACCAAATAATTGAATCACTATTCAATATTAATTGCATTTTCAAAATTATAAATGCGACCGATTGGTTATTTTTTTAATTTTTCGTGAGACCTTTTGCGCCGGTCACCGATGACCACCATGGCAGTCAAAGTGTTAAGGAAAAAGTGGGTGATCTCCTCATTCGGTTGGCTAAGCGTTAAGACAAGTCGATGAAATTCGAAAGGAGGTAATAATATTTTCAGCGAATGACGGGTTCCGTAAGTCTGGCTCTAAGAACATTTTCATGATCTTAGTAAAAGTCGACCAAACTCTTAAGAAAATAATGGTAATGTTTTTAGCAAATTTGCAGAAAATTGCATTGTTCGTCAAGATGACGGGTTCCATACATCTAGCGATAACGTTTCCAAGATCTTAATGAAAGTCAGGAAAACGTGTAAAAAATAATAATAATGTTTTCTGCAACATTGCAGAATATCAATACATTAACCGCCACGGTCATACGTGGCCGGGGTGCTTAAATGTTTATAATTGTGAAAGTTGAAATGAATGCCAGTTAATAAATTTTGAACATCATTGCTATTAGAGAATACTTTAAGATAAAATGTGCACTATTCAACAATTCAACATTTTTATTAGAAGATAAAAACTAAAGAAACTATTTTATCAAATCTCGTATCTACTAGTGTACTTTTAAAGCATCCAAATATAGATGCGACTGGTCAATGCATCTGGGCAGTATGTGGTAACTTTTTTGGTCCGAGTTTTAGCAATCTTTGCTCCAAAACTTGCAAAATATTTTTGAAATTATTTTCCTGTACCTCCATGTAAGTCATATGCCAGAGATATGCTTGAAATATTTATAAACGTAACAGTTAAATTAATAATAATACGGAACAAGATTAGAGAATATTTTGTAATGAAATGCGCACTATCCAAAAATTCCAAATTTTTATTGGAAGATCAAAAATTAAAGATTAATTTTTATCAAACATATCCACCGGCGTACTATATTAAAGCATTTCAAACACAGATATTACTGGTCACTACAATGTGAAATGTGTATGACACATCTTTCCGGTCCAATGTTTTTCCAAAATTTGCAAAATTTTGTTGACAACATTTCTTACAAAATATTCGCACCACGTCCCCTGGCCTTTTCTTTATTTGCACCTCATCTCATTATGATATTGTCCGAGGTACGAACCACATTACCCAAGCATCGTAAATAGTCATAACGTGAATAAATATTCGAAAATAGTTATGAAGTGTCATCGAGTGCATCAAAGTACCACGGTGGTCACCCATAAAAATGTTACCACGTATAACCATATTTATTACTATTTTACCGTCGTATGCTTAGAACAATAAAACTACTTCCGTGGGGTCCTGAACAAAAATACGATTTTGATGCGGCGGTCAGCGTGTTAACGAAAGTAACAAAAGAGCACACGTCCATTGAAGAAGAAGACAGGCACAGCGGGAAACCGAATCATATCATGCAAGTTCGACAAACTCACAGGGAACGACGGTAGACTAGTTTTTGCAGGGCTATTTGGAGCGACTGTCCGGCAACGGTACTGTAACAAAATGATGTTCACCGTGCCCTGCGTCCGAAGCAAACTCATTGTGACGGTGCAACTTTATATTTCGCGCACCTTTCCGACAGTAATAGTATCGAAATCATATCGCGTCGTGCCTTTTTTCAAAACGACGAAGACGATTATACAGTGCGTTCGAGAGTTTACCGTAGACATTTTTGCGGTACGTTCTATGACCAGAATTAAGCACGAAATTGTTGACGCAACTTTCAGAAGATTGGGAGGTTGCAGGAAAAATATGAAATGCCGGAGAAACAATTTTGCATAGATTTGCACTTCGAAGTTCCACTGGTTAACGTTAGTACAAAGATGTTGATGTAATATTAAATGCCCGTGTAAAAAATACAAAAATTCGTATACTTTTCGCTTGAAGAAATAAGTAATAAGTCATAACTACGAAAACAGTAATATTGCTGTTAACACTTTGACTGCCACGGTGGTCACCAGTGACCGGTGTAAAAGATTTTACTAAAAATGCAAAAAATTCGCAATGAAGCCTATTTGTAATCTTGTAAAAGCAATTGATATTGGAACGGTGCTTCAATACTTTGGCTTCTAACCCGGTGCAAAAGATTTTACTAAAAATGCAAAATATTCGCAATGAAACCTATTTGTAATCTTGTAGAAGCAATTGATATTGAAATGGTGCTTCAATACTTTGGCTTCTGACTCGATGCAAAAGATTTGACTAAAAATGCAAAATATTCGCAATGAAGCCTATTTGTAATCTTGTAGAAGCAATTGATATTGAAATGGTGCTTCAATACTTTGGCTTCTGACCCGGTGCAAAAGATTTTATTAAAAATGCAAAAAATTCGCAATGAAGCCTATTTGTAATCTTGTAGAAGCAATTGATATTGAAATGATGCTTCAATACTTCGGCTTCTGACCCGGTGCAAAAGATTTTACTAAAAATGCAAAATATTCGCAATGAAGCCTATTTCGAATCTTGTAAAGCAATTGATATTGAAATGGTGTTTAAATACTTTGGCTTCTAACCCGGTGCAAAAGATTTTACTAAAAATGCAAAATATTCGCAATGAAGCCTATTTGTAATCTTGTAGAAGCAATTGATATTGGAACGGTGCTTCAATACTTTGCCTTCTAACCCGGTGCAAAAGATTTTACTAAAAATGCAAAAAATTCGCAATGAAGCCTATTTGTAATCTTGTAAAAGCAATTGTATTGGAACGGTGCTTCAATATTTTGGCTTCTAACCCGATGCAAAAGATTTTACTAAAAATGCAAAAAATTCGTAATGAAGCCGATTTCAAATCTTGTCAAACAATTGATATTGGAACGGTCCTTCAATACTTCGGCTTCTAACCCGGTGCAAAAGATTTTACTAAAAATGCAAAAAATTCGCAATGAAGCCTATTTGCAATCTTGGAAAAGCAATTGATATTGGAACGGTGCTTCAATACTTTGGCTTCTAACCCGGTGCAAAAGATTTTACTAAAAATGCAAAAATTCGCAATGAAACCTATTTGTAATCTTGTAAAAGCAATTGATATTGAAGTGGTGCTTCAATGCTTTGGCTTCTAACCCGGTGCAAAAGATTTTACTAAAAATGCAAAAAATTCGCAATGAAGCCTATTTATAATCTTGTAGAAGCAATTGATATTGAAATGGTGCTTCAATACTTTGGCTTCTAACCCGGTGCAAAAGATTTTACTAAAAATGCAAAAGATTCGCAATGAAGCCTATTTGTAATCTTGTAGAAGCAATTGATATTGAAATGATGCTTCAATACTTTGGCTTCTGACCCGGTGCAAAAGATTTTACTAAGAATGCAAAAGATTCGCAATGAAGCCTATTTCGAATCTTGTAAAGCAATTGATGTTGGAACGGTGCTTCAATACTTTGGCTTCTGACCCGGTGCAAAAGATTTTACTAAAAATGCAAAATATTCGCAATGAAGCCTATTTCTAATCTTGTAAAGCAATTGATATTGAAATGGTGTTTCAATACTTTGGATTCTAACCCGGTGCAAAAGATTTTACTAAAAATGCAAAAGATTCGTAATGAAGCCTATTTCTAATCTTGTAAAACAATTGATATTGAAGTGGTGCTCCAATACTTTGGCTTCTAACCCGATGCAAAAGATTTTACTAAAAATGCAAAAGATTCGCAATGAAGCCTATTTCGAATCTTGTAAAGCAATTGATATTGGAACGGTGCTTCAATACTTTGGCTTCTGACCCGGTGCAAAAGATTTTACTAAAAATGCAAAAGATTCGCAATGAAGCCTATTTGTAATCTTGTAGAAGCAATTGATATTGGAACAGTGCTTCAATACTTTGGCTTCTAACCCGGTGCAAAAGATTTTACTAAAAATGCAAAAGATTCGTAATGAAGCCTATTTCTAATCTTGTAAAGCAATTGATATTGAAGTGGTGCTCCAATACTTTGGCTTCTAACCCGATGCAAAAGATTTTACTAAAAATGCAAAAAATTCGCAATGAAGCCTATTTCGAATCTTGTAAAGCAATTGATATTGGAACGCTGCTTCAATACTTTGGCTTCTAACCCGGTGCAAAAGATTTTACTAAAAATGCAAAAGATTCGCAATGAAGCATATTTCGAATCTTGTAAAGCAATTGATATTGAAATGGTCCTTCAATACTTTGGCTTCTGACCCGGTGCAAAAGATTTTACTAAAAATGCAAAAGATTCGCAATGAAGCCTATTTGCAATCTTGTAAAAGCAATTGATATTGGAACAGTGCTTCAATACTTTGGCTTCTAACCCGGTGCAAAAGATTTTACTAAAAATGCAAAAGATTCGTAATGAAGCCTATTTCTAATCTTGTAAAGCAACTGATATTGAAGTGGTGCTCCAATACTTTGGCTTCTAACCCGATGCAAAAGATTTTACTAAAAATGCAAAAAATTCGCAGTGAAGCCTATTTGCAATCTTGTAAAAACAATTGATATTGGAACGGTGCTTCAATACTTTGGCTTCTAACCCGGTGCAAAAGATTTTACTAAAAATGCAAAAAATTCGCAATGAAGCATATTTGCAATATTTCAAAACCAATTTATATTGAAATGTGCTTCACTATTTTGGCTTCTAACCCGATGCAAAAGATTTTACTAAGAATACAAAAGATTCGCAATGAAGCCTACTCGAATCTTGTAAAGCAATTGATATTGAAATGGTGCTCCAATACTTTGGCTCCTAACAACTTTGCGTTACCTTCATTTTGTACGATTCAATCATACTCTATAGTATTTCATCGCATCGCGGTTCTAACATAGCAAAATACGCTTGGCAGTCAACGTGTTAATGTTTAGAGAAATTTTCGTGAACACTTTCAATAATCTCAGCAGGAACTTAACTGGAAGCAATGTTTTCTGAATGCAAAATTTTTATTTTTGTTGTAACTTTTCAATAAAACAGGTTGGAATTACGATTGTATGAGATCTTTTGCTTGTATCTGTTCGTAAAACGCACTGCTGAAGTTCGGACGTTTAACTTTGGGACACTCTATATGTTCACGCAAAGACTGACCTTAGAACAGAAACGACTCTTGGACCAGGGAAAACGAATCATTGCCTTGTGACTTAATGATTATTCACAATTTGTTTATACAAGCGAGAAGCAATTTTAACGTGAAATAGAGAGAGAAAGAAAGAGAGAAAAGATGTATATGTATATTATAGATTATGTATATTGAAAAAAAGGAGGGATTAACAACTAAAAACTGAACATTGATCGACGCTCGTCAAAGTTCCTGGATATCGTAAAGTAACACATTAAAAAGAATCTTTCGGTCGTTCGATGAAACGTTTCGTCGACGCATTATTTGGGCTTATTATCGTGACCACTCAACTTACGTCGCTTTAAGTTTCACGCAATCAATAAGTAACTGTAATTATAAGCGAAACCTATAAAAAATCTTTTTCTAATGAATCATTGTGTATATTGTATACTTTTGTCAATGTATCTAATGTGTACAGGAAATGTAATTACGACGGTGTAAAAGGAATAATAACGTTTATAATTAACCACCTTCGATTGCATATCGTCCCACGCTTTCGTAAAATTTAAGCAACACTCATACATACTTATTAACTGTTTTTTAGTGTGCAACTTTCGTGATGCAGTTTCTTTCCTGTGTTATTAATTATACATACGTATTGGAACTACTTCCAATTAAAGTACAGGCAATTGCATCAAATATGAAAGGAAGTATTTATCTTTTACATCACCAAACTATCAATGTCTTACATAACATTTTGAATCTCGTCTTAACATTTTCTGACATGACTTTACTGAACTTGTATGTTTTGTAGAAAACTTATATAGAAACAACTTATATGCAAACAACAAGCATCACTTTAAAGCTTGTCTTCTGACATAATTTTAAAAAGCTTTCAGATTGAAATTAATGCAGAAAATATTTTTGTTTGGACCCAAAACATCAAACACCCTAAAGTTTTTCAGCAATTTTCATTTCCTAGAAGACACATAAAGAAACGCACGGAATCTTGTTCAACATTCCGAATACTTTTTGACATGATTTGAAATAGCCTTCAGATTAAAATTAACATAAAATAATGTTTTTTTTGAGCCTGAAAATCGCAAATAACCTTTAAATTTTGACAGCAAATTTGACTTCCTAGAAGACACGTAAAAAAACGCTCTGTATCTTACTCAATATTCCGTATGTTCCTTTAATACTTTCTAATATGATTTGAAATAGCCCTCAGATAAAAATTAACGTAGAACAATATTTATTTCGGGCCTGAAAGTGGCGAATAACCTTTAAAACTTGTCAGCGGGTTTGAATTCCTGGAAGACGAATCAAGAAACGTTCGGTATCTTACTAAATATTCCGTATGTTGCTTGAATGCTTTCTAATATAACTTGAAATAGCTTTCAGATAAAAATTAACGTAGAACAATATTTATTTTGGGCCTGAAAATCGCCACTAACCTTTAAAACTTGTCAGCGGGTTTGAATTCCTGGAAGACGAATCAAGAAACGTTCGGTATCTTACTAAATATTCCGTATGTTCCTTTAATACTTTCTAATATGATTTGAAATAGCCTCCAGATAAAAATTAACGTAGAACAATATTTATTTCGGGCCTGAAAATGGCGAATAACCTTTAAAACTTGTCAGCGGGTTTGAATTCCTGGAAGACCAATCAAGAAACGTTCGGTATCTTACTAAATATTCCGTATGTTGCTTGAATGTTTTCTAATATGATTTGAAATAGCCCTCAGATAAAAATTAACGTAGAACGATATTTATTTCGGGCCTGAAAGTGGCGAATAACCTTTAAAACTTGTCAGCGGGTTTGAATTCCTGGAAGACGAATCAAGAAACGTTCGGTATCTTACTAAATATTCCGTATGTTGCTTGAATGCTTTCTAATATAACTTGAAATAGCTTTCAGATAAAAATTAACGTAGAACAATATTTATTTTGGGCCTGAAAGTGGCGAAAACTTGTCAGCGGGTTTGAACTGGAAGACGAATCAAGAAACGTTCCTTTGAAATAGCTTTCAACTTGTCAGCGGGTTTGACTTGTCAGCGGGTTTGAATTCCTGGAAGACGAATCAAGAAACGTTCGGTATCTTACTAAATATTCCGTATGTTGCTTTAATACTTTCTAATATAACTTGAAATAGCTTTCAGATAAAAATTAACGTAGAACAATATTTATTTTGGGCCTGAAAATGGTCACTAACCTTTAAAACTTGTCAGCGGGTTTGACTTCCTGATAGACGAATCAAGAAACATTCGGTATCTTACTAAATATTCCGTATGTTGCTTGAATGCTTTCTAATATAACTTGAAATAGCTTTCAGATAAAAATTAACGTAGAACAATATTTATTTCGGGCCTGAAAGTGGCGAATAACCTTTAAAACTTGTCAGCGGGTTTGAATTCCTGGAAGACGAATCAAGAAACGTTCAGTATCTTACTAAATATTCCGTATGTTGCTTGAATGCTTTCTAATATAACTTGAAATAGCTTTCAGATAAAAATTAACGTAGAACAATGTTTATTTTGGGCCTGAAAATGGCCAGTAACCTTTAAAACTTGTCAGCGGGTTTGAATTCCTGGAAGACGAATCAAGAAACGTTCGGTATCTTACTAAATATTCCGTATGTTGCTTGAATGCTTTCTAATATAACTTGAAATAGCTTTAAGATAAAAATTAACGTAGAACAATATTTATTTCGGGCCTGAAAATGGCCACTAACCTTTAAAACTTGTCAGCGGGTTTGACTTCATGGTAGACGAATCAAGAAACGTTCGATATCTTATTCAATATTCCGTATGTTGCTCGAATGCTTTTTAATATAACTTGAAATAGCTTCCAGATAAAAATTAACGTAGAACAATATTTATTTCGGGCCTGAAAGTGGCGAATAACCTTTAAAACTTATCAGCGGGTTTGAATTCCTCGAAGACGAATCAAGAAACGTTCGGTATCTTACTAAATATTCCGTATGTTGCTTGAATGCTTTCTAATATAACTTGAAATAGCTTTCAGATAAAAATTAACGTAGAACAATATTTATTTTGGGCCGGAAAATGGCCACTAACCTTTAAAACTTGTCAGCGGGTTTGACTTCCCGGAAGACGAATCAACAAACGTTCGGTATCTTACTAAATATTCCGTATGTTGCTTGAATGCTTTCTAATATAACTTGAAATAGCTTTCAGATAAAAATTAACGTAGAACAATATTTATTTCGGGCCTGAAAGTGGCGAATAACCTTTAAAACTTGTCAGCGGGTTTGAATTCCTGGAAGACGAATCAAGAAACGTTCGGTATCTTACTAAATATTCCGTATGTTGCTTGAATGCTTTCTAATATAACTTGAAATAGCTTTCAGATAAAAATTAACGTAGAACAATATTTATTTTGGGCCTGAAAGTGGCGAATAACCTTTAAAACTTGTCAGCGGGTTTGAATTCCTGGAAGACGAATCAAGAAACGTTCGGTATCTTACTAAATATTCCGTATGTTGCTTGAATGCTTTCTAATATAACTTGAAATAGCTTTCAGATAAAAATTAACGTAGAACAATATTTATTTCGGGCCTGAAAGTGGCGAATAACCTTTAAAACTTGTCAGCGGGTTTGAATTCCTGGAAGACGAATCAAGAAACGTTCGGTATCTTACTAAATATTCCGTATGTTGCTTGAATGCTTTCTAATATAACTTGAAATAGCTTTCAGATAAAAATTAACGTAGAACAATATTTATTTCGGGCCTGAAAGTGGCGAATAACCTTTAAAACTTGTCAGCGGGTTTGAATTCCTGGAAGACGAATCAAGAAACGTTCGGTATCTTACTAAATATTCCGTATGTTGCTTGAATGCTTTCTAATATAACTTGTAATAGCTTTCAGATAAAAATTAACGTAGAACAATATTTACTTTGGGCCTGAAAATGGCCACTAACCTTTAAAACTTGTCAGCGGGTTTGACTTCCTGGTCGACGAATCAAGAAACGTTCGGTATCTTACTAAATATTCCGTATGTTGCTTGAATGCTTTCTAATATAACTTGAAATAGCTTTCAGATAAAAATTAACGTAGAACAATATTTATTTTGAGCCTGAAAATGGCCACTAACCTTTGAAACTTGTCAGCGGGTTTGACTTCCTGGTAGACGAATCAATAAACGTTCGGTATCTTACTAAATATTCCGTATGTTGCTTGAATGCTTTCTAATATAACTTGAAATAGCTTTCAGATAAAAATTAACGTAGAACAATATTTATTTTGGGCCTGAAAATGGCCACTAACCTTTAAAACTTGTCAGCGGGTTTGACTTCCTGGAAGACGAATCAAGAAACGTTCGGTATCTTACTAAATATTCCGTATGTTGCTTGAATGCTTTCTAATATAACTTGAAATAGCTTTCAGATAAAAATTAACGTAGAACAATATTTATTTCGGGCCTGAAAGTGGCCACTAACCTTTAAAACTTGTCAGCGGGTTTGACTTCCTGGTAGACGAATCAAGAAACGTTCGGTATCTTACTAAATATTCCGTATGTTGCTTGAATGCTTTCTAATATAACTTGAAATAGCTTTCAGATAAAAATTAACGTAGAACAATATTTATTTTGGGCCTGAAAATGGCCACTAACCTTTAAAACTTGTCAGCGGGTTTGACTTCCTGGTAGAGGAATCAACAAACGTTCGATATATTGTCCAGCATTCCGAATTTTACTTTAATACTACCCGACATGGTTTTAAATAGCTTGCAGACTGGAATTAACACAGAAAATATTTTTATTGGACCCGAAAACGGTAAGTAACTTTTGAAGTTTATTAACGAATTTGACTACCTAGAAGACGCATAACCAAAAATCTCGGCATCTTACTTAATGTTTCGAAACTCGTTGTAAAACGCTCTAACATGATTTTAATTAGCTTTCACATTAAAAATTAACATAAACAGTGCATTTTTTTTATGTGAAAGCAAAACCAGCACCACTTTAAAGTTTGTCAGTGAATTTCGCTTTTTAGAAAACGTCACCAAACGCTCAGCATTTCGAAAGTTGTCTTAATACATTAATTTATGCTTTTACGTACCTTTCAGCTTAAAATGAACGCAGAAAATACTTTCCTCCGGCTTGAAAATGGAAGATAATTTTTAAACTTTGTGAGCGCGGGTAAAGAAAACACAGCATCATGTGCTTTGCATTTAACTTAATACCAACTTGATCAAAAAGTTTTAGGACCGGCCGCAGTATGGCGCTCTCAGTCACTCGATTGAAACTTTTTTTTTGTTAGGTTGCCACATCTGTCATTAATGTTCCCGCCAAATTTCAGCGTCATAGTTTGACATTTGTAAAAGTTATACCGTGTTGAGTACGCATTAGAACTTCTGTTGCAGTACAGGCAGACAAATAATCCAACTTATCTATAACGCCATTTCATAATCGTTAAGTATAATTTCACATGACTAACATTTTCAATGTTCATGTATTCACACAACACACACCTTCCTTAATACTAGCTTGATCAAAAAGTTTTAGGACCGGCCGGCGTACGACGCTCTCAGTCACTCGATTGACATTTTTTTTTGTTAGGTTGCCACATCTGTCATTAACGTTCCCGCCAAATTTCAGCGTCATAGTTTGACATTTGTAAAAGTTATACCGTGTTGAGTATATCTACCTTTGTGCGTGTTTTCGATGTTTTACATATTTGTAAATGGCATCAACTTTGGATCAACGAATTTGCATACAATTTTGCGTGAAAAACGGATTGAACGGTCCGTAAACTTTGGAAATGTTGGAGAAGTGTTTCGGCAACGATACTCTTTCGAGATCAAATGTTTTTCGGTGGCACGAACGCTTCCGAAGAAACCACGTTGTTTTCAGTCGAAAAAGAAGCTGATGTTCACGGTTTTCATGCATTACAACGGTGTTGTGCATCATGAATTCTTGCTAGAGCAACAGGCAGTCACCAAAATGTATTATTTGGGCGTTATGAGACGTTTGCCTGAAGCAATTTGCCAAAAAACCGAATTTGTGGGCAAACAACTCGTGGATTTTGCATCACAATAACGCACCTTCGCACAATGCGATCCCTATTCGCGAGTATTTGACCAAAAATAACACGAATACTATTCACCAACCTCCGAATTCACCTGATTTGGCGCCCTGCAACTTTTTTATGTTTAACCGATTTTAAAAACCGCTTCGCAGAACGCGTTACAGCACTCGGAAGGATCTTATGGAAAAATCGAAGACGGCTCTGATGGACATACCATAAATTGGATACAGGTAACCCTCCTATAACACGGTAGTTAGGTTCCTAGAAAATGCCGTGTTGTGTGAAACCGTGTTGCATGAGACCCTGAGCTAGTGCAAAAAGGGGGGTTACGTTCCAAAAACTTATTAAAAACAAACATTTTTTTTAATTCGACATAAACAACTTAATTTTTATTAAACTATAAATGTATGTACAACACAAAGTAAACAAAAAAATTTAATCTAACGCCACCATAATTTAATGAATTTATTGGTCGTCACTGCTCAGTATAATCAACCGAGAACGTTTTTTCGGTGGAACGATATTGCCTTCACTTTCAGAACTTTTTTCTCTATTTAAAGTTTTTGTATGTTTTCCCCTCTTAAAAAAATCTGTAATCGAACTTTGCTTGCCTTTTCTAACTAGGTCATTGTAAATTTCGCGGTATGGAGCTAAACAGTTTTGCAGCTCCCTTTTGAATTTTCGACTTCTTTCCGTGGAAGGGTCTGTATTCAAGAAAAATGACTCGAGATTTTCCACTAAGCATAGGCCTTCTTGTATTTTTTTAATGTTAAATTCTTAACTGCACAATCTTCATCAGAGCGTCCTCAAAATCGATTTGATTTGCATCTAGGGATGCCATTTCCATCAAATCCGCTTCGTCAACTTCTTCTTCCACTAATAAATCTTGAATGTCTTTGGTAGCCATATCCACAAAACCTTCGCCTCCGATTGATTTAGCGACTTCTAATATGACACCAATTTCATTTTCTGACGTTTCACGCATGTTTTCTGTTTCAACTGAAGAGGGCCATATTTTCTTCCAACACGCATTTAAGGTTGATGTTTTTATTTCTTTCAGCGACAAGGGTATGTCCCCAATGTCCTACGGGGGACACAGGCCCCGATAAGAGGAACAACCGTGTTATAGGATGCCGTGTTGTAGGAGTGTTCCCGCAATTTACGAATCGTGTTATAGCGAAACCATGTTATAAGATACCGTGTTATAGGAGGGTTACCTGTACCAGCGATGTTTCGATGATTGGATCAAGCGCTGGTATAAGTGCGCTACAGTCGATGGGGAGTACTTTGAAGGGGACGATATCAGTTATAATGGATAAACTTGTATTTTCGATTTTATGAATAAAGTCCTAAAACTTTTTGATCAAGGTGGTATGTTAACACTTTGACTGCCATGATGGTCACCGGTGACCGACGCAAGAAATTTTACTGAAAATCCAAAATATTCGCAATGGGTAGCAATTATTATTTTATAAATGCAGTTGTTATTAGAATAGTGATTCGATTCTTTCGTTTGCAATACCTGCACATTATTTACATTTTTCATAATTCTGTCGAACGCTGTAGTATTTCATAACATCGCCGTTCTAATATAGTAAAATACGCTTGGCAGTCAACGTGCTAAATCACTCATTGAACACAGCTTGCACATAAAAATTGACGAAAGTCGGATGTCTTGTATTAGGAAAAAACAAATATGTTAACTTTCGAATACAAATGCTATTAGGTTCGATGGGGAGTACTTTGAAGGGGACGATATCAATTATAATGGATAAACTTGTATTTTCGATTTTATGAATAAAGTCCTAAAACTTTTTGATCGAGGTGGTATGTTAACACTTTGACTGCCATGATGGTCACCGGTGACCGACGCAAGAAATTTTACTGAAAATCCAAAATATTCGCAATGGGTAGCAATTATTATTTTATAAATGCAGTTGTTATTAGAATAATGATTCGATCCTTTGGTTTGCAATACTTGCACATTATTTACATTTTGCCTAATTCAGTCGAACGCTGTAGTATTTCATAACTTCGCCGTTCTAATATAGTAAAATACGCTTGGCAGTCAACGTGCTAAATCACTTATTGAATACAGGTTGCACATGAAAATTGACGAAAATCCAGATGTCTTGTATTAGGAAAAAACAAATATGTTAACTTTCGAATACAAATGCTATTAGGTTCGATGGGGAGTACTTTGAAGGGGACGATATCAATTATAATGGATAAACTTGTATTTTTGATTTTATGAATAAAGTCCTAAAACTTTTTGATCGAGGTGGTATGTTAACACTTTGACTGCCATGATGGTCACCGGTGACCGACGCAAGAAATTTTACTGAAAATCCAAAATATTCGCAATGGGTAGCAATTATTATTTAATAAATGCAGTTGTTATTAGAATAGTGATTCGATCCTTTGGTTTGCAATACCTGCACATTATTTACATTTTGCATAATTCGGTCGAACGCTGTAGTATTTCATAACATCGCCGTTCTAATATAGTAAAATACGCTTGGCAGTCAACGTGCTAAATCACTCATTGAACACAGCTTGCACATAAAAATTGACGAAAATCCAGATGTCTTGTATTAGGAAAAAACAAATATGTTAACTTTCGAATACAAATGCTATTACGTTTACGCAAATCGTTTTAATTAGCGTTGAACTGGGAAGAGTTGACGCGTCAGTTCCTGTGTGACACTTTATCCTGGACGCAGGAACGTGGACTTCGAACTTTGCTTGCCGGGAGGGCCGTAAACAACGGTGCATGGGGACCTTCCGCAAATAACCAGCGATGCCAATCGCTCCCACGATTCTCCTCAATATAATGAGCACATGGAAACTGGTGCAGCGCAGATGCTACGACATTCTTTCGTACAAGTACTCGCTGCTCGTCGTCTTAATCGCCTTCACCTGCATATTTATTGGCATCATTCACTTCGGCGAGGTTAGGAATCATGCATGTCTAATGTTTTACTTATGCTACAACGACTACTTGCTATTTAACACTTTGACTGCCGTTATGGTCACTGCTGACCGGCGCAAGAGATTTTACTGGAGATTCAAAATATTCGCAATGGGTAGCAATAATTATTTTATACATGCAGTTGTTGCTAGAATAGTGATGCTATCCTTTGGTCTCCATTACCTGCATATTATTTACATTTTGAGTAATTCAGTCAAACGCTGTAGTACGTTATAGCATCGCTGTTCTAATACAGCAAAATACGCATGGCAGTCAACTTGTTGAAATGGTAACTTTGACGATCAGTGCAGAAACGCTGAAATGGATGATTGTAGAATGTTTTAATACATTGCGTACGGCGTTCTTACTTACCCAGACCTCGCACATTTTTAAACATCCTAAAAAGTTGAGTACAATACATACAAGCATTTTTGAATACTGACTGATACGTTTACAATTGTTCAACATTCTAACATTCATTTACTTCGCAATTATACTATTAAAAGTTGCTGCAAGGCAACATTAAAACGAGATATCTTGTGACTACCGGTCAACATTAAAACGAGATATCTTGTGACCCATACACAATGTGTTAAATGCAGAAATGCTGGAATAAATATTGTATAGAATTTTACTTGTTTTCACTTGCTTTGATTGGTTGTTAACACTTTGACTGTCGTTATGGTCACTGCTGACCGGCGCAAGAATTTTTACTGAAGATTCAAAATATTCGCAATGGGTAGCAATAATTATTTTGTAAATGCAGTTGGTAGAATGGTGATGCGATCCTTTGGTCTCCAATACCTGGACATTATTTACATTTTGCGTAATTCAGCCAAACGTTGTAGTATGTTATAGCATCGCTGTTCTAATACAGCAAAATACGCGTGGCAGTCAACTTGTTGAAATGGTAACTTTGACGGTCAGTGCAGAAACGCTGAAATGGATGATTGTAGAATGTTTTAATACATTGCGTACGGCGTTCTTGCTTACCCAGACCTCGCACATTTTTAAACATCCTAAAAAGTTGAGTACAATACATACAAGCATTTTTGAATACTGACTGATACGTTTACAATTGTTTAACATTCTAACATTCATTTACTTCGCAATTATACTATTAAAAGTTGCTGCAAGGCTACATTGCTTTAGCAACGTACCGGTCAACATTAAAACGAGATATCTTGTGACCCATACACAATGTGTTAAATGCAGAAATGCTGGAATAAATATTGTATAGAATTTTACTTGTTTTCACTTGCTTTGATTGGTTGTTAATACTTTGACTGCCGTTATGGTCTGGAATAAATATTGTATACAATTTTACTTGTTTTCACTTGCTTTGATTGGTTGTTAATACTTTGACTGCCGTTATGGTCACTGGCGACCGGCGCAAGAAATTTTACTGAAGATCCAAAATATTCGCAACGGGTAGCAATAATTATTTTGTAAATGCAGTTGGTAGAATAGTGATGCGATCCTTTGGTCTCCAATACCTGGACATTATTTACATTTTGCATAATTCAGTCAAACGCTACAGTATTTTATAGCATCGCTGTTCTAAAACAACAAAATACGCATGGCAGTCATCGTGTTAAAACGGTAACTCTGACAATCAATGCAGAAACGCTGAAATAGATGATTGTAGAATGTTTTAAATGCAGAAACGCTGGAATAAATAATTGTATAGAATTTTACTTGTTTTCACTTGCTTTGATTGGTTGTTAATACTTTGACTGCCGTTATGGTCACTGGCGACCGGCGCAAGAAATTTTACTGAAGATCCAAAATATTCGCAACGGGTAGCAATAATTATTTTGTAAATACAGTTGGTAGAATAGTGATGCGATCCTTTGGTCTCCAATATCTGGACATTATTTACATTTTGCGTAATTCAGTCAAACGCTGTAGTATTTTATAGCATCGCTGTTCTAAAACAACAAAATACGCATGGCAGTCATTGTGTTAAAACGGTAACTCTGACAATCAATGCAGAAACGCTGAAATAGATGATTGTAGAATGTTTTAAATGCAGAAACGCTGGAATAAATAATTGTATAGAATTTTACTCGTTTTCATTTGCTTTGATTTGTTGTTAATACTTTGACTGCCGTTATGGTCACTGGCGACCGGCGCAAGAAATTTGACTGAAGATCCAAAATATTTGCAACGGGTAGCAATAATTATTTTATAAATGCAGTTGGTAGAATAGTGATGCGATCCTTTGGTCTCCAATACCTGGACATTATTTACATTTTGCGTAATTCAGCCAAACGCTGTAGTATTTTATAGCATCCCTGTTCTAATACAGTAAAATACGCACGGTAATCAACGTGTTAATATTCTGTATGTATTATTTATAACACGCTTGATGTTACAATTCGCTGTTTCGATTACAATTCGAATGTTTTACGAATGCTGTCGTCAAATATTTATACTGTGCGTTGACAGATATGCTGTCGCTGGCAAAATGTGTTTATAAGATATAAAGTAATATTACTAGTTTGGGTTTAATCCATTGCTACAAGTGTAGTAGTCCTGTAAAATGTTTTATAAATCAAAGCGGTTTACAATTTGAACTGACTTCATTTTTTAGGTATGGCTCGCATGGAGCAAAGAAAAGTACGAGGCTGTTTTCCACTCGTTCAACGACAATATCTTGGGCAAGTCCTTCCAGAGAAAACTGTGCCAACACGTACCTATCGACGTGGTTTACACATGGGTCAACGGATCAGATCCGATGTTTGTAAAAAACCTCCAAAAATACGTTCCCATCACAGACATCAATACAGCAGCTTCCAGATTCAATGACAAAGACGAGCTACGCTATTCCTTACGATCTCTAGAAATGTATGCACCTTGGGTCCGACACGTGTACATCGTTACCAATGGCCAAATACCTAGTTGGCTCGACATGGATAATCCTAGAATGACATTAGTTACCCATGATGATATTTTCTTAAACAAAAGTGACTTGCCGACGTTTTCTAGTCCTGCAATTGAAAGTCATATTCATAGGTAACTAACTCGTATGGTATATAACTTCGTATACAGGAAAGTTTTGTCATTTTTTAAACCTTAGAAGCTCTCACTGTTATAAAAAGATTATGGTAACTGGAAATCAAACTGGCATACGTGTTTCCAATATTTCATGTGTGATTTTAACATTTCTTGTAGTTTCTTTTGGCATCCAATTTAATTTCTCTATAAATAGATAATGCAAAATGTTTTTGTGAGGTTCTGATAGTCTCAGAGTGAGACTCATCTACAAATCAATGATTTGCACTTCTAAGCTTTCCAAGTTAAATGTGCTTGCACAATAGATTACGCTATCTTATTTGTAAACAGCGTACAAATTGTCAGTCACCGCTGATAAGTTATTATTTTGGCAGTCTATAAAGTTGCGCTGTTGCAAATGTGCTTTATCTACTAACATTTTAGTTTTTCAATGTTTAACGAGAAGCTAACATTACATTCTGTGATGTAATCTGTGTCTATTAGCGTAAACATAAGTAAAAGAAGTTGATCTACCAGTAATTCCATAATCAAGACCTTCAGACATTTTAAGCGACAGGCAGAAGCTGCGAGCTAAAAGTGACAAAAATTTCCAACAAATCTCACGACATCTTATAACGTTGGTTTAATAGAATTCCAGGCATATCCGATAAATTCTTATACTTCAATGACGACGTTATGTTGGGAGCTGAGGTTTGGCCAGAGGATTTTATTACTCAGGCCGGCGGACAAAAAGTGTACCTGGCTTGGTGGGTTCCTGATTGCTCGGAAGTTTGCCCATGGGCATGGGTCGGTGATGGATCCTGTGATCCTGCGTGCAATACGACGCTTTGCGAATTTGATGGTACGCATTTACCTGCTATTACATATTTGTACAAATTTAACGATATACAACGTCGGAAACCTGTCGATACATTTTTGTTACCCTAGTTATTACCCAGTATTCTTAGTATTTTAACCCATTCGAGACAACGATTTTTTTCGATCACGGTCCTCAGGAGCGACATTTTTTTTTCCTTATATTGTTCATTTTTAATAAAAAAACATGTTTACTATGGAAATCACCCAATTCGTAAGTGAATTCACATAAATAAGATCATTGCACACCAGGTGTGCAGCTCGCTCCTCGGAAAATTTTTATTGCGAGGAACAGATTGAACACCATGTGTGCAATGTAAGGTAAAATGAAAATACATCATTAAAAAATTGATGAACATTTATTTTAAAAGTAGTTGGATAATATAAAATCGTTATTTTGTTTTCAATAATAAAGAACAGAATATAATGCAAAGAAAATGTTTAAAAAGTAGTAAAAAGTTAAAAAAAGATAAGTTGAATAATGAAAAAAATAACAAACGAGAAATACATTTTTAGAAAAATGTCTACAGATAACAAAGTAATGTAACTCAGTAATAAAAAAGAAAATATAATTTGTAAATACACTTTTAGCAAATAGTACACTGATCGTAAAGTAATTATACATTAATTGGTTGATGGTAGCGCTTGAAACATTCTCCCAAACATAATTCAGGATTACTGACACAAGCAGGACAAGAGTAATTATTACGTTTATATTTTCCTTCTTTGTAGTACTGTCGGCAATTCATAGTATTTTACATGTAAGAAAGGCTTCAAATAATTTTTAGATTTTTGGTACACAGTAAAACCGATGCCAAATTTTGTTTTCCTGTACCTTACAGATTTTATTAGTTCAAGGAAAATCTTATTTCGACGACTAGTTTACTCAGAATATATGACTGATAATTGCACATTACTGTTATTGCACACACGGTGTGCAAGCCGTCTTATAGTCTCGGAAATCAATTGCACCCATGGTGTGCAATCGGTCTCGAATGGGTTAAAAGATTAAAATTATCGTACCTCGAAGAATAAAAGTTGTACGAATTGTTGATTTGTATCGTGTGTGTAAATTGATATTCCCACAAGTTCAATGGTTACCACAAAAATATCTTTTAATGACCACTTTTAAAATTTCGCAAATCTGTTCAACCTTCCCAATTTTGACGACGACAGTCCCTCAAAAAGAATTACTCATAAGAACTTTACCAAATCCTTCAAGGATCTTTAACTTTCCGATATCTCCTTAACAAGACACTTTGCCGCGTAAGTCGGTTACGAACTTTTGGCATTCTTAGTCCAAAAACATATAGTCATCACTTCCGGTAGTTTCTATAAAATCCTCAAACGTGTATAAGCCGCTCTTTACATCGCTTAAACTGAATACTTTTAATCTTTAAATTACACTTTCAAAAAATGATTAGAAGAATGAATGTTCGTAAATGACACATCGTAACACAAATATTTGTTAAGCAGCTTCAAAATTTCTATTCCAGTGAATGTAATTACGACCACAAACACTATCTCCGACAATATCTTGTAAACATGATTTATCACGTACATCGGTCATTAATTTAATTTAAAAGCATCTAAAACATTACCACCCCCTCGGAAATCAATTGCACACGCGGTGTGCAATCGGTCTCGAATGGGTTAATATGGAATAGAAAACATTCCACACTTTTTATCCAAAGAGTTAACAGAAGACTATATACAGGGTTTCCTCGACTTACGACCAAATTCCGCCCGGACTAACAAGTCGTTTCTGTGGAAAAAGTGCAATTGAAAAGAATGTTTAACACTAAACGTACCAAGCGGGGTCAAATGACCCCTTTCAAAATTTAGTTTAAAATCGTACATTCATTGTTATTTCTTTCGTTCATTTGACTTTCTGTCAATTCTTATATCATCTGATTTTTCAATTCTTCGCTTTAATAAATTAGGAATTTCTTTCTGAAAATTAACGTTTATGTCATAACGGGACAAATGACCGCGTCAAAATTTACTAAAAAATCGTACATTCATTGTTATTTCTTTCGCTTATTTGACTTTCTCTAAATTCGCATATCATCTGATTATTCAATTTCTCGCTTTAATAAATTAGGAATTCCTTTCTGAAAATCAACGTTTATTTCATAAGAGGTCAAATGACCGTTTTCAATTTTCCTTCTTTGTAGGACTGTCGGCAATTCATAGTATTTTACATGTAAGAAAGGCTTCAAATAATTTTTAGATTTTTGGTACACAGTAAAACCAATGCCAAATTTTGTTTTCCTGTACCTTGCAGGTTTTATTAGTTCAAGGAAAATCTTATTTCGACGACTAGTTTACTCAGAATAACTGATAATTGCACATTACTGTTATTGCACACACGGTGTGCAAGCCGTCTTATAGCCTTGGAAATCAATTGCACACACGGTGTGCAATCGGTCTCGAATGGATTAATATGGAATAGAAAATATCCCACACTTTTTATCCAAATAGTTAACAGAAGACTATATACAGGGTTTCCTCGACTTACGACCAAATTCCGTCCTGACTAACAAGTCGTTTCGGTGGAAAAAGTGCAATTGAAAAGAATGTTTAACACTAAACGTACCAAGCGGGGTCAAATGACCTCATTCAAAATTTAGTTTAAAATCGTACATTCACTGTTATTTCTTTCGCTTATTTGACTTTCTCTAAATTCGCATATCATTTGATTATTCAATTTCTCGCTTTAATAGATTAGGAATTTCTTCCTGAAAATTAACGTTTATTTCATAAGAGGTCAAATGGCCGCTTTCAAAATCTACTTTAAAATCGTACATTCATTGTTATTTCTTTCGCTTATTTGACTTTCTCTAAATTCGCATATCATTTGATTATTCAATTTCTCGCTTTAATAAATTAGGAATTTCTTTCTGAAAATCAACGTTTATTTCATAAGAGGTCAAATGACCGCTTTCAATTTTCCTTCTTTGTAGGACTGTCGGCAATTCATAGTATTTTACATGTAAGAAAGGCTTCAAATAATTTTTAGATTTTTGGTACACAGTAAAACCAATGCCAAATTTTGTTTTCCTGTACCTTACAGATTTTATTAGTTCAAGGAAAATCTTATTTCGACGACTAGTTTACTCAGAATAACTTTAAAATCGTACATTCATTGTTATTGCACACACGGTGTGCAAGCCGTCTTATAGCCTCGGAAATCAATTGCACACGCGGTGTGCAATCGGTCTCGAATGGGTTAATATGGAATAGAAAACATTCCACACTTTTTATCCAAAGAGTTAACAGAAGACTATATACAGGGTTTCCTCGACTTACGACCAAATTCCGTCCTGACTAACAAGTCGTTTCGGTGGAAAAAGTGCAATTGAAAAGAATGTTTAACACTAAACGTACCAAGCGGGGTCAAATGACCCCTTTCAAAACTTATTTTAAAATCGTACATTCATTGTTATTTCTTTCACTTATTTGACTTTCTGTCAATTCTTATATCATCTGATTTTTCAATTCTTCGCTTTAATAAATTAGGAATTTCTTCCTGAAAATTAACGTTTATTTCATAAGAGGTCAAATGGCCGCTTTCAAAATCTACTTTAAAATCGTACATTCATTGTTATTTCTTTCACTTATTTGACTTTCTGTCAATTCTTATATCATCTGATTTTTCAATTCTTCGCTTTAATAAATTAGGAATTTCTTTCTGAAAATTAACGTTTATTTCATAACGGGTCAAATGACCGCTTTCAAAATTTACTTAAAAATCGTACATTCATTGTTATTTCTTTCGCTTATTTGATTTTCTGTAAATTCGCATATCATCTGATTATTCATTTTCTCGCTTTAATAAATTAGGAATTTCTTTCTGAAAATCAACATTTATTTCATAACGGGTCAAATGACCGCCTTCAAAATTTACTTAAAAATCGTACATTCATTGTTATTTCTTTCGCTTATTTGACTTTCTGTAAATTCGCATATCATCTGATTATTCATTTTCTCGCTTTAATAAATTAGGAATTTCTTTCTGAAAATTAACGTTTATTTCATAACGGGTCAAATGACCGCTTTCAAAATTTACTTAAAAATCGTACATTCATTGTTATTTCTTTCGCTTATTTGATTTTCTGTAAATTCGCATATCATCTGATTATTCATTTTCTCGCTTTAATAAATTAGGAATTTCTTTCTGAAAATCAACGTTTATTTCAAATGGGGTCAAATGACCGCTTTCAAAATTTACTTGAAAATCGTACATTCATTGTTATTTCTTTCGCTTATTTGATTTTCTGTAAATTCGCATATCATCTGATTATTCATTTTCTCGCTTTAATAAATTAGGAATTTCTTTCTGAAAATTAACGTTTATTTCATAAGAGGTCAAATGGCCGCTTTCAAAATCTACTTTAAAATCGTACATTCATTGTTATTTCTTTCGCTTATTTGACTTTCTGTAAATTCGCATATCATTTGATTATTCAATTTCTCGCTTTAATAAATTAGGAATTTCTTTCTGAAAATTAACGTTTATTTCATAAGAGGTCAAATGACCGCTTTCAAAATTTACTTTAAAATCGTACATTCATTGTTATTTCTTTCGCTTATTTGACTTTCTGTAAATTCGCATATCATCTGATTATTCAATTCTTCGCTTTAATAAATTAGGAATTTCTTTCTGAAAATCAACGTTTATTTCATAAGAGGTCAAATGACCGCTTTCAAAATTTACTTTAAAATCGTACATTCATTGTTATTTCTTTCGCTTATTTGACTTTCTGTAAATTTGCATATCATCTGATTATTCAATTTCTCGCTTTAATAGATTAGGAATTTCTTTCTGAAAATCAACGTTTATTTCATAAGAGGTCAAATGACCGCTTTCAAAACTTACTTTAAAATGGTACATTCATTCTAATTTCTTTCGCTCATTTGACTTTCTGTCAATTCTTATATCATCTGATTTTTCAATTCTTCGCTTTAATAAATTAGGAATTTCTTTCTGAAAATTAACGTTTATTTCATAACGGGTCAAATGACCGCTTTCAAAATTTACTTAAAAATCGTATATTCATTGTTATTTCTTTCGCTTATTTGACTTTCTCTAAATTCGCATATCATTTGATTATTCAATTCTTCGCTTTAATAAATCAGGAATTTCTTTCTGAAAATCAACGTTTATTTCAAATGGAGTCAAATGACCCCTCATGGTAAGAATAGGTAGGTGTAAAACACCGGTACGTTTAGTGTTAATTTTCACAGTACCTACCTAATATTTTTGAGTCGAGGTAGATAATTTCTATGGTCGTATGTCGCGGCCAAACTATATAGGATGTAAATAAAGATTCGCAAATTCCACAGGTGGAGACTGCGAAGCAACTCCGATGCCAACAGACAGTGAAGCGATCGAAGAAGAAAGCGACTATCCGTACAAGTACTTACAGGAAGACACGGGCAACATAAAGAGTGTCGCAAAGCTGCTGGACATAATCAAGAAAAGGAATGTCAGTTCTTCCTCGTGGACCAACACGGAAACCTTTATGCTTCCGACGGAAATCCCTCATCGCAGTACTTCCAAAATCCACCCCAACGTATCACATAATCTTAAGCAAGCGTCGCGTGCACCCGCCGAGAAACAGAACGGAACGTCAGGGGATAATATAATAAGTAATTACGAAACTTCTACGGGTAATCTAAAGAGTACTTTGTTATCAAGGCTAATGAGCATGAACAAACCTGCCGACACGAATCGTACGGACAGGCATATGCAATTGAAACGTTTTCTTAACGACGACGGGAACCCTGAACACGTTAACAATTCCGTGAAATCGAGCAAACTTCGATATCCGGAAATATGGAGGCACAGGACGAGGCAGTTGGATACGTACGCCGAATCACTGTTGTACGTTAATAAAATATACAACGTGGCGTACGGTTTTGAAAGAAGACGGGTGCCGGCTCACATGCCGCATTTGATAGACAAGTGGATCGCGGGTAGCATGCACAAGAAGTTTGAGCAGGAATTTAAGAAAACGTCTAGTCATAGGGTAAGGGATCCGGAGGACATGCAGTTTGCGTTTTCGTACTTCTATTTTTTAACGAGCGAGCGAAGGAAGGTGCCGATCGGGGAGATATTTGATAAGTTTGATACTGATAAATCAGGGTAAGGATCAGATGAATGTGTAAAACTGTCGTTAAAAGTTACGCCATGTATCCACCTGTAAATTTTCACAAATGCTCTTAACACATTGTTGACCGGTCACGAGTTAACTCGTGTTTTCATGGTCAAACATTACTGACCGGTCACGAGTTAACTCATGTTTGCACTTGCGCCGGCTATTTTAATCTTTGAAACGCAGGGCAATATAGAACATAGCAAAATTTTGTTCATTGTGCTCAATCGCGGCTGCTTTATTATAAAAAAGTATACTTTTCTTGGTACAGAGGCTTTTATTATAATTCTAGTATTAGAAGATGTCAAGAACGACGGAACGTGACGGTAAAGCATTTTTCAACAAATTATGCGTGAATGCTTTATACAGCTGCCCGAGTGATTTTGAAATAAGTTGTAGTAATTTGGAAAATAATTATTGAGAATGAAATAACAAGGGCATAATTTAGCTCTTTAAAAGCTAAACGCATCGAAACAAGATATCTTTACAAAACCTCTTGTCTGCATCTACGCGTAAATGACTGCTGTACAGTTAATCATACGAAAAGATATTAAAAGTTATATAAAATTTATGTCCAAAGTTTAATTTCAATTCATTATGCACGAACAAACTTTATTGAAGGTTATTTACATCGTTTCACTTCCATGTTCAATTACGAAATAATAGCCGGTGACTCGAGACAGTTTTTGCCGAAAATTGCCGGTCAACAATGTGTTAAATGACCACCTAATTTGTTAGTACTCGAGTATAATCGAAATTACAAGATAATCTTGATAAAAGTGCATTTTTAACCCTTTGACTGCTATGGACGCATATGTGCGTCCGCTGAAATCATTCGGTGTAGACTATGGGCGCATATATGCGTTTCCCAATCGTTTCGATTTCTTACCTATTGCCGCCACAATTATCAATGTACGAGATGAATACAGATGAAAATGATTTATCAAATAATTTTCTTGCATTATTTAATTTGGCGTAAATGAAAAATTACCAGTAGAACTTAGTTGCGCCTTAGATAATCAATCAATAGAGTTTGCCCTAGTGAAAAGAATTTCGTCCGCGCTTCGGCCAGAAGTATTCAGCAGTCAAAGGGTTAAAAGTGCTGCTTACGATTGTATTTTTACCAGTGCTCCGAAATTATACCCTAGTCCATAAATACTCCAGTAGATTCCCAGGTGGACACGAAGTTCAAGTTGAGCAGAGTAAATCGACGCACGATTTTCTTTTATTGCAGAACTTGGTCGGACAGAGAAATTCGAACGCTTTTATCCAGATTATATCCATTGCCTCTGGATTATAGCCTGGTTGTGGAATTTGAGAATGCAATAACGAATTGCTCGCAGCATTTAAAACTGCCGCAGACTCCAAGTCCACCACCCGGTGAAAGATATCTAGACTCGACTCTTGTAAGTTTGCCTTCTGAACACTTAACACATTGTTGACCGGTCACGAGTTAACTCGTGTTTTCATGGCCAAACGTTGTTGACCGGTCACGAGTTAACTCGTGTTTTCATGGCCAAACGTTGTTGACCGGTCACGAGTTAACTCGTGTTTGCATTTGCGTCGGCTATTTTAATTTTTGAAACGCAAGGCAATATAGAATATAGCAAAATTTTGTTCATTGTGGTCATTACCGTCTGCTTTATTATAAAAAAGTATACTTTTCTTGGCACTGAGGCTTTTATTACAATTCTAGTACTAGAAAGTGTCAAGAACGACGGAACGGGACGGTGAAGCATTTTTCAATCAATTATACGCGAATGCTTTATATAGTTGCCCGAGTGATTTTTAAATAAGTTATAGTCAATTTGGAAAATGATTATTGAAAATGAAGTAACAAGGGCATAATCTAGCTCTTTAAAAGGATAGCGCAACGAAACAAGACATATGTGTAAAACCTCTTGTCTACATCTACGCGTAAATAATTGCTGTACAGTTAATCGTATGAAAAAATATTAGAAGTTACAAAAAATTTATGTCCAAAGTTCAATTTGAATTCATTATGCACGAACAAACTTTATTGAAGGTTATTTATATCGTTTCACTTCCATGCTCACTTACAAAATAATAGCCGGTGACTTGAGATAGCTTTTGCCGAAAATTGCCGGTCAACAATGTGTTAAAAAATAACACATGTGAATATGGCGAGTATAGTGAAACAGGTGGGATATTCATTCAAGACCTTTGTTGCAGCCAACAGTTTCCAAAGAATTAATTTTAAATTGCCAAGCGGTCGGCTACAAGGTTTCAACGAAGTTCGGAGAGTGCAAACGTTATCAGCACGAAATTATTAAAGCCGGGAAGAACGAGATCTTCGAAATGTTGACCAGCAACGTCTCTCTCACCGTTCAACTACTCGACGAAATTCGCAGGGAAGCTAAGTATGCATCATATTTCTATATTAGATGCGTTGGATTTGAACATTGTTGCAATTTACATAAATAATTAAGTAACCCTTTTTGTTAGTTGAAAATGCTTTTGACTATAGAAGTTTGTTATTGTAATTTCCAACGTGTTTTGGGACATTTTTCAAAGAAAAAAGGGCCTTATACTCTTTAATTATTTAAGTATTTTCGTATATAATTTTAATTTCGCATATAATATATATTAACACGTTCCCTGCCGCGTGGCTCAAGCTATTTTGGTATTATCATTGTAAAATGAAGAATTTTTTAAAAAGTCATTATGCAGTCAATTATGAGCATCTTAATACTATTGCTGATGCCCTCATTTGGCGGGATGGGCAATTTTTTTTCACCGTAACTTGTTTTAACTGCATTCCCAGTATTTCGATCAGTCAATTAGCCAAAAAGCTAGTTGCTCAAAGCACTCATCTGGTTGGAACAATACGATCAAATCGCCGTGGAATTCCAAAAGACCTACCCTCAAAAAAATTACAGCGATATGAATATATTGCTAAGGAAAGCAATGATGGTTTGACAATAGTGAAATGGAAGGACAAACGTGATGTACTTCTATTATCAACGAAACACTTTAATGAAACTGTGGCTATGCAGAAAACGGGGAATGTTGTTACAAAACCGAAGGTTATTGTGGATTATAATGAAAGGAAGTCTTCTGTAGACATCTCCGATCAAATGGCTTCATATTGCAGTCCTCTACGAAAATCAGTAAAGTGGTATAAAAAAATTGTATTTGAACTTTGCCTGAACACAGCTGTAGTGAATTCATGGATTATATATAACAGTCTAACAAACCGAAAAATAACAAGCACCGAATTCCGAAAAAAATAGCAATGAATCTGATGTCGTGTAATAATAGTAATAATTCTCCACGAATTGGACCAAGAAAAAATCGACACAAAATTAAAAAAAAGGAAGGCAACTTTAATTCGATAAGGCGCTGCAAAATTGGTTACAAAAGAAATGTTAAAAATTTAGGTTCCCAATCGGCAAGTAACTGTACTGTAAAAGTTGCAACATTCTGCGATAGTTGTGTGGATAAACCACACTTATGTTTGCCATGTTTTAACAAAGTTCATCGTAACATCCCTTTGTAATTGCATACAAACTTGAATTTAACTAAAATATTATATTTTAAACTTATGTTGGATGCAACTCGCTTGGCATAGTAATGTCCAGTCACGGATTTGTTAAACTAATTCCTAGAAAAATAAATTTATTGGTTTGCTGTATTATGCATATTAAACTATACACCGTTTCCTTGGTAATTATGATTTTTGCACTATTTTAATTATTGTAAGGCATACGCCAGAAACAAAATAATACAATTGTAAAGCGTGGGGCGTATGCTGAATGGGAAGTTTTCAAAAAATGGTCTGGCAGGGAATGTGTTAAGTATTTCAGTATTTAATTATTTAACCCTTTGCACTCCTATGTCGAGTGTGACTCGACATCAGTTTTTATGGCAGGAGCTCCTTTGTCGAGCTCCACTCGACATTTTTTCATGTCTAAATAAATAGATATCGTGCACACGTTGTCGACGCTCTCGCAATGTCACTAGAAGGGTTAGACATTCAGGTAATCGAAGAGAAATAAAAGAACTGGATGTGATCACAGATTATAATAAAAATATAGATGGTGTCGATATGGCGAACCAATACGCGACATCTTACTGTTTTTTACGTCGAGCACTCAAGTGGTGGAGGGAATAATTCTTTTGGGGATTAGAAATATCCATGGTAAATGCGTATATTTTATACAAAGAAAAAACAAAAAACCAAGGAACAGAACCTATAGCCCACAAAAAATTTCGCGAAAAGATTTTGTCAATGCTAATTCGTGATTGTCGTCATTCAAATATGAAATTGGGGAGGCCTGGAACACATGATAAACACGATCGCTTAGACGGAAAGCCTCATTTAATCTTCCTACATCCCGAAGGAAAACACAAAGACTGTGCAGTTTACTCAAATAGAAAAACATCTGGAGGAAAAAGAGAAACCACCTTTTTTTTGTGAAACGTGTGAAAGAAAATCAGGGTTACATCTTGCAAGTTCTTTCAAAAGATATCATACCCTTGAAAATTTCAATATACGACAATACTGTAAATAAAATTGGTATTTAAGTGAATTAGTTTCTTCCTTTATTTATTTAAATTGCTTTATATTTTTAGTTAAAGTAAATTTCAAATAAAACACTTAAAAGCGTTGGGAGCTGCTGGTAACGAAATTGAAATAAAATTCGGAGTGCAAAGGGTTAAACTATACACCGTTTCCTTGATAATTATGATTTTCGCACTATTTTAATTATTGTAAGGCATACGCCAGAAACAAAATAATACAATTGTAAAGCGTGGGGCGTGTGCTGAACGGGAAGTTTTCAAAAAATGGTCTGGCAGGGAATGTGTTAAGTATTTAAGTATTTAATTATTTAAGTATTTCGGTATTGAAGTGTTGAAAAAATATCTATGAATGATCCTGCGTTTATCATTTGTTGCGACGTATTTCTTATTTTCAGGAAATTCATTTGCTTGAACGACGACATGGATCCCCTTCGACGATCAGAGAACGAAATCGTCCGAGCATTGTTGAACGATTTTTATCGTTCTCTCTATCCGTTAAGAAGCTCTTTCGAGCTCTCCGCGCAGTATCGGAATCGTTTCTCGCATCGTCACGAACTATTCGAGTGGCGTGCGAACCGTGCCAAGGCGAGGAATTTGTTGCTAGGTCTCGTTTCCTTGTTGCTCGTCGTCACCCTCTATCATCTGTTTCATCATCACACGCGAAGATTGTTCAGACTCCGTACTCTGCCCACTCTTCTGACATCCCACATCTAATATTCGAAAACCAGCCGAGCTGCCCCGTTTGTTAAAATGCAGACGCAGTCTCGTGTGAGAAGAATATTGCAAAGACTTGTTAAGATTCGTTCACGAACAGAATTGTACACGGTGGCGAAGAAGGGTTCATAAATTCTTGGATGTGATGGTCAAAGGTTAAAAAACGTCCTAATAAGAATGCGTCTACCATTTGTCTACTATTTGTTGTTAGAAATGAGCCGTTTATTTTGAAAGTGGCCCAACTCCATTTATCTTCAAATCGAGATAAATAACATGAATTTGTACATGTAACCATAGTAACCGGAAAATATTGAAAACCGGAGTTAGGCCACTTTCAAAATAAACGGCTCAAATATAGGATTGCATCGTAGGAGAAATATTGCAAATTTTTGCGATTAAGGCACATCATTTGATGCGAAAAAAAATCATTATATCTATGAAAAGTTTACAACTTTACAGACATACATTTTTCGAGCCCTGGCTATTAGGACTTTTTTATAATTCCGAGAGTATCCCAGAAGATGTAAATCCTTTTTTCTTGTCACCGTGATAACGTTTGCTCATTCACAAGGAATTAACCAGTTATCTCCGTCTGTGAAGTGTTCTAAACTATTCTAACGCGCCGATCGAATGTAAAAATGTTCATCTAGATTTGTATAACTGTCTATCCAACGTGACATAGCCGGGTTTCTGTAGAGTGGGTTTTCTTCGTTTCTTCTGTAAAATTAAGTAATGATATTTCTGTGATATCAGATAAGTACTGATTAATTTTTAACGGAGGTCTAACATATACATTTGGCAGGGAAAGCTTTAAACTAGCAACCGTGTGGTCTTTATTGACTGATAGATGTAAGTGTACAAGTCTACATAGGGGATAGAATGTAAACGACCTGCCTTCATCTCTCTTTCTCTGTCTACATAAGTGTTATCACGCAATTAACGTTTATGAGAAATCTTGACGTCATCCTGAACTTCCTGTTCGCACTTATTGATATAACACGCTGAAACGAACGCGTGTAGGTTAACACGAAAACGCTACTCGCATTTTTCTGAGTTTTCACGTACGCGCTACGTCGTCCGCTAGTTTTGCGCTCAACGTTTCTTCACCGTCGTCTCCCTATTGCGAACCTTCTAAATCACGCCGTAGACATATTTTTTCACACTAGTGTAAGATCACTTTTGTCGGTCACTAGTCAGTTAAAACGGGGGACGGAGTTGATATTTCGGAAATATATGTCCATTACATTAATGTATAGGTGTAAGAGACTATCTAACTACTTAAAGACTCGCGATAAATATATATACCTTATACACGATTAATTGTTAATAAAATATATTTATTATGTAAAGGTTTTATGATAAACTATATGTCAATGCGTCTACGTCTAACTGAAAATAACGAATATCATCTCCCGCACGCAAACAACGCAATCGAAGTTTCTATACTCTGTCAGTGGTCAACAATATTGCGGAAACGGACGATTTCTAAGCACACGACTTTTCGTTTTCTTCCGGACCCGTGCGTAACGTTACTTGTTCTAAGGTTTTTTCGTTAGCATGCTTGGTATGATACTAAGTCTAGGTGGTGGACGTTTCTAAGCGACGTGTTGTGGATTGTGAAACGGAGCGATTGGAATTTGAACGGGTTATCCGGAATCTGGCGCGTGTAGTCTGTCTAACGGTGGACAGTGTATGTGTCTCAGATTTCTTGGACCGATCATTCCTTCCTGAAGTCGGGCACATTCACTCATCCATATAGCAACGCTCGCCACTTCTTCGGCTGATAAACGTGGTCCTATGCCTGCATTTAAGTATAAAACGTTATTGATTTTTCTCTTTGCTGGGCACATGTACCCTGCAGGCCACAAATGAGGGTCCTCTACTCCAACACATTTTATGGTGTTAAGGGGTTATGCCAACTTGGGTTCGTGAAAAAAAATCGACTTTTTTATTGCATTTTCTCAATGTACATCATTTTAAGAATATTTCCTCAAAAGTACATAAGAATCGGAGCACACGTTCAAAAATTATAAGCGTTTATCTGGAGCGCTACTATGTATGATTAGTAAAGAGCTTGAAACTTTAAACGCGATTATCTCGAAACTGTGTTTCTTAAAACATACGTGCGTGACCACGATTTCTCAAAAACTACTTCACCGATCGGACTCTAATTTTATATACTTATTTGTCATTGCAATAGGCAGGGCCTGAACTGAACGAAGGATTTTTTATTTCGGTAATAAAAAAAAAGTTACAACATAAAAACGAAAGTCAGTTCACCTCGAAAGACAGATTTTTTCGTAAAAGTGTTTCTATTCTTGTAAAAATTCACATTTTTCCAAATCCTTCGTTCAAGCCCTGCCTATTGTAATGACAAATAAGTATATAAAATTAGAGTCTGATCGGTGAAGTAGTTTTTGAGAAATCGTGGTCACCGCAAGTGATGAAAATAAACGAAAGCTCTAGGAGAAGAGCTATATTTCCTCTATTTTTTAATATTTCTTTATAAAAAAATGTATACAAGTGCCAATAAATACGTACTTTTTGGTAGTATTTTGCGAATTTTAATTAGTACTCACTAAAACGTGCCCCCTTATGGGATTATGCCTACTTGGGATCGGCGAAATGACATGATTTTCAAGATTTTTTTTGCCGTTTTAGTGAGTACTAATTAAAATTCGCAAAATACCAAAAAATACGTATTTAGTGGTACTTGTATAAATTTTTTTATAAGAAAATATTAAAAAATGGAGGCGATTATCTCGAAACTGTGTTATTAAAAACATACGGTTGTCGAGACCACGACTTCTCAAAAACTACTTCACCGATCGGACTCTAATTTTATATACTTATTTGTCATTGCAATAGAGGGCCTGAACGAAGGATTTTTTATTTCGGTAATAAAAAAAAAGTTACAACATAAAAACGAAAGTCAGTTCACCTCGAAAGACGGATTTTTTCGTAAAAGTGTTTTTATTCTTGTAACAATTCACATTTATCCAAATCCTTCGTTCAAGCCCTGCCTATTGTAATGACAAATAAGTATATAAAATTAGAGTCTGATCGGTGAAGTAGTTTTTGAGAAATCGTGGTCACCGCAAGTGATGAAAATAAACGAAAGCTCTAGGAGAAGAGCTATATTTCCTCTATTTTTTAATATTTCTTTATAAAAAAATGTATACAAGTGCCAATAAATACGTACTTTTTGGTAGTATTTTGCGAATTTTAATTAGTACTCACTAAAACGTGCCCCCTTATGGGATTATGCCTACTTGGGATCGGCGAAATGACATGATTTTCAAGATTTTTTTTTGCCGTTTAGGGAGTACTAATTAAAATTCGCAAAATACTACCAAAAAGTACGTATTTAGTGGTACATGTATAATTTTTTTTATAAGAAAATATTGAAAAATGGAGGAAATATAGCTCTTCTAGAGCTTTCGTTTATTTTCATCACTTGCGGTGACCACGATCTCAAAAACTACTCACCGATCGGACTCTAATTTTATATACTTATTTGTCATTGCAATAGGCAGGGCCTGAACGAAGAATTTTTTATTTCGGTAATAAAAAAAAGGTACAACATAAAAACGAAAGTCAGTTCACCTCGAAAGACGGATTTTTTCGTAAAAGTGTTTTTATTCTTGTAAAAATTCACATTTTTCCAAATCCTTCGTTCAAGCCCTGCCTATTGTAATGACAAATAAGTACATAAAATTAGAGTCTGATCGGTGAAGTAGTTTTTGAGAAATCGTGGTCACCGCAAGTGATGAAAATAAACGAAAGCTCTAGGAGAAGAGCTATATTTCCTCTATTTTTTAATATTTCTTTATAAAAAAATGTATACAAGTGCCAATAAATACGTACTTTTTGGTAGTATTTTGCGAATTTTAATTAGTACTCACTAAAACGTGCCCCCTTATGGGATTATGCCTACTTGGAATCGGCGAAATGACATGATTTTCAAGATTTTTTTTTGCCGTTTTAGTGAGTACTAATTAAAATTCGCAAAATACTACCAAAAAATACGTATTTAGTGGTACTTGTATAAATTTTTTTTATAAGAAAATATTAAAAAATGGAGGAAATATAGCTCTTCTCCTAGAGCTTTCGTTTATTTTCATCACTTGCGGTGACCACGATTTCTCAAAAACTACTTCACCGATCGGATTCTAATTTTATATACTTATTTGTCATTACAATAGGCAGGGCCTGAACGAACGATTTGAAAAAATTTTAGTTTTTACAAGAATGACAACAGTTTTACGAAAAAATCCGTCTTTCGAGGTGAACTGACTTTCGTTTTTATGTTGTAACTTTTTTTTTATTACCGAAATAAAAAATCCTTCGTTCAGGCCCTGCCTATTGTAATGACAAATAAGTATATAAAATTAGAGTATGATCGGTGAAGTAGTTTTTGAGAAATCGTGGTCACCGCAACCGTATGTTTTAAAAAACACAGTTTCGAGATAATCGCGTTTAAAGTTTCAAGCTCTTTACTAATCATTCATAGTAGCGCTCCAGATAAACGCTTATAATTTTTGAACGTGTGCTCCGATTCTTATGTACTTTTGAGGAAATATTCTAAAAATGATGTACATTAAGAAAATGCAATAAAAAAAAGTCGATTTTTTTCACCAATCCAAGTAGGCATAACCCCTTAAGTCAGGAAAGTTCTTGTAACGTTTCGTTGGGTACTACAAATTTACACTAACTTGGACGTTAATCCTCACTTGCGGCTGGCAGTGTATGATCATATTTATATAATAAGCGCACACACATCCATCCATATGTACTTGTGTTACGTTCGCAGTTTGTAAGTCTTTCAGCTTATTGACTTTAATGATAGTTGATCTCATAGATATATACCATTTTTCGTCATATCTGTTTTTCATGTCATTATTTACTCCCATTTCTATCTTAGATGATGTGCTTCATTCTAACTTTATTATAACTTGCTTGTATAATGAGGGACTACAAAGACCTCTTATGGTTAAAAATACTTGGTTTTGAAAGATGTTCCTTGCAAAATTAATGAAAGTGATGTGTAACGTGCTGGGATGGAAGAGTAATTAGCACAATTACTACTTGTAAGTTACATAAAAATGTTTACACTGTACGAAAAGTCTTGTAATACGCATACACTTTTTGTAGACCCCTGCAGAGGACGCACTGGTTTTAATAAAAAATTCTAAACTCATACATTTCCAATTAGGATGAGTTTAAATATTCCTTCGTTATCCAAGTAGATTTCTATCTTGTGCGATAGTTACCTGGGACATTTGGATAATATTTGAGGAGTCTGGTGTTCATGACTTTTTTTCGCTGCCTCCCTCTGCCCGATCCTGTTCTGTTAGACGTCTCTTCGGTTCTGGTGATTTTTGAATCATCGTCCTGACTTCCACCAAGAGTTTTGCTAGAGTCCTCGGTCATCGGTACGTGTTTACTATTTTCCGTTTCGGTACCCGAAATATCGGTACTTTGCTCAGGTTTGAGTGTTCCGTTGCTGCAGTCATCGTCAAACCTTTCGTCTGAAGCGGAATTGCGTATGGACCCACTTTCGATGAATTGCGGTGTCATGTCCACTGCAATAGAATTTATCATAAAAGCAACATTTAGGTAAGATGCCTTATGAGCGTAATTATAGGCGTGAACTTCTTCCAGAGACGCTTTTGTAACGTTGAAAGCAAAAGAGAAATTTATAGTGATAGTTTGAAGTGATTATGCGGTAGGCACTTCAAATGTTAATCTTGGTTTTTAATTTGGTCCCGTGTCCTGTTTTTTTATGCTGAAACGTAGCTACTAGTATCGTCAGAATTCGAAGACAACATAAATACTGGTATCTACTGGTAAATACTGATATAACTGCAATTTTATTAATTTAACGGTTCTTCAGTTTAATTGCTAACTTCTAGTTTTTTTGGATATCGACATTTCATCGGTTTTCAGCTTCATCAGAATTCGCAGACGAGACGGATACTAATGTCACTTGTGTACTACTCATTGACAACTGCAATCTCAGTAACTTATTAATTGATCAGTTCTGCAATTTAATTTCCAAATCCTGGGATACCAATTATAACGCTCCATAAATCTTAAATTGTTGACAAAGCACGTTTCTTACATTTTACAACATAAATACTGGTATCACTGGTATACTACCCGCTGACATAACTGCAACTTTATTAATTTAACGGTTCTTCGGTTTAATTGCTAACTTCTAGTTTTTTTGTATATCGACATTTCATCGGTTTTCAGCTTCATCAGACTTCTCAGGTGAGACTGATACTAATGTCATTGGTGTACTACTCATTGACAACTGCAATCTCAGTAATTTATTAATTGATCAGTTCTGCAATTTAATTTCCAAATCCTGGGATACCAATTATAACGCTGCATAAATCTTAAATTGTTGACGAAGCACGTTTCTTACATTTTGCAACACAAATACTGGTATCACTGGTATACTACCCGCTGACATAACTGCAACTTTATTAATTTAACGGTTCTTCGGTTTAATTGCTAACTTCTAGTTTTTTGTATATCGACATTTCATCGGTTTTCAGCTTCATCAGACTTCTCAGATGAGACTGATACTAATGTCATTGGTGTACTACTCACTGACAATTGCATTCTCAGTAATTTATTAATTGATCAGTTCTGCAATTTAATTTCCAAATCCTGGGATACCAATTATAACGCTCCATAAATCTTAAATTGTTGACGAAGCACGTTTCTTACATTTTACAACATAAATACTGGTATCACTGGTATACTACCCGCTAATATAACTGCAACTTTATTAATTCAGCGGTTCTTCGGTTTAATTGCTAACTTCTAGTTTTTTTGTATATCGACATTTCATCGGTTTTCAGCTTCATCAGAATTCGCAGACGAAACTGATACTAATGTCACTGGTGTACTACTCATTGACAACTGCAATCTCAGTAACTTATTAATTGATCAGTTCTGCAATTTAATTTCCAAATCCTGGGATACCAATTATAACGCTGCATAAATCTCAAATTTTTGACAAAGCACGTTTCTTACATTTTACAACATAAATACTGGTATCACTGGTATACTACCCGCTGACATAACTGCAACTTTATTAATTCAGCGGTTCTTCGGTTTAATTGCTAACTTCTAGTTTTTTGTATATCGACATTTCATCGGTTTTCAGCTTCATCAGAATTCGCAGACGAAACTGATACTAATGTCACTTGTGTACTACTCATTGACAACTGCAATCTCAGTAATTTATTAATTGATCAGTTCTGCAATTTAATTTCCAAATCCTGGGATACCAATTATAACGCTGCATAAATCTCAAATTTTTGACAAAGCACGTTTCTTACATTTTACAACATAAATACTGGTATCACTGGTATACTACCCGCTGACATAACTGCAACTTTATTAATTCAGCGGTTCTTCGGTTTAATTGCTAACTTCTAGTTTTTTGGATATCGACATTTCATCGATTTTCAGCTTCATCAGACTTCTCAGATGAGACTGATACTAATGTCACTTGTGTACTACTCATTGACAATTGCAATCTCAGTAATTTATTAATTGATCAGTTCTGCAATTTAATTTCCAAATCCTGGGACACCAATTATAACGCTGCATAAATCTCAAATTTTTGACAAAGCACGTTTCTTACATTTTACAACATAAATACTGGTATCACTGGTATACTACCCGCTGACATAACTGCAACTTTATTAATTTAACGGTTCTTCGGTTTAATTGCTAACTTCTAGTTTTTTGGATATCGACATTTCATCGGTTTTCAGCTTCATCAGAATTCTCAGATGACACTGATACTATTGTCACTTGTGTACTACTCACTGACAACTGCAATCTCAGTAACTTATTAATTGATCAGTTCTGCAATTTAATTTCCAAATCCTGGGATACCAATTATAACGCTGCATAAATCTCAAATTTTTGACAAAGCACGTTTCTTACATTTTGACGAATCAAGCTCATCCTTTGATGTCGAGTCGAGATCCAAGTTAATATCAGCTTCAGTGTCCTGACTCGCAACAGAGTACATTCTATCCATCGGTGCCTTCACTTCTTCAGAAGCATCCTGAAATTCAGAAGACACTGTGGTGCTGTCTCCTTCGTCACAGAGAACATATTCTGCCGGATCTTCATCCGAGGATTCTCTCTCTTCGCCGTCACATCTTAGTCCAGCCAAGTATCTGCATTCATTAAAAAATGAAACTGTTTTTCAGCTCTTTAAGGTATTAATTCAGCGGTTCTTCGGTTTATTGATCTGACTTCTAGTTATCTGATATCGACAATTCAGATTTTGCCACAGATATAGTTAAGACATGCAATACCTATTTAAATAGGGGCTTTTTTAGCAAATTAGTTAGTATTCTACTTTTTAGTTAAGTTTAAGTTAAGTGTTAAACTAACGCGAACTATACAAAAAGTAAATTAAAATATAAAGACGCATTTACTAAAGACATTTTACTTAATAATGTAAATCGTGAAATACACGCATGATTTTTCGCACGAGTCGCCGCAGAATTTTAATAATTAGTTTGACCGTGCTGTGGAACAAAAAAGGTTGAAATAGGCTTTTACAGAAGACTGACCCGTAAATTTCCATGAACAACGTGACGGGCACCATGGACGAACCGCCTTCAGGCTCATGAGTAAATAGTTCACAGATCATGAGCATCGTTTCGAACAGACTCGAGCCCAACAATCCAACGGCAATGGCGAGGAACTTTTTCACTTGGCACTTGCGACGGAATTTGCCAATCATCATGATGAGATTCAGGTCTTTTCTGTCCAGGCACAGACAATCCCATCGTCGGAGAATGGTCTCCACGGATAACATTTTATTATAATCTGCAAATCATAACGGATTATCATCTGCAGTTTAGACCACTTTGATATTCAAGTTCCCGCAATTCAAACTTGTAATATTGTTTCACGTCTAGTCTTGCAATCGTTAGAATAATCGACAATAATTGATTTGTAAATTTGATCTGTAAATCTGCGGTCCCCGCATCAGTGACTTTGAAACTTGCACTAAACGCACAATAATTACTCAAATTCTCCGGCATGCTAATAAATATTTTATACTTCTGGCGATTCAAAAAGACCGATGTAGTTTCGATTAATTTGCAAATAAAAGCAATAGTACTCCTGACTAGATAATCATACATTGTACTTTTAAAAAATTCTTGAACATTGCTTGATAATCGCTACTTGCCATTGAACATCTTCAATTGTGTCGATCCGCAAGACGTCTAAACTTTCATTACATGCAAGTATGTTTATCACTAAACTGCTGCAGCCGGATCCTCGTAAAACTAAGTAATAATCTGTCTACTATACATAATTTAATTAATAGCGTAATCATAACAGTCGGCGATAGATCACTACGTTTAAATACATTTATCACAAAACTGCTGCAGCCGGATCCTCATAAAACTAAGTAACAACCTATCTACTATACGTAATTTAATTAATAGCAAAATCGTAACAGTCGGCGATAAATCACTACGTTTAAATACATTTATTTTAACTAATTTAAAAGATTTAACTAATAAGTAGCTGTAGCAAAGATATACCCCTACATCTGGATACCTTTATGTCTCAACAATCTACTTCCAACTTATCCTATACTTTCAAACAAGACTCAGACTCAAACCTAGACCATCAAACATCCAGGTGTCAATCTATCTACTATAAATAATTCAGGTACATGAATACAATATATTATATTGTACTAATAAGTAGCTGTAGCAATCAAAGATACATATACCTTTACATCTGGATACGTTTATGTCTCAACAATCTATCTCCAACTTGTCCTATACAGACTTTCAAACATCCAGGTGTCAATCTATCTACTATAAATAATTCAGATACATGAATACAACATAAATTATTACAATATAGTATATATTCAATGAATACTACATAAATAATAGGTAACTGGAGCAATGCCAATAGACCATACGTCTAACGTTTATCTCCATCAACCTACCTCCAAACTATCACTAAACTACTTCAGCCGGATCCTCATAAAACTAAGTAACAATCTGTCTACTATACGTAATTTAATTAATAGCGTAATCGTAACAGTCGGCGATAGATCACGACATTTAAATACATTTATCGCAAACCGGCCGCAGATGGATCCTCAAGAAATCCAGATGTCAATCTACCCACTATTCGTGATTTAACTAATAACTAGCAAATAGACCATAACGGTAACCAATTTCCATCAAAGACCATGAACGTTTATCTCCTAAAAATTATATAAAAACTAGTTCGCTTTAAACTAACAATTGCATTTGGTGATGGAAATTTCCATCATATTGTTTTTTGCTAAATTCATACTATAAATATATACTAAGATTTTTTTTAACCATTTTTCCTTTAATTTTGACCATGAATTATATCACCTTGATTTATTTCACCAACAAAGAAAAAATCACGCAAAGAAGGGTTAACTAATAAGTAGCCGTACCCATCAAAGATATCACGACATTTAAATACATTTATCGCAAACCGGCCGCAGATGGATCCTCAAGAAATCCAGATGTCAATCTACCCACTATTCGTGATTTAACTAATAACTAGCAAATAGACCATAACGGTAACCAATAACTTGGCAAAAGACCATACGTCTAACGCTTATCTCCGACAACCTACCTCCAAACTGTCGCAGGAGGACTCTCAAAAATCCGAGCGTCAGGCCAGAAGCCGTGCTTGGTGGCGGATACTCCAATCTTAACTTTGTCGGCGGCTCTTCTCCTTCGGCCAGTGCCCGGAAATATGCGCTGGACCATCGCAGAAGATCGTAAGGCTGCGTGCGGATCGCTGCTTTGCAGAATTGCTTCAATATAGCCGGCAGTCTGGGCGGTATGTTGATTTCTTGGCCGGAGATCGGCTGCTCGATAATGGGCATCGTTGGCTGGATCGCTGTCGAACTGTCAGGAAAATCGAACGAAACGGAACGTGACGAGTTGGACAGTTTCGGCTGGATGCCGAAGTGAACTATCTCGGGGTTTTCAGGTCAGAAAATGCGAGGCAGAGCACGCGCAGTTTAACGGACTCATTGTTTTCCTCGGCAGGTGCCTTCGCGTTACCTGGGAGACAGGTGATTAACGGTGGAATGCGAACTGGTGGTCGAACTTCGAGAATTCTGGTCGTGGTGCGTTCGTTTGATTATGATTTTGTAGTGCGGCGTTTTGAATGAGGGTTGAATGACGATGGATTTTGCAGTTAGGGTAGAAAGCGGCATATTTACGATGAGGGTAACATAACCACTACAGGTAACCCTCCTATAACACGGTATCTTATAACACGGTTTCGCTATAACACGATTCGTAAATTGCGGGAACACTCCTACAACACGGCATCCTATAACACGGTTGTTCCTCTTATCGGGGCCTGTGTCCCCCGTAGGACATTGGGGACATATCCTTGTCGCTGAAAGAAATAAAAACATCAACCTTAAATGCGTGTTGGAAGAAGATATGGCCCTCTTCAGTTGAAACAGAAAACATGCGTGAAACATCAGAAAATGAAATTGGTGCCATATTAGAAGTCGCTAAATCAATCGGAGGCGAAGGTTTTGTGGATATGGCTACCAAAGACATTCAAGATTTATTAGTGGAAGAAGAAGTTGACGAAGCGGATTTGATGGAAATGGCATCCCTAGATGCAAATCAAATCGATTTTGAGGACGCTAGCTCTGATGAAGATTGTGCAGTTAAGAATTTAACATTAAAAAAATACAAGAAGACCTATGCTTAGTGGAAAATCTCGAGTCATTTTTCTTGAATACAGACCCTTCCACGGAAAGAAGTCGAAAATTCAAAAGGGAGCTGCAAAACTGTTTAGCTCCATACCGCGAAATTTACAATGACCTAGTTAGAACCAGCAAGCAAAGTTCGATTACAGATTTTTTTAAGAGGGGAAAATATACAAAAACTTCAAATAGAGAAAAAAGGTCTGAAAGTGAAGGCAATATCGTTCCACCGAAAAAACGTTCTCGGTTGATTATACTGAGCAGTGACGACCAATAAATTCATTAAATTATGGTGGCGTTAGATTAAATTTTTTTGTTTACTTTGTGTTGTACATACATTTATATTTTTAATAAAAATTAAGTTGTTTATGTCGAATTAAAAAAAATATTTGTTTTTAATAAGTTTTTGGAACGTAACCCCTCTTTTTGTACTAGCTCAGGGTCTCATGCAACACGGTTTCACACAACACGGCCTTTTCTAGGAACCTAACTACCGTGTTATAGGAGGGTTACCTGTACTTGGTAAAGCTTTTTAGTTCGGTGTCGTAGTCTGTCGATTCCCGTGATGACAGTTTCGGACAAGATTTGAAGAGCACGAATTTGATTCGTGATAATAATTTCGGAACGTGAACGTGATGAGACTGACTCCTGACAAAAATTTCGGATTAAACATGAGCATCAAGTCTCAATTACCATAACAATTTTGGGCCAAACGTGAACAGTAAATACTTTTTTTATCTGCACAGAGACTATACTCTAATTTTATAATGGTCTAGTCATAGATATTTAACAATGTACAGGTATAACACAATTTTACATGGGCTATAATATAACATCGATAAAATTTTATGTGACTGACTATAAAAAATCCTAAAAAAATTGGGGGTGTAGATGAAGTGTAGTAGATGGGTAGGATAAGAATAGACGGAACTTGTTGAATCAGTATTCAAGGCTTGCTGAAGGAGTGGGTTGAACTTGTTAGACGAGTGTTTGGAGCTTGCAGACAAAGTTGGCAGGTTTTAATGGATGTTTCGGTAAATTCGGTAGTTGGGTGATTGGCACTGGTGGAATATGCGTTTTGATTATTTCAGTATAGAACAGGACCAGTTATGCCGGCTATAAACACATTGTTACTAATTGTAGATGACACGAATTGATCTAATACGCCAATCTGTAATATATATAACCGCACTACGTAGAAATCTTCCTCTTTAATAGATCAAGTGTATAACAAAATTATTAGTATGACAACAAACATTGGTACTTTATGCGGTGTTGTTATTACACGACAGTTTCGGTATATATTAAAATACTTGGATATATGCTAAAACATATGCTAAAACATTTTTCACAAAAAGTACCATAAAATAAGCAGATTCTACTGTGTGCTAATGGTAATCGAATTGAATCAAAATACTAATAAATATGCATTACGCTGTTTCTGAAACTGGGAAAAAATTCACTATTAACAGTTCCAGTATTAATTCCCAGCAATATCAGCGTTGTAGATTACACGAATTAATCTAATACTATATATTAATCTAATATTAATCTATTATATTAATCTATTATATCGATATTAATCTAATAATAATAAGCATTGCTAGTTTATGCAGTATTGCTTATTACACGACAGTTTGGGTATGTATTAAATTACTTGGATATATGTTAAAACATGTATTTCAAAATGTATAATCACATATGACCAAAGGAAGCAACTTTTCACAAAAAGTACCATAAAATAAGCAGATTCTACTGCGTGCTAATGATAATCGAATTAAATCAAAATACTAATAAATATGCATTACGCTGTTTCTGAAACTGGGAAAAAATTCACTATTAACAGTTCCAGTATTAATTCCCAGCAATATCAGCGTTGTAGATTACACGAATTAATCTAATACTATATATTAATATAATATTAATCTATTATATTGATATTAATCTAATAATAATAAGCATTGCTAGTTTATGCAGTATTGCTTATTACACGACAGTTTGGGTATGTATTAAATTACTTGGATATATGTTAAAACATGTATTTCAAAATGTATAATCACATATGACCAAAGGAAGCAACTTTTCACAGAAAGTACCATAAAATAAGCAGATTCTACTGCGTGCTAATGATAATCGAATTAAATCAAAATACTAATAAATATGCATTACGCTGTTTCCCAAACTGGAAAAGATTTTACTATTAACAGTTCCAGTATTAATTCAGCAAATATCAGCGTTGTGGTGTTTTACCACGTCCGGTAGATAACACGTGCAAAAATGATAAGAAGAGACGTCGGGCAAAAATATGCTTCGCGTGTCTTGTCTTTCCCTACTTCGTCTGTGGTGCCATGTATTTCCCTACTTCGTCTGTGGTGCCATGTCTATCCCTACTTCATCTGAGGTGCCCTGTCTATCCGTACTTCGGCCCTGGCGAAATCGTATCACACTATTTACCGACACCGCAAAGAAACTCTTACATCTCCCAAAAGATGTCGCCGTCCCACGTTTCCGTTTAAGTACCAGGTTGCTCAATAAGTTTTGTCGTTCGATAAGAAAAACACAATGTTATGGTTCAAAATACACTTTATTATTCAGTATAATCTCCCTGAACATTAATGCACTTGCTCCAACGATCCTCCAATCTGTGGATCCCATCCTTGAAGTGAGATTCCGGAAGGTCTGCAAAATACGCTTCAACAGTCGTTATGACCTCTTCATTTGACGAAAAACGCTTGCCACGCATAAATTTTTTGAGTTCTGGAAACAAATGGAAGTCGCTGGGGTCCAAATCTGGTGAATACGGCGGATGCTCCAACAATTCGAACTTTAATTGATGGATTTTAGCCATTGTCAAAATGCTCTTGTGACACGGTGCGTTGTCCTGATGAAAAAGGATTTTTTTCTTCTGCAAACCGGGTCTTTTTTCACGAATTTTTTCCTTCAACTGGTCCAAAAGGTTGCAATAATATTCAGAATTAATTGTTTTACCAGTTTGCAAGTAATCCACAAATAAAATTCCTTTCGCATCCCAAAAAACTGATGCCAGAACCTTCTTGGCCGATTTCTGGACACGAACTCGTTTCGAAGCCGAACAACCAGGTTCACACCACTCTTTAGCCTCTTGTTTTGATTTAGGATCATGGTGATAGACCCAAGTCTCATCCATAGTGATGAATCGACGCACAAAATCCACTTTATCCTTTTTAAAACGCTCCAAATGTTGTTGAGAAAGTCGCATTCGAATGTGTTTTTGTTCAATTGTAGCGAATGCGGCACCCATTGTGCACACAGCTTTTTAAAACTCAAAATTTCATTTAAAATATGACTCACACTGCCTAATGAGATGTGTAGAGCCTCTACTAAATCCCTCTCAGTCAATCGACGATCTTCCAAAACCATATCCTGTACTTTGGCTACGATTTCTGGTGTTGATGTGGTTTTTGGACGTCCTTCACGTGGATCGTCTTCAAGGCTTGTACGACCACGTTTAAATTCAGCAACCCATCTTTCTACTGTTCTAATTGAAGATGAACGTTCATTATACACTCTTAACATTCGTTCGTGAATTTCTTTTGGTGCTACACCTTCCAAAAATAAGAATTTTATCACTGCACGATATTCAATTTTTTCCATTGTCGAAAATACTGTGACACGGCGACACTAAATGGCTTGTAAACAAAGAATGAATTGACTGATTGAAATGAATCTTCACATACGTTGATAAGAAGAGTGAACCAACAAAACAAAAACAAATTTGGACTAGTAGCAACGCCCTCAACAAAACAAAACAAAACTTATTGAACAACCTGGTAGTAACTGTTCTCGCTAGACAGACTCCGTCATCAATTATTTGAACATTCCGACTATCATGATTTAATATTCGCTATTGTCTCCGCGTGCCCGTTGTATAATAATAAACTAGACTATATAAATGATACCATAAACATGCATATTACGAAACGTCTATGACTGAACCAATATGAAATTGACCTCGCGTGCAAGTAACGTGTCTTCGCAGTGCGCCATTTGAGATCTCGTTTTACTAAACATGTTAATTAAATAATTATTTGACCGCCGTATTTTCGTCTTTCAACGCGATTGACATTTCACCGACGCTGCGGCGGTTAAGACACACACTGCGAACTTATCGGTGTCGCATTTTCCTTACGTAAGAATGCTAAACGGTACGCGGAAGCAAAGCGCACTTCCTGAAAAACAAGCAAACAGACGCGCTGTAAAATTTGCGTCGAGATTAGAGACTTACTTTTATTGCGACGCGTATCTCGGACCGATGACAAATAATAAAATCGTTTCACAATCTCAGGATCAATCGCTTATCTACTTTGTTCGCGTTAAACATTGACATAGTGTTTTTTTTTTATAATTACGCATTTTTTAACAGCACATCTTCACGACGCGCAGAGTCAAACGCCTTTTAATATAAATTACCGTCAAGTTGGCGCATATGTGCAATTTAGTGACGGGTATCGCATGATGTTTTTTAATTCTGTCCTTTGCCATTTTCATTTCATAACAAGGCAGGTGCAATCGATGCTATCGTTTTCCAAGTATGCCACGAACGTTGATTCAAATTTTTAATCACATTAACAATTCAATACAAGATACGAATAAGTGAATAATGTTGCTTTAACATAATGAAATTCAGCGTTTTGATTATTTCAATATATTTTCTCAGAAATGTATGCCTTACGAAAATTTTCATCGTTCTTAGTGTAGGTGGCAACCGAATTTCCATTTTCCCATTTCTCTGCATTACAACAACAAAATTCCGTCACACTCCCAGCCAACATTGAGGCCCATTCTTCCATTTCTGGGCTTACAGATTCGCAAGAGTATCTCACCGCACATTAACCCCTTGTCGTACTTTGACGAGTCTAACTCGTGATGAGAATTTCGGGCCGAACGTGAATATCACGAGTCAGTGCCTAAAACGTATTGTCGAAACTTGAAACAAATGATATTTTGCTACTTCCTGTGAAGTAGCCGAACGCTCATTAACTTCATACGACGATGCTCTTGCAGAATTCAAATAGACTTGTTCCAAAAACTTTTAAAAAATAATTTAAGTATATATATTATTATATTATATAATATATTTTTGATACAGACTCGTGATATATAATTCCCATCACGAGTTAGACTCGTGATATTCATGTTTAGCTCGAAATTTTCATAGGAGTAAGATTCGTGATATTCACATTTGGCTGAAAATTTTCATCACGAGTCAGACTCATGATATTCATGTTTATCCCGAAATTTTCATAGGAATCAGATTGGTGATATTCATGTTTGGCTGAAAGTTCTCATCACGAGTCAGATTCGTGATATTCATGTTTAGCCCGAAGTTCTCATAGGAGTCAGACTCGTGATATTCACGTTTGGCGGAAAATTCTCATCACGAGGCAGACTCGTGATATTCATGTATAGTCCGAAATTCTCATAGGAGTCAGACTCGTGACATTCATGTCTGGCTGAAAATTCTTATCACGAGTCAGACTCGTGATATTCATGTTTAGCCCGAAATCTCATAGGAGTCCCACTCGTGATATTCATGTTTAGCCCAAAATTCTCATAAGAGTTAGATTCGTGATATTCACGTTTTGCTGAAAATTCTCATCACGAGTCAGACTCGTAATATTCATGTTTAGCCCGAAATTCTCATAGGAGTCAGACTCGTGATATTCACGTCTGGCTGAAAATTCTCATGACGAGTCAGACTCGTGATATTCATGTTTAGCCCGAAATTCTCATAGGAGTCAAACTCGTGATATTCACGTCTGGCTGAAAGTTCTGATCACGAGTCAGACTCGTGATATTCATGTTTAGCCCGAAATTCTCATAGGAGTCAGACTCGTGATATTCACGTCTGGCTGAAAATTCTCATGACGAGTCAGACTCGTGATATTCATGTTTAGCCCGAAATTCTCATAGGAGTCAAACTCGTGATATTCACGTCTGGCTGAAAATTCTGATCACGAGTCAGACTCGTGATATTCATGTTTAGCCTCCAAATTCTCATAGGAGCCAGACTCATGATATTCACGTTTGGCTGAAAATTCTTATCACGAGTCAGACTCGTGATATTCGTGTTTAGCCCGAAATTCGCATAGGAGTCAGACTCGTGATATTCACGTTTGGCCAAAATTCTCATCACGAGTTAGACTCGTGATATTCATGTATAGTCCGAAATTCTCATGAGTCAAATGACATTCATGGCTGAAAATTCTTATCACGAGTCAGACTCGTGATATTCATGTTTAGCCCCCAAATTCTCATAGGAGCCAGACTCATGATATTCACGTTTGGCTGAAAATTCTTATCACGAGTCAGACTCGTGATATTCATGTTTAGCCCGAAATCTCATAGGAGTCCCACTCGGAGTCCCACTCGTGATATTCATGTTTAGCCCAAAATTCTCATAAGAGTTAGATTCATGATATTCACGTTTTGCTGAAAATTCTCATCACGAGTCAAACTCGTAATATTCATGTTTAGCCCGAAATTCTCATAGGAGTCAGACTCGTAATATTCATGTTTAGCCCGAAATTCTCATAGGAGTCAGACTCGTGATATTCACGTTTGCTTGAAAATTCTTATCACGAGTCAGACTCGTGATATTCATGTTTAGCCCGAAATTCTCATAAGAGCTAGACTCGTGATATTCACGTTTGGCTGAAAATTCTCATCACGAGTCAGACTCGTGATATTCATGTTTAGCCCAAAATTCTCATAAGAGTTAGATTCGTGATATTCACGTTTTGCTGAAAATTCTCATCACGAGTCAGAATCGTGATATTCATGTTTATTGTGCGCTTATTAAGTTCACGCGATGATGTTCTCGTGGAATTCAAACAAACTTGGATGACTTTTAAAAAATAATTTAATTTTTTTTTTTATGTACGAGTATAAATTTATGATGCGATATATCAATTTTGATGACGAGTCAGACTCGTGATATTCATGTTTAGCCCGAAATTCTCATAGGAGCCAGACTCATGATATTCACGTTTGGCTGACAATTCTCATCACGAGTCAGACTCGTCAAAGTACGGCGAGGGGTTAAAACGCCAAAAGTCCGTCGACCATTGGCAGCGCAATAAAAACGTGCCAGTCACCTTTTAAAAATAGCAAGGATCGCACGCCCGTACGTTGTTATAGGCTATAAATTGCGGTGCCGTGGCCAAACAGGTCCCTCCGCCTCGTTGGCGACGATGTTGTGACTGGACGACGACGTTTACGAGCTCTTTGGTACCGGAGGCTTAACAAACTTAATAAGCTAATGATGCTTGGCCCGGTGCGCGGACAGTGTCACGGCCACGAGCTGCCCCTTTGCTTTTCTTCGGGCCGATGCAATTTTATAATTGCGCGGCCTGTCGCCGGTTTACCAAGCCAATGAGGCGGGACAAAGAGACGACAAGTGCTTTTGATACTCCGACGCGAGGGCCTTTGGAACTTTCGATTGTCGAGCGTGGCGTCGCTCCTGGGCACATTGCACTAAATGTCAAATCTGCTCTTCGAATCGTGTGTTTCCTTCCGGCCGATTTCTCCTAAATCCTAAAGAATCAGCTTTGCCGCTAATCTTGTCCTTCCCGACAGCGGCCCGTGAAAAAACAAAGTTTCGACTACATGACTTTTCTTCCACTTTCTCTTGAAAGCCAATGATTTACCCTGTTGTTCTTCCTAAAATACCCCCTGTCATCAGACAACCCCTTAACCCTTCTTTGCATGATGGTGGAAATTTCCATCATAACATTAAATGCCCAAAAATTATATAAAAAAACAAGTTCACTTTGATCTAACTTTGCATGATGATGGAAATTTCCATCATATTGTTTTTTGCTAAATTTATACTATAAATATATACTAAGATTTTTTTAACCATTTTTCCTTTAATTTTGATCATGAATTATATCACCTTGATTTATTTCACCAATAAAGAAAAAATCATGCAAAGAAGGGTTAATATAAGGCGCGCGTTTTAGGAATCAGCATTTATGCGTATTTTAAAACTGACCCTAACAAGAAATCCACGAGTCTGCATGACCTTCAATAAGTTTAATTAATAAATATCAGCTTTTAATGTTGGTCATTTAATACGAGTCAATTAAATCAATTTAATCGAATCAATCGACGAATCAATTTAATACGTATCATGACATTGCTAGTTGGCGTACGGCGGTCAGGCAATTTGTGCGAAAATTCGCTTAAAGAGAAAGTATTAGAGGTAGAAAATGGTAAAAGTTTTAGTATAGAGATATTATAATAGGGTAGAGAATAAAAGTAAATTTTCCTCTTAATTGGCACAAAGGTGTCAGCTGCATCGCTTAAAATATTTCTGAGTTCGACACATTTCATTGTAAATGTTTCTTCCGATGATTTGTTCGCAACGTTTTCTTCAACTGAGTTTTCCTACATTTGCTGATATTCGATACAACATTTTACAGCGCCGCTACTTTACAAACGCATTGTTGATTGTGTGGTTAGGCGATAAGAGTATCTCATTCGCTTCGTATAAAGTGTCGCATTGCATCCAATGCATGCGCATATATGCGTGGAGTGTTAAATGTCAGGTAAAAAGGCAATTTGAAATTCTATGACAATTCTATTGTTTCCAGTGAGCTGAACGAAGAGGGGCTATGAACTTTTAGTGATGTGGCGGACAAGCGTTTTATAATGCAATTGAAAAACGTATGCACTGATCATGTTATAACATATTATATATATATATATGCATATATATATATATATATATATATATTTCGTTTTTTATTGTGTGAAATGCTCCGAAGTCAATAAATTAATACTTGTTATTTTATTCATGCTTCGTGTGTCAGTATTTGTGCATGTAATGTGTCGTCGACAATATATGATTTCAAATACTGCATGATCTACGATATACATATATATATATATGATTGCGCATATATATATATATAAGAAGTTAAACATCTTAACGTATATATATATTTAAAAATATAATATTTATCATATATGATACTGTGTTTTTGTCGATGACCTTTTGCCATCGTTCTGAGAGAGAGTGTCAAAATTGAGAGACGTTTGTAACTATATTCTGATCTTTACTATCAAAAAACTGAATTAAAGTGATCTGACATCATCAGCGTTATTAAACATTTTACCATTTAAGTGTGTGTTCTGCATAAGAGAACAAATGGTAGTCTGAGCGAAGATTATTAGAGACTATATGGTGGATGTGATAAAACATTCCACCCCAGTTTTAATAATTTTTGGCAGTGATCAAAGAAATGTGGGGTATAATTGCATTATCATGGTGGAAAACATATATATATATTGACAATACCGGCCAATTATTCTTGAATTGCATCATTCATATATATGGCGAGTTGTTGAACGTACATATATATATATATATATATAACATTTTGTATATATATAAAGTACAAAATTCCTTTATATATCCAACCAGACTGACAGCATAATCTTTTTTTGGTGAATCTCTGCTTTTGATGTCGTTTGGGCTGGTTCATCTTTCATCACCCACGATCTCTTCCGATTTTGTTGTTATACACTATCACTTTTCGTCGCCAGTAATTAGGCTTTTCAGAAATGGATCAGTTTTGTTGTGTTTCAGAAGCGAATCGCAGATGCTAATGTGTTGCGTCAAATGAATTTCCTTAAGCTGGCGAGGGATTCATAAATTGAGTTTCTTGACATAACCAAGCATTTTTAATTTTTTTTTTAATGTATGTATGCGATACATTGAGCTTCTCCGCAATATCACGTGTTGTACTATGACAATCTGAATCGATAATGGCCTTCATATGGATCTCATCGACTTCAACTGGACGGCCAGATGATTGAGCATTTTTCAGTGAAAAATCACCAGAACGAAATCTGGCAAACTAATTTTGACACTGCCTTTCTTTCAAGGCTTCATTTCCATATACGGCACATAACTTCTTTTGTGCTTGCGATGCGTTCTTGCCTTTTCGGAAGTAATACAATAAAATATGTCTGAAGTGCACGTCTTGTTCTTCCATTTTTAAATTGGGATAAAAACAAAACTAAAGCCCTAATCGATATAATTTTTTTTCTAAATTAAAGGTAGAAGTCCAAATAATAAAGAAAAAAATATAGGTTAGATACAATGACCACGTTAACAAAACAAAAGAAAGTGTAAAGTCCATCTATCGACAAAATACGCAGTCACTTAGTTGCCAACCCAATACGATATACATATATATATAAATATATATAATATGTTATAACATGATCAGTGCATGCATATATATATATAATATGTTATACATATATATATATATGTATGTATGCACTGATCATGTTATAACATATTATACGTATATATATATCGTAGATCATGCAATATTTGAAATCATATATTGTCGACGACACATTACATGCATAAATACTGACACATGAAGCATGAATAAAATAACATGTATTAATTCATTGATATCGGAGCATTCCACCCAATAAAAAACCGCCAATTTATTGTTGTATTATACCGTCCTTCAGGTTGTCACAAATTTATTCTATCTTTTATACGTTATGTTCAATTACTTTTGAATTTTCCTAGTGTCTCAAAAATTGTGCGAATTCATCGCCAATACGTTCACTTTGCTATATACGTTTGTAGTTCGCAAATTATCTTAGGTTCCCACCGATTTGTTTAGATAACTGAAAGTTTTGTGTGTACCTTATCGATCTTCTCAATTTGTAACGAATCTTTGCACTTCTTAGCAATCCTCCAGGATTCTCCCAGATTTTTTTCAATTTCTATTAATTCGCTCATTTTTAAAAATAAGCTAATTAATAAAAATATACATTTAGAAAAGACTTAAAAGTGAAATAAAGGTAAACCATAATCGTATTCACTCTTTTTAATAAAGTTATTCATTGGAAACAGACTTGAAAGTAAAATAAAAATAAATCGCAATCATATCATGTGAGTCAATTCGCTGGACATTCCTATTGACTCTATATTTTATAGAAGCGTTCATTTGAAAAAAAACATGAAAGTGACATTTCGCGTAACATCGGACTCCAGACGAGGTCACTTCCGTGTGCGGTCGTGAGTTTTAATCGACAGATCGAGCTGATTCGAATCGAATCGGACGGCACGAGCAAACAAATTGCAGAAACGCATCAGCCGGCGGCCTCGCGAAAGTATTCCGCGCAATCGTTATCGTTTATTGTCAGGAGATGCTGCGTGCACTCGCGGCGACGTGTAAAACTGACGAGTATCGTTGCCTTTGTTCAGAGCGATACGTGCATACATACGCGGCAAATCGCATTCCGCTTTTAGTAGCGACGCACCCACTGCCGTGGACGGAGGGTAAGTCAAACACTCAATTCTTTCACCATTTATTGCACTGTTTAATAACACTTTCATTAATCTAACAGTTATAAGTATGCGCAACCGACACTACTGGGAGTATATCGCGAAATGTTCACTTTTTTAATCATTTTCAATAAGTAAAACGTTAGGCTTTATATATCATTTGTTCTGTCATTAGATATTATTGGATTTATATCTGTTATAATATAGATATGACACATAAAAAATATGTATATGTGGGATTTGACTATCGATCATAATTAGTTTGTCGAGAAATATTTTTTTTTTTAATCATTACAAATACATCGAGAAATAATATGTTTGATTATTAGTTATCGCCAATTTGAGATTTATTGCAAATTTGGAAATGAATAGTTATTTCTCTTACTATAGAGATATTACATACAAAAATATACATGTATAATGCTTTTAATCATTGTCAATTTATGATTTATTTGATTCTGAATAACTGTCAACTTAAGATGTAACACAAATTTGGAAATTAACACTTTGATACCTTATGTTGCACTGTGAACTATTTGTTTCTCTTGTAATCTTGCATGTTATACTCAATTCTTTCACCATTTATTGCACTGTTTAATAACACTTTCATTAATCTAACACTTATAAGTGTGCACAACCGGTGCTGATGGGAGTATATCGCGAAATGTTCCTTTTTACAATCACTTTCAATAAGTAAAACGTTAGGCTTTATATACCATTTATTCTGTCATTAGATATTATTGGATTTGTATCTGTTATAATATAGATATGATACATAAAAATATATGTCATTAATATATATCATTAATATATTTCAATAATCAATTAATATATATCATTAGTTTGTCGTGGAATATTTGTTTTTTTTTAATAATTTCAAATACGTAAAACATTATATTTTATATATAATTTGTTTGATCATTAATTAGCGCCAATTTCAGATTTATTGCAATTTTGGAAATTAATGGTTTGTTAACATGTATTTGTTTCTCCTACAATAGAGATATCAGATACAAAAATATATATGTATAATGTATTTAATCATTGTCAATTTATGATTTATTTGATTCTGAATAACTGTCAACTTAAGATGTAACACAAATTTGGAAATTAATACTTTGGTACCTTATGTTGTACTGTGAATTATTTGTTTCTCTTATAATCTTACATGTTATACTCAATTCTTTCACCATTTATTGCACTGTTTAATAACACTTTCATTAATCTAACAGTTATAAGTGTGCGCAACCGGCACTACTGGGAGTATATCGCGAAATGTTCCTTTATTAATCATTTTCAATAAGTAAAACGTTAGGCTTTATATATCATTTGTTCTGTCATTAGATATTATTGGATTTATATCTGTTATAATATAGATATGACACATAAAAAATATGTATATATGGGATTAATATACTATCAATTAATATATATCAAAAATATATAATTAGTTTGTCGAGAATATTTTTTTTTTTTTTTTTTTTTAATCATTACAAATACATAAACGATTATATTTGATGAATAATATGTTTGATTATTAGTTATCGTCAGTTTGAGATTTATTGCAAATTTGGAAATGAATAGTTGTTTCTCTTACTATAGAGATATTACATACAAAAATATACATGTATAATGCTTTTAATCATTGACAATTTATAATTCGTTTGATTCTCAATAACTGTCAACTTAAGATGTAACACAAATTTGGAAATTAATATTTTGGTACCTTATGTTGTATTGTGAATTATTTGTTTCTCTTGTAATCTTGCATGTTATACTCAATTCTTTCACCATTTATTGCACTGTTTAATAACACTTTCATTAATCTAACACTTATAAGTGTGCACAACCGGTGCTGATGGGAGTATATCGCGAAATGTTCCTTTTTACAATCACTTTCAATAAGTAAAACGTTAGGCTTTATATACCATTTATTCTGTCATTAGATATTATTGGATTTGTATCTGTTATAATATAGATATGATACATAAAAATATATGTCATTCATATATATCATTAATATATTTCAATAATCAATTAATATATATCAAAAATATATATCATTAGTTTGTCGTGGAATATTTTTTTTTTTTTTTAATAATTTCAAATACGTAAAACATTATATTTTATATATAATTTGTTTGATCATTAATTAGCGCCAATTTCAGATTTATTGCAATTTTGGAAATTAATGGTTTGTTAACATGTATTTTTTTCTCTTACAATAGAGATATCAGATACAAAAATATACATGTATAATGCTTTTAATCATTGTCAATTTATGATTTATTTGATTCTGAATAACTGTCAACTTAAGATGTAACACAAATTTGGAAATTAACACTTTGGTACCTTATGTTGCACTGTGAACTATTTGTTTCTCTTATAATCTTACATGTTATACTCAATTCTCCCATTATTTATTGCACTGTTTAATAACACTTTCATTAATCTAACACTTATAAGTGTGCACAACCGGCACTACTGGGAGTATATCGCGAAATGTTCCTTTATTAATAATTTTCAATAAGTAAAACGTTAGGCTTTATATTATATCATTTATTCTGTCATTAGATATTATTGGATTTCCATCTGTTATAATATATATTTCCCATATAAAAAATATATGTGGGATTTGACCATCGATCATCATTAGTTTGTTGTGAAATATTTTTTTTTAATCATTTCAAATACGTAAAACATTATATTTTATGTATAATTTGTTTATCATTAGTTATCGCCAATTTGAGATTTCTTGAACACTTTCATTAATATAACAGTTACAAGTGTGCACAACCGGCACTACTGGGAGTATATCGCGAAATGTTCCTTTTTTTAATCATTTTCAATAAGTAAAACGTTAGGTTTTATATATCATTTGTTTTATCATTAGGTATTATTGGGATTTGACTATCATATCAATATATTAGTTTGTCGAGAAATATTTTTTTTATTAATTTCAAATACGTAAAACATTGTATTTTATGTATAATTTGTTTGATCATTAGTTATCGCTAATTTGAGATTTGCAAATTTGAAATTGAATGGTTTGTTACCATGTATTTGTTTCTTCTACAATAGAAACATCATATACAAAAAAATACATGTATAATGCTTTTAATCATTGTCAATTTATAATTTAATTGATTCTTAATAATAGGTGTACAACTTTGCTCCCGCCGTTTTTTGCATTGGACGAAAGGGGAAAAACGGCATTATTTATTGCACTGTTTAATAACAATTAATCTAACAGTTATAAGTGTGCACAACCGGCACTATTAACGAAATGCCAACTTAAGATTTAGACATTTGTTCTGTCATTGCGAATTTAGAATTTGGAAATGAACGCTTTATTCGTTAGTTCCAGTGTATAGTGTTAATAGTAATAGTGTTAATTCTAAAAACTAAATGTTGCACTGTGAACTATTTGTTTCTCTTATAATGTTACATGTTACACGTTACATCATAATACTCTTACTAAGAAAATATTCATTATACTCCGTACAATCTGTCTTCTTTGCAAGAGAAATCTCGCACGTTAAGAAATTAAATGCTATTACGTCTGCGCTTGTATAATATTTCTTCTATACTAACTACTTCCGCTTCGTTTGATTTTACACGCGGCGTCATTTAAGACAACAATCTTGCAGAACAATCATACTCTTTTTACTGGTTGTATGTCGATCGTGACTAACGATTATTGCTCCGGCTCGTTAACTTCGATTCGCGATTGCGTTTTTAGTGTCTTTGACGTCAGACCATAATCCAACCGGCATCACGTGCGAATGCGATACAATGTGCGAACTGCGCTATATTCTCAAATCGCAGCTTCCTCTATGGCAGAAGAAAAAAACACGCAGCGAAATCATAAATCAAGTTGCAAAAGCTGTCATAAAGATAAGCAGATCAATTACGCTTGACTCGGAACGTAAAGCGTGTGGCATAAATCAAATCGATTCACTATTCCATTAAGTCTCAAATTCTGTCAGTTTCTACTGTGCATGAAATTAATGTGACGTATAACAGGTAGCTGACGTTAAAGAGACAAGTTTCGAAATCTAATTATGCAAGATAAATTAACATAAATTGCGTAAGTAACACTAGGAAGTATTTGGAATAGATTATTTAGCGTAAAACGTTAGAATGATAAAATACTTAATTGGTAATAATAACACGGAAATATATAATAATCAATACCGATCCAGCGATGCTTTCTATCAATTTCGATTAATATTAGAGTATAGTATTTCGAATTAGTGCACCATAAGTTGCAAAAGCTGTCATAAAGATAAGCAGATCAATTACGCTTGACTCGGAACGTAAAGCGTGTGGCATAAATCAAATCGATTCACTAGTCTCAAATTCTGTCAGTTTCTACTGTGCATGAAATTAATGTGATGTATAACAGGTAGCTGACGTTAAAGAGACAAGTTTCGGAATGTAATTATGCAAGATAAATTAACATAAATTGCGTAAGTAACGCTAGGAAGTATTTCGAATAGATTATTTCGCGTAAAACGTTAGAATGATAAAATACTTAATTGGTAATAATAACACGGAAATATATAATAATCAATACCGATCCAGCGATGCTTTCTACGAATTTCGATTAATATTAGAGTATAATATTTCGAATTAGTGCACCATAAGTTTCAAATACTTACTATTATTTTTATACTATAATCTACAGATGCATGTGAATTTAAAGAATGATATTCTGAAAATCAAGAGTTACAGTTTTCTATGGAATTTTGGTCGATTACGGCACTTTAATATTACGATTAATATTAAAATATTATATCCCGAATTACCTATTATTGATACACCATGAAATTCAAATACGTAATATTATTTTTATATTATAATTTACAGATGCATGTGAATTTAAAGAATGATATTCTGAAAATCAAGAGTTACAGTTTTCTATGGAATTTTGGTCGATTACGGCACTTTAATATTACGATTAATATTAAAATATAATATCCCGAATTACCTATAATTGATACACCATGAAATTCAAATACGTAATATTATTTTTATATTATAATCTACAGATGCATGTGAATTTAAAGAATGATACTCTGAGAATCAAGAATTACAGTTTTCTATAGAATTTTGATCGATTACCGCACTTTAATATTACGATTAATATTAAAATATAATATCCCGAATTACCTATAATTGGTATACCATGAGATTCAAATACGTAATATTATTTTTAATTTACAATCCACTGATACACGTGCATTTAAAAAATAATATTGCAAGAATCACGAATTACAGTTTTCTATAGAATTTTGGTCGATTACGGCACTTTAATATTACGATTAATATTAAAATATTATATCCCGAATTACCTATTATTGATACACCATGAAATTCAAATACGTAATATTATTTTTATATTATAATTTACAGATGCATGTGAATTTAAAGAATGATATTCTGAAAATCAAGAGTTACAGTTTTCTATGGAATTTTGGTCGATTACGGCACTTTAATATTACGATTAATATTAAAATATAATATCCCGAATTACCTATAATTGGTACACCATGAGATTCAAATACGTAATATTATTTTCAATTTACAATCCACTGATACACGTGCATTTAAAAAATAATATTGCAAGAATCAGGAATTACAGTTTTCTATGCAATTTTTATCGATTACCGCACTTTAATATTACGATTAATATTAAAATATTATATCCCGAATTACGTATTATTGATACACCATGAAATTCAAATACGTAATATTATTTTTATATTATAATTTACAAATGCATGTGAATTTAAAGAATGATATTCTGAAAATCAAGAGTTACAGTTTTCTATGAAATTTTGGTCGATTACGGCACTTTAATATTACGATTAATATTAAAATATAATATCCCAAATTACCTATAATTGGTACACCATGAGATTCAAATACGTAATATTATTTTCAATTTACAATCCACTGATACACGTGCATTTAAAAAATAATATTGCAAGAATCAGGAATTACAGTTTTCTATGCAATTTTTATCGATTACCGCACTTTAATATTACGATTAATATTAAAATATTATATCCCGAATTACCTATTATTGATACACCATGAAATTCAAATACGTAATATTATTTTTATATTATAATTTACAAATGCATGTGAATTTAAAGAATGATATTCTGAAAATCAAGAGTTACAGTTTTCTATGGAATTTTGGTCGATTACGGCACTTTAATATTACGATTAATATTAAAATATAATATCCCAAATTACCTATAATTGGTACACCATGAGATTCAAATACGTAATATTATTTTCAATTTACAATCCACTGATACACGTGCATTTAAAAAATAATATTGCAAGAATCAGGAATTACAGTTTTCTATGCAATTTTTATCGATTACCGCACTTTACCTTCGTATTTGACGTTAGAAAGAATAGTCAACATTGGAGTTATTCTTGACAGACTTGCGACGGATATTTTTATCTCAATGTTCGATAATATCGAGCAAGTGGTATCTCAAGTGCAATGTACGAATATTGAGTCTAGCCTTCGATTGTGTTGTGACGGAAATTGACTGTTATCAGTTGCCTATCTGCGTGTACATAATTCCAAGGATAAATGCAGCGCGCTGGATAAGTTATCAATAAACACAACATATTTGACAGCAACCAAGTCACCTTTTGCTGGTAAGACCATGTCGTTGCATTAACGTTTCGATACTTTTGTCAGTCGAGACAAAATACGGGACAGTAATCGATTATGTCTTGATTAGTGCAATAGTATTAACAGTAATTGTCACTAATACATTAATCACTGATCGTTTGTCGGTAATCCTTATGGAGTCATTGCAAACTTGATTATGACTGCTTCAATGACGTAGGATAATGACTGATAATGGGATGTACAACATTATAATATAAATTCGGTGCAAGTTTATGTGTTCCATTCTGTGTATATGTAGTATACTATGCATTAAACGTGATGTGTAATATAATGTGCAGTGTATGTAAAATAGCATGCATCATATGTGATATGCAATATAATACATACACAAAACATTACATTATATATATTTCTTATTATTGGTTGCTTCTTCATTGGATTGCGAGCTTTGATTATTGCAAGCCTGACTGTTTTTAATGGTTCCGCATGATTATTGATTATGCAATATATTACATTACATGATTTTCTTATTATTGGTTGCATATTCATTTAATCGCGAGCATTGATTATTGCAAGTCTGACTGTTTTTAATGGTTCCGCATGATTATTGATTATTTAATATAATACACAGTATATTACATTACATAATTTTCTTATTATTGGTTGCTTATTCATTTAATCGCGAGCATTGATTATTGCAAGTCTGACTGTTTTTAATGGTTCCGCATGATTATTGATTATTCAATATAACACACAGTATATTAGATAATTTTCTTATTATTGGTTGCTTATTCATTTAATCGATTTTTTTTAATTGATTATTGCAAGTCTGACTGTTTTTAATGGTTCCGCATAATTATTGATTATTCAATATAACACACAGTATATTACATAATTTTCTTATTATTGGTTGCTTATTCATTTAATCGCGAGCATTGATTATTGCAAGTCTGACTGTTTTTAATGGTTCCGCATGATTATTGATTATGCAATATATTACATTACATGATTTTCTTATTATTGGTTGCTTATTCATTTAATCGCGAGCATTGATTATTGCAAGTTTGGCTGTTTTTAATGGTTCCGCATGATTATTGATTATTCAATATAATACACAGTATATTCCATTACACAATTTTCTTATTATTGGTTGCTTATTCATTTAATCGCGAGCATTGATTATTGCAAGTTTGATTGTTTTTAACGATTCCGCATGATTATTGATTATTCAATATAATACACAGTATATTACATTACATAATTTTCCTATTATTGATTGCTTCTTCATTTGATTGCGAGCTTTGATTATTGCAAGTCTGACTGTTTTTAATGGTTCCGCATGATTATTGATTATTCAATATAACACACAGTATATTACATAATTTTCTTATTATTGGTTGCTTATTCATTTAATCGCGAGCATTGATTATTGCAAGTCTGGCTGTTTTTAATCGTTCCGGATGATTATTGATTATTCAATATAATACACAGTATATTCCATTACACAATTTTCTTATTATTGGTTGCTTATTCATTTAATTACGAGCATTGATTATTGCAAGTCTGACTGTTTTAATGGTTCCGCATGATTATTGATTATGCAATATATTACATTACATGATTTTCTTATTATTGGTTGCTTATTCATTTAATTACGAGCATTGATTATTGCAAGTCTGACTGTTTTTAATGGTTCCGCATGATTATTGATTATTCAATATAATACACAGTATATTACATTACACAATTTTCTTATTATTGGTTGCTTATTCATTTGATCGCGAGCATTGATTATTGCAAGTCTGACTGTTTTTAATGATTCCGCATGATTATTGATTATTCAATATAATACACAGTATATTACATTACATAATTTTCCTATTATTGATTGCTTCTTCATTTGATTGCGAGCTTTGATTATTGCAAGCCTGACTGTTTTTAATGGTTCCGCATGATTATTGATTATTCAATATAATACACAGTATATTACATTACATAATTTTCTTATTATTGATTGCGAACATTGATTATTGCAAGCCAGACTGTTTTTAATGGTTCCGCATGATTATTGATTATTCAATATTCGCGGTTATTTATGCCAGTTTGATTACTCGGTAATCGTAATCAAGCATCATTGATCTGATTACGTTCTGTCTTATTCGACGCGGGAAGATCGTTTGATGTTGTATAATCTTCAGAACTAATTGAACACAGCTGCTATCTTGTCTGACACACAGACTGCTTCTGCGTAAACAGTTCGACATTTGCGACTTCATGCTATTTTTAAAAACGCAACATTTCTGGCTTCGAGAATGTCAGGATTAGAGTACCGCAAGTATACATATATGGATTACTGATATAATTTTCGCCGATTATTACAAATGTTATGGCACACTATGCATTTTCTGACACTTATTTATGCGAAATCTACTCACTCAGTCAAAACTCGCTTCAGTAAGAAAGAAAAGGTTAAAAATTAGTCAGTGTCAATGCATTTAGTATTGAAAGTTGAGTGGAAACTGATTTCCACGCCGCTGACAGTATTAGAGTAACGCAAATATACATATATGGATTATTAATATAATTTTCGCCGATTATTACAAAGTATTACAAATGTTATGGCACACCATGCATTTTTCTCACACTTATTCATCCGAAATCTATTCACTCAGTCAAAGCTTGCTTCCGTAAGAAAAGAAATGTTAAAAAATCGTCAGTGTCAATGCGTTTGGTATTGGAAGTTGAGTGGAAACTGATTTCCACTACGCTGACAATATTAGAGTAACGTAAATATACATATATGGATTATTGATATAATTTTCGCTGATTATTACAAAGTATTACGAATATTAAAGCATACCAAGCATTTTCTAACTGGCACTTTTTTATCCGAAATCTACTGACTTAGTCAAAATTCGCTTCCGTAAGAAAGAAAATGTTAAAAAATATTCAGTGTCAATGCATTTAGTATTGAAAGTTGAATGGAAACTGATTTCCACTACGCTGACAGTATTAGAGTAACGCAAATATACATATATGGATTATTGATATAATTTTCGCTGATTATTACAAAGTATTACGAATATTAAAGCATACCATGCATTTTCTAACTGGCACTTTTTTATCCGAAATCTACTGACTCAGTCAAAATTCGCTTCCGTAAGAAAGAAAATGTTAAAAAATAGTCAGTGTCAATGCGTTTGGTATTGGAAGTTGAGTGGAAACTGATTTCCACTACGCTGACAGTATTAGAGTAACGCAAATATACATATACGAATTATTGATATAATTTTTGCCGATTATTGCAAAGTATTACAAATGTTATGACACATCATGCATTTTCTAACTGACACTTATTTATCCGAAATCTACTCACTCAGTCAAAACTCGCTTCAGTAATAAAGAAAATGTTAAAAAATAGTGAGTGTCAATGCATTTGGTATTGGAAGTTGGGTTATTGATATAATTTATATGGATATAATAATATGGATTATTGATATAATTTTCGCCGATAATTACAAAGTATTACAAATATTACGGCACACCATGCATTTTTCTAACCGACACTTATTCATCCGAAATCTACTCACTCAGTCAAAACTCGCTTCAGTAAGAAAGAAAATGTTAAAAAATAGTGAGTGTCAATGCATTTGGCATTGGAAGTTGGGTTATTGATATAATTTATATGGATATAATAATATGGATTATTGATATAATTTTCGCCGATAATTACAAAGTATTACAAATATTACGGCACACCATGCATTTTTCTAACCGACACTTATTCATCCGAAATCTACTCACTCAGTCAAAACTCGCTTCCGTAAGAAAGAAAATGTTAAAAAATAGTCAGTGTCAATGCATTTGGTATTGGAAGTTGGGTTATTGATATAATTTATATGGATATAATAATATGGATTATTGATATAATTTTCGCCGATAATTACAAAGTATTACAAATATTACGGCACACCATGCATTTTTCTAACCGACACTTATTCATCCGAAATCTACTCACTCAGTCAAAATTCGCTTCAGTAAGAAAGAAAATGTTAAAAAATAGTCAGTGTCAATGCATTTGGTATTGGAAGTTGGGTTATTGATATAATTTATATGGATATAATAATATGGATTATTGATATAATTTTCGCCGATAATTACAAAGTATTACAAATATTACGGCACACCATGCATTTTTCTAACCGACACTTATTCATCCGAAATCTACTCACTCAGTCAAAACTCGCTTCAGTAAGAAAGAAAATGTTAAAAAATAGTCAGTGTCAATGCGTTTGGTATTGAAAGTTGAGTGGAAACTGATTTCCACTACGCTGACAGTAGGGCAAGCGTCATTTAACTCAGACATGCCTTTCATTGATTCGGTGCAGAGCTCGGCGTGGGCAAGACACGCGAACGTCATTACGCGTTTCAAAGTAATTTCAACGCACGCGACCCTACCGGTGCTACATATTATGTCAATTACGTACACGTTAGTTGTTCGCCATGGGCGCACTGCCGAGCAATTAACTAATCGATCGAATCATCGGTTGGTATAGAACAACGAGTCCCTGGTCACCCTGTTATTCGGGACTTTTTTGCGAAACAGTTAACACATTGACTGCCGTATTTTGCTATATTAGAACAGAGATGATACAAAATACTACGGCGGTTGACTGGATTATGCAAAATGTAAATAATGTGCAGGTATTGGAGACCAAAGGATCGCATCACTATTCTAACAATAACTGCATTTATAAAATAATTATTGCTACTGCCGAGCAATTGACTAATCGATCGAATCATCGGTTGGTATAGAACAACGAGTCCCTGGTCACCCTGTTATTCGGGACTTTTTTGCGAAACAGTTAACACATTGACTGCCGTATTTTGCTATATTAGAACAGAGATGATACAAAATACTACAGCGTTTGACTGGATTATGCAAAATGTAAATAATGTGCAGGTATTGGAGACCAAAGGATCGCATCACTATTCTAACAATAACTGCATTTATAAAATAATTATTGCTACTGCCGAGTAATTGACTAATCGATCGAATCATCGGTTGGTATAGAACAACGAGTCCCTGGTCACCCTGTTATTCGGGACTTTTTTGCGAAACAGTTAACACATTGACTGCCGTATTTTGCTATATTAGAACAGAGATGATACAAAATACTACAGCGTTTGACTGGATTATGCAAAATGTAAATAATGTGCAGGTATTGGAGACCAAAGGATCGCATCACTATTCTAAAAATAACTGCATTTATAAAATAATTATTGCTACTGCCGAGCAATTGACTAATCGATCGATTCATCGGTTGGTATAGAACAGCGAGTCCCTGGTCACCCTGTTATTCGGGACTTTTTTGCGAAACAGTTAACACATTGACTGCCGTATTTTGCTATATTAGAACAGAGATGATACAAAATACTACAGCGTTTGACTGGATTATGCAAAATGTAAATAATGTGCAGGTATTGGAGACCAAAGGATCGCATCACTATTCTAACAATACCTGCATTTATAAAATAATTATTGCTACTGCCGAGCAATTGACTAATCGATCGAATCATCGGTTGGTATAGAACAACGAGTCCCTGGTCACCCTGTTATTCGGGACTTTTTTGCGAAACAGTCAACACATTGACTGCCGTATTTTGCTATATTAGAACAGAGATGATACAAAATACTACAGCGTTTGACTGGATTATGCAAAATGTAAATAATGTGCAGGTATTGGAGACCAAAGGATCGCATCACTATTCTAACAATAACTGCATTTATAAAATAATTATTGCTACTACCGAGCAATTGACTAATCGATCGAATCATCGGTTGGTATAGAACAACGAGTCCCTGGTCACCCTGTTATTCGGGACTTTTTTGCGAAACAGTTAACACATTGACTGCCGTATTTTGCTATATTAGAACAGAGATGATACAAAATACTACAGCGTTTGACTGGATTATGCAAAATGTAAATAATGTGCAGGTATTGGGGACCAAAGGATCGCATCACTATTCTAACAATAACTGCATTTATAAAATAATTATTGCTACTGCCGAGCAATTGACTAATCGATCGAATCATCGGTTGGTATAGAACAACGAGTCCCTGGTCACCCTGTTATTCGGGACTTTTTTGCGAAACAGTTAACACATTGACTGCCGTATTTTGCTATATTAGAACAGAGATGATACAAAATACTACGGCGTTTGACTGGATTATGCAAAATGTAAATAATGTGCAGGTATTGGAGACCAAAGGATCGCATCACTATTCTAACAATAACTGCATTTATAAAATAATTATTGCTACCCATTGCGAATATTTTAGATCTTCAGTAAAATCTCTTGCGCCGGTCACCGATGACCATCATGGCGGTCAAAGTATTAACCCTTTGCACTCCTATGTCGAGTGTCACTCGACATCACTTTTTATCTCAGGAGCTCCTTTGTCGAGTCCCACTCGACATTTTTTCATGTTCAAATAAATAGATGTCGCGCACATATTATACGTTATCAACGCTCTCGCAATGTCACTAGAAGTGTTAGACATTCAGGTAATCGAAGAGAAATAAAAAAACCGAATGTGATCATAGATTATAATAAAAATATGGGTGGTGTCGATATGGCGCACCAATACGCGACATCTTATTATTTTTTCCGTCGAGCACTCAAGTGGTGGAGGAAATATTTATTTTCGGGATTAGAAATCACCATAGTAAATGCGTATATTTTATACAAAGAAAAAAACAAAAAACCAAGGAACAAAACCTATAGCCCAGAAAAAATTTCGCGAAAAGCTTTTGTCAATGCTTACTCGTGATTGTCGTGCACGAAATATGAAATTGGGGAGGCCTGGAACACTTGATAAACACGATCGCTTAGATGGAAAGCCTCATTTCATCTTGGTACATTCCGAAGGAAAACACAAAGACTGTGCAGTTTGCCCAAATAGAAAAATACCTGGAGGAAGAAGAGAAACTACCTATTTTTGCGAAACATACGAAAGAAAAGCAGGGTTGCATCTTGGAAGTTGTTCCAAAAATTATCATAGGCTTGAAAATTTCAAAATACGACAATAGTGTAAATAAAATTGGTATTTAAGTGAATTAGTTTCTTCCTTTATTTATTTAAATTGCCTTATTTTTTTAGTTAAAGTAAATTTCAAACAAAACACTTAAAAGCGTTGGGAGCTGCTGGTAACAAAATTGCAATAAAATTCGGATTGCAAAGGATTAAGAATGAGTCCGATCAAAGATGCGAGATACAATATTCGAAACAATTCTGGGAGGAAAGACATGTGTGAAGGCATACTGTCAATTTTCTACTGCTTTTCTACTTTTGCGAATTTACTTGGATATTATTTTTAACACTTTGACTGCCATGATGGTCACCGCTGACCGGTGCAAAAGATTTTGCTGAAGATCCAAAATATTCGCAATGGGTAGCAATAATTATTTTATAAATGCAGTCATTGTTAGAATAGTGATGCGATCCTTTGGTCTCCAATACCTGCACATTATTTACTTTTTGCATAATTTAGTCAAACTCTGTAATATTTCATAGCATAGCCATTCTAATACAGCAAAATATGCACGGTACTCAATTCGTTAACACTTTGACTGCCACGGTGGTCGCCGGCGCAAAAGATTTGATTAAAAATGCAAAAAATTCGCAATGAAGCCTATTTGCAATATTGTAAAAGCAATTGATATTGGAACGGTGCTTCCATAGTTTGGCTTCCAACTACTCTGCGTTATCTTCATATTGCATAATTTAATCATACTCTGCAATATTTCATCGCATCGCGGTTCTAACATAGCAAAATACGCTTGGCAGTCAACGTGTTAACTGGACATTGCAGAATATTTGCCAAATGCTGATAATGGCGGGAAAAATAACTGACATCCGTGAAATTGCGAATTCATGAAGCGTGCAGTGGGAAGGTATACTGAAGTGGGGTCACGTCGCTGAATGCGGGCCATCGCAATTTTTAATCGCATTCGATCTGTTGGCTTCGTAGCACAGAGTCGTTGCGATGAAAAAATTTCTTTGCTAAATAAACGGCCTGCATTTTGTAATTGGTCGAACGAGGGGATGCGGTGACAAATGCATTTATGTTTACGCTCGGATATTTCGTAGGATATTTGAATGATTCAGTAATTGAGAGAATTCCAAGTGTCTGCTGTATAAATTACACAATCAGAATTATCGTCGCCTGCGATCGGATGTTTCATATATTTCGCGCTGTCGATGAATATTTAATAAATTGCGATCCTTACGTATTCGCAGATTCGTGAAGTGGAATAATTCATTCATGAAATCCAAATTATTTCGAACTAGGGTCACTTGCCTAATGCAGAACTATGCAATTTTTAATTAGATTCGTACAGTTACGCTAGTTGCGACAAAAATTATTTGCAGAATGAATACCCCACGATTAAATATTTAATATATTTCGTTGTCTATGAGTATTTAACATATTGCGATGCCTATGAATTCTGCAAATTTATTAATTGTACAATTCAAACATATTCTGCGCTGAGGTCACATCTTCAATGCAGAACATTGCAATTTTTAACCACACTTGACCTGGAACATTTATCGCGCAAAAATATTGTTAAAACATTTTTTTTTGCAAATAAATACTCCTCGTCTCACAATTAACCGATGAAGCAAACAGAGTATATTTGCCACAGTAATAATCTGTAAATTCTCGGACTTCCAAGTGTCTCCTACACAAGTCACAGAATTACAACTATACGCAATGTCTACGGAAGTGTAGACGCATGAAGTGTAATTCCATTCCAAATGGACCATTTCTTTTCGCAAACCGAATACCCCACGTAATCATACGTAGCATCCCCAGTACCAAATGGCACGCAATCAAATGACTTTACAATTACGCTCGGATATTTACCACAGTAAAAATAAACTTCAGTGATTCTGCAAATGGTCCACAAAACTGCAGACTCATGAAGTGTCATTCCATCCAAGCCGACCGTTTCTTTTCGTAAATCAAATTCGCCACGTAATCTTACGTAGTCTCCCCAATAACAAATCACACGCATTCATTAACCACACTTTACCTGTTACATTCATCGCGCAGAAATATTGTTAAAACATTTTTTTTTGTGAAATAAATACGCCTCGTCTCACAACTAACCGATGAAGCAAACAGAGTATATTTGCCACAGTAATAATCTGTAAATTCTCGAACTTCCAAGTGTCTCCTACACAAGTCACGGAATTACAACTATACGCAATGTCTACGGAAGTGTAGACGCATGAAGTGTAATTCCATTCCAAATGGACCATTTCTTTTCGCAAACCGAATACCCCACGTAATCGTACGTAGCATCCCCAATACCAAATCGCACGCAATCAAATGACTTTACAATTACGCTCGGATATTTAACCCTTTGCACTCCTATGTCGAGTGTGACTCGACATCAGTTTTCATCTCAGGAGCTCCTTTGTCGAGTCTCACTCGACATTTCTTCATGTCCAAATAAATAGATGTCGCGCACATATTATACGTTATCGACGGTTTCGCAATGTCACTAGAAGTGTTAGACATTCAGGTAATCGAAGAGAAATAAAAGAACCGCATGTGATCACACATTATAATAAAAATATGGGTGGTGCCGATGTGGCGAACGAATACGTGACATCTTATTGTTTTTTACGTCGAGCACTCAAGTGGTGGAGGAAATATTTCTTTTGGGCATTAGAAATCTCCATAGTAAATGCGTATATTTTATACGAAGAAAAAACAAAAAACCAAGCAACAAAACCTATAGCCCACAAAAAATTTCACGAAAAGATTTTATCGATGCTTACTCGTGATTGTCGTGCTCGAAATATGAAATTAGGGAGGCTTGGAACACATGATAAACACGATCGCTTAGGTGGGAAGCCTCATTTCATCTTCGTACATCCCGAAGGAAAACACAAAGACTGTGCAGTGTGCTCAAATAGAAAAATACCTGGAAGAAGAGAAACTACCGATTTTTGTGAAATGTGCGAAAGAAAACCAGGGTTGCATCTTGGAAGTTGTTTCAAAAGATATCATACGCTTGAAAATTTCAAATTACGACAATTGTGTAAATAAAACTGGTATTTAAGTGAATTTGTTTCTTCCTTCATTTATTTAAATTGTCTTATTTTTTAGTTAAAGGAAATTTCAAATAAGACACTTAAAAGCGTTGGGAGCTGCTGGTAACGAAATTAAAATAAAATTCGGAGTGCAAAGGGTTAACACAGTAACAATAAATTTCAGTGATTCTGCAAATTATCCAGAAAACTGCAGACTCATGAAATGTCATTCCATCCAAGTCGACCGTTTCTTTTCGTAAATCAAATTCGCCACGTAATCGTACGTAGCATCCCCAATAACAAATCACATCCCCCTACGCTCATATACTTGAGCCAACCCATGGCTACTTCCGCGTTGGGCAAATCTCAAAGCGCCAAACACCAGATACCTAATAGCTTTCTCGCGAATGCATTAAACAGCTGCCCGGTACGTCGATCCGCACTACGTTCTCAAACACTCTTATCGCAGTTTTCAATTAGTCGCAAACCCTTTAGATTTGTCGGGCGTGTCTGCAGCGTCGGAGAAAACATTGCCCCGGTCTCGATCCCATTCGTAACGCACTGTAGAGTGCAGCGCAGGGTGGATTGATTTTTCGCCTACTGACGTCACCGCATGCGCGTGGCCCGCGGATTGAAAACGGTACCGACGCCGGTACCGGTTCGTCTACGAATTTCCTGCCCGCAAAACCGCGAACGCGATTCCGCGAAAATTAGTAACAACCCTTATGCTCGCGGTCGTCGCTCGAAAATCGATGATTAACGGGCAGAGATATGCTTTTGGCGTGCATGTTAGTGCGTCGCGGTTTTGACGATGATTTTGGGCAGTTAAACATTTTTTTAAACGCCCGGTATAAGGAAGGCTCTTGTTTCTATTGGAAGTCTGTGTGTTACATTTGGGGATGTGCTAAGGTCTTAGAGCACGGATTTTTCGCGAAAAGCTGCGAATTGTTTTCCGCAGATTTCAGATCTACTGTAGACTGCTATAGCCGCATGGTTTTCCCGTTAAATCATAATATTAGGGCAAAGAAAAGTTGTTGCAAACAATATTGTTTTTCTGCGTGTAAAAGCCGTTGGGTAACATTATTAAGAATATCAACCGTGTATATAATGCGGAATGGATAGAGCACGGTTTTTTTGCGAAAAGTTGCGAATTGTTTCCCTCAGATTCCAGATCTGCTGAAGATTGCTATAACCGTATGGTTTTATCACTAAATCAGAATATTGGAGCAAAGTAAATATATCAAATATCTAAATCATAATATTGTTTTTCTGCGTGTAAAAGTCGTTGCGTTACATTATTAAAAATATGAACTGTGTATATAATGCAGAATGAATCAATTTTTTTAAACGGCCGGTACAACGAAGGATCTTGTTTCTATTGGAAGTCTGTGTGTTACATTTGAGCATGTGCTAAGATGTTAGAGTATGGATTTTTCGCGAAAAAGCTGTGAATTGTTTTCCGCAGATTTCTGATCTGCTGAAGATTGCTATAACCGTATAGTTTTACCAGTAAATCATAATATTAAAGCAAAGCAAAGTTGCTGCAAATAATATTGTTTTTCTGCGTATATAAACCGTTGCGTTACATTACTAAAAATACCAACCGTGCATATAATGCAAAATGAGTCAATTTTTTTATGATTGATTAATTTCGTGCCTATTCTGGGTGAATGGATTTAATTAATTCTATAGAAGCACTCGATGTTTCAATGCACATAACAAAAAGATGTGAATAGTTTTTCGCTCTGATTTAGTTTGTATATTGTTTTGAATGGATTTTCGGCATAATTTTAAATCTTGCTCAGGGGGTGAGTGTCTTCAGGAGGGTTTGTATTAGGACAATATTTATTAACGTACGATTTTATCGCTGCAAATCATTGTTCTAGAACAGCAACTAAGAGAGGTTTGCAAATAAAATTGTTTTTTACACTGTACGCCGATGCATTACGTTATTACATTATTTTTTTATGTCAGGGAGAATGAGTCGATATTTATATCCGTATGCTTTTATCAGTGCAAATCATCATGTTAGAACAGCGATTGAAAGAGATTTGCAAGAAAAATTACTTTTTGCACTATAAGCCGCCGTAATACGTTATTACGAATATACTTTTACTGTGTTGGGCAGAGTGGATCAATATTTTAGTCTGAAGATGTTTCAAACATGTTATACGGAATGGCTCAGTATTTATAAACGTGCGATTTTATCATTTTCCATATTTCGTAGCCCGAAATCAGCGATTTTTGGCAAATAACGACGGTTTGTACGTGACTCAACATATGTTTCAATAAATCCACGAAAGTCATATTCCACGGTGCGCATATTTTATATTTTCCACGTCGCACCCTGAGCAAACCTGACACGATGAGGGTTGTACATTCTACATTTTCCACTGTTTTGTAATTGCTACGGCAGTTACATTTCTTTTCAGATTGAAATCAAACGTACACCGCAGTCCGAAGATCTCGCGATAGCATAACTCAGTGTATAATTAAGGAGTGTATCGAGCGACTGTTCGTAATGTGCTTAGAGTGAAAGTAGGACACTGATAAAAAGTTAAGCACATAATCTGTCGAATGAATCCATCAAATCAGCTCACGGAAGGAACGGTCTAGAAAACTGTTCATCCCCTGTCCTCTCGATATTCTACCTGCGTTATTTTACCCACCAGCGGTTATAAGCTTAGGAGTATCCACAAAACTAAAGAAAACCAAGATTTGTGCGAACATTTATTTAAGGGGACACAACAGTGTAAAAAACTAACATAAAGCAATAAATTCGTCATAATACTGTTACACAAAAATATAAAAATGCATTTATATTTTTGCAATGAAATGCAATTATATTTTTTATATATGCATAAACATTTTCCTATACTTCTTTTTTGGACATTTTAGTTGCGAGATTTACTTTTTATGTTATTATGATGCATTTATATATTTTTTATATATGCATATAATATTTTATATATGCAATAATAATATATAAAAAATATATAAATGCGTCATAATAACACAAAAAGTAAATCCCGCAGCTAAAGTGTCCAGAGAAGAAGTATAGGAAAATGTTTATGCGTTATTATGTGTTATTATGATACATTTATATATTTTTTATATATGCATATAATATTTTATATATGCAATAATAATATATAAAAAATATATAAATGCGTCATAATAACACAAAAAGTAAATCTCGCAACTAAAATGTCCAAAAAAGAAGTATAGGAAAATGTTTATGCATATATAAAAAATATAATTGCATTTTATTGCAAAAATATAAATGCATTTTTATATTTTTGTGTAACAGTATTATGACGAATTTATTTCTTTATGTTAGTTTTTTACACCGTTGTGTCCCCTTAAATAAATGTTCGCACAAATCTTGGTTTTCTTTAGTTTTGTGGATACTCCTAAGCTTATAACCGCCGGACTTTCCATCTACAGCGGCTTCGTTCTTTCGTCTACTTTGTACAATATTCAAAGTGGATGCTCTGACATATTAAAAAGTGCAGAAATTATAAAAACTAACATTAATCATTTTTAAACATTTTCTTATACTTCTTTTTTGGACACTTTAGTTGCGAGATTTACTTTTTGTGTTATTATGATGCATTTATATATTTTTTATATATGCATATAATATTTTATATATGCAATAATAATATATTTTATATATGCAATAATAATATATAAAAAATATATAAATGCATCATAATAACACAAAAAGTAAATCTCGCAACTAAAGTGTGCAAAAAAGAAGTATAAGAAAATGTTTGAAAATGATTAATGCATATAATATTTTATATATTTAATAATAATATATAACAAATATATAAATGCATCATAATAACACAAAAAGTAAATCTCGCAGCTAAAATGTCCAAAAAAGAAGTATAAGAAAATGTTTAAAAATGATTAATGTTAGTTTTCACAATTTTTGCACTTTTTAATATGTCAGAGCATCCACTTTGAATATTGTACAAAGGAGACGAAAGAACGAAGCCGCTGTAGATGGAAAGTGGCGGAGGGGGTTGCAGGGGGTTGAAAGGGGTTGAAATGGGAAATAGGAAGGGATGAGAAGAGGGTGGCAGACGGGTGGTTGCGGTTGAGAAAAGGGGCAGAACGTTGGGGTCAAAGCGGGTTCATTCAGTGGGGTGCAGGTCGTGTCGACTGCGGCCGATTCTACTTTCCTCCCCGACTGCCGTTCCTTCTCCCGGTGTTCGCCGTAGACCGTTAATTAATTAGGCAACGTTGTCCCTGCTCAAGTTAACACGCAGTCGTTTTAATTCTGATCCGACGTATTCTCCACGTTTATCGTCCTGTCGTTTCCAAAGTCTTTAGAAGCGTTATGGGGTCGTAGACGTTACTGCACTTGCATGACGAATTCAAGGACGCTGTATCGCATAATCTTCGTTATTCTGCCGGTTTATGTTCACGTTTATGCGGCACCTAATTTTTCGCAATTTCATGAAACGTCGACGGTGCTAATCTATGCAAATTAAGCGCAGTGGAAGCACATAGTGCCAACAGGGGCTACGGTTATAATTATTTTAATTTAACGGTAACAATCCGCACAACAGAGATGTCTCTCTTGTTTTTCTTTCTTTCTGAGTTATGTAGTGCCAACGTTACTGACGGTTACAATTATTTTAATTTAACGATAAGAATCTTCATAGCATAAGTGTTCGTATTCTTTCATTCTCTGTCTATTTGGCGTTATTTCTATTCCTCTCCCGTTCTCAGTCACGTAATGGCAACAGCACTTACGGTTGCAATTATTTTGATTTAACGATAACAATCTGCATAGCATAAATGTTCCTCCTCTTTCTCTCCCTCTCTTAGCCAAGTAGTATCAATAACACTTATTACGATTATAATTGTTATAATTTGGCGATAATAATCTGCACAACATAAGTGTTCCTACTCTTTCTTTCTCTCTATCACGCGCATTATTCTTCTTATTAGGTAGACTGGGGCTATTTCTTCTTGTCCCTTCCACAGTCACCTAGCACCGACAACCCTTACGGTTGCAATTATTTTGATTCAACGATAACAATCTGCGTAGCATAAATGTACCTTCTCTTTCTCTCCCTGTCTTAGCCAAGTAGTATCAATAACACTGATTACGATTACAATTATTTTAATTTGGCGATAACAATCTGCACAACATAAGTGTTCCTACTCTTTCTTTCTCTATCAATCACGCGCATTATTCTTCTTACTAGGTAGACTAGGGCTATTTTTCCTTCTCCCTTTCTCAGTCACATAGCACTGACAACCCTTACGGTCCCAACTATTTTCATTTATCCACAACAATCTTCATACCCTCAGCGTCCCTTCTCTCTCTCTCTCTCTCTCTCTCTCTCTTAGTTACGTAGTGCCAATGTTACTGATGGTTACAATTATTTTGATTTAACGATAACAATCTTCACAGCATAAGTGTTCCTACTCTTTCTTTCTCTATCTATCACGCGCATTTTTCCTTTTGCCTTTCTCAGTCACATAGCACCGACAACCCTTACGGTCACAACTATTTTCATTTACTCATAACGATCTCCATACCCTCAATGTCCCTTCTCTCTCTCTCTCTCTCTCTTAGTTATGTAGTGCCAATGTTAGTGACGGTTACAATTATTTTGATTTAACGATAACAATCTTCACAGCATAAGTGTTCCTACTCTTTCTTTCTCTATCTATCACGCGCATTTTTCCTTTTGCCAATTATTCTGAGTCACATAACAATCCGACAAACTCTTTTACTATTTATCACGCGCATTATTCTTCTTATTAGGTAGACTAGGGCTATTTTCCTTCTCCCTTTCTCAGTCACATAGCACAACCCTTACGGTCCCAACTATTTTAATTTATCCACAACAATCTCCATACCTCAGTCCTTCTCTCTCTCTCTCTCTCTCTCTCTCTCTCTCTCAGTTACGTAGTGCCAATGTTACTGATGGTTACAATTATTTTGATTTAACGATAACAATCTGTATAGCATAAATGTTCCTTCTCTCTATCTATCACGCGCATTTTTCCTTTTGCCTTTCTCAGTCACATAGCACCGACAACCCTTACGGTCACAACTATTTTCATTTACCCACAACAATCTCCATACCATCAGCGTCCCTTTCTCTCTCTCTCTCTCAATTATGTAGTGCCAACGTTGCGCTCGACGCACCTTTCTCTCGGGCTGACCAGCAACTTACAATTATTTTAATTTAACGATAACAATTTTCATAGCATAACTATTCGTATTCTTTCATGCTCTGTCTACCTGATGCTATTTCTATTCTTCTCCCGTTCTCAGCCACGTAATGATAACAGCACTTACAGTTGCAATTATTTTGATTTAACGATAACAATCTGCACAAAATAAGTATTTTTACTCTTTCTTTCCTATTTATCACGCGCATTATTCTTCTTATTAGGTAGACTAGGGCTATTTTCCTTCTCCCTTTCTCAGTCACATAGCACAACCCTTACGGTCCCAACTATTTTCATTTACCCACAACAATCTCCATACCATCAGTGTCCCTTCTCTCTCTCTCTCTCTCTCTCAATTATGTAGTGCCAACGTTACTGACGGTTACAATTATTTTAATTTAACGATAACAATTTTCAATCTCCATACCCTCAGCGTCCCTACTCCTTCTCTCCATGTCTTAGCCAGGTAGTGTCAACAGCACTTACAATTACAATTATTTTAATTTGGCGATAAAAATCTGCATAACATAAGTATTCCTATCTTCCTCTATCAACAATCTTCACAGCATAAGTGTTCCTACTCTTTCTTTCTCTATCTATCACGCGCATTTTTCCTTCTCCTTTCCTCGGTCACATAGCACTGACAACCCTTACGGTCCCAACTATTTTCATTTACCCACAAGAATCTCCATACCCTCAGCGTCCCTCTCTCTCCCTCTCTCTTAGTTATGTAGTGCCAACGTTATTGACGGTTACAATTATTTTAATTTAATGATAACAATTTTCTTAGCATAAGTGTTCGTATTCTTTCATTCTCTGTTTATGTGACGCTATCTATTCCTTTCCCGTTCTCAATTATTTTGATTTAGCGATAACAATCTGCACAACATAGTATTCTTATTCTTTCTCTCCTATCTATTACGCGCATTATTATTCTTATTAGGTAGACTAGGACTATTTTTCTTTCTCCCTTTCTCAGTCACATAGCACCGACAACCCTTATGTTCCCAACTATTTTCATTTACCCACAACAATCTCCATACCCTCCGCGTCCCTTCTCTCTCTCTCTCTGTATCTCTCTTAGTTATGTAGTGCCAACGTTACTGACAGTTACAATTATTTTAATTTAACAATAATAATCTGCATAGCATAGATGTACCTCCGCTTTCTTTCCAACACTTACGATTACAATTATTTTAATTTGATGATGATTTTACCTTCTCCCTTTCTCAGTCACATAGTACTGACAACCCTTACGGTCCCAACTATTTTCATTTACCCACAAGAATCTCCATACCCTCAGCGTCCCTCTCTCTCTCTCTCTCTCTCTCTCTCTCTCTTTCTCTCTCTATCCATTGCGCGCTTTATTCTTCTCACCCCTCCCATTCGCCTCCCACGCAACTCCCCTCCACAACTCACTTCCCCTTCGCTCTCGCACACATACATAGCCGTGTGTGGATTCTCTTTGCGCGCGTGCTCGATGTGAAAACGTCACTCGCGAACTGGCAGCGCATTCGGGCCGCACACGTGCCACATGATGGCAGTACGGCACGTCCGTCCGGCCGAATAACGTTCGCAACTCCGCTTCGATCGGCCGATGCCACTGTCGTGAGAAAGGTGGGTGAACGGCGGAAAAGTGCTCGGCATGTGAAAGCAGCCGGGGGTGCGCAGACCAGCATGCCGATGCGTCACGCAGACTGCTCGAGCAAATTGTTAGATCTCGGGAGCAACGTTTCTAACGCGCTGCGTATCGATTTTCAGTGAAAGACGTTTGGGGGACGGTTGCATGTCGAGGGTCTTTAACTTTGCGGCATATCGATTGGCCAGAGGCTGATGGCTGGCTGAGAAATGTTGTGGATCGGGAGCTTTTTGTGTCATGTAGGTTTGAACGTGTTAATGAGGATTTTTGGGGAGGGCTTTGAAATTTGTTGCTTCGGGTAGGAAGATTTTCTACAGACGCGGCGGTTAACAGTAAACGTACCAAGCGGGGTCAAATGACCCCTTTCAAAATTTACTTTAAAATCGTACTTTCATTGTTATTTCTCTCGCTTATTTGACTTTTTGTATATTCTTATATCATGTGATTATTCAATTTCTCGTTTTAATGAATTAACAATTTCTTCCTGAAAATCAACGTTTATTCGATAATGACAAATGACCCCCATGGTAAGAATAGGTAGGTGTAAAGTACCGGTACGTTTAGTGTTAAAGCTGCGATAAGCTGGGGTTGAAGGATCTTGCCTAAGCTGCGCAATGGAAGAATAGGTTAAGTTTCTTCCGTATCTGTGAGATACGCGTTGTTAACCGACTGGTGGCAAAATACGCTTTAATGCGGCACCGATTCTGAAAATATCGCACGCAAGCCGGCGTTCTTGGTGAGAATGTAAAAATGCATACAATACACTGTGCCAAATCTGTACAGAGAGCCAAATAAAATGTGCGCGAGTATTTACACGTTGCACGCATTCAACGGAATATTAACAGATATTATTATTAAACGATATACCAATAAAAGAGGGTTTTGAAAATTGTTGCTTCGGGTAGGAAGATTTTCTTCAGACGCCATGGTTGAAGTTGCGATAAGCTGGGGTTGAAGGCTCTTGGATAAGCTGCGTAATGGAAGATTAGGTTAAATTTCTTCCGTATCTGTGGGATATCCGTTGTTAGCCGGCTCGTGGCAAAGTGCGGTTTGACGCGGTTGCGATTCTGAAAATATCGCACGCAAGCCGTCGTTCTTCGCGAGAATGTAAAAATGCATAGAATACACTGTGCCAAATCTGTACAGAGAGCCAAATAAAATGTGCGCGAGCATTTACACGTTGCACGCATTCAACGGAATATTAGCAAACTGTGCTTTCTCGTGTCCATTCTCAAAAATAACTTCAACAACAAAATACCTCTCGCATTCAATCGCTCTTCGTAAAAATGTCAAAGCTATCCAACAACTTACCTTGCCAAATTCGTTCGGTTAGATAAATAAAATTGTTGAGAATATTTACGCGTTGCACATTTTCGATGGAATATTAATAAAATGTATTAAACTGAATATTAACAAATTCATTAAGCGGAATGTTAAGACGATTTATTAAATGGAACATTAATAAAATATTTCACGTCTTTTTCAAAATTCAATAGCCCACCTCCCAAACTTTCACCATCACCCAAATAAATTTTCCGCGAGCATTTACACGTTGACAAAATTACTTAAACGGCACATTAACAAAATGTACGAAACAGAATATTAACAAAATGCATTAAACACGAATATTAATAAAATTGATTAAACGGAATATTAACAAAACTGATTAAGACGTTGATTAAATCGTATGATTAAACAGTATGATTAAATCGTGCAAAATAAAAGTAACGCAGAGTTGTTAGGAACAAAAGTATTGAAGCACCGTTCCAATATCAATTGCTTTTACAAGATTGCAAATAAGCTTCATTGCGACTTTTTGCATTTTTACTAAAATCGTTTGCACCGGTCATCGGTGACCACCGTGGCAGTCAAAGTGTTAAACAAAACACCAGGAAAATGTATCAAAAGCTAAAACGGCATATTAAGACTTTGACTGCCACGGTGGTCACCGGTGACCGGTGTAAAAGATTTTAGTAAAAATGCAAAAAAATCGCAATGTAGCTTATTTGCAATCTTGTAAAAGCAATTGATATTGGAACGGTGCTTCAATACTTTGGCTTCTAACAACTCTGCGTTCCTTTATTTTACACGACTTAATTATACTCTGCAGTATTTTATCGCATCGCGGTTCTAACACAGCAAAATACAGTTGAGCGACATACACAAAAGATTTTACTAAAAATGCAAAATATTCGCAATGTATCCTATTTGCAATCTTGTAAAAGCAATTGATATTGGAACGATGCTTCAATACTTTGGCTTCTAACAACTCTGCATTTTTATTTTACACAATTTAATTATACTCTGCAGTATTTTATCGCATCGCGGTTCTAACACAGCAAAATACACTTGAGCAACATACGCAAAAGATTTGACTAAAAATGCAAAATATTCGCAATGTATCCTATTTGCAATCTTGTAAAAGCAATTGATATTGGACCGGTGCTTCAATACTTTGGCTTCTAACAACTCTACATGATTTTCATTTTGCACGATTTAATCATACTCTGCAGTATTTTATCGCATCGCGATTCTAACACAGCAAAATACAGTTGAGCGACATACGCAAAAGATTTTACTAAAAATGCAAAATATTCGCAATATAGCTTATTTGCAATCTTGTAAAAACAATTGATATTGGAACGGTGCTTCAATACTTTGGCTTCTAACAACTCTACATGATTTTCATTTTGCGCGATTTAATTATACTCTGCAGTATTTTATCGCATCGCGGTTCTAACGCAGCAAAATACAGTTGAGCAACATACGCAAAAGATTTTACTAAAAATGCAAAATATTCGCAATGTAGCTTATTTGCAATCTTGTAAAAGCAATTTATATTGGAACGATGCTTCAATACTTTGGCTTCTAACAACTCTACATGATTTTCATTTTGCACGATTTAATTATACTCTGCAGTATTTTATCGCATCGCGGTTCTAACACAGCAAAATACACGAGCAACATACGCAAAAGATTTTACTAAAAATACAAAATATTCGCAATGTATCCTATTTGCAATCTTGTAAAAGCAATTGATATTGGAACGGTGCTTCAGTACTTTGGCTTCTAACAACTCTACATGATTTTCATTTTGCACGATTTAATTATACTCTGCAGTATTTTATCGCATCGCGGTTCTAACACAGCAAAATACAGTTGAGCAACATGCGCAAAAGATTTTACTAAAAATGCAAAATATTCGCAATGTAGCTTATTTGCAATCTTGTAAAAGCAATTTATATTGGAACGATGCTTCAATACTTTGGCTTCTAATAACTCTGCATGATTTTCATTTTGCACGATTTAATTATACTCTGCAGTATTTTATCGCATCGCGGTTCTAACACAGCAAAATACAGTTGAGCAACATGCGCAAAAGATTTTACTAAAAATGCAAAATATTCGCAATGTATCCTATTTGCAATCTTGTAAAAGCAATTTATATTGGAACGATGCTTCAATACTTTGGCTTCTAATAACTCTGCATGATTTTCATTTTGCACGATTTAATCATACTCTGCAGTATTTTATCGTATCGCGGTTCTAACACAGCAAAATACAGTTGAGCGACATACGCAAAAGATTTTACTAAAAATGCAAAATATTCGCAATGTATCCTATTTGCAATCTTGTAAAAGCAATTGATATTGGAACGGCGCTTCAGTACTTTGGCTTCTACCAACTCTACACGATTTTCATTTTGCACGATTTAATTATACTCTGCAGTATTTTATCGCATCGCGGTTCTAACACAGCAAAATACACTTGAGCAACATACGCAAAAGATTTTACTAAAAATGCAAAATATTCGCAATGTATCCTATTTGCAATGTTGTAAAAGCAATTGATATTGGAACGGTGCTTCAGTACTTTGGCTTCTAACAACTCTACGTTCCTTTATTTTACACGACTTAATTATACTCTGCAGTATTTTATCGCATCGCGGTTCTAACACAGCAAAATACACTTGAGCAACATACGCAAAAGATTTTACTAAAAATGCAAAATATTCGCAATGTAGCTTATTTGCAATCTTGTAAAAGCAATTGATATTGGAACGGTGCTTCAATACTTTGACTTCTAACAACTCTACATGATTTTCATTTTGCACGATTTAATTATACTCTGCAGTATTTTATCGCATCGCGGTTCTAACACAGCAAAATACAGTTGAGTAACATGCGCAAAAGATTTTACTAAAAATGCAAAATATTCGCAATGTATCCTATTTGCAATCTTGTAAAAGCAATTGATATTGGAACGATGCTTCAATACTTTGGCTTCTAACAACTCTGCGTTCCTTTATTTTACACGACTTAATTATACTCTGCAGTATTTTATCGCATCGCGGTTCTAACACAGCAAAATACAGTTGAGCGACATACGCAAAAGATTTTACTAAAAATGCAAAATATTCGCAATGTAGCTTATTTGCAATCTTGTAAAAGCAATTTATATTGGAACGATGCTTCAGTACTTTGGCTTCTAACAACTCTACATGATTTTCATTTTGCACGATTTAATTATACTCTGCAGTATTTTATCGCATCGCGGTTCTAACACAGCAAAATACAGTTGAGCGACATACGCAAAAGATTTGACTAAAAATGCAAAATATTCGCAATGTATCCTACTTGCAATCTTGTAAAAGCAATTTATATTGGAACGATGCTTCAATACTTTGGCTTCTAACAACTCTACATGATTTTCATTTTGCACGATTTAATCATACTCTGCAGTATTTTATCGCATCGCGGTTCTAACACAGTAAAATACACTTGAGCAACATACGCAAAAGATTTTACTAAAAATGCAAAATATTCGCAATGTAGCTTATTTGCAATCTTGTAAAAGCAATTTATATTGGAACGGTGCTTCAATACTTTAGCTTCTAATAACTCTGCATGATTTTCATTTTGCACGATTTAATCATACTCTGCAGTATTTTATCGCATCGCGGTTCTAACACAGCAAAATACAGTTGAACAACATATGCAAAAGATTATACAAAAAATGCAAAATATTCCCAATGTAGCTTATTTGCAATCTTGTAAAAGCAATTTATATTGGAACGATGCTTCAATACTTTGGCTTCTAACAACTCTACATGATTTTCATTTTGCACGATTTAATCATACTCTGCAGTATTTTATCGCATCGCGGTTCTAACACAGCAAAATACACTTGAGCAACATACGCAAAAGATTTTACTAAAAATGCAAAATATTCGCAATGTATCCTATTTGCAATCTTGTAAAAGCAATTGATATTGGAACGGTGCTTCAGTACTTTGGCTTCTAACAACTCTACATGATTTTCATTTTGCACGATTTAATTATACTCCGCAGTATTCCATCGCATCAAAGTTCCAACATACCCAAATACGCTTGGCAATCAACGCGTTACCAGAATTTCTAAAACAGCTTAAACGGGAGATTAAAATTTGGCGTGCCACCGCCATTCACAAGAATGCCGAAATTCATCGAACCGTCCACCCCCAGCTTCCGCCGGCAGCCACCCAACACGTTCGCCAACATTTGCGCGTTGCGCCCATTCAGGCAGATATCAGGAAACCGTCCTTTTCGCCTCCATTCTCAAAATACCTCTCCGTCTCCGGCGGGCTCGCCATTTAGCTCGGCTCCGGCGATTGAATGCGTAGGAGTGTCGACGCCAAAACGAGACGAGGTACGCGCGGAGAGGAAAAGCTTGACGAAAAGTGGGGAGTCCCGCTGGTAGGGACAACCGACGTCAGATGAACGGAGGTCTCTGATCGCACGCGGTTCGCCGGGCCGAGTAGTCAGTCCTTCTCGAAGTGTCACTTGCGTGGGAATCGATTGTCGTCCGCGGCAGCTCGAACTTTTTCGCGCGACGCCGCGAAAAGCGCGAGTTCCGAAGGAGTGCCGCTCCGTTTGCCAAAGCTGTGCGGATCGAATGTCGGTGCGTTGAGAGGAAATGCAGACGTGAAGTGGATGGATTCTTGGCGTAAGCGCGGTTGACCGTCACTAAGGGTGTCTCATGGTGGGTCGTGGAAATGAGGCGTAGTTGGAATTACGCCGCACGGCGGTGATGGTTGTTTTCGTTTCGGTTAGGTCGGATGGTGGTGTACTTGGAGAGGTGGGAGGATTTCGGGACGAAGGTGTATGGGGCGTATGATTCTGGGAGTGAGCGTTTTTTGACGATGGCGGAGGAGGGGACAAAACGTTTTGTGACATTGAAATTATTCTTTTTTTTTTATGGAATAAGGGTGGACCATATACTTCATCACGTTGTAATTGAAAGTATTTCGGGACGAAGATGCTATGGGGCGTATGATTCTGGTAGTGAGCGTTCTTCGATGGCGGTAAATTTGAGGGGATACGGGTGGAAGGATGCGTTATCGTGGAGGAGGGAGAAAAACGTTTTGTGATATTGAAATTATTTTTTTTTATGGAATAAGAGTGGACCATATACTTCATCACGTTGTAATTGAAAGTATTTCGGGACGAAGGTGTTATGGGGTGTATGATTCTGGGAGTGAGCATTTTTCGATGGCGATAAATTTGAGGGGTTACGGGGGGAAGGATGCGTTATCGTAGAGTTGGGAGCAAAACGTTTTGTGATATTGAAATTATTTTTTTTTATGGAATAAGAGTGGACCATATACTTCATCACGTTGTAATTGAAAGTATTTCGGGACGAAGGTGCTATGGGGCGTATGATTCTGGTAGTGAGCGTTCTTCGATGGCGGTAAATTTGAGGGGATACGGGGGGAAGGATGCGTTATCGTGAATTTGGGAGTAAAACGTTTTGTGATATTGACATTTTTTTTCTATGGAAAAAGGGTGGACCATATACTTCACGTTGTAATTGAAAATATTTCGGGACGAAGGTGCTACGGGGTGTATGACTTTGGGAGTGAGCGTTTTTCAACGTTGGCAGTAAATTTGATGGGATACGGGGCAAAGGATGCGTTATCGTGGAGTTGGGAGTAAAACGTTTTGTGAGATTGAAATTATTTTTTTTTATGGAATAAGGGTGGACCATATACTTCATTACGTTGTAATTGAAAGTATCGTATATATGCCGGTTGACCACTAATGCAGAAATGCCAATATTTATGGGAACACGTTTTATATTTAAAAAATTATTATTTTTTATGGACCAAGTATGGAGCAATATGTTATTGTGTTGCAAATGGAAGTATCGTAAATCTATGAAACGTGAAGTCAACTAATGCAGAAATGCTAATATTGTTGCAAACACGTTTTACATTAAAATTACAATATCCCTCCAAGGGTGAAAATGAGTACGAACATAAAATTTATAATCATTGATTGGTAACATTTCCTACCATGACAAAATCGCAGTAAAGATAGAACATACTCCGCCATAAAACTATACTAAGCAGAATTCCAATGTTTGCTCCAACCGTCGAAATAACCATTAAACCTTAATCCCCCAAAGCCATAATCGCCGACACGTAATGGTTCTCACCGTACGCACACGTAACCAAAGTTACAACCTTTCCCAACATAAAATTGCACTAAAGCAAAATTACATTTTCTACCTACGCGTCCGAATGACCATCAAACATTAAAATGTTGAAAACCTATAATAGCCGACAGACAATAACCGTACTGTATATAAATGTAAACATTCGATCGAGAGCATTTTTAATCTTTAATCTTTAAATCTTTAACATCCTTAATCACCAACAACGTACACTTCTTCCATCTATAAACGTAATTATTGCTTTTCCAGCATTAGTTGAAATCCCATATTCCACTTCATTCGTGTATACATATCCCCAAATATTATTTGTTTGGGTATCATCGATAGCTGAAACCTCATGAATGAATGAATGTCCCATTCTTTTCTTACGCCCATAGTTTTTCCGGGCATTCCCAATCGCTAAAACCCCATATTCTAATCCTTTCCCACGTCCATAGAGCCCAACATCCTAACTCTTTCTATTTAACACCGTCCGACAATCTGAAAGCCCATGTTCCATTCTTCTTCTACATCTACATCCCGAAACCTCTTCTCCACCATTGACAATCATATAAATTGATAATCACCGAAAGCCCACATTTCACTCTCCTTCTACATCAAATCCCATAACTGCACTCCTCCAGCCCCAACAATCCCAGCATCCTACATTCCATTCCTCTCCCACGTCCAGATCCCCAAATCTTACTTCGCCAGCACCGACAACCGCTAAAACCCCATCATACTCCATTCCTTTCCCACGTCCATATCCCAAACAGTCTTTTCCGAGCATTGACAATAACTGAAACCTCAGATTCCTCTCTTCTTCTACATCCACATTCCGCAACCCCACTCCTACAATCATTACAACCCTGCATCCCATCGTCCATTCCCCTGGCACGTCTGCATCCCTAAATCTTGCTTCGCCAGTACCGACAACCGCTAAAACGCCATACTGCATTTTTTACCCACGTCCATATCCCAATCTTTTTCCCGAGCATTGATAATAACTGAAACCCCAGATTCTTCTCTTCTTCTACATCCACATCCTGCAACCTCACTCCTACAATCCCTGCATCCCACCGTCCACATCCCCAAATCTTACTTCGCCAGCACCGACAACCGCTAAACCCCATACTCCATTCCTTTCCCACTTCCATATCCCAAACAGTCTTTTTCCAAGCATTGAGAATGACTAAAACCCCAGATTCCTCTCTTCTTCTACATTCACATCCCGCAACCTCACTCCTACAATTCCTGCATCCCACTGTCCATTCCTCTGGTACGACCACATCTCCAAATCTTACTCCGCCAGCACCGAGAACTGCTAAAACTCCATACTCCATTCCTTTCCCACGTCCATATCCCAAACAGTCTTTTTCCGAACATTGACAATAACCGAACGCCCAGATTCCTCTCTTCTACATCCACATCTCGCAACCTCACTCCTACAATCCCTGCATCCCACCGTCCACATCCCCAATTCTTACTTCACCAGCACCCACAACCACTAAACCCCATACTTCATTCCTTTCCCACTTCCATATCCCAAACAGTCTTTTTCCAAGCATTGAGAATGACCAATGAGAAACCCCATACTGCATTCTTTACCCACGTCCATATCCCAGTCTTTTTCCCGAGCATTGATAATAACTGAAACCCCAGATTCCTCTCTTCTTCTACATCCACATCCCATAACCTCACTCCTACAATTCCTGCATCCCACCGTCCATTCCTCTGGCACGTCTACATCCCCAAATCTTACTTCGCCAGCACCGACAACCGCTAAAACCCCATCATACTCCATTCCTTTCCCACGTCCATCTCCCAAACAGTCTTTTACCGAGCATTGACAATAATCAAAATCCCAGCTTCCTCTCTTCTACATCCACATCTCGCAACCTTACTTCTACAATCCCTGCATTCCACCATCCACATCCCCAAATCTTACTTCGCCAGCTCCGACAACCGCTAAAACCCCATAGTCCATTCCTTTCCCACGTTCATATCCCAAGCAGTCTTTTTCCAAGCATTGAGAATGACTAAAACCCTAGATTCCTCTCTTCTTCTACATTCACATCCCACAACCTCACTCCTACAATTCCTGCATCCCACCGTCCATTCCTCTGGCACGTCTACATCCCCAAATCTTACTTCGCCAGCATCGACAATCGCTAAAACTCCATACTCCATTCCTTTCCCACTTCCATATCCCAAACATTCTTTTTCCAAGGATTGAGAATGACTAAAACCCCAGATTCCTCTCTTCTACACCCACATCCCGCAACCTCACTCCTACAATTCCTGCATCCCACTGTCCATTCCTCTGGTACGACCACATCTGCAAATCTTACTCCGCCAGCACCGAGAACTACTAAAACTCCATACTCCATTCCTTTCCCACGTCCATCTCCCAAACAGTCTTTTACCGAGCATTGACAATAATCAAAATCCCAGATTCCTCTCTTCTACATCCACATCTCGCAACCTTACTTCTACAATCCCTGCATTCCACCATCCACATCCCCAAATCTTACTTCGCCAGCTCCGACAACCGCTAAAACCCCATAGTCCATTCCTTTCCCACGTTCATATCCCAAGCAGTCTTTTTCCGATCATTGACAATAACCAAAATCCCAGATTCCTCTCTTCTACACCCACATCCCGCAACCTTACGTCTACAATCCCTGCATCCCACCGTCCACATCCCCAAATCTTACTTCGCCAGCATCGACAACCGCTAAAACTCCATACTCCATTCTTTTCCCACGTCCGTCTCCCAAACAGTCGTTTTCCGAGCATTGACAATAACCAAAATCCCAGATTCCTCTCCTCTACACCCACATCCCGCAACCTCACTCGCCCAATCCCTGCACCCCACCGTCCATTCTCAACCAGCAGCGAAATCCCGGACTTCCACCTCCCGTCGTCCGTCCTGAAAAATCGCCGCACACCTCATCAATCGGCGCCGCACGTGCCAATCTCCGCCCGTGTGCATGGAAATGTCCGGGGCGTCGCATCCCGCGAGCAAAACGTTGCCGTAGGTCGTTCGCGCGTGTTGACTCAGAGCGGACTCGTGGCTGGCGTCGGAACCCTCGACGTCTCTTCCTCCCCGGCCGCGGCGCTGCTCTTCGGAGGGTGGCGAGGTTCGTGGAGGGGTTGTAGGGGTTGTAGGGGTTGAGGCGCTGGCGGGGTTGCACTCGTCTTCTTCTACCGCGCCAGCGAGCAGCTCGACGTCAGCGGGAACTGCGTGTTTCGTTCTGGGCGTGCGGCCTCTGCCCTCCGCGTTCATTTTCGGAGTCGTGCGTGCTGTGCGTGTCGTGCGTGTCTTGGGGATTCTACGAGATAATTCGAAGAACAGGTCGCGTGGGCGATGACGCGCGGAATGTGAGGTGCGAGTGTGGCGGGTGTGACGGATGAGAGCGGCGGAACTTGCAGAGGCTGCGAAGAGAAGCTGGCGGCGGATGGTGCCGAAGGTATCGGTGGTTGGTGGCATTTCGTGGTGGTTTGAGACGATACGGATTGATAGCGCGGAGTGCAATGCGGGGAAGGGTGTTTTGTGGATTGCGTGGATGGGGGAAATGGTGTTGCGACACTGAGACGGTGCGCAGCAATTAACACGTTGACTGCCAATATTTTAGTATGTTAGAACGGCGATGCTATGAAATGCAATGCGGGGAAGGGTGTTTTGTGGATTTCGTGGCCAGGGGAAATGGTGTTGCGACACTGAGACGGTGCGCAGCAATTAACACGTTGACTGCCAATATTTTAGTATGTTAGAACGGCGATGCTATGAAATACAATGCGGGGAAAGGGTGTTTTGTGGATTGCGTGGAAGAGGGGAAATGGTGTTGCGACACTGAAACGGTGCGCAGAAATTAACACGTTGACTGCCAATATTTTAGTATGTTAGAACCGCGATGCTCTGAAATACAATGCGGGGAAAGGGTGTTTTGTGGATTGCGTGGAAGAGGGGAAATGGTGTTGCGACACTGAGACGGTGCGCAGCAATTAACACGTTGACTGCCAATATTTTAGTATGTTAGAACGGCGATGCTATGAAATACTACAGCGTTCGACTGAATTATGCAAAATGCAAATAATGTGCAGGTATTGGACACCAAAGGATCACATCACTATTCTAATAACAACTGGGTTTTATAAAATAATAATTGGTACTCATTGCAAATATTTTGGATCTTCAGTAAAATCTCTTGCGTCGGTCACCGGTGACCATCATGGCAGTCAAAGTGTTAAATACGCGGGTGTTAGCGGAAAATAAATTTGCGACGAAACTGAAAGGGGTTTTAGGTGATTGCCCGGCACTGAAGTAGTCATTGTTGTGCGGAATACGATGAGTCATAATCAAAATACCTGTGATTCGCACTTGTCACAAGAGGCCTCCTCCGCTACGGATTTTTGTTTGGAAAAGGGAAGGGGAACGAAGGGGTGTTAGATCATCGCATTCCTTGGCATCACGACATTCCACCGGAGAATTGTAAAGAGATCTTTATTCGCGTCTTATGTCGCAATTTATTGCTTCTCTTAATTCTAACACGGGCGTCTGGGCAGTTGAATGTTTAGGGTGGGTTGTGCGAAGAAGTTTGCTTGGGGAGAGTTGAAGTGCACTTGGTGATATGTTGCGGATGCGGGAATTATGCGTGTAGACGGTGGGATGCTTTATGAAATTGCGTGGCGGGTTGCAAACGGTGTTGCTCAGAAATTAAATAGGGGCCTGGGCAGTTGGATATCTAGGGCTGGGTTGTGTGACGGAATTTGGTTGTGGGAGAGTTGAAAACCTTTTTTGATACGTTGCGGACGGCTGAATTATGCAGTTGGAGGGAGTAGAATTCGTGTAGACGGTTGGCTCTTAAAAATGGTGTTACGACACTGTCGCGTTGTGGTTACGCGAATAATGCGGGGATTTGGAACGATTGAATGTGTTGGGGGTGGATTGCGTGGGGTTGAGATTGCTTTCGAGAGATAGGCCTTTGTTGACACGTTGCGAAATGACGAATAATGCAGTTGATCGAAATAAAATGCGTGTAGACAATTGGCTACTTTGGGGAATTGCATGGCAGGCTAAAAATGATGTTACGACACAAATGCGTTGTGGTTAGGTGAATGATCAGGAAATTTGGAACAGTTGAATGTGTAGGGGGTGAATTGCATGGAGTTGGGTTTACTGTCAGAGGATAGGTCTCATGAATGAGTAACGCAGTTAATCGAAATAAAATGTCTATAGACTATTGGCTGTTTCACGGAACTACGTAGCGGATTAAAAATGTTATTGCGACAGTTCGACACGTTGCGCATAAATTAAATACGCGTTAGTTTTGGCTGTTGCATATGTAGGGGTGGATTGGTTCATAGAGTCTCGTTATGGCAGGGCTGAAGGGCTTCTTCGTTTATACGTCCCGAATGGAAGAATTATGCAGCCGAATGCAGTAGAATGCGTGTAAACGATTGACTGTTTTATAAAATTACGTGGAGGGTTAAAAATGTTGTTGCGACAATTCGACACGTTGCGCATAAATTAAATACGCGTTAGTTTTGGCTGTTGCATATGTAGGGGTGGATTGGTTCATAGAGTCTGGTTATGGCAGGGCTGAAGGGCTTCTTCGTTTATACGTCCCGAATGGAAGAATTATGCAGCCGGACGCAGTAGAATGCGTGTAAACGATTGCCTGTTTTATGAAATTACGTGGAGGGTTAAAAATGTTGTTGGGATACTTTGACACGTTACGCATAAATGAAATACGCGTTGGTTTGGGCTGTTGCATATGTAGGGGTGGATTGGTTTATAGAGTCTGGTTATGGTTGGGCTAAAGGGCTTCGTTGATACATCCCGAATGGATGAATTATGCCGCTGAACGCAGTAGAATGCGTGTAAACGATTGGCTATTTTATGAAATTACGTGGAGGGTTAAAAATGTTGTTGCGATACTTTGACACGTCGCGCATAAATGAATGACGCGTTGGTTTGGGCACTTGAATATTTACAGCGTAGATTGTTTGACAGAATTGGTTATGGCAGGGTTGAAGGGCTTCTTCGTTTATACGTCCCGAGTGGAAGAATTATGCAGCCGAACGCAGTAGAATGCGTGTAAACGATTGGCTATTTTATGAAATTACGTGAAGGGTTAAAAATATTGCGATACTTTGACACGTTGCGCATAGATGAATGACGCGTTGGTTTGGGCACTTGAATATTTACAGCGTAGATTGTTTGACAGAATTGGTTATGGCAGGGTTGAAGTGCTTTTCCGTTGAAACATCCTGAATGTGTGAATTATGCAGCTGAACGCAGTAGAATGCGTGTAAACGATTGGCTATTTTATGAAATTACGTGAAGGGTTAAAAATATTGCGATACTTTGACACCTTGCGCATAAATGAATGACGCGTTGGTTTGGGCACTTGAAGATTTACAGCGTAGATTGTTTGACAGAATTGGTTATGGCAGGGTTGAAGTGCTTTTCCGTTGAAACATCCTGAATGTGTGAATTATGCTGAACGCAGTAGAATGCGTGTAAACGATTGGCTATTTTATGAAATTACGTGAAGGGTTAAAAATATTGCGATACTTTGACACCTTGCGCATAAATGAATGACGCGTTGGTTTGGGCACTTGAAGATTTACAGCGTAGATTGTTTGACAGAATTGGTTATGGCAGGGTTGAAGTGCTTTTCCGTTGAAACATCCCGAATGGAAGAATTATGCAGCCGAATGCAGTAGAACGCGTGTAAACGATTGACTGTTTTATCAAATTACGTGGAGAGTTAAAAATGTTGTCGCGATACTTTGACACGTTACGCATAAATGAAATACGCGTTGGTTTGGGCTGTTGCATATGTAGGGGTGGATTGGTTCATAGAGTCTGGTTATGGTTGGACTAAAGGGCTTCGTTGATACATCCCGAATGGATGAATTATGCAGCCAAACGCAGTAGAATGCGTGTAAACGATTGCCTGTTTTATGAAATTACGTGGAGGGTTAAAAATATTGCGATACTTTGACACGTTGCGCATAAATGAATGACGCGTTGGTTTGGGCACTTGAATATTTACAGCGTAAATTGTTTCATACAATTGGTTATGGCAGGGTTGAAGTGCTTTTCCGTTGAAACATCCTGAATGTGTGAATTATGCAGTTGAACGCAGTAGAATGCGTGTAAACGATTGGCTATTTTATGAAATTACGTGAAGGGTTAAAAATCTTGCGATACTTTGACACGTTGCGCATAAATGAATGACGCGTTGGTTTGGGCACTTGAATATTTACAGCGTAGATTGTTTCATACAATTGGTTATGGCAGGGTTGAAGTGCTTTTTCGTTGAAAAATCCTGAATGTGTGAATTATGCAGCTGAACGCAGTAGAATGCGTGTAAACGATTGCCTGTTTTATGAAATTACGTGTAGGGTTAAAAATATTGCGATACTTTGACACGTTGCGCATAAATGAATGACGCGTTGGTTTGGCACTTGAATATTTACAGCGTAGATTGTTTGACAGAATTGGTTATGGCAGGGTTGAAGTGCTTTTCCGTTGAAACATCCTGAATGTGTGAATTATGCAGCCGAACGCAGTAGAATGCGTGTAAACGATTGGCTATTTTATGAAATTACGTGAAGGGTTAAAAATATTGCGATACTTTGACACGTTGCGCATAAATGAATGACGCGTTGGTTTGGGCACTTGAATATTTACAGCGTAGATTGTTTGACAGAATTGGTTATGGCAGGGTTGAAGTGCTTTTCCGTTGAAACATCCCGAATGGATGAATTATGCAGCCGAACGCAGTAGAATGCGTGTAAACGATTCGCTATTTTATGAAATTACGTGAAGGGTTAAAAATATTGCGATACTTTGACACGTTGCGCATAAATGAATGACGCGTTGGTTTGGGCACTTGAATATTTACAGCGTAGATTGTTTGACAGAATTGGTTATGGCAGGGTTGAAGTGGTTTTCCGTTGAAACATCCTGAATGTGTGAATTATGCAGCCGAACGCAGTAGAATGCGTGTAAACGATTGGCTATTTCATGAAATTACGTGAAGGGTTAAAAATATTGCGATACTTTGACACGTTGTGCATAAATGAATGACGCGTTGGTTGGGGTACTTGAATATTTACAGCGTAGACTGTTTGACAGAATTGGTTATGGCAGGGTTGAAGTGCTTTTCCGTTGAAACATCCTGAATGTGTGAATTATGCAGCTGAACGCAGTAAAATGCGTGTAAACGATTGGCTATTTTATGAAATTATGTGAAGGGTTAAAAATATTGCGATACTTTGACACGTTGTGCATAAATGAATGACGCGTTGGTTTGGGCACTTGAATATTTACAGCGTAGATTGTTTGACAGAATTGGTTATGGCAGGGTTGAAGTGCTTTTCCGTTGAAACATCCTGAATGTGTGAATTATGCAGCTGAACGCAGTAAAATGCGTGTAAACGATTGCCTGTTTTATGAAATTACGAGGGGGGTTAAAAATATCGCGATACTTTGACACGTTGCGCATAAATGAATGACGCGTTGGTTTGGACACTTGAATATTTACAGCGTAGATTGTTTGACAGAATTGGTTATAGCAGGGTTGAAGTGCTTTTCTGTTGAAACATCCTGAATGTGTGAATTATGCAGCCGAACGCAGTAGAATGCGTGTAAACGATTGGCTATTTTATGAAATTACGTGAAGGGTTAAAAATATTGCGATACTTTAACACGTTGCGCATAAATGAATGGCGCGTTGGTTTGGGCACTTGAATATTTACAGCGTAGATTGTTTGACAGAATTGGTTATGGCAGGGTTGAAGTGCTTTTCCGTTGAAACATCCTGAATGTGTGAATTATGCAGCTGAACGCAGTAGAATGCGTGTAAACGATTGCCTGTTTTATGAAATTACGTGGAGGGTTAAAAATGTTGTTGCGATACTTTGACACGTTGTGCATAAATGAATGACGCGTTGGTTTGGGGACTTGAATATTTACAGCGTAGATTGTTTGACAGAATTGGTTATAGCAGGGTTGAAGTGCTTTTCTGTTGAAACATCCTGAATGTGTGAATTATGCAGCCGAACGCAGTAGAATGCGTGTAAACGATTGGCTATTTTATGAAATTACGTGAAGGGTTAAAAATATTGCGATACTTTAACACGTTGCGCATAAATGAATGACGCGTTGGTTTGGACACTTGAATATTTACAGCGTAGATTGTTTGACAGAATTGGTTATGGCAGGGTTGAAGTGCTTTTCCGTTGAAACATCCTGAATGTGTGAATTATGCAGCTGAACGCAGTAGAATGCGTGTAAACGGATCGCCGTTTTATGGAATTGCGTAGTGGGTTGAAAATGCTGTTGCGACATTTTGACACATTGCGGTTAGGTGAGTGATACGCTGGTTTGGGCAACTGGGACATTGTTTGACGGGGTTGAAGTGCTTTTTCGGTGATACGTTGCAGATGAGTAAATTATGCATTCGTTTGGGCTTGATGGCCGTATAAACGCTAGAACATTTTATGGAGTTGAATTTTAGTTTGCGCTAAAATGCTTTTTCTAAGTGACGTCGCCAGTTTAACACGTTGCGAGTTGGTGAATGGTACATTCATTTATAGTAGTAGTCTGCTTTATGTGATGAAATTGTAGTAGGATTGAGAGTCATGCCGTTTGTTTGGCACATTGCAGATAAGTGAATGATGCATTGACTTGGAATAGGCGAAACGTAGAGTAGATTGTTTAGGAAATTAGATTGTGGCGGCGTCAATGGCGTCGCCTTCTTTTGACATAATGCAGATACTTGAATGATGAATAGGTTTTGTACACGTGAATACATTGCGGATATGGAAAACGATCGCTGCAACCCGTTAAAAGCAAAAGCAATTTTTACGGACACTAAAACTTATTTTACTCTGTTACAACACGTCGATTTAAAATATTATGTGTGGATTTCCTGATAAAGTTGTAGGTGCATTGTCTTCCATTATTCTATCACCTACACACACGATTCATGAAAAGTTAGTCATAGCCGCAGTGTATCTTAACAAAATGCTGGCCATTCATAAATTTCTGTAAAATCCATTCATTGTTATTTCTGTCGCTCATTCGACTTTCTGTAAATTCTTATATCATCCAATTATTCAATTTCTCGCTTTAATAAAAGAGGAATTTGTATTCGAAAATCAACGTTTATTTCATAAGGAGTTAAACGACCCCTCATGGTAAGAATAGATAGGTTAAAGTACCGGTACGTTTAGTGTTAAAAATGCTGCCCATTCATAAATTCTGTAAATCATTAGTTGTGCTTTGTTTCCAAGCCATGTGCTTCTTTCATACATTAGCAATGCATCTTTCAATTAATATCAAGTGTCTAAATTAAATAAACATCGTCAGAAAATCAAACGTCGGGTCCTATTATTGAAACTGCAGCACTTTTCAACGTGACAATGCGAACCATGCGCTTGCGGATATAAGAAAATAAATTCCTCACGACCTTTCGAAGCAATTTTTCAAACTACTTCTGCCCAGTCACAAATTCTGTAAACCATTAGTTGTGCTTTCTTTCCAAGCCATGTGCTTCTTTCATACATTAGCGATGCATGTTTCAATTAATATCAAGCGTCTATATTAAATAAACATCGTCAGAAAATCAAACGCGGGGCACTTTTATTCGAATTGCAGCACTTTTCAACGTGACAATGCAAACCATGCGCTTGCGGATATAAGAAAATAAATTCCGCACGACCTTTCGAAGCAATTTTTCAAACTACTTCTGCCCAGTCACAAATTCTGTAAACCATTAGTTGTGCTTTCTTTTCAAACCATGTGCTTGTTTCATATATTAGCAATGCATGTTTCAATTTACGTTAAGCGTCTATATTAAATAAACATCGTCAGAATCTCAAACGCGGGGTACTTTTATTCAAATTGTAGCACTTTTCAACGTGACAATGCGAACTATGCGCTTACGGATATAAGAAAATAAATTCCGCACGACCTTTCGAAGCAATTTTTCAAACTACTTCTGCCCAGTCACAAATTCTGTAAACCATTAGTTGTGCTTTCTTTCCAAGCCATGTGCTTGTTTCATATATTAGCAATGCATGTTTCAATTTACGTTAAGCGTCTATATTAAATAAACATCGTCAGAATCTCAAACGCGGGGTACTTTTATTCAAATTGTAGCACTTTTCAACGTGAAAATGCGAACCATGCGCTTGCGGATATAAGAAAATAAATTCCGCACGACCTTTCGAAGCAATTTTTCAAACTACTTCTGCCCAGTCACAAATTCTGTAAACCATTAGTTGTGCTTTCTTTTCAAACCATGTGCTGCTTTCATACATTAGCGATGCATGTTTCAATTAATATCAAGCGTCTATATTAAATAAACATCGTCAGAATATGAAACCCCGGGTGCTGTTATTCGAATTGCAACACTTTTCAACGTGACAATGCAAACCATGCGCTTGCGGATATAAGAAAATAAATTCCTCACGACCTTTCGAAGCAATTTTTCAAACTACTTCTGCCCAGTCACAAATTCTGTAAACCATTAGTTGTGCTTTCTTTTCAAACCATGTGCTGCTTTCATACATTAGCGATGCATGTTTCAATTAATATCAAGTGTCTAAATTAAATAAACATCGTCAGAATATGAAACCCCGGGTGCTGTTATTCGAATTGCAACACTTTTCAACGTGAAAATGCAAACCATGCGCTTGCGGATATAAGAAAATAAATTCTTCACGATCTTTCGAAGCAATTTTTCAAACTACCTCTGCCCAGTCACGTCATTCGGTCAATGTTCCGACGCAGTCGTCAATATTTCCAATGTCTCCAGCATAAAAAAAGAACTACCGCGTTACATTTTGCAAGTAACTGCCCCGGTATGTCGAGTATAAAAAAACGTTATACATCGGCACCGTAAAGATCCGCAATGTGGCGATTGTAAAAAGAACGTCCACGTTGCAGTTTGGGGCCATTACCATCTGCAGTCTGACAAGCGCAAAAAGAAGGTGCTATTTCCTTCTCCCGTAAATTCGCATCTATCAATGCCAATTTCAGTCGCCGGGATGAAAAGTGCATTCGTGTTTTGAACTGGCACACAATGCTTGTGTGCTTGTCCCGGCACGCCATAAACGCCGGATACGCCTGGATTGGAGTTAGTATTAAACCGGCATTAAACGTTGCCCGTCCGCAATGTGTTGACCCCGAATGTATTTTTATCACACGTGCGCATACGAAGAAATTTTTGACAGTGCGCTTCGGATATGTGTTGCTTAATTTATAATGTGTCATTTTAAATGCATGTTTCAATGTACGTTAAGCGTCTATATGAAATAATTTTGTTGGAATCAAAATACTTTTTTCAAATGTAGCATTTTTACCACACAATGATATAGAATGCGCATTTACGAATGACGCATTAAGGACTGGCGAGTTGTAAAAACATTTTGTAGATAGGATACGAAGAAATTTTGACAGTGTCGCTTCCAATTATTTCATTAAAAACACTTTCCGAATTTACTCCGATTTGGCAAGAAAAACGTAAAATATTACTTTTGGATACGGTACTAATTTATAATGTGTCATTTTAAATATGCTTTGTACAGTAATTCTTGTGAAATAATTTTGTTTGGAATAGAAAAATATTTTTAAAATGTACATTATGGAAATATTTACCGACAATTTCAATGAAATAGAATGAATACAGTAATAAATTGAGAGCATGGATTTAGTAGCCAATGCAATATTTACGCATTAAGGACTGGCGAGTTGTAAAAACATTTATGTAGAAGGATACGAAGAAATTTTGACAGTGTCGCTTCCAATTATTTCATTAAAAACACTTTCCGAATTTACTCCGATTTGGCAAGAAAAACGTAAAAGATTACTTTTGGATACGGTACTAATTTATAATGTGTCATTTTAAATATGCTTTGTACAGTAATTCTTGTGAAATCATTTTGTTTGGAATAGAAAAATATTTTTAAAATGTACATTATGGAAACATTTACCGACAATTTCAATGAAATAGAATGAATACAGTAATAAATTGAGAGCATGGATTTAGTAGCCAATGCAATATTTACGCATTAAGGACTGGCGAGTTGTAAAAACATTTATGTAGAAGGATACGAAGAAATTTTGACAGTGTCGCTTCCAATTATTTCATTAAAAACACTTTCCGAATTTACTCCGATTTGGCAAGAAAAACGTAAAAGATTACTTTTGGATACGGTACTAATTTATAATGTGTCATTTTAAATATGCTTTGTACAGTAATTCTTGTGAAATAATTTTGTTTGGAATAGAAAAATATTTTTAAAATGTACATTATGGAAATATTTACCGACAATTTCAATGAAATAGAATGAATACAGTAATAAATTGAGAGCATGGATTTAGTAGCCAATGCAATATTTACGCATTAAGGACTGGCGAGTTGTAAAAACATTTATGTAGAAGGATACGAAGAAATTTTGACAGTGTCGCTTCCAATTATTTCATTAAAAACACTTTCCGAATTTACTCCGATTTGGCAAGAAAAACGTAAAAGATTACTTTTGGATACGGTACTAATTTATAATGTGTCATTTTAAATATGCTTTGTACAGTAATTCTTGTGAAATAATTTTGTTTGGAATAGAAAAATATTTTTAAAATGTACATTATGGAAATATTTACCGACAATTTCAATGAAATAGAATGAATACAGTAATAAATTGAGAGCATGGATTTAGTAGCCAATGCAATATTTACGCATTAAGGACTGGCGAGTTGTAAAAACATTTATGTAGAAGGATACGAAGAAATTTTGACAGTGTCGCTTCCAATTATTTCATTAAAAACACTTTCCGAATTTACTCCGATTTGGCAAGAAAAACGTAAAAGATTACTTTTGGATACGGTACTAATTTATAATGTGTCATTTTAAATATGCTTTGTACAGTAATTCTTGTGAAATAATTTTGTTTGGAATAGAAAAATATTTTTAAAATGTACATTATGGAAATATTTACCGACAATTTCAATGAAATAGAATGAATACAGTAATAAATTGAGAGCATGGATTTAGTAGCCAATGCAATATTTACGCATTAAGGACTGGCGAGTTGTAAAAACATTTATGTAGAAGGATACGAAGAAATTTTGACAGTGTCGCTTCCAATTATTTCATTAAAAACACTTTCCGAATTTACTCCGATTTGGCAAGAAAAACGTAAAAGATTACTTTTGGATACGGTACTAATTTATAATGTGTCATTTTAAATATGCTTTGTACAGTAATTCTTGTGAAATAATTTTGTTTGGAATAGAAAAATATTTTTAAAATGTACATTATGGAAATATTTACCGACAATTTCAATGAAATAGAATGAATACAGTAATAAATTGAGAGCATGGATTTAGTAGCCAATGCAATATTTACGCATTAAGGACTGGCGAGTTGTAAAAACATTTATGTAGAAGGATACGAAGAAATTTTGACAGTGTCGCTTCCAATTATTTCATTAAAAACACTTTCCGAATTTACTCCGATTTGGCAAGAAAAACGTAAAAGATTACTTTTGGATACGGTACTAATTTATAATGTGTCATTTTAAATATGCTTTGTACAGTAATTCTTGTGAAATAATTTTGTTTGGAATAGAAAAATATTTTTAAAATGTACATTATGGAAATATTCACCGACAATTTCAATGAAATAGAATGAATACAGTAATAAATTGAGAGCATGGATTTAGTAGCCAATGCAATATTTACGCATTAAGGACTGGCGAGTTGTAAAAACATTTATGTAGAAGGATACGAAGAAATTTTGACAGTGTCGCTTCCAATTATTTCATTAAAAACACTTTCCGAATTTACTCCGATTTGGCAAGAAAAACGTAAAAGATTACTTTTGGATACGGTACTAATTTATAATGTGTCATTTTAAATATGCTTTGTACAGTAATTCTTGTGAAATAATTTTGTTTGGAATAGAAAAATATTTTTAAAATGTACATTATGGAAATATTTACCGACAATTTCAATGAAATAGAATGAATACAGTAATAAATTGAGAGCATGGATTTAGTAGCCAATGCAATATTTACGCATTAAGGACTGGCGAGTTGTAAAAACATTTATGTAGAAGGATACGAAGAAATTTTGACAGTGTCGCTTCCAATTATTTCATTAAAAACACTTTCCGAATTTACTCCGATTTGGCAAGAAAAACGTAAAAGATTACTTTTGGATACGGTACTAATTTATAATGTGTCATTTTAAATATGCTTTGTACAGTAATTCTTGTGAAATAATTTTGTTTGGAATAGAAAAATATTTTTAAAATGTACATTATGGAAATATTTACCGACAATTTCAATGAAATAGAATGAATACAGTAATAAATTGAAAGCATGGATTTAGTAACCAATGCAGTATTTACGCGCAAAGAGTTCACCGAATTATAATAACACTTATGTAAAATTAATTTACGAAAAATGAACGAGTAAAAAAATAATATAACAAAGTAGATAAAGGCCTTTGATTCTTTTTTAATACGATTCCTAAAACTTTCAATAATTTCTAAGTTATAATAATGCAATATTATAAATTTCCTTAATTACGGACCGCAAAATTATTTTATTTCTTCGAACAACCTACGATGTTGAGAAATGTTATATGATATTGTTCTAAATTAATACATACACATAACGACAATGGGCGATAAATGGGTATATACGTTTCACTTGAATCGTCCCTCAACTAAGGAGTTAATTATAGAGGGCTGCTTGTTTAATGGCACCGGTTTCCTCGTACTAATACAACGTATTAATACTCTTAATGACCTGTAACTTTCGTAGAACACTGTTTTCCGGTATTCCTCCTTCTTAATTTTCCTGTTGTTGTACAAACCACACGATGTTACCTCATACATAGTTAGAGAAGTCTCCGTCATGTTTGGTTTTACCTCATGCGGACAAACTATTGTCTATAGTAACACATGGTACGATTTATACTACTGTATCCAAATACTACATAATACCATATGCGAGCAATGCTATTGCTGGTACTATATAACATAATTTGCATAGTAATGCTAAATCGTTTTTTTTGTTCTATACGTACAACATACGTTTTATATTATTTCGTTATTATATTATTATATTATTATTATTATTCAAACTACTGTATGCCAATGCTATATAATACCATATGCGAACAATGCTATTGTTGGTACTGTATAACATAATTTGCATAGTAATGCTGAATCGTTTTTTTTTTGTTCTATACGTACAACATACGTTTTATATTATTTCGTTATTATATTATTATATTATTATTATTATTTATACTACTGTATGCCAATGCTATATAATACCATATGCGAGCAATGCTATTGCTGGTACTATATAACATAATTTGCATAGTAACGCTGAATAGTTTTTTTTTTGGTTGTATACGTACAATATACGTTTTATATTATTTCGTTATTATATTATTATATTATTATTATTCAAACTACTGTATGCCAATGCTATATAATACCATATGCGAACAATGCTATTGTTGGTACTGTATAACATAATTTGCATAGTAACGCTGAATAGTTTTTTTTTGGTTGTATACTTACAACATACGTTTTATATTATTTCGTTATTATACTATTATATTATTATTATTATTTATACTACTGTATGCAAATATTATATAATACCATATGCGAGCAATGCTATTGCTGGTACTATATAACATAATTTGCATAGTAACGCTGAATAGTTTTTTTTTGTTGTATACGTACAACATACGTTTTATATTATTTCATTATTATATTGTTATATTATTATTATTATTAAAACTACTGTATGCCAATGCTATATAATACCATATGCGAACAATGCTATTGTTGGTACTGTATAACATAATTTGCATAGTAATGCTGAATCGTTTTTTTTTGTTCTATACGTACAACATACGTTTTATATTATTTCGTTATTATATTATTATATTATTATATTATTATTATTATTTATACTACTGTATGCCAATATTATATAATACCACATGCGAACAATGCTATTGTTGGTACTATATAACATAATTTGCATAGTAACGCTGAATAGTTTTTTTTTGGTTGTATACGTACAATATACGTTTTATATTATTTCGTTATTATATTATTATATTATTATATTATTATTATTATTCAAACTACTGTATGCCAATGCTATATAATACCACATGCGAGCAATGCTATTGCTGGTACTATATAACATAATTTGCATAGTAACGCTGAATAGTTTTTTTTTGGTTGTATACGTACAATATACGTTTTATATTATTTCGTTATTATATTATTATATTAGGTGTACAACTTTGCTTCCGCCGTTTTGCAATAGATGGCTGTAGCGGTAAGTGGTATATAATACGTAGATGCGAACAATGCTTTGCATTTGTAAACATATATAAATAATTTGCGATTTGTGCTGAATAAAGTCATTTTTTAAACATGTCAGCTATACGTACAAATACATTTTATATTATTTCTGTTTTAATATTAAGAAATATTATTATTAGGCTCATCGAATGCTCTCAAATATATAATGAGGCCATATTAGTGAAAGAATTGCCGAGGTACTATATAACGCTTCAAGAACGGTGATTTTGACGTCGAAGACCGGCAACAGGCGGTGGAAGAGAGAAGGTTTTAGATTGCAGATTTGGAGGCATTATTATCAAGATTATGTACGCAACAAGAATATTATTCATTATGACGCAACAAGCCATGCCAAAACGCCTATATAATGATTCAGAAACAAGGAAATTGGTGTTGGTACGAGTTGAACGAGAGATGTTAGAACGGCGTTTGTTTTTTGTTGCTTGCATAGGCAAAGACGGAAAGGATTTTATCGCATTGTGACTATTATTAAAATATTATTACGATAATCCCAAGCGCAGAAAATATGGGGATATCATATGCCATGCTTCCACGTACTATATAACATATTCACGGTTAACGGTCATAGTTTTCTGTTTTGGTGGGATATCTCGGCGTAGTGCATTATGAGTTGTTAATTATTATATTATTATATCACAGGCGATCGTTATTCGAACGCACTACTGTATGCCAAGCATTATATACGATAGACATGATAAATGATTTTACAGCACGACAATGCTACCCCATGTTGCGAAAGTGGTAGACATATTTGGAAACGTTAATGGGAATCCTACCCCACCCGCCGTATTTCCAGACGTTGCTATACGACTATCACTTGTTTCGATCAATATATTATTTCGGTATTATATTATAAAAAATTCGATCGATTATTATTTCAAAAGATGACCAGTTTTTTCAACGCGGGATTCGTACAATGCTGCCCGAAAGATGGGAGAAAGTAGTATATGGACAATACTTTGAATCATAAACGTGAACCAGTTTTTTTTTAAAGCCTCGTATTTCGGAAAAAAACGTTTTATAGCAAAGTTATTATATTATTATATTATTATTATTATTCATACTACTGTATGCCAATGCTATATAATACCATATGCGAACAATGCTTTTGTTGGTACTGTATAACATAATTTGCATAGTAACGCTAAATAACTTTTTTTTTGTTGTATACGTACAACATACGTTTGTTTAATTTCTTCATTGTTTGTGCACGTATAACTGTATTTGCACAATAATGTTTAATATTTTTTTGGAGGTTGTATAAGTACAAGATACGTTTATTTAATTTCTTCATTACTCGTGTACAGATAACATGCGTATATTTAATTTGTCGCTACTTGTGGGTCTATAACTGCGTTTGCACAGTTAATTATTTTATATCGTTAGATTTTTAGCATTGTGCATTATCATGTACATATTTATCCCAAGGTTAATATGCAGTATGCATAGTTCCATTATTAAATAAATAAAAGTAATAACCATTTGTCTTGGCAGATTAGTGCAATAATTTTAGAAGTTAAAAATACATTTTCCTTTAATGTGGGCAATATAAAACAGTGTTAGATACTTATTTAAACAACCAAAACATTTTTAATTATTTATGCTATAGAAAATGTTTAAAACATTTTCTATGTATTATGTAATTTAAGTATTGGAATTACAATAAAACTCTAAATTAGTATTATATTAAATTAACAAAATATATTTTTTACTTTGTTAATTATAATATTTTATTTTAAAAGTTAAAATAATAATTTAATAAAGTAATAACCATTTGTCTTGGCAGATTAGTGCAATAATTTTAGAAATTAGAAATACATTTTCCTTTAATGTAGGCAATATAAAACAGTGTTAGATACTTATTTAAACAACCAAAACATTTTTAATTATTTATACTATAGAAAATGTTTAAACATTTTCTATATATAATATGTTTTAAGTATTGGAATTGCAATAAAACTCTAAATTATATTATATTAAATTAACAAAATATATTTTTTACTTTGTTAATTATAATATTTTATTTTAAAAGTTAAAATAATAATTTAATAAAGTAATAACCATTTGTCTTGGCAGATTAGTGCAATCATTTTAGAAATTAAAAATACATTTTCCTTTAATGTAGGCAATATAAAACAGTGTTAGATACTTATTTAAACAACCAAAACATTTTTAATTATTTATACTATAGAAAATGTTTAAACATTTTCTATATATAATATAATTTAAGTATTGGATTTAAGCATTAATGCAACTATGCATACTGCATTATTCCTTCTGCCATTACATGGACACGTGTTGTGCTTAATCAAGTTTTTTATTTATACATTCTTTTAATCTCCTATATGTTTCTCATTACTACTGATACTATAGACGTGCACACGCTATTCCTTTTTTTCCTTGACTTCCTTCCACTTTTAACCATTGTCAATATACCGTCCATTCTAGCTGCAATGCTCACGGTGCTATCGATACATTTTCCAACACATTATTCAAGACCCAGTCGAGTATCGTGCGGCGCAAGACTGTTGCACCGACAGAAGACAATGTAACAAATTGTTACTAACACTGTCTCTATGCGCTGTTTGAAAACGTTAAGTTATTACTCCCACTCGATCGATCGCTTCATCTTTGTCTGCCCGTCTGTTTCGTTTTGCTTCCCTCTCGCCCTTTCTGGAGTTCACAGTCTCTCGCGTTCACTCTCTCAACTTATGTAAGAGAACAGTGCCTGCAGCAAGCACAAGTGTCCCTGAAACGATGCAGACCCGACTGCCAGCGAACAGTACCCAGTTCTTTTGGTTTTCTCTGCTAAAATTCACCGATTACTCGAGTTATTTCGAATGGACGCTTACGTTAAGTGATTAGCCGATTAAATTTCCATCATATTTTGTTACGAAAATAATAACCAAGGCATTTCTATGGCGTATGATTGATAGAGTCTTTGACCTGCTTAGCGGAAAGTAAAGTTCTTTCGGGTTTCTCTGCTAAAATTCACCGATTACTCAGGTTATTTCGAATGGACGTTTACGTTAAGTGATTAGCCGATGAATTTCCGTCATATTTTGTTACGAAAATAATAGCGAAGGCGTTTCTGTGGCATATAATTGATAGAGTCTTTGAACTGTTTAGCGGAAAGTAAAGTTCTTTCGGTTTTCTCTGCTAAAATTCACCGATTACTCGAGTTATTTCGAATGGACGCTTACGTTAAGTGATTAGCCGATGAATTTCTACCATATTTTGTTAGGAAAATAATAACCAAGGCATTTCTATGGCATATGATTGATAGAGTCTTTGAACTGCTTTGTGGAAAGTAAAGTTCTTTCGGTTTTTTCTGCTAAAATTCACCGATTACTCCAGTTATTTCGAATGGACGTTTACGTTAAATAATTAGCCGATTAAATTTCCGTCATATTTTTTTACGAAAATAATAGCGAAGGCGTTTCTATGGCATATGATTGATAGAGTCTTTGAACTGCTTAGTGGAAAGTAAAGTTCTTTCGGTTTTTTCTGCTAAAATTCACCGATTACTCCAGTTATTTCGAATGGACGCTTACGTTAAGTGATTAGCCGATTAAATTTCCATCATATTTTGTTACGAAAATAATAACCAAGGCATTTCTATGGCGTATGATTGATAGAGTCTTTGACCTGCTTAGCGGAAAGTAAAGTTCTTTCGGGTTTCTCTGCTAAAATTCACCGATTACTCAGGTTATTTCGAATGGACGTTTACGTTAAGTGATTAGCCGATGAATTTCCGTCATATTTTGTTACGAAAATAATAGCGAAGGCGTTTCTGTGGCATATAATTGATAGAGTCTTTGAACTGTTTAGCGGAAAGTAAAGTTCTTTCGGTTTTCTCTGCTAAAATTCACCGATTACTCGAGTTATTTCGAATGGACGCTTACGTTAAGTGATTAGCCGATGAATTTCTACCATATTTTGTTAGGAAAATAATAACCAAGGCATTTCTATGGCATATGATTGATAGAGTCTTTGAACTGCTTAGCGGAAAGTAAAGTTTTTCTGGTTTTCTCTGCTAAAATTCACCGATTACTCGAGTTATTCCGAATGGACGTTTACGTTAAGTGATTAGCCGATTGAATTTCCGTCATATTTTGTTACGAAAATAATAGCGAAGGCGTTTCTGTGGCATATAATTGATAGAGTCTTTGAACTGCTTAGCGGAAAGTAAAGTTCTTTCGGTTTTCTCTGCTAAAATTCACCGATTACTCGGGTTATTTCGAATGGACGCTTACGTTAAGTGATTAGTCGATGAATTTCCGTCATATTTTTTTACGAAAATAATAGCGAAGGCGTTTCTGTGGCATATAATTGATAGAGTCTTTGAACTGCTTAGCGGAAAGTAAAGTTCTTTCGGTTTTCTCTGATAAAATTCACCGATTACTCGAGTTATTTCGAATGGACGTTTACGTTAAGTGATTAGCCGATGAATTTCCGTCATATTTTTTTACGAAAATAATAGCGAAGGCGTTTCTGTGGCATATAATTGATAGAGTCTTTGAACTGTTTAGCGGAAAGTAAAGTTCTTTCGGTTTTCTCTGATAAAATTCACCGATTACTCGAATTATTTCGAATGGACGTTTACGTTAAGTGATTAGCCGATTGAATTTCCGTCATATTTTGTTACGAAAATAATAGCGAAGGCGTTTCTGTGGCATATAATTGATAGAGTCTTTGAACTGCTTTGTGGAAAGTAAAGTTCTTTCGGTTTTCTCTGCTAAAATTCACCGATTACTCGAGTTATTTCGAATGGACGTTTACATTAAGTGATTAGCCGATGAATTTCCGTCATATTTTTTTACGAAAATAATAGCGAAGGCGTTTCTGTGGCATATAATTGATAGAGTCTTTAAACTGCTTAGCGGAAAGTAAAGTTCTTTCGGTTTTCTCTGATAAAATTCACCGATTACTCGAGTTATTTCGAATGGACGTTTACGTTAAGTGATTAGCCGAATGAATTTCCGTCATATTTTGTTACGAAAATAATAGCCAAGGCATTTCTATGGCATATGATTGATAGAGTCTTTGAACTGCTTAGCGGAAAGTAAAGTTTTTCTGGTTTTCTCTGCTAAAATTCACCGATTACTCGAGTTATTCCGAATGGACGTTTACGTTATGTGATTAGCCGATGAATTTCCGTCATATTTTGTTACGAAAATAATAGCGAAGGCGTTTCTGTGGCATATAATTGATAGAGTCTTTAAACTGCTTTGTGGAAAGTAAAGTTCTTTCGGTTTTCTCTGCTAAAATTCACCGATTACTCGAGTTATTTCGAATGGACGTTTACGTTAAGTGCTTAGCCGATGAATTTCCGCCATATTTTGTTACAAAAATAATAACCAAGGCATTTCTATGGCATATGATTGATAGAGTCTTTGAACTGCTTAGCGGAAAGTAAAGTTCTTTCGGTTTTCTCTGCTAAAATTCACCGATTACTCCAGTTATTTCGAATGGACGTTTACGTTAAGTGATTAGCCGATTGAATTTCCGTCATATTTTTTTACGAAAATAATAGCGAAGGCGTTTCTGTGGCATATAATTGATAGAGTCTTTGAACTGCTTAGCGGAAAGTAAAGTTCTTCTGGTTTTCTCTGATAAAATTCACCGATTACTCGAGTTATTTCGAATGGACGTTTACGTTAAGTGATTAGCCGATTGAATTTCCGTCATATTTTGTTACGAAAATAATAACCAAGGCATTTCTATGGCATATGATTGATAGAGTCTTTGAACTGCTTAGCGGAAAGTAAAGTTCTTTTGCTTTTCTCTGCTAAAATTCACCGATTATTCGAGTTATTTCGAATGGACGCTTACGTTAAGTGATTAGCCGATTAAATTTCCGTCATATTTTGTTACGAAAATAATAACCAAGGCATTTCTATGGCATATGATTGATAGAGTCTTTGAACTGCTTAGCGGAAAGTAAAGTTCTTTCGGTTTTCTCTGCTAAAATTCACCGATTACTCGAGTTATTTCGAATGGACGTTTACGTTAAGTGATTAGCCGATTGAATTTCCGTCATATTTTGTTACGAAAATAATAGCGAAGGCGTTTCTGTGGCATATGTTCGATAGAGTCTTTGCTTAGCGGAAAGTAAAGATGATTTTATGGTAACTAGTTCAGGGAAAATATTACCGATAATTATTGTCAGAGTAAATGCTTACTATTAAAAAATTTAGTTTGGATAACAATTGTTCATTATTCATCACAAATTCTTTAATCTACTCGAATACAAAATGCATTTATAAGAAGTACCATACTCGAATACAAAATGCATTGATAAGAAGTATCATACTCCAATACAAAATGCATTGATAAGTACCATACTCGAATACAAAATGCATTGATAAGAAGTATCATACTCGAATACAAAATGCATTGATAAGAAGTATCATACTCGAATACTAAATGCATTGATAAGAAGTATCAATGTATTTTGTATTCGAGTAGATAAAACAATAGCGATGAATAATGAACAATTGTTATCCAAACTAAATTTTTTTAAATTTAAATTAATTTTTTTAAATTTAAATTTAAATTTGCGATAAGCTACCAATACGCGAACTTCTAACAATGAATTAATTTCTGTTACAAAAAAAGTTTATTTGTTTGAAAATGGATTCATTAGCAAGCAAGTATAGCTTTGTTTGGTTAACAACGCATTGGTTATATATCGCAACAAAATATGAAGAAATTCATCATTTTTATCTTTTACTTATATCTGAATATAAGCTCCTATACTCTCATCCACGATTCTCAATAGAAACCAATTGCATCGTAAAAATCTGCATTAATTCGTTACTCTATATTCATTCTTCTTATTTTCTATCCGTTACCGCAAAAAATTTTTAGCAAAAATACGCACGGTTTCCTAAATAACAAACCGCGTCAAACGAATCTGCATTGACTGCTGACTTACAATCCCGCATTCTAGTCCTTAGTTTGGATAACAGTTGTTTATCGTTTACAAGAAATTGTTTATCTACTCGAATACAGAATGCATTGATATTTCTTATTTTCGACAAGCTAGCAATACGAGGACTTCTAACAACGAATTAATTCCTATTACAAAAAAGTTTGTTTGTTTGAAAATCGATTCATTAGCAACCAAGCTTTGTTTGGTTAACAATGCATTATATAACGATGCATATATCGCAATAAAGTATAAAGAAATTCATAATTGTTATCTTTTATTTTTATTTGAATATAAGCTCCTATACGCTCTTCCACAATTCTAAATATAAACCTACTGCATCGTAGAAATCTGCATTAATTCGTTACTCCATATTCATTCTTCTTATTTTCTATCCGTTACCGCAAAAAATTTTTAACGAAAATACGCACGGTTTCTCGAATAATGAATCGCTTGATACGAATCTGCATTGACTGCTGACTTACAATCCCGCATTCTAGTCCTTAGTTTGGATAACAGTTATTTATCGTTTACAAGAAATTGTTTATCTACTCGAATACAGAATGCATTGATATTTCTTATTTTCGACAAGCTAGCAATACGAGGACTTCTAACAACGAATTAATTCCTATTGCAAAAAAGTTTATTTGTTTGAAAATCGATTCATTAGCAACCAAGCTTTGTTTGGTTAACAATGCATTATATAACAATGCATATATCGCAATAAAGTATAAAGAAATTCATAATTGTTATCTTTTATTTTTATCTGAATATAAGCTCCTATACGCTCTTCCACGATTCTAAATATAAACCTACTGCATCGTAGAAATCTGCATTAATTCGTTACTCCATATTCATTCTTCTTATTTTCTATCCGTTACCGTAAAAAATTTTTAACAAAAATACGCACGGTTTCTCGAATAATGAATCGCGTGATACGAATCTGCATTGATTGCTGACTTACAATCCCGCATTCTAGTCCTGCAATCCTGCTCCTGCCGTGTTCTTTCACTGAGCAGGCGCGATGAAGTGCGAAGGAACTCTGATTCATATGGGCAAACCCCAACTTTACGACTTTTTGATACGTGCATACATCAGCCGACTGTGTATGTCATTCGACACAATGTCCGAGAAAATCACGGACATTAATCCGTAACGACAGACCTACGTTACCGAGACGCATAAAGTGGACATTCGGAAATATCGATGTAAACGCTCCGAATGCGCATATGCGCTTAACCCTTTGCACTCCGAATTTTATTTCAATTTCGTTACCAGCAGCTCCCAACGCTTTTAAGTGTTTTATTTGAAATTTACTTTAACTAAAAATATAAAGCAATTTAAATAAATAAAGGAAGAAACAAATTCACTTAAATACCAATTTTATTTACAGTATTGTCGTATATTGAAATTTTCAAGGGTATGATATCTTTTGAAAGAACTTGCAAGATGTAACCCTGATTTTCTTTCACACGTTTCACAAAAATAGGTGGTTTCTCTTTTTCCTCCAGATGTTTTTCTATTTGAGTAAACTGCACAGTCTTTGTGTTTTCCTTCGGGATGTAGGAAGATTAAATGAGGCTTTCCATCTAAGCGATCGTGTTTATCATGTGTTCCAGGCCTCCCCAATTTCATATTTGGATGACGACAATCACGAATTAGCATTGACAAAATCTTTTCGCGAAATTTTTTGTGGGCTATAAGTTCTGTTCCTTGGTTTTTTGTTTTTTCTTTGTATAAAATATACGCATTTATCATGGAGATTTCTAATCCCCAAAAGAAATATTCCCTCCACCACTTGAGTGCTCGACGTAAAAAACAGTAAGATGTCGCGTATTGGTTCGCCATATCGACACCATCTATATTTTTATTATAATCTGTGATCACATCTGTGATACGCGGTATTAACTTTTATTGAACAACGGAGAAGTGTAACATAACTAAGGTATTCTAACGTTACTCTGTTGCTGTCTCGGGCCGAACTGTTCGTTGTTTGGTCCTCGGCGGGCCGTTGCTACGCGCCCTTCTTCCCCAAGAGTTCGGTAACTAATTATTCAGAAAAACACGCATCCTCTCATTCTTACCGACATTCTCTATCACTCACTCTAAATGCGTCGCAGATCACACGTGCAACAATCATCCATACGTCACGCATTCCTCAAACAAAACCATGCTACCTTTATACCGGACATTCTCACTCGCACAGGGTACTCCCGGTCGCAGCCACTCGCACACACACACACACACACAGCACACTTCCTACTCATATATATATCTTACACATCCAGTTCTTTTATTTCTCTTCGATTACCTGAATGTCTAACCCTTCTAGTGACATTGCGAGAGCGTCGATAACGTGTGCACGATATCTATTTATTTAGACATGAAAAAATGTCGAGTGGAGCTCGACAAAGGAGCTCCTGCCATAAAAACTGATGTCGAGTCACACTCGACATAGGAGTGCAAAGGGTTAATAATAACCTTAAATCAACGTCGAGGTCGCTAACAATGCAATGAGTATAGAGTCTATAATAATATTATGCGATTATGCCCAAAGTAATTTGTTCTGGTATTGATTGCAGAAACATAAGTTATCCGCAGTTGCGGATGTGTGGCGTATATGTTGTTCGAGATGTAGTATTAGACATTTGATATGCTGTAATTGGGCTCAATGAGAGTAGGCGGCAGGAATTTAAACGTGTGGATGTTGACATACTTATATAAAGCAGCAATAGTTAAAAATAATTAATTTTTTTGAGACAGTAGCGAATATGGTACCGAAACGATGGCTAAACCATTGAATTATTATGTCCGATTAATATATTTTCGTTTATCAGTACCGGTACGCCAGCAACAAAGCAAATAATTTATTTCTCAACCCTCACAGTTTTCATCGATTAATGTCTATTGGATTATCAATACCGGTTCGCTAGTAACAAAATTTTGTCTACAATCAATTAAATGAAAACAAGTACATATCATAGTATATCTAAAATGTAAATAGTCTAAAAATGAAAAAAAGTCGCAATGCGGCCTATTTGCATTCTTGTAAAAGCAATTGATATTATAACGGTGCTTCAATACTTTGGCTTCCAACAACTCTGCGTTACCTTCATTTTGCAAGATTTAATTATACTCTGCAGTATTTCATCGCATCGCGGTTCTAACATAGCAAAATATGTGGTGACCGGCGCAAAAATTTAACTAGAAATGCAAAAAATTCGCAATGTAGCCTATTTGCAATCTTGCAAAAGTAATTGAAATCGGAACGGTGCTGCAATATTTTGGCTTCTAACAACTCTACGTCACCTTTGCTTTGCACGATTTAATCATACTCTGCAGTATTTGATCGCATCGCGGTTCTAACGCAGCAAAATACACTTGAGCAACATATGCAAAAGATTATACTAAAAATGCAAAATATTCGCAATAAAGCCTATTTGCATTCTTGTAAAAGCAATTGATATTATAATGGTGCTTCAATACTTTGGCTTCCAACAACTCTGCGTTACCTTCATTTTACAAGATTTAATTATACTCTGCAGTATTTCATCGCATCGCGGTTCTAACGTAGCAAAATACGCCTGGCAGTCAACGTGTTAATTTGCCGTAACATATGCAGTTATTTTGCGTATCAGCATATAATAATGCGTTATGTGCGTATTTGTTGTACACCGACAATTTAGTCAGATGTGGGCAACATTTCTTGTTCGCGAATATCGATCACCGATAGTCATTGGTGACCGGTGCAAAAGATTTTACTAAAAATGCAAAAAATTCGCAATGAGGCCTATTTGCATTCTTGTAAAAGCAATTGATATTGTAACGGTGCTTCGATGCTTTGACTCCCAACAACTCTGCGTTACCTTAATTTTGCAAGATTTAATTTTACTCTGCAGTATTTCATCGCATCGCGGTTCTAACGCAGCAAAATACAGTTGAGCAACATATGCAAAAGATTATACTAAAAATGCAAAATATTCTTAATGAAGCTTGTTTGCAATCTTGTAAAAGCAATTGATATCGGAACGGTGCTTCAATACTTTGGCTTCCAACAACTCTGCGTTACCTTAATTTTGCAAGATTTAATTATACTCTGCAGTATTTCATCGCATTGCGGTTCTAACGTAGCAAAATACGTCTGGCAGTAAACGTGTTAATTTGCCGTAACATATGCAGTTATTTTGCGTATCAGCATATATTAATGCGTTATGTGTGTATTTGTTGTACACCGACCATTTAGTCAGATGTGGGCAACATTTCTTGTTCGCGAATATCGATCACCGATAGTCATTGGTGACCGGTGCAAAAGATTTTACTAAAAATGCAAAAAATTCGCAATGAGGCCTATTTGCATTCTTGTAAAAGCATTTGATATTATAACGGTGCTTCAATACTTTGGCTTCCAACAACTCTGCGTTACCTTAATTTTGCAATATTTAATTATACTCCGTAGTATTTTATCGCATCGCGGTTCTAACGCAGCAAAATACAGTTGAGCAACATATGCAAAAGATTATACTAAAAATGCAAAATATTCGCAATGAAGCTTATTTGCAATCTTGTAAAAGCAATTGATATTATAACGGTGCTTCGATGCTTTGACTCCCAACAACTCTGCGTTACCTTAATTTTGCAAGATTTAATTTTACTCTGCAGTATTTCATCGCATCGCGGTTCTAACGCAGCAAAATACAGTTGAGCAACATATGCAAAAGATTATACTAAAAATGCAAAAAATTCGCAATGAAGCCTATTTGCATTCTTGTAAAAGCAATTGATATTATAACGGTGCTTCAATACTTTGGCTTCCAACAACTCTGCGTCACCTTCATTTTGCCAGATTTAATTATACTCTGCAGTATTTCATCGCATCGCTGTTCTAACGTAGCAAAATACGTCTGGCAGTAAACGTGTTAATTTGCCGTAACATATGCAGCTATTTTGCGTATCAGCATATATTGATGCGTTATGTGCGTATTTGTTTTTACACCGACAGTTTAATCAGATGTGGGCAACATTTCGTGTTCGCGAATATCGATCACCGATGTTCAAAACGGCGACACGTATTGACGACATCTTTGAGCGACGCGGACGTTAAATTCCCGCAATCACGCGAGTGAAGATCAATTAATATCCCCATTACCGATGTGATTCCGACTAAACTGCGATGGCGAGCGGTTGGCCAAGCGAGTTTGCCGCGTCTAACGCGCTTAGAGCAGAATTCCAACCGCGGTCGATCGATCGATCGTGTCCGATATACGTGCCGCCATTTGTTCTCGTTAATCGTGAACCCGTGACAGGCTATTTTTTTTATCTGCACGCACGTTTTATTATGAATGCCGAGGTCGGCAGGGTAAACGAATCTATCAATGTACGGATGGGACTGTATATGAAAGTATGAATGAATGTATGAATCGACGTATGTGAGCGAAAGTGTGTGTAGGAAAATGCAAAAGTATACATGTGACGCGTATAGAAATAGACATTAATGGGAGTATGTATGTAGGAATATACGAAGGTATTAATATACGCGATAACACGTCGTATGCTGACAGCTGTTATTAATTATCTTGCAAATATAACTGGGGTATGCGGTCAATAATGTGCTTGAATTATATTATTTAATAACGTAACGTTTTGGGAGCTGATATATGCCCGTAACAAAGGAGAAAACTTTGTGTACTGATTTTTCATATATTATATTTTTGATAAAGCAGCTAGTTTTATTTGGTATTCCACATAATTCTTAAAATGCGAATTTATCGTCTCCCAGAGTTTGTAACAAAATTTGCTCTTCCGCATAAATACCAAAATGCCAACCTATAGTCTCCTAGCCTTTGCAACAAAACGTCCTCTTCCCCATAATTCTCAAAATGCCAACCTGCAGTCCCCTAACGTTTACAACGAAATTTCCACTTCCTCATAATTCCCAAAATCTCAACCCAAAGTCTCCAAGCGTTCGCAACTAAATTTGCTCTTCCCTGTAATTCTGAAAATGCAAACCTATCATCTCTGAGCGTTTACAACAAAATTTCCTCTTGCACATAATTCTAAAAATGCTAACCTATAGTCTCCTAGCCTTTGCAACAAAACGTCTTCTTCCCCATAATTCTCAAAATGCCAACCTGCAGTCTCCCAACGTTCACAACGAAATTTACTCTTCTCCTTAATTCTCAAAATGCCAACCTAAAGTCTCCTAACGTTCGCAACAAAATTTGCTCTTCCCCGTAATTCTGAAAATGCAAACCTATCATCTCTGAACGTTTACAACAAAATTTCCTCTTGCACATCATTCTAAAAATGCCAACCTATAGTCTCCTAGCCTTTGCAACAAAACGTCCTCTTCTCCATAATTCTCAAAATGCCAACCTAAAATCTCCCAACGTTCACAACGAAATTTACTCTTCCCCTTAATTCTCAAAATGCCAACCTAAAGTCTCCTAACGTTCGCAACAAAATTTGCTCTTCCCCGTAATTCTGAAAATGCAAACCTATCATCTCTGAACGTTTACAACAAAATTTCCTCTTGCACATAATTCTAAAAATGCTAACCTATAGTCTCCTAGCCTTTGCAACAAAACGTCTTCTTCCCCATAATTCTCAAAATGCCAACCTGCAGTCTCCCAACGTTCACAACGAAATTTACTCTTCTCCTTAATTCTCAAAATGCCAACCTAAAGTCTCCTAACGTTCGCAACAAAATTTGCTCTTCCCCATAATTCTCAAAATGCAAACCTATCATCTCTGAGCATTTACAACAAAATTTCCTCTTGCACATCATTCTAAAAATGCCAACCTATAGTCTCCTAGCCTTTGCAACAAAACGTCTTCTTCCCCATAATTCTCAAAATGCCAACCTTCCCCATAATTCTCAAAATGCCAACCTAAAGTCTCCTAACGTTCGCAACAAAATTTGCTCTTTCCCATAATTCTGAAAATGCAAACCTATCATCTCTGAACGTTTACAACAAAATTTCCTCTTGCACATAATTCTAAAAATGCCAACCTATAGTCTCTTAGCCTTTGCAACAAAACGTCCTCTTCTCCATAATTCTCAAAATGCCAACCTAAAATCTCCCAACGTTCACAACGAAATTTCCTCTTCCCCATAATTCTCAAAATGCCAACCTAAAGTCTCCAAACGTTCGCAACAAAATTTGCTCTTCCCCATAATTCTGAAAATGCAAACCTATCATCTCTGAACGTTTACAACAAAATTTCCTCTTGCACATAATTCTAAAAATGCCAACCTATAGTCTCCTAGCCTTTGCAACAAAACGTCCTCTTCTCCATAATTCTCAAAATGCCAACCTAAAATCTCCCAACGTTTGCAGCGAAATTTCCTCTTCCCCGTAATTCTCAAAATGCCAACCTAAAGTCTCCAAACGTTCGCAACAAAATTTGCTCTTCCCCATAATTCTGAAAATGCAAACCTATCATCTCTGAACGTTTACAACAAAATTTCCTCTTGCACATCATTCTAAAAATGCCAACCTATAGTCTCCAAATGCCTTTGCAACAAAACGTCCTCTTCTCCATAATTCTCAAAATGCCAACCTAAAATCTCCCAACGTTTGCAGTGAAATTTCCTCTTCCCCATAATTCTCAAAATGCAAACCTATCATCTCTGAGCGTTTACAACAAAATTTCCTCTTGCACATAATTCTAAAAATGCCAACCTGCAGTCTCCCAACGTTCACAACGAAATTTGCTCTTCCCCATAATTCTCAAAATGCCAACCTGCAGTCTCCCAACGTTCACAACGAAATTTACTCTTCCCCTTAATTCTCAAAATGCCAACCTAAAGTCTCCAAACGTTCGCAACAAAATTTGCTCTTCCCCATAATTCTGAAAATGCAAACCTATCATCTCTGAACGTTTACAACAAAATTTCCTCTTGCGCATAATTCTAAAAATGTCAAGCTATACTCTTGGAGCGTTTGCAACATCGTCCCATCCACGCTTACTGTAACGGAAACATCTATGACCCGTTCACTTAGTCGGCACATTAACATGCTCCTGCCCGAATATACGCGGTGCGACAGAAATTTTCGCCAAAACAAACTGCGTATTTGCATGCAGCCTCGTACGAACGATCGGACAGTGTGCAATCTACGTTTCTGATTAATTTTTTTGTCGGCCACTCTGTTTCGGCTTATGTCACGATTTCCGGGCAGCCCGTATATAAAAGCAACGTCGTTGAAAGGCAACGAACACTGCTAGGCGTACGTGCCCACGGAGTTCGCGATTAACGACTGAAAGAGGTCGGCAATAAGAGGACCGTTTACTTAATTAATACCGCCGACAACCGCTGATGCCTGGCTCGTTGACCCCAACGGCAATTCTTCGAATTGCCCTTCGGCGGAATTCATTTGTGCGTCGTCGGAATTTTTCATGAAGGCGTTCGCGGGACCGGATCGTTGGCGAAAGAAAAGCTGACAGTGTTTGCGAGAAATTAAAAGAATTTTAAAGAGACTGATAAATAGATACTTTTTGATAGATACTTGATAGATTTGATATTTTTAAATAGAAACTGTGAAGTGTGGCTACATCTTAGCAATTGTTTTCAAGCGTGTCATAAAAGAAAAGAGTAAGTTGGGTGGGATGTGATATTTTTATTTTTACGAAAGAAATTTTTGTTTGGCGCAAAGAAAAGCTGACAGTGTTTGCGAGAAATTAAAAGGATTTTAGATAGACTGGCCTACGCTAATTCGAGATTAATGAGTTCGGGGCTTATGGTTCGAAATGTGTACGGAAAAATGTTACGCATATGAATTTACGAAATTAAAAGAATTTTAGATAGACTGGCCTACGCTAATTCGAGATTAATGAGTTCAGGACTTACGGTTCGAAATTTGTGGGGAAAAATGTTACGTATATGAATTTACGAAATTAAAAGAATTTTAGATAGACTGACCTACGATAGTTCGAGATTAATGAGTTCAGGACTTATGGTTCGAAATGTGTGGGGAAAAATGTTACGCATATGAATTTACGAAATTAAAAGAATTTTAGATAGATTGGCTTACGCTAGTTCGAAATTGAGTTTTGGGCTTATGGTTCGAAATGTGTGGGGAAAAATGTTACGCATATGAATTTACGAAATTAAGAGAATTTTTGATAGATTAGCTTACGCTAGTTCGAAATTAATGAGTTTGGGGCTTATGGTTCGAAATGTGTGGGGAAAAATGTTATTCATATGAATTTACGAAATTAAAAGAATTTTAGATAGACTGGCCTACGATAGTTCGAGATTAATGAGTTCAGGACTTATGGTTCCAAATGTGTGAGGAAAAATGTTACGCATATGAATTTACGAAATTAAAAGAATTTTAGATAGACTGACCTACGATAGTTCGAGATTAATGAGTTCAGGACTTACGGTTCGAAATTTGTGGGGAAAAATTTTACGTATATGAATTTACGAAATTAAAAGAATTTTAGATAGACTGGCCTACGCTTTCGAAACCCAAAATAATGAGTTCGGGGCTTATGGTTCGAAATGTGTGAGGAAAAATGTTACGCATCTAAATTTACGAAATTAAGAGCATTTTTGATAGATCGGCTTACGCTAGTTCGAAATTAATGAGTTTGGGGCTTATGGTTCGAAATGTGTAGGGAAAAATGTTACGCATATGAATTTACGAAATTAAAAGAATTTTAGATAGACTGGCCTACGATAGTTCGAGATTAATAAGTTCAGGACTTATGGTTCGAAATGTGTGGGGAAAAATGTTACGCATATGAATTTACGAAATTAAAAGAATTTTAGATAGACTGGCCTACTCCAGTTCGAGATTAATGAGTTCAGGACTTACGGTTCGAAATTTGTGGGGAAAAATTTTACGTATATGAATTTACGAAATTAAAAGAATTTTAGATAGACTGACCTACGATAGTTCGAGATTAATGAGTTCGGGGCTTATGATTCGAAATGTGTGAGGAAAAATGTTACGCATATGAATTTACGAAATTAAGAGAATTTTTGATAGACTGGCCTACGCTAGTTTGAGATTAATGAGTTCAGGACTTATGGTTCGAAATGTGTGGGGAAAAATGTTACGCATATGAATTTACGAAATTAAAAGAATTTTAGATAGACTGGCCTACGCTAGTTCGAAATTAATGAGTTCAGGACTTACGGTTCGAAATTTGTGGGGAAAAATTTTACGTATACGAATTTACGAAATTAAAAGAATTTTAGATAGACTGACCTACGATAGTTCGAGATTAATGAGTTCAGGACTTATGGTTCGAAATGTGTGGGGAAAAATCTTACGCATATGAATTTACGAAATTAAAAGAATTTTAGATAGACCGGCCTACGCTAGTTCGAGATTAATGAGTTCGGGGCTTATGGTTCGAAATGTGTAGGGAAAAATGTTACGCATATGAATTTACGAAATGAAAAGAATTTTAGATAGACTGGCCTACGCTATTCAAAGTTAATGAGTTTTTGGTTATGTGCGATAAAAATGTTACGCATATGATTTTACGAAATTAAGAGAATTTTTGATAGACTGGCCTACGGTAGTTGGAGATTAATGAGTTCAGGGCATATGGTTTGAAATGTATGGGAATAAATTTTATGTATATGGATACCGTGAAATGTGGCTGCATCTTGGCAATTATTTTCAAGGGTGTCATAAAGAAAAATAGTGAGTTGAGTGGGATGCGACATTTTTATCTTTACGAATAACGAGGTGGAGGATTGTGTGTCAATGTGCAGCGTGTACTTTATATGGTGTTCAAAATGGTATTCAAACTTAGAAGTGTGTTGAGCAAAGAATTATTTTAATAAACGCGAACAACCGGCATAAAAGAAGGGCTACGAAAAGCTAAATTATGTTAAAAAGAAAATTGGCAGAGTTTTTGGAGAAATGAGAAGAATATTAGATAGACTAAGAACATTTGTGACGGGCTGAAACCATATGTGATAAACTGACAGATTTAGGTCAATCTGAGAGGATAGCTAAAAAAGATTTGTTGTAAACTGGAAACATTGGTAAGGTACAAAACCTGCAATTATCTAAACAAATTTGTCGAAACCCAAAATCATTTGCGAATAACCGAAAACATATGTAGCAAAGTGAACACGCTAGCGATGAATTTAACACATTTCGGAGAAACGAAAAGAATTCGTGAGATGCATGCAACATGAAAGAAACTGAGAGTACCCGAGAGACAGAATTCGCAAGAGAAAACAGGGAGAGTAAATAAGCGCGAAACGCATCGATTTTCTTCCCGTTCGTTCTCTGTGTCGCAGCCTTTTCTGTCTTTTGCTCTCTTATTCTGTCTCTTTTGCTACTTTTCGATCTTCTCGCATCCTCCGCGACCTTTTTCACTCTCTCTCGCTCTTTTTACCTATTTGCTGACCCCTCAGCGACCTCTTCTGCAATGCGCCAGCTCAACGCTTTCCATTTTCACCCCTTCCTACCCTCCGGTGCGACTTTTCTGTCGTTTTTCACTGGCACAGTGACCCGTCATATGCCGGAATGAATTAACATCAAATTAGACACACAGTCGGTTTTGCGCTAGTTGAAAAACTAGTGTCCTAATTGTTGCTAAAACACGTATGCGGCCAAGTTATAATCAAATTTTCTTGCTTTCCAACATAGAACAGATCCACAATTATCAGCATTACAGTATCGTATACGTCTATTCCCCAACTCAACGTCTTTGTATTCAACACAAAATCACGTTAAACATCTATTGGGTTGGAGGGAAAGTTCTGTCGTATTTTTAATAGGCAGGTAATTTTTCTTGTGAATAAAAAAAACATCTGGCTAGTGAGTCATTCGGATTTTTTTTTGTTTTTTATAGCTGCTGTATAATATAAAATGAGTCCTTTTTTACCTTCATAATTTACTTGTGATATTTAAAGTGAAAAACATGTCAGTAGATAAAGTGCATTTACGACACTGCATTTTGTATGAATTCCCAAAAGGAAGCAACGCATCGGTTGCATGTAACAATTTATGTGCGGTATTTGGAAAAGATATTGTAAATGTTCGTACTTGTCAAAGATGGTTTAGCAAATTTCGTTCCGGGGATCTGAGCCTCTAAGAAAGTGATCGATCTGGACGACCATCCAAGATCGATAATGATGTTTTACGATCCATGTTGGAAAATAATCCACATTTAACAAGTCGAGAAATTGCAGAAGAGTTTGGCATTCATCATACAACACATTAAATGTATTATGATTAATATTAAACACATATTTTTATCAATTAATTCAAATATTTTCTTCAAAATACGACAGAACTTTCCCTCTAACCTAATATAATACATTTTACTTGCACGTGATGTGCACTTTCTTCGTCAAGTGCACAATTATATCGTCGAGTAAAATTGAGGATCATTGCGAATCTAATTTTTAATTCTTAATCGATTCGAATACGGCAGCGTCCATTAGTGAAAGCAATTTTCTAGATTTGTGTACACATGAACATTATTTTCGCATTCCAACATACAACAGACCCACAATTTTCAACAATTACATCAAAATACGCATCGCATACGTCTATTCCCAAAGTTTATAATTTTTTGTATTCCGCATAAAATTGTATACAACATAACAAGCATTTGTAATAGATTTCGCTTGCCTACGACATATCGCTTCTTCGTCAAGTGCACAATTATATCGTCAAGTAAAATTGAGGATCATTGCGAATCTAATTTTTAATTCTTAATCGATTCGAATACAACAGCATCAATTGGCTAAAGCAATTTTCTAGGTTTGTGTACGCAGAAACATTATTTTCGCGTTCCAACATACAACAAACCCACAATTTTTAGCAACTACATTAAAGTATGCATCGCATATGTTTATTTCCAAAGTTCATAATTTTATATATTCCGCATAACATTGTATACAACATAACAAGCATCTGTAATAGATTTCTCTTGCCTACGACGTATCGCTTCTTCGTCAAGTGCAGAATTATACCGTCGAGTACGGTCGAGCATCATCGAGTAACTAATTCTTTTTCTCGGACGGGATTGATTGTTTAGCAAGGCTACGCTGGTTTCCATCCAATGCGACGTTGCACTTCTGTTTACGAGTAGAGCAGAATTACCGTCGCGTCATTCCCGCCTATTTAGGCCATTGATTCAAGAGCGTGTCACAGGATGGAGGCTTCTGCGTGCAATGTGCATCCAGCTGCTTCGCGTTCAGAGGAAATTGCACTGTCGGCAGATTTTTCTTTCCTATTAATGGCGGCACGGGTGTCCCTGCGTCTTTGCGACGTTGCTTTGTCAAGTAATTGAAGAGGACCTACTCATCAATAATAGCGTGATATGATAGCTCAGATACCAATGTTTATTCCGGGAAATTATTAGGATTCTGCGGAACTAAGGGATTCAAATTTTGATTTCGAACATTGATTTTCTTGACATGACAAACGTCAATACCTCAAGTGTGAAATAATAACCGTATGTCATAATAATTTACATACCAATATTTGCATTCTCGAACATTATTTGTCTTTTTAGTAATTCAGGGGTTAATATTTGTTTTGCAGGGTATTACATGTTTTAATACATGAAAAATGAATGCTTCCACTCTTGACCGTTCATTTTCTTGATATGTGGAATGTTAATGCCTCAAGTGTGAAATAATAACCGTATGTCATAATAATTTACATACCAATATTTGCATTCTTGAACATTATTTGTATTTTTAGTAATTAAGGGGTTAATATTTGTTTTGCAGGGTATTACATGTTTTAATACATGAAAAATGAATGCTTCCGCTCTTGACCGTTCATTTTCTTGATATGTGGAATGTTAATACCTCAAGTGTGAAATAATAACCGTATGTCATAATAATTTACATACCAATATTTGCATTCTTGAACATTATTTGTATTTTTAGTAATTAAGGAGTTAATATTTGCTTTGCAGGGTATTACATGTTTTAATACATGAAAAATGAATGCTTCCACTCTTGACCGTTAATTTTCTTGATATGTGGAATGTTAATACCTCAAGTGTGAAATAATAACCGTATGTCATAATAATTTACATACCAATATTTGCATTCTTGAACATTATTTGTATTTTTAGTAATTAAGGAGTTAATATTTGCTTTGCAGGGTATTACATGTTTTAATACATGAAAAATGAATGCTTCCACTCTTGACCGTTCATTTTCTTGATATGTGGAATGTTAATACCTCAAGTGTGAAATAATAACCGTATGTCATAATAATTTACATACCAATATTTGCATTCTCGAACATTATTTGTCTTTTTAGTAATTCAGGGGTTAATATTTGTTTTGCAGGGTATTACATGTTTTAATACATGAAAAATGAATGCTTCCGCTCTTGACCGTTCATTTTCTTGATATGTGGAATGTTAATACCTCAAGTGTGAAATAATAACCGTATGTCATAATAATTTACATACCAATATTTGCATTCGTGAACATTATTTGTATTTTTAGTAATTCAGGGGTTAATATTTGCTTTGCAGGGTATTACATGTTTTAATACATGAAAAATGAATGCTTCCACTCTTGACCGTTCATTTTCTTGATATGTGGAATGTTAATACCTCAAGTGTGAAATAATAACCGTATGTCATAATAATTTACATACCAATATTTGCATTCTTGAACATTATTTGTATTTTTAGTAATTAAGGAGTTAATATTTGCTTTGCAGGGTATTACACGTTTTAATACATGAAAAATGAATGCTTCCATTCTTGACCGTTCATTTTTTTGATATGTGGAACGTTAATACTTGACTTGCAAAATAATGTTTGCCATTACGCTTGCGTCAGAAATACCTGGTTTGCCAAGGGTTGGCTGCCCTAATATTCGAAGCATTAATACTTGCATTCTTGAATATCGATTCCCTTAATACTCGAACAGTAGCTCTTGAATTCCCGCAGACGGATCGCTTTGATATACGAGATATTGATGCTTGAATTCTTGAATATTGATCACCTTAAATCTTCATACCCTAGCTCATACCAATAATATTTCATGCCGAACGCCAACATTTGAATTTTTTAATACCCATCGCCATTATCTAAATATCAGATTTCATTCTTAAACACCGGTCATTAGATCCGAACGACAAATTGCTCGAAAGCACTTATGTCGACATACGGATATTAATGTATGGAAATCAGAACGGCAACTATTCCAAAATTTTCGAATATTGACTCCTTAATACTTCAGGTATTAATACTTCGCACAGAGTGTCAACATAACAATTTTTTAATACTCGTTGCCATTATCTATACACCAGCGTATCATTCTTAAATATCGGTCATCAGGTCCGAACGAGAATTTGCTCGAAAGCAATTTAATCGACATACGGACATTAATGTATGGAAATCAGAACGGCACCTATTCCAAAATTGTTGAATATTGACCCCTTAATACTTCAGATATTAATAATTCGCACAGAGTGTCAACATAACAATTTTTTAATACTCGTTGCCATTATCTATACACCAGCGTATCATTCTTAAATATCGGTCATCAGGTCCGAACTAGAATTTGCTCGAAAGCAATTTAATCGACATACGGATATTAATGTATGGAAACCAGAGCAGCACCTATTCCAAAATTGTTGAATATTGACCCCTTAATACTTCAGATATTAATACTTCGCACAGAGTGTCAGCATAACAATTTTTTAATACTCGTTGCCATTATCTATACACCAACGTATCATTCTTCAATGTCGGTCATCAGGTCCGAACGAGAATTTGCTCGAAAGCAATTTAATCGACATACGGATATTAATGTACGGAAACCAGAGCAGCACCTATTTCAAAATTTTCGAATATTGACTCCTTAATACTTCAGATATTAATACTTCGCACAGAACGCCAACATAACAATTTTTTAATACTCGTTGCCATTATCTATACACCAGCGTATCATTCTTAAATATCAGTCATCAGGTCCGAACGAGAATTTGTCGAAAGCACTTATATCGGCATACGGATATTAATGTATAGAAAAATCAGAACGGCACCTATTCCAAAATTCTTGAATATTGACTCCTCATACTTCAGGAAATAATACTTTATACAAATCGTCAATGTAACAATTTTTTAATACTCGTCGCCATTATCTACACACCAGCGTATCATTCTTAAATATCGGTCATCAGGTCCGAACGAGAATTTGCTCGAAAGCAATTTAATCGACATACGGATATTAATGTACGGAAACCAGAGCAGCACCTATTCCAAAATTGTTGAATTTTGACCCCTTAATAATTCAGGTATTAATACTTCGCACAGAACGCCAACATAACAATTTTTTAATACTCGTTGCCATTATCTATACACCAGCGTATCATTCTTAAATATCGGTCATCAGGTCCGAACGAGAATTTGCTCGAAAGCAATTTAATCGACATACGGACATTAATGTATGGAAATCAGAACGGCACCTGTTCCAAAAATTCTTGAATATTGACCCCTTAATACCTCAGGTATTAACACTTCACACAAAGCGCCAATGTAACAATAATTTAATACTCGTTGCCATTATCTACACACCAGCATATCATTCTTAAATATCGGTCATCAGGTCCGAACGAGAATTTGCTCGAAAGCAATTTAATCGACATACGGATATTAATCTACGGAAACCAGAGCAGCACCTATTCCAAAATTGTTGAATATTGACCCCTTAATAATTCAGGTATTAATACTTCGCACAGAACGCCAACATAACAATTTTTTAATGCTCGTTGCCATTATCTATACACCAGCATATCATTCTTAAATATCGGTCATCAGGTCCGAACGAGAATTTGCTCGAAAGCAATTTAATCGACATACGGATATTAATGTATGGAAATCAGAACGGCACCTGTTCCAAAAATTCTTGAATATTGACCCCTTAATACCTCAGGTATTAACACTTCACACAAAGCGCCAATGTAAGAATAATTTAATACTTTTTGCCATTATCTACACACCAGCATATCATTCTTAAATATCGGTCATCAGGTCCGAACGAGAATTTGCTCGAAAGCAATTTAATCGACATACGGATATTAATCTACGGAAACCAGAGCAGCACCTATTCCAAAATTGTTGAATATTGACCCCTTAATAATTCAGGTATTAATACTTCGCACAGAACGCCAACATAACAATTTTTTAATGCTCGTTGCCATTATCTATACACCAGCATATCATTCTTAAATATCGGTCATCAGGTCCGAACGAGAATTTGCTCGAAAGCAATTTAATCGACATACGGATATTAATGTATGGAAATCAGAACGGCACCTATTCCAAAATTTTCGAATATTGACTCCTTAATACGTCAGATATTAATACTTCGCACAGAACGCCAACATAACAATTTTTTAATACTCGTTGCCATTATCTATACACCAGCGTATCATTCTTAAATATCGGTCATCAGGTCCGAACGAGAATTTGCTCGAAAGCACTTATGTCGACATACGGATATTAATGTATGGAAATCAGAACGTCACCTATTCCAAAATTTTCGAATATTGACTCCTTAATAATTCAGGTATTAATACTTCGCACAGAACGCCAACATAACAATTTTTTAATACTCGTTGCCATTATCTATACACCAGCATATCATTCTTAAACATCGGTCATCAGGTCCGAACGAGAATTTGCTCGAAAGCAATTTAATCGACATACGGATATTAATGTATGGAAATCAGAACGGCACCTATTCCAAAATTTTCGAATATTGACTCCTTAATACTTCAGATATTAATAATTCGCACAGAGTGTCAACATAACAATTTTTTAATACTCGTTGCCATTATCTATACACCAGCATATCATTCTTAAATATCAGTCATCAGGTCCGAACGAGAATTTGCTCGAAAGCACTTATGTCGACATACGGATATTAATGTATGGAAATCAGAACGGCACCTATTCCAAAATTCTTGAATATTGACTCCTCATACTTCAGATATTGATACTTTATACAAATCGTCAATGTAACAATTTTTTAATACTCGCCGCCATTATCTACACACCAGCATATCATTCTTAAATATCAGTCATCAGGTCCGAACGAGAATTTGTCGAAAGCACTTATATCGGCATACGGATATTAATGTATGGAAATCAGAACGGCACCTATTCCAAAATTTTCGAATATTGACTCCTTAACCCTTTGCACTCCGAATTTTATTTCAATTTCGTTACCAGCAGCTCCCAACGCTTTTAAGTGTTTTATTTGAAATTTACTTTAACTAAAAATATAAAGCAATTTAAATAAATAAAGGAAGAAACAAATTCACTTAAATACCAATTTTATTTACAGTATTGTCGTATATTGAAATGTTCAAGGGTATGATATCTTTTGAAAGAACTTGCAAGATGTAACCCTGATTTTCTTTCACACGTTTCACAAAAATAGGTGGTTTCTCTTTTTCCTCCAGATGTTTTTCTATTTGAGTAAACTGCACAGTCTTTGTGTTTTCCTTCGGGATGTAGGAAGATTAAATGAGGCTTTCCATCTAAGCGATCGTGTTTATCATGTGTTCCAGGCCTCCCCAATTTCATATTTGGATGACGACAATCACGAATTAGCATTGACAAAATCTTTTCGCGAAATTTTTTGTGGGCTATAGGTTCTGTTCCTTGGTTTTTTGTTTTTTCTTTGTATAAAATATACGCATTTACCATGGAGATTTCTAATCCCCAAAAGAAATATTCCCTCCACCACTTGAGTGCTCGACGTAAAAAACAGTAAGATGTCGCGTATTGGTTCGCCACATCGACACCATCTATATTTTTATTATAATCTGTGATCACATCCAGTTCTTTTATTTCTCTTTGATTACCTGAATGTCTAACCCTTCTAGTGACATTGCGAGAGCGTCGATAACCTGTGCACGATATCTATTTATTTAGACATGAAAAAATGTCGAGTGGAGCTCGACAAAGGAGCTCCTGCCATAAAAACTGATGTCGAGTCACACTCGACATAGGAGTGCAAAGGGTTAATACTTCAGATATTAATACTTCGCACAGAGTGTCAACATAACAATTTTTTAATACTCGTCGCCATTATCTATACACCAGCGTATCATTCTTCAATATCGGTCATCAGGTCCGAACGAGAATTTGCTCGAAAGCAATTTAATCGACATACGGATATTAATGTATGGATATCAGAACGGCACCTATTCCAAAATTTTCGAATATTGACTCCTTAATACTTCAGATATTAATACTTCGCACAGAGTGTCAACATAACAATTGTTTAATACTCGTTGCCATTATCCATACACCAGCATATCATTCTTAAATATCGGTCAGCAGGTCCGAACGAGAATTTGCTCGAAAGCAATTTAATCGACGTGTTAATATTAATGCGTGTATATCGGGAACTGGAACAATATCAATCGAAATAATCTCCGTCTGCACACGTGTACCGCCGGCGTCGCGACGTCGCAATCGATAAGGCCTTGCTCAACAACGATAATAACTTTTCTCGCGCGGGAATTTGAAATTCGCGCAAACACGTTTACTAATGCATCGCGGCCGTCGATCGTCTATGCGTCCCGACTTCGCAACTTCGCCAACGTCGTTTCCCATCGATAATCACTTCGAACTCTTTCGCAAACTCACGTCGGGACTCGTCTTCAAACCAGTTCGTAAATCCGATTTCATTCGGTCAAAACACTTCGAAGAGGTAGTAAATCGGAGAGGCTAATGTATAAAGCATTTTATAGCTGAACGGTTATTGAGAGAAGATCTCTTTCTATTCGTTATATTAAACTCGATAAAACTGGAATCCTTTTGTTATATTGGTTGTTTGGGTTTTATTCACATAATTCTTGCTTTATTTTAGGTATTTTTAAGCATATTATAACTCAGCAATCACTGAGTAACAACGGTTTCCCTTCTGTGCGTTGTATTAAATTCGATAAAATTGAAACTCTCTTATTATATTGGTTGTTTGGTTTTTATTCGCATAATTCTTGCTTTATTTGAGATATTTTTAAGCGTATTATAACTCAGCAATCACTGAGTGACAACGGTTTCCTTCTGTGCGTTGTATTAAATTCGATAAAACTGGAACTCTCTTATTATATTGGTTGTTTGGTTTTTATTCACATAATTCTTGCTTTATTTGAGATATTTTTATGCATATTATAACTTAGCAATCACTGAGTAACAACGGTTTCCTTCTGTGCGTTGTATTAAATTCGATAAAACTGAAACTGTCTTATTATATTGGTTGTTTGGTTTTTATTCACATAATTCTTGCTTTATTTTAGGTATTTTTAAGCGTATTATAACTCAGCAATCACTGAGTAACAACGGTTTCCTTCTGTGCGTTGTATTAAATTCGATAAAATTGAAACTGTCTTATTATATTGGTTGTTTGGTTTTTATTCATATAATTCTTGCTTTATTTTAGATATTTTTAAGCGTATTATAACTCAGCAATCACTGAGTGACAACGGTTTCCTTCTGTGCGTTGTAGTAAGTTTGATAAAACTGAAACTGTCTTATTATATTGGTTGTTTGGTTTTTATTCACATATTTCTTGCTTTATTTTAGGTATTTTTAAGCGTATTATAACTCAACAATCACTGAGTAACAACGGTTTCCTTCTGTGCGTTGTATTAAATTCGATAAAATTGAAACTCTCTTATTATATTGGTTGTTTGGTTTTTATTCGCATAATTCTTGCTTTATTTTAGATATTTTTAAGCGTATTATAACTCAGCAATCACTGAGTGACAACGGTTTCCTTCTGTGGGTTATATTAAATTCGATAAAACTGGAACTCTCTTATTATATTGGTTGTTTGGTTTTTATTCGCATAATTCTTGCTTTATTTTAGATATTTTTAAGCGTATTATAACTCAGCAATCACTGAGTGACAACGGTTTCCTTCTGTGGGTTATATTAAATTCGATAAAACTGGAACTCTCTTATTATATTGGTTGTTTGGTTTTCATTCACATAATTCTTGCTTGATTTTAGATATTTTTAAGCGTATTATAACTCAGCAATCACTGTGTAACAACGGTTTCCTTCTGTGCGTTGTATTAAATTCGATAAAATTGAAACTCTCTTATTATATTGGTTGTTTGGTTTTTATTCATATAATTCTTGCTTTATTTTAGATATTTTTAAGCGTATTATAACTCAGCAATCACTGAGTAACAACGGTTTCCTTCTGTGCGTTGTATTAAATTCGATAAAATTGAAACTCTCTTATTATATTGGTTGTTTGGTTTTTATTCGCATAATTCTTGCTTTATTTTAGATATTTTTAAGCGTATTATAACTCAGTAATCACTGAGTAACAACGGTTTCCTTCTGTGCGTTGTATTAAGTTTGATAAAACTGAAACTGTCTTATTATATTGGTTGTTTGGTTTTTATTCGCATAATTCTTGCTTTATTTCAGATATTTTTAAGCGTATTATAACTCAGCAATCACTGAGTAACAACGGTTTCCTTCTGTGCGTTGTATTAAATTCGATAAAATTGAAACTGTCTTATTATATTGGTTGTTTGGTTTTTATTCATATAATTCTTGCTTTATTTGAGATATTTTTAACCGTATTATAACTCAGCAATCACTGAGTGACAACGGTTTCCTTCTGTGCGTTGTATTAAATTCGATAAAATTGAAACTCTCTTATTATATTGGTTGTTTGGTTTTTATTCGCATAATTCTTGCTTTATTTTAGGTATTTTTAAGCGTATTACAACTCAGCAATCACTGAGTAACAACGGTTTCCTTCTGTGCGTTGTATTAAATTCGATAAAATTGAAACTCTCTTATTATATTGGTTGTTTGGTTTTCATTCACATAATTCTTGCTTTATTTTAGATATTTTTAAGCGTATTATAACTCACAAATCACTGAGTGACCACGGTTTTCTTTTGTACGTTATATTAAATTCGATAAAATTGAAACTGTCTTATTATATTGGTTCTTTGGTTTTTATTCATATAATTCTTGCTTTATTTGAGATATTTTTAAGCGTATTATAACGCAGCAATCACTGAGTAACAACGGTTTCCTTCTGTGCGTTGTATTAAATTCGATAAAATTGAAACTGTCTTATTATATTGGTTCTTTGGTTTTTATTCATATAATTCTTGCTTTATTTGAGATATTTTTAAACATATTATAACTCAGCAATCACTCAGTAACAACGGTTTCCTTCTGTGCGTTGTATTAAATTCGATAAAATTGAAACTCTCTTATTATATTGGTTGTTTGGTTTTTATTCGCATAATTCTTGCTTTATTTTAGATATTTTTCAGCGTATTATAACTCAGCAATCACTGAGTAACAACGGTTTCCTTCTGTGCGTTGTATTAAGTTTGATAAAACTGAAACTGTTTTATTATATTGGTTGTTTGGTTTTCATTAAAATAATTCTTTGCTCCAAATATTTCAAAACCGTAAAGATTCCTTCTCCGGGAGCTCTATACAAGAAAAGATGAATTGCATAATAGAAGAAGTGCTGTGTGTGGTCATGTGTTGTCTATTAAAACCACAAATGTGTAGAGCAAAGGATTAACACATTGGCATCGAATGATACATGCATCTGCCTGTTGACTTTTGACACCCCTGCCTTAAAATAAATGGATGAAACGCTATGAATGATTGCATCTCTGTTTGTGTATGTCATAGTAGACGTTTCGCCAAATAGAATAATTGAATGTGCTTGCAGTTTATTTCGAAATATAAGATATATTAAATTGGCATTTAATTTTCCCAACTTTGTTAAGTTTACCATATTAACAATTTGATACACAGATATTAAAACGGTTCGCATCATGGTATAATCTTAATAAATTTCCGTTTACGCAATGTAAGATCAAGTCTTCCTTTTATTAATCTCAAACTATGGGCAGCACACACTCTTTGTACGGAGATATCCTACATTTGTTTCATTTTATAATATAATTAATACTATTTACATTAGAACAGAGAATATTTATACGATAACTAAAATTAAAAAAAAAATCATAATCCGTTGCTTTTTTTTAAATCAAAACTCTCATGCCCGGCAATGAAAAAGTAACCCGTGTGTTAAAAATGAAGAGGCACCGATAAAACTATATTTGGAATCGAAACTGTAAACATTATTTCCTAATGGTTTCGACCCTCTAAACTTCCTCGGAAAAACACCCCAAAATTAACACATCCGTCGGCGACGTGCCCTGATTATCGGAATTTCAATTATCGGAGTCCGACGAAACGGATTGGACGAGATAACGGGCGGACATTCAGGAACTGGCGTTTAATAAAACAAAGCACATCGGCGAGTCTTCTGAGAACTGAACGAAGCATATCGAACGACCCGAACTTTCGATTTTCGCGTCCCGGCTGTGTTCCGTTTGTAATACGTGTCTGTAGGTCTTTGTGACGTAGATATGCATTATGCCGTCATATAGCAACAACTATCAGCCTTGTCAATGCAGTTTTCTAATGTCCACGTAAGCGATGTGTGTCAAACCGGAACGACTTGGCGGAGTTTTTTGATCAGTCGATAACGTGCAAGAAAGAAATTAATGAGAACGATTTTAGCTGGTATAAGAAGTGGTAAAGTACCGAGGTGGATATTAGACTAAACTCTCTTCGGTATCGTAAGGAAATATTTTTTTATGTGTGTCAAACGGCAACGAATTGACGGAGTTTTTTGATAAGTCGATATTGTGCAAGAAAGAAATTAATGGGAACGATTTTAGCTGGTATAAGAAGTGCTAAAGTGCCGAGGTGGATATTAGACTAAACTCTCTTCGGTATCGTAAGGAAATATTTTTTTATGTGTGGCGAACGGGAATGACTTGATGAAGTTGTTTGATAAGTCGATAACGTGCAAGAGAGAAGTTAATGGGTACGATTTTAGATTGCATAAGAAGTGGTAAAGTGCCGAGGTGGATATAGAACTAAACTCTTTCAGATATCATGAGGAAATATTTTTTTTCGTGTCGAATGGAAAAATGAATTAAAAGATGATATGACAACCTTATTTAAAGTTGCTTGATGAATCAATAATCTGCAGGAAATAAATTAACGAGAACGATTTTAGGTAGCATAGAAAGTGGTAAAGTGCCGAGGTGGATATTAGACTAAACTCTCTTCGGTATCGTAAGGAAATATTTTTTTATGTGTGGCGAACGGGAATGACTTGGCGAAGTTGTTTGATAAGTCGATAACGTGCAAGAGAGAAATTAATGGGAACGATTTTAGATTGCATAAGAAGTGGTAAAGTGCCGAGGTGGATATAGAACTAAACTCTTTCAGATATCATAAGGAAATATTTTTTTCTCGTGTCGAATGGAAACGATTTGAAGTTGCTTGATAAATCGATAATCTGCAGGAAATAAATTAACGAGAACGATTTTAGGTAGCATAAAAAGTGGTAAAGTGCTGAGGTGGATATAGAACTAAACTCTTTCAGATATCGTAAGGAAATATTTTTGTATCATGTCGACTGAAAACGATTCGAAGTTGCTTGATAAATCGATAATCTGTGGGAAATAAATCAACGAGAACGATTTTAGGCAGCATAAAAAGTGGTAAAGTGCCGAGGTGGATATAGAACTAAACTCTTTCAGATATCGTAAGGAAATATATTTGTATCATGTCGACTGAAAACGATTCGAAGTTGCTTGATAAATCGATAATCTGTGGGAAATAAATCAACGAGAACGATTTTAGGTAGCATAAAAAGTGGTAAAGTGCCGAGGTAGATATAGAATTAAACTCTTTTAGATATCACAGGGAATTATTTTTTTCTCGGGTCGAATGGAAACGATTTGAAGTTACTTGATAAATCGATAATCTACAGGAAATAAATTAACGAGAACGACTTCAGGTAGCATAAAAAGTGGTAAAGTGCTGAGGTGAATTGGACTAAACTCCCTTAGGTATAGTAAGGAAATATTTTTTTACGTGTGTCGAATGCGAAGGATTTGAAGTTGCTTGTTAAGTCAATAGCGTGTTTGAAAGAAATTAATGAGAACAATTCTAAATGTCATAAAATGTGCTAAGGTGCCTCGGTAGATGCAGTTTACACATTTCCATAGCACATTTCAAACTTTTACCTCACGTAAGAATATATATCTGGAAACTGCTCTATCTGCAGTGCCGTCAACTACAAAATATCTAAAGCACAAATTTGTGAACAAACAAATTTTTTTACGTGTGTCGACCGAGAAGGATTTGAAGTTGCTTAATAAGTCGATAGCGTGTTTGAAAGAAATTAATGAGAACGATTCTAAATGTCATAAAATGTGGTAAGATGCCTCGGTAGATGCAGTTTACACATTTCCATAGCACATTTCAAACTTTTACCTCATGTAAGCATATATATCTGAAAACTGTTCTATCTGCAATGCCGTCAAGTACAAAATATCTAAAGCACAAATTTGTGAACAAACAAATTTTTTTACGTGTGTCGAATGAGAAGGATTTGAAGTTGCTTAATAAGTCGATAGCGTGTTTGAAAGAAATTAATGAGAACAATTCTAAATGTCATAAAATGTGATAAGGTGCCTCGGCAGATGTAGTTTACACATTTTCATACCACATTTCAAACTTTTAACTCATGTAAGAATATATATCTGAAAACAGCTCTATCTGCAATGCCGTCAAGTACAAAATATTTAAAGCACAAATTTGTGAACAAACAAATTTTTTTACGTGTGTCGAATGAGAAGGATTTGAAGTTGGTTGTTAAGTCAATAGCGTGTTTGAAAGAAATTAATGAGAACAATTCTAAATGTCATAAAATGTGCTAAGGTGCCTCGGTAGATGCAGTTTACACATTTCCATAGCACATTTCAAACTTTTACCTCATTTAAGCATATATATCTGAAAACTGTTCTATCTGCAATGCCGTTAAGTACAAAATATCTAAAGCACAAATTTGTGAACAAACAAATTTTTTTACGTGTGTCGAACGAGAAGGATTTGAAGTTGCTTAATAAGTCGATAGCGTGTTTGAAAGAAATTAATGAGAACGATTCTAAATGTCATAAAATGTGGTAAGGTGCCTCGGCAGATGGTTTACACATTTCCATAGCACATTTCAAACTTTTAACTCATGTAAGAATATATATCTGAAAACTGCTCTACCTGCAATGCCGTCAAGTACAAAATATCTAAAGCACAAATTTGTGAACAAACAAATTTTTTTACGTGTGTCGAACGAGACGGATTTGAAGTTGCTTAATAAGTCGATAGCGTGTTTGAAAGAAATTAATGAGAACGATTCTAAATGTCATAAAATCCGGTAAGGTGCCTCGGCAGATGCAGTTTACACATTTCCATAGCACATTTCAAACTTTTACCTCAAGTACGAATATATATCTGGAAACTGCTCTATCTGCAATGCCGTCAAGTACAAAATATCTAAAGCACAAATTTGTGAACAAACAAATTTTTTTACGTGTGTCGAACGAGAAGGATTTGAAGTTGCTTAATAAGTCGATAGCGTGTTTGAAAGAAATTAATAAGAACGATTCTAAATGTCATAAAATGCGGTAAGGTGCCTCGGCAGATGCAGTTTACACATTTCCATAGCACATTTCAAACTTTTAACTCATGTAAGAATATATATCTGGAAACTGCTCTATCTGCAATGCCGTCAAGTACAAAATATCTAAAGCACAAATTTGTGAACAAACAAATTTTTTTACGTGCGTCGAACGAGAAGGATTTGAAGTTGCTTGTTAAGTCAATAGCGTGTTTGAAAGAAATTAATGAGAACAATTCTAAATGTCATAAAATGTGCTAAGGTGCCTCGGCAGCTGCAGTTTACACATTTCCATAGCACATTTCAAACTTTTACCTCACGTAAGAATATATATCTGGAAACAGCTCTATTTGCAATGCCGTCAAGTACAAAATATCTAAAGCACAAATTTGTGAACAAACAAATTTTTTTACGTGTGTCGAACGAGAAGGATTTGAAGTTGCTTAATAAGTCGATAGCGTGTTTGAAAGAAATTAATGAGAACAATTCTAAATGTCATAAAATGTGATAAGGTGCCTCGGCAGATGTAGTTTACACATTTTCATACCACATTTCAAACTTTTAACTCATGTAAGAATATATATCTGAAAACAGCTCTATCTGCAATGCCGTCAAGTACAAAATATTTAAAGCACAAATTTGTGAACAAACAAATTTTTTTACGTGTGTCGAATGAGAAGGATTTGAAGTTGGTTGTTAAGTCAATAGCGTGTTTGAAAGAAATTAATGAGAACAATTCTAAATGTCATAAAATGTGCTAAGGTGCCTCGGTAGATGCAGTTTACACATTTCCATAGCACATTTCAAACTTTTACCTCATTTAAGCATATATATCTGAAAACTGTTCTATCTGCAATGCCGTTAAGTACAAAATATCTAAAGCACAAATTTGTGAACAAACAAATTTTTTTACGTGTGTCGAACGAGAAGGATTTGAAGTTGCTTAATAAGTCGATAGCGTGTTTGAAAGAAATTAATGAGAACGATTCTAAATGTCATAAAATGTGGTAAGGTGCCTCGGCAGATGCAGTTTACACATTTCCATAGCACATTTCAAACTTTTAACTCATGTAAGAATATATATCTGAAAACTGCTCTACCTGCAATGCCGTCAAGTACAAAATATCTAAAGCACAAATTTGTGAACAAACAAATTTTTTTACGTGTGTCGAACGAGAAGGATTTGAAGTTGCTTAATAAGTCGATAGCGTGTTTGAAAGAAATTAAGAGAACGATTCTAAATGTCATAAAATCCGGTAAGATGCCTCGGCAGATGCAGTTTACACATTTCCATAGCACATTTCAAACTTTTACCTCAAGTACGAATATATATCTGGAAACTGCTCTATCTGCAATGCCGTCAAGTACAAAATATCTAAAGCACAAATTTGTGAACAAACAAATTTTTTTACGTGTGTCGAACGAGAAGGATTTGAAGTTGCTTAATAAGTCGATAGCGTGTTTGAAAGAAATTAATAAGAACGATTCTAAATGTCATAAAATGCGGTAAGGTGCCTCGGCAGATGCAGTTTACACATTTCCATAGCACATTTCAAACTTTTAACTCATGTAAGAATATATATCTGAAAGCTGCTCTATCTGCAATGCCGTCAAGTACAAAATATCTAAAGCACAAATTTGTGAACAAACAAATTTTTTTACGTGCGTCGAACGAGAAGGATTTGAAGTTGCTTGTTAAGTCAATAGCGTGTTTGAAAGAAATTAATGAGAACAATTCTAAATGTCATAAAATGTGGTAAGATGCCTCGGTAGATGCAGTTTACACATTTCCATAGCACATTTCAAACTTTTACCTCACGTAAGAATATATATCTGGAAACTGCTCTATCTGCAATGCCGTCAAGTACAAAATATCTAAAGCACAAATTTGTGAACAAACAAATTTTTTTACGTGTGTCGAACGAGAAGGATTTGAAGTTGCTTAATAAGTCGATAGCGTGTTTGAAAGAAATTAATGAGAACGATTCTAAATGTCATAAAATGTGGTAAGGTGCCTCGGCAGATGCAGTTTACACATTTCCATAGCACATTTCAAACTTTTAACTCATGTAAGAATATATATCTGAAAACTGCTCTATCTGCAATGCCGTCAAGTACAAAATATCTAAACCACAAATTTGTGAACAAACATGTCCGCAAAGGGTTAATGAGCGTATCTCATGAAAGGAGTCATCCCCATTAACATGAATAACACCCACAACAAATTCCTGTTCGAGGTTCATCGGCAAAGTGTCGAGATGGGAACGACTCGGACGCCAAGTCACGTCTGTTGGTTCGTTCAAAGTTCGTTCAAGGTTAAGGCGATAGGCGAAGGGTTGGGGTTGAGGTTGCGAAGGTTCGATTCTAAATATAGCGCCGCGGAGTCAAATCAATAGCGTTGCATCTGTGTAAGATAATCGGCAACGTCTGAATCGCAACCCCCGTTCAACGACGTCCCGAAATATCCACACACGCCACCAGATGCTAACTGACGATTCAGTTGTCCGCCCTTTCGTTCCGATTCCCCAAGGTTCCTTGGTTAATTCACGCTGGGAACTCGTTGAATTTCGGGCTCTCGGATGCTGATGGCGTTGAAGACGGGTGGCAGTTGTTTCAATGGATTCATGTGGGAGGCTTTGTATTATTTGTGGACGTGGTCGATAGGTATCAATAACGCGAAAGTGTGCGTCTGTTGGAAATATTACGATGACGAGAGTCTACGAGATTAAATGGGTTTCTTTGTGTTGGACGGCTATCTTACGTTTGGTTTTTATTCACATAATTCTTGCTTTATTTTAGGTATTTTTAAGCGTATTACAACTCAGCAATCACTGAGTAACAACGGTTTCCTTCTGTGCGTTGTATTAAATTCGATAAAATTGAAACTGTCTTATTATATTGGTTGTTTGGTTTTTATTTATATGATTCTTGCTTTATTTTAGATATTTTTAAGTGTATTATAACTCAGCAATCACTGAGTAACAACGGTTTCCTTCTGTGCGTTGTATTAAATTCGATAAAATTGAAACTCTCTTATTATATTGGTTGTTTGGTTTTTATTCGCATAATTCTTGCTTTATTTTAGATATTTTTAAGCGTATTATAACTCAGCAATCACTGAGTAACAACGGTTTCCTTCTGTGCGTTGTATTAAGTTTGATAAAACTGAAACTGTCTTATTATATTGGTTGTTTGGTTTTCATTCACATAATTCTTGCTTTAGTTTAGCTTTCGTTCCGATTCTCCAAGGTTCCTTGGTTAATTCACGCTGGGTACTCGTTGAATTTCGGGCTCTCGGATGCTGGTGGCGTTGAAGACGGGTGGCAGTTGTTTCAATGGATTCATGTGGGAGGCTTTGTATTATTTGTGGTCGTGGTCGATTTATCAATAACGCGAAAGTGTGCGTCTGTTGGAAATATTACGATGACGAGAGTCTACGAGATTAAATGGGTTTCTTTGTGTTGGACGGCTATCTTACGTTTGGTTTTTATTCACATAATTCTTGCTTTATTTTAGGTATTTTTAAGCGTATTACAACTCAGCAATCACTGAGTAACAACGGTTTCCTTCTGTGCGTTGTATTAAATTCGATAAAATTGGAACTGTCTTATTATATTGGTTGTTTGGTTTTTATTTATATGATTCTTGCTTTATTTTAGATATTTTTAAGCGTATTATAACTCAGCAATCACTGAGTAACAACGGTTTCCTTCTGTGCGTTGTATTAAATTCGATAAAATTGAAACTCTCTTATTATATTGGTTGTTTGGTTTTTATTCGCATAATTCTTGCTTTATTTTAGATATTTTTAAGCGTATTATAACTCAGCAATCACTGAGTAACAACGGTTTCCTTCTGTGCGTTGTATTAAGTTTGATAAAATTGAAACTGTCTTATTATATTGGTTGTTTGGTTTTTATTCACATAATTCTTGCTTTAGTTTAGCTTTCGTTCCGATTCCCCAAGGTTCCTTGGTTAATTCACGCTGGGAACTCGTTGAATTTCGGGCTCTCGGATGCTGGTGGCGTTGAAGACGGGTGGCAGTTGTTTCAATGGATTCATGTGGGAGGCTTTGTATTATTTGTGGACGCGGTCGATAGGTATCAATAACGCGAAAGTGTGCGTCTGTTGGAAATATTACGATGACGAGAGTCTACGAGATTAAATGGGTTTCTTTGTGTTGGACGGCTATCTTACGTTTGGTTTTTATTCACATAATTCTTGCTTTATTTTAGGTATTTTTAAGCGTATTACAACTCAGCAATCACTGAGTAACAACGGTTTCCTTCTGTGCGTTGTATTAAATTCGATAAAATTGAAACTGTCTTATTATATTGGTTGTTTGGTTTTTATTTATATGATTCTTGCTTTATTTTAGATATTTTTAAGCGTATTATAACTCAGCAATCACTGAGTAACAACGGTTTCCTTCTGTGCGTTGTATTAAATTCGATAAAATTGAAACTCTCTTATTATATTGGTTGTTTGGTTTTTATTCGCATAATTCTTGCTTTATTTTAGATATTTTTAAGCGTATTATAACTCAGCAATCACTGAGTAACAACGGTTTCCTTCTGTGCGTTGTATTAAGTTTGATAAAACTGAAACTGTCTTATTATATTGGTTGTTTGGTTTTCATTCACATAATTCTTGCTTTAGTTTAGCTTTCGTTCCGATTCTCCAAGGTTCCTTGGTTAATTCACGCTGGGAACTCGTTGAATTTCGGGCTCTCGGATGCTGGTGGCGTTGAAGACGGGTGGCAGTTGTTTCAATGGATTCATGTGGGAGGCTTTGTATTATTTGTGGACGCGGTCGATAGGTATCAATAACGCGAAAGTGTGCGTCTGTTGGAAATATTATGATGACGAGAGTCTACGAGATTAAATGGGTTTCTTTGTGTTGGACGGCTATCTTACGTCTATGGGATCTTGTTACGTATCTTTCGTGGAAAGCATAAATGTATTCTGTTAGAAATACAAGTAATTGCGCCACGTGAATCCCAGGGCAGATATTATCCCGTAACAGTTTGGAATATATGGAATCTTGAATAAGATGCGCATTTTGTAGCTAAGTGATTAGTGCGTCTTGGAGTGTATAGATATTTTGATAACAAATCTGCAAACTGAAATCTCGCAAAGCGATGAATGTGTAGAGTGGATAATTAAATAGCATGGTAGTAGATATTATACACTACAAATTATAGTATGGGATCTAGAGACATATTGTTTGTAAGAGAGATAGACATTACTATCATCTATGCAAGCTGTTGAGCTTGTCACTTGTCATCCATGACATTTATTGCCATAATCTTATTAAGTTTCACCCCCCTAAACATTTCGAAAGAAAACTGCTTATGTTAGCGAATTTTATGCCCCCCGCCACCCATGATATTTATTACCGTCATCTTATCCAGTTCGGCCCCCCGAAAAACATCGAAAGAAATATGCGTCTGCTAAACATTGTCTCACTCACCCCTCATGACACACTTTATCATCATGTTATCCAGTTTCAACCCTCTAACAGAATTGAGCGAAAACTATGCGTGGAAACAAATTTCTGACTCACCACTCAGAATATTAATTATTATCACCTTAACAAGTTTCACCGCCTAAATAAAGTTGAAAGAGGACGACGTATACTAATTTCACACTTATCTACTTCTAACCCCCCGAAACAACATCAATACAAATCTACGTCTAATTACAAATTTTTCACTCATCAGCCATAAAATGAATTATCATCATCTCATCTACTTTCAGCCTCAAACATAATCAGGCACAAACTATGTAATCCAACTAATTTTTCGCTCACTCCTATAATATTTACTATCTTCAGCTTATCCATTTCCAACCCCTAAACACTCATTATCATCATATCATCTACTTTCAGCCTCAAACATAATCAAGCACAAACTATGCAATCCAACTAATTCCCCACTCACTCCTATAATATTTACTATCATCTTCTTATCCACTTTCAACCCCCAAACATAATCAATCGTGAATTAATGCATTTCCACTAACTTCCCACCCACTCCTACGATATTTATTATCTCCACCCCATTCTCTTTCACTCCCTAAACACAATCAATCGCTAGCTATGCAATCCAAATAATTTTTCTCTCACTCCTATAATATTTACTATCATCATCTCATCCACTTTCAACCCCCCAACATAATCAATTGCAAATTAATGCGTTTCAACTAATTTCCCACCCACTCCTATGATATTTATTATTCCCATCCCATCCACTTTCAACCCCAAAAGATAATCAATCCCAAACTATGCAATCCAAATAATTTCTTACTCACTCCTATAATATATACTATCATCATCTTATCCACTTTCAACCCCTAAACAAACATAATCAATCGTTAATTAATGCATTTCAATTAATTTCCCACCCACTCCTACGATATTTATTATCTCCATCCCATCCTCTTTCAGCCCCCAAACATAATCAATCGCAAACTATGCAATCCAAATAATTTCTCACTTACTCCTATAATATTTACTATCATCATCTTATCCACTTTCAACCCCCAAACATAATCAATCGTTAATTAATGCATTTCAACTAATTTCCCACCCACTCCTACGATATTTATTATCTCCATCCCATCCTCTTTCAGTCCCCAAACATAATCAATCGCAAACTATGCAATCCAAATAATTTCTTACTCACTCCTATAATATATACTATCATCATCTCATCCACTTTCAACCCCCCAACATAATCAATTGCAAATTAATGCGTTTCAACTAATTTCCCACCCACTCCTGATATTTATTATTTCCATCCCATCCACTTTCAACCCCAAAAGATAATCAATCCCAAACTATGCAATCCAAATAATTTCTTACTCACTCCTATAATATAATATATACTATCATCATCTTATCCACTTTCAACCCCCAAACATAATCAATCGTTAATTAATGCATTTCAACTAATTTCCCACCCACTCCTACGATATTTATTATCTCCATCCCATCCTCTTTCAGCCCCAAACATAATCAATCGCAAACTATGCAATCCAAATAATTTCTCACTTACTCCTATAATATTTACTATCATCATCTTATCCACTTTCTACCCCAAAAAATAATCAATCGTAAACTAGGCAATCCAAATAATTTCTCACTCACTCCGATAATATTAACTATCATCATCTTATCCATTTCCAACCCCTAAACACTCATTATCATCATCTCATCCACTTTCAGCCGCCGAATATAATAAATCGCAAACTGTACATGCCAACAAATGTCCTACTCACCAGCCAGGATACTCATTGACATCGCTTGGTCCAGTTTCAGCACGTCGAACACAGTCGCAATCCAAGTAGACGCCCGTACCACGGAATCTCCGGAAAGAGTTCGCCGTAGATCGGATGTGGTGGACGTTGGCTGCGAGGTCGAAAGCGGCATTGGGAACATTGGCAGCGTCCGCTATCAGTCTGTCATCAGCGACTTTGGGTTCGGACGAGCTGGCAGGTGAACGGGCATATTGGATGAACAGGGGTGATTGCCGGTGATGGACAATGAGCAGCCGCACCAGGAACTGGTCAAGTGCGTGGTCGTGGGTGACACGGCAGTCGGAAAGACCAGGCTGATCTGCGCGAGGGCCTGCAACAAACACGTTTCGTTATCGCAGCTGCTGACCACCCACGTGCCCACCGTATGGGCCATCGACCAGTACCGAATTTATAAGGATGTGAGTATGTCGTTGGAGATTCTAGCCAGGCGCAATGTAAAAAGTGGGTTAGAAGCCAAGAGTGAAGGGGTATAGCATCTTGATCAAAAAGTTTTAGGACTTTATTCATAAAATCGAAAATACAAGTTTATCCATTATAATTGATATCGTCACGTTCAAAGTACTTCCCATCGACTGTAATGCACTTATAGCGCTTAACACTTTGCGGACCGGGCATTCTATTGCTAATCGTACCCAGTGGCCGGGTATTTTCTTGCGTCAGATATTTTTAAATTAGTGATGATTTGTTTGTAGTTAAACGTTGACTGCCACGGTGGTCACCGGTGACCGGTGCAAAACATTTGACTAAAAATGCAAAAAATTCGCAATGAAGCCTGTTTGGAATCTTGTAAAAGCAATTGATATTGGAACGGTGCTTCGATACTTTGGCTTCTAACCCGGTGCAAAAGATTTTACTAAAAATGCAAAAAATTCGTAATGAAACCTATTTGCAATCTTGTAAAAGCAATTGATATTGGAACGGTGCTTCAATACTTTGGCTTCCAACCCGGTGCAAAAGACTTCACTAAAAATGCAAAAAATTCGCAATGAAACCTATTTGCAATCTTTTAAAAGCAATTGATATTGGAACGGTGCTTCAATACTTTGGCTTCTAACCCGGTGCAAAAGATTTTACTAAAAATGCAAAAGGTTCGCAATGAAACCTATTTGCAATCTTGTAAAAGCAATTGATATTGGAACGGCGCTTCAATACTTTGGCTTCTAACAACTCTGCATTACTTTCATTTTGCACGATTTAATTATACTCTGCAGTATTTTACCGCATCGCGGTTCCAACATAGCAAGAAACGCTTGGCAGTCAAAGTGTTAAACTGTCCACAAATATTTCTGTAATATTGCTAATCGTTTTGTCGCTATCCATATTTCAGAGCTTCAAATAATTAATTCGCAACACAAATTACGAAAAACTGCGGCTGACGATCACGTAGCAACTGTGTGATATCTCGTCACCTGCCTCGAACGACAGAATATGCAAGACGATATATCTCGTCAATGGCCCCGAACGACGAAATAGCAATGACGAGATATCTCGTCATCCGTCCGCAATGTGTTAACACTTTGACTGCCATGCGTATTTTACTACATTAAAACTGCAACGTGATGAAGTACTACAGAATATGATTGAATTGTGCAAATATGTAGAGTTCCTACCGGATTAAGTAAAACCATTAACGCAGAACAAAAACAAGAATTATTGACATTCTACACTAACAGAACATTCTAAATGTGCAGAAAATAATTTATAAACAGCCAGTATGAATTTGTTTAATGATATTTGAATTCAAGAAGCTACCTTTCAAAATATGTGGGTAATTTTGAAATCGTGATACCTAGAAGCAGGGAATTATTTATAAGGGTGCGACTGAAAATAAATTTAACAAAATCATGAAGATTGCCTGCAACTCGAAAATTTTGGTTTTACACTATTTTTCTCGAGTACGCCACACGTAAATTCTTAATTTTGTTTTAATATTTGCAGTGATGAAACACGTGATTGCTACAAAGTTTCGTTACTGTAATCACGGCATAATCTTCTATGCCAATGAAAATACGTTCTTTGCCACTTTGTTTAGGTTCTCGAGAGATCCTGGGAGGTAGTGGACAACGTAAACGTTTCGCTACGCCTATGGGACACTTTTGGCGACCACGAGAAAGACCGGCGTTTCGCATACGGCAGGTACAAACATTAAGTTAAACCACCGAGTCTCATCAACCACTCAGTCAATATCCGTATAACACGCATCTGCCCAATCCGAACAAAACGCCTTTTGTGTAATCTTGTGCAATCAGGTTGTGTGGTAGCAGAAGCAGGTTTTAGATAAAAAATAAATAAGGCCATGTGAGCTTGCGAAGCAACGTTATATTCCGCGTTGTATGTAGTTACTGATCTGGGTGATGGAGTTGTAATAAGATTGCATCGTGTGAAAAGTGAATTGGACTGTAAAAGTTTATGAAACGGTGTCAACTTGTATAGACGGAACAGTGTATATTATTAAATTGAGAAGAAAGAATATGAAACTGATGTTGTTCGGAATGATAGAGGTTTTATGATACAGGTTTTATGGTATTAACTCAAACATTTAATGAGGCCGTATGGATTTATGATACATCATATTTCTCGTGGGAAGGAATTTCTGATGTCGGTGATGGAGTTGTAATAAGGTTGCATCGTGTAAAAAGTAAATTAGACTGTAAAAGTTTATGAAACGGTGTCAACTTGTACATATAGACGGGGCAGTGTATATTATCAAATTGAGAAGAAAGAATATGAAACTGATGTTGTTCGGAATGATAGGGTTGTAATCAGGTTTTATGGTATTAACTCAAACATTTAATGAGGCCGTATGGATTTATGACACATCATATTTCTAATGGGAAGGAATTTCTGATGTCGGTGATAGAGTCGTAATAAGGTTGCATCGTGTGAAAAGTGAATTGGACTGTAAAAGTTTAAGAAACGGTGTCAACTTGTATAGACAGTGCAGTGTATATTATTAAATTGAGAATAAAGAATATGAAACTGATGTTGTTCGGAATGATAGGGTTGTAATCAAGTTTTATGGTATTAACTCAAACATTTAATGCGGCCGTATGGATTTACGATACATCATATTTCTCGTGGTACGTACTCACTGATGTTGGTGATAGAGTCGTAATAAGGTTGCATTATGTGAAAAGTGAACTGAACTGCAAAATTGCTGAAACGCCGTCAACTTGCACGGACAGTTAATATGGTGCAGTGTATTTTACCAAATTGAGAATACAGAATATGAAACTGATGTCGTTCGGAATGGTAGTGTTGTAATCAGGTTTTATGGTATTAACTCAAAAATGTAACGAGGCCGTATGGACTTATGACAGATCATATTTCTAATGGGAAGGAATTTCTGATGTCGGCGATAGAGTCGTAATAAGGTTGCATCCTGTGAAAAGTGAATTGGACTGTAAAAGTTTATGAAACGGTGTCAACTTGTATAGACGGTGCAGTGTATATTATTAAATTGAGAAGAAAGAATATGAAACTGATGTTGTTCGGAATGATAGAGTTGTAATCAGGTTTTATGGTATTAACTCAAACATTTAATGAGGCCGTATGGATTTATGATACATCATATTTCTCGTGGGAAGGAATTTCTGATGTCGGTGATGGAGTTGTAATAAGGTTGCATCGTGTGAAAAGTGAATTAGACTGTAAAAGTTTATGAAACGGTGTCAACTTGTACATATAGACGGGGCAGTGTATATTATCAAATTGAGAAGAAAGAATATGAAACTGATGTTGTTCGGAATGATAAGGTTATAATCAGGTTTTATGGTATTAACTCAAACATTTAACGAGGCCGTATGGACTTATGACACATCATATTTCTAATGGGAAGGAATTTCTGATGTCGGTGATAGACTCATAATAAGATTGCATCGTGTGAAAAGTGAATTGGACTGTAAAAGTTTATGAAACGGTGTCAACTTGTATAGACGGTGCAGTGTATATTATTACATTGAGAGGAAAGAATATGAAACTGGTGTCGTTCGGAATGATAAGGTTATAATCAGGTTTTATGATATTAACTCAAACATTTAACGAGGCCGTATGGACTTATGACACATCATATTTCTAATGGGAAGGAATTTCTGATGTCGGTGATAGAGTCATAATAAGGTTGCATCGTTTGAAAAGTGAATTGGACTGTAAAAGTTTAAGAAACGGTGTTAACTTGTATAGACGGTGCAGTGTGTATTATTAAATTGAGAAGAAACAATATGAAACTGATGTTCGGAATGATAGAGTTGTAATCAGGTTTTATGGTATTAACTCAAACATTTAACGAGGCCGTATGGACTTATGACACATCATATTTCTAATGGGAAGGAATTTCTGATGTCGGTGATAGACTCATAATAAGATTGCATCGTGTGAAAAGTGAATTGGACTGTAAAAGTTTATGAAACGGTGTCAACTTGTATAGACGATGCAGTGTATATTATTAAATTGAGAAGAAAGAATATGAAACTGATGTTGTTCGGAATGATAGGATTGTAACCAGGTTTTATGGTATTAACTCAAACATTTAATGAGGCCGTATGGATTTACGATACATCATATTTCTCGTGGTACGTACTTACTGATGTTGGTGATAGAGTCGTAATAAGGTTGCATTATGTGAAAAGTGAACTAAACTGCAAAATTGTTGAATCAGTGTCAACTTGAACGGGTAGCTAATATGGTGCAGTGTATTTTACCAAATTGAGAAGAAAGAATATGAAACTGATGTTGTTCGAAATGATAGTGTTGTAATCAGGTTTTATGATATTAACTCAAAAATTCAACGAGACCGTATGGACTTATGACATATCATATTTCTTGTGGTACGTACTTACTGATGTCGGTGATAGAGTCGTAATAAGGTTGCATCGTGTGAAAAGAAAACTGCAAAATTGCGGAAACGATGTGAACTTGTACGGATAGTTAATATGGTGCAGTGTATTTTACCAAATTGAAGAAACAATATGAAATTGTGATTGTTTGGCATGACAGTCTTGTCCCAATTAACGGTGCAGTGTGTATTATTACATTGAGAAGAAAGAATATGAAACTGATGTTGTTCGAAATGATAGTGTTGTAATCAGGTTTTATGATATTAACTCAAAAATTCAACGAGACCGTATGGACTTATGACATGTCATATTTCTTGTGGTACGTACTTACTGATCTCGGTCATAGAGTCGTAATAAGGTTGCATCGTGTGAAAAGAAAACTGCTAAATTGCGGAAACGGTGTCAACTTGTACGGATAGTTAATATGGTGCAGTGTATTTTACCAAATTGAAGAAAGAATGTGAAATTGTGATTGTTTGGCATGACAGTCTTGTCCCAATTAAATCGCCGAGTCCCACGGAAAACTGAACCTCCGCCTGCCAAGCCTCCACCCAACCTGAACGAAACTTTTCATGTCAACGTATCCGTTGCCTGTCGCAAAACAAACTCATATCCCGTGCGTCCGATAAAGCCAACCGCCGCGCGACACGATTTGCAATGAAAGTTTGCGTGCAAGCTCGATCCAGATAACGCTTAACGTTAAAAGCGGGCTGACCCGACGTCGACGTCCCTGACATCGATTTCTGACATCGACTAAAAAGCATCCCTCTCGCACAGGTCGGACGTCGTTCTGCTATGCTTCTCGATAACGAACCCCGTGTCCTTGCGGAACTGCAAGGCGATGTGGTATCCTGAAATAAGGAGGTTTTGCCCGCAGACGCCCGTCCTACTCGTCGGATGCAAGAACGATCTGCGGTACATGTACAGAGATGAAACTTATCTCAGCTATTTCCGCGATCGCAGCCCATTCGTCAGGTAAGCATATTTTGAGTTCTCAATCATTGCCTGGGGTCATATTGTTCTAGCGGGTTGTGTGTTAGTATAAGGGAGTCTTTGGATAAAAATGGATGGGGTCATGAACTTATGAGACAACACTATATGTATGTAGTTCTGGGGGTGAGATTGTCGTAAAGTTGAGTCATGCGAGAAATTGATTAGATTGCAGATTTGATGAAACGATGAAAATTCATATTATATTATAGACGGTTACTATTATCGACTATATACTATTGTAGACAGATTGTCTGGTAGCAGAAGTGGGGCTTTAGGTAAAAATTAATGAGGTCATGAACTTATGAGACAAGGTGAGGAGTTATGTTATAGACTATATACTATTGTAGAAAGTTAGTATAGTGCAGGGTAAATTATGAAATTGGAAAAGAAGAGTATGAAATTGATGTTGTTTGTAATGATTGCGTTGTTGTTGTTGCTTGTAATGATAATGTTATAATTAGTTTGTGTGGTATTTGACAAAAATGTAATGAGGTTGCATGAACTTAAGAGACTGCGGTACATGTACAGAGATGAAACTTATCTCAGCTATTTCCGCGATCGCAGCCCATTCGTCAGGTAAGCATATTCTGACTTCTCAATCATTGCCAGGGGTGATATTGTTCTAGCGGGTTGTGTGTTAGTAGGAATGAGTCTTTGGATAAAAATTAATGATGTCATGAACTTATGAGACAAGGTGAGGACTTATATTATAGACTATATACTATTGTAGACAGTTAGTATAATGCAGGGTAAATTATAAAATTGGAAAGAAAGAATATGAGAGTCATGTTGTTTGTAATGATAATGTTGTAGTTAGTTTGTGTGGTAACTGACAAAAATTTAATGAGGTCGCATGAACTTAAGAGATTGCGGTACATGTACAGAGATGAAACTTATCTTAAACTGACTTCCCAATCATTGCCAGGGGTGATATTGTTCCAGCGGGTTGTGTGTTAGTATAATGAGTCTTTGGATAAAAACATGAATTGAGACAACACTATATGTATGTAGTTCTGGGGGTGAGATTGTCGTAAAGTTGAGTCTTGCGAGAAATTGATTAGATTGCAGATTTGATGAAACGATGAAAATTCATATTATATTATAGACGGTTACTATTATCGACTATATACTATTGTAGACAGATTGTCTGGTAGCAGAAGTAGGTAAAAATTAATGAGGTCATGAACTTATGAGACAAGGTGAGGAGTTATGTTATAGACTATATACTATTGTAGAAAGTTAGTATAGTGCAGGGTAAATTATGAAATTGGAAAAGAAGAGTATGAAATTGATGTTGTTTGTAATGATTGCGTTGTTGTTGTTGCTTGTAATGATTATGTTATAATTAGTTTGTGTGGTATTTGACAAAAATGTAATGAGGTTGCATGAACTTAAGAGACTGCGGTACATGTACAGAGAGATCTGCTATTTCCGCGAACTTATTCGTCAGGTAAGCATATTCTGACTTCTCAATCATTGCCAGGGGTGATATTCTTCTAGCGGGTTGTGTGTTAGTAGGAATGAGTCTTTGGATAAAAATTAATGATGCCATGAACTTATGAGACAAGGTGAGGACTTATATTATAGACTATATGCTATTGTAGACAGTTAGTATAATGCAGGGTAAATTATAAAATTGGAAAAAAAGAATATGAGAGTCATGTTGTTTGTAATGATAATTTTGTAGTTAGTTTGTGTGGTAACTGACAAAAATTTAATGAGGTCGCATGAACTTAAGAGATTGCGGTACGTGTACAGAGATGAAACGTATCTTAAACTGACTTCCCAATCATTGCCAGGGGTGATATTGTTCTAGCGGGTTGTGTGTTAGTAGAAGGGAGTCGTTGGATAAAAATGGATGGGGTCATGAACTTATGAGACCACACTATATGTCGGGTGGTATGTAGTTATGTGAGTGAGGTTGTAAGGTTGAGTCTTGTGAGAAATTGATTAGATTGCAGATTTGATGAAACGGTGAAAATTTATATTATATTATAGACGGTTACTATTATCGACTATATACTATTGTCGTAAGGTTGAGTCTTGCGAGAAATTGATTAGATTGCAGATTTGATGGAACGGTGAGAATTTATATTATATTGTAGACGGTTACTATTATCGACTATATACTATTGTCGTAAGGTTGAGTCTTGCGAGAAATTGATTAGATTGCAGATTTAATGGAGCGGTGAGAATTTATATTATAGACGGATACTATTGTAGACAGATTGTCTGGTAGCAGAAGTGGGGCTTTAGGTAAAAATTAATGAGGTCATGAACTTATGAGACAAAGTGAGGGCTCATAGACTATGTACTATTGTGGAAAGTTAGTATAGTGCAGGGTAAATTATAAAATTGGAAAGAAAGAATATGAGAGTAATGTTGTTTGTAATGACAGCGTTGTAGTTGTTGTTTGTAATGATAATGTTATAATTAGTTTGTGTGGTATTTGACAAAAATGTAATGAGGTCGCATGAACTTAAGAGACTGCAGTACATGTACAGAGATGAAACTTATCTCAGCTATTTCCGCGATCGCAGCCCATTCGTCAGGTAAGCATATTTTGATTTCTCAATCATTGCCTGGGGTGATATTGTTCTAGCGGGTTGTGTGTTAGTAGAAGGGAGTCTTTCGATAAAAATGGATGGAGTCATGAACTTATGAGACAACACTATATGTCGGGTGGTATGTAGTTCTGTGGGTGAGGTTGTCGTAAGGTTGAGTCTTGCGAGAAATTGATTAGATTGCAGATGTAATGGAACGGTGAGAATTTATATTATAGACGGTTACTATTCTCGACTGTATACTATTGTAGACAGATTGTCTGGTAGCAGAAGTGGGGCTTTAGGTAAAAATTAATGAGGTCATGAACTTATGAGACAAAGTGAGGACTTATAGACTATATACTATTGTGGAAAGTTAGTATAGTGCAGGGTAAATTATAAAATTGGAAAGAAAGAATATGAGAGTAATGTTGTTTGTCATGATAGCGTTGTAGTTGTTGTTTGTAATGATAATGTTGTAGTTAGTTTGTGTGGTATTTGACAACAATTTAATGAGGTCGCATGAACTTAAGAGACTGCAGTACATGTACAGAGATGAAACTTATCTCAGCTATTTCCGCGATCGCAGCCCATTCGTCAGGTAAGCATATTCTAAGATTTCAATCATTGCCAGGGATGATATTGTTCTAGCGGGTTGTGTGTTAGTAGAAATGAATCTTTGGATAAAAATTAATAAGGTCATGAACTTACGAGACAACACTATATGTCGAGTGGTATGTAGTTCTGTGGGTGAGGTTGTCGTAAGGTTGAGTCTTGCGAGAAATTGATTAGATTGCAGATTTGATAAAACGGTGAAAATTTATATTGTATTATAGACGGTTATTATTATCGACTATATACTATTGTCGTAAGGTTGAGCCTTGCGAGAAATTGATTAGATTGCAGATTTAATGGAACGGTGAGAATTTATATTATAGACGGTTACTATTCTCGACTGTATACTATTGTAGACAGATTGTCTGGTAGCAGAAGTGGGGCTTTAGGTAAAAATTAATGAGGTCATGAACTTATGAGTCAAGGTGAGGAGTTATGTTATAGACTATATACTATTGTGGAAAGTTAGTATAGTGCAGGGTAAATTATGAAATTGGAAAAGAAGAGTATGAAATTAATGTTGTTTGTAATGATTGCGTTGTTGTTGTTGTTACTTGTAATGATAATGTTATAATTAGTTTGTGTGGTATTTGACAAAAATGTAATGAGGTTGCATGAACTTAAGAGACTGCGGTACATGTACAGAGATGAAATTTATCTCAGCTATTTCCGCGATCGCAGCTCATTCGTCAGGTAAGCATATTCTAAGATCTTAATTATTGCGAGGGGTGATATTGTTGTAGCGGGTTGTGTGTTAGTAGGAGCGAGTTTTTCGATAAAAATGGATGGGGTCATGAACTTATGGGACAACACTATATGTTGAGTGGTATGTAGTTCCGTGGGTAAGGTTGTAAGGTTGAGTCTTGCGAGAAATTGATTAGATTGCAGATTTGATGAAACGGTGAGAATTTATATTGTATTATAGACGGTTATTATTATCGACTATATACTATTGTCGTAAGGTTGAGTCTTGCGAGAAATTTATTAGATTGCAGATTTGATGAAACGGTGAGAATTTATATTATATTGTAGACGGTTAGTATTATCGACTATGTACTATTGTAGACAGATTGTCTGGTAGCAGAAGTGGGGCTTTAGATAAAAATTAATGAGGTCATGAACTTATGAGACAAAGTGAGGACTTATAGACTATATACTATTGTGGAAAGTTAGTATAGTACAGGGTAAATTATAAAATTGGAATGAAAGAATATTAGATTGATGTTGTTTGTAATGACAGTGTTATAGTTGTTGTTTGTAATGATAATGTCATACTTAAACTTGTGAGACAACATTATATTTTGCGTGATATACTGCAAATTTTATGAAACAGTGTCAACTTGTATAGAAACTTAATAAACTTCAATTTAAATTCCACGTAATAGCTGTCGCATGGCGTTAAAGCAATTTGAATTGATTATGTGGTAACACCACGCTAGCTTAGCAAACAAACGATTACCACGTTAAATCGTGTATTTAATGTTTTATTAACGACTATCAAAATTCTATAATACACGGAGCGCAAAACGTTGCGCCATCGCGCCGTATCTTTTATGTAATTAATATTGCATCAGAGTTGCATAAGAGAGTTACATAATACAGAAATCGATCTGCATAGAAAATGCAACAAAACCGTGTCAACTGCTCGAACCGAGCATTATTGTATTATATCCTACGGTCCATGCAATTGACACTGAAGCAAAGTTGTGTAACGTAAGAATCGTTCTGCATCGAAAACCCAGCGAAATCGTGTCAACCCTATCATATAGTGACTCCCGATTCTTGTGAACTTTCGACGATCCCCAGAGTCCCGTTCAGAACTATTTGAGCATGCATATATATCTTGTATGTCAAGGTTCGGTTAATTTCGTCGCGTCGCGATCATCCGATCACGGCAGCTTATATTTTCACCCGTCATCCCTTAAATCCCGTAATATCCTGAGTGCTCGGTAACTCATCATTTTTGTCAGTTCAACAATATTCGGGTCTCAATAACGGCTGGCTCGCAGTTCATTATTTCTTTACGCGGCGCGATAAGTATCTGGCCGAAAGAAGAAAGGGAGAAAAATAGATAGAGAAAGAGAGAGAGTCGGCTTACGAAGACACGGAGAAATCAATACTTTGACACACTACGCTAAAACTCGTCGTTGTGCGGCCATTGAAGCGTCGAACGATGGTTTACGCGATAATGGCGATTACTTTTTTGCGCGGTCAATGTTAGAAGATACCCGAAGAAAATGATCGATACGAGCCAATACACAATGTCAAACGCTATGTCTGGCATTGAAAATCGTATTTGAAGAACTGCGTTATGAGCACAAATGTCAGAATTTTAAAATCCGGAGGATTGACTACAGTTTCATGAGTGTTTCGTTACTATTCATAAATAACATAACTATGTCTGGTATAAAAAGCAGTATTTGAAGAACTGCGTTATGTGCGCAAATGTCAGAATTTGAAAATTCAGAGGATTGACTAGTTTCATGAATGTTTCGTTACTATTCATAAATAACATACCCGAAGAAAATGATCGATAAGAGGCAATACACAATGTCAAACGCAATGTCTGGTATGAAAAGCAGTGTTTGAAGAACTGCGTTATGTGCGCAAATGTCAGAATTTAAAAATTCAGAGGACTGACTAGTTTCATGAATGTTTCGTTACTATTCATAAATAACATACCCGAAGAAAATGATCGATAAGAGCCAATATACAATGTCAAACGCTATGTCTGGTATTGAAAGCCGTATTTGAAGAACTGCGTTATGTGCGCAAATGTCAGAATTTAAAAATTCAGAGGATTGACTAGTTTCATGAATGTTTCGTTACTATTCATAAATAACATACCCGAAGAAAATTATCGATAAGAGGCAATACACAATGTCAAACGCAATGTCTGGTATGAAAAGCAACATTTGAAGAACTGCGTTATGTGCGAAAATGTCAAAATTTGAAAATTCAGAAGATTGACTAGTTTCATGAGTGGTTCGTTACTATTCATAAATAACATACCCGAAGAAAATTATCGATAAGAGGCAATACACAATGTCAAACGCAATGTCTGGTATGGAAAGCAACATTTGAAGAACTGCGTTATGTGCGAAAATGTCAAAATTTAAAAATCCGAAGGATTGACTAGTTTCATGAATGTTTCGTTACTATTCATAAATAACATACCCGAAGAAAATTATCAATAAGAGGCAATACACAATGTCAAACGCAATGTCCGGTACGAAAAGCAGTGTTTGAAGAACTGCGTTATGTGCGCAAATGTCAGAATTTAAAAATTCAGAAGATTGACTAGTTTCATGAATGTTTCGGTACTATTCATAAATAACATACCAGAAGAAAATTATCGATAAGAGGCAATACACAATGTCAAACGCAATGTCTGGTATGAAAAACAGTGTTTGAAGAACTGCGTTATGTGCGCAAATGTCAGAATTTAAAAATTCAGAGGATTGACTAATTTCATGAATGTTTCGTTACTATTCATAAATTTTGACCATTTCAAATTCACAAATTGACCCCGGAGCCTGTTCAATAAACAAACACCAATTAGCACCAGGTATTATTAATTATTGCCGAGTATGCAACGCTATATTGGAAGTAATAGTTAGTATACTATATTATTGAATAAATAAGTACCATTTAGTGACAACTGCCGAATATCAATTATTTCACGTAACTTGGTAGCAAATTCAACATTTTTTGATAATATCATTAATTTCCGCCCCTGTTGTGGTTCAATTGATTCATTACGAAGAAGGCATAACAATTATTAACAATATCAAATATTGATGGTTAAGTACTATGAACTAATTATAAAACGTTTATATTGACGTTTGCAGGGCTACGAGAAAAAGCGATTTGGTGATGCCAGATCAAGCAAGAGCTGTGGCTCGTGAGCTGGGCATTTGTTACTACGAGACCAGCGTTTTCACTTACTATGGGGTGAACGAGGTCTTCGAAAACTCCATAAGGGCAGCTCTGATCGCGAGGCGGCAACAACGGTTTTGGATGACGAATCTCAAGAGGGTACAACGACCTCTTCTTCAGGTGGGTTTCGCGATTTACGTTTTTTGAACTTATTTACACCCTGTTCAAATTCACGCATTGCACTTTTCATCATTTTTTCGACGTACTTTTGACCATATCTCAGAAACTAGTATCTAATTTGTGGTGCGCTTTGCGTTTTTCTGAAGTTCTTTGAAGCCATTCTTATTTGTCGAAGAAGTAAGTTAAACAATATGTTCTTAATTTGTGGACATCAGGAAATGTGTGTTTTTCTCATTTTTCCCCCAATTTTTCTGCTATTTTTGATCATATCTCTGAAAGTAATTAGAATTTTGAAGTGCGGTTTCCGTTTTTGTAAACCTCTGACGATCCCTTTTCATCTCATATAGGTGAGCTAGTCGAATGATTCACTTGCAGTTGATTGTTGTACAAAAAAACGCATCTTTTCCTCGAATTTTTCTCGATTTTTCAATTTATTTTCTGCCATATCTCGGAAACTATTTCGAATTATCAGCGCGGTTGCGATTTTTCTGAGTCTCTTTGTACCCCCTTTCATCTGGCACAATTACAAGTCGATGGTTAGAGTTTTAGTTTTTGACCTCGTTTTCAGGCTCGTTTTTCACGATTTTTCCACACATTTTTGCCGATATCTTCGAAACTATTGCGAATTTCGGGATGCGCCTTGCATTTTTCTTAGTCATTTTGGACCCCCTTTGATATGTTACAAGGGCAATGAAATCGGCGACCCATCATTTTTCGGCAAAAATGGCAAGGGGTATACCTTAAGATTTTGTCGATTTCTTCATGGCCCTGTCCCGTCTAAACCAGTGAACGAAACCTATAAGTAATATAGGTTTTCTTAAAGCTCTTTGGACGCATTTTCACGTGGGACTAATCGCGTTCAGTGATTTTGAAAAAAAATGTTTCGTGCTCTCTTAAAATCGTCATATCTCGGAAACTATGAAGAGTTCAGCGCGCGATAAGTGGTCTATCTTCAGGACAAATTACCCCCTATCGAAAGGTCCGAAACAAAAAAAAAATTGGACTTTTTTCGCCTATTTTTGATCATAGGGCCTTAAAAGTTCGACGCGCTACAATTAATTTAAAAATGCTTATACCGCATTATTTTTCCTGAAAAATTCACACTTAATTTTTGTTCATAAAGCGTGAAGCATATGAGAATACCTATACTAGTTCCCCGAACAAGCCATAAATTCGTCGGCACTTAACACGTTAAAAATGTATTAACATCTTAACACATTGCGGACGGATGACGAGATATCTCGTCATTGCTATTTCATCGTTCGGGGCCATTGACGAGATATATCGTCTTGCATATTCTGTCGTTTGAGGCAGGTGACGAGATATCACACAGTTGCTACGTGATTGTCAGCCGCAGTTTTTCGTAATTTGTGTTGCGAATTAATTATTTGAAGCTCTGAAATATGGATAGCGACAAAACGATTAGCAATGTTATAGAAATATTTGCGGACAGTTTAACGGATACATCAAGTGATGACGAGAATATGAATATTTGTGAGGACTTTGTCGTGTTCCACTTTACTTAGTGTCATGTTTTACGAAATATCATACTTTAAAAAATGTTTAGTTTTAACACACTTTTACCTATTCAAAAATATTAAAAAAACATTTATTTTTAAAGTTGTTAAAAATAAATATTTCACGGGACAATGATTTTTAACACGTTGACTGCCAAACGTATTTTGCTCTATTAGAATGCACCGTTCCAGTAGAAATTGCTTTTACAAGATTCCAAACAGGCTTCATTGCGAATTTTTTGCATTTTTAGTCAAATGTTTTGCACCGGTCACCGGTGACCACCGTGGCAGTCAACGTGTTAACTACTAACAAATCAGCACTAATTTAAAGATATTTGACGCAAAAAAATACCCGGCCACTGGGTACGATTAGCAATAGCATGCCCGGTCCGCAAAGTGTTAAGATTTTCTCGATTTCTTCGAGGCCCTGTCCCGTTTAATCTAGTGAACGAAACCTATAAGTAATACAGGTTTTCTTAAAGCTCTTTGGACACATTTTCACGTGGGACTAATCGCGTTCAGCGATTTTGAAAAAAAATGTTTCGTGCTCTCTTAAAATCGTGATATCTCGGAAACTATTTAGAGTTCAGCGCGCGGAAAGTGGTCTATCTTCAGGGAAAATTACCCTCTATCAAATGGTATCGGTCCGAAACAAAAAAAAAATTTCACATTTTTCGCCTATTTTAGCCTATTTTCCGCTTATATTTCTTATTTTTTTCTCTATGGCAAGGGGTATACCTTAAGATTTTCTCGATTTCTTCAAGGTCCTGTCCCGTTTAAACTAGTGGTCGAAACCTATAACTAATACAGGTTTTCTTGAAGCTCTTTGGACGCACTTTCACGTGGGACTAATCGCGATCAGCAATTTTGAAAAAAAAATTTTTGCACCTTCCTAAAATGGTGATATCTCGGAAACTATGAAGAGTTCAGCGCGCGGAAAATAGTCTATCTTCAGGGCAAAATACCTCCTATCGAAAGGTATCGGTCCAAAACAAAACAAAAATTTGACATTTTTCACCTATTTTTGGTCATAGGTCCTGAAGTTCGACGCGCTTCAATTAATTTAAAAATGGTTATACCGCATTATTTTCCCTGAAAAATTCACACTTAATTTTTGTTCATAAAGCGTCAAGCATATGAGAATACCTATACTAGTTCCCCGAACAAACCATCAATTCGTCAGCACTTAACATGTTAAAAATATATTAAGCTCCTCAAGCACAGAAAAATTCGTAGATCAATGAGTGCGATTAATTTGGTTTATAGCTGCCATTCTGTCCACCGAAACCCGAGCCACCGGAAGTCGTCCTCGCCGCGAGCACATACGAGGAGAACATGAAGACACTGTGGACGAAGCCAGTTCACACGGACGTGACGCTGGTCGCCGGAAATTGCACTTTCTCGTCTCATCGTTGCCTGTTGGCAGCCGCATCACCCGCCTTCCATCGTCTATTCTCCATGGAACTCGCGCACGAACATACACCACGAAGTTCAAGCGAGTCCAGCATGGTAAAAATTCGTATTTCGTGCGTTTCACTTTCCTTTTCTACGCGCAGGAATTAAACTACGATACGAATGGAAACAATTTCTATCCAACGATATCAATCATTTGGCTACAAGATTCAAGATTCTAATGTATAATCTGTTTCTGTACCAATTTTATAATGATGACAGTGTTGCAAAGGGATAGAATTTTATGAGATTTTTATTTAGAATTTCAATAGTTACTTTTTACGACATTATGGTGTAGTGAGGCAGTATCAACTGTTGATGTTATTTTTATAAATTGGCACTCTATAGATTCAATGGTATTGGTACCTAATTATAATTTGAAGTAAAGTACCTAGTAATCAAATATAATCCATCACCAATACTTTTTATTAATTTAATTAAATGATATTAGGTATTAATTATAAATTAGAGTAAAGTACCCAGTAATCAATTCTGATCAATCACTAACACTTTCTGTCAATTTAATTTAATGATACTGGTAGCTAATTATAATTTAGAGTAAAGTATCCAGTAATCAATCTAAATCCATCATCGACACTTTCCGTCAATTTAATCCAATGGCATTAGTAGTGAATTACAATATAGAGTAAAGTACCCAGTAATCATTTCTAACCTATCACTGATACTTTCGGTTAGTTTAGCTTAGAATGCAATTTCTGAATTAAATTTTACGCCAACATTTTTAACACAAACATTCTGATGCATCATTATTTCTGTTCCATTATAGATTATAGATTAGAATTTGCCAACGTTAAAGCATCGAGAAAATCAGAATTAAAAATATACTTTTACGAAACAAATAATCTGATAGGTGTCGCAGAATTTAATGATTACCGAATACTTTACTTTGAGAAATTTAAATTGGAAATTGTGCACTGATTAGCGAGATCTGTTATTTATTCTGTTCAAAGGTGAGCACTTTTGGTGAAGCCACAGTCGGTGAATTCAACGATGACACCGAGTGCCTGATCCGTATCGATCAATCCAAACCTGCCAAGTAAGATTTAATACCTGACGATTAGTCCCGATAATGACGCAATACATAAAATAGATACCAGGCAAAACTGTGTAGAAGTTTAAAGTAAAAAAAAAGATGATCTAAGTATACAATGTTAACGTTTTTTTCAGGGTTTGGGAGCAACTAAAGCGACGATCGAGTTTTCAAGTACTGCCCACGATGGATAATCAGCGAAAATCGACCGGTGCGACAAGAGAGCTCAATCATCCTGCCTTCCAAAGTATTCGCATATGTCTGGTAATTATTTCATATTTTCTGCCTCAGCAAAATTATTCGGTATAATTTTTATCCGATATGTTAACAGATATTGGTAAATGCATAAGACAAAGCTGCGTTCAAATTAATCAGTACCAAACTACAGAATCGAAATTGATTCAAGTCAACGTATCAGGAACTATTACTTTTTTAACACTTTGACTGCTATCAAAGCTGCGTCCAAAGTAATCAGTACCAAACCACAGAAACGAAATTTATTCAAGTCAACGTATCAGAAACTATTATTTTTTTAACACTTTGACTGCCATCAAAGCTGCGTCCAAATTAATCAGTACCAAACCACAGAAATTAAAGTTATTCAAGTCAACGTATCAGAAACTATTATTTTTTTAACACTTTGACTGCCATCAAAGCTGCGTCCAAAGTAATCAGTACCAAACCACAGAAACGAAATTTATTCAAGTCAACGTATCAGAAACTATTATTTTTTTAACACTTTGACAACCATCAAAGCTGCGTCCAAAGTAATCAGTACCAAACCACAGAAACGAAATTTATTCAAGTCAACGTATCAGAAACTATTATTTTTTTAACACTTTGACTGCAATCAAAGCTGCGTCCAAATTAATCAGTACCAAACCACAGAAATTAAAGTTATTCAAGTCAACGTATCAGAAACTATTATTTTTTTAACACTTTGACTGCAATCAAAGCTGCGTCCGAAGTAATCAGTACCAAACCACAGAAACGAAATTTATTCAAGTCAACGTATCAGAAACTATTATTTTTTTAACACTTTGACTGCAATCAAAGCTGCGTCCGAAGTAATCAGTACCAAACCACAGAAACGAAATTTATTCAAGTCAACGTATCAGAAACTATTATTTTTTTAACACTTTGACTGCCATCAAAGCTGCGTCCGAAGTAATCAGTACCAAACCACGGAAATTAAAGTTATTCAAGTCAACGTATCAGAAAGTATTATTTTTTTAACACTTCGACTGCCATCAAAGCTGCGTCCGAAGTAATCAGTACCAAACCACAGAAACGAAATTTATTCAAGTCAACGCATCAGAAACTATTATTTTTTTAACACTTTGACTACCATCAAAGCTGCGTCCAAAGTAATCAGTACCAAACCACAGAAACGAAATGTATTCAAGTCAACGTATCAGAAACTATTATTTTTTTAACACTTTGACTGCCATGATGGTCACCGGTGACCGACGCAAAATATTTTACTGAAGATCCAAAATATTCGCAATGGGTAGCAATTATTACTTTATAAATGCAGTTGTTATTAGAATAATGATGCGATCTTTTGGTCTCCAATACCTACACATGATTTAGATTTTGCATAATTCAGTCGAACGCTGTAGTATTTCATAGCATCGCCATTCTAATATAGTAAAATACGCTTGGCAGTCAATGTGTTAAACATACCCTATATGACGTTTGCATAGTTTCTAACCCTAACTAAAATAATCGATGATATATCAACGATTCACATTTCAACTTTTCGATAATTCTTTTTCAGACGGAAAACACAAATGGCGCTCAACAATCTACAACCGTGGTGACATTGTCGAAATTGATAACGCCGCAGGCAATGCAACAGTGCTTACAGTTCATTTACACGGGCAGTCTGGATAAACGGTATCACGATCTGCAAGTACGTAGGCTAATTCAATTTTTCCACACGAAATTATGCATTCTGAGGTACATCGCGTGGCAAACAAAATTCAGACCTTATCGTTCCTTCGTTGCACTCGGGATCCACTTCAACAATTTCTTTCTTTGACTCGATAATTATAGATATTAGGTTGGAGGGAAAGTTCTGTCGTATTTTAAAGAAACTATTTGAGTTAATTTATAAATATATGTGTTTAATATTCTGCAATTTCTCGACTTGTTAAATGTGGATTATTTTCCAACATGGATCGTAAAACATCATTATCCATGTTGGGTGGTCGTCCAGATCGATCATTTTCTTGGAGGCTCAGATCCCCGAAACAAAATTTGCTAAACCATCTTTGACAAGTACGAACATTTACAATATCTTTCCCAAATACAGCACATACATTTTTACATGCAACCGATGCGTTGCTTCCTTTTTGAAATTCATACAAAATGCAGTGTCGTAAATGCACTTTATCTACTGACATGTTTTTCACTTTATATATCACAAGTAAACGATGAATGGTAAAAAAAGGACTCGTTTTATATTATACAGCAGCTATAAAAAACAAAAAAAAATCCGAATGACTCACTAGCCAGATGTTTTTTTTTATTTACAAGAAAAATTACCTGCCTATTAAAAATACGACAGAACTTTCCCTCCAACCTAATATAATTTCTCATAAAGAAGTCGCGGCTACTTTTCTCGGACAACACTATTTTGACAAATGCGAACGTGTTCAGACGCGCTTTCTTTCTGGGTCCAGTAGAAAGTGAGTCGATAATTACTTAGTGTCGTCACTTATTAGCGTCGACACAGAAACTCGTAGTCGTACAGTACACAACACCGATACTTCTGCGTTTCGACTGGCAGGACAAAAATATTTCTGTCCAGCATAAGTCGGAATTCCGAGTGCAACGCATTACTACAAGTTAAAAACTTTCCATTCAATGCTCGTCTGTATCTGCCGTATAAGTACAGTATGGTCAGAAAGTACTCGGAAATTGTAATTTAAAAGAACCGCCGTTAACATACCCAGTAAATTTTTTTTCCTGAAATCGGTACACCTGTGAGAGACATCTGTGCCAAGTTTCAAAAGATTCTGATCACTAGCATTTGTTTGGCATTTGTTTACTTCGAGCAAGTTTTTGTGCTTCGTCGTTTTTATAATGGCTAATTCTATCGAACAAAGAATTTGTTTGAAGGTTTGTGTTTCCAACGAAATTTCATGTGCCGAATCGTTGAAAATGTTGGAAAAATCATTTGGGGAGTCTGCTCTCTCAAAAACACAAACATACGAATGGTATAAGTTATTCAAGAGTGGACGTGATATTGTCGAAGATTTGCCTCGTTCTGGACGCCCTTCGACATCAAATACCGAAGAAAATGTGGAAAAAGTGAAAAAAATTGTACTCGAAAATCGTCATGCGAGCCTGAGAGAGATAGCTCGTAAGCTCAACATTTCATACGGAACCACTCAGCACATTGTACTGGATATTTTAGGCATGAGACGCGTTGTAGCGCGGCTTGTGCCAAAAGAGCTGAATTTTGTTGAAAAAGAGCATCGCAAGAAAGTGGCGGAAGAGATGATTTCTGAGGCAAGAAATGATCCAACCTTCATGAAACGGATAATTACCGGCGATGAGACATGGGTTTACGAGTATGATGTGCAAACAAGCCAACAGTCGTCCGAGTGGCGCCTGGAAAAATGAGCCGAAACCCAAAAAACCGCGCCAAAGTCGGTCCAAAATCAAAGTCATGCTCACAGTTTTCTTCGATTATCGAGGTGCAGTCCACTATGAGTTCTTGCCAGAGAGTCGAACAGGCAACAAGGAGTATTACCTATCCGTTTTGAAGCATTTGAGGGATGCTGTGCGTAGAAAACGACCGGATTTATGAGAAGGCAAAATCGTGGATGTTGCATCACGATAACGCGTCGTCTCACAAAGCACGCATTGTGCTGGATTATTTGGCCAAACATCGAACAAATACCATCGAACAAGCATCGTATTCGCCAGATTTGGCACCATGTGACTTTTTTCTTTTCCCTAGACTCAAATTACCTCTTCGAGGAAAGAGATTTGAGACTGTAGAACACATTAAACAAAATGCGATGAAGGAGCTGAAGGCAATCTCTTCATCGGCTTATGAAAAGTGTATGGAGGACTGGGTTAAGCGTTGGCATATGTGTGTCGCTTCAGATGGATGTTATTTCGAAGGCGACAAGATAAATTTATGTGAAAATTAAAAACAATGTGTTTTAGTTACAAATTCCGGGTACATTCTGATCATACTGTATATAACAATATTTAACAGCAGATTAATTTCGGCCGCGAAACACATACAAACGTAACTGAACACACGCGATGCTACCTAAGAAAAATCGAGATAAGAAAAGTATGTGAGTAAAATGTTAATGTCGACCGGGACACGTGACTAACGTTTCCAAGATTGCGCTTAAGGATTAATCGAAGAGGTGTCGATAGATGATCGCGATCCGTGCAAAATTCGCTAAGAAGTAATTTTCTTTCCAATTACAAGCCACACGACCCGCATGACAACGGCACGAAACTTTTCAAACCCTTGGCCTCCCACTCGGAATACGCTTCCCTTACGTGTTTTGCCTTTAAAAAGCACGCTCGCGTGCCAGCAAACAGACACCTGCGGTTTCTTTGAAACTTCTGACTTTTTATTCAGCACCAACTTTGTTTTTACCTATTTCTATCGGTTCTTTTGATTGATTGCGTCGAGCTTCGAGAAGAAGGCGTCAGAAATTACGACTTCTGGCGACAGTCGATGGCAAAGCTTCTCTGGCCTTTCTGTATATTTCGTATTTTGCGTTTACTGTTTGGGATTTTTTATATTTGCACGTTGCACGGGCGTGGATCAATTATTTTCTGCGAATGTCTATTAGGTTATCGAATTACGGAGTACCGTTAGAAATGTAATACCCTGGAATAACATAGATAATGTAGGCTGCAAATTCATTAATCATAATATTTGCAATTTGGTATCTGTTCAATAACATTTTTGATGATTACAACGAATCGTATAGTAGGTTACAAAGATTGTGTAATTTTTTTTATATTATAAAAAATACCGTACTGTTTACCGTTCGGGATTTAATATCTTGGAATATCATATATGGTGTAGACCGTAAATTCATTAACCATGATGTTCACAATTTTTATATCTGTTCAATAAAATTTTTGATGATTACAACTAATCGTGTAGTAGGTTACAAAAAGAGTTTATAAATTTTGTTTTTTTATGTTATAAAAAATACCGTACTGTTTACCGTTCGGGATTTAATATCTTGGAATATTATATATGGTGTAGACCATAAATTCATTAACCACGATATTCACAATTTTTATATCTGTTCAATAAAATTTTTGATGATTACAACTAATCGTGTAGTAGGTTACAAAAAGAGTTTACAAATTTTGTTTTTTTATGTTATAAAAAATACCGTACTGTTTACCGTTTGGAATTTAATATCTTGGAATATTATATATGGTGTAGACCGTAAATTCATTAACCATGATATTCACAATTTTGATATCTGTTCAATAAAATTTGTGATGATTGTAACTAATCGTGTAGTAGGTTACAAAAAGAGTGTGTTAATTTTGTTTTTTTTATGTTATAAAAAATACCGTACTGTTTACCGTTCGGGATTTAATATCTTGGAATATTATATATGGTGTAGACCGTAAATTCATTAACCATGATATTCACAATTTTTATATCTGTTCAATAAAATTTTTGATGATTACAACTAATCGTGTAGTAGGTTACAAAAAGAGTGTGTAAATTTTGTTTTTTTATGTTATAAAAAATACCGTACTGTTTACCGTTCGAGATTTAATATCTTGGAATATTATATATGGTGTAGACCGTAAATTCATTAACCACGATATTCACAATTTTTATATCTGTTCAATAAAATTTTTGATGATTACAACTAATCGTGTAGTAGGTTTCAAAAAGAGTTTATAAATTTTGTTTTTTTATGTTATAAAAAATACCGTACTGTTTACCGTTCGGGATTTAATATCTTGGAATATTATATTGTAGACCGTAAATTCATTAACCACGATATTCACAATTTTGATATCTGTTCAATAAAATTTGTGATGATTGTAACTAATCGTGTGGTAGGTTACAAAAAGAGTTTATAAATTTTGTTTTTTTATGTTATAAAAAATACCGTACTGTTTACCGTTCGGGATTTAATATCTTGGAATATTATATATGGTGTAGACCGTAAATTCATTAACCATGATATTCACAATTTTTATATCTGTTCAATAAAACTTTTGATGATTACAACTAATCGTGTAGTAGGTTACAAAAAGAGTTTATAAATTTTGTTTTTTTATGTTATAAAAAATACCGTACTGTTTACCGTTTGGGATTTAATATTTTGGAATATCATATATGGTGTAGACCGTAAATTCATTAACCATGATATTCACAATTTTGATATCTGTTCAATAAAATTTGTGATGATTGTAACTAATCGTGTGGTAGCTTACAAAAAGAGTGTGTAAATTTTGTTTTTTTATATTATAAAAAATACCGTACCGTTTACCGTTCGGGATTTAATATCTTGGAATATCATATATGGTGTAAACCGTAAATTCATTAACCATGATATTCACAATTTTTATATCTGTTATAAAATTCAATGACCCATCGTAGTTTGACATGTTACCAAAGAAATTTAAAAAATTTGTAACACTGATTTACACTTTTCGCATTTATTCTAAATAACGTAGGTGCAACACATGTAATAAATACCCGCAGTTTATCAAAGTTCAGAGTACTATTATGTCATTGACTACTCCGCCACATTCTACAAAATATTTCCGAAATTCAACACGATGTTTTATCACACATTTTAAAAAATATTCCTTCAACCCCCAACGGCTTGATTAACATTCAGTCAGACCATAATTATCCTATCAGCCCCGTGCTTTTTCCTATCGCGTACCTATAATTTCGCGATACGACCGTTTACGTAAACTACGGAACGCACAAATTTCCTGTCGAAGTACTCGCATCGAGTCTCGAATCAAAGACGGGCTGATTTAAGATAAAAACAAATAGAGAAAAGAAAAGAAGAACGCGCGGCACCCTCACTTGCAGATAATGCAGCAACTAACGCGGCTCTATTCTTTCAGACAGCTCCTATCGGGCTTCTACTGGTTAGTACCACGTAAAATGCGTTTGACAACGTCGATCATGTACAATTCTACACACACATCGGCATCGTGCATTGCCAAGCGCACCCGAGCACGCACATACGTGGGCAGTCCGATAAGTACTTAGCCTACAAAAGAAAAACGAAAATTTTGGAAAATTGACGATTTATTTTTCAACATAGTTTCCTTTTAACTCGATACACTTGATCCAGCGATGAAATCTGGGCATATCCTGCATGAAATATTGGGCATGAGAAAGCTTTCTGCTCGATGGGTGCCGCGTTTGCTCACTCCGGATAACAAGCGCATCCGTGAGACCACTTCAGAGCAGTGTTTGACACTGTTTAAGCGCAATCCGAAAGAGTTTCTACGCCGTTTTGTGACTGTCGACGAAACGTGGATCCACTGGTACACACCAGAGATCAAGGAACAGTCGAAACAGGGGACTGCGCCCGGCAAATGTGCTCCGAAGAAGGCGAAGACTGTCCTATCGGCCGGAAAGGTGATGGCCACCGTTTTCTGGGATTCACAAGGTCTGATCTACATAGACTACCTGGAGAAGGGCGAAACAGTCGCAGGGCTGTACTATGCCGAATTATTGAGCCGATTCGACGCCGAATTAAGGAAAAAACCGCCCCATTTGGCGAAGAAAAAAGTGCTCTTTCACCACGATAACGCACCGGCTCACACCTCTGCCCAAGCTACAGCCAAATTCGTTGAACTAGGCTACGAACAGCTGCCCCATCCACCGTATTCTCCAGATTTGGCCCCGTGTGACTTCTTTTTGTTCCCAAACTTGAAAAAGTCACTCGCTGGGCAGAAATTTGAGTCGAATGAGGAGGTTATCGCCGCCACGGAGGCCTACTTTGCAGATCTGCAGAAAACGTATTTTTCAGACGGGTTGAAGAAGTTGGAGCATCGCTGGATCAAGTGTATCGAGTTAAAAGGAGACTATGTTGAAAAATAAATCGTCAATTTTCCAAAATTTTCGTTTTTCTTTTGAAGGCTAAGTACTTATCGGACTGCCCACGTACGTAGTATCATTTTCACGTTCACTCTTCTGTTCATTTTCATTTTGCGCTCTTGCCGTCTCTCACACGCCATTTATTATTATTATTCGATAACGACCACCAGGTCCTGCGTTCCGTCCACCTTAGAGAAATGCAACGTACGCTCACCGTTTTATCGTTTGGCATGCCCGCGTCTCTCTACGAACTTTCGGCTGATCTTCGCTTCCGACTTTCTACGCCAGTTCCTCCTGAGAATTCTGTCTCTCACCGTCTGCTTCCATCTCTGCGGCCGCTGGAACCAACGTCTCTGCTTTCGTGCGATCTGCGACAGTTCAATGGAAGAAACTTTGGTTTTTCGAGGAATCTCGGGAATCGGGGAAATTCTCGCGGATCGGGCGAAATTAATTGCGGATGCATGGGCGCGCTTTTAATCGCTATCATCGACATCCTAGAATCATTTAGGGTAGGACTCCGTAGTGATGCGTTGGATGACGAGTAGGGAAAGAGTTCGCGTGCGATCATGTCATGATAAGGTCGGGGGAAAAATGTTCGAGTGTTGATGGACGGCTCTTTTGTCGGTAGGAAATCAGGCAGGCGGCCGAGTTTTTGGAATTGCCGCAACTGCTGATGGTGCTCGGGAGTATACAGTCGAGGGAGCAGTTCGTTAACAGTGATCTTAATAATCAATACAAGCAGGTCGTCAGGCAGCGGCTGGAAGACATCTGCCTCGAACAAGGTGAAATATTTTTCTAAAATTGGATACAGGGTGTGTACGATAATTTTGGCGTGTGTTGGAAGATAGATTCAGTACGCCAAAATAAAAAAAAAAGGTCATGTGAATATTTGCCCGAAATAACTAAAATCCGATTAACACTAAACGTACCAAGCGGGGTCAAATGACCGCTTTCAAAATTTACTTAAAAATCGTACATTCATTGTTATTTCTTTCGCTTATTTGACTTTCTGTAAATTCGCATATCATCTGATTATTCAGTTTCTTGCTTTAATAAATCAGGAATTTCTTTGTGAAAATCAACGTTTACTTCATAAGAGGTCAAATGACCGCTTTCAACATTTACTTTAAAGTCATTGTCATTTCTTTCGCTTATTTGACTTTCTGTAAAGTCGCATATCATCTGATTATTCGGTTTCTTGCTTTAATAAATTAGGAATTTCTTTGTGAAAATCAACGTTTACTTCATAAGAGGTCAAATGACCGCTTTCAAAATTTACTTTAAAATCGTACATTCATTCTAATTTCTTTCGCGCATTTGAGTTTCTGTAAATTCTTATATCATCTAATTATTCATTTTCTCGCTTTAATAAATCAGGAATTTCTTTGTGAAAATCAACGTTTACTTCATAAGAGGTCAAATGACCGCTTTCAAAATTTACTTTAAAGTCATTGTCATTTCTTTCGCTTATTTGACTTTCTGTAAATTCGCATATCATCTGATCATTCAATTTCTCGCTTTAATAAATTAGGAATTTCTTTGTGAAAATCAACGTTTATTTCATAACGGGTCAAATGACCGCTTTCAAAATTTACTTTAAAATCGTACATTCATTCTAATTTCTTTCGCGCATTTGAGTTTCTGTAAATTCTTATATCATCTAATTATTCATTTTCTCGCTTTAATAAATTAGGAATTTCTTTGTGAAAATCAACGTTTACTTCATAAGAGGTCAAATGACCGCTTTCAAAATTTACTTTAAAGTCATTGTCATTTCTTTCGCTTATTTGACTTTCTGTAAATTCGCATATCATCTGATTATTCAGTTTCTTGCTTTAATAAATTAGGAATTTCTTTGTGAAAATTAATGTTTATTTCATAAGAGGTCAAATTACCGCTTTCAGAATTTACTTAAAAATCGTACATTCATTGTTATTTCTTTCGCTTATTTGACTTTCTGTAAATTCGCATATCATCTGATTATTCAGTTTCTTGCTTTAATAAATTAGGAATTTCTTTGTGAAAATCAACGTTTACTTCATAAGAGGTCAAATGACCGCTTTCAAAATTTACTTTAAAGTCATTGTCATTTCTTTCGCTTATTTGACTTTCTGTAAATTCGCATATCATCTGATCATTCAATTTCTCGCTTTAATAAATTAGGAATTTCTTTGTGAAAATCAACGTTTACTTCATAAGAGGTCAAATGACCGCTTCCAAAATTTACTTTAAAATCGTACATTTATTGTTACTTCTTTCGCGCATTTGACTTTCTGTAAATTCTTATATCATCTAATTATTCATTTTCTCGCTTTAATAAATCAGGAATTTCTTTGTGAAAATCAACGTTTACTTCATAAGAGGTCAAATGACCGCTTTCAAAATTTACTTTAAAGTCATTGTCATTTCTTTCGCTTATTTGACTTTCTGTAAATTCGCATATCATCTGGTTATTCAATTTCTCGCTTTATTAAGTTAAGAATTTCTTTGTGAAAATTAACGTTTATTTCATAAGAGGTCAAATGACCACCTTCAAAATTTACTTAAAAATCGTACATTCATTGTTACTTCTTTCGCGCATTTGACTTTCTGTAAATTCTTATATTATCTGGTTATTCAATTTCTCGCTTTAATAAATTAGGAATTTCTTTATGAAAATTAACGTTTATTTCATAACGGGTCAAATGACCGCTTCCAAAATTTACTTTAAAATCGTACATTTATTGTTACTTCTTTCGCGCATTTGACTTTCTGTAAATTCTTATATCATCTAATTATTCATTTTCTCGCTTAAATAAATCAGGAATTTCTTTGTGAAAATCAACGTTTACTTCATAAGAGGTCAAATGACCGCTTCCAAAATTTACTTTAAAATCGTACATTTCATTGTTACTTCTTTCGCGCATTTGACTTTCTGTAAATTCTTATATCATCTAATTATTCATTTTCTCGCTTTAATAAATCAGGAATTTCTTTGTGAAAATCAACGTTTACTTCATAACGGGTCAAATGACCCCTCATGGTAAGAATAGGTAGATGTAAAGTACCGGTACGTTTAGTGTTAGAAATGCCAGTCTTTAAGTATTTAGATTCTGAATTTGACATGTTCGTAATGTACTTTGTCAGGACTGTTTGCCGATGTCGTGTTCATACTAGACGATGGAAGAGTACCAGCTCACCGAGCTATTCTCACTGCCCAATGCGACGTGATGAAGGCAATGTTCTCCGGTGATTTTCGTGAGAGTAGCGCCAAAGTCGTAAGTTCATTTACATCTGACAAAGTAATCGACCCAATAATACAAAACTCATCTCATATAAATTCATCATAATAGTTACATAACAGTCAGTACATTATGTAATAATTGTTGCATATTATCATAATACATAATTATTACATATACATATATAATTATATATAATTATTACATATTATTACATATTACATATTGAACAAGTACGTATTCATTATTTCCCATCTCACTTGTTGACTTTCAAAATGTCGTGAAATTATATGATGTGTTGAATTTCAACCTTAATGTAATTTACTCAAAATTTACTCATTTTACAACATGTAATGTTCTCCGGAGATTTTCGTGAGAGTAGCGCCAAAGTCGTAAGTTCATTTACATCTGACAAAATAATCGACCCAATAATACAAAACTCATCTCATATAAATTCATCATAATAATTACATAACAGTCAGTACATTATGTAATAATTGTTGCGTATTATCATAATACATAATTATTACATATACATATATAATTATATATAATTATTATATATTATTACATATTACATATTGAACAAGTACGTATTCATTATTTCCCATCTCACTTGTTGTCTTTCAAAATCAACGTGAAATTATATGATGTGTTGAATTGCAACCTTAATGTAATTTACTGAAAATTTACTCATTTTACAACATGTAATGTTCTCTGGAGATTTTCGTGAGTGTAGCGCCAAAGTCGTAAGTTCATTTACATCTGACAAAGTAATCGACCCAATAATACAAAACTCATCTCATATAAATTCATCATAATAATTACATAACAGTCAGTACATTATGTAATAATTGTTGCATATTATCATAATACATAATTATTACATATACATATATAATTATATATAATTATTACATATTATTACATATTACATATTGAACAAGTACGTATTCATTATTTCCCATCTCACTTGTTGACTTTCAAAATCAACGTGAAATTATATGATGTGTTGAATTTCAACCTTAATGTAATTTACTCAAAACATTAAGGCATCTTCAACCAAAAAACAGCCTTAAATTTTTTAAACTTTTCCGTATTATCCATTTCTTTCGTTGCAGATCGTCTTTCCTGGAGTACGCGAGTACACGTTCCACAAATTACTTTGCTATCTCTACACAGACGAGGTTCCGCCAATATCGTCAGCCCGATGCCTAAACCTTCTAGAATTGGCCAATCGACTATGCCTCCAACGATTAGTGAATCTGGTCGAGAGCAGAGTGATAGAAGATTTGGAGAGATTGTCGCAGAACGAAGGAAACGAGGCTGTCGAAAATTGTCTGAGACTACTGGAACCATGCAAGGTCCGATTTATTTTCGGATATTCTCCGAATCAGACGGATGAGCAATGGAACATTGCGAATACGTCATTTGTTCTGATTATAGTTGCATAATGCGGACCAACTGGCAGACTGGTGCATGAATCATCTGTGCGTGAACTATAACAAATTGTGCAAAATGTCGCCTAGGAGCGTGAGACTGCTTCATCCGGAGAATCAAGAATATTTGAACGAGCATCGATGGCCTCCCGTATGGTAAATTAACAAATTGATATACAATATCGTACCTATAAAATCTGTAACATCTGCCTCAGTCGTCACTTGGAATAGACAGTAGTCATGACGGATACGGTAATTTGTCAACAGACGATCACATATTTTAGAATTTATTTTTATTTCAACATTCCAACAAATAACGTTATTATTATATAATTATATATAGTATAATACATTATTATACACTATATGTATTATATAACTAAAGTAATAATTGGACTCACACGTAGTTAAAACCCGATAGAAACTGATTTCGATTCCTTTGGAATAAAAAATTGTCCTAAATTTGGTTAACACGTTGACTGCCACGGTGGTCACCGGTGACTGGCGCAAAAGATTTTTCTAAAAATGTAAAAAATTTGCAATGAAACCTATTTGCAATCTTGTAAAAGCAATTGATATTGGAACGGTGCTTCAATACTTTTTCTTCTAACCCGGTGCAAAAGATTTTACTAAAAATGCAAAAGATTTCCAATGAAGCCTATTCGCAATCTTGTAAAAGCAATTGATATTGAAACGGTGCTTCAATACTTTGGCTTCTAACCCGGTGCAAAAGATTTTACTAAAAACGTAAAAAATTTGCAATGAAGCTATTTGCAATCTTGTAAAATCAATTGATATTGGAACGGTGCTTCAATACTTTGGCTTCTAACCCGGTGCAAAAGATTTTACTAAAAATGCAAAAAATTCGCAATGAAACCTATTTGCAATCTTTTAAAAACAATTGATATTGGAACGGTGCTTCAATACTTTGGCTTTTAACCCGGTGCAAAAGATTTTACTAAAAATGCAAAAGGTTCGCAATGAAGCCTATTTGCAATCTTGTAAAAGCAATTGATATTGGAACGGTGCTTCAATACTTTGGCTTCTAACCCGGTGCAAAAGATTTTACTAAAAATGCAAAAGATTCGGAATGAAGCCTATTTGCAATCTTGTAAAAGCAGTTAATATTAAAACGGTGCTTCAATACTTTGGCTTCTAATGCGGTGCAAAAGATTTTACTAAAAATGCAAAAAATTCGCAATGAAGCCTATTTGCAATCTTGTAAAAGCAATTGATATTGGAACGGTGCTTCAATACTTTGGCTTTTAACCCGGTGCAAAAGATTTTACTAAAAATGCAAAAGATTCGGAATGAAGCCTATTGGCAATCTTGTAAAAGCAGTTAATATTAAAACGATGCTTCAATACTTTGGCTTCTAACTCGGTGCAAAAGATTTTACTAAAAATGCAAAAGATTCGGAATGAAGCCTATTGGCAATCTTGTAAAAGCAGTTAATATTAAAACGGTGCTTCAATAATTTGGCTTCTAATCCGGTGCAAAAGATTTTACTAAAAATGCAAACAATTCGCAATGAAGCCTATTTGCAATCTTGTAGAAGCAATTGATATTGGAACGGTACTTCAATACTTTGGCTTCTAATCCGGTGCAAAAGATTTTACTAAAAATGCAAAAGATTCGCAATGAAGCCTATTTGCAATCTTGTAAAAGCGATTAATATTGGAACAGTGCTTCAATACTTTGGCTTCGAACCCGGTGCAAAAGATTTTACTAAAAATGCAAAAGATTCGCAATGAAGCCTATTTGCAATCTAGTAAAAGCAATTGATATTGGAACGATGCTTCAATACTTTGGCTTCTAACCCGGTGCAAAAGATTTTACTAAAAACGTAAAAAATTTGCAATGAAGCCTATTTGCAATCTTGTAAAAGCAATTGATATTGGAACGGTGCTTCAATACTTTGGCTTCTAATCCGGTGCAAAAGATTTTACGAAAAATGCAAAAGATTCGGAATGAAGCCTATTGGCAATCTTGTAAAAGCAATTGATATTGTAACGGTGCTTCAATAATTTGGCTTCTAACCCGGTGCAAAAGATTTTACTAAAAATGCAAAAAATTCGCAATGAAGCCTATTTGCAATCTTGTAAAAGCAATTGATATTGAAACGGTGCTTCAATACTTTGGCTTCTAACTCGGTGCAAAAGATTTTACTAAAAATGCAAAAGATTCGCAATGAAGCCTATTTGCAATCTTGTAAAAGCAATTGATATTGAGACTGTGCTTCAATACTTTGGCTTCTAACCCGGTGCAAAAGATTTTACTAAAAATGCAAAAAATTCGCAATGAAACCTATTTGCAATCTTGTAAAAGCAATTGATATTGGAACGGTGCTTCAATACTTTGGCTTCTAACTCGGTGCAAAAGATTTTACTAAAAATGCAAAAGATTCGCAATGAAACCTATTTGCAATCTTGTAAAAGCAGTTGATATTGGAACGGTGCTTCAATACTTTGGCTTCTAACCCGGTGCAAAAGATTTTACTAAAAATGCAAAAAATTCGCAATGAAGCCTATTTGCAATCTTGTAAAAGCAATTGATATTGGAACGGTGCTTCAATACTTTGGCTTCTAACCCGGTGCAAAAGATTTTACTAAAAATGCAAAAGATTCGCAATGAAGCCTATTTGCAATCTTGTAAAAGCAATTGATATTAAAACGGTGCTTCAATAATTTGGCTTTTAACCCGGTGCAAAAGATTTTACTAAAAATGCAAAATATTCGCAATGAAGCCTATTTGCAATCTTGTAAAAGCAATTGATATTGAATCGGTGCTTCAATACTTTTTCTTCTAACACGGTGCAAAAGATTTTACTAAAAATGCAAAAATTTCCAATGAAGCCTATTAGCAATCTTGTAAAAGCAATTGATATTGAAACGGTGCTTCAATACTTTGGCTTCTAACCCGGTGCAAAAGATTTTACTAAAAACGTAAAAAATTTGCAATGAAGCCTATTTGCAATCTTGTAAAAGCAATTGATATTGAAACGGTGCTTCAATACTTTGGCTTCTAACCCGGTGCAAAAGATTTTACTAAAAACGTAAAAAATTTGCAATGAAGCCTATTTGCAATCTTGTAAAAGCAATTGATATTGGAACAGTGCTTCAATACTTTGGCTTCTAATCCGGTGCAAAAGATTTTACTAAAAATGCAAAAGATTCGCAATGAAGCCTATTTGCAATCTTGTAAAAGCAACTAATATTAAAACGGTGCTTCAATAATTTGACTTCTAAAAACTCTGTGTTACCTTCATTTTGCACGATTTAATCAACCTCTGCAGTATTTCATCGCACCGCGATTGTACCATAGCAAAATGCGCTTGGCAGTCAACGTGTTAAACAATCGATCTAATTTTTACAACTTTTTATTAAAATATTCCTCGAATATATATTGTGCAGGTACCTAAAGGACTACGACTACTACCAAAAATGCTTGGCAGAGCGCGATCGCGAGAACAAACCGACGCTGAAACGCAACCGTAACCAGTCGGGCTGCCTTTGCTTCTCGGGTTTGAGCAAGACGAGACGCGAGGCGGAAAGCGAAAACGGAAACGGGGGTGGAACGACATCTTCGGCATCAAACGAGACCCCTGCAGCCGATCGACCGCTTTTCGACGCCTCGACCGAATCCGGCGAGCAGGCCGTATGACAAGAACCAAGCGGCTTAAGCCGCTCAGTCAGATTCATTCTGATCTTGCCCGTGCTCATGGTCTTCATCTGCACCATTTTTACCATTTTGATACTGCTACAGATTTATACTTAAGGGGTACGCGAACGGGATCGCCATTTTAAGCGAGAGTATGGTTTCGAAATATTCGCGGAGGCGAACGTGCTTTTATGGAACGCGAGGGAAGGGAAGGAAGAATGCGATTAGGTTTGAAAGTACGCCATTTTAAAGGACGCGCGTAAATTCGACGATTTTCGGACGGGAAGGTATTTTGGCGTGCGGAATGGCGCTAATTTGGAAGAATGAACGGAGAAGAGAAATATTTGGAGAGGCAAATTTGTAATATTTTGTGGTAGCGTTGGGAAATTTATGCTGATTAAAGGAATCGAAAGATCGAAAGAATGCGGAATTATTTGGAACGAGGTTTTCACGAACGCGTGGGATGAATTGAGAAGATTTGGAAGAGGAATCTGCGCTTTGGTGTATGAAGGCGAAAATTATTACGTGATCGGAACGTTATGATTGGAAAAAGCGTAAAAATAAATATGAAAGAAATTACAAAATGTATGGTGCTTTGTGATACAAACACGTAAATTATTATGTGATTGGAACAATTATAATTTGGAAGTACACTGAGAAAGGGCAAATATTTGGAGTAATAGGTATATAGTGGTTTACGGTATAGATGTAAAAATTATTGTATGATCGAAAGTATCATGTAACTGAAGAATACGGAAACAGGTGAGAACAATTTGGAACAAGAGGTTTCACTTGATGTCTGGATGTAAAAATAGTTGCCCATTCTAAATGACCACGGTGGTCACGAAGAATTGAGAAATTTGAAATGCGTTTAATGACGAAAAACGAGGCAATTATTGGTTCACGGTCAGAGAGTATGGACTGATTAATTGTATGATTTTACCTTTTTTCGATGGAGATACGATTGTTCAATAGGATTAACGAATTGACGCATTTTGACACGAGGGCAGTTTGATTTGTGAACTTGTCTTAGACATTTGAAATTTCTAGGCTTCTAAGGTACGTTATCATTAATACCGCATTGTATAACATGAATAAAAAAAACAACGCAAATTGGCCTGTAGATCTGAATTGTAAGCATCCACGAAAGAAACCGTAGTTGCATAATAAGATGAGATTAGGTCCGTATTTCGAACGTTTAACGCATGTTAGAAATTTTTGTTAATAAAAAGAGGTATTCCGTAGAAACAAAACATATAAGACGTATTGGTCAAATGAAAACGTACCTTCAGGCTATTTTTCCGAGAATTGCGTATTTTCCCCGCCTGCTTCCCATCGTTTGCAAAGCCAAAAAATGTGTGCCTTTCGTTCTTAGCGCGTTCGATCGCGAAAATCGCTTTGGCCGTCTTAACTGTTCGAAATAGTTTCAATCGCACGCATGAAACATAAACTTACGGTATAATGTCGGACATCTAAAAAAAACTTATCGTCAGATAGAAAATTAGGACTAACTGCAATGTAATCAGATTGATTTTGCGACGGAAAGCGAACCGATGAATTTCGATAAAAGAGGAAAGTGGCGGGGAAGCACGTATGGTAACTTCAAAAATCGGAACAACATAAATTGAATCGCACAACTATTTTTGAGACTTCTCCGCCGTGCAGTGTCCTTAAATAAATTAAAAGAAGCCACTCTCGTCTTTCTTAAATTCGTAGACTTTATGCTATTGGGTTGGCAACTAAGTGACTGCGCATTTCAAATAAGAAGGAAAACTCTTAATTTTTGTTTAAAAATATAACTTTATTCAATTAGATACTGTCCGTTTTTGTCGATGACCTTTTGCCATCGTTCTGGCAGTGTCAAAATTCCACGTTCGTAACATTTCTGATCTTTACCATCAAAAAACTGAATTAAATGTGATCTGACATCATCAGCATTATTAACCCTTTCGTTACGGCAGTGCGGTCCGCGGAAGTGACGCCACTGAACGGGGCACCATGCCGCAAAGTGTGCATATTGTACGTCGGTAAACTGGTGTTCAGACGTACGTCTTTCACCGTTACTTTGTAATTCTTCGGATCGTACTCTTCTTTGTGTTACACAACGACAAATTTGGAGATTTTGCAACTGTTATGAATAAAGCTACAATTTATGGTAATTAATACGTCAAATTAAAATTCTGAGTAATTCCATTCAGAATGATAGATTTCAAAACAAGGATTGATACACAAATCCACATTTCAGTTTCTACATTCATAATTAGATTCACGTCTTTAGTCGTTTGCACTGAAAATTATTTAAAAACGAAGCGATTTATAAACCGAAGGAAAATGCCATTCTGTGAATATTAGCCATTGAGATCTTGGAGAAGATAGGAGCGTGGTTCTTGTCCCGATTGCTTCCAAACCAGTGCATATTTTATTTTTGAAGTAAAACAAATCAAAAACGAACCGAAGAATGACACGTGCCATCGATGTGCAAGATGCATACAACAAAAGAAACAAGAATATCGCAGTGTCGGTGGTCAAGCGGTATCACACTCATCATCGTGTGGATGCCGTCTAAATCCGGCGCTCGTATACACAGGTCATCGCGTGGATGCCGTCTGAATCCGGCGCTCGTACACACAGGTCATCGACTGGATGCCGTCTAGATCCGGCGCTCGTAACGAAAGGGTTAAACATTTTACCATTTAAAGAGTTCTGCATGGAACGAAACAAATGGTAGTCCGAAGGCGCAAGATCAGGGCTATATGGTGGATGTGATAAAACATTCCAACCCAGTTCCAATAATTTTTGGCGAGTGATCAAAGAGGTGTGGGGCTTTGCATTATCATGGTGGAAAATGACACCCTTACGTTTTGACAATACCGACCGCTTTTCTTGAATTGCATCGCTCAGTTTGGCGAGTTGTTGAACGTACACGTTTGAATTGATCGTTTGGTTTTATGGTATAAGTTCAAAGTACAAAAATTCCTGTATAATCCCACCAGACTGACAGCATAATCTTTTTTTAGTGAATCTCTGCTTCTGATGTCGTTTGGGCTGGTTCATCTTTCATCACCCACGATCTCTTCCGATTTACGTTGTTATAAACTATCCACTTTTCGTCGCCAGTAATTAGGCTTTTCAGAAATCGATCAGTTTCGTTGCGTTTCAGAAGCGAATCGCAGATGTTAATGCGTTGCGTCAAATGAATTTCCTTAAGCTGGTGAGGGATTCATAAATTGAGTTTCTTGACATAACCAAGCATTTTCAATTTTTTTTTTAATGTATGTTTGCGATACATTGAGCTTCTCCGCAATATCACGTGTTGTACTATGACAATCTGAATCGATAATGGCCTTCATATGGATCTCATCGACTTCAACTGGACGGCCAGATCAGTGAGCATTTTTCAGTGAAAAATCACCAGAACGAAATCGGGCAAACTAATTTTGACACTGCCTTTCTTTCAAGGCTTCATTTCCATATACGGCACATAACTTCTTTTGTGCTTGCGATGCGTTCTTGCCTTTTCGGAAGTAATACAATAAAATATGTCTGAAGTGCACGTCTTGTTCTTCCATTTTTAAATTGGGATAAAAACGAAACTAAAACACTAATCGATATAATTTTTTTTGCTAAATTAAAGGTAGAAGTCCAAATAATAAGAAAAAAATATAGGTTAGATGCAATGACCACGTTAACAAAACAAAAGATCCATCTATCGACAAAATACGCAGTCACTTAGTTGCCAACCCAATACATGAAATATTTGGCGCGCCAAAAAAAAATAATATACTATTCAGTACAACACTGTTCAATAAACGCTTATGCGTGTACATTACAAAATACATTACGTGCGATCTCTGATATTTTAAATTCGATCTTTTTTCATTAGAGAAAAAATACTCTGGCAATGAATTCAATTTGATTTACTATTAAATAAGGGAATATTCGAAATGAAAAATCGGCGAAGAATTCTCAAAGATCGTCCGTCGACGCATTTGGTTTCTTAGCGAACACTGAAAAAAGCGCCCGCGAAAGTTGCGAAAACCGACGAGCGAAAGAAAGGGAGGAAAAGAGAAGAAACGGAAAACTAAGGGGATTAATGTCCAGCAAGTTTTTATCGATGCGCGTGTTAGACTGAAGTAAACCGAGCAATAGTTGTTAGTCCGTAGATAACGATAAACAATAAGCGGTATAAACTATGTAAAACCCGTGAAGACGGACGGGGAGCAGAAAAAAACACACGAACGAGAAGTCGTTATATAAAATACCACGTAAGTCGATAGCACGTAAGTTTGTGCGAATTTTTACTCGATTCGATGTAACGTTATGTAAAAAAACGGCTGGCCCTGCTAATTGACCCACCACCACATCTCACGTACCTTATGCGAGGAAGAGAAAAAAGGCGTCAGAATGCGAGATTACCGTCTCCGGAGACGTGCAAGAAATCTTTTATAATCGTACAAAACACAATTGTCCGAAACGATCGAATTTGGTTGCATGATTCGCCACCGAAAAAAAAAACCCGGGCTGAATCGCGATGCATCCAGACGAAACTGACGAGGCTACTGCGCGATGGCAGTGTTTTAAAAAACAATATAGTCGCGGATATTTATCTAGAGAGCGTATAACAATAAACGGTGACATATCGATCACGGTGATGAAGACGTTAATCTTAGCAGAGGTGCGTAGGGTGGAGTTATGTTTTTAAACGCGCTAACACGTAATCGCCTAGGGCATAAACATAGCGGGAGAAATAAGAGAGAGCAGCTTCGATATTTTTATCCCTTCTGCCATCCGCGGAGAAGCGAAACGTGTCTATCTTTCTTACTCTGTACTTCGAGGGACGTCGAACGAGATTGTTCTTGCACGTCCTGGGGGGTGTGACTTTTCTCGATCGCGGAGAAGGGCCATTTTATTAGCCAGAGAGTAACGTGTAATCACTAAAAGTAATCGCTGTCGAGGAATAACGTTGATAATTTGATACTCATTAGTTCATCCCTCGATTTTAAACGAACTCGCCTATTGTATTATATATGTTACGGGCAATGTCGTGAAATGTTGGTTTCGTGCGTAGACGGTTGAAAATCGAAACATACGCAAGTGTCCCTCAATTTACGCGGCGTGAACGTCCCACGTGGATTAATTTTACGCGAGTGAAAGTCGCGAAAATAGTGGCTGTCGGTACAAGGAAAAAAAGATTGGAAATGAAGGCTGGTATAACCCTTCTTTGCATGATGGTGGAAACTTCCATCATAACATTGAATGCCCAAAAATTATATAATATTTATTTTTATTATATATGTTTATTATATAATAAATTATATAATTATATAATATCAATTTAATCTAACTTTGCATGATGATGGAAAATTCCATCATATTGTTTTCTGCTAAATTTATACTATAAATATATACTAAGATTTTTTTGACCATTTTTCCTTTAATTTTGAACATGAATTATATCACCTTGATGTCGTCAAATGTTGGTTTCGTGCGTAGACTGTTGAAAATCGAAAAATACGCCTGTCCCTCAATTTACGCGGTGTGAACGTTCCACGTGGATTAATTTTACGCGAGTGAAAGTCGCGAAAATAGTGGCTGTCGGTACAAGGAAAAAAAGATTGGAAATGAAGGCTGGTATAACCCTTCTTTGCAGGATGCTGGAAATTTCCATCATATTGTTTTCTGCTAAATTTATACTATAAATATATACTAAAATTTTTTTGACCATTTTTCCTTTAATTTTGAACATGAATTATATCACCTTGGTGTCGTCAAATGTTGGTTTCGTGCGTAGACTGTTGAAAATCGAAACATACGCCTGTCCCTCAATTTACGCGGTGTGACCGTTCCACGTGGATTCGTTTTACGCGAATGAAAGTCGCGAAATAGTGGCTGTCGGTACAAGGAAAAAAAGATTGGAAATGAAGGCTGGTATAACCCTTCTTTGCATGATGCTGGAAATTTCCATCATATTGTTTTCTGCTAAATTTATACTATAAATATATACTACGATTTTTTTGACCATTTTTCCTTTAATTTTGAACATGAATTATATCACCTTGATGTCGTCAAATGTTGGTTTCGTGCGTAGACTGTTGAAAATCGAAACATATGCCTGTCCCTCAATTTACGCGGTGTGAACGTTCCACGTGGATTCGTTTTACGCGAATGAAAGTCGCGAAAATAGTGGCTGTCGGTACAAGGAAAAAAAGATTGGAAATGAAGGCTGGTATAACCCTTCTTTGCATGATGCTGGAAATTTCCATCATATTGTTTTCTGCTAAATTTATACTATAAATATATACTAACATTTTTTTGACCATTTTTCCTTTAATTTTGAACATGAATTATATCACCTTGATGTCGTGAAATGTTGGTTTCGTGCGTAGACGGTTGAAAATCGAAACATACGCGTGCCCCTCAATTTACGCGGTGTGAACGTTCCACGTGGATTCGTTTTACGCGAATGAAAGTCGCGAAAATAGTGGCTGTCGGTACAAGGAAAAAAAGATTGGAAATGAAGGCTGGTATAACCCTTCTTTGCATGATGCTGGAAATTTCCATCATATTGTTTTCTGCTAAATTTATACTATAAATATATACTAAGATTTTTTTGACCATTTTTCCTTTAATTTTGAACATGAATTATATCACCTTGATGTCGTGAAATGTTGGTTTCGTGCGTAGACGGTTGAAAATCGAAACATACGCCTGTCCCTCAATGTACGCGGTGTGAACGTTCCACGTGGATTCGTTTTACGCGAATGAAAGTCGCGAAAATAGTGGCTGTCGGTACAAGGAAAAAAAGATTGGAAATGAAGGCTGGTATAACCCTTCTTTGCATGATGCTGGAAATTTCCATCATATATTGTTTTCTGCTAAATTTATACTATAAATATATACTAAGATTTTTTTTACCATTTTTCCTTTAATTTTGAACATGAATTATATCACCTTGATGTCGTCAAATGTTGGTTTCGTGCGTAGACGGTTGAAAATCGAAACATACGCCTGTCCCTCAATTTACGCGGTGTGAACGTTCCACGTGGATTCGTTTTACGCGAATGAAAGTCGCGAAAATAGTGGCTGTCGGTACAAGGAAAAAAAGATTGGAAATGAAGGCTGGTATAACCCTTCTTTGCATGATGCTGGAAATTTCCATCATATTGTTTTCTGCTAAATTTATACTATAAATATATACTAAGATTTTTTTGACCATTTTTCCTTTAATTTTGAACATGAATTATATCACCTTGATGTCGTCAAATGTTGGTTTCGTGCGTAGACTGTTGAAAATCGAAACATACGCCTGTCCCTCAATTTACGCGATGTGAACGTTCCACGTGGATTCGTTTTACGCGAATGAAAGTCGCGAAAATAGTGGCTGTCGGTACAAGGAAAAAAATATTGGAAATGAAGGCTGGTATAACCCTTCTTTGCATGATGCTGGAAATTTCCATCATATTGTTTTCTGCTAAATTTATACTATAAATATATACTAAGATTTTTTTGACCATTTTTCCTTTAATTTTAAACATGAATTATATCACCTTGATGTCGTCAAATGTTGGTTTCGTGCGTAGACTGTTGAAAATCGAAACATACGCCTGTCCCTCAATTTACGCGGTGTGAACGTTCCACGTGGATTCGTTTTACGCGAATGAAAGTCGCGAAATAGTGGCTGTCGGTACAAGGAAAAAAATATCGGAAATAAAGGCTGGTATAACCCTTCTTTGCATGATGCTGGAAATTTCCATCATATTGTTTCCTGCTAAATTTATACTATAAATATATACTAAGATTTTTTTGACCATTTTTTCTTTAATTTTGAACATGAATTATATCACCTTGATGTCGTCAAATGTTGGTTTCGTGCGTAGACTGTTGAAAATCGAAACATGCGCCTGCCCCTCAATTTACGCGGTGTGAACGTTCCACGTGGATTCGTTTTACGCGAATGAAAGTCGCGAAAATAGTGGCTGTCGGTACAAGGAAAAAAATATTGGAAATTAAGGCTGGTATAACCCTTCTTTGCATGATGCTGGAAATTTCCATCATATTGTTTTCTGCTAAATTTATACTATAAATATATACTAAGATTTTTTTGACCATTTTTCCTTTAATTTTGAACATGAATTATATCACCTTGATGTCGTCAAATGTTGGTTTCGTGCGTAGACTGTTGAAAATCGAAACATACGCCTGTCCCTCAATTTACGCGGTGTGACCGTTCCACGTGGATTCGTTTTACGCGAATGAAAGTCGCGAAAATAGTGGCTGTCGGTACAAGGAAAAAAATATTGGAAATGAAGGCTAGTATAACCCTTCTTTGCATGATGCTGGAAATTTCCATCATATTGTTTTCTGCTAAATTTATACTATAAATATATACTAAGATTTTTTTGACCATTTTTCCTTTAATTTTGAACATGAATTATATCACCTTGATGTCGTCAAATGTTGGTTTCGTGCGTAGACGGTTGAAAATCGAAACATACGCCTGTCTCTCAATTTACGCGGTGTGAACGTTCCACGTGGATTCGTTTTACGCGAATGAAAGTCGCGAAAATAGTGGCTACGGTACAAGGAAAAAAATATTGGAAATGAAGGCTGGTATAACCCTTCTTTGCATGATGCTGGAAATTTCCATCATATTGTTTTCTGCTAAATTTATACTATAAATATATACTAAGATTTTTTTGACCATTTTTCCTTTAATTTTGAACATGAATTATATCACCTTGATGTCGTCAAATGTTGGTTTCGTGCGTAGACGGTTGAAAATCGAAACATACGCATGTCCCTCAATTTACGCGGTGTGAACGTTCCACGTGGATTCGTTTTACGCGAATGAAAGTCGTGAAAATAGTGGCTGTCGGTACAAGGAAAAAAATATTGGAAGTGAAAGCTGGTATAACCCTTCTTTGCATGATGCTGGAAATTTCCATCATATTGTTTTCTGCTTAATTTATACTATAAATATATACTAAGATGTTTTTGACCATTTTTCCTTTAATTTTGAACATGTATTATATCACCTTGATGTCGTAAAATGTTGGTTTCGTGCGTAGACGGTTGAAAATCGAAACATACGCCTGTCCCTCAATTTACGCTGTGTGAACGTTCCACGTGGATTCGTTTTACGCGAATGAAAGTCGCGAAATAGTGGCTGTCGGTGCAAGAAAAAAAAGATTGGAAATGAAGGCTGGTATAACCCTTCTTTGCATGATGCGGGAAATTTCCATCATAACATCGAATGCCCAAAAATGATATAATATTTATTTTTTATTATATATATTTATTATATAATAAATTATATAATTATATAATATCAATTTAATCTAACTTTGCATGATGATGGAAAATTCCATCATATTGTTTTTTGCTAAATTTATACTATAAATATATACTAAGATTTTTTTAACCATTTTTCCTTTAATTTTGAACATGAATTATATCACCTTGATTAATTTCACCAATAAAGAAAAAATCATGCAAAGAAGGGATAAGCTTTGAAAACACACACTTACTCCACATAGTATAGCGAAAAAATAATGACGATTCAGGATATAAAAGTGAATTTTGTTCGGTAAGTTCGACATCACATTTATTGGTAATTTTAATTTTTTCGGATAATTCCGTCTCAATCTTTTCTTTTACTAAATGTTTATACATTTGCTCATTTACCGTGTAAAAGAAGTTCCGCGCAAATTGAGGGACGGGCATACATCTGCGGCGTTACTTGCACATTTTGTGTAGTACCGACAAAGTTTTCGCGACGTCAATGGACAACCTCTCAAAACCGAACGTTAAACAGTAAAATGAAATTAGAAACTGAACAATTTGATGCCGAATTACAAGAATAACTGCATGAATCGCATCGATCACCAGAAAAACATCGGCATGGCATAGTTTGTCAATGAACCCAAATCTTGAGTTTTTAGACAAATTTATATATATAGTTATACTCAATTAATTTACATATACATAAATGTATATATATAAAGCCTACCCTGGAAACGTACCAGCTGAGTTTTACACATTGCCAGTGACATAACACAAGCAGCAGAGAAGTGAGAGAGAAAGAGAGAGAGAGAGAGAGAGAGGGATTAAGGATAAGGATATTTACACATAGGTTTTATGTAAGGCGAGAATTATATCATCCGTATTTGCCACATTTTACCGTGTGCGCACATAACGCTCACACACACACGCAAAAGTACACATTGACACTTACACATAAGTACACACGTATAAGTATACACGTGACCACGTACATATATGCATATACATAGCGTACATACATGCGTGCGTATGTAGGTGTTATATACAGGTAACCCTCCTATAACACGGTAGATAGGTTCCTAGAAAATGCCGTGTTGTGTGAAACCGTGTTGCATGAGACCCAGAGCTAGTACAAAAAGGGGGGTTACGTTCCAAAAACTTATTAAAAACAATTTTTTTTCTTTAATTCGACATAAACAACTTAATTTTTATTAAAAATATAAATGTATGTACAACACAAAGTAAAAAAAAATGTTAATCTAACGCAACCATAATTTAACGAATTTATTCGTCGTCACTGCTCAGTATAATCAACCGAGAACGTCTTTTCGGTGGAACGATATCGCCTTCACTTTCAGAATTTTTTTCTCTATTTAAAGTTTTTGTATGTTTTTCCCTCTTAAAAAAATCTGTAATCGAACTTTGTTGCTGGTTTTTATTAGGTCTGGGTTAGGTTTTGAATTTTCCTTTTGAATTTTCGACTTCTTTCCGTGGAAGGGTCTGTATTAAAGAAAAATTATTCGAGATTTTCCGCTAAGCATAGGCCTTCTTGTATTTTTTTTAATGTTAAATTCTTAACTGCACAATCTTCATCAGAGCTAGCGTCCTCAAAATCGATTTGATTTGCATCTAGGGATGCCATTTTCATCAAATCCGCTTCATCAACTTCTTCTTCCACTAATAAATCTTGAATGTCTTTGGTAGGTATATCCACAAGACCTTCGCCTCCGATTGATTTAGCGACTTCTAATATGGCACCAATTCCATTTTCTGATGTTTCACGCATGTTTTCTGTTTCAATTGAAGAGGGCCATATCTTCTTCCAACACGCATTTAAGGTTGATGTTTTTATTTCTTTCAGCGGCAAAGATATGTCCCCAATGTCCTACGGGGCACACAGGCCCCGATAAGAGGAACAACCGTGTTATAGGATGCCGTGTTGTAGGAGTGTTCCCGCAATTTGCGAATCGTGTTATAGCGAAACCGTGTTATAGGAGGGTTACCTGTACATGCACATCCATTACGTAGCATGTACGTACACCGAGAAGCCATTATACATATGCATATATATAGCATATACGTAGGATCTATATGCACATACGCATACAGACTAGATGTATGCGTATTACGTAGCATATGTCGTAGCATTATATGCGTATATATAAGCATAAGTGTATACAGGTAAACACGTATATATGCATATGCATAGCATACGTATAGCGTTTGTATGCACGTATGTATATAAAAATAGGCTGCGTATGTGTGCAAGTAGACACATATATATATGCATATACGTGAGCATATATGCATACAGGCAGAGAACACACATACAGAAGAATACGCTACTGCCCAAAACTGTAAAAAATAATGTAACGTGGAGAGTAGGAAAAAAGATGATGATGTGAACGAGAAGGCGTATTCTGATTGGTGGAAAACGGATGAGGGGGATCTTCGGTGATTGATAAGAATAACGTCCCACTCGTATGCTACGTCAATTTCGATGTCAATGTTGTCCTTCGTCGCTCGTATTGTAAGTGTATATTTTATACTGACATTGGTTAATAGTATCGGTTAAGTGCGGCCACGTTACGCGATGGCGGATTCTAGAAATGATAAGGAGAGACGAGGGTAAATTGAGAAACGGCGGGAATTTCTGATCGTTTTATGCTGGCCGAGAGAAAAATGATGTTTTAGCGGAAAGATCGAAAAAAATATATACAAGATGTAACCTGTGTCTTGTGACGTAACTAGAAAGAAAAATTGTCAGGATATATAAAACAAAGTAGTAGCGTAACATTATTATATGAGCCGTTTATTTTGGAAGTGGCCTAACTGCATTTATCTTCAAATCGAGATAAATAACATTTACTGATAAATAATATGAATTTGTACATGTAATCATGGTAAGCGGAAAATATTGAAAAACGGAGTTAGGCCACTTTCAAAATAAACGGCTCATATATAAATCGTGTACGAAAACACGCGTGAAAAAAAAAATTAAAATTTGCCACCAGTAGATTTTAAATGGTGAAATGGTAATACTATTGCAAATTTTGGATTTATTTCCGCGTAGAATCATTCTTTTCCGAAAGGAAGTGTAATATTATTTTATATAAAACATTATCTACTGAAACACGAGTGGGAAAAAACTAAAAAATTGCAAAAGTAATTTTTCAATGACGAATTGGTAATGATTTGTACATGTAATCATGGTAACCGGAAAATATTGAAAAACGGAGTTAGGCCACTTTCAAAATAAACGGCTCATATATAAATCGTGTACGAAAACACGCGTGAAAAAAAAAAATTAAAATTTGCCACCAGTAGATTTTAAATGGTGAAATGGTAATACTATTGCAAATTTTGGATTTATTTCCGCGTAGAATCATTCTTTTCCGAAAGGAAGTGTAATATTATTTTATATAAAACATTGTCTACTGAAACACAGATGCAAAAAAAACAAAAAATTGCAAAAGTAATTTTTCAATGACGAATTGGTAATGATTTGTACACGTAATCATGGTAACCAGAAAATATTGAAAAACGGAGTTAGGCCACTTTCAAAATAAACGGCTCATATATAAATCGTGTACGAAAACACGCGTGAAAAAAAAAATTAAAATTTGCCACCAGTAGATTTTAAATGGTGAAATGGTAAAACTATTGCAAATTTTGGATTTATTTCCGCGTAGAATCATTCTTTTCCGAAAAGAAGTGTAATATTATTTTATATAAAACATTGTCTACTGAAACACGAGTGGGAAAAAACTAAAAAATTGCAAAAGTAATTTTTCAATGACGAATTGGTAATCATTTGTACATGTAATCATGGTAACCGGAAAATATTGAAAAACGGAGTTAGGCCACTTTCAAAATAAACGGCTCATATATAAATCGTGTACGAAAACACGCGTGAAAAAAAAAATTAAAATTTGCCACCAGTAGATTTCAAATGGTGAAATGGTAATACTATTGCAAATTTTGGATTTATTTCCGCGTAGAATCATTCTTTTCCGAAAGGAAGTGTAATATTATTTTATATAAAACATTGTCTACTGAAACACGAGTGGGAAAAAACTAAAAAATTGCAAAAGTAATTTTTTAATGACGAATTGGTAAATTTGTACATGTAATCATGGTAACCGGAAAATATTGAAAAACGGAGTTAGGCCACTTTCAAAATAAATGGCTCATATAAAAATCGTCTACGAAAACATGCGTGAAAAAAAAAATTAAAATTTGCCACCAGTAGATTTTAAATGGTGAAATGGTAATACTATTGCAAATTTTGGATTTATTTCCGCGTAGAATCATTCTTTTCCGAAAGGAAGTGTAATATTATTTTATATAAAACATTGTCTACTGAAACACGAGTGGAAAGAAACAAAAAATTGCGAAAGTAATTTTTCAATGACGAATTGGTAATGATTTGTACATGTAATCATGGTAACCGGAAAATATTGAAAAACGGAGTTAGGCCACTTTCAAAATAAACGGCTCATATATAAATCGTGTACGAAAACGCGCGTGAAAAAAAAAAATTAAAATTTGCCACCAGTAGATTTTAAATGGTGAAATGGTAATGCTATTGCAAATTTTGGATTTATTTCCGCGTAGAATCATTCTTTTCCGAAAGGAAGTGTAATATTATTTTATATAAAACATTGTCTACTGAAACACGAGTGGGAAAAAACTAAAAAATTGCAAAAGTAATTTTTCAATGACGAATTGGTAATGATTTGTACATGTAATCATGGTAACCGGAAAATATTGAAAAACGGAGTTAGGCCACTTTCAAAATAAACGGCTCATATATAAATCGTGTACGAAAACACGCGTGAAAAAAAAAAAAATTAAAATTTGCCACCAGTAGATTTTAAATGGTGAAATGGTAATACTATTGCAAATTTTGGATTTATTTCCGCGTAGAATCATTCTTTTCCGAAAGGAAGTGTAATATTATTTTATATATAACATTGTCTACTGAAACACAGATGGAAAAAAAACACAAAAAATTGCGAAATTAATTTTTCAATGACGAATTGGTAATGATATTGCTTATTTCGAAATTTCCCTTAATTTAATAATAATATTCCCGTAAAAACATGCTTTCCCATGTGCGCCCTGCTACAGGGCACGTACAAAAGGAAATGAAATGAATTTATAAGCGAAACGTACGCATCTTTTCGACGCTTCCCCAATTTCTCGATTCACCCTCGTCTAAGAATTTTGTGCGGCAATTATCAGCTAAGCAAATTGCGTCAGATTTGAGCGTGCCTCGCCGTTTTCGTAAATATCTTCGAGCGTCCAGCTACCGCACGGGCGACTAATAATCGAACAACAGGAATTGGCAGAAGAAGTTTGCTTACTTCGACGAAACGCCCGAATACACATTTTCGCTCGCTTCTTCTCGCTACGCAACCAACCCGAAACATACTTTCCCTGCATTGCATTAACGACGCACGTTAACGAGAAAGTTCGTCTCTAACCCTTTGAGTGCTGAGTACTTTCAACCGAAACGCTTGCTGTGGACGGAATACATTTTTCACCACTGTCAACTCTCTTGATTAATACTAAGTTTACGGACATTTTTTCTATACCTATCTTTACGGATACGCGTCAAGTTGACACATAAACGGAAGCCAACATTTTCTTAAATTAACCGGTCTGTACTTTCTTTACTAACACGTTGACTGCCGAGCGTATTTCACTATATTAACCCTTAGCGCTCCGGCACATTTTCGCAGCGGAACGAGTGAAACGGAGTTTTATTTTAAATGAGAAGAATTACACGTGCTTTATTTTATACATATGCAGTTTCTTCTTGCAAATGAAAGATAAATTTTAAATTTTGTAATTCACCATGGTGTGATATCTTTGGAAACAATTCCCCATGTGCATCTTGGGTTTACTTGGGCAAGTGTCACAGTAATCACTTGTTTGACGTCTGCCATCCTTTTGTTTCCTTGTAGAAGACACAACACAGTCCCTCTTTTATGTAGTATAATTTCGGAACCACTATTTGAAGTGTTAGAATTGTAATCAACATTGTCTTTCGCAATACCTTCTAACACTTGAAAATCAAACACGTCTTCACTACCACTCAACTCTAAATTCTCATCATAATAATTATTTTTCTCCATGTTGCTAACTGCAAAAAAGTTCAAAAAATGGTTTAATCGTAACAGTGCAGAGACTGATCACGTTTTAACTACAGTTATCAATTGCCAACGCTGACGATACCGCAGCATTTTAAGCGCAATGATGTTAAAAACATTCGGCTCCGCAGCGGAGCCTACGGAGCGCTAAGGGTTAAAACCGCAACGGGATGAAGTACTACAGAATTATGATTGAATTGTGCAAAATGAAAATAATGCGAAGGTATTGGAGACTAAAGAATTGAATCACTGGTTAATATTAATTCCATTTACAAAATTATAAATGCTACCGATTGGGTATTTTTTTAATTTTTCGTGATACTTTTTACGCCGGTCACCGATGACCACAACGGCAGTCAAAGTGTTAATGCACAAACCAAGGAAACGAAAAAACTTCTAAGATATGTGCATGCCATGAGAGCAAATGGAATACTGAGGTCCGCTTTTATTCTATATCTACCTATATCGCCTATATCTACGCTATATTATGTGTACTTTTGATGGTTGCCTTGCAAAAACTTCTCGATGATATTGACATTTGTTTCTGATGTAATGTTTTCATGTTCAAAGCCGGTTTTGTTTAGGATAAATGTTCAATTTAGGATCGCGTCAAAATGTCGCATGTTCGTAGAGATAAGTATACTATTTAAAGAATTTTGAGATCGGAAGGCTCAGAAGGATGTTAATTTGGATATACGTTAGACTTGCCAAATGAATAAAAGTGATCACAAGCAACAAGAGAGAGATGTAAACAGATTCTGTAATTTTCGTCGGGAAAGTTGAAATGCTTCTCGTAAACTTAGTATTAATTGTACGCGGCATAATTAAATTATACCTGCACTTCTTCAATTACGCCGAATGAAATAACGCGAGAAAATGATCTGCTAAACAAACGCACGGCATTCACTGCGCCAAATAAAATAATGCAAGTCATTTGCTAAACAAACGCACGACCATTAATTACGCCAAATGATATAACGAAAGTTATTCGCTGAACGAACACACGGACATTCATTATGCCAAATTAAATAATGCAAGTTATTCGCTGAACGAACGCACGGACATTCATTACGCCAAATTAAATAATGCAAGTTATTTACCAAACGAACACACCTGCATTCAGTTACGCGAAATGAAGTAATACAAAAAAGCAATTTGCTAAGTCACCGTACGGACATTCGTCAAGTCAAGTTAAATGATGCAAGTTTTTCGCTGAACGAACGCACGGACGAATTGCGCCAAATTAAGTGATATACCACCTTCATCAAAAAGTGTTAGGACTTTATTCATAAAATCGAAAATGCAAGTTTATCCATTATACGTGGGCAGTCCGATAAGTACTTAGCCTACAAAACAAAAACGAAAATTTTGGAAAATTGACGATTTATTTTTCAACATAGTCTCTTTTTAACTCGATACACTTGATCCAGCGATGCTCCAACTTCCTCAACCCGTCTGAAAAATACGTTTTCTGGACATCTGCAAAGTAGGCCTCCGTGGCGGAGGTAACCTCCTCATTCGACTCAAATTTCTGCCCAGCGAGCGACTTTTTCAAGTTTGGGAACAAAAAGAAGTCACACGGGGCCAAATCTGGAGAATACGGTGGATGGGGCAGCTGTTCGTAGCCTAATTCAACGAATTTGGCTGTAGCTTGGGCAGAGGTGTGAGCCGGTGCGTTATCGTGGTGAAAGAGCACTTTTTCTTCGCCAAATGGGGCCGTTTTTTCCTTAATTCGGCGTCGAATCGGCTCAATAGTTCGGCATAGTACAGCCCTGTGACTGTTTTGCCCTTCTCCAGGTAGTCTATGTAGATCACACCTTGTGAATCCCAGAAAACGGTGGCCATCACCTTTCCGGCCGATAGGACAGTCTTCGCCTTCTTCGGAGCACATTCGCCGGGCGCAGTCCACTGTTTCGACTGTTCCTTGGTCTCTGGTGTGTACCAGTGGATCCACGTTTCGTGGATAGTCACAAAACGACGTAGAAACTCTTTCGGATTGCGCTTAAACAGTGTCAAACACTGCTCTAAAGTGGTCTCACGGATGCGCTTGTCATCTGGAATGAGCAAACGCGGCACCCATCGAGCAGAAAGCTTTCTCATGCCCAATATTTCATGCAGGATATGCCCAGATTTCATCGCTGGATCAAGTGTATCGAGTTAAAAGGAGACTATGTTGAAAAATAAATCGTCAATTTTCCAAAATTTTCGATTTTCTTTTGTAGGCTAAGTACTTATCGGGCTGCCCTCGTAATTGATATCGTCTCCTTCAATGTACATCGATTGTAACGCGTTTATACCAGCGCTTGATCCAATCATCGAAACATCGCTGGTATTCAATTTTTGGTATGTCCATCAGAGCCGTTTTCGATTTTTCCATAAGATCCTACCGAGTGCTGTAACGCGTTCCGCGAAGCGGTTTTTTACGTCGGTTAAACAGAAAAAAGTTGCAGGGAGCTAAATCAGGTGAATTCGGAGGCTGGTGAATAGTATTCGTATTATTTTTGGTCAAAAACTCGCGAATAAGGATCACATTGTACGACGATGCGTTATCGTGCTGCAAAATCCACAAGTTGTTTGCCCACAAACTCGGTCTTTTTTGGCAAATTGCTTCAGGTAAACGTCTCATAACGCCCAAATAATACATTTTGTTGACTATCTGTTGCTCTGGCAAGAATTCATGATGCATAACACCGTTGTAATGCATGAAAACCGTGAGCATCACCTTCTTTTTCGACTGAAAACAACGTGGTTTCTTCGGAAGCATTCCTGCCACCAAAAAACGTTTTATCTCAAAAGAGTATTGTTACCGAAACACTTCTGCAACATTTCCAAGGTTTGCGCGCCGTTGAATCCGTTTTTCACGCAAAATTTTATGCAAATTCGTTGATCCAAAGTTTGCAATGTCCATTTGCAAATATGTACATGGACAAATATGCACATTTTGTTGACTGTCTGTTGCTCTGGCAAGAATTCATGATGTACAGCACCGTTGCAATGCATGAAAACCGTCAGCATCACCTTCTTTTTCGATTGAAAACAACACGGTTTCTTCGGAAGCATTCCTGCCACCAAAAAACATTTTATCTCAAAAGAGTATTGTTACCGAAACACTTCTCCAACATTTCCAAGGTCTGCGGACCGTTAAATCCGTTTTTCACGCAAAATTGTATGCAAATTCGTTGATCCAAAGTTTGCAATGTCCATTTGCAAATATGTACATGGACAAATATGCACATTTTGTTGACTGTCTGTTGCTCTGGCAAGAATTCATGATGTACAACACCGTTGCAATGTATGAAAACCGTCAGCATCACCTTATTTTTCGATTGAAAACAACGTGGTTTCTTCGGAAGCATTCCTGCCACCAAAAAACGTTTTATCTCAAAAGAGTATTATTACCGAAACACTTCTCCAACATTTCCAAGGTCTGCGGACCGTTAAATGCGTTTTTCACGCAAAATTTTATGCAAATTCGTTGATCCAAAGTTTGCAATGTCCATTTGCAAATATGTACATGGACAAATATGCACATTTTGTTGACTGTCTGTTGCTCTGGCAAGAATTCATGATGCATAACACCGTTGTAATGCATGAAAACCGTGAGCATCACCTTCTTTTTCGACTGAATACAACGCGGTTTCTTCGAAAGCATTTGTGCCACCGAAAAACGTCTAATCTCGAAAGAGTATCGTTGCCGAAACACTTCTCCAACATTTCCAAGGTTTGCGCGCCGTTGAATCCGTTTTTCACGCAAAATTTTATGCAAATTCGTTGATCTAAAGTTGATGCCATTTTCAAATATGTAAAAAATCGAAAACACGCACAAAGGTAGATCTACTCAACACGGTGTAACTTTTGCAAATATCAAGCTATGACGCTGAAATTTAGTGGCAACCTAACAAAAAAAAAAAGTCTCAATCGAGTGACTGAGAGCGCCATACGGCGGCCGGTCCTAAAACTTTTTGATCAACGTGGTAAGTCATTCGCTAAATGATCGCACGAGCTTTCAACTTTTTTTTTGTGACGGAGGGGAAGGAAATCTTCTGCAAGACACCCCCGCACTTCCAAGGGAAAGTGCAGGGGTAGTGCCGGATTTTTAACGACTAAAACCCCGCCGATGCCACTTCCCTACACCGATTTCTGATGGGCTTCGGGTTCTCCTAAGAATTTGACCGATGGGCCTTCAACTGCCCGAAATTAAACAATGCAAAAACTGTTGCCAACTTTTACCGAACGCATATACGCGTTCACAGCACTCAAAGAGTTAAAGATACTCCACAACGCCTTCGAAAAATCGACCCTCGAAGCACCCACACCAACAAAGCTGTCGCCATCCACGAGGAGTCGTCTCTAATTTCCCCAAGAAAAAAAACCAACGCCAGAGCCTACTGTTCAATACCCATCGATTTTGTAACAGAACGTAACATAAAATTCGGAATGCCCGAAAGAATTAGCCGAACACAACGTCGCACGGCTTCCCACGCGAAATATCGATACTGAATCGATATGAGTTCAAACTTGCAAGTTACTCACCCGACATTTCAGGAGAGACACAGAGAAACATATCCACGTTTCGAGAATCCTTCCTTCCGCTGATAAAGTCCACAACGCCTTCGAAAAATCGACCCTCGAAGCACCCACACCAACAAAGCTGTCGCCATCCACGAGGCGTCGTCTCTAATTTCCACGAGGAAAAAAACCAACGCCAGAGCCTACTGTTCAATACCCATCGATTTTGTAACAGAACGTAACATAAAATTCGGAATGCCCGGAAGAATTAGCCGAACACAACGTCGCACGGCTTCCCACGCGAAATATCGATACTGAATCGATATGAGTTCAAACTTGCAAGTTACTCACCCGACATTTCAGGAGAGACACAGAGAAACATATCCACGTTTCGAAAATCCTTCCTTCCGCTGATAAAGTCCACAACGCCTTCGAAAAATCGACCCTCGAAGCACCCACCCCAACAAAGCTGTCGCCATCCACGAGGAGTCGTCTCTAATTTCCACGAGAAAAAACCAACGCCAGTTCAATACCCATCGATTTTGTAACAGAACGTAACATAAAATTTGGAATGCCCGGAAGAATTAGCCGAACACAACGTCGCACGGCTTCCCACGCGAAATATCGATACTGAATCGATATGAGTTCAAACTTGCAAGTTACTCACCCGACATTTCAGGAGAGACACAGAGAAACATATCCACGTTTCGAGAATCCTTCCTTCCGCTGATAAAGTCCACAACGCCTTCGAAAAATCGACCCTCGAAGCACCCACACCAACAAAGCTGTCGCCATCCACGAGGAGTCGTCTCTAATTTCCTCAAGAAAAAAAATCAACGCCAGAGCCTACTGTTCAATACCCATCGATTTTGTAACAGAACGTAACATAAAATTCGGAATGCCCGAAAGAATTAGCCGAACACAACGTCGCACGGCTTCCCCCGCGAAATATCGATACTGAATCGATATGAGTTCAAACTTGCAAGTTACTCACCCGACATTTCAGGAGAAACACAGAGAAACATATCCACGTTTCGAGAATCCTACCTTCCGCTGATAAAGTCCACAACGCCTTCGAAAAATCGACCCTCGAAGCACCCACACCAACAAAGCTGTCGCCATCCACGAGTCGTCTCTAATTTCCTCAAGAAAAAAAACCAACGCCAGAGCCTACTGTTCAATACCCATCGATTTTGTAACAGAACGTAACATAAAATTCGGAATGCCCGAAAGAATTAGCCGAACACAACGTCGCACGGCTTCCCACGCGAAATATCGATACTGAATCGATGTGAGTTCAAACTTGCAAGTTACTCACCCGACATTTCAGGAGAGACACAGAGAAACATATCCACGTTTCGAGAATCCTTCCTTCCGCTGATAAAGTCCACAACGCCTTCGAAAAATCGACCCTCGAAGCACCCACACCAACAAAGCTGTCGCCATCCACGAGGAGTCGTCTCTAATTTCCACGAGAAAAAACCAACGCCAGAGCCTACTGTTCAATACCCATCGATTTTGTAACAGAACGTAACATAAAATTCGGAATGCCCGAAAGAATTAGCCGAACACAACGTCGCACGGCTTTCCACGCGAAATATCGATACTGAATCGATATGAGTTCAAACTTGCAAGTTACTCACCCGACATTTCAGGAGAGACACAGAGAAACATATCCACGTTTCGAGAATCCTTCCTTCCGCTGATAAAGTCCTTACGCATTCCTAAAGTCCTAAGATTCGATGCTTCCACTTCGTCGCAGAACAAATCTTTCGTTTACGGAACCGTGAAACATCGCGCGCGCGACATATTCGTTAACGGACAAAGTTAGCACGAGAGGGAGAGAGAGGGAAAGAGAGAGCAATGCGGTTGGAAATTTTGCACTTGATCGCGGATCGAAACGTCTGGCGGAATCGAGAAGTTTCGGCACCATGCGTATGATTATTACGGAGAACCCGACCGACAATCCAAAATTGAGATTTAAGTAACTTCGTAGCCTCCGGCCTTTGCCCGAATTTCGAGGATTCCCGGAAAAATTCACGCGCGGCACTGACACAGGTTTCACCGTTTGCGATCCGTTGTAACGTATGTATAGAGGGCGTTTATGCTGTTATTTGAATTTCCTGGCGGAAATCAGTGGTAGTAGAATATTAAGAGGGAAATTCAAACGCGTCGAATTTTGGGTTAACACTTTGACTGCCAAGCATATTTTGCTACGTTAGAATCGCGATGCGATGAAATACTGCAGAGCATGACTAAATCGTGCAAAATGAAGGTAACGCAGAGTTATTGGAAGCCAAAGCATTGAAGCAACGTTCCAATATCAATTGCTTTCATAAGATTACAAATAGGCTTCATTGCGAATTTATTGCATTTTTAGTCAAATCTTTTGCGCCGGTCACCGGTGACCACCGTGGCAGTCAACGTGTTAACCGCTATAGGCAATTATGGATCTATCTTATATTCTATTTTTTCATTTAATTTCAGTATGTCGGAGATAAATGTTGCTATAAAAGAAACGAATTGAAATGGTCTGAAGACATTGATAAATTCGAATGCTCAGATTTCCGGATTAACCCTTCTTTGCATGGTGGTGGAAATTTCCATGATAACATTGAATGCCCAAAAATTATATAAAAGAACAAGTTCACTTTGATCTAACTTTGCATGATGATGGAAATTTCCATCATATTGTTTTTTGCTAAATTTATACTATAATTATATATAAGATTTTTTTAACCATTTTTCCTTTAATTTTGAACATGAATTATATCACCTTAATTTATTTCACCAATAAAGAAAAAATCATGCAAAGAAGGGTTAACAATTTGCTATTACAAATTCATCTTAAATTTAATTCTCAATCTTAGCCCTGGTGTTGCAAAGTTTCAAAGCAATTTGAACATTTTTGGAAGCGTGATAAATATTTCCATAAAATACACAAATTTAACACGTTGAACCTCATGTCACCCAAATATGGACAAATAAAAAACTACATATTTGGAAGTTTTTAACACCAACGAAGATATGTAATAGTAATAACACACAAAATTGCATATAAGTGCTTATAAGTATCTTGTACATAAAAGTATATAATATTAGTTGTTTCTTTAAATAATTTTTCAAAGAAATCATGCAAAGTTATGATATTGCAAGAGATTTAGGGATTATTGGAGATATTATTATTGGAGAAACAGACAATTATGCTGAGCGAACAACGTGTTAAATTGTTTGAAGACGTTGAGAAATTCGGGCAAAAGGATAGCGTGTTAGTCTAGAAACTCCCAACACGGCACAAGATATTTCTAGGTCGATCGCAATTTTTCAATACCTTCTGCATTCTGCCTCCGAATTTCAGTTCTCCTTTCTTCTCCGCGCCTCTCTCGTTACGAAACGATTTAGTCGCAAAACATTTAGCTTCGAGTTCCATCGAATTGTCTTGTGATATCCTCTGAGTGTTTTTAAATTTCAAAATCGTTTTACTGGACTTTTCCTAATATGCTGAACGCGGACAATGAATATATTGAGAGAATAAAACCGAAAAAAAAAGAAGAAAAAAAAGTATCACACACATAGTACTTAACGAAAAGACAGGAAGGCTTACGTAGTAGAATTTTTCACGTTTTTCTAGGCAGGATCAGGAAAACTTCGGTTTAAAAGTGAGGGAAGGATCGTTTAACTTAAACCGCCAAGAGGGAAAAGGCCATAAACAAATACATGCCCGGCAATTTCTGTTTTGCGCAACTTTCGACTAAGAAAGGCAGAAATGTTTCATGCTAGACTTATAAAACATAAACCAGAATAAACGACACAACCATTTCTCAGACGCGTGCATGTTTATGTACCATGATTTTGAATAAGAAATAAATAAAGCGGCGCGTAAATAAAAAGATACGAATCGAAGGCGAGAAAGATTTGTCATTCATGTTGTAGACGGGAAGATTTCGTAATAAATCGTATATGTTCATTATCGTTGTTCTTAACCAGTGACAATACCTTTCCTTTTTAAACTTCCAAACAATTATAAACATTTTTTTTCATGAATGTTACTGGATTTAAATGTATTCTTACGTCCTATACATATATATACGTGTACAAAAAGTATGGTCATGCCTTTCTGCATTCTGTAGTGCTTTTCTGTAAACTACCTTATTTACAATACATGTAAAATAAAAGGATATGCATAATTGTTTCGGCGTTCACATCCGCAGGCAAAAACAGGATTCTACAGATTATTTTCAGTGTCACAAAGTTCTGTATAAAAAAAAATATAATTTGTACATTTTTAATTTGTTTCATTATTTGCTGCAAATATTTTGCTGAAACATTCTGCATTTCACCTAAGCTTAAATTCATAGAGGTGCAGCTAGGGCTTTCATGGATTCCTTCACTTCGTCGTATAAATCTTTGTAATCAGGATGTTCCTTTATGAGCACCATTAGACTGCCACGTTTGACTCCCATAGCGAGCCCAATGTCTTGTCTGGAAGGTGTGTAACAATACGGAATGTCCTTATCCTCGCAGACTATAGGTAAGTGGCACATAATTTCCAAAGGAAACACGTCTCCAGCGAAAACAACTATTCTGTGGGAAGTAATAATAAGTATTAACAAACAAACAGTAGAATTTATCAAAAAATATAAACTCAGGGTTTCAAAAAATTTGTTAACTCATTGCGTATGGCACGCTGCTCGCCCAACGTACTTGCAGGGCCCGCATATTTTCGAGCGCTTCCAGACAACTTTGTGCAATGCATATATGCATTTTTTTAATTCGCATTTACAAAATATTCTTAAATATTACTACATATTCTACAATTTCACTAAGTTCACTTTCACTTGAAACGTTATTTGGTACATCAGATAAATCATCAAACAATAATTCATTTTGGCTTCCATTTTCTTCATTTCCATGAGACATATGCGACTTTTTTAGAATTAGGGTTTATTTTGTGAACTAATTCAAGAACTGTTTCCTCACAAATTAACCCTTAATGGTCGTAAGTCACCTCTCACGTGACAACAGTACTTTATCGCTGCGGTCGTACATCACGTGGGAGGTGACAACGGGTGAAACAGTCAAAATTCGCGTTTTATGAAATGCGGGCACGATTGACTTGTGAATTAAGTCTTATATTCTGTATAAAGCTGATTGTAAGCATAACAACAGTAAATTAATGTCACATAAAATTTATTTGGGAATTAGTTATGTTCCTAATTGGGAATTTTCGTGAAGGTAAGACTCCGCAATACGAAACGCCATCAACAATAGATAATGGGGATAGATTAGATGGAAAACTACATATCTTGCAACCTGATGCTGAAGGAAAACATAACGATTGCTTAGTATGTTCTAATCGTAAATTGCCTGGAGGAGGAAAAACAACAGTATACATTTGTGAAACGTGGAACAGAAAACCATTCCTTCATATTGGAGATTGTTTCAAAAAATATCATACGTTAAAAACTTATAAATAATTATTTTAAACTCATATATTTGTAATACACCTTCAAAAAAGAAGTAATTTCTAATAAAAATATTATTCTTATAATACTGAAGATTTGTCGCATATTTACTGAAACCAGCTACAACCTAGTAAGAATCACGTATGAAAAGCTAGCGACCGATAATGGTTAAAATGCTATCGTTCAAATAATAAAATGCAATATAATAAAACCTTTTATAAGATACGATAGACTGATGGACCGGATTCACTCATGTAATTGTGATACTGGCCGACTGCTTTCTACTGTTTCGGCATTTCGACATTCATTTATTTCACGAATCTTCTGTTATAAGCTCACGAAATGCATCGTTACCTTGGTACCGTAATACTGACAATATTATCATGTTTAATTTTTCAATTCGTCAAGTCTCGTCACCTGGCCTCAACGTTCGGTTTGCTAAAGACAAGATTTCTCGTGACCCATACGCAATGAGTTAACACATTGTTGACCGGCAATTTTTGGCCAAAGTCGTCTCAAGTCACCTTGGTATCGTAATACTGACAATATTATCATGTTTAATTTTTTTCAATTTGTCAAGTCTCCAAATAACTACAACTTATTTAAAAATCACTCGAGCAACTATATAAAGCATTCACGTATAATTTATTGAAAAATGCTTCACCGTCACGTTCCGTCGTTCTTGACCCTTTCTAATACTAGAATTGTAATAAAAGCCTCAGTACCAAGAAAAGTATGCTTTTTTATAATAAAGCAGACGCGATTGAACACAATGAACACAATTCTGCTATATTCTATATTGCCCTGCGTTTCGAATATTAAAATAGCCGACGCAAGTCCAAACACGAATTAACTCGTGACCGATCAACGATGTGTTAACTGGAGAAATACAGTAGATATTGGGTATATAATAAAAATGTTAACTGAAGATTATATACAATTTGCATTAGATATCATCAATTGGGCAAAGTATTTATATAATAAAAATGATATAAAAGTACCCTATATATAGCAAATTGTTGATTATATTACATGCCAATTTGCATTAGATATCATTCAAGTAACAAAAATGGGTTTTACCAAAGTATTTAATTCAAGAAATAATGAAAATAGCTTTGCTTGTGTTTGAGGTTAGTAATAAATATACCGGGTATGAAAATATCTAGCATAATAAATGTTTCAAATAGTTTCGATAAAGCATAATAGCGTAGGAAGAAAAATTCATATGCAATGAGTTAACTGAAGATATACAGTAGATATTGGCTATATAATAAAAATGATATAAAAGTACCCTACATAGGAAATTGTTGATTATATTACATGCCAATTTGCATTAGATATCATTCAAGTAACAAAAATGGGTTTTACCAAAGTATTTAATTCAAGAAATAATGAAAATAGCTTTGCTTATATTTGAGGTTAGTAATAAATATACCGGGTATGAAAATATATAGTATAAAAAAATGTTTTAAATAGTTTAGATAAAGCATAATAGCGTAGGAAGAAAAATTCATACACTATGAGTTAACTGAAGATATACAGTAAATATTGGCTATATAATAAAAATGATATAAAAGTACCCTACATAGGAAATTGTTGATTATATTACATGCCAATTTGCATTAGATATCATTCAAGTAACAAAAATGGGTTTTACCAAAGTATTTCATTCAAGAAATAATGAAAATAGCTTTGCTTGTGTTTGAGGTTAGTAATAAATATACCGGGTATGAAAATATATAGTATAAAAAAATGTTTTAAATAGTTTAGATAAAACATAATAGCGTAGGAAGAAAAATTCATACGCAATGAGTTAACTGAAGATATACAGTAAATATTGGCTATATAATAAAAATGATATAAAAGTACCCTACATAGGAAATTGTTGATTATATTGCATGCCAATTTGCATTAGATATCATTCAAGTAACAAAAATGGGTTTTACCAAAGTATTTAATTCAAGAAATAATGAAAATAGCTTTGCTTGTGTTTGAGGTTAGTAATAAATATACCGGGTATGAAAATATCTAGCATAATAAATGTTTCAAATAGTTTCGATAAAGCATAATAGCGTAGGAAGAAAAATTCATACGCAATGAGTTAACTGAAGATATACAGTAGATATTGGCTATATAATAAAAATGATATAAAAGTACCCTACATAGGAAATTGTTGATTATATTGCATGCCAATTTGCATTAGATATCATTCAAGTAACAAAAATGGGTTTTACCAAAGTATTTAATTCAAGAAATAATGAAAATAGCTTTGCTTGTGTTTGAGGTTAGTAATAAATATACCGGGTATGAAAATATCTAGCATAATGAATATTTCAAATAGTTTCGATAAAGCATAATAGCGTAGGAAGAAAAATTCATACGCAATGAGTTAACTGAAGATATACAGTAGATATTGGCTATATAATAAAAATGATATAAAAGTACCCTACATAGGAAATTGTTGATTATATTACATGCCAATTTGCATTAGATATCATTCAAGTAACAAAAATGGGTTTTACCCAAATATTTAATTCAAGAAATAATGAAAATAGCTTTGCTTGTGTTTGAGGTTAGTAATAAATATACCGGGTATGAAAATATCTAGCACAATAAATGTTCCAAATAGTTTCGATAAAACATAATAGCGTAGGAAGAAAAATTCATACGCAATGAGTTAACTGAAGATATACAGTAGATATTGGCTATATAATAAAAATGATATAAAAGTACCCTACATAGGAAATTGTTGATTATATTACATGCCAATTTGCATTAGATATCATTCAAGTAACAAAAATGGGTTTTACCAAAGTATTTAATTCAAGAAATAATGAAAATAGCTTTGCTTGTGTTTGAGGTTAGTAATAAATATACCGGGTATGAAAATATCTAGCATAATAAATGTTTCAAATAGTTTCGATAAAGCATAATAGCGTAGGAAGAAAAATTCATACGCAATGAGTTAACTGAAGATATACAGTAGATATTGGCTATATAATAAAAATGATATAAAAGTACCCTACATAGGAAATTGTTGATTATATTGCATGCCAATTTGCATTAGATATCATTCAAGTAACAAAAATGGGTTTTACCAAAGTATTTAATTCAAGAAATAATGAAAATAGCTTTGCTTGTGTTTGAGATTAGTAATAAATGTACCGGGTATGAAAATATTTAGCATAATAAATGTTTCAAATAGTTTCGATAAAGAATAATAGCGTAGGAAGAAAAATTCATACGCAATGAGTTAACTGAAGATATACAGTAGATATTGGCTATATAATAAAAATGATATAAAAGTACCCTACATAGGAAATTGTTGATTATATTGCATGCCAATTTGCATTAGATATCATTCAAGTAACAAAAATGGGTTTTACCAAAGTATTTAATTCAAGAAATAATGAAAATAGCTTTGCTTGTGTTTGAGGTTAGTAATAAATGTACCGGGTATGAAAATATTTAGCATAATAAATGTTTCAAATAGTTTCGATAAAGCATAATAGCGTAGGAAGAAAAATTCATACGCAATGAGTTAACTGAAGATATACAGTAGATATTGGCTATATAATAAAAATGATATAAAAGTACCCTACATAGGAAATTGTTGATTATATTACATGCCAATTTGCATTAGATATCATTCAAGTAACAAAAATGGGTTTTACCAAAGTATTTAATTCAAGAAATAATGAAAATAGCTTTGCTTGTGTTTGAGGTTAGTAATAAATATACCGGGTATGAAAATATATAGTATAAAAAAATGTTTTAAATAGTTTAGATAAAACATAATAGTGTAGAAAAAAAATTCGTACCCAGTTTCACCCTTTCGAATATGTTTCTGCACGTCTTTTAATCCGTTCCGCAGATACGTCTTCTGTTTGGACGCTACAAGGTTAAAAACGCACATGTTGCACATTATATTCAAATATTGCTTATGCGTACAGCGCAAAAATAATTAAAACACCAAGTATTAAATCTTCGATATATAAGTGAGACGTGATAAGGATTACTGGATTAATTACCTTTCTTTATGCATTTGTAAATCTTTTTCGTCAACTTCTTCGGTGCCAGTGGCTTCGCAATCGAGTTCATGAATTTAAGTTTCTCCTCGTAATTTAATCCCGGCGCATCAACGCCTTCCTCCTTTGTGCTTTCGTCCAATTCCATTTTAACTGGCGCCTCTTCCATTTTTAACGCGTTTAACACTAAAGTTTGCGTTAAAATTGATGAAAATTACTAAATTTCTGTGCACACGTGCTTTCTCGCGCGGCCACCTACGAACAGTATTTGTGTATCATAACCTTTATCCGTAAGAGCTACCATTAGATAGACACTATAACCTCTTTTCACGTTACACAACCGCCACCATAGATGTTTTGACATTTACGTCTCAGCGACTTGTGTCTCAATTAAATAATTTTCAAGCATGACTTTGGGCGCATTGCAAAAAGATATGCTTGAAAAGTTTTGATTGACCGTTTTTTTAGCACAGTTTATTATTGTATAATTACAACTGAACATCTGAATCACGCGAATCAATCATTTATGTTCAGACCAAACAAGTTTCAACAATGACACTGAATGTATAACAAAGAGAGATGCTTCTAAATTTCTGCGACTCTCGTCTTCGCCCTGAAATTCGCTGTGATACAATTACAACAGAGGGTCATGAAGTGTCAAATCTCATACAGGACACCAGACAAGGATTCCTGGCTTATGCTTGCATCAAGCCACCGGTCAACATTGACCTTACGTTCGTCTGTAACATAAGAATAAATCACATACTGATGTGGCCACAAGTTGGCTCCCAAAAATCATCAGGCTTCCAGATTTCTGCTAAGACAACAAGTGACGTTAATACACCTTATACTTTATTGTCGAGTGGATTTTTAAGTTCGGCCAATTCTGGAATATTGTTTTATCCAGCCGATATTGATCATACAAAAATACCTATGCCGTCGAATTTTCTCAAGCGTTACATCAAAGTATCGATGCGTCACATTACGGCATATACTAATAGTTTGAGGATTTGCATATGTAAAACAGAGAATTCCGTGCCTGCTTTGGGCAGAATCGAAGTTTGGGGTACTGTTTCACCAAGGTGTGGAAGGGATGTTGTGGCGAGTGTACATACCCTGTGGTCGAAGGAAGAAGTTTCAATGCCAAACTCTAATTCTAGACCTGCTCATGTTGAATCTGTAGAGGAAAAGTATGTATCATTATTTTTCTACTTATGAACAGTGTGCATGTAATTTAACACTTTGACCGCCACGGTGGTCACCGGTGACCGGCGCAAAAGATTTTACTACAAATGCAAAAAATTCGCCATGAAGCCTATTTGCAATCTAGTAAAAGCCGTTGATATTGGAATGATGCTTCAATACTTTGGCTTCTAATAACTCTGCGTTACCTTCATTTTGCACGATGTAATTATACTCTGCAGAATTTTATCGCATCGCGGTTCTAATATAGCAAAATACGCTTGGCAGTCAAAGTGTTAATGATCAACTGTGTATTGTATTATACAATTTGGAATCCTCAGTATAAGCTCACATTTTCATATATTACAGTTGCAGATGAAAAAAAAATTTTTTTAATATTTTTTTCATGTTACAAGTAGAATTGCATGCTAAAGGGTTAATTATCAATTAACACGTTGGTTGCCGTGGGGGTCACCAGTGACCGGTGCAAGAGATTTTACTGAAGATCCAAAATATTCGCAATGGGTAGTAATAATTATTTTATAAATGCAGTTATTGTTAGAATAGTGATGCAATTCTTTGCTCTCCAATACTTGCACATTATTTACATTTTGCATAATTCAGTTAAACGCTCTAGTATTTCATAACATCGCCGTTCTAATACAGGAAAATACGCACGGCAGTCAACGTGTTAACATTTTCAAAAGATTATAATTAAGTTTCTTAACAGGAAACCCAGGAATTTTGAAGTGCCAGAATGTTTCTTGGACTCAATAACATGGGAAATTATGACACAGCCTGTTATGTTGCCTAGTGGAAATGCAATTGATCAAACCACTTTGCAGAAACATGAGGAAAATGAAGCACTGTGGGGAAGACCACCTACAGATCCATTTACAGGAATCAGATTTAATGACCATCGGAAACCAGTTATAGCAACGGCATTAAAAATGAGAATAGACAAATTTTTATTAGAGCACAGTGATGCTAATGAAGTTAAAAAACTACCACGAGTTTTGGGTCGAAAGCAACCTTTCAATGTTGGAAACAAATCGTTACATTTAAATACAGAAGATTCATCTAAGCGTGGGTTGAAATCAAATCCTGTAAAAACAGGCTTTAAAGATAATATTATGAAAACTGTTAGCAGGACTATACTGAATGAAAATAGGAAGAGAAAGAATTGTCATCAATTGCCAATTATGATTTCTCCTCAGCAATCTACATCTGAGATTGCCAAACCGACAAAGTTGAAGAAAAGTGTTTATCCAATTGTATCCTTGAATTCAAGTGTGGAAAGAAACGCACTGCCAAATAGTATTGAAAATAGGTTGGACTGTGATTTAGAAAGTATGTTGTCCAATATCAAACGGTTCAGTGTTCCAGAGAGGAAGAATGATGATGATGCAGACAAATGTGATTGTTGTTCTAATAGCATTCTATACAGATTACCATGCAAACATGTTATTTGCAGAAAGGTTTTAACATCCGGCAGCAAATGTCAGTGTAAGACATGTAACAAAACTTACAAGACAAGTGAGGTTGAACGAATTTACGTTTAATTATCTCATCTTGTATAAATGATGTGAATAGAATGATCTTTATTAACACTAGAACTACCGACAATTCAGCAAACCTACTTCTACCAAAACCAGTCAAAATGACTGGTCTTAAAAAAATACTTAATAATAGAATATTTTTAAATTTGTTGCTTCATTACTTTCTTACAAAAGGAAATCCATGTTTTATGTAATACATTTTTGGTATTTTTAACTTATTTAATGAATTAGGATTATCCCTTACGCATTAGTAAACACAATGCTCCTCGCGCATGGTTCCGTCTGCAGCAATTTCATTTTATGATTCTAGTAAAATACTTTCATTAGAATCTTCAGAACTTGAAAACACTCGAACACATCTACTTTTACCTAAATTCGAATTTTTTTCACATTCGCTTTCTGAAGATTTCTGAACATATTCTTTGTCTAAATCATCATTGTCACTTCTGTCACTATCAAAAAGATTATCGTGAATACCCCACGATTCAATTTCATTTTCTTCTGGTTCATCTTCACAGTCATAAAGTTCACTATCTTCTATATCAGCGCATTCCATTGGTATGTCATTCAATTTTTGCAATACTTCACAAGTTTTCAATTGTTTTGCCATTTTCAGGACTTAGAAAGACTAGAACAAAACTATTTATTATAAAAATGAGTATATAATATTTGTATTTATTTTCTCATCTTACACTAATTGAAATAATATGTCGTATACTGAATATATTGTTATATCAACAAGAGCATGATGGTCTTCCAGCGGCTGTTATAAACGCACTGATTGAATGCAGTAACTTCTCTATTTGATGGTTGTTTTTACAATATTGCCTGGTATAATACTGTGATGTGACAAGCGAGCAAATTCCAACACAAAACAATAACCCATTCTTACCAGAATCTTCAAATGTTTTACGACTTCAGATCTAAATGAACGCCTTAATAAATACCAGTCAAAATGACTGCTGTTGGTATAAGTAACCATAGTATCAATTTATTTTGATTCAGAATAAATAAAACATTTAAAAAATATATTTTACTATTTCTTTAGTTATCACCGCAAAAGTCATTACACCATTTCGGAAAAAAATGTAACATAAAGTAGAAATATTTAAATCAAATTGTAAAACCAGTCAAAATGACCGGGTGCGGTAGTTCTAGTGTTAAGTTGCAGATTTCGGTGTTAACCGTCGAAATAATCTGAAAGCATATTTTATCCAAACTAGATATAGCATTTTTGTACCGTATGTTAAGCAAACTTATATTCCAATCCATTGTATAGGTAAAATTTTTTAATTTTGGCCAAACTGTAGGCACTGTAAAATACAATACATTTGTCACGGTTGGACGATTTATTCCTTCCACAATACAGTGTTCGCAAATTTACAGACGTACTTTTTATTCTACTACACGTATCCTAATTTAGTACAATGCAAGAGCGCAAAGTATACAGTTGATGAAACGTAACAACGTTGATTGCATATGTTCGCCCTCTTGCTTCATCTCAAAAATATTTACACCCTGGTGTCAATTTACAAGTAAAATCTGCAGAAAAAATCTTCGATACAATAGAGTACAAATAACAAAGATTTGGCGTTGTGCACCGTTCCCATAAAATTGTGCATCGTCCCCTTTTTACATCTTGCTCGGCTAAAAACAGATAGACTTTTTAAATATACAAAATACTTCGTCAGTCGACGCCAGTAAAAACGAAATATATACGCGAAATTTATCTCCTTCGAGATGCATGTTGGGTCTTGAGCATCATTGTAAAATCATACAATTGAATCGGTAATACTGCTCCGATATCACATGCTTGTTTTGTTTTATACAGTCATGTTTGTTGAAACACCGGTGCCTCATGTTACGCACGTCATTTGTTAAGAAAGCACTTGGGTCTGACATAACAGGAAATTCTTTCAGCCCAAATACACGGAAGAAAATCATGCACAGACAATATGTAACGTGAGAAAACAAATACATAAACAAAGAAACGTTGTGACTATTTTTCCGATTAACAAATTTTTCGAATACGTACGTGCAAACGACAGAATTAACAAACAAAGCAAGTACAAGTTTAGAACAAGGGTGTCGAGAAATGTGCAAAATCCCAATCGTATAAAGTAGGCACCGCGTGGAACGGATAATCCGCGTAATGTGAGGGACTAGTGTGTACATCGAACATCAATTAATTTATTTAATTAAAATGGCGCAATTATAAAACGACGAATCCACTGCTCTGGTTCTGTCGTTTAGCTATGTTGAATAACGAGAGCAGATAGTTCCGGGAGTCAGGGCAAACATAGAATGTGAGTGTGTGTTCGGAATTTGGCGTTATTGTTTCGAATGTGTCTGATTGGCCATCGCTGTTTGTTGAAACGCTTGCCAGGCCGGTACTACTCGTTCTTACGTATTCGGCAACTCTTGCTCTCATTTCTTGGTCCATCTAAACAACAATTTTGTATTTTGTTATCCTCATCATTAAACATTGTTACTGTGACACTATTTCAATTCATGGGAGCATTTCGCAGTAGGCAAATGTGGGTAGTTGCAGACAATGATAAAGTTGAAAATAGATGCATATAAACATTTGTAATTGATTTGAAGGGCACGGTCCTTCGTATGTTTTAAAATATCCTTTCTCCTATGTTGAGTGGTATTATTTAATCCTGTGGGAAAATATTCACTATACAAAATAAATCAGAAGATGAGTATCTTCAGTATACTCAGTATATCAAATAAATCAGAGCATGAATATCTTCCTGGGGGACTTCGCGAAAAATCCATGAGGAAGAGCTCCTGAAGACGTTCATGGGCCTCCATAGAATTAAATAAAACCATTCAAATACATTCACAAAAATGATTAACATTGTATGATACTACACATATGAACTTAAGGAGTTATGCCTACTTGGGATCGGCGAAATGACACGATTTTCAAGATTTTTTTTTGCCATTTTAGTGAGTACTAATTAAAATTCGCAAAATACTACCAAAAAGTACGTATTTAGTGGTACCTGTATAAATTTTTTTATAAGAAAATATTAAAAAATTGAGGAAATACAGCTCTTCTCCTAGAGCTTTCGTTTATTTTCATCACTTGCGGTGACCACGATTTCTCAAAAACTACTTCACCGATCGGACTCTAATTTTATATACTAATTTGTCATTACAATAGGCAGGGCCTGAACGAAGGATTTGGAAAAATTTTAATTTTTACAAGAATGACAACACTTTTACGAAAACATCCGTCTTTCGAGGTCAACTGACTTTCGTTTTTATGTTGTAACTTTTTTTTTATTACCGAAATAAAAAATCCTTCGTTCAGACCCTGCCTATTGTAATGACAAATAAGTATATAAAATTAGAGTCCGATCGGCCAAGCAGTTTTTGAGAAATCGTGGTCACCGCAACCGTATGTTTTAAAAAACAAAGTTTCGAGATAATCGCGTTTAAAGTTTCAAGCTCTTTACTAATCATACATAGTAGCGCTCCAGATAAACGCTTGTAATTTTTGAACGTGTGCTCCGATTCTTATGTACTTTTGAGGAAATATTCTTAAAATGATGTACATTAAGAAAATGCAATAAAAAAAAAGTCGATTTTTTTCACCAACCCAAGTAGGCATAACCCTTTAAATTAAACTTTGCTTCATACCTCACGTTCTGTAGGTGATACAGGTCTATTCGTCTGTGTGGTCGCTGGTGGACAATATAAGCACAACATAGTAGATTCCGATGGATGATCGACGCTAGTCAATTCCTTGAGAGCGAACACTCGTTCCACACTATCCTCAGCCATATTAACAAGTAGCAAAGCTTGTCGTGTCAGAACCAAAGTTACTGCGCGATTACTGCCTTGCTGGATAACGTAATCAGCACTGGTTACGTGTAATATACTGTCTCGAGTGTTTTCCAACAACGGCAATAGTCTCCAAGCATAACGCACAGATGCGTTGTTACTAGCCGTTGTATATTGAACAACAGGCCTTTGGCGGGGCTACAAATTAAGTCACACATCAAATCAATAAGATCTAAGAAGTATAAAGGAAGAAGCAAACAAATGTAACAACTCTCTTCAAACTGGGGAGCAAAAATCGAATGATCTAGAAGGCAAATTGATAAATTCTGATGGTTCCAAACACGCTCCTTTTATTACAGAGACTCATTGAATGTTTATTTTTTGTTCAAAAATCATGTAGAACTTACTGAAGGTAACGGATTCCATCCAGCTCCTTGCAAGAGCCCTTGACCAGTTAGTGCAACTAATTCGGCAGCACCGCTTAAAGGTTTTGTGACAACTCCTACTAATCCTAATCCAACTCCAGTTACTAAACTTTTAGTTGTTGCTTCCCCTGACCATACTTGTTGTAGGGGGTGATGTGCTAGTCCAGCGACAGCAGCTGTTTTTATATCAGAAACATAACGCTCATTATTCAGTAAACAAAGAGTCATGTAATGAACGAGTTAGTTGTAATTTTATAGTATATTTAGAACGGTATGCGTTTCCCAGAACATTTACTTTATGTCATATATATATAATATTCATATACAATAATTGAGCCATTTATTTTTAAAGTGGCCTAACTCCGTTTTTCAATATTTTCCGGTTACCATGATTACATGTACAAACTCATGTTATTTATCAGTAAATGTTATTTATCTCGATTTGAAGATAAATGGAGTTAGGCCACTTTCAAAATAAACGGCTCAATTAATCACATATTGATATATTAGTTATTTGATTTTATAGTATTAACTTAGTGGGACATGAATTACCCAGAACACTCATTCCTAGTCCCGTCAGTCCTTGATAAAGTCCTTGGGCCATGCCTTGGGGCCTCATTCTTCGCGATTCCTCCTGTCTTTGCAAATGTTCCTCATCTAATGTTAACCTATCTAAATTTCGAGCCACGCTCGATGCTAATTTAGTCACGGAATTGACAGTACCTGTAATATTTGCAGATAATTAACAGTAATATGCTATGAATATTATATAATCGAAATTGTATTGAAATCCAGTACAAGCAGTAATGTTTCTAATGTATTGGAATCCAGTACAAGCAGTAATATTTCTAATCTATTGGAATCCAGTACAAGCAGTAATGATTCTAATGTATTGGAATCCAGTACAAGCAGTAATGTTTCTAATGTATTGAAATCCAGTACAAGCAGTAATGTTTCTAACGTATTGGAATCCAGTACAAGCAGTAATGTTTCTAACGTATTGGAATCCAGTGCAAGGAGTAATATTTCTAATGTATTGGAATCCAGTACCTGCAGTCACGTGTTTCATTAAACTAGCGGAACCGTGTGTAATTCCGACAATGAAGCCCCATGGACCTTGAAGTAAGCCTTTAAACGGCAACGACACAAAGTCTCTAAGACCTGAGCCAAGTGCCTGTGCTAATCCTCCAGGTGATCCAAGAATCTCCAGTGATCCAACTACCCAACCTTATCAAATAAACAAAACGTTATCACATGCATGAATCTTATCTCTTAGTTCTAACAAAGCATGTTAACAGTTCTAACCAGCTCCGAATATTGCACCGGATAAATAATGCATGGTTAATGCATTCCCTAATCTGTATGGCGTTGTAAGGAGATTTTTCCTCTCGAAGGCACCAAAGTACAATGGTGAATGATCCAAAGCAACATAAAGTCGTACAGAAGTGTGAACACTTAGCAATATCGAAATTGGGTCTATGGTGCAGTTTTCCAGTCTCAGCGGCGCACTGAGTATTTTTGCATCGACCATAATGTACTCCGGTACGTATACCGATGTCATGATACGAATAACTTCGCTTGTTTTATTTCCCGCTTGTGCATGGAATCTTGGTGGCACCATCAGTGTCGCATATTCTAGTAATTGTGTTACGTAGGTGTCTTCGATGTAGGCACTGATTGGCGCGAGTTTTACGTAAAGCTCCTTTTTCGCTGTAACAGACACCAAATTAATAGAAATGAACGAATCTTCGTGCATTCATTATTCACGACTACGTATTAAACAATCGTACCCGTTATTTGTCCATTCGTTTCCGAAATATAATCAACCGTTATCAATGAATCTTCCTTAACTTGATGCATACTATTAATCAAGCAGTTGGTCGTGGAAAACACTGTGTCCTTTGTTGAGAGTGGACTCTGACTAATGAGTACCACTGGAAAATCGAAGCCTCCTTGATCAAACATTTGATTATCCAGCTGTAAGTCTCCAATGCAAGTGCAAACACTCAGTTTGCTCGCATTTCCGTGCACCGTAACAATAACGTCTGTCATCGACAGACTCGCAACTTCGATTCTCTGTGCATTTTCATTGACGTCGTGCATGACGATTATTGTAACTCCGCGAAGATAAACAGTTAAGGAATATTCTTTCGGTGGTACTTCATTAGTCTCACTAATCGTTTTAAAATACGGCGTTACAGGCGATCGTGCAGTTTTTATTTTCGGCACTAGTTGTTTCATGTAAGATTGTGAATATATTGAAGAGTCGAAACTGGAGGCCTCTTCTTGTGCAGAAAAGAAACTTGTAACCGAACTTAAACTACTCGAACTCGGAACATTAATTAAACCTTTCCGTTCGTCATCCTGTTCCAGAGATTCATTGTACGCCAGTTCGGCTTCTTTCAGCTTATTCTCCTTGCGCAGTAAGCGACTTCTAATATCCCGAGCTGAAACTTCGACTTGGGAGATAGGGACGATGCTTATGTATGTCGTGTAACAACGATTCTGCATTATAAGTTTAACATCTCCGTAAAACGGCAGTCTTACGTATTGGTCGATGGGTACCGACGTAATGGCAGATACATTCACACCCCGTGACCAGCGGAATTCCTTTTTCTCGGCCACCTGAGAACTGTAATTGTAGGGTAGCGCAGAAAACAGTATCACGTTCGAATTACTCGGAATCGGAGTATCAGGTAGTCTGCTACCCATGCTCGGTAAAGAATAATGACAGGTTCCACCACTCTCCACTTCGCAGTACCATGAGAAATGCGTCGTGTCTGGTATTACGCTATCTCCAGTTTCATTCGCTTGTCCAAGCAAAATCCTAAACGCGCAGGAGTTCTCGATCAACAGTTGCGGATGATCATCGGCGTGTATCATTATGTAGGTTGCGCCTTTGTCTTCTTGAATCGTAATAACTACTGGCATGGTAGAGACACCGTTTGGTATAGCAACGCATCTTCTGCTCATACTTTGATCTACCCTGATCGGACAGGACCACCTGTGTCCGACACTCAGCGATATGTAAAGAGCAACTGGTTCAATATTTCCTTCGGAATACAAAGTGTGCCACTGAACGATCGGAGTTGCCTGCCTCTGATCATCGGACGGCAGCATATTCAAACTATAAGGCGTCAGATCATGGGGCAGCTGCAAATTCTTCGACGACTCGTCAATGGCTAACGTGGCGACACATATTTCTTGAGAAGTCAGGTTTCCGACAACGTGACTACTCATTACTCTGACCAGCCTCATGTCTTCATGCATACTGGACGTTATGCTCATGATACATATGCTGGAAGCACAATCTACTGACGTCTTGATGTTTCCCTCCACAGGAATGAGACCGCCGATTCTCGGCATGTAGAAACTTTGGCTCCAATCAGGTCGAGCTAACTGCAAAGCAGGTGATGTGTAATACGTGTCACCGATGCCGACACCTAAGTGAAACGTGCCTTCCAGTTTAGGTGGTGTCACTATGCCGTAATGTGCGACATGACACAATTCGATATCTTCAGACACGAGTGAAATATAACAACCCAACGAATTGAGAATAAAACACCACGGCTGCAGTTCGAGCAATAAAGTACTAGAGACCAATCCAGCGTCTTGATATTTAACTTGGACGTGTGTTTGAGGTTGCGCCGATGAGATCCATTCTTCTTGATCGTCGCCTTGAAAAGGCCATTGAATATCGTCGTTGTTACTGTTCAAATCTTTCAAGATAGCGTCGATGTCCTCGACTTCGGGTCTTTTGAAGAATTTTCGCTGGTCCACCGAACTGTACGATAATGGAACGTAGGGATTTGAAGCGGAGACCCCCGATTCGAGTTGGAACGTCAGTTGATGGAAATGTTCAAAGGTTCCGGGACAATATAATTGCTGTCTCTCACCGCGTCCTGTTACGGTAGTGCTTAGAGACATTTTTAGCGAAGGAGTGTCCATCTGCACTCTAGCTGAGACAGGTAAATGTGAACGGATCATATAGAGTGGACTGAGTATAGCCAGTATTCTGACTCTATCTTGAACTGTTTGCATGACTACTCGCACCCAGATGCTTAGAAATTGTGAACGTTCTTGAAGCGGTACTTTCACTAGCCAGGGTTGACTCCATCTTGTATTTGGTTGCAGAGGAATGTCGCCGGTCCACGATAAATTCGGTAAATTTGTAAAACGCAAACGAATGGCCACCTTTTTGTTACGCTCGAGCACGATGGAGGGTGGTTGACTTTTGGCAGGCACGATATGCATGTCTTTAGATACGGTTGGCTTCGACGTACTGTCGTCTTCGTACTTCACGAGTTTCATCTCAAAGTTGTCGATCAGTTGGTTCGATACTACTAGTTGTCCGAAGAACGTGATCAATTTCTGGGTCGCTGATAATGAAGACACGTTTACGAAGATTGTGGCATCAGTGGGTGCATTTCCAAAGTCTACTACTTGAATTCCATCTTTGTTTATTGAAAACGGACGACTCCAACTCCAAGCATTTTCCTCGATGGAAATTCTTATCATTTTATTGCCAACATACCGCCAGGAGTAGAAGTAACACTGCCTGCAGCCCAAAATGATATTATCGTCCGTGCCACTTTGTCCAAAACGTATCGGGGTATTGCTATCGTTCGCAATTACGTATCGCGTTAGAATAATCGCTGGCCTTTCCTCTTCTTCCAATGCAGCTGACCATAAATAACTTGAAACCGCGAGTGTGTGAGCGATCGCAGGTCCTAGTTTCAACGAAAACGGATTGCACATCACTGAGAAGTCAGTTTTTGCGGCCCAAGACAATTGAAACTTTCCTTCAACCGGATCTAATACTTCTTGCATCGTCAAATGACTGTAATCCAATATATGTACACCTATCGTCCCACTGATGTCGATCAAAGTTGATCCATCTATCCATCTGTTCAATACAAGAACTGCGCCTTTGTGCTCAATGGACATGAAACATTGCATTTCTGGAATGATACCCTTAAGAACGTAGTTGTTCAAGGGCGGAGGTAGAGAAGTATATGCCGCAGTATCAACGTGGTTATACAAACACACGTGAATTGCGCCGATGTTGAGAGCAGCCTGTATGTTGGGAATGATGGAAGAATTGAAGTAAGAGTCAATTCTTAAACATGCGGCCAATGCTCGTGCGGAAACTATGGTTTTCGATAGTGGCCTTTTGTTGCATGGCAGTAAAATCACTCGCCATACACAAGCAACAGCACGAGCTGGAGCTTTTTCTGGCAGATCCACTCTATAACTGTCGGTTTCCGATAAGTAGAAGTCGACGTAACGTTGATATGCCATGTGACTGTCACTCCAATATTCGATTGCACATGGAATTCTGTCAATGTACTCATCATCGCTGTCCAAAGCCTACAAATTTATATTACTGATATTATTATTTATGTTACTAATTCATATATGTGATATAATTTATGCACAGTACAGATGATACGATACAAGTGTAATATATTCAGTCACTATAAATATATTGTTAGATAGGTGTTGCATTAGAAAGGTAGTCAAATATTAATAATTGATAAGCTATAAAACACTGTATACAAATAAAACTATTTTAAACCAGCACAATCGAAACAACGAAGCCATACTGACTGCAACTGATAAATTATACTAAATGTATTAGAATTTCTTTGTACTTACCTCAAATGGAACTGGAGATACATGAACCTTGGTCAAAGTTCTAGGCTGAGGATAACGCCAAGCCATTGCTTGTTGTGGATACGTAAAAAATACAACCTGCCATATAAATATTTTATTATCCGAACAAATGTTGAAGACCGAACCTCGCTAAGTATGTGTTCCTACCTGATACGGGAATGGTAATTCGTCGGCATTACCATCGACAAATTGAAACGCCCCAGCCTTCAAATCATCCTTATAATGCTGCTCAGTCGACAATACGACTTGCTTTTCAGGTACAGAAGATGACACAAGTCTGTTCAGCAATAACTGACAATCATGTAACACAGTCTTTATAATCTTGATCTGCTCAGGTCTGAAGTCGAGGTAAATGCTGTCACTGTCGGCTTGCAATTGAATCTGTGGCAAGGCTGTAGCATCCTGCCACGACTCCCAAATTAGGCAAACCGTGATATTACAACACCAAGGGTTTAAAAGCACTTTTATGTTCCCGTTTAAAATGGCAGAGATGATGAACGAATCGATGCATATATTCGAAAATATTCGATCGGGTCTGATCAACGTTGAAGTTGTGTCGCTTAACGAAGCTAAACTCATCATTATCTCAGACCCAGAATCAGTTTTCAAAGACAAAACGATTTGCTTCGTATTCATAGTCAGATCTGGTAAGTTGATGTTTTTTGATTGCGTTGAATGATGAGGCACAGATTTGGAATCTGTTTCCATTGGAATTTCAACAGTGTTGTCAACCATCATGTAAGACTCGATCTGAAAAGTTTGTATTACAAGTTAATATAAATCAATCGAATCAAATAAAAATCATAAGATATATTTTGAAATACCTTGTTCTTTATGTGGTAGATGTGGTTTAGTCTTGACAATGATATATGAATTTTTGTCGGTCGGCCCATGTTAACGCAGAATTGGGGATTTTTGCCTGGAGTTTTATCACATTTTATGGTTACGAATGAAGGCGGAATGCCTGTGTCTGGGTGTGGATCACCATTTTTGGTTTCTATCATGATCGTTGGAAAGTCTTTTGCAGTTGGTACAGACGTTAAGTCTTGACTTTGTTGATCGCCCAAAGCAATCATCACGTCAAAACACGATACCTGCGAAACAGTCCAAATTCGCTCATGCTCATGCTCATTGAAGTCTACAGCAACAAATGCAATAAAGTACCTGTATCCTTTGAGATAATTGTTGCTGTGATAGATAAATGTTTGGCTGATTAACCATTAGGTATAGCAATGGTTGTTTTAAGACACTATTATCTTCTTCGTCGATCTCATTAATATCCTATGAGAAAAGTGTTGAGAGTCATGCCAAATAATAAACCGGTACTAAGGTTTCTAACTGTTGAACTTACGATGCTATATTCTGAAATCATGGCAGCTTTGTAGTCTTCGTAAAGAATAAAGGTGATTTTTCCGCAATTCACTAAAAATTCAAACGGTGGAAGCATTACGGTCTCTTTTAATGTTGGCTTCTCCTGTAAGAAGCAGTCAATATATTTAATTACGTACCATTTTTATCACGCAATACATTTTAATGTTAAACAATGCATTTACCGTGATGGCAGAATTTAAACTAGACATTTCGAAGTCGATGCCGCTATCTTTCGTAAAATCAATTTCCGAGTCATCAGGAGTTTGCTTCGTCCACGCTACTTGTTTAGCATAAGTTCCAATCGATGATGATTTTTGCGATGTTTGATGAGAAACATCCACAATATGCACTTCATCCGAGATACCAGATAGTAGAGTCTTAAACTCGTTATTCAACGTGGAGATTAATTTAATTTGGTCCAAATTAATTGTCACCTCGATATCGGTAACACAATTAACTTCCACCGCGCTTCCACAGACTATGGTATCTGGTTTGAAAGTTATCGTTGGTGCAATAATCAAGCAAAGATCGAACCTGTGTGCATTTAGACCAAACGTGATTAAATCAAAACCATTCAACTTGCTGCGACCAAAATCCTAATAGGTGTGATCTCACCTAGTTAAAATTGGGAATGTAGAAAAATGTGGTTCTAGGCTACTACCGATTCCGAGTTTATTCCATTCTAATGCAGGATTCTCGTTCATCGTGTATAGGTACGACTGCGACATTCTCTGAAATAGAAAAATTGAAGTTATAGAGCAGATTATTATAAGATATAATAAATTGTTTGGCACTTTGGTTTTACTATTTTCATTTTGTTCATTTCTAAGGTACCTTGTTAATACTCATTTGATAGTTCTTCCAAGTAGTCGTATATATGCAAACACCTCGAACATTAATCTGGTACTGTCGATCTTCTACAGCAGAGCCCGGTATGTTCAAAATATTTGCTTGTGCAGCAAGTTGATAAATATCAAGCCGCAGTGGCGTCCGACCAATTGGATTATCAGCTTGTGGAGTTATTCGTATACCATCCAACTGCCACACACAATTACAATACCATTAACTTCATGTAACGTCTAGGTAGTGAACGAAGAAATTATGAGATTGGTTAAAATTGATAAAAACCTGAAGCATTAACAAATCGTGTCGCAATTTGTATCTGGCATTTGTCGACGCTGGAATCATTAATCTGAATCCTTTAGATTCCAAGTATATTAAGGGTAAGGATTCGTTATCGATGCTTGTGAAGTTGTTCAAATACGGAGTAGTTTGTACGTCTGAAACTTTCTCCGCGGTTCGACTAAGATGCAAAAACGGTTTTAATAGTTGCATATATTTGCTGAGAACGCTGATCGGTAAGATTATATCCATCATTTGCAATTTGATGACTATTTCCGATACGTATCCATTACTGGAGAGCATGGATTCTGTCATTAGTTCTTTCTGGAACGCAGAAACGTAGTATAGATTTTGTAATATAAATAGTAATGATGTACAGTAAGAATGTAGTTATGTTATAAGGAAAAATGCAATAAACACATAAGAAATTGAGTTTTAGTTGACATACCTTTTGAACTTTATGGCGTCGATTAGCACTCCATCGTGTATGTATGTTTCCGGATTTCGCCCTGGTAAGTATAAAACTCAAAAAACCGGAGTCCTCTCCCTTTTCCAAACTATCTTCTCTTCCGCACAAAACTAATCCGACGTATTCCCCGACATCCCAATTTTGTGACTGCGGTGCTCTGTGAAAAAGAGAACATTGGAGTAATTTTAAAATATGAAAATGTGAACAAATATGGTACGAGTCGAGATAAAATTTAAAGTATGGTACATAAGAAAAAAGTATATATTACAAGTGCAGGGAATGTGACGATTAATTAAGAAAAAGTAAAGCATCGAAACATTCGCATAGTATCATAACTAAGTACCAAAATTACCTTGTGTAATGGAATATAGTGGCTGTAGTGATTTTGTTCTTCAATTTCATATACACTGGCTGCAAATCCAGAGACGTGATAATATCTTCCAACTCCAGAACCAACTTTAAAGAAGGTTTATTCGCCTGTCCCATGATGTACAACTTCACTGCGACTTTTGTAATTGTCCACTGTATCCACGCGATCAATACAATTCCGTCTTTCTCTGAAATTATTATTTTTTACATTCGATATTAACACTAGATTGCCCAAGGCAGTCATTTTGACTGTTTTTTAATTTCAATTAGAAAAACAATTATGAAATTGATGACACAATTTCTTAGAATTTGGTGACTTTTTCTATAATATATAAATGGGTTTATGAATAATTGTAGTTACTTCCGCCCTCCTTTATTTCCGTATATATACATGTGTTATACCTATATTGCCCAGAAGCAGTCATTTTGACTGCTTGGTAAATTTTAAATAATCAAAAGATTTTTATTTATTGAATTGAGTAAATTTCTTATATGACCTGTCCGGCTTTCTATTGAAATATGATGCATGATAAATTGTCGATTTGGGCGTATACTTGATAAGTGTCAGTTGCTCAATAAGCTAAAGTAGTACTAGTTATTCGAATCTTTATAAAGTGTTGTTCTAACAAGTTGTTTATTTTATTTCTTTTGCGCCCTAACTTTATGAAAAAAATGTCGAACAGAAATGAGTTCTTGGAAAAGCTAACAAACATAAGTGAGGAGTGCTCCGATATAGAATCAAATGCAACAAATTCTGAACTATCATCTGAAGATGAAGCGGATTATATTCAAAGTGAAACATCTGACGCTGAAGATAGTGATGAAGAGTCGATCACCAATGATGAAAATGAAAGTGTCATCAATATGCCCAGGAAAAGGTGTAGGGTGCTAATTAGTTCAGATTCTGATGAAGAAACTGAAAATACGTTTCAGGAGGTCGAAACAGCTGCTGATGGTACTGTGTGGACAACAATTGACGAAGGTGGTATTCCTGGAAAGATACCATCTGCTTGTATTTTCAAGAGTGTGAAAGGGCCAACAGGCTACGCAAAAAGGAACATTGTGGCAGATAATCTTATCAGTGCATTATCGTTGATAATAGATAACTATATTATCAAACAATAAGAAAGTGCACAGAAGAATGTCGCCGAATTTTGCGGAACCGTTGGACAATATCATTACCGGAAATACGTGCATTTATTGGGATTCTATGTGCTCGTGGAGTTTACGAGGCAACAAATTTTAAATTGAGTTATTTATGGTCAGCGAAGTGGGGTCCCGAATCTTTTAGAAAAACTATGGCCAGAGAAAATTTCAAGCAAATCCTACGATTTATTCATTTTGACAAAAGAACCGAATGCAGTAGGCGCCTACAATCAAATAAATTTGCCTTGCTTTCGGAAATATGGGTTAAGTTCATTGAAAACAGTCAATATGTACAGTTAATATTTACTAATAACCTGTTATATAACTGTAAATAACATAAAAAATATTAAAAATTAATTTTAAACAAATTACTTTACATATTCGTTATTTTTTCACAATGCAGTCATTTTGACTGTTTTTGGGCAATATAGGTATACAAGAAATCTCGGGCAATCTAGTGTTAAAGCATATCGCTTCAATTAAAATTAATTTAATTTAAATGTTTGTTATGTTTTAAGTCACGGCACAAGATAGTAGGAATGCAAATAAAACTGGAGAATTGTCATACCTTGACTAGAATCCTCTTTTGACGTGGATACAGTCGAATTAGTTGTATCCTCTGCGTAAATAATTTGAGTGGGTGAAGATGGAGTTTGCGGAATAACAGGAAGTACAACCGATGTTTCAGTCGGTGTCTGAGGCACAATCATTCCGTGATTGTTGGGTGTAGATAGAGTTTTGAGCATATTCAGAATATTCACTGCAACACTGCTCATAAAGACGACCTGAAGGAATTAAGAAGTAAAACAATATAATAGCGTTGCAACAAGTTAACTCTGTACTGAACAAATTTTGTCATACGTCATTAATGGCTCGTATTAAAAATGTATTAATTATAATACCTGTTCCTCGGAAATTGATATGACAATTGGCGTATTATCGATATGAACGCAGACACCCAAACAACTAAGTGCATTATTAGCTTGAGATGCAGTAGTTTTTGTCGAATGAGCGACAGTAACATTTAGCGACACTTTTTTGATAAAATTCTTCTGTACTTCCTTTTGCAATGTATAACAATGGAAGTCAAGAAAATTCAAGGTCCACGGGAAACTCTGCGATTCTATATAAAAGAATGGAAATAAGTCTGCATACCACATATGTATAAATAAAAAATGTAATATTCAACTCACGATTTGTCCACATTGATTTCGGTAGTTTCACCGGCAATTGAGCGAGATACGGTGTAAGTGATTCAGAATTTACATTCGAAGAATGAACCAAAAGTGTTGGTAGTTTAATGACTAAAATCTGAAGATCTCGGTCTTCTTTCAGCGCCCTATCCTTTGCTTCGTCAATTCCTGCACAAAACAATATATTATATATCATGTAAGTATAATACAACACATGTAATAAATTCATATATATATTTTAATAAATGGTTAAACAAATTCGCCATGTATTCGAAAATGGTTAATACACGAAATAATCATAGAATATGCGTTTACTAGCAAAACCGCAATTTATTATTACTACTCCTTATTTATTATTACTGCAACTTGCCGTTTGCCCCTATTCCACTCATCGTACTGGATGGAATATATATTACAATATGCCCAACAGATCCACTTAACACAAGTCCACACCACCATGGATAAAGTTCTGCCAATCTGATCAATATTCCCGATTTCTGTAAGTTCTATCAAGCATCGAATAAACACATCTGCATGAAAAATCAGCGAATCCGATCAAACAATCGCCATACCTCTGGTTCCTTCTCAGACTTCGACACGCTTTTCTTCTGTGCATCTTCGTTTCGCAAAGTTTTGGACTTTTCCGTCGTGACCACCGATCGTTTCTTTTCTTTATCCGACGAACTGTGAACACTTTCGTGCAAACTCGGAAAAGTCTTTTTTCGCGTCCCATTGTCGGACGACGTGCCTTCCGTTATTATTTGCTGATTCTCAGGATGTCCTGCGTAGAGAGTCCCCAATTTGTAATAAACGACTCGATATTCAAGCCACTTGAAAAATAACGGATCCAAGGATCCTCGAATCTTCGCCACTTCGAATGACAGTAAAGGTGGATGTATTTGTGTTGTAACGTCGATAGGAAACTGCACGGCACATGTCAAGAGAGGTTTGTTTTCTGCATCACTAGCGAGAGGAAAAAATTTCTTTTAACTATCATGTTTGTAAAATACAATAAACTTGGATTTTTGTCATTAAGATTACTCACCCCTGGCTCTCGACTTCCGGGCCAGACAATATGAAGGCTTGTTGAGAATCGTTTAGAGCGAATACTTTTATGGAATTTATACTCAATTCGTTGGATATCGTGACGGACGACGATAAATATTTGCAGCCTACGTTCTCGAGGTATAATTCCAGATATACTGGACCTGAAGTATTTTTCGTTAAAGAGATATTTGGTGTGAGACTATTTTGTCTTATTTATATATATTTTATATATATTATATTTATTTATATATTTTATACTATTATTTTAACTTTAACTATTTTTAACTAGTAAATCAAATTGATTATTTGTATATTAAGGATGTATGTTTTACGTACTTATCTCTTGGCATGCATCGTTGAAAAGGGAGGAGCAAACTAAAGGATTTGTCGTGTCCATTGGATAAATTAACGAAGTGACTATTGATGCGGCAACCATTAATTTTGGTTTAGTTCCAGTGACAGTGATGCTGTCGACCTTGCAGGAATATGAACTGTGGACCAAATCATTGTTCCAGTATTGTGGATAAAGCAGCAATTTCGCCGTGCATAATGCCGAACATGGCATCACGATCGATGTGTAACAGTTCTTCATCAGAAAGAGCTGACTCTTTGCACCGTTGACCTGCAGAAGTCATTTACAACAAGGAACAAATTAGTCTACAGTTGCAAAAGTGGCAATGAAACAAATGAGAATTTCAAGTTTGGCAACTGCAAGAATGAAAGATCCGAAATTGGATATTTCTTCTATCCACTTCTGACAATACTGCAGAAGTGGATACAAACCTGCAGAAGTCATTTACAACAAGGAACAAATTAGTCTACAGTTGCAAAAGTGGCAATGGAAAAAAATGAGTATTTCAAGTTTGGCAACTGCAAAAATGAAAGATCCGAAATTGGATATTTCTTCTATCCACTTCTGACAATACTGCAGAAGTGGATACAAACATGCAGAAGTCATTTATAACAAGGAACAAATTAGTCTACAGTTGCAAAAGTGGCAATGGAAAAAATGAGAATTTCAAGTTTGGCAACTGCAAGAATAAAAGATCCGAAATTGGAAATTTCTTCAATGCACTTCTGACAATACTTGCCTGTACGGTGATGTTCTTGTGACACTGATCAAACATATCAGGCGAGAGATCAATTTGTTTCGATACACAAGCTGCCAACCTAAACGGATACAATGGTTGGACCAAAGTTGCAACTATTTCATCACATTCGACGCTAACAAAAGGATCGTCCGTCAACGCGGGTGTCAACGGTGTTGTCTGCGAAAACATAAAGATATTCACTCATGACACATCAAAATTACATTCCCGCACAAAATTTTGTTCATAACACAAATTATTATTTCCAAACAAAATTTTAGTCCCTGCAAACATTAAGTTCCCAAACAAAATTTTGTCAAATTAATTTACCCGATTCTCGACAAGTTTTCTTTGTCGCGGTAATCCGGTAATGGAATGATCAGCTAATTGAAGTTGTAATGAGACTTTTACTAAAACTACTTTCGTTTCCACCATGGATACATTCTCCCGTAACGCTTCGTATTCTTCTAAAGTGACCGGTGGCAGTTCGTCGACAACAGGGTCTGTAATAAAAATTATCAGCTAAGTAATAAACCGCGGCGTTGTTCTAATATTAATTTTATGTATGCTGTTAACACTGAATGCTTACCTGGTTTTGGCACAATGTACGGACTATAGTCATAATTCGCGGCAGCTTCCTTTATCGTGTCAAATCGATGAAAAACACCAGAACATAATCGCACAGTTAAGTCGCCAAGTAAATATCTCATTACTCTATGTTCCCGAAAGTTACTGCAATGAAATTTGTTTATGAATTCATTGTCGTAAACTATGGCATCTTTAACCTTATATACCTGTATTCGAAGTTGGACCCAAATTCAGCCAATTTTTCAGGCGTGATGTCCTCTGGCAGTTCTACGGAATGAGCGTAATCCAAAATGAAAGCTGGACATCTTTCTAATAATTTTTCTTCGGAGACTGTTGCTAAATGATAGTCTGTGCCTTGCTTATAATCCCGTTTCTTTCCTTTATTCTCTACGGCATCTTTATCAAACAAGGAATCTTTTAAATAATCTGTATTCAGTTTGCCGGATATCAAGTACAGCGGTGGCTGAAATAAATATTGTCGTTGAGAAACGCGTTACTACAGGAAGTGGAAAGTAAGAGTTTACCTGTGCACCGTCCACAACTTCTAAATGACCACAGCTACATGTTCCTCTTGGGTAGAGCCGTATACAGCCTAAGCCAATTTGAAAGTTTGTCATAGCAATTCCTTGCATTAAAGTGTCAACAACGACTCCGTTCAGCCTTAGAGATAAAAATGATTTGTAACGGAGCTTACGGGACTTGTAAAAGAGTTGCTCTTTTATACTTTCAATAGTCTGTAAAGTAAAGAAAATCGAAAATTGTAGGGATGCAAATTGTTAAGTCGCAGATTGCAAAATTTGCAGTTGTAAGAATGGAAGCTTTAAAGGTGGGGATTACAAGATCAGAATTTGTAGAAGCGACAATATTGCAAACCTAAAATCTGTGTAGGTACTGGTTACAGGATAGGAAGTAAAATTGGTTGTGAGTATAAAAAGATTGTGGTACTGGTAATATTAAAGCTAGAAGCTGCAATATTAGAAATTGCAATATTGAAAATTGGAACATTGACAGTATTAATATTAATAATTTAAAAAATATCAAAACAGGGATTACAAGATCAGAATTTGTAGAGGTGACAATATTGCAAACCTAAAATCTGCATAGGTACTGGTTGCACGGGTATAAAGTAAAATTATTTGTGAGTAAGTAAAAAAAGATTGTGGTACTGGTAATATTAAAGTTAGAAGCTGCAATATTAGAAATTGCAATATTGAAAATTGGAACATTGACAGTATTAATATTAATAATTTAAAAAATATCAAAATAGGGATTACAAGATCAGAATTTGTAGAAGTGACAATATTGCAAACCTAAAATCTGGGTAGGTACTGGTTGCACGGATAGAAAGTAAAATTGGTTGTGAGTAAGTAAAAAAAGATTGTGGTACTGGTAATATTAAAGTTAGAAGCTGCAATATTAGAAATTGCAATATTGAAAATTGGAACATTGACAGTATTAATATTAATAATTTTAAAAATATCAAAATAGGGATTACAAGATCAGAATTTGTAGAAGTGACAATATTGCAAACCTAAAATCTGCGTAGGTACTGGTTGCACGGATAGAAAGTAAAATTGGTTGTGAGTAAGTAAAAAAAGATATTGGTACTGGTAATATTAAAGTTAGAAGCTGCAATATTAGAAATTGCAATATTGAAAATTGGAACATTGACAGTATTAATATTAATAATTTAAAAAATATCAAAATAGGGATTACAAAATCAGTGTTTGCAGAAGTGACAATATTGCAAACCTAAAACCTGCGTAGGTACTGGTTGCACGGATGGAAAGTAAAATTGGTTGTCAGTAAGTAAAAAAAGATTGTGGTACTGGTAATATTAAAGTTAGAAGCTGCAATATTAGAAATTGCAATATTGAAAATTGGAACATTGACAGTATTAATATTAATAATTTAAAAAATATCAAAATAGGGATTACAAGATCAGAATTTGTAGAAGTGACAATATTGCAAACCTAAAATCTGCATAGGTACTGGTTGCACGGATAGGAAGTAAAATTGGTTGTGAGTAAGTAAAAAAAGATTGTGGTACTGGTAATATTAAAGTTAGAAGCTGCAATATTAGAAATTGCAATATTGAAAATTGGAACATTGACAGTATTAATATTAATAATTTAAAAAATATCAAAACAGGGATTACAAGATCAGAATTTGTAGAAGTGACAATATTGCAAACCTAAAATCTGCGTAGGTACTGGTTGCACGGATAGAAAGTAAAATTGGTTGTGAGTAAGTAAAAAAAGATTGTGGTACTGGTAATATTAAAGTTAGAAGCTGCAATATTAGAAATTGCAATATTGAAAATTGGAACATTGACAGTATTAATATTAATAATTTAAAAAATATCAAAACAGGGATTACAAGATCAGAATTTGTAGAAGTGACAATATTGCAAACCTAAAATCTGCGTAGGTACTGGTTGCACGGATAGGAAGTAAAATTGGTTGTGAGTAAGTAAAAAAAGATATTGGTACTGGTAATATTAAAGTTAGAAGCTGCAATATTAGAAATTGCAATATTGAAAATTGGAACATTGACAGTATTAATATTAATAATTTAAAAAATATCAAAACAGGGATTACAAGATCAGAATTTGTAGAAGTGACAATATTGCAAACCTAAAATCTGCATAGGTACTGGTTGCACGGATAGAAAGTAAAATTGGTTGTGAGTAAGTAAAAAAAGATATTGGTACTGGTAATATTAAAGTTAGAAGCTGCAATATTAGAAATTGCAATATTGAAAATTGGAACATTGACAGTATTAATATTAATAATTTAAAAAATATCAAAATAGGGATTACAAGATCAGAATTTGTAGAAGTGACAATATTGCAAACCTAAAATCTGCGTAGGTACTGGTTGCACGGATAGAAAGTAAAATTGGTTGTGAGTAAGTAAAAAAAGATTGTGGTACTGGTAATATTAAAGTTAGAAGCTGCAATATTAGAAATTGCAATATTGAAAATTGGAACATTGACAGTATTAATATTAATAATTTAAAAAATATCAAAATAGGGATTACAAGATCAGAATTTGTAGAAGTGACAATATTGCAAACCTAAAATCTGCATAGGTACTGGTTGCACGGATAGGAAGTAAAATTGGTTGTGAGTAAGTAAAAAAAGATATTGGTACTGGTAATATTAAAGTTAGAAGCTGCAATATTAGAAATTGCAATATTGAAAATTGGAACATTGACAGTATTAATATTAATAATTTTAAAAATATCAAAATAGGGATTACAAGATCAGAATTTGTAGAGGTGACAATATTGCAAACCTAAAATCTGGGTAGGTACTGGTTGCACGGATAGAAAGTAAAATTGGTTGTGCGTAAGAACAAAACGATTGTGATACTGGTAATATTAAAGTTAGAAGCTGCAATATTAGAAATTGCAATATTGGAAATTGGAACATTGACAGTATTAATATTAATAATTTAAAAAATATCAAAATAGGGATTACAAAATCAGCATTTGTAGAAGTGACAATATTGCAAACCTAAAATCTGCGTGGGTACTGGTTGCACGGATAGAAAGTAAAATTGGTTGTGAGTAAGTAAAAAAAGATATTGGTACTGGTAATATTAAAGTTAGAAGCTGCAATATTAGAAATTGCAATATTGAAAATTGGAACATTGACAGTATTAATATTAATAATTTAAAAAATATCAAAATAGGGATTACAAAATCAGCGTTTGTAGAAGTGACAATATTGCAAACCTAAAATCTGCATAGGTACTGGTTGCACGGGTAGAAAGTAAAATTGGTTGTGAGTAAGTAAAAAAAGATATTGGTACTGGTAATATTAAAGTTAGAAGCTGCTATATTAGAAATTGCAATATTGAAAATTGGAACATTGACAGTATTAATATTAATAATTTTAAAAATATCAAAACAGGGATTACAAGATCAGAATTTGTAGAAGTGACAATATTGCAAACCTAAAATCTGCGTAGGTACTGGTTGCACGGATAGGAAGTAAAATTGGTTGTGAGTAAGTAAAAAAAGATATTGGTACTGGTAATATTAAAGTTAGAAGCTGCAATATTAGAAATTGCAATATTGAAAATTGGAACATTGACAGTATTAATATTAATAATTTAAAAAATATCAAAATAGGGATTACAAGATCAGAATTTGTAGAAGTGACAATATTGCAAACCTAAAATCTGCATAGGTACTGGTTGCACGGATAGAAAGTAAAATTGGTTGTGAGTAAGAAAAAAAAGATTTTGATACTGGTAATATTAAAGTTAGAAGCTGCAATATTAGAAATTGCAATATTGGAAATTGGAACATTGACAGTATTAATATTAATAATTTAAAAAATATCAAAATAGGGATTACAAGATCAGAATTTCTAGAAATAACATAATTGCAAACCTAAAATCTGCATAGGTACTGGTTGCACGAGTAGAAAGTAAAATTGGTTGTGAGTAAGCAAAAAAAGATTGTGGTACTGGTAATATTAAAGTTAGAAGCTGCAATATTAGAAATTGCAATATTGAAAATTGGAACATTGACAGTATTAATATTAATAATTTTAAAAATATCAAAATAGGGATTACAAGATCAGAATTTGTAGAGGTGACAATATTGCAAACCTAAAATCTGGGTAGGTACTGGTTGCACGGATAGAAAGTAAAATTGGTTGTGAGTAAGAACAAAAAGATTGTGATACTGGTAATATTAAAGTTAGAAGCTGCAATATTAGAAATTGCAATATTGAAAATTGGAACATTGACAGTATTAATATTAATAATATAAAAAATATCAAAATAGGGATTACAAGATCAGAATTTGTAGAAGTGACAATATTGCAAACCTAAAATCTGCATAGGTACTGGTTGCACGGGTAGAAAGTAAAATTGGTTGTGAGTAAGCAAAAAAAGATTGTGGTACTGGTAATATTAAAGTTAGAAGCTGCAATATTAGAAATTGCAATATTGGAAATTCGAACATTGACAGTATTAATATTAATAATTTAAAAAATATCAAAATGCCTCCCAATTAATATTATATCAGATTATAATGCTCGAAATGTACCTTGAACGTCAACGTAGCATCATCTATGTAAACGCCCAAATGTATGGTATGGCCGGAGTAAGCCATTTGTTGTTCACTAGACCAGTCATTGTCCCAGTCGGCAGGTAACAACGACGATACCGCATTCCAAGCCCAGCCACCCCATCCAACGCTTTCTGCTGCTGTTCCAGCAGATAAATCTGTATCGTCTAAAAAAATTAGACTGTCGTGCATGCCAAATCCGTGCATTAATAAGCGTTAGTGCAAAACAAAGAAACGTTACCCTGACCGGCGTCTTCTCTGTCTTCAACAGAAACTGAAGACTTCTCCTTACTGGTTGGGAACTGCTTTGTTTGCAACGCCATCAACAAGGCTATTAATCTGAGTAACATCGGTACTTGCTGTTCCGTCATGCTGAACTCCATTTTCTGACAATGCAGATCTAATCGTGTTATAGAGGCTCTCTTTGCGGTATTGCTGTGATAATTTATGATCAGTCTGATCATCATAGAGCAGCGATATAAAACAGGATCCTGAAAAGCGAAGTGTGCAAATGACGTGCAAGATTTGGCAGATAAATGGTGTTGGAAATATCAGTTCGGTCAAGTAGGTGGAATACCTGATATATTTCTATCTTGCCAGACGCATCCATTTTATCTAGACACAACGTTAAATCTTGAATAGTTATAATTTTTCTGAGCATAACTTCGTAAGTGTTTACATCTGAAATACAGTACAAAATTATTTGGAGTGTCTGATTACAAAAATATAAAATGGAAAGTATAATGTTCTAATATATGAAAACCATGAAATTATTTAGCATTTTTCTTAAATAACGGTCCATATATAACATGTAAATGAAGAATTACCAGTAAATGCAGGCTCCCATTTGTTATCAACAGTTTGCATACTTAGAAACCTGACATTAACACTCAGCACAATATCCTCTTCAACGTACTTTAAGATTAAATTATTACAATGAATTGTTATATTATTTACAACCTTGGTGACTATACTCTTGATATATCCGGGTGGTGCTTCTTCCCTGTTATAAAAAAATGTTCAAAATTGCTCATTTGTGAAATTTTATATAAGTCCACAGGAAATTATTTGTATATAGACAGGAAAAAAACATACTGCACCACTTCCTTCTTCTTTTGCACCACTGCCGTGGTTGCCTCCGTCTTACTTTCATCTTTTAATTTTAATATGCACTCTATAGTATTTATTGTAACCACTATAGGCTCAGAAGTAATTTTTACCCAAGGTACGTGAATAAGTAATTCGTGTATATGACCGCTGACAAAGTTAAAAGGAAGGTTTAATTGTTCCTCCAGCACTTCTAATCGTAAATCAAGATTCTGAAATGAAGCATCTCCACCCCACAAAGACACCTGAAATATCACAATATATTTGAGCGTACATATAGAATAAACAATATTTAATGTGTCTACGCAATTCAGACATTGAATTTTTGTGTATATAATTGGATAAGATATTTAATAATACCCACCTGTGATTGTTCAGGTTTAAAATTTTTGACATACTTCTCAACATAGCTCAGAATAACCGGTGTTATGTACGATTCCAATTTAAACATTGTGATTCTTCACACAAAGCATTCCACATACTTTTGTCAGGTTAAAAAATTTGTCAAGGGAAAAAGTTCTGGCGCTAGATTTCTATGATGTTGCTTGTGTACATATTGCTGCTGTATGTCATTATGCTAAGTATGTGTGTTATCAGATTAATCAATGGCAAATATTTCTGGACTGAAAGTATGCGATTATCCACCGATTGTGTGGGATTCCTGGGAAATACAATTCTTGCAGAAATGCAGTTTTGACACTCAGCGTATTCAATTCATTCTGTCACTTGACTTCCAATAAAATACTTCAGTCCTTGATTCTCAGCGTTCACGGCGGGATAATAAAGAAGGGTAAAAACGGAATCACAAGTCAGTTTCTCAGTGATTAAAAAAAAAGTCGATTTATTGAATTCTGAAACAGGTCACAAAAAACAGATTTATTCGACGCACACCTATCGTTCGCCTCATATATTTGCCGAATAATCGTTTAACTCTGTTACTTGCGTTAATCACCTTTGCGGAAATTTGTTAGCGATAACCTTTTTTTTTTGCAACCGATTCAGCTGCACCCGCCAAAACGTCATCCGATGCGCCGAAATTTTGTATTTATCGACTCAATCCACTTTTTGCGTATGTCATAGAACGCGTGCGGCGGAAAAGGAAAATTTGTTGATTATTCCCGACTTCGGCTAACTTTGCCGAAATTTCTGACTTCTTGATGGTTCCATACAGTCTGAATCTGGAGTGCATGTATGTATCTCAGCAGATGATAACCTAACACGTTGGTCGTGGCAAAAGTTGCGTGCAAGTGCTGCCTTCTCCAATTAAGGCGGGATCTTAATTGCAAATTTAAATTCGAATTCAAATTCAAATTTACCTTTCCCAACGAGGGCAAAGAAATGTTCGATTTTTAAATGAATTCGTTCTAGTATTAACACCCAATTCGATTTGATTTTAATTTATTTGAGGCAGCTTGATTTTCATGAATATTATTTATGATTGGAAATAATATATACATATATGATCATATATGATCATAGTGTATATGAAATTTACTATCATTAATTTATTTGATCTATATAATACTATTATATAGATTTATTATTATTATATTATTATATAGATATAATAATCTGTATAATACTAAAAACTATAAATACCAATCATTCATTTATTCGATGCAGCTTGATTTTTATGAACAATATTTACGATTGGAGATAATATGTACTTATATGATCATATGTGATCATAGTGTGTATGACATTTACGTATATATATGGAGAATATTGGTTCATATTGATCATTGATGTATTCGATTTGATCATTGATTTGTTTGATGCAGTTTGATTTTTATGAACAATATTTATGATTGGTGATAATATGTACATATATGATCATATGTGATCATAATGTATATGATATTTACGTATATATATGGAGAATATTGGTTCACATTGATCATTGATATATTCGATTTGATTATTAATTTATTTGATGCAGTTTGATTTTTATAAACAATATTTATGATTGGAGATAATATATACATATATGATCATTGATATATTCGATTTGACCATTGATTTATTTGATGCAGCTTGATTTTTATAAACAATATTTATGATTGGAGATAATATATACTTATGTGATCATAGTGTATATGACATTTACGTATATATATGGAGAATATTAGTTCATATTGATCATTGATATATTCGATTTTATCCTTGATTTATTTGATGCAGTTTGATTTTTATGAACAATATTTATGATTGGAGATAATATATACATATATGATCATTGATATATTCGATTTGACCATTGATTTATTTGATGCAGTTTGATTTTTATGAACAATATTTATGATTGGAGATAATACATACATATATGATCATATGTGATCATAGTATATATGACACTTACGTATATATATGGAGAATATTGGTTCATATTGATCATTGATATATTCGATTTTATCCTTGATTTATTTGATGCAGCTTGATTTTTATGAACAATATTTATGATTGGAGATAATATATACTTATGTGATCATAGTATATATGACATTTACGTATATATATGGAGAATATTGGTTCATATTGATCATTGATATATTCGATTTTATCCTTGATTTATTTGATGCAGTTTGATTTTTATGAACAATATTTATGATTGGAGATAATACATACATATATGATCATATGTGATCATAGTATATATGACATTTACGTATATATATGGAGAATATTGGTTCATATTGATCATTGATATATTCGATTTGATCATTGATTTATTTGATGCAGCTTGATTTTTATGAACAATATTTATGATTGGAGATAATATATACTTATGTGATCATAGTGTATATGACATTTACGTATATATATGGAGAATATTAGTTCATATTGATCATTGATATATTCGATTTTATCCTTGATTTATTTGATGCAGTTTGATTTTTATGAACAATATTTATGATTGGAGATAATACATACATATATGATCATATGTGATCATAGTATATATGACATGATTGGAGATATATTACGTATATATATGGATAATATTGGTTCATATTGATCATTGATATATTCGATTTTATCATTGATTTATTTGATGCAGCTTGATTTTTATGAACAATATTTATGATTGGAGATAATATATACTTATGTGACCATAGTATATATGACATTTACGTATATATATGGAGAATATTGGTTCATATTGATCATTGATATATTCGATTTTATCCTTGATTTATTTGATGCAGTTTGATTTTTATGAACAATATTTATGATTGGAGATAATACATATATATATGATCATATGTGATCATAGTATATATGACATTTACGTATATATATGGAGAATATTGGTTCATATTGATCATTGATATATTCGATTTGATCATTGATTTATTTGATGCAGCTTGATTTTTATAAACAATATTTATGATTGGAGATAATATATACATATATGATCATTGATATATTCGATTTGACCATTGATTTATTTGATGCAGCTTGATTTTTATGAACAATATTTATGATTGGAGATAATATATACTTATGTGATCATAGTGTATATGACATTTACGTATATATATGGAGAATATTAGTTCATATTGATCATTGATATATTCGATTTTATCCTTGATTTATTTGATGCAGTTTGATTTTTATGAACAATATTTACGATTGGAGATAATACATACATATATGATCATATGTGATCATAGTATATATGACATTTACGTATATATATGGAGAATATTGGTTCATATTGATCATTGATATATTCGATTTGATCATTGATTTATTTGATGCAGCTTGATTTTTATAAACAATATTTATGATTGGAGATAATATATGCATATATGATCATTGATATATTCGATTTTATCCTTGATTTATTTGATGCAGTTTGATTTTTATGAACAATATTTATGATTGGAGATAATACATACATATATGATCATATGTGATCATAGTATATATGACATTTACGTATATATATGGAGAATATTGGTTCATATTGATCATTGATATATTCGATTTGATCATTGATTTATTTGATGCAGCTTGATTTTTATAAACAATATTTATGATTGGAGATAATATATACATATATGATCATTGATATATTCGATTTGACCATTGATTTATTTGATGCAGATAATATATGATTTTTATGAACAATATTTACGATTGGAGATAATATATACTTATATGATCATATGTGATCATAGTGTATATGACATTTACGTATATATATGGAGAATATTAGTTCATATTGATCATTGATATATTCGATTTTATCCTTGATTTATTTGATGCAGTTTGATTTTTATGAACAATATTTATGATTGGAGATATTATATGCATATATGATAACATGTGATCATAGTGTATATGACATTTACGTGTATATAGGGAGAATATTGGTTCATATTAATTGTTTTTTGCGACGTGTCTGATATTCAAATATTTCAGGCGAACTTCATGGGAGTTCGATGGCGGATTGAGGTTTTACAGAAAGTTGTCGAATATATTACGTTTGAAAAATGGCTAACGTGGCGGCTTATTATGCCACGCGAGATTATACGATGCCCGCAATTGAGCGGAGAATTCAAGAATTGTTGAAGAGGAGAATTGGAGCACTGGAAGCCGCGGCAGAAACTGTCAAGGAACGACTAGTAGGTTGTTAGCAATAAGGCATTTAACCCCTTAACGCCTGAATTTTTTTCTGATGAAAAAATAATTACATAGTATATATCCTGTTATTATGCACATTTAAATCCGTCAACAATTTTTATTTGTGTACTGTGCTTGTGCACTAGTATATATTGGTAGTAGGAATGTATCCTATTCGCTACAACCGACACTTTTATGAAATTCTCAATTTTAAACCCATATGCGACATGCTATGGTTGAGTATGTCGCTTTTTATCCTCATTCGTTAATACAAATTTATTATACTTTGTCGTATGGGTTAATAACATTTCAATAAGCATTCAAATGATAAATAATATTTTCTTTTATCTGAAAGCAAAATTCCATGTTAGTAGTTTTCATACAAGTTTATTCATTCACGTGACAAAGCATTCAATTTGTATAATTGGTGAGAAAGCCATTCTACTATGATTGACATCTTTTTTATTTATATTGATTTTAATACAAATTTATTATACTTTGTCGTATGGCAATAGTGTACTGTGTAGATAAAATATAAAATGTTTTCTGCTGTATATTTGATACATTTCGTGTGTTCTGACGTAAAGCAGATAATTGATTTTGCTTTTAATAAACACTCTGTCAGCGTATTCAAATTATAAATAATATTTTCTTTTACCGGAAACAAAATTCCATGTTAGTAGTTTTCATATAAGTTTCTTCATCCACGTGACAAAAGAAATCAATTTGTATAATTGGTGAGAAAGTCATTGTACTATGTTTAGCATTTTTACTGTTCATATTGATTTTAATATTCATTTATTATACTTTGTCCTACGGCAATAGTGTACTGTATAGATAAAATATTAGTTTGCTGCTGTATATTTGATACATTTCGTGTATTCTGACGTAAAGCAGACAATTAATTTTGCTTTTAATAAGCACTCTGTCAGCCTATTCAAATGATAAATAATATTTTCTTTTATCTGAAAGCAAAATTCCATGTTAGTAGTTTTCATACAAGTTTATTCATTCACGTGACAAAGCATTCAATTTATATAATTGGTGAAAAAGTCATTCTACTATGTTTAGCATTTTTATTATTCATATTGACTTTAATACAAATTTATTATACTTTGTCGTACGGCAGTAGTATACTGTATAGATAAAATATAAAATGTTTTCTGCTGCATATTTGATACATTTCGTGTATTCTGACGTAAAGCAGACAATTAATTTTGCTTTTAATAAACACTCTGTCAGCGTATTCAAATTATAAATAATATTTTCTTTTATCTGAAAACAAAATTCCATGTTAGTAGTTTTCATATAAGTTTCTTCATCCACGTGACAAAAGAAATCAATTTGTATAATTGGTGAGAAAGTCATTGTACTATGTTTAGCATTTTTACTGTTCATATTGATTTTAATATTCATTTATTATACTTTGTCCTACGGCAATACAATTAATTTTGCTTTTAATAAGCACTCTGTGTATTCAAATGTATAGATAAAATATTAGTTTGCTGCTGTATATTTGATACATTTCGTGTATTCTGACGTAAAGCAGATAATTGATTTTGCTTTTAATAAATACTCTGTCAGCCTATTCAAATGATAAATAATATTTTCTTTTATCTAAAAGCAAAATTCCATGTTAGTAGTTTTCATACAAGTTTATTCATTCACGTGACAAAGCATTCAATTTATATAATTGGTGAGAAAGTCATTCTACTATGTTTAGCATTTTTATTATTCATATTGACTTTAATACAAATTTATTATACTTTGTCGTACGGCAGTAGTATACTGTATAGATAAAATATAAAATGTTTTCTGCTGCATATTTGATACATTTCGTGTGTTCTGACGTAAAGCAGATAATTGATTTTGCTTTTAATAAACACTCTGTCAGCGTATTCAAATTATAAATAATATTTTCTTTATCTGAAAACAAAATTCCATGTTAGTAGTTTTCATATAAGTTTATTCATTCACGTGACAAAGCATTCAATTTATATAATTGGTGAGAAAGTCATTCTACTATGTTTAGCATTTTTATTATTCATATTGACTTTAATACAAATTTATTATACTTTGTCTTACGGCAATAGTATACTGTATAGATAAAATATTAGTTTTCTGCTGTATATTTGATACATTTCGTGTATTCTGACGTAAAGCAGACAATTAATTTTGCTTTTAATAAGCACTCTGTCAGCCTATTCAAATGATAAATAATATTTTCTTTTATCTGAAAGCAAAATTCCATGTTAGTAGTTTTCATACAAGTTTATTCATCCACGTGACAAAGCATTCAATTTATATAATTGGTGAGAAAGTCATTCTACTATGTTTAGCATTTTTATTATTCATATTGACTTTAATACAAATTTATTATACTTTGTCGTACGGCAGTAGTATACTGTATAGATAAAATATAAAATGTTTTCTGCTGCATATTTGATACATTTCGTGTATTCTGACGTAAAGCAGACAATTCATTTTGCTTTTAATATGCACCAATTATGTTGTTTGTAATTTTTGTAATTTCAACTCAGGCGAAATACAAAGAATATCGAAGTGCGAGGCATGGACTGTTTAGAAGCACCCATCACCAGGTCCTGGAAGTTGCTAGCTTCATTCTGGACGTAGATGCGGACGAATTAGAAGAAGGAATCATCGACAAAGACGAATACGTCGATACATTCAGTAGTTTCTTCGCCGAAGATGGCAAACACGCGATATTAATTTATTTTCAACCAATGCCACCACCGGCGTTCGGTACGGCAATATAGATCATTTCTTCGCAAATTAATTTTTGTTCTCTCATCACTAACATATAAACACTCAGAAATGGTAACGAACAAAAATGACTAATTGTAATGTAATGTTGAACATTTCTTCGCTTTTGAATCCTTTGTTTTCCCAACATTAATGTGTAACATGTAAAAATATTAAGGCACAAAAACGATTAATCTATAATTCTAGAATCCGGTCGATGGTCAGAGGAGTTAAAAGAGGATCAGAAAATTTTAACGACCTGTGTAACAGATGGATCGACGGATCCATTTTGTGGAAAATGCGTCATTGTCTATCGTTTGCGATCTGACGTTGAATTTGATGCGAAGCACTTATTGGAAGTAAGTATTAATTGTTAAAACCTCATAATATGGAAACAATATGAGATCACAATAAAGAAACAATTTGATATAAACGCATTGCTAAATCCTATATGCCTTTCAACATTCGTCGCAACATAAATAACGATAATTTTAAATCGCATTTTCAATGGCAGCAATTATTGAAACTTGTAGCTTAATACAAATTACCACTATATAGTAACTTTATATTAATACGTAGTGTATAACATAACTATATAATATCTACATTATATTTATATACATAATAAGTTTCTTTAATTCAAATGATTAATAATAATTCTCTTCGACACACATTGTTTAATATTATTTGTGTGCTGCATTTATACAAATTTATGTTGACAGGAAACCTATTATGCATACTTAGAGGTCGATCCAGTAACTGGCAGCCCGTTGGCTGCCATTTCCGAATTAATTTCTCGATTAAACGAGCCAGCGATAGTGGCGAATAATCAATGGGGCGAATTAGTGAAGACTGAAGTTGGTCAAAGAATGCAGAGCAATTTTATTGGGGACTTTAAAGATTTCTGCAGCTTTCTTAGCAGTACGTAATCTTTTACTATATTTAAAGACTGTTGTTACAATACGATACAAGTCAAACATTATTTAGTCATACAAAATCATCTTAAAAAGAAAGTAATTATTTTTATTTTTATTAATTATTTTTTAATTATTATAATATTATTTTTATATTTATATATATAAGTAATTACATATATAATACTTATATATATTACATGTATATAAATAAACTTTATATATATAAGTAATTATTTTTTAATTATTATATTATTTTTATTTTTACAGTGACAAACTTAGACTTGGAAAACACTGTAAAATTTGATTTCAATTGGGATTTATATAATGAATACATGAAGACGCCGGCCGAAATTATGGAAAATGCAAAGAACCCGGAAATTGTCGAGCAGGTCGAAGGTATCGTTCGATTGTGGATGAAAACGATGGAACGTGTAAGTTTTTGCACCCTGTAAAATATGGTCAAGAATTTTGGGATATTTGCAAATTGATGAATTATATCTTGCGTTATTTCCAGGCCATTGTTGAGAGTCAACAATTACGCAGAGAGACAGAAACTGTCGGTCCAACAGCAGAATTGGCTTATTGGCGAAGTCTACATGTTCGATTTTCTTCGATTGTCGAACACATTAAGTCTCATCCTACGCAGATGCACATGCAACTTTTAATTCAATCCAAATCGAAGCTGATGAAGGTTCGTTTTAGTTCGTTCGTTTTTCAAACTGAAAATAACATTTTTAAAGATTTTTCAGTTAATTTCTTGAAATTCAAGGTTTCAAGAAGGTTCGTTTTTCAAACTGTGAATAATATTTTTAAAGATTTTTCAGTTAATTTCTTGTCTGCGATGTTAAATGATATACACTATCTAATCTGTTAGCATGTGTTTATCACAGACATTTCAAAAGTGAGTTGTGTATATATATATATATATATATGTATATATACATATATATGAGATCACAATAAAGAAACAATTTGATATAAACGCATTGCTAAATCCTATATGCCTTTCAACATTCGTCGCAACATAAATAACGATAATTTTAAATCGCATTTTCAATGGCAGCAATTATTGAAACTTGTAGCTTAATACGAATTACCACTATATAGTAACTTTATATTAATATGTAGTGTATAACATAACTATATAATATCTACATTATATTTATATACATAATAAGTTTCTTTAATTCAAATGATTAATAATAATTCACTTCGACACACATTGTTTAATATTATTTGTGGGCTGCATTTGTACAAATTTATGTTGACAGGAAACCTATTATGCATACTTAGAGGTCGATCCAGTAACTGGCAGCCCGTTGGCTGCCATTTCCGAATTAATTTCTCGATTAAACGAGCCAGCGATAGTGGCGAATAATCAATGGGGCGATTAGTGAAGACTGAAGTTGGTCAAAGAATGCAGAGCAATTTTATTGGGGACTTTAAAGATTTCTGCAGCTTTCTTAGCAGTATGTAATCTTTTACTATATTTGAAGACTGTTGTTACAATACGATACAAGTCAAACATTATTTAGTCATACAAAATCATCTTAAAAAGAAAGTAATTATTTTTATTTTTATTAATTATTTTTTAATTATTATAATATTATTTTTATATTTATATATATAAGTAATTACATGTATAATACTTATATATATTACATGTATATAAATAAACTTTATATATATAAGTAATTATTTTTTAATTGTTATATTATTTTTATTTTTACAGTGACAAACTTAGACTTGGAAAACACTGTAAAATTTGATTTCAATTGGGATTTATATAATGAATACATGAAGACGCCGGCCGAAATTATGGAAAATGCAAAGAACCCGGAAATTGTCGAGCAGGTCGAAGGTATCGTTCGATTGTGGATGAAAACAGTTTTTGCAACTGTAAAATATGGTAAAGAATTTTGGGATACTTGCAAATTGCTGAATTATACCTTGCGTTATTTCCAGGCCATTGTTGAGAGTCAACAATTACGCAGAGAGACAGAAACTGTCGGTCCAACAGCAGAATTGGCTTATTGTACTCGATTTTCTTCGATTGTCGAACACATTAAGTCTCATCCTACGCAGATGCACATGCAACTTTTAATTCAATCCAAATCGAAGCTGATGAAGGTTCGTTTTAGTTCGTTCGTTTTTCAAACTGAAAATAACATTTTTAAAGATTTTCAGTTAATTTCTTGAAATTCAAGGTTTCAAGAAGGTTCGTTTTCAAACTGTGAATAATATTTTTAAAGATTTTTCAGTTAATTTCTTGTCTGCGATGTTAAATGATATACACTATCTAATCTGTTAGCATGTGTTTATCACAGACATTTCAAAAGTGAGTTGTATATATATATATGTGCCCATAATTATGAAAGTGGTCTAAGTCAAAATTTAAAAAAAATGAGTTTATCAGTTATTTCATACCACATTATTTTTAACTACATTTATTCAATGTAATTTTTACGAAATTGTCAAAAATGAACCATTAGATAGTGGTTGTAATTTCACATTGTATGGAATTCATTTCCGTTTTAATTATGAAAGTGGTCTAAGTCAAAAATTTAAATAAATTATATAAACAACTTGAAAATCTGGCCTTCTTTGACGCGTTTCTGAACTACATAATAAAATAAATGACAATCAAATTTTAATAATAACGACAATTTCATTTTTAACGAAATCACTAGAAGAATTAACAAGAAGAGTAAAAAATACCGCGGGTTGAATCTGTCTCTTGGCTACAAATTCAATGGATGAGATTCTTGAAAAATGAACCTTATAAAATGTTCTATAAAACATCTTTAGATGATTCTAAATTTCACGTTTTGGATCTTTCACCTAAAAAAGGAAGACCAAAAATATACGGAAATATTAAATTACTTCCATTATACACCACCATTAGACCAGTATCGGAAGAAAAACATAAAGATATTATGAGTTTACTACCGTACATCCCTCCAGTTTTTCAGGAACATTTTAAGAATCTTAAATACTCGAAATAATGATAAAAATGGATTACTGTTACTGATGATTACTGGAAAAATAATTAATAAATGTAATAAATGTTCACGAATTATTTCAATCAAATTATTGTTTCAAATAAAACTCAAAGTTCTTTATTGCTTTAAGTCATTTATAGGACATTCAGTTAATTTTGAAAATGGTCTAAGTCAATTCCATCTTTAAAAATAATATTATCGTATAAAATTCACACAAAATTTCATATTCATAGTAAATTTCCATTAATTAAGACTAATAAAATTATAAATTAAAATGTCGCATAATGTAAAAATATTTTTAATTTATTCAAATGCAATTCATTAAATATCTCGAAACAAGAAATATATGACTTAGACCACTTTCATAATTATGGGCACATATATACATATATATATATATATACCAGGTTGCTCAATAAGTTTTGTCGTTCGATAAGAAAAACACAATGTTATGGTTCAAAATACACTTTATTATTCAGTATAATCTCCCTGAACATTAATGCACTTGCTCCAACGATCCTCCAATCTGTGGATCCCATCCCTGAAGTGAGATTCCGGAAAGTCTGCAAAATACGCTTCAACAGCCGTTATGATCTCTTCATTTGACGAAAAACGCTTGCCACGCATACATTTTTTGAGTTCTGGAAACAAATGGAAGTCGCTGGGGGCCAAATCTGGTGAATACGGCGGATGCTCCAACAATTCGAACTTTAATTCATGGATTTTAGCCATTGTCAAAATGCTCTTGTGACACGGTGCGTTGTCCTGATGAAAAAGGATTTTTTTCTTCTGCAAACCGGGTCTTTTTTCACGAATTTTTTCCTTCAACTGGTCCAAAAGGTTGCAATAATATTCAGAATTAATTGTTTTACCAGTTTGCAAGTAATTCACAAATAAAATTCCTTTCGCATCCCAAAAAACTGATGCCAGAACCTTCTTGGCCGATTTCTGGACACGAACTCGTTTCGAAGCCGAACAACCAGGTTCACACCACTCTTTAGCCTCTTGTTTTGATTTAGGATCATGGTGATAGACCCAAGTCTCATCCGTAGTGATGACTCGACGCACAAAATCCACTTTATCCTTTTTAAAACGCTCCAAATGTTGTTGAGAAAGTCGCATTCGAATGTGTTTTTGTTCAATTGTTAGCGAATGCGGCACCCATTGTGCACACAGCTTTTTAAAACTCAACATTTCATTTAAAATATGACTCACACTGCCTAATGAGATGTGTAGAGCCTCTACTAAATCCCTCTCAGTCAATCGACGATCTTCCAAAACCATATCCTGTACTTTCGCTACGATTTTTGGTGTTGATGCGGTTTTTGGACGTCCTTCACGTGGATCGTCTTCAAGGCTTGTACGACCACGTTTAAATTCAGCAACCCATCTTTCTACTGTTCTAATTGAAGGTGAACGTTCATTATACACTCTTAACATTCGTTCGTGAATTTCTTTTGGTGCTACACCTTCCAAAAATAAGAATTTTATCACTGCACGATATTCAATTTTTCCCATTGTCGAAAATACTGTGACACGGCGACACTAAATGGCTTGTAAACAAAGAATGAATTGACTGATTGAAATGAACCTTCACATACGTTGATAAGAAGAGTGAACCAACAAAACAAAAACAAATTTGGACTAGTAGCAACGCCCTCAACAAAACAAAACAAAACTTATTGAACAACCTGGTATATATATATATATATATATACCTCACTTCTGAAATGTATGGTATTTGGTTTTATATGTGCAACACCTGAAGTACGTAATGAATATGTAATATATTTTTAATCAGAAATGGAAAAGATTGGATAACCACGTTACAACGGTGCAAATTTTGTCTCAAGATAACGTGAAATTCTTGTATGCTTTGGAGAAATTCACACAGCCGCTATATCGTTTGGATCCGACTAAAATTGCGGAATATTTGCCATCTTTAATGTACGTGATAAGAATGATTTATGCAACGTCTCGATTTTTTAACACTAGAAGAATGGTGACTGCAGTTTTTGTAAAGGTAAACTTCATTTATTATTATTCTCATTGGAATAATTTGAGAGAGATGATTTATATGTATTTAATTCACACAATTTTGCGCAGATGACAAATCAAATGATCTTATCGTGCAAAGCATACTTAACTGAAGATGGCAAATTAAATATTTGGCATGACGCCAAAGCAGATATGATATCTAGAATGCAGGTACAATTAGAATATAGGATAATATGACACGATATCAAACTGGAAAATATAGTTTCATATATTTTTAAAAAATCATTTACACTTCAGGATTGCATAAAATTGTGCGAACAATATCATCAATATTACAACGAGATGTGCGAAAAAGTGGAACAATGTCCAGACGAAAAACCTTTTGAAGTGTCCGAAATGTATGTCTTTGGAAAATTTAACACTTTCAAAACGAGGCTCATAAAAGTTAGTACCTACGCACAATAAATTCTACATATATTGTATTTAATTTAGTTCTTATTGCAATTTACTTCAATGATTAAACATTGATTTAAGTATCATTTACATGATAATATACTTAAATGAAATTTGCGTGTTCAATAAAGAACACTTTACATTCCTTAATCATTCAAGTAAATTCTATGTTGTGGGATCGTAAATTTAACTTATAATTGAGTCATTTATTTGACCTGCGAACGGTTTAAAGGAATATGAAATCTTTTTAGATAATTGACGTACTGGAGAACGCACTGTCTTTTTCGATTCTTCACAGTTCGACGATCGAAGGAATCGACGTTTTTGCTCACAGGTTCACTGGATACTTCACGACAATTTCGACGAAGCATTATGATCCGTTGGATCACAGAAAACCGTTTTTTAACGCCGATTACGACGAATATAAACGAAATATAAACGATGCGGAACTCGAATTAAGAAGTTTCTTTTACAAACAGGTTTCTTTCGCACCGAATATTACTGAAGCGTTAAGGATTATTCACAGGTAATTATTCAATATTTTGCGAGATATAGACTAGCTGATATGTAGGAAAAATATTTAATCTTGAAAACTATTCAATTCGTTTACCCAAAGTTGCAAGAGAATTTAAGTTTGAATGGTTTGAATTTTTGAAAATTTAAATTTGAAATTGGAATATAGAAAGAATTGGAATTGGAATATAGAAAGAATTGGAATACAGAATAAATAAAAAAAATGAAAACTTCCAAAGCATTACATTTGTCTATCCGAACCTGCAAGGAAGTTTTTATTTTTATCCAAACCTGCAAGAGAATTTAAGTTTGAATGGTTTGAATTTTTGAAAATTTAAATTTGAAATTGGAACATAGAAGGAATTGGAATTGGAATGGAAGAATTGGAATTGGAATATAGAATAAATAAGAAAATGAAAACTTCCAAAGCATCACATTTGTCTATCTGAACCTGCAAGGAAGTTTTTATTTTTATCCAAACCTGCAAGAGAATTTAAGTTTGAATGGTTTGAATTTTTGAAAATTTAAATTTGAAATTGGAATATAGAAAGAATTGGAATTGGAATGGAAGAATTGTATTTGGAATGCAAGAATTGGAATTGAAATATAGAAAGAATTGGAATATAGAATAAATAAAAAAATGAAAACTTCCAAAGCATCACATTTGTCTATCCGAACCTGCAAGGAAGTTTTTATTTTTATCCAAACCTGCAAGAGAATTTAAGTTTGAATGGTTTGAATTTTTGAAAATTTAAATTTGAAATTGGAATATAGAAAGAATTGGAATATAGAATAAAGAAAAAAATGAAAACTTCCAAAGCATCACATTTGTCTATCTGAACCTGCAAGGAAGTTTTTATTTTTATCCAAACCTGCAAGAGAATTTAAGTTTGAATGGTTTGAATTTTTGAAAATTTAAATTTGAAATTGGAATATAGAAAGAATTGGAATTGGAATGGAAGAATTGGAATTGGAATATAGAAAGAATTGGAATATAGAATAAATAAAAAAATTAAAACTTCCAAAGCATCACATTTGTCTATCTGAACCTGCAAGGAAGTTTTTATTTTTATCCAAACCTGCAAGAGAATTTAAGTTTCAATGGTTTGAATTTTTGACAATTTAAATTTGAAACTGGAATATAGAAAGAATTGGAATTGGAATATAGAAAGAATTGGAATATAGAATAAATAAAAAAATTAAAACTTCCAAAGCATCACATTTATCTATCTGAACCTGCAAGGAAGTTTTTATTTTTATCGAAGCCTGCAAGAGAATTTAAGTTTGAATGGTTTGAATTTTTGAAAATTTTAATTTGAAATTCGAATATAGAAATAATTAGAATTGGAATGGAAGAATTGGAATTGGAATACACAAAGAATTGGAATATAGAATAAATAACAAAATTAAAACTTCCAAAGCATCACATTTGTCTATCCGAACCTGCAAAAAAGTTTTTATTTTTAATAAAGCGGTTAGATGCTGGGTAGGAAAATATTCATATATTCAAAATCACCCAATTTCCCGCTCAAACATTTATAAATAATGGCGCTCTTTTATTTTCAAATTCTTCATATTGTACAATGAGCTGTATAATTTTGCATAATAGTAAATTTCGCAAAAATTAGTTTTATTGATTTTGCCGGTGTTTAAATAAAAAATATGGGTACCGTTTACAGGTTTGAGAAGCTTCATTTTAAACGATTGCAAATCGATCGAAAATACCTGGAACTCGTGACTATGTTCCAACAGGAAATCGAGGATATCAGAGATCGATATAACGAGGATCGATCCGACCCACCATTGCCGCGAAATGTTCCGCCGATCGCCGGGCGAATTTTGTGGATCAGGCATTTGTACAGAAGAATTGAAGTACCGATGGAAATTTATAAGACGCGTCAAAAAGTGATCATGCACGAGCGCATGCAGAAGTGCATTAAGATTTATAATGCGATCGTCAGTGTGTTCACTCATTATGAGATGATTTATCACAGGGCCTGGTGCGATGCTTGTGACATTGTAAGTTTTTGCAATACAGATAATCGTGTTCTCAAATTGATGAACAATGTATAAATTACTCATTTCTTCAACAATTTGACACTGGTTATGAGTAACCTTCATTGTAGGAAAGAAAAACACAATTTTCTACATATTTAATGTCTCATATACCAGAAAAAAACATCCCCCCCCTAGGCCCATTTCATTATTAAATAAATGTAAACTCTTTATAATTAAATAATTATGGAAGTATTAGGAAGTACGAATAATCCAATGAATTATAATGTTGCCCACCAATATTCTTTGGTTAGTGAATTAGCACTTCCTAATATTAGAATCTATAGTTAATTAATTATAGAAAGTTTGTGGTTATGTAATTCATGAGATGCAATAGTTAACGTGTTAAGGACATTCTTTTTTATGGCATATGAGATCTTAAGTTTGTGGAAACCTATATTGTCAGTTTACTACAATGATCAACCTTCATTGTGGGAAAGAAAAAACATAATTTTCCATATATTTAATGTCTCATATACCAGAAAAAACTTACCCCCCCCCCCTAGGTGCATTTCATTATTAAATAAATGTAAACACTTTGTCATTAAATAATTATAAAGGTATTAAGAAGTACTAATATTCCAATGAATTATAATGATGCCCATCAATATTCCTTGGTCAATGAATTTGCACTTCCTAATATTAGAACTTATAATTATTTAATTATAAAGAGGTTGTGGTTATGTAATTGATGAGATGCAATAGTTAACGTGTTAAGGACATTCTTTTTTATGGCATATGAAATCTTAAGTTTGTGGAAACCTATATTGTCAGTTTACTACAATGATCAACCTTCATTGTGGAAAAGAAAAAACACAATTTTCCATATATTTAATGTCTCATATACCAGAAAAAAACATCCCCCCCCCTAGGCCCATTTCATTATTAAATAAATGTAAACTCTTTATAATTAAATAATTATGGAAGTATTAGGAAGTACGAATAATCCAATGAATTATAATGTTGCCCACCAATATTCTTTGGTTAGTGAATTACCACTTCCTAATATTAGAATTTATAGTTAATTAATTATAGAAATTTTGTGGTTATGTAATTGATGAGATGCAATAGTTAACGTGTTAAGGACATTCTTTTTTATGGCATATGAGATCTTAAGTTTGTGGAAACCTATATTGTCAGTTTACTACAATGATCAACCTTCATTGTGGGAAAGAAAAAACATAATTTTCCATATATTTAGTGTCTCATATACTAGAAAAAAACATCCCCCCCCCTAGGCCCATTTCATTATTAAATAAATGTAAATTCTTTATAATTAAATAATTATGGAAGTATTAGGAAGTACGAATAATCCAATGAATTATAATGTTGCCCACCAATATTCTTTGGTTAGTGAATTAGCACTTCCTAATATTAGAATCTATAGTTAATTAATTATAGAAAGTTTGTGGTTATGTAATTGATGAGATGCAATAGTTAACGTGTTAAGGACATTCTTTTTTATGGCATATGAGATCTTAAGTTTGTGGAAACCTATATTGTCAGTTTACTACAATGATCAACCTTCATTGTGGGAAAGAAAAAACATAATTTTCCATATATTTAGTGTCTCATATACCAGAAAAAACATACCCCCCCCCCCCCCTAGGCGCATTTCATTATTAAATAAATGTAAACACTTTGTCATTAAATAATTATAAAGGTATTAGGAAGTACGAATAATCCAATGAATTATAATGTTGCCCACCAATATTCTTTGGTTAGTGAATTAGCACTTCCTAATATTAGAATCTATAGTTAATTAATTATAAAAAGTTTGTGGTTATGTAATTGATGAGATGCAATAGTTAACGTGTTAAGGACATTCTTTTTTATGGCATATGAGATCTTAAGTTTGTGGAAACCTATATTGTCAGTTTACTACAATGATCAACCTTCATTGTGGGAAAGAAAAAACATAATTTTCCATATATTTAGTGTCTCATATACCAGAAAAAACATACCCCCCCCCCTAGGCGCATTTCATTATTAAATAAATGTAAACACTTTGTCATTAAATAATTATAAAGGTATTAAGAAGTACTAATATTCCAATGAATTATAATGATGCCCATCAATATTCCTTGGTCAATGAATTTGTACTTCCTAATATTAGAACTTATAATTATTTAATTATAAAGAGGTTGTGGTTATGTAATTGATGAGATGCAATAGTTAACGTGTTAAGGACATTCTTTTTTATGGCATATGAGATCTTAAGTTTGTGGAAACCTATATTGTCAGTTTACTACAATGATCAACCTTCATTGTGGGAAAGAAAAAACATAATTTTTCATATATTTAGTGTCTTATATACCAGAAAAAAACATACCCCCCTCCCTAGGTGCATTTCATTATTAAATAAATGCAAACACTTTGTCATTAAATAATTATAAAGGTATTAAGAAGTACTAATATTCCAATGAATTATAATGATGCCCATCAATATTCCTTGGTCAATGAATTTGCACTTCCTAATATTAGAATTTATAGTTAATTAATTATAGAAAGTTTGTGGTTATGTAATTGATGAGATGCAATAGTTAACGTGTCAAGGACATTCTTTTTTATGGCATATGAGATCTTAAGTTTGTGGTAACCTATATTGTCAGTTTACTACAATGATCAACCTTCATTGTGGGAAAGAAAAAACATAATTTTCCATATATTTAGTGTCTCATATACCAGAAAAAACATACCCTCCCTCCCCCCTAGGCGCATTTCATTATTAAATAAATGTAAACACTTTGTCATTAAATAATTATAAAGGTATTAAGAAGTACTAATATTCCAATGAATTATAATGATGCCCATCAATATTCTTTGGTCAATGAATTTGCACTTCCTAATATTAGAACTTATAATTATTTAATTATAAAGAGGTTGTGGTTATGTAATTGATGAGATGCAATAGTTAACGTGTTAAGGACATTCTTTTTTATGGCATATGAGATCTTAAGTTTGTGGAAACCTATATTGTCAGTTTACTACAATGACCATTGCTTAATACCAATACTAATATGCAACTGTTGAACAAATTAGTAACTTGTACGTTGTTTATCAAATTCGCAATATGGTTAATAGTATTATTCATTTAATTTGGCTTTCTTGCCCTATGGCTTGGCACTGTGTTTCTCTACAAATATTTGACAGACAATAAGGTTGTGAAATATTAGCTATCATATACAGTAATTTAATTAGTATGTAATATTTTATAAGATTGGCAAGGGCCAATAGGGTTATTAACATATCGGTTGATTACAGCATAATATATTACAATCGACAATCCATTAATTGATATTTTAATATTACAACTTATTATCACTTTGTAATACAGTAATTTAGTTACCACTTGGTATATAGTAACATGATTGATATGTAATATTTTGTAAGATTGACAGTATCATTATCATCATCTCGATTAATTAGAAGATGATATATTGTAACACTTAGTGGAATAGTTGACATCTCAGTACTATAACTTATTATCACTTTGTGTTTTACGTATTTTCTTTATTCTCTTCCCTAGGTCCGCTTAGCTTTATCATCGCCATTACTGATACGCCATCCAAAAACTAATAAGTATTGCATAAACTTTGATTCATACATACCAGAGGTAATACGAGAATCTGAACATATGTCAAGATTTGGATTAGAAGTACCTGATTTTATTCAAATAATTACATTCTGCAAAGAAAGGATATTCTCATCTCATAAAAATGTGCAAAAGTTGGTGGAGGATAATGACAACTTGAGGTAAAATATTTTCATTATACAATTACTATTCAACATCATAACATAAACATATATATAATGTTGAGTTACTTTACAGGAAAAATGTTGGAATTAACATCATATACATGACTCCGATTGTCCTACTCATCATTTTACACACATATCATGACTATTTTCATTACTTATCTTCCCAATACTATTAAAACTATACTGTCATTAACCAACTGCATCTTTATTGTATTCTTTTTAGAAAATCAATTCCTCACCTCTACTTGAACCTAATGAAAATATCACTTGTCCTTGTATCCACTTGTATCCAATTGTCCTACTCATAATTTTACACACATATCATGACTATTTTCATTACTTATCTTCCCAATACTGTTAAAACTATACTGTCATTAACCAACTGCATCTTTATTGTATCTTGAACCTAATGAAAATTCCTCACCTTGTATCCAATTGTCCTACTCATCATTTTACACACATATCATGACTATTTTCATTACTTATCTTCCCAATACTATTAAAACTATACTGTCATTAACCAACTGCATCTTTATTGTATTCTTTTTAGAAAACTCTACTTGAACCTAATGAAAATATCACTTGTCCTTGTATCCACTTGTATCCAATTGTCCTACACACTCATGACTATTTTACACACATATCATGACTATTTAGAAAATCATTACTTATCTTCCCAATACTATTACACACAATCATGACTACTACACTTGTATTCTTTTTAGAAAATCAATTCCTCACCTCTACTTGAACCTAATGAAAATATCACTTGTCCTTGTATCCACTTGTATCCAATTGTCCTACTCATCATTTTACACACATATCATGACTATTTTCATTACTTATCTTCCCAATACTATTAAAACTATACTGTCATTAACCAACTGCATCTTTATTGTATTCTTTTTAGAAAATCAATTCCTCACCTCTACTTGCCTAATGAAAATATCACTTGTCCTTGTATCCACTTGTATCCAATTGTCCTACTCATCATTTTACACACATATCATGACTATTTTCATTACTTATCTTCCCAATACTATTAAAACTATACTGTCATTAACCAACTGCATCTTTATTGTATTCTTTTTAGAAAATCAATTCCTCACCTCTACTTGAACCTAATGAAAATATCACTTGTCCTTGTATCCACTTGTATCCAATTGTCCTACTCATAATTTTACACACATGTCATGACTATTTTCATTACTTATCTTCCCAATACTATTAAAACTACACTGTCATTAACCAATTGCGTCTTTATTGTATTCTTTCTAGAAAATCAATTCCTCACCTCTACTTGAACCTAATGAAAATATCACTTGTCCTTGTATCCACTTGTATCCAATTGTCCTACTCATCATTTTACACACATATCATGACTATTTTCATTACTTATCTTCCCAATACTATTAAAACTATACTGTCATTAACCAACTGCATCTTTATTGTATTCTTTTTAGAAAATCAATTCCTCACCTCTACTTGAACCTAATGAAAATATCACTTGTCCTTGTATCCACTTGTATCCAATTGTCCTACTCATAATTTTACACACATATCATGACTATTTTCATTACTTATCTTCCCAATACTATTAAAACTACACTGTCATTAACCAACTGCATCTTTATTGTATTCTTTTTAGAAAATCAATTCCTCACCTCTACTTGAACCTAATGAAAATATCACTTGTCCTTGTATCCACTTGTATCCAATTGTCCTACTCATCATTTTACACACATATCATGACTATTTTCATTACTTATCTTCCCAATACTATTAAAACTATACTGTCATTAACCAACTGCATCTTTATTGTATTCTTTTTAGAAAATCAATTCCTCACCTCTACTTGAACCTAATGAAAATATCACTTGTCCTTGTATCCACTTGTATCCAATTGTCCTACTCATAATTTTACACACATATCATGACTATTTTCATTACTTATCTTCCCAATACTATTAAAACTATACTGTCATTAACCAACTGCATCTTTATTGTATTCTTTTTAGAAAATCAATTCCTCACCTCTACTTGAACCTAATGAAAATATCACTTGTCCTTGTATCCACTTGTATCCAATTGTCCTACTCATCATTTTACACACATATCATGACTATTTTCATTACTTATCTTCCCAATACTATTAAAACTACACTGTCATTAACCAACTGCATCTTTATTGTATTCTTTTTAGAAAATCAATTCCTCACCTCTACTTGAACCTAATGAAAATATCACTTGTCCTTGTATCCACTTGTATCCAATTGTCCTACTCATAATTTTACACACATATCATGACTATTTTCATTTCTTATCTTCCCAATACTATTAAAACTATACTGTCATTAACCAACTGCATCTTTATTGTATTCTTTTTAGAAAATCAATTCCTCACCTCTACTTGAACCTAATGAAAATATCACTTGTCCTTGTATCCACTTGTATCCAATTGTCCTACTCATCATTTTACACACATATCATGACTATTTTCATTACTTATCTTCCCAATACTATTAAAACTACACTGTCATTAACCAATTGCATCTTTATTGTATTCTTTTTAGAAAATCAATTCCTCACCTCTACTTGAACCTAATGAAAATATCACTTGTCCTTGTATCCACTTGTATCCAATTGTCCTACTCATAATTTTACACACATATCATGACTATTTTCATTACTTATCTTCCCAATACTATTAAAACTACACTGTCATTAACCAATTGCATCTTTATTGTATTCTTTTTAGAAAATCAATTCCTCACCTCTACTTGAACCTAATGAAAATATCACTTGTCCTTGTATCCACTTGTATCCAATTGTCCTACTCATCATTTTACACACACATCATGACTATTTTCATTACTTATCTTCCCAATACTATTAAAACTATACTGTCATTAACCAACTGCATCTTTATTGTATTCTTTTTAGAAAATCAATTCCTCACCTCTACTTGAACCTAATGAAAATATCACTTGTCCTTGTATCCACTTGTATTCAATTGTCCTACTCATCATTTTACACACATATCATGACTATTTTCATTACTTATCTTCCCAATACTATTAAAACTACACTGTCATTAACCAACTGCATCTTTATTGTATTCTTTTTAGAAAATCAATTCCTCACCTCTACTTGAACCTAATGAAAATATCACTTGTCCTTGTATCCACTTGTATCCAATTGTCCTACTCATAATTTTACACACATATCATGACTATTTTCATTACTTATCTTCCCAATACTATTAAAACTACACTGTCATTAACCAATTGCGTCTTTATTGTATTCTTTCTAGAAAATCAATTCCTCATCTCTACTTGAACCTAATGAAAATATCACTTGTCGATCTTGAAATTGCTTTTCAACCATGCCTATCAGTGATAACTTGGGCATCACTAAAAATCGATCAAGTGTGTACTGCAATTAGGGAGGCCATAATATCAGTGCAAATATTTGTGAAAGAAGTGAAAGATATGAAGGAGGCAAGGGTTGATGAAGTTTTCGTCTCGATCGCGGACACGAGACTGTTAAAATTCGACAATTTTCCAAAACCCCCTCAGCAATTCTCCGACGACAATTTCGCCTTCATACAGACGGTAGCGAAGGAGCTGGAAGTAAAGTCGTCCGCAGCCGAGAAAGCTGTTATAACGATTATTAACAAGTTCATGAATCTGATCAGTGATCCCAGTGTTCAGGACATTAAGTATAATTGGATGGATCCTGAGAAAGTGAATCGGCAGATTGGCTCGACTACGAAGTTGTTGAGGAGCTCCTTCCAACCAGGTTTGTCAAATTTTTACATTCCCAGAGTACAGTATGTTATTGTGCTTGTGTAGCACGTTAACCCATTCGAGACGACGATTTTTTTCGAACACGGTCTCCAGGAGCGAAATTTTTTTTTTCTTTATATTGTTCATTTTTAATAAAAAAAACATGTTTACTGTGGAAATCACCCAATTCGTAAATGAATTCACATAAATAAGATCATTGCACACCAGGTGTGCAACTCGCTCCTCGGAAAATTTTTATTGCGAGGAACGGATTGAACACCATGTGTTCAATGTAAGGTAAGATGAAAATACATCATTAAAAAATTTATGAACATTTATTTCAAAAATAGTTAGATAATATAAAATCGTTATTTTGTTTTCAATAATAAAGAACAGAATATAATGCAAAGAAAATGTTTAGAAAGTAGTAAAAAGTTAAAAAAAGATAAGTTGAATAATGAAAAAAATAACAAACGAGAAATACATTTTTAGAAAAATGACTACAGATAACAGAGTAATGTAACTCACTAATAAAAAAGAAAATATAATTTGTAAATACACTTTTAGCAAATAGTACACTCATCGTAAAGTAATTATACGTTAGTTGGTTGATGGTTGCGCTTGAAACATTCTCTCAAACATAATCCAGGATTACCGACACAAGCAGGACAAGAGTAATTATTACGTTTATATTTTACATGTAAGAAAGGCTTCAAATAATTTTTAGATTTTTGGTACACAGTAAAACCAATGCCAAATTTTGTTTTCCTGTACCTTGCAGATTTCATTAGTTCAAGGAAAATCTTATTTTATATATTATATCTTATTTTTTTTTTCTTTATATTGTTCATTTTTAATAAAAAAAACATGTTTACTATGGAAATCAGCCAATTCGTAAGTGAATTCACATAAATAAGATCATTGCACACCAGGTGTGCAACTCGCTCCTCAGAAAATTTTTATTGCGAGGAACGGATTGAACACCATGTGTTCAATGTAAGGTAAAATGAAAATACATCATTAAAAAATGTATGAAGATTTATTTCAAAAATAGTTAGATAATATAAAATCGTTATTTTGTTTTCAATAATAAAGAACAGAATATAATGCAAAGAAAATGTTTAAAAAGTAGTAAAAAGTTAAAAAAAGATAAGTTGAATAATGAAAAAAATAACAAACGAGAAATACATTTTTAGAAAAATGACTACAGATAACAAAGTAATGTAACTCAGTAATAAAAAAGAAAATATAATTTGTAAATACACTTTTAGCAAATAGTACACTGATCGTAAAGTAATTATACATTAGTTGGTTGATGGTAGCGCTTGAAACATTCGCCCAAACATAATCCAGGATTACCGACACAAGCAGGACAAGAGTAATTATTACGTTTATATTTTACATGTAAGAAAGGCTTCAAATAATTTTTAGATTTTTGGTACACCGTAAAATCAATGCCAAATTTTGTTTTCCTGTACCTTGCAGATTTCATTAGTTCAAGGAAAATCTTATTTCGACGACTAGTTTACTCAGAATAACTGATAATTGCACGTTACTGTTATTGCACACACGGTGTGCAAGCCGTCTTATAGCCTCGGAAATCAATTGCACACACGGTGTGCAATCGGTCTCGAATGGGTTAAATAAATTCAGTAAAATTCATAAGGGCAGTAATTGATCAGATTCGTACAATGCATTAATTCAAATGCACCTATTTGGTAATTGTATAGTAACCCAAAGCTTTGCGGATTCCGTTAGTTAAATATCGAAAAGTTGTTACAGTAATTTGTTGGATTTGTACATTGCAATAATGACTTTGTATTGTGCAGGGTTTGGTCTCGTGAGCAGAACGCATAAAGTGAAAATACAGCAAGTTCATAATGATTGTATGGAATTATTCGCGTTCTTTAATAGCAAATTAATCGAAGCGTTAGTCAAGGCTACGAAGAAGTCGCTGGATATGTTGAAAAAGAAGGCAAGCATGAGGTAACTTGCCAATATTTTACGTCAATAATTCGTTAAAAAATTACATAGCAGACGAATTAAATTCTTCTATATTTTACAACCTATTTTATGACTTATTTTAGCAACATAAATCACAGACATGTTATCAAGCCTAAGTCATCTTGCATATTAAATTGTATTTTTCCATTAGTCCAGTGGTTCGAGACAATTCGGAGAATGGAACGGAGTCCTCAATATTGACTTATATTAGCAATAGAAAAGACAGACATGTCATCAAGCCTAAATCATGTTGCATATTAAATTGTATTTTTCCATTAGTCCAGTGGTTCGAGACAATCCGGAGAACGGAACCGAGTCCTCAATATTGACTTATATTAGCAATAGAAATCACAGACATGTCATCGAGCCTAAGTCATCTTGCATATTAAATTGTATTTTTCCATTAGTCCAGTGGTTCGAGACAATCCGGAGAACGGAACGGAGTCCTCAATATTGACTTATATTAGCAATAGAAATCACAGACATGTCATCAAGTCTAAGTCATCTTGCATATTAAATTGTATTTTTCCATTAGTCCAGTGGTTCGAGACAATCCGGAGAACGGAACGGAGTCCTCAATATTGACTTATATTAGCAATAGAAATCACAGACATGTCATCAAGCCTAAGTCATCTTGCATATTAAATTGTATTTTTCCATTAGTCCAGTGGTTCGAGACAATCCGGAGAACGGAACGGAGTCCTCAATATTGACTTATATTAGCAATAGAAATCACAGACATGTCATCAAGCCTAAGTCATCTTGCATATAAAATTGTATTTTTCCATTAGTCCAGTGGTTCGAGACAATCCGGAGAACGGAACGGAGTCCTCAATATTGACTTATATTAGCAATAGAAATCACAGACATGTCATCAAGCCTAAGTCATCTTGCATATTAAATTGTATTTTTCCATTAGTCCAGTGGTTCGAGACAATCCGGAGAACGGAACGGAGTCCTTAATATTGACTTATATTAGCAATAGAAATCACAGACATGTCATCAAGCCTAAATCATGTTGCATATTAAATTGTATTTTTCATTTAGTCCAGTGGTTCGGGACAATCCGGAGAACGGAACGGAGTCCTCAATATTGACTTATATTAGCAATAGAAATCACAGACATGTTATCCAGCCTAAGTCATCTTGCATATTAAATTGTATTTTTCCATTAGTCCAGTGGTTCGAGACAATCCGGAGAACGGAACGGAGTCCTCAATATTGACTTATATTACCAATAGAAATCACAGACACGTCATCAAGCCTAAGTCATCTTGCATATTAAATTGTATTTTTCCATTAGTCCAGTGGTTCGAGACAATCCGGAGAACGGAACGGAGTCCTCAATATTGACTTATTTTAGCAATAGAAATCACAGACATGTCATCAAGCCTAAGTCATCTTGCATATTAAATTGTATTTTTCCATTAGTCCAGTGGTTCGAGACAATCCGGAGAACGGAACGGAGTCCTCAATATTGACTTATATTAGCAATAGAAATCACAGACATGTCATCAAGCCTAAGTCATCTTGCATATTAAATTGTATTTTTCCATTAGTCCAGTGGTTCGAGACAATCCGGAGAACGGAACCGAGTCCTCAATATTGACTTATATTAGCAATAGAAATTACAGACATGTCATCAAGCCTAAGTCATCTTGCATATTAAATTGTATTTTTCCATTAGTCCAGTGGTTCGAGACAATCCGGAGAACGGAACGGAGTCCTCAATATTGTTAACAGCGTTCGTATTGCAAATACCGAATATTGTAATCGTACCGGGCATCGAAGAATTGCAGTTTCATTTCGGGAAGACAATACTAGACATCATAGACGCGCACAAGAGTGTGATAATGTGGGGTCAAAGATATTCGCCCAATCCTAAGGAGAGATCTACACTTGGAAACATTACGGAAGACCGTAAGAAAAAGAATAACGTTGATTGTACCAAAAAATGAATTTCAAATTTGCTTGACATATTGAAATCTGTTGACAAAATAACTTTAAACATCTTACAGACCAAGACATATTGGTCTTATTATTCTTTTAAGTATCATTGTGGTTTGTTGAGCCTATATAATGATTTTTCTCCGATATAGCTGAGGGTAAACCTTATCTCAAAACGTATTATCAAATTTTATCCGATCACAAGGAAATAATTCGCTCGTCAATGATCTTGCAAGGTGCTATTTTAAGTTTGAAAAACGACATCGTCGAGTTAGGCAATGTACGTTTTGTAAAATCGCTAAATGTTAATCTCTGGATGTGAGTCCTAATTGTGATTTTTAATATTAGTCGTATTTAAGATATTCGTATCTATGGGCCGAGGATAGAAATCAGCAGATAAAGGATTTTGTGGATTCTGATCCCATCATTCAGGAAATAAAGGAAAAGTTTGTAGAATATGACGAACTCTTTGCTGAGATTGAAAACTTGCCTGACACACATGGTATTGGTGCAATAGTAATAAGCATGGGTATGTTGACAATTGCAATTCATCAAATTCTATATTACAATAGTAATGTCGTTGATATAAATACGAATATTCTGGAATTTTATTATAGTAGGATATTGTATAATAATATAATATGTTATTATAATATAGTTTGGAATACGAATATACGAACATACATTAACTTCAGACAAGTTAAAGTTGGTTTCTGTACTATGTAGAAAAGTTTATTAATTGAATACGAATATGTGCATGTAATTGGAATACGAATATGTTGGAATTTTATTATAATGTAATATTGTAATATAATATGTTATTATAATATAGTTTCGAATACGAATATACGAACATACGTTCATTTCAGACAAGTTAAAGTTGGCTCTTTTTGTCGAGGCAACAGCATGGAAGGCAATGTTAGGAACAACAATATGTGCGGCTTACAAAGACAAGTTGAAGCGAATCACAGATTATATGCACGACAAGAACAAAGTTCTGGCACGACAGATCAAAGATTTGGAAGACGTGAGAGTGGCGATGAAATGTTTGGGAGAGATCAGAGATGATTTTATAGCATTGGACATGGAACTTATTTTAATCGAAGAAACTTATACGCTATTGGCGAAATACAAAATTGAGGTTTCACGGGAAGAACAGGATATAGTGGACAGTCTTCGTTACAGTTTTACAAATATGTTGCAAACGGTATGTTGTATGCATTGTTTAATAAAAAATATACACATATTTTATGCATATGCAAAGAACCAGGCAGGTAGAAAATAATATCACATAATGATGCAACAGCATAGTGATACGAATGATAATGAAAATAATTTTTTTTGTATGGCTAGTGATGATACATTAAGGTTTTCATCCAACATTATAGACTTCTGATAATTTTTGTTTAGGCAAAACAAGTTCAGGCTACGATTTGCGAAATGCAAGAACCACTGAAAAATGAACTAATCGAAGGAGTCGCCGTGTTGAAGAGAGAAGCGGAACAATTTGATATGGACTTCGAATTGTATGGACCGATGGTCGAAGGAATTCCAGCAAAAGACGCCAGTGAACGGTTTGTAACAATATATTATTACCATATGTATTATTGCACGATTTCAATGAAGCGCAGCTACATATGAAAAATTACACAAAACGCAGATATAGAAAATCCTCGTAGCTATGAGGAAAATGTTAATGTTTATGGTATTTACTAGATTATGCAAAATACTCGTTACTGTTAATAATTACACAAAACGCAGATATAGAAAAACCTCGTAGCTATGACGAAAATGTTAATGTTTATGGTATTTACTAGATTATTTTTTATTAGATTACATTTACTAGATTATGCGAAATACTCTTTACTGTTAATAATTACACAAAAGGCAGATATAGAAAAACCTCGTAGCTATGACGAAAATGTTAATGTTTATGGTATTTAGTAGATTATGCGAAATACTCTTTACTGTTAATAATTACACAAAACGCAGATATAGAAAACCTCGTAGCTATGACGGAAATGTTAATGTTTATGGTATTTCCTAGATTATGCGATACACTCTTTACTGTTAATATCATAACATAAAACATTTTTTCCTAGATTAATTTTATTCCAAGCAAGATTCGACGAATTGTGGGATAGATATGAAACTTACAGTAGCGGTGAGACATTATTCGGCATCGAAGTAACAGAATACCCAGTGCTGCAGCAAAGAAAGAGAGAGCTTTTCCTGTTGCAAAAGCTGTACTCACTGTATTTGCAAGTTATGCGTACAATCGACGGTTATTACGAAATACCTTGGTCGGAAATCGATATCGATGCGATCGTTGTCGAATTGGCAGATTTTCAAAACAAGTACATGAAATTTGATATGACGAACTATTTCATAAAACTAATGTCTCTATTATTTATGCTTTTAAATAACATATTCATTAATAATAATTTGTTAATTGTACAATATCACTATCATACGCATTTGTCTCTCACTTCCCAGTACGCATATCAGTTTCTAATTAATTTGCATATTAGCATGCAATATTAAATACCTAGTAGTACGGGCATAAAAACGTTCATTACTAATAATTCATTGTTTTCAGATGTCGAAAATTACCAAAAGCAATGCGAGACTGGCCCGCATATAATGATCTCAAGAATAAAATCGACGATTTTAACGAGACATGTCCATTGCTAGAAATGATGGCGAACAAGGCGATGAAAGAGAGACATTGGGAGAGAATGTCGAAACTGTGTAACTACTATTTTGATGTCACATCGGAAACATTCACGCTGGCAAATGTTATGGAGGCGCCTCTACTAAAATACAAAGACGACGTTGAGGTATTTAACTACATATGGGGTATTTGGAATCAATCTTATATGTGGCTCATGATTTTCGTAGGATATCTGTATCAGTGCAGTCAAGGAAAAGGATATTGAGAGCAAGTTGAAACAAGTGATTGCTGATTGGAGCGTTGTCAATTTACAATTTGCAAGTTTCAAGCAAAGAGGAGAATTGATGCTGAAGGGAGCCGAAACTGCAGAAATTATTGCTCAGTTGGAGGACAGTTTAATGGTTATAAGTTCTTTGTTGGCAAATCGGTAAGTACATGCAAAGCAAAATTTAAAATGTGATATTTATGGGGTTCAATTATTAAATGATTACAAACATGATACACGACCACATACACATATATATGTATTTATATATATTTATAATGCATACGCTTGAAATTGAATAAAGCTACAATAATAATTTTCATAATTAAAGGTAAAGGTAGTTTTAAGTATGACTAAAGATGAAGACAGTATTGAGTATGCTTTGTTATTTGATAAAACTTTAAAACGAGCACATACATATATTTACAATGCATACATTTAACACAACTGAAATCGAACAAACCCACAATAATATTTTTAATAACTAATGATAAAGATAGTACGTAATTTTAGTAATTATCGTCTAAAATTCTGTCGCTTGATACTTTATAGATACAATGTCTTGTTTATTGATAAAACATTAAAAGTTTGCAAACATATGACACGAGCACATACATATATTTACAATGCATATGTTTAACAACTGAAATCGAACAAAGCCACAATAATATTTTTAATAATTAATGATAAAGATAGTACGAAATTTAGTAATTATCGTCCAAAGTTCTGTCGCTTGATACTTTATAGATACAATGTCTTGTTATTTGATAAAACATTAAAAGTTTGCAAAGATATGACACGAGCACATACATATATTTACAATGCATATGTTTAACAACTGAAATCGAACAAAGCCACAATAATATTTCTAATAACTAATGATAAAGATAGTACCAAATTTAGTAATTATCGTCTAAAGTTCTGTCGTTTGATACTTTATAGATACAATGTCTTGTTATTTGATAAAACTTTAATAGTTTGCAAACATATGACACAAGCACATACATATATTTACAATGCATACATTTAACAACTGAAATCGAACAAAGCCACAATAATATTTTTAATAACTAATGATAAAGATAGTACGAAATTTAGTAATTATCGTCTAAAATTCTGTCGCTTGATACTTTATAGATACAATGTCTTGTTTATTAATAAACATTAAAAGTTTGCAAACATATGACACGAGCACATACATATATTTACAATGAATATGTTTAACAACTGAAATCGAACAAAGCCACAATAATATTTTTAATAATTAATGATAAAGATAGTACCAAATTTAGTAATTATCGTCCAAAGTTCTGTCGCTTGATACTTTATAGATACAATGTCTTGTTATTTGATAAAACATTAAAAGTTTACAAACATATGACACGAGCACATACATATATTTACAATGCATACATTTAACAACTAAAATCGAACAAAGCCACAATAATATTTTTAATAACTAATGATAAAGATAGTACGAAATTTAGTAATTATCGTCTAAAATTCTGTCGCTTGATACTTTATAGATACAATGTCTTGTTATTTGATAAAACTTTAAAAGTTTGCAAACATATAACACGAGCACATACATATATTTACAATGCATATGTTTAACAACTGAAATCGAACAAAGCCACAATAGTATTTTTAATAACTAACGATAAAGATAGTACCAAATTTAGTAATTATCGTCCAAAGTTCTGTCGCTTGATACTTTATAGATACAATGTCTTGTTATTTGATAAAACTTTAATAGTTTGCAAACATATGACACGAGCACATATATATATTTACAATGCATATATTTAACAACTAAAATCGAACAAAGCCACAATAATATTTTTAATAACTAATGATAAAGATAGTACCAAATTGAGTAATTATCGTCCAAAGTTCTGTCGCTTGATACTTTATAGATACAATGTCTTGTTATTTGATAAAACTTTAAAAGTTTACAAACATATGACACGAGCACATACATATATTTACAATGCATACATTTAACAACTGAAATCGAACAAAGCCACAATAGTATTTTTAATAACTAACGATAAAGATAGTACCAAATTTAGTAATTATTGTTCAAAGTTCTGTCGCTTGATACTTTATAGATACAATGTCTTGTTATTTGATAAAACTTTAATAGTTTGCAAACATATGACACGAGCACATATATATATTTACAATGCATATGTTTAACAACTAAAATCGAACAAAGCCACAATAATATTTTTAATAACTAATGATAAAGATAGTACCAAATTTAGTAATTATCGTCCAAAGTTCTGTCGCTTGATACTTTATAGATACAATGTGCTTGTTATTTGATAAAACTTTAATAGTTTGCAAACATATGACACGAGCATATATATATATTTACAATGCATATGTTTAACAACTGAAATCGAACAAACCCACAATAATATTTTTAATAACTAATGATAAAGATAGTACGAAATTTAGTAATTATTGTCTAAAATTCTGTCGCTTGATACTTTATAGATACAATGTCTTGTTTATTGATAAAACATTAAAAGTTTGCAAACATATGACACGAGCACATACATATATTTACAATGCATACATTTAACAACTAAAATCGAACAAAGCCACAATAATATTTTTAATAATTAATGATAAAGATAGTACCAAATTTAGTAATTATCGTCTAAAGTTCTGTCGCTTGATACTTTATAGATACAATGTCTTGTTATTTGATAAAACATTAAAAGTTTACAAACATATGACACGAGCACATACATATATTTACAATGCATACATTTAACAACTGAAATCGTACAAAGCCACAATAATATTTCTAATAACTAATGATAAAGATAGTACCAAATTTAGTAATTATCGTCCAAAGTTCTGTCGCTTGATACTTTATAGATACAATGTCTTGTTATTTGATAAAACATTAAAAGTTTACAAACATATGACACGAGCACATACATATATTTACAATGCATACATTTAACAACTCAAATCGTACAAAGCCACAATAATATTTCTAATAACTAATGATAAAGATAGTACCAAATTTAGTAATTATCGTCCAAAGTTCTGTCGCTTGATACTTTATAAATACAATGTCTTGTTATTTGATAAAACTTTAAAAGTTTGCAAACATATAACACGAGCACATAAATATATTTACAATGCATATATTTAACAACTAAAATCGAACAAAGCCACAATAATATTTTTAATAACTAATGATAAAGATAGTACCAAATTTAGTAATTATCGTCCAAAGTTCTGTCGCTTGATGCTTTATAGATACAATGTCTTGTTATTTGATAAAACTTTAAAAGTTTGCAAACATATAACACGAGCACATACATATATTTACAATGCATACATTTAACAACTAAAATCGAACAAAGCCACAATAATATTTTTAATAACTAATGATAAAGATAGTACCAAATTTAGTAATTATCGTCCAAAGTTCTGTCGCTTGATACTTTATAGATACAATGTCTTGTTATTTGATAAAACTTTAATAGTTTGCAAACATATGACACGAGCACATACATATATTTACAATGCATACATTTAACAACTCAAATCGAACAAAGCCACAATAGTATTTTTAATAACTAACGATAAAGATAGTACCAAATTTAGTAATTATTGTTCAAAGTTCTGTCGCTTGATACTTTATAGATACAATGTCTTGTTATTTGATAAAACATTAAAAGTTTACAAACATATGACACGAGCACATACATATATTTACAATGCATACATTTAACAACTAAAATCGAACAAAGCCACAATAATATTTTTAATAACTAACGATAAAGATAGTACCAAATTTAGTAATTATCGTCCAAAGTTCTGTCGCTTGATACTTTATAGATACAATGTCTTGTTATTTGATAAAACTTCAAAAGTTTGCAAACATATGACACAAGCACATACATATATTTACAATGCGTACATTTAACAACTAAAATCGAACAAAGCCACAATAATATTTTTAATAACTAATGATAAAGATAGTACCGAATTTAGTAATTATCGTCTAAAATTCTGTCACTTGATACTTTATAGATACAATGTCTTGTTATTTCATAAAACTTTAATAGTTTGCAAACATATGACACGAGCACATATATATATTTACAATGCATATATTTAACAACTAAAATCGAACAAAGCCACAATAATATTTTTAATAATTAATGATAAAGATAGTACCAAATTTAGTAATTATCGTCCAAAGTTCTGTCGCTTGATACTTTATAGATACAATGTCTTGTTATTTGATAAAACATTAAAAGTTTACAAACATATGACACGAGCACATACATATATTTACAATGCATACATTTAACAACTGAAATCGTACAAAGCCACAATAATATTTCTAATAACTAATGATAAAGATAGTACCAAATTTAGTAATTATCGTCCAAAGTTCTGTCGCTTGATACTTTATAGATACAATGTCTTGTTATTTGATAAAACTTTAAAAGTTTGCAAACATATGACACAAGCACATACATATATTTACAATGCATACGTTTAACAACTAAAATCGAACAAAGCCACAATAATATTTTTAATAACTAACGATAAAGATAGTACCAAATTTAGTAATTATCGTCCAAAGTTCTGTCGCTTGATACTTTATAGATACAATATCTTGTTATTTGATAAAACATTAAAAGTTTACAAACATATGACACGAGCACATACATATATTTACAATGCATACATTTAACAACTGAAATCGTACAAAGCCACAACAATATTTTTAATAACTAATGATAAAGATAGTACGAAATTTAGTAATTATCGTCCAAATTTCTGTCGCTTGATACTTTATAGATACAATGTCTTGTTATTTGATAAAACTTTAATAGTTTGCAAACACATGACACGAGCACATACATATATTTACAATGCATACATTTAACAACTGAAATCGTACAAAGCCACAATAATATTTCTAATAACTAATGATAAAGATAGTACCAAATTTAGTAATTATCGTCCAAAGTTCTGTCGCTTGATACTTTATAGATACAATGTCTTGTTATTTGATAAAACATTAAAAGTTTACAAATATATGACACGAGCACATACATATATTTACAATGCATACATTTAACAACAAAAATCGAACAAAGCCACAATACTATTTTTAATAACTAATGATAAAGATAGTACCAAATTTAGTAATTATCGTCCAAAGTTCTGTCGCTTGATACTTTATAGATACAATGTCTTGTTATTTGATAAAACATTAAAAGTTTACAAACATATGATACGAGCACATACATATATTTACAATGCATACATTTAACAACTGACATCGTACAAAGCCGCAATAATATTTTTAATAACTAATGATAAAGATAGTACAAAATTTAGTAATTATCGTCTAAAGTTCTGTCGCTTGATACTTTATAGATACAATACGCCGTTCAAGAAGGAAATTCAATTATGGCAAACGAAACTCAGTAACACCTCGGAGATATTAGCCAAGTGGCTAACTGTTCAGAACTTATGGGCTTATCTCGAAGCCGTATTTATTGGCGGCGATATATCCAAGCAACTTCCGGCTGAGGCTAAACGTTTTAGCGTACGTTTATCGCTTCCATAATTGAGTACACATATATTATTAATTTCATTAATTAATATATGCATGCCAATATTTTAAACAATGCATTCCAATGCATTCCAATTTTTTAAAACGAGTTTTCTTCATCAAACACTACCAGCTGTGAGTGTTTAGATTTCGATTTTTGATGTATACTTATGAATGTTTTCAGACCATCGATAAATCGTGGGTAAAACTCATGTTTCGAGCTCACGATAGATTGAACGCAGTAGAAACTTGTACAGGAGATGAAACGATGATGCAGCTGTTACCGCATTTACTAGAACAATTGGAATCGTGTCAGAAGTCTCTGAGTGGTTATCTGGAAACAAAACGTGTCATATTTCCGAGATTCTGTTTCATTTCGGATCCAACGCTATTGGAAATTCTTGGACAAGCAGCCGACTGTCACACAATTCAAAATTATTTGGACGGGTTCTTTGACAATATAGCAAGAGTACGAAACCTGTCATTCCCATGGATTTTTATTGTCCGGATTTATTTTAGAATTGCTTCCTTTTGTTTTACTAAAATGTTTATAAATCTTCGTAATCTTTTTATATTTGTAGTTTGTTATATATTATACCACTGCAACTTTAGTTTTGAAGTCTGGCCATGTAGCGGTTTATCTTTGGAAAACAAATTATGATAAGAAATTAAAATCGTCGATAATGTGCCTAATAAATGGTATTGTTCCGAACAGTTGGACTTCTCCGAAAAGGAATACGAGAAAATCATTGCAATGTATTCTCGAGAAAACGAACAAATCACGCTCGAGGTTGAAGTCACTTGTACCGGTGGCGTTGAGAATTGGCTGAACACGTTGTTAAAAATGCATAAGGATTCAGTCGGTGCCGTCATCGCACATGGACTTCTCAATTTCACTTCTCCCGAATTCGACCTACTGTCACAAATCGAGAATTCTGTTTTGCAGGTAAGATTCTTACGTAGTAACTGCAGAACCGTTTGCAATAGCAAAAATATTTCAAATAAATACTGAATAATGTGCTCAAAGCTAAACTATCATACCGGTATCCGTGAATATTTTCATTTTAGGTCGGTTTATTATCCTTACAAGTTTTATGGACAAGAGATTCGGAAATGGCAGTTTTAGGGTACAAGCGTGACAAAAGTCTGATGAAGAAAACGAATCAAGGATTTCTAGACTTGTTGAACAGTTTGATTGAAGTAACCGTTCGAGATTTGACAAAATATTCGAGATTAAAGTACGAAGCACTGATCACAATTCACGTTCACCAAAGGTATTTTACTCATCTAACTAATTATTGTGTAAATATTGTTGAGTCGGACTCCTGTAAAATACAGCTTCTTTGTAGAGACATATTCGATGAATTGTGTCGTCTGAAAGTTCGTAGTATTCAAGACTTTGAGTGGTTGAAACAGTGTAGATTCTATTTTAACGAGGAAACTGAGGAAGTGCCCATTCGAATTACCGATGTCGAATTTATTTATCAAAACGAATTTTTGGGCTGCACCGATAGATTAGCTATTACTCCTCTTACGGATCGATGTTACATAACATTGGCTCAGGCTGTAGGTACGTTAAAATGTAAAATATTTAAACTCGTAACAAGTCCAGAGTACTGCAATAATGTAGGTATACATAATCGCATTTTAATTCTAAAGTATGAAGGGTAATTAAACGCCGACTGTGCAACATAATATAAAAGAAATAATTAAAATAGCCAAAACCACAGAAAATAGTCTTAACGTAGATATTGGACAGAAGTAAAGTATGTTAAAAAATATCATAGATTGATTATAGAATTTTACTATTTAACGTAGATGTTGGACAGACGTAAAGTATGTTAAAAAATATCATAGATTGATTATAGAATTTTACTATTTAACGTAGATGTTCGACAGACGTAAAGTATGTTAAAAAATATCATAGATTGATTATAGAATGTTACTATTTAACGTAGATGTTGGACAGGCGTAAAGTATGTTAAAAAATATCATAGATTGATTATAGAATTTTACTATTTAACGTAGATGTTGGACAGACGTAAAGTATGTTAAAAAATATCATAGATTGATTATAGAATTTTACTATTTAACGTAGATGTTGGACAGACGTAATGTATGTTAAAAAATATCATAGATTGATTATAGAATTTTACTATTTAACGTAGATGTTGGACAGACGTAAAGTATGTTAAAAAATATCATAGATTGATTATAGAATTTTACTATTTAACGTAGATGTTGGACAGACGTAAAGTATATTAAAAAATATCATAGATTGATTATAGAATTTTACTATTTAACGTAGATGTTCGACAGACGTAAAGTATGTTAAAAAATATCATAGATTGATTATAGAATTTTACTATTTAACGTAGATGTTGGACAGACGTAAAGTATGTTAAAAAATATCATAGATTGATTATAGAATTTTACTATTTAACGTAGATGTTGGACAGACGTAAAGTATGTTAAAAAATATCATAGATTGATTATAGAATTTTACTATTTAACGTAGATGTTGGACAGACGTAAAGTATGTTAAAAAATATCATAGATTGATTATAGAATTTTACTATTTAACGTAGATGTTGGACAGACGTAAAGTATGTTAAAAAATATCATAGATTGATTATAGAATTTTACTATTTAACGTAGATGTTGGACAGACGTAAAGTATATTAAAAAATATCATAGATTGATTATAGAATTTTACTATTTAACGTAGATGTTGGACAGACGTAAAGTATGTTAAAAAATATCATAGATTGATTATAGAATTTTACTATTTAACGTAGATGTTGGACAGACGTAAAGTATGTTAAAAAATATCATAGATTGATTATAGAATTTTACTATTTAACGTAGATGTTGGACAGACGTAAAGTATGTTAAAAAATATCATAGATTGATTATAGAATTTTACTATTTAACGTAGATGTTTGACATGAGTAAAGTATGTTAAAAAATATCATAGATTGATTATAGAATTTTACTATTTAACGTAGATGTTGGACAGACGTAAAGTATGTTAAAAAATATCATAGATTGATTATAGAATTTTACTATTTAACGTAGATGTTGGACAGAAGTAAAGTATGTTAAAAAATATCATAGATTGATTATAGAATTTTACCTAAAACCCTTGAATGTCGTGAATTGTTTCAGGGATGAATTTCGGAGGTGCGCCTGCTGGTCCTGCCGGGACAGGAAAAACGGAAACCACAAAGGACATGGGCAAGGCACTCGGAAAATACGTGGTCGTGTTTAATTGCTCCGATCAAATGGACTTTCGAGGTTTGGGCAGGATATTCAAGGGTCTCGCGCAATCCGGTACATGGGGCTGCTTCGATGAATTCAATCGAATCGATTTGCCAGTTTTATCGGTTGCCGCTCAACAAATCGCGATCGTTTTGACGGCAAGAAAAGAGAAAAGAACGAAGTTTTTGTTCAGGTAACGCTGATTTCTATATTCGCTGTATTTTAATTTGTATACCAACTCTCGTTTAACACATGCCATTTGCAAAATCATATATTGGGCATATTTATGTCTCGGCTTTAAAGTTTTTGCCGAACTGTCATATTTTAAAGAAAATATGCGTCGCTCGTCCGAATTAAAGAAAATTTGAATTCATTTATAAAAATATGTGTTTAATATTAATCATAATACATTTAATGTGTTGTATGATGAATGCCAAACTCTTTTGCAATTTCTCGACTTGTTAAATGTGGATTATTTTCCATCATGGATCGTAAAACATCATTATCGATCTTGGATAGTCGTCCAGATCGATCACTTTCTTGGAGGCTCAGATCCCCGGAACGAAATTTGCTAAACCATATTTGACAAGTACGAACATTTACAATATCTTTTCCAAATACCGCACATAAATTTTAAATGCAACCGATGCGTCGCTTCCTTTTTGGAATTCATACAAGATGCAGTGTCGTAAATGCACTTTATCTACTGACATGTTTTTCACTTTAAATATGACAAGTAAATGACGAACGATAAAAAAGGACTCCTTTTATATTATATAGCAGCTATAAAAAACAAAAAAAAATCCGAATGACTCACTAGCCAGATGTTTTTTTTTATTTACAAGAAAAATTACCTGCCTATTAAAAATACGACAGAACTTTCCCTCCAACCCAATAGTTGTTATTCAATATGTTTTTACTTCATTAATGATACGCAAGTGTACCTAGAATTATGATACGCATAAAATTTTGTGCAACAAATTGTCACATGCATTTTTCCTATAAATCTAGGAGTTCTTATATCTTTCAAACAAAGCATTTTCCGACATAAGTTTGTATGAACTTTTTTCTTCCATTTGACTTCGGTGAAACGTAGTATAAGTTTGGTATCAACCTTTCTGGATACTCTGCAAATTTGCTGGTGGCCAGATCAATGTTTTTAACGAGTTATGACTTTCTAGCGATGGAGACACTTACTCCTTAGATTATGAATTTGGGATATTTTTGACGATGAATCCTGGGTACGCTGGACGACAAGAGTTGCCAGAGAATTTGAAGATTCTGTTTAGAAACGTCGCAATGATGGTACCGGATAGGCAGGTAATTGAAAAATCAACCCATTCATTTGAAGAAATTTGAATAAATGTTCAATGTACCTTTTAGATTATCATGCGCGTCAAACTGGCGGCTTGCGGTTTCAAAGAGAATATAGTACTGTCCCGGAAGTTTTTCACGCTTTACTGTTTATGCGAGGAGCAACTCAGCAAACAAGTGCATTACGATTTTGGTCTGAGGAATATTTTGTCCTGCTTGAGAACCTTGGGTGCTCAAAAACGCGCGCATCCTGATGATTCCGAGGAAACAGCACTTATGAGAGTGTTAAGGTACTGGCTTTAACTTAAATGTAGTGAATTGAATTGAATTTAAATAGTTTTCATTTCTGTAGTGTATTGAATTTAAATAGTTTTCATTTCTCTGTCAATTATAATGAGATTAAAATAAAAGTGCTAATACCATGGTACAGAATTTGTGCTAAAATCCTAATATCGGATTGGATCGTAGAATGTCTAGATTTCGGACTATTATACTCTTACATCTTATTTGCATTTCAGAGATATGAATTTGTCAAAACTGGTAGATGAAGACGAACCTCTATTTACATCTCTCATCGAAGACATGTTCCCAGGAATCAAATTGACGGTGTCCACATATAAGGAATTGCAAAAAGGAATTGCAAACGCAACAGTAGAGCTTGGAATAATGAACCATCATGAGTGGAATTTAAAGACCGTGCAAGTAAGCCGATTATTACGAATATTGTGATTGACCGAATACAAATTATGATTGCACACTGTTACAGTTGTACGAAACTTCTCTCGTTCGACATGGTCTTATGGTACTTGGACCCACGGGGTCGGGAAAAACGAGGTGCATGTGGGCATTAATGAGAGCTTTCACCGAAATGGGGATTCCGCATAAGGAAGTTCGGATGAATCCTAAGGTACTCATGTACATAGATATCCAATTTTGTACGTGGCATTTGTACTTCAACCCTTTGACTGCCATGCGTATTTTGGTGTATTAGAGGGGCGATGCTATGAAATACTAGAGCGTTTGATTGAATTATGCAAAATGTAAATAATGTGCAGGTATTGGAGACCAAAAGATCGCATCACTATTTTAACAATAAATACATTTATAAAATAATTATTGCTACCCATTGCAAATATTTTGGATCTTCAGTAAAATCTCTTGCGCCGGTCAGCGGTGACCATCATGGCAGTGAAAGTGTTAACAAACAATAACTAGAAGTTTGCTAAGATTATGTGTCGCCAATATAATATTAACCACACGTCATTATATAAGTTTCATAAAAATTTTAAAGCTTTCGTACGCATACTGACATCATGGCAGTCAAAGTGTTAACAAACAATAACTAGAAGTTTGCTAAGATTATGTGACGCCAATATAATATTAACCACACGTCATTATATAAGTTTCATACAAATTTTAAAGCTTTCGTACGCAATACTGACAATTTAACATCAAGTACATTCTATTATCCACAGAAAGTCATGAAAAATGATTATTTTCCAGGCCATAACAGCGTCTCAAATGTTTGGAAGATTGGACGTCGCAACGAACGATTGGACGGACGGGATTTTTTCAACGATCTGGCGAAGATCGACGCAGATGAAAAAAAATGAGCATCTATGGATCGTTCTGGACGGCCCCGTTGACGCGGTGTGGATCGAAAATTTGAATTCTGTACTGGACGACAATAAAACGCTGACTCTGGCGAACGGCGACAGAATAATCATGGCGGCGAATAGCAAATTGGTTTTCGAGCCCGACAACGTCGATAACGCGTCGCCTGCGACGATCTCTCGGATGGGAATGGTGTTTGTCAGCGCTTCCGTGTTAAAATGGCATTATATTTTGGAGGTATCAACTTTACTTTTTACTCATTTGGCCCTCGATTTACGCGGACTGTCTATTTCACGTGGATTTGTTTTACGCGATTGAGAATTACGTAAATACAGCCTGTCAGTATCAAAGAAAAAATGCTGGAGAAAAGCTAGTACAAGTTTTAGAAACACATATTTATTTCACGTAGTTTAATAAAACAAATAATGATGTTTCAGAAAGTAAATACAGCCTGTCAGTATCAAAGAAAAAATGCTGGAGAAAAGCTAGTACAAGTTTTAGAAACACATATTTACTTCACATAGTTTAATAAAACAAATAATGATGTTTCAGAAAGTAAATACAGCCTGTCAGTATCAAAGAAAAAATGCTGGAGAAAAGCTAGTACAAGTTTTAGAAACACATATTTATTTCACGTAGTTTAATAAAACAAATAATGATGTTTCAGAAAGTAAATACAGCCTGTCAGTATCAAAGAAAAAATGCTGGAAAAAGCTAGTACAAGTTTTAGAAACACATATTTATTTCACGTAGTTTAATAAAACAAATAATGATCTTTCAGAAAGTAAATATAGCCTGTCAGTATCAAAGAAAAAATGCTGGAGAAAAGCTAGTACAAGTTTTAGAAACACATATTTATTTCACGTAGTTTAATAAAACAAATAATGATGTTTCAGAAAGTAAATACAGCCTGTCAGTATCAAAGAAAAAATGCTGGAAAAAAGCTAGTACAAGTTTTAGAAACACATATTTATTTCACGTAGTTTAATAAAACAAATAATGATGTTTCAGAAAGTAAATACAGCCTGTCAGTATCAAAGAAAAAATGCTGGAAAAAGCTAGTACAAGTTTTAGAAACACATATTTATTTCACGTAGTTTAATAAAACAAATAATGATCTTTCAGAAAGTAAATATAGCCTGTTAGTATCAAAGAAAAAATGCTGGAAAAAGCTAGTACAAGTTTTAGAAACACATATTTATTTCACGTAGTTTAATAAAACAAATAATGATGTTTCAGAAAGTAAATACAGCCTGTCAGTATCAAAGAAAAAATGCTGGAAAAAAGCTAGTACAAGTTTTAGAAACACATATTTATTTCACGTAGTTTACTAAAACAAATAATGATGTTTCAGAAAGTAAATACAGCCTGTCAGTATCAAAGAAAAAATGCTGGAGAAAAGCTAGTACAAGTTTTAGAAACACATATTTATTTCACGTAGTTTAATAAAACAAATAATGATTTTTCAGAAAGTAAATACAGCCTGTCAGTATCAAAGAAAAAATGCTGGAAAAAAGCTAGTACAAATTTTAGAAACACATATTTATTTCACGTAGTTTAATAAAACAAATAATGATGTTTCAGAAAGTAAATACAGCCTGTCAGTATCAAAGAAAAAATGCTGGAAAAAAGCTAGTACAAGTTTTAGAAACACATATTTACTTCACATAGTTTAATAAAACAATGATGATTCAGAAAACCAAAGTAAATTTTACTCGGCGTTACTGTCATTCATCAACATTTCTTTAAATGTTGCCGAAGTTTAAAGGCTCATTCAATGTTTGAATTGTTGTCTATAATGGCACCTTCCAATTTTTTGTGTAATTAAAAAGCTTGTCAGAGATTTTCTGCAGTATTATTCATGATATTTGTGTAATGGACATAACTACGTCTCAATTATAACTATAAAGTGCATCACGGATCATTTAATTAATTGTAAATACCCAGGACGATGTGATCAAGTTATACGTCTGCGATTGATATGTTTAGGGTTGGTTCAAAAAGCGTACACCGCACGAAGCAGATGTTCTTCGAGAATTCTTCCACAAAGTGTACGGCGACGCTCATACTTTCGTGCAAACGAAATTGCACGCAAAAATGGTGTTGTTAGAATCGATGTATATCAGACAGTGCATTGATTTGTTGGAAGGTTTACTTGCAAGAGAAAATGATACCACTAGTAAGCGTTAACTGCTTATCGTATTACTGTTCACGTCAAAGTTTATGTGTCACTGAATTGATATCGATTAAAACGTAATTTACAGGTACACTCACAGATGCTCATATGGAAAAAATATTCTTATTCTCCATAATGTGGAGTTTGGGGGCTGTTTTGGAATTAGATGGGAGGAGTGCGTTGCAAGAATTCTTGGTGTCACATGAATCAAATTTTAATTGGCCTCCATATGGAGTTAGTATATTTCGATTATATAAAACAGTTAGAAGAAGCCTCGTTCATTCCTTTGGGGTTCTCGAAACTTTTTTTATTCATTAAATACTCAACTGTTTTCCCCTTTTATATGTGGACCATTTTACATATAATATTAATATAATAGGTGTACAACTTTGCTCCCGCCGTTTTTTGCATTGGACGAAAGGGAAAAAACGGCGGGAGCAAAGTTGTGTACCTATTAATACGATTTCGTTATATTATCTTACATTTCGGTACGTAGGCAGATGAAACAATTTTCGAGTACTTAGTATCTCCAACCGGACATTGGATACATTGGGCTGAAATGGTTCCAGGATTCGAATATCCAACGGATACCACCTTAGAATACTATAAAATTCTTGTCCCAAACGTTGACAATACGAGAACATTATTTCTAATCGATGTTATTGCAAAACAAGAGAAAGCAGTTCTGTTGATTGGTAGACGCATTAACTATTTTGACATATTTAATTTTATACTAAATATTCAAATATTACTTATACCTACAGGCGAACAAGGAACTGCGAAAACAGTGATGATAAAGAGTTACATGTCTAGATACGATCCTGAATATCATCTAAATAAATCCTTCAATTTCTCCTCAGCATCCACACCCAACATGGTGCAGGTCAGTCTAATGTTACACACACAAGATGTTTTGTAAAACTTTTTTTTAAGGGTAAAATATTCAATCATTGACAAGATTTTTTAAGATCAATACTATTATGAGTAAATTTTTTGGCAAGCTTAGCTTACATCGATTACTACTAAGTACGTTACTGAATAGAACATATTAACGGTGAATATAAAATGATTAAAATATTGCAACAGCGAGTATTCGAAAGTTACGTGGAGAAAAGAGTTGGGACGACGTTTGGGCCAGCAGGTGGTAGAAAAATGACAATTTTCATAGATGACATAAACATGCCAGTGATCAATGAATGGGGAGATCAAGTGACTAATGAAATTGTTCGGCAATTGATGGAATACAACGGTTTCTATTCTTTGGACAGACCGGGTGATTTTTGCACTATTCAAGATATTATGTTGTTGGCTGCCATGATTCATCCTGGCGGAGGACGAAACGATATTCCGCCGCGATTAAAAAGGCAGTTTAACATTTTCAATTGCACTTTACCAACGAACAAATCCATGGATACCATATTTAGTAAGTAATATGTCCAGTTTGTTCTATATCTACAGCGATATACGTATTGGAAGTTTGGAATTATTATGTCTGGTTATAATCTTTTGTTAACATGATTTTATATGAAACTCTTAGGTACCATAGGCGAAGGATATTTCTGTGAAACAAGATTTCCAGAGGAAATAGTCAATTTTCTCCCGAAGCTGGTTCCCTTGACAAGGATTCTCTGGCAACACACAAAAGTAAAAATGTTACCAACGCCAGCGAAATTCCATTATGTCTTTAATTTGCGCGACTTGTCAAGGATCTGGGAGGGAATCCTCAGAATTGAGAGAGATGAATGTCCCAGTATAACAACATTGTTAAAACTGTGGGATCACGAATGTACACGTGTCATTTCCGACAGGTTTGTTAAATAATAATTAAGAGTACAGAATTCGATACTAGATCGATGAAAATGAAGTTTTATATTATACTTTTTTAAAGACATAACTATGGATCACTATTTTTCTATAATTACGAGTATTACTATAATTAAGAGTACAGAATTCGATACTAGATTGATGAAAATTAAGTTTTATACTATACTTTTTTAAAGACATAACTATGGATCACTATTTTTCGAGTGCTACAATTTATTGGATTTACTCCGAATTGACTGAGATTTCAACGAATAAAACTTTTGATATTTCCGTTAATCTACATCTTAATGTGTAAAATAGTATTATTATACATTCCAATTTCATACATAAAGTATGCGCTTAATACCTTACATCTAAAATTAGCTGTTAAAAAATATATCTTGCAAGTAAATCAAGTATTTATGTATCATATTTGAAAATGCCGTTGTCCAAATTATTATGAGCATTATTCTATATTAAATGATATGTGCGTCCAAATGATTAAATAATGGAATAAAAATATACACATGTACGTAAACTGATAGTATATTAAATATCTTAGGTTCATCACAGAGGAAGATAAAGAATGGTTCGACGTAGCACTGCAACGAACCGTCCAAAAGTTATTGGGCCCAGATAGTCACTACTACGAGAAAGTCGAAACGTATTTCGTTAATTTCTTAAGAGATCCTCCTGAGCCGACTGGAGACGAGCCAGAGGATTTTGTTTTGGAAGCACCAAAAATTTACGAAGAAATTCCCAGGTATATGTTTCATTCAAAACAAGCCGAGTATTTTATGTTTCCCCGACGAAATTTTATGTTTCACTTTAGCTTCGAGGTGGTCATAGCGAGGGTTTTGCAGAATATGGAACAATTCAATGAATTTGTGCGCGGCATGAGATTAGATTTGGTATTCTTCCACGATGCTCTTGTCCACTTGATAAGGATTTCTAGAATACTCGGAGTGCCGAGAGGAAACGCGATGCTCGTTGGCGTCGGAGGATCTGGAAAACAAAGTTTGACGCGCTTGGCATCGTTTATCGCAGGATTTAACTTCTTCCAAATAGCTTTATCTAGGTGAGGAACGAATAGACTAACTGAATTTTATTTGTCATGCGCTTGTATCAATTCTGTCTTTATAGCACTAACTTATTTTAATATATTTCAAATAATATATTTCATTATATTTTAATTTCATTATATTTCAATATTGTGTATCATGCGCTTGAAATCAATTCTGTCTATACAGCACTAACTTATTTTAATATTTCAAATAATATATTTCATTATATTTCAATTTAACATATTTCAATATTGTGTATCATGCGCCTGTAATCAATTCTGTCTATATAGCACTAACTTATTTTAATATATTTCATTATATTTTAATTTAATATTTTTCAATATTGTGTATCATGCGCTTGAAATCAATTCTGTCTATATAGCACTAACTTATTTTAATAAATTTCAAATAATATATTTCATTATATTTCAATTTAATATATTTCAATATTGTGTATCATGCGCTTGTAATCAATTCTGTCTTTATAGCACTAACTTATTTTAATATACTTCAAATAATATATTTCATTATATTTTAATTTAATATATTTCAATATTGTGTATCATGCGCTTGAAATCAATTCTGTCCTTATAGCACTAACTTATTTTAATATATTTCAAATAATATATTTCATTATATTTCAATATTGTGTATCATGCGCTTGAAATCAATTCTGTCTATATAGCACTAACTTATTTTAATATTTCAAATAATATATTTCATTATATTTCAATATTGTGTATCATGCGCCTGTAATCAATTCTGTCTATATAGCACTAACTTATTTTAATATATTTCATTATATTTTAATTTAATATATTTCAATATTGTGTATCATGCGCTTGTAATCAATTCTGTCTATATAGCACTAACTTATTTTAATAAATTTCAAATAATATATTTCATTATATTTCAATTTAATATATTTCAATATTGTGTATCATGCGCTTGTAATTAATTCTGTCTATATAGCACTAACTTATTTTAATATATTTCAAATAATATATTTCATTATATTTTAATTTAATATATTTCAATATTGTGTATCATGCGCTTGAAATCAATTCTGTCTTTATAGCACTAACTTATTTTAATATATTTCAAATAATATATTTCATTATATTTTAATTTCATTATATTTCAATATTGTGTATCATGCGCTTGAAATCAATTCTGTCTATACAGCACTAACTTATTTTAATATTTCAAATAATATATTTCATTATATTTCAATTTAATATATTTCAATATTGTGTATCATGCGCCTGTAATCAATTCTGTCTATATAGCACTAACTTATTTTAATATATATCAAATAATAGATTTCAATTTAATATATTTCAATATTGTGTATCATGCGCTTGAAATCAATTCTGTCTATATAGCACTAACTTATTTTAATATATTTCAACGGATCGGTTAAAATAAGGCATATATATATCCGTGTACATATACTTGTAATAGATACAATAGGAAGAGATTATTTTGCATACTTCTTTGAAACATTCAAATTGATAAACTTCTGCAACAAATGATAACTTCAGTTTAAACCATTAATCTGTGGAACGGAAAGTAAATAATATTTCCGAACAATTGTATTACAATTATGTTGATATTATATTTCTTGACAGCATGATCTAAACATTTGCTCATTTAAATTATCCTCAATATTCCTTATTTCAGGAGTTACAACGTAGCAAGTTTGATGGACGATTTACGAAAACTATATCGGGAGGCTGGGGTTGGAGCAAAGGGTCTTACATTTATATTCACCGATAACGAAATCAAAGATGAAGCTTTCTTGGAGTACATCAACAACGTGCTCAGTGTCGGCGAAGTTGCAAATCTCTTTCCCAAAGATGAATTGGACGACATCATGACAAGCGTGACGCCTTTGATGAAGAAAGACGAACCGAAGCGACCACCCACGCAAGACAATTTATACGATTACTTTATATCCAGGGCCAGAAATAATATGCACGTCGTTCTCTGTTTCTCGCCTGTAAGTATCTCGCGAGTTTCCAATTTAATATTTAGTTTAATTCCATTCTGTACCGGAAAATCTATGCAATGTATACTTGAGAGTTTTTGCTTGGATGTTTTTCATGCGTTGTTTCGCGAGGTAAAGGAATGTTAAAACGTATTCGGTGGAGTATAATACTTTTATGAGCTTAAGACGTACTGCGGTGTTATCGGAAAGTTCTTTGTTCGCGAAGACGAAATTGTTTTAAAGGTCGGCGAAAAGTTCCGATCGCGTTCGCTGATGTTCCCTGGCTTGATTTCCGGATGCACAATGAACTGGTTCTCAAGATGGCCGAAGGATGCATTATGCGCGGTTGCTGAACACAGTTTAGGAAAGTTCAAAGTCGTTTGCAGTCCCGAGGTGAAGAAAGAATTGGTCGAAGTTATGGGGGATATACAGGACGACGTTAGCGACACGTGTGTTGAATATTTCAACAGGTATATAAAAACAGACGCTGGGAAGTATAAAGAAATATACACTCATCAATTTTTAATAAAACGTTTTTCGATCCATGTTGGCATAACATCTTATTTTTTGTTTCTGTTCATAGAACATATTAACACTTTGACTGCCGAGAATATTTTACTATATTAGAACGGCGATGCTATGAAATATTACAGCGTTCAATTGAATTATGCAAAATGTAAATAATGTGCAGGTATTGGAGACCAAAGGATCGATCATTATTGTAACAACAATTGCATTGATAAAATAATAATTGCTACTCATTGCGAATATTTTGAATCTTCAGTAAAATGTTTTGCAGTGGTCGTCGTGGCAGTCAAAGTGTTAAAGTTTATTTGTAACTTTTTTAACAGATTCCGTCGTCAAGCTTATGTCACCCCGAAATCCTTTTTAACGTTTCTCGACTCATACAAGGTGTTTTACAAAGAACAATTGGAGAACATTAACACAATGGCTTACCGTATGAGCAGCGGTTTAAATAAATTAGTTGACGCAGCAGTGCAGGTCAATGAATTGCGGAAGATTTTGGAGCAAAATCTGCAGGATATTGCTGTGAAGAACGTTCAAGTTGAAGCTGTTAGTACTTTCTTCCGAAAAATGATCAATAAAAATATCGAGAAATTTATCTTGTAAATGCATTCAAGTCATGAAATTTTGAGCAATTCTTTAGATTTTAGTGACAGTCGACGAAAAGAAAAGGGAAGCGGAAGCCGTGAAGGCAAAAGTACAACATTCGAAAGACGAAGCTGAAGCCATATTGAAAGTGATTTCCAAAGAGAAGTCGGTAGCCGAAAAGAAGTTAAAAGCGGCCGAACCAGCGTTATTGCAAGCAGAAGCTGCTTTACAAGTATAAATTAATGTTCCAGGTACTATATTCACAATGCTAAGGGCATATGTTAAAATATTTGCAATTGTTCGCAGACGATAAAAGCTGCCGATATTGCAACAGTTCGAAAATTGGGCAAACCGCCGTTTTTGATTACGATTATCATGGACTGCGTGCTGATTTTGTTTGGTAGAAGGCTAGATCCAGTGAAACCGGATTACGAGAAACAATTTTTGATGGCGTCATGGTCAGAGGCGTTAAAAGTAAAAAAAGAAAAAACAAAAAAAATGAACAATCGTTTCCACTCACCTGATAATCTATAATATTATTTTTTATGATATTAGAAAATTATATATAGAAAAATGAACAGCCGTTTCTATACTACTGACTAATCCGTAATATTCTTTTCCTTGATATTAGAAAATGATATTTACAAAAGTCAGCAACCGTTTATATCCTACCGACTAATAATCCGTTATATTCTTTTCCTTGATATTAGAAAATGATTTATACAAAAGTCAGCAACCATTTATATCCTACCGACTAATATTAGAAAATCATATATAGAAAAATGAACAGCCGTTTCTATACTACTGGCTAATAATCCGTAATATTCTTTTCCTTGATATTTGAAAATGATATTTACAAAAGTATTCTTGATATTAGAAAATGATATATATAAAAGTCAGCAACCATTTATATACTACCGACTAATATTAGAAAATCATATATAGAAAAATGAACAGCCGTTTCTATACTACTGGCTAATAATCCGTAATATTCTTTTCCTTGATATTTGAAAATGATATTTACAAAAGTCAGCAACCGTTTATATCCTACCGACTAATAATCCGTTATATTCTTTTCCTTGATATTAGAAAATGATATATATAAAAGTCAGCAACCATTTATATCCTACCGACCAATAATCCGTAATATTATTTTTAACTAAATCTGAGTATTAAGTCGAACTTAAAGCTTAACATTCTTTCAGGCCATGATCGACACCAGATTTCTGTACAATCTCCAAAACTTCCCAAAAGACAACATCAACGCGGAAACTGTCGATCTAATGCTCCCTTATATGAACTATCATTTGTACACGTATGAAAATGCAAAGCAGGCTTGCGGAAATGTTGCTGGATTAATTCAGTGGACTATGTCAATGGTTACTTTTTATGGGATAAACAAGGACGTTCTCCCATTGAAAGTATGAGTCTCTTTCCGTCTGTTACTGATAATAGTAATTCGATCTAAACGAGTGTGCTTAAAATTTATATGTATATCCATTTTATATTTTTGTAGGCGAATTTAGCTGTGCAGGAAAACAAATTTCTCAAAGCCAACCGAAATTTGGCAGATGCCGAAGCTATGCTGAGAGAAAAAGATGAAGATTTGAGGCAGGTCCAGGAAGAATTCGACGCTGTCATGCATGAACGACAAGTACGAACCAACTAATAAGGTGTGAACGTTTTTTAAATGCTTCTATTTTTCAACTTTGTCTTTATTTAGATAATAGTTGACTTAGCGGAAGCTTGTCAAGCGAAAACTGACACAGCGACGGCGATGATTGAGGGATTAGCAGGCGAAAGAATAAGATGGACGGAGCAAGTTGCCCTTTTCAAATCGGAAATCGAACGTCTCGTCGGCGACGTTTTAATTCTGACAGGATTCCTCGCGTATAGTGGTCCGTTTAATCAAGAGTTTCGCATTTGGATGCAAAAGAAATGGTTCGAGTTCATCCAAGGGCGGAAAATACCGATTTCGGCGGCCATCAACATTGTCGATACGTTAACAGACACCGCGACGGTAAATGCATTTGCATACAAATTGGTGTGTTAACCAGTTACCTGTTGCAACCTCCGTGAAAAGTGTGTATCTAAAATGTGTCGCAAGAAGTAAGCGATAATGAACATAGTCGTTAAACACAGACTATGTGTGGGTGTCGTAATATAGAATTAAGGGGTTATGCCTACTTGGGTTGGTGAAAAAAATTGACTTTTTTTTATTGCATTTTCTTAACCCTTTGAGCGCTGAGTTGCCCGACGTTAAGCGTGCGCCGTGGACTGCCCACTCCGTACGAAAAATCCTACCGGGGGCTGCGTGCTTTTTACGAAAAAGCGCAAGTTGAGCAGACTTGCCCGACGTTATGCGTGCGCCGTGGACTGCCCAGTCCGTACAAAAAAGACTGAATTTTCATTGCAAGGTCTCGTCTCGTCGGAATCCGAAGACGAATTCTTCATCTTTTTTCTTTCAAATGTTTTAATTTCAAGTGTTTCAATGTCATGTTCATAGGCCATGTCACTACCACTGTTACTAATGCGTTCAAACTCATTCTCGGACATTTTAGGGGTAATTTGAAATTAAGTTTTACAACACAAAAAACAGAATGTAGCAGTATTGATAACCTCAAAAGTCTTTGGCAGCGATATGTTAACTAATGCGCAATAAATGCACACACAAATTTAATGGACAATACTCATAAACGATTGCATAAAAGTACATTTAAACGCTTATTGACTTTTTTGTATCTACATATATCTTTATACCTTTTTTATATTTATGCAGGCCATTTATATTTATACTACCAGTCACATATATCTGTAAATACCTGTCACATACGCGTTCATAACCTAAACCGAATGGTAGTGTGAGAACGCATATATGGGTTCATAGCCAAAATCGAATGGTTGTGTGAGGACGCATATATGGGTTCGTAGCCAAAATCGAATGGTTGTGTGAGGACGCATATATGGGTTCATAGCCAAAATCGAATGGTTGTGTGAGAACCCATATATGGGTTCATAGCGCTGAAAGGGTTAATGTACATCATTTTAACACTTTGCGGACCGGGCATTCTATTGCTAATCGTACCCAGTGGCCGGGTATTTTTTTGCGTCAAATATTTTTAAATTAGTGATGATTTGTTAGTAGTTAACACGTTGACTGCCACGGTGGTCACCGGTGACCGGTGTAAAACATTTGACTAAAAATGCAAAAAAATTTGCAATGAAGCCTGTTTGGAATCTTATAAAAGCAATTTATATTGGAACGGTGCATTCTAATAGAGCAAAATACGGTTGGCAGTCAACGTGTTAAAAATCATTGTCCCGCGAAATATTTATTTTTAACAACTTTAAAAATGAATGTTTTTTTAATATTTTTCTATAAGTAAAAATGTGTAAAAACTAAACATTTTTTAAAGTATGATATTTCGTAAAACATGACAGTAAGTGAAGTGGAACACGACAAAGACTTCACAAATATTCATATTCTCGTCATCACTTGATGTATCCGTTAAACTGTCCGCAAATATTTCTGTAATATTGCTAATCGTTTTGTCGCTATCCATATTTCAAAGCTTCAAATAATTAATTCGCAACACAAATTATGAAAAATTGCGGCTGACAATCACGTAGCAACTATGTGATATCTCGTCACCTGCCTCAAACGACAGAATATAAAAGACGATATATGTGCCCATAATTATGAAAGTGGTCTAAGTCATATATTTCTTGTTTCGAGATATTTAATGAATTGCATTTGAATAATTTAAAAAATATTTTTACATTATGCGACATTTTAATTTATAATTTTATTAGTCTTAATTAATGGAAATTTACTATAAATATGAAATTTTGTGTGAATTTCATACGATAATATTATTTTTAAAGATTGAATTGACTTAGACCATTTTCAAAATTAACTGAATGTCCTATAAATGACTTAAAGCAATAAAGAACTTTGAGTTTTATTTGAAACAATAATTTGATTGAAATAATTCGTGAACATTTATTACATTTATTAATTATTTTTAAACAGTAATCCATTTTTATCATTATTTCGAGTATTTAAGATTCTTAAAATGTTCCTGAAAAACTGGAGGGATGTACGGTAGTAAACTCATAATATCTTTATGTTTTTCTTCCGATACTGGTCTAATGGTGGTGTATAATGGAAGTAATTTAATATTTCCGTATATTTTTGGTCTTCCTTTTTTAGGTGAAAGATCCAAAACGTGAAATTTAGAATCATCTAAAGATGTTTTATAGAACATTTTATAAGGTTATTATGTAGTTCAGAAACGCGTCAAAGAAGGCCACGTGCCATTTTCAAGTTGTTTATATAATTTATTTAAATTTTTGACTTAGACCACTTTCATAATTAAAACTAAATGAATTCCATATAATGTTGAAATTACAACCACTATCTAATGGTTCATTTTTGACAATTTCGTAAAAATTATATTGAATAAATTTAGTTAAAAATAATGTGGTATGAAATAACTGATAAACTCATTTTGTTTTAAATTGTGACTTAGACCACTTTCATAATTATGGGCACATATCTCATCAGTGGCCCAGAATGACGAAATACGCAAAACGATATATCTCGTCAATGGCCCCGAACGACGAAATAGCAATGACGAGATATCTCGTCATCCGTCCGCAATGTGTTAAGAATATTTCCTCAAAAGTACATAAGAATCGGAGCACACGTTCAAAAATTATAAGCGTTTATCTGGAGCGCTACTATGTATGATTAGTGAAGAGTTTGAAACTTTAAACGCGATTATCTCGAAACTGTGTTTTTTAAAACATACGGTTGCGGTGACCACGATTTCTCAAAAACTACTTCACCGATCGGACTCTAATTTTATATACTTATTTGTCATTACAATAGGCAGGGCCTGAACGAAGGATTTTTTATTTCGGTAATAAAAAAAAAGTTACAACATAAAAACGAAAGTCAGTTCACCTCGAAAGACGGATTTTTTCGTAAAAGTGTTGTCATTCTTGTAAAAATTAAAATTTTTCCAAATCCTTCGTTCAGGCCCTGCCTATTGTAATGACAAATAAGTATATAAAATTAGAGTCTGATCGGTGAAGTAGTTTTTGAGAAATCGTGGTCACCACAAGTGATGAAAATAAACGAAAGCTCTAGGAGAAGAGCTATATTTCCTCCATTTTTTAATATTTTCTTATAAAAAAATTTATACAAGTACCACTAAATACGTATTTTTTGGTAGTATTTTGCGAATTTTAATTAGTGCTCACTGAAATGGCAAAAAAAATCTTGAAAATCATGTCATTTCGCCGATCCCAAGTAGGCATAACCCCTTAAGTTGTAATGAAATGCCCGTTTTATTTTGTTTTTTTAATTTATTTATTTCCGACAGAGCTCTTCAGGAACTGCCTTGGAGTGCTGCATGTGTAAAAAAAGATAATTATTTGAGATAAGTTGTTTGTTTAAGAGTTATGATAAATGATTACAACGAAGACCTACATGAGATAATTATTCTTACCGATAAATCCGGTTCAATAATTACGTTCTATTCACATTTCTTTTCATAATGTATTTTTTTTTGTATTTAGTGTTACGCTTACTGTTACTGTATACATTTGTATTTTACTGACTATTTTCAGATTGGTGAATGGAATCTACAAGGTCTACCGACTGACGAACTGTCGATACAAAATGGAATAATTGCAACAAAAGCTTCCAGGTATCCACTATTAATCGATCCTCAGTTACAGGGAAAGGAATGGATAAAGAATAAAGAAAAGGACTTTGATATTCAGGTACGTGAGGTATGTTTTATGTTAACACCTATTTTGTTAATATAACTTAACTTTCAGGTGACATTCCTCACGCACAAGTACTTTAGAAACTTTTTGGAAGATTCTGTTTCGATTGGGCGACCGTTGTTAATTCAGGACGTTGCCGAAGAGTTAGATCCTGTCTTGGATAATTTGTTGGAAAAGAATTTTATAAAACTTGGGACAACACTCAAGGTATGGGATCATCAAAAAATATTCATAATAGAAATATAGAATCACAAAATACATCAAATACACAAAAAACATCATAATATAAATAGAAAAAATATAATTTTAAATATTCAATTTTCGTACGCAACAAAAATAAAGTAAAAGAATGGTAATCGTATCTTAAAATTTGCCACGGTTTAGATATAAAATGCTGATAAGTAGCACTACATAATCTGTTCGCAATATGTTTGAAGCGAAATACATCGATTCACACTTCATGTATAATTATTCTTCTTTGTTACAGGTTAAATTAGGCGACAAAGAAGTCGATATTCATAAAGATTTCAGACTTTATATTACTACAAAGTTACCAAACCCTTCTTATACACCGGAAGTATTCGCTCGCACTTCCGTCATTGATTTTACTGTCACAATGAAAGGTACAACTATATAAATGTATCTGATTAACTACAACTACGTACAAATTCTTCTCATTATTCTCATACTAACTTTCCCTATAAATCGTTCACGTTTTCACCGAAACAGGACTTGAAGATCAGCTACTAGGTAGAGTAATTTTAACCGAGAAACAGGAACTGGAAACTGAACGAACACAATTAATTGCTGACGTAACAGCGAACAAAAGAAAAATTGCAGAGCTAGAAGCGAATCTTTTACACAAATTGACCACAGTTCAAGTAATTTTACTCTTCGCCAATTTCTGTGAAATTGCTGATTGCCATATGATTTTTTGATTTTCTAAGGGACCCTTAATTGAAGACGTTGAATTGATGGCCGTGTTGAACACGACGAAACAAACCGCGGCAGAAGTCAATGAGAAACTGAGCATCGCCAAAGACACAGAACTTCAGATCGACACGGCTCGTGAAGAATTTCGACCAGTTGCTACTCGTGGAAGCGTACTATACTTCCTGATTTGCGACATGTCGCATGTTAATTGCATGTATCAGACGTCGCTAGTGCAATTTTTGGAACGTTTTGATCTGTCGATGGAACGGTAATTTTGTGGATTTTGGTTTAACAGTTTACAAGGCGACAATGTCCACTTTTCAACAATTTATTTTTAAAGATCTCGATTCGGCATGTTTCAACTTAACAACCTCCAAGACGGCAATCTTAATATTGCATATTTTTAAATTAACAGCTTCAATTTTGCAAAGTTTAATTGAGTACTCCGATTAAGCGATTGTCACTTTTGTAACTTAAAGCTTCCCAATTGTCAACTTGGCAATTATTAATTTTGTAACTTGAACCTTTCCAATTGCCAACTTGGCAATTATTAATTTTGTAACTTGGAGCTTTCCATTTGCCAACTTGGCAATTATTAATTTCGTAACTTGGAGCTTCCCAATTGCCAACTTGGCAATTATTAATTTTGTAACTTGGAGCTTTCCAATTGCCAACTTGGCAATTATTAATTTTGTAACTTGGAGCTTTCCAATTGCCAACTTGGCAATTATTAATTTTGTAACTTGGAGCTTTCCAATTGCCAAGTTGGCAATTATTAATTTTGTAACTTGGAGCTTTCCAATTGCCAACTTGGCAATTATTAATTTTGTAACTTGGAGCTTTCCAATTGCCAACTTGGCAATTATTAATTTTGTAACTTGGAGCTTTCCAGTTGCCAACTTGGCAATTATTAATTTTGTAACTTGGAGCTTACCAATTGCCAACTTGACAAGTATTAATTTTGTAACTTGGAGCTTTCCAATTGCCAACTTGGCAATTATTAATTTTGTAACTTGGAGCTTTTCAGTTGCCAACTTGGCAATTATTAATTTTGTAACTTGGAGCTTTCCAATTGCCAACTTGGCAATTATTAATTTTGTAACTTGGAGCTTTCCAATTGCCAACTTGGCAATTATTAATTTTGTAACTTGGAGCTTTCCAATTGCCAACTTGGCAATTATTAATTTTGTAACTTGGAGCTTTCCAATTGCCAACTTGGCAATTATTAATTTTGTAACTTGGAGCTTTCCAATTGCCAACTTGGCAATTATTAATTTTGGCAATTATTAATTTTGTAACTTGGAGCTTTCCAATTGCCAACTTGGCAATTATTAATTTTGTAACTTGGAGCTTTCCAATTGCCAACTTGGCAATTATTAATTTTATAACTTGGAGCTTTCCAATTGCCAACTTGGCAATTATTAATTTTGTAACTTGGAGCTTTCCAATTGCCAACTTGGCAATTATTAATTTTGTAACTTGGAGCTTTTCAATTGCCAACTTGGCAATTATTAATTTTGTAACTTGGAGCTTTCCAATGTCCAACTTGGCAATTATTAATTTTGTAACTTGGAGCTTCCCAATTGCCAACTTGGCAATTATTAATTTTGTAACTTGGAGCTTTTCAATTGCCAACTTGGCAATTATTAATTTTGTAACTTGGAGCTTTCCAATTGCCAACTTGGCAATTATTAATTTTGTAACTTGGAGCTTCCCAATTGCCAACTTGGCAATTATTAATTTTGTAACTTGGAGCTTTCCAATTGCCAACTTGGCAATTATTAATTTTGTAACTTGGAGCTTTCCAATTGCCAACTTGGCAATTATTAATTTTGTAACTTGGAGCTTACCAATTGCCAACTTGGCAATTATTAATTTTGTAACTTGGAGCTTTCCAATTGCCAACTTGGCAATTATTAATTTTGTAACTTGGAGCTTTCCAATTGCCAACTTGGCAATTATTAATTTTGTAACTTGGAGCTTTCCAATTGCCAACTTGGCAATTATTAATTTTGTAACTTGGAGCTTTCCAATTGCCAACTTGGCAATTATTAATTTTGTAACTTGGAGCTTTCCAATTGCCAACTTGGCAATTATTAATTTTGTAACTTGGAGCTTCCCAATTGCCAACTTGGCAATTATTAATTTTGTAACTTGGAGCTTTCCAATTGCCAACTTGGCAATTATTAATTTTGTAACTTGGAGCTTTCCAATTGCCAACTTGGCAATTATTAATTTTGTAACTTGGAGCTATCCAATTGCCAACTTGGCAATTATTAATTTTGTAACTTGGAGCTTTCCAATTGCCAACTTGGCAATTATTAATTTTGTGACTTGGAGCTTTCCAATTGCCAACTTGGCAATTATTAATTTTGTAACGGTTGGAACTTTCTAATTGTCAATTTGACAACTGTCCATTTTGTAATTTGATACTTTCTATTTGGCAACTGTGAATACTCTAACTTTTAAGCACTTTACTCTCAACTGTAAAATTTGTTCGCAGTTCCGAAAAAAGTCCAGTCAACCAACGAAGAATCGGGTACATAATTGAGTACTTGACTTTTGAGATCTTTAAGTACAAGGCCCGAGGACTTTACGAGATCCACAAGTACATGTTCATTCTGCTGATGACGTTGAAAATCGACCTGCAACGAGGGAGCATATCTCACGACGAATTTCAGTACTTCATCAAAGGCGGTGCAGCGTTAGATTTGAATGCCGTTGCACCGAAACCGTGCAAATGGATCACCGACATGACATGGCTCAATTTGATCGCACTCTCATCGCTGAAGCAATTTCAGTACATCGCGTCGCAGGTTCCGGCTTCGGAGAAAGTTTGGAAGTTTTGGTTCGATAAAGAGGCGCCTGAGGAAGAAATCATACCAGATGGTTATCAAAGTTTAGACACGTTCAGGAAGCTACTGCTGATAAGGTTACTGGTTGTTACACGTATTTGGGCTTTGAGAGTTCACAAAGATTCTGTAAATTTTGTAGGATACCATTTGATGAGTTATAAGATTATAGATGCTAGTTTAATGTTTGCGGATTTCCTAATGTTTAATGTTCTGATATAGCATATACATTGACGAGATGGATGTTAATAATGTTTGCCTAATACGGTTAAATGTTTTTGTTTTATCCAGTAGAAACTCCATATGTTTCAAAATTCATGTGCCTTTTGTTCAGGAGCACTGGCGATTTTTACTGTATAAAGGCAATTAGAGGATGAGTATCTTACCGTACATATTTCTGAAAAATTCACAGTTCTGAAGATCAAGCCCATGGGTTCCGAAATATGTAGAATTACTTTACGACAACTTAAAACCATTCAACCATTCAATCAAATAAAATCCAATGAAATGGGTGATCAGTTTGTTAACTCTTCATATAATAACTTTTAAGTTTCCAAATTCTAATTTGGTCACAGGGCATGGTGTACAGACAGAGCATTGTCACAATCGAGGAAATACATCGCTTTATGTTCCGATATAGCATATACATTGACGAGACGGATGTTAAAGATATTTGCCTAATAAGGTTAAATGTTTTTGTTTTAATCCAGTAGAAGCTTCACATGTTTCGAAATTCATGTGCCTTTTGTTCAGGAGCACTGGCGATTTTTACTGTATAAAGAAAATTAAAGGATGGGTATTTCTGACAAATTCATAGTTCTCCTGAAGATCAAGCCCATGGGTTCCAGAATATGTAGGATTTCTTTACGACAAATTAAAACCAAGCAAATCAACCAAATCAACCGTAATAGGCAAAGATTATTAACATTATCCAAAAGATTGAATTGCACTCACGTAAAATCCAATGAAATGGATGATCCGTTTGTTAACTCTCCATATAATAACTTTTAAGTTTCCAAACTCTAATTTGATCACAGGGCATGGTGTACAGACAGAGCATTGTCGCAATCGAGGAAATACATCGCACAGAGTCTTGGCCAGAAATATGCCGATCCAGTGATCACACGTTTGGACGTCATGCACAGTGAGTCGAGACCGAACACACCGATGATCTGTTTTCTAAGCATGGGGTCTGATCCGACACCCACAATCGAGCAGCTGGCGAAGAAAATGGAAACTGTTTGCAAGTCTGTATCAATGGGGCAAGGGCAAGAAGTGCATGCCCGAAGATTACTTCAACACGCAAAGACTGAAGTAATAACAACAAATTTACAGATCTATGTACAGTAACAACGTGATTAAGCGTGTAGCATAAAACTAACACACACCCTGCACCTTTTTAACGATTTATATACTACGTTGTCATACAATGCAGAACTTCTTGATAATGGAATTATTTATTGGAATAATTTAATTGTAATTTTAACTTTTTTTTGTTAATGTTAACGATTTTTATTCCTGTTTTGGTTTTGGACCTCAGAATATGCAAAACTCCTTTAGGCTAATACAAAAATGAAACACATTCAAAAAGCAACAGGCACAAAAAAATATTACCATATCGGAATTATGAATGATGGGACTTATAACAAATAAGTCAGAAATATATGCTGCAGGGACTTATATGATGTTTATAATACGATGTAGTAATGTAAATCAATTTTACAGGGACTGTGGGCTTTGTTTCAAAATTGTCATTTGGGTTTGGAGTACATGGCTGAATTGGTGAATTCTTTGTTGGAAATGGAAACACCCAACCCACAATTTCGAGTCTGGATTACCACAGAGCCGCATAAAGACTTTCCGATTTCCTTATTGCAAATGTCTATCAAGTATACGTACGAACCGCCGCAAGGTACAATTTTATTGAAGACCGGATAATAATATCAAATAGAAGACAGAATAATAAAAAAAAGTAGCTTGTTGAATTCTCCATCTCGTGCTTTTAATGTAAAATTTCATCAGGTTTCTCTATGTAAACCGTATGCGAATAGAATTCGGCACGACTGACCTACTTCTATGATAAAGCGAATAATGTTTTCACGTTTTTATTACCGCAGGAATAAGAGCAGGATTGTTCGCGACATACAACAACATGAACCAAGAAATGCTGGATCAATGCGACGTCCCGCAATACATTTCTCTAATATACACCGTATCGTTTTTGCATACCGTCGTCCAAGAGAGACGAAAATTCGGTCCGCTAGGTTGGAACATCCCATACGAATTTAATTCGGCCGATTGGCTGGCCTCTTGCATATTTATGAACAATCACTTGAACGACTATGATCCGAAACGCGGTATAAGTTGGCAAACGATAAGGTAATCTAAATTCCTGAATGAAATCTTCATTTTGTCTCCTGACATTAACATTTGTTTACTTTCGCAATTAAACTTACAGGCGTTTTGTTTGCGGTTATAATTAATTTAATAATCTTATAACGGTCATAATTTAATAATCTTATAATGGTCACAATGTAATAATCCGGTTATAATTAATTTAACAATCTTATAACTTTAAATTTACATTTCAATTACGTCACTTACGGTGCGCAGTTTCGTGTATAACTAAATTATTTACAACCTGTAATTAGATAACATACAATTTACAATTTTTATGTATCGATTGATATTAAACTTTGATTTCTAGATATATGATCGGCGAAGTCCAATACGGCGGGCGAGTTACAGACGACAATGATAAGAGATTGCTGAATACATTTGCAAAAGTATGGTTCACCGATGCTCTTTTCACCGAGGGCTTTGTATTTTATAAGGGATATCCTTTGATCTTCTGCAAACAAGTTACTGATTACTTAAAAGCTCTCGAGTCTATGGCTTCGATCGACCCACCCCAAGTTTATGGACTGCATCCGAATGCAGACATCACGTAAGCATTTTGTACATAAAATTGCAAGCTAGTAACAAAGCTAACATTTTTCATTTAATGATGACCATGGTGAGCAAAAATCAACCTTTAATTCGCCCAAATATTTAGTTTCGTTTTCACAATTAGTTTGCCATGAATTTGCTTATATAATACTTATCGTTGCAATTTCCGGGTTAAAAGGTTCCAATGTTTTAACTACCTGTTCATGTAAAACACATTATATTTCAGTTATCAAAGTAATACTACACAAACGGTTCTGAGCACGATAGTATCGGTTCAGCCGAAAGAAGCTGGCGGCGGTGCCGGTGAAACTAGAGAAGTCGTTGTTGCGAGACAAGCGAAAGAGATGTTAGGAAAACTTCCGAAACCCTATGATCCCTTTGAAGTGAAGGAAAGGTTCGTTAATACGTCGGAAACATAATCCTTCTCGGTCCCTTGAAGTTCACCTCTTCTCTGACTAACTCAATTCTAGATTAAAAGTGATGGGAATCACGGCACCAATGAATATTTTCCTTAAACAGGAAGTTGACAGGATACAGATCGTTATCAAACTGATACACATCATGCTTAAGGACTTGCTTCTTGCGATTGAAGGCATTATCATAATGAATGAGGTGCTTTGTTGTAATGTTTAACATTTACCCTTAAAATTCGTTAACAAAACAGCAAAATATTATTTTGTTGAATAGGTTGTAGATGTTTTGTTGAACAAGATAATATTTGTTATTCTGTTCTGATAAATTAGATAGATTAAGGGAAGAAAATAATTATATCTACAAAAATTGCTAATATTCGGAAGGGTGTTATGACAACCCTGCTTCTTTAGGAATGAGGTGCTTTGTTGTAACGTTTAACATTTACCCTTAAAATTCGTTAATCAAAGAGCAAAATAATATTTTGTTGAACAGTTTGTAGGTGTTTTGTTGAACAGGATAATATTTGTTATTCTGCTCTGATAAATTCGAATAGTTTAAGGAAAGAAAATAATTATATCTACAAAAATTGGTAATATTCGGAAGGGTCTTATGACAATCCTGCTTCTTTAGGAATGAGGTGCTTTGTTGTAACATTTAACATTTACCCTTAAAATTCGTTAACAAAAGAGCAAAATATTATTTTGTTGAACAGTTTGTAGGTGTTTTGTTGAACAGGATAATATTTGTTATTCTGCTCTGATAAATTCGAATAGTTTAAGGAAAGAAAATAATTATATCTACAAAAATTGGTAATATTCGGAAGGGTCTTATGACAATCCTGCTTCTTTAGGCATGAGGTGCTTTGTTGTAACGTTTAACATTTACCCTTAAAATTCGTTAACCAAAGAGCAAAATATTATTTTGTTGAACAGTTTGTAGGTGTTTTGTTGAACAGGATAATATTTGTTATTCTGCTCTGATAAATTCGAATAGTTTAAGGAAAGAAAATAATTATATCTACAAAAATTGGTAATATTCGGAAGGGTCTTATGACAATCCTGCTTCTTTAGGCATGAGGTGCTTTGTTGTAACGTTTAACATTTACCCTTAAAATTCGTTAATCAAAGAGCAAAATATTATTTTGTTGAACAGTTTGTAGGTGTTTTGTTGAACAGGATAACATTTGTTATTCTGCTCTGATAAATTCGAATAGTTTAAGGAAAGAAAATAATTATATCTACAAAAATTGGTAATATTCGGAAGGATCTTATGACAATCCTGCTTCTTTAGGAATGAGGTGCTTTGTTGTAACATTTAACATTTACCCTTAAAATTCGTTAATCAAAGAGCAAAATATTATTTTGTTGAACAGTTTGTAGGTGTTTTGTTGAACAGGATAATATTTGTTATTCTGCTCTGATAAATTCGAATAGTTTAAGGAAAGAAAATAATTATATCTACAAAAATTGGTAATATTCGGAAGGGTCTTATGACAATCCTGCTTCTTTAGGCATGAGGTGCTTTGTTGTAACGTTTAACATTTACCCTTAAAATTCGTTAACCAAAGAGCAAAATATTATTTTGTTGAACAGTTTGTAGGTGTTTTGTTGAACAGGATAATATTTGTTATTCTGCTCTGATAAATTCGAATAGTTTAAGGAAAGAAAATAATTATATCTACAAAAATTGGTAATATTCGGAAGGATCTTATGACAATCCTGCTTCTTTAGGAATGAGGTGCTTTGTTGTAACGTTTAACAGTTACCCTTAAAATTCGTTAGCAAAAGAGCAAAATATTATTTTGTTGAATAGATTGTAGATGTTTTGTTGAACAGGATAATATTTGTTATTCTGTCCTGATAAATTCGAATAGATTAAGGGAAGAAAATAAGTATATCTACAAAAATTGGTAATATTCGGAAGGATTTTATGACAATCCTGCTTCTTTAGGAATGAGGTGCTTTGTTGTAACGTTTAACAGTTACCCTTAAAATTCGTTAACAAAAGAGCAAAATATTATTTTGTTGAATAGATTGTAGATGTTTTGTTGAACAGGATAATATTTGTTATTCTGTTCTGATAAATTCGAATAGATTAAGGCCAGAAAATAATTATATCTACAAAAATTGGTAATATTCGGAAGGGTCTTATGACAATCCTGCTTCTTTAGGAATGAGGTGCTTTGTTGTAACGTTTAACATTTACCCTTAAAATTCGTTAACCAAAGAGCAAAATATTATTTTGTTGAATAGGTTGTAGATGTTTTGTTGAACAAGATAATATTTGTTATTCTGTTCTGATAAATTAGAATAGATTAAGGGAAGAAAATAATAATATCTACAAAAATTGCTAATATTCGGAAGGGTCTTATGGCAATCCTGCTTCTTTAGGAATGAGGTGCTTTGTTGTAACGTTTAACATTTACCCTTAAAATTCGTTAACCAAAGAGCAAAATATTATTTTGTTGAACAGTTTGTAGGTGTTTTGTTGAACAGGATAATATTTGTTATTCTGTTCTGATAAATTCGAATAGATTAAGGGAAAACAATAATTATATCTACAAAAATTGGTAATATTCGGAAGGGTCTTATGACAATCCTGCTTCTTTAGGAATGAGGTGCTTTTTTGTAACGTTTAACATTTACCCTTAAAATTCGTTAACCAAAGAGCAAAATATTATTTTGTTGAACAGTTTGTAGGTATTTTGTTGAACAGGATAATATTTGTTATTCTGCTCTGATAAATTTGAATAGTTTAAGGAAAGAAAATAATTATATCTACAAAAATTGGTAATATTCGGAAGGGTCTTATGGCAATCCTGCTTCTTTAGGAATGAGGTGCTTTGTTGTAACGTTTAACAGTTACCCTTAAAATTCGTTAACAAAAAAGCAAAATATTATTTTGTTGAATAGGTTGTAGATGTTTTGTTGAACAAGATAATATTTGTTATTCTGTTCTGATAAATTAGAATAGATTAAGGGAAGAAAATAATAATATCTACAAAAATTGCTAATATTCGGAAGGGTGTTATGACAACCCTGCTTTTTTAGGAATTGAGGGATGCACTGGATAGTATTTATGATGCTAGAATATGTTTTGTTGTAAATGTTTTGTTGAGCAGGATAATATTTGTTATTCTGTTCTGATAAATTCGAATAGATTAAGGCCAGAAAATAATTATATCTACAAAAATTGGTAATATTCGGAAGGGTGTTATGACAACCCTGCTTCTTTAGGAATTGAGGGACGCACTGGACAGTATTTATGATGCTAGAATACCAAAAGTGTTAAGAGGTAAATCGTGGGCATCTGCGACCCTCGGGTTTTGGTTTACAGAACTTCTGGAAAGAAATCAGCAATTTACCACGTGGCTGGCTGTTGGGAGGCCTAGCAAATTTTGGATGACAGGATTCTTCAATCCTCAAGGCACAGCTTCATATTTAATATAAAACTATACATTATACATAATTGTGCTTCATTGTCTTGTATATTATTTTGCAGGATTTCTAACTGCTATGAAGCAGGAAGTAGCTAGAGCCAGAAAATGGGCCTTGGATAACGTAGTCCTTCACAATGATATTCTCAAATTTACTGCTGAAGAAGTTAGAATGCCACCTGCCGTATGTAGCATGTTTAATTAGTGATTACAATATAATATATAATAACATTTTTCAAATTGTCACTGTATGTCGATTTCATACGCTAACTTTAATTAACAGGAAGGTGTATACGTCTATGGATTATATTTGGAAGGTGCAGGCTGGGATAGAAGAAACAATCGACTTTGCGAATCTGCAAACAAAGTTCTTTATGTGCTAATGCCGGTTGTTCATATTTTTGCATTGTCAGAAATAGGAGACAAAACTTCGAAACAGTACCAAGTAAGACAACCCAGTGTAATATTTCATCACGCTATATTTGATACTCCTACCTCATAAATGAAGTAAAAGCTATGTTTGTTTGACAAATGAGCCGTTTATTTTGAAAGTGGCCTAACTCCGTTTTGCAATATTTTCCGGTTACTATGGTTACATGTACAAATTCATGTTATTTATCAGTAAATGTTATTTATCTCGATTCGATTTGAAGATAAATGGAATTAGGCCACTTTCAAAATAAATAGCTTAAATATTAAATTGGTCCAATATTTATTTTATCCATGAAATAGTAAAATTACTTGTTTCGTTCAATTTAGAAGATTCCTAAAATTCATATTAATAATGAAGAAAACAAAGTAATAGTTTATACACGACATTCTGTATATAAGAATAATAGTATAATATATATAGTATGTAAAAATAATAAGAATGACAACCATATTTATAATGTTGCAGTGCCCGCTGTACAAGAAGCCGCAAAGAACATACGTTCATCTAATAACAAATTTGTGGCTGCAAACAAATAAACCATCGGACTTCTGGATATTGCGAGGTGTGGCTTTATTATGTGACAATAAATAAATGTCCTTGCCCGTAAATAAAATACGGGGACAAATTCAGAAAACAAATAATAAATATGCATTTATATAAAAAAATGAGCCTATTTATTTGAATTCAAGTTTAGTTTGAAGCAAACAAATAAACCATCGGACTTCAGGATATTGCGAGGTGTGGCTTTATTATGTGACAATAAATAAATGTTCTTGCCCGTAAATAAAATACGGGGACACATTCAGAAAACAAATAATAAATATGCATTTACATAAAAAAATGAGCCTATTTATTTGAATTCAAGTTTAGTTTGAAGCAAACAAATAAACCATCGGACTTCTGGATATTGCGAGGTGTGGCTTTATTATGTGACAATAAATAAATGTCCTTGCCCGTAAATAAAATACGGGGACAAATTCTGAAAACAAATAATAAATATGCATTTATATAAAAAAATGAGCCTATTTATTTGAATTCAAGTTTAGTTTGAAGCAAACAAATAAACCATCGGACTTCTGGATATTGCGAGGTGTGGCTTTATTATGTGACAATAAATAAATGTTCTTGCCCGTAAATAAAATACGGGGACAAATTCTGAAAACAAATAATAAATATGCATTTATATAAAAAAATGAGCCTATTTATTTGAATTCAAGTTTAGTTTGAAGCAAACAAATAAACCATCGGACTTCTGGATATTGCGAGGTGTCGCTTTATTATGTGACAATAAGTAAATGTCCTTGCCCGTAAATAAAATACGGGGACAAATTCTGAAAACAAATAATAAATATGCATTTATATAAAAAAATTAGCCTATTTATTTGAATTCAAGTTTAGTTTGAAGCAAACAAATAAACCATCGGACTTCTGGATATTGCGAGGTGTGGCTTTATTATGTGACAATAAATAAATGTCCTTGCCCGTAAATAAAATACGGGGACAAATTCTGAAAACAAATAATAAATATGCATTTATATAAAAAAATGAGCCTATTTATTTGAATTCAAGTTTAGTTTGAAGCAAACAAATAAACCATCGGACTTCTGGATATTGCGAGGTGTGGCTTTATTATGTGACAATAAATAAATGTCCTTGCCCGTAAATAAAATACGGGGACAAATTCTGAAAACAAATAATAAATATGCATTTATATAAAAAAATGAGCCTATTTATTTGAATTCAAGTTTAGTTTGAAGCAAACAAATAAACCATCGGACTTCTGGATATTGCGAGGTGTGGCTTTATTATGTGACAATAAATAAATGTTCTTGCCCGTAAATAAAATACGGGGACAAATTCTGAAAACAAATAATAAATATGCATTTATATAAAAAAATGAGCCTATTTATTTGAATTCAAGTTTAGTTTGAAGCAAACAAATAAACCATCGGACTTCTGGATATTGCGAGGTGTGGCTTTATTATGTGACAATAAATAAATGTCCTTGCCCGTAAATAAAATACGGGGACAAATTCTGAAAACAAATAATAAATATGCATTTATATAAAAAAATGAGCCTATTTATTTGAATTCAAGTTTAGTTTGAAGCAAACAAATAAACCATCGGACTTCTGGATATTGCGAGGTGTGGCTTTATTATGTGACAATAAATAAATGTTCTTGCCCGTAAATAAAATACGGGGACAAATTCTGAAAACAAATAATAAATATGCATTTATATAAAAAAATGAGCCTATTTATTTGAATTCAAGTTTAGTTTGAAGCAAACAAATAAACCATCGGACTTCTGGATATTGCGAGGTGTCGCTTTATTATGTGACAATAAATAAATGTCCTTGCCCGTAAATAAAATACGGGGACAAATTCAGAAAACAAATAATAAATATGCATTTATATAAAAAAATGAGCCTATTTATTTGAATTCAAGTTTAGTTTGAAGCAAACAAATAAACCATCGGACTTCTGGATCTTGCGAGGTGTGGCTTTATTATGTGACAATAAATAAATGTCCTTGCCCGTAAATAAAATACGGGGACAAATTCTGAAAACAAATAATAAATATGCATTTATATAAAAAAATGAGCCTATTTATTTGAATTCAAGTTTAGTTTGAAGCAAACAAATAAACCATCGGACTTCTGGATATTGCGAGGTGTGGCTTTATTATGTGACAATAAATAAATGTTCTTGCCCGTAAATAAAATACGGGGACACATTCAGAAAACAAATAATAAATATGCATTTATATAAAAAAATGAGCCTATTTATTTGAATTCAAGTTTAGTTTGAAGCAAACAAATAAACCATCGGACTTCTGGATATTGCGAGGTGTGGCTTTATTATGTGACAATAAATAAATGTCCTTGCCCGTAAATAAAATACGGGGACAAATTCTGAAAACAAATAATAAATATGCATTTATATAAAAAAATGAGCCTATTTATTTGAATTCAAGTTTAGTTTGAAGCAAACAAATAAACCATCAGACTTCTGGATCTTGCGAGGTGTGGCTTTATTATGTGACAATAAATAAATGTCCTTGCCCGTAAATAAAATACGGGGACAAATTCTGAAAACAAATAATAAATATGCATTTATATAAAAAAATGAGCCTATTTATTTGAATTCAAGTTTAGTTTGAAGCAAACAAATAAACCATCGGACTTCTGGATATTGCGAGGTGTGGCTTTATTATGTGACAATAAATAAATGTCCTTGCCCGTAAATAAAATACGGGGACAAATTCTGAAAACAAATAATAAATATGCATTTATATAAAAAAATGAGCCTATTTATTTGAATTCAAGTTTAGTTTGAAGCAAACAAATAAACCATCGGACTTCTGGATATTGCGAGGTGTGGCTTTATTATGTGACAATAAATAAATGTCCTTGTCCGTAAATAAAATACGGGGACAAATTCTGAAAACAAATAATAAATATGCATTTATATAAAAAAATGAGCCTATTTATTTGAATTCAAGTTTAGTTTGAAGCAAACAAATAAACCATCGGACTTCTGGATATTGCGAGGTGTGGCTTTATTATGTGACAATAAATAAATGTTCTTGCCCGTAAATAAAATACGGGGACAAATTCAGAAAACAAATAATAAATATGCATTTATATAAAAAAATGAGCCTATTTATTTGAATTCAAGTTTAGTTTGAAGCAAACAAATAAACCATCGGACTTCTGGATATTGCGAGGTGTGGCTTTATTATGTGACAATAAATAAATGTTCTTGCCCGTAAATAAAATACGAGGACAAATTCTGAAAACAAATAATAAATATGCATTTATATAAAAAAATGAGCCGATTTATTTGAATTCAAGTTTAGTTTGAAGCAAACAAATAAACCATCGGACTTCTGGATATTGCGAGGTGTGGCTTTATTATGTGACAATAAATAAATGTCCTTGCCCGTAAATAAAATACGGGGACAAATTCTGAAAACAAATAATAAATATGCATTTATATAAAAAAATGAGCCTATTTATTTGAATTCAAGTTTAGTTTGAAGCAAACAAATAAACCATCGGACTTCTGGATATTGCGAGGTGTGGCTTTATTATGTGACAATAAATAAATGTTCTTGCCCGTAAATAAAATACGGGGACAAATTCTGAAAACAAATAATAAATATGCATTTATATAAAAAAATGAGCCTATTTATTTGAACTCAAGTTTAGTTTGAAGCAAACAAATAAACCATCGGACTTCTGGATATTGCGAGGTGTGGCTTTATTATGTGACAATAAATAAATGTCTTTGCCCGTAAATAAAATACGGGGGCAAATTTAGAAAACGAATAATAAATATGCATTTACATAAAAAAAAGGCGCCTATTTATTTGAATTCAAGTTTAGTCAGTAAATAAAATACGGGGACACATTCAGAAAACTTGCAAATATTTGAATTCTTAGTTTGAAGCAAACAAATAAACCATCGGACTTCTGGATATTGCGAGGTGTGGCTTCATTATGTGACAATAAATAAATGTCTTTGCCCGTAAATAAAATACGGGGACACATTCAGAAAACAAATAATAAATATGCATTTACATAAAAAAAAGGCGCCTATTTATTTGAATTCAAGTTTAGTTTGAAGTTTCGCCACCAGATGGTGTCTGCATTGAGTTTCACTGAGTTTCCCCTCTAGAAATCAGGTGATCTGTGTACCTGATCAAGTTCGAAAGGAAGGGTTGTGTGGCTCCTGCATTTTTTGGAAAATTTTGCATTTATTTGCAATGCCGAGTGCTGTATCCAGCCCGATGTCATGAGGACAGGTATACTCTTCACTTTTATGATATTTTTAGGCTGGAAAGAACAGTGGCCCTTCAAATATTTCATGTTATTGAAGCATTCAAGGTCATGACCTAGATCTGGTCGCACGATGCACTTTTTTACAGTAGTAATACTACTTATTTAATTGAACTGAAGAACCAATAACGTGTTTATTCGCTTATGCTGTATGAAATTAGTGGTGCAATGATGCCAGGGCAAAATTTAGCATATATTGTAATATGTATTCGACTTGTATAAAGTAAAATCCTAAATTACTGGATTCCTCGAGAACACTGGCATCAAATGCGTCCATTTTCCATACTAATCCCAAAAAATGTCTATGGACGAGATTATTACGATACTTTATCTTAAAATTTTCACTGTCAGCTAAACGTGCTTCTGCACTCAATTTCTAATTAACTGCGAATGAAAGCAATAAGTATTTGCCAATGTTAATATTATTGGGCACAATTTGTATGACAAATAATCATATTTCTAAATGATATATTCTTATGAAAATGACTGGATATGTATATAATTTCCGTATACGCCATTGCATATCTACTTTGACCATGATGGGAAATAACCGTTAGCTAGTAAATGTTTCACAAATTTCTTTTCAGATGGCGCCCACTCGAAGTGCCAACTTTCACCACCAGGTTACCATTCGAAGCGCGGGCAAACGGTAAAGTGTGTGTGAACATGGCCGATTCTATACCCGGTGAGTGTCGTCTACCTTTTCAATTGATTTTTCCCCAAAATGTGCACATTTCGTCAAAAACCTTATTCGAAAGTGTAATCTGACGTGTCAATAACTCGGGCAAATGTTATCTCTAATTTTTTTTCGATATTTTTCCAGGTCGGAGGAAAAACTTGTTGGGCCGAGCGAGTAAGGTTGGAATCCCGGAATTTATCCTGTAATGGCCGCCGTTCTGCTGAATTTCCCGCGTTATCGGATGGTGGATTGCAGCTTGCGACGTGAATGAATCTGAATCGATTATTTGGCTGGCCGACTTAAACGGTAAGAATATATTTACTTTCTTTCGCATCGTGCATCTATTATTCATGCATACGGTATGCAATAAAGGTTTCGGAATAGTAATTACAGGTGCGTTAGTAGTGGTGCATAACGGTGTACATTGTGGGTGCACAATACTAACATGCTACTAACTTACCTGGAGCTTGTACAATAATTTCTCTTTATGTATGCATGCAATATGAAATTTGAGAGCATACATTAATATGCAGAGTCCATATGCATTGTAGAATACATATCTCCAACAAATGTTACATATATAAATTCATAACACCCCACACATATGTGTACATTTTGTAATAGGTGAAGTATAGTATTTCTGCAATTTAGAAAAATTGGTTTTTCCTTCATATACATTATTATATGCAATTTGGCAACACATTCATATTCATTAGATACTTACCTATAACATCTTATATAAATGTATGTAAAAGTATAGTATTCATATATAATCAATTGATAGTAGTTTACAGATACTCATTTATTTTAAAATGCTCTTTTAATACAATGTTTTAACATACGATTTGTTTGTGTAGTGGTGGAATATGCATTGTAGAATACATATCTCCAACAAATGTTACATATATAAATTCATACCACCATACACACATGTGTACATTTTATGTTAGGTGGAGTATAGTATGTCAGGAATTTAGAAAAATTGGTTTTTCCTTAATATACATTATTATATGCAATTTGACAACACTAACTTACCTGGAGCTTGTACAATAATTTCTCTTTATGTATGCATGCAATATAAAATTTGAGAGCATACATTAATATGCAGAGTCCATATGCATTGTAGAATACATATCTCCAACAAATGTTACATATATAAATTCACACCACCACACACACATTTGTACATTTTATGTTAGGTGGAGTATAGTATATCTGGAATTTAGAAAAATTGGGTTTTCCTTAATATACATTATTATATGCAATTTGACAACACTAACTTACCTGGAGCTTGTACAATAATTTCTCTTTATGTATGCATGCAATATGAAATTTGAGAGAATACATTAATATGCAGAGTCCATATGCATTGTAGAATACATATCTCCAACAAATGTTACATATATAAATTCACACCACCACACACACATTTGTACATTTTATGTTAGGTGGAGTATAGTATATCTGGAATTTAGAAAAATTGCTTTTTCCTTCATATACATTATTATATGCAATTTGGCAACATAACTTACCTGGAGCTTGTACAATAATTTCTCTTTATGTATGCATGCAATATGAAATTTGAGAGCATACATTAATATGCAGAGTCCATATGCATTGTAGAATACATATCTTCAACAAATGTTGCATATATAAATTAACACCACCACATACACATGTGTACATTTTATGTTAGGTGGAGTATAGTATATCTGGAATTTAGAAAAATTGGGTTTTCCTTAATATACATTATTATATGCAATTTGACAACACTAACTTACCTGGAGCTTGTACAATAATTTCTCTTTATGTATGCATGCAATATGAAATTTGAGAGCATGCATTAATATGCAGAGTCCATATGCATTGTAGAATACATATCTCCAACAAATGTTACATATATAAATTCACACCACCACACACACATTTGTACATTTTATGTTAAGTGGAGTATAGTATGTCTGGAATTTAGAAAAATTGGTTTTTCCTTAATATACATTATTATATGCAATTTGACAACACTAACTTACCTGGAGCTTGTACAATAATTTCTCTTTATGTATGCATGCAATATGAAATTTGAGATCATACATTAATATGCAGAGTCCATATGCATTGTAGAATACATATCTTCAACAAATGTTGCATATATAAATTCACACCACACACACACATGCGTACATTTTATGTTAGGTGGAGTATAGTATATCTGGAATTTAGAAAAATTGGTTTTTCCTTAATATACATTATTATATGCAATTTGACAACACTAACTTACCTGGAGCTTGTACAATAATTTCTCTTTATGTATGCATGCAATATGAAATTTGAGAGCATACATTAATATGCAGAGTCCATATGCATTGTAGAATACATATCTCCAACAAATGTTACATATATAAATTCACACCACCACACACACATTTGTACATTTTATGTTAGGTGGAGTATAGTATATCTGGAATTTAGAAAAATTGGGTTTTCCTTAATATACATTATTATATGCAATTTGACAACACTAACTTACCTGGAGCTTGTACAATAATTTCTCTTTATGTATGCATGCAATATGAAATTTGAGAGCATACATTAATATGCAGAGTCCATATGCATTGTAGAATACATATCTCCAACAAACGTTATATATATAAATTCACACCACACACGCACATGTGTACATTTTATGTTAGGTGGAGTATAGTATATCTGGAATTTAGAAAAATTGGTTTTTCCTTAATATACATTATTATATGCAATTTGACAACACTAACTTACCTGGAGCTTGTACAATAATTTCTCTTTATGTATGCATACAATATGAAATTTGAGATCATACATTAATATGCAGAGTCCATATGCATTGTAGAATACATATCTCCAACAAATGTTACATATATAAATTCACACCACCACACACACATTTGTACATTTTATGTTAGGTGGAGTATAGAATATCTGGAATTTAGAAAAATTGGTTTTTCCTTAATATACATTATTATATGCAATTTGACAAAACATTCACATTCATTAGATACTTACCTATAACATAATTTATAAATATATGTAAAAGTACAGTATTCATACATAATCAATTGATACTAGTCTACAGATACTCATTTATTTTGAAATGCTCTTTTAATATAATGTTTTAACATACGATTTGTTTGTGTAGTGGTGGAATTTGTAATCTTATGAAATTAATCGTTTTATGCGTAGAACTACAATTTTCTTTTCCTCATTTTCAGTGTTTGAAGAAGCAGCGGATGGGAAGGACTGAATGCAGGGTGCATCAACGGTTGGTGCATGAAGTATTGCAGTTATGCAGGCATTGCCGTCGTTCCTGGTATGCTGCAATCCGGCTGAACACCGGTGAGTGATGAAAACATATGTCGCATACTGCATGCCGCATTGCTTACATTGTTATTACATTATTATTGCCTCGGCTTTTGCCTAGAATATATGGCACTCGTGATACCGCGATATATAACGAAACAGTGCGTGTGCATTATAAAACCGGAAATCTGCTACAATATATAGATTTGAGGGTATTATAAGAGGAACAATATACGTACAGTAGCTAACGTTTAAAAATGATATATACGTTTACCGGCATAACTGAATAGAACTATTAACATAGTATTTACTTAATACGATAGTATGTTTCGTTTTCAACGCGTAAGAAAGAAAATAGGTTACATTTAAATTTGCTATAAATTATTAACTGAATAGAACTATTAATATTTTATTTGCTTAATACGATAATATGTTTCGTTTTTAACGCGTAAGATAGAAATAGGTTACATTTAAATTTTCTATAAATTTAGGGATAATATAATAAGAATAGTATATATATAGTATACGATAAATAGGACTTATCTATGCACAGATTTAAAGGTACATTTGTTTAAACGGGTAACATGCTTGCGTATACTATTTAAGAAAGACAATAAGTTGCATTTGACATTAGGGTATAGCTTACGATTAAAATTCAAACATTCTGCATTTTCACAATTTCCTCAGTACAAATATTTGTACTTTTTCACTAAATATCACGCCTTATAGATAGTTCACGAAGTTAATACACGCAGTGTCAACGCGAAATATACTTTGACAAATATACATAGTTGAGCCTAGAAATAGATTAGTATATATAAACTTTGAAATATTAGTACCGTTCTCTGTTTTTATTTAAATACTTAGGCAGAGCGCAGTTCTAAAGGTATCGCTATGTTATCCGACATATATATCTTGCATTGTTATTACATTCTTATTGCCTCGGCTTTTGCCTAGAATATATGGCACTCGTGATACCGCGATATATAACGAAACAGTGCGTGTGCATTATAAAACCGGAAATCTGCTACAATATATAGATTTGAGGGTATTATAAGAGGAACAATATACGTACAGTAGCTAACGTTTAAAAATGATATATACGTTTACCGGCATAACTGAATAGAACTATTAACATAGTATTTACTTAATACGATAGTATGTTTCGTTTTCAACGCGTAAGAAAGAAAATAGGTTACATTTAAATTTGCTATAAATTATTAACTGAATAGAACTATTAATATTTTATTTGCTTAATACGATAATATGTTTCGTTTTTAACGCGTAAGATAGAAATAGGTTACATTTAAATTTTCTATAAATTTAGGGATAATATAATAAGAATAGTATATATATAGTATACGATAAATAGGACTTATCTATGCACAGATTTAAAGGTACATTTGTTTAAACGGGTAACATGCTTGCGTATACTATTTAAGAAAGACAATAAGTTGCATTTGACATTAGGGTATAGCTTACGATTAAAATTCAAACATTCTGCATTTTCACAATTTCCTCAGTACAAATATTTGTACTTTTTCACTAAATATCACGCCTTATAGATAGTTCACGAAGTTAATACACGCAGTGTCAACGCGAAATATATACTTTGACAAATATACATAGTTGAGCCTAGAAATAGATTAGTATATATAAACTTTGAAATATTAGTACCGTTCTCTGTTTTTATTTAAATACTTAGGCAGAGCGCAGTTCTAAAGGTATCGCTATGTTATCCGACATATATATCTTGCATTGTTATTACATTCTTATTGCCTCGGCTTTTGCCTAGAATATATGGTACTCGTGATACCGCGATATATAACGAAACAGTGCGTGTGTATTATAAAACTGGAAATCTGCTACAATATATAGATTTGAGGGTATTATAAGAGGAACAGTATACGTACAGTAGCTAACGTTTAAAAATGATATATACGTTTACCGGCATAACTGAATAGAACTATTAACATAGTATTTACTTAATACGATAGTATGTTTCGTTTTCAACGCGTAAGAAAGAAAATAGGTTACATTTAAATTTGCTATAAATTATTAACTGAATAGAACTATTAATATTTTATTTGCTTAATACGATAATATGGTTTTTAACGTTTTTAACGCGTAAGATAGAAATAGGTTACATTTAAATTTTCTATAAATTTAGGGATAATATAATAAGAATAGTATATATATAGTATACGATAAATAGGACTTATCTATGCACAGATTTAAAGGTACATTTGTTTAAACGGGTAACATGCTTGCGTATACTATTTAAGAAAGACAATAAGTTGCATTTGACATTAGGGTATAGCTTACGATTAAAATTCAAACATTCTGCATTTTCACAATTTCCTCAGTACAAATATTTGTACTTTTTCACTAAATATCACGCCTTATAGATAGTTCACGAAGTTAATACACGCAGTGTCAACGCGAAATATACTTTGACAAATATACATAGTTGAGCCTAGAAATAGATTAGTATATATAAACTTTGAAATATTAGTACCGTTCTCTGTTTTTATTTAAATACTTAGGCAGAGCGCAGTTCTAAAGGTATCGCTATGTTATCCGACATATATATCTTGCATTGTTATTACATTCTTATTGCCTCGGCTTTTGCCTAGAATATATGGTACTCGTGATACCGCGATATATAACGAAACAGTGCGTGTGTATTATAAAACTGGAAATCTGCTACAATATATAGATTTGAGGGTATTATAAGAGGAACAGTATACGTACAGTAGCTAACGTTTAAAAATGATATATACGTTTACCGGCATAACTGAATAGAACTATTAACATAGTATTTACTTAATACGATAGTATGTTTCGTTTTCAACGCGTAAGAAAGAAAATAGGTTACATTTAAATTTGCTATAAATTATTAACTGAATAGAACTATTAATATTTTATTTGCTTAATACGATAATATGTTTCGTTTTTAACGCGTAAGATAGAAATATGGTTACATTTAAATTTTCTATAAATTTAGGGATAATACAATAAGAATAGTATATATATAGTATACGAAAAATAGGGCTTATCTATGCACAGATGTAAAGGTACATTTGTTTAAACGGGTAACATGCTTGCGTATACTATTTAAGAAAGACAATAAGTTCCATTTGACATTAGGGTATAGCTTACGATTAAAATTCAAACATTCTGCATTTTCACAATTTCCTCAGTACAAATATTTGTACTTTTTCACTAAATATCGCGCCTTATAGATAGTTCACGAAGTTAATACACGCAGTGTCAACGCGAAATATACTTTGACAAATATAAATAGTTGAGCCTAGCAATAGATTAGTATATATAAAGTTTGAAATGTTAGTATCGTTCTCTGTTTTTATTTAAATACTTAGGCAGAGCGCAGTTCTAAAGGTATCGCTATGTTATCCGACATATATATCTTGCATTGTTATTACATTCTTATTGCCTCTTTACACATATTACTTTTACATATATATCTTGCATTGTTATTACATTCTTATTACATTCTTTTTGCCTAGAATATATGGTACTCGTGATACCGCGATATATAACGAAACAGTGCGTATGTATTATAAAACTGGAAATCTGCTACAATATATAGATTTGAGGGTATTATAAGAGGAACCATATACGTACAACAGCAAAGTATAAAAATAATGTATACGTTTACAGGCATAACTGAATAGAACTAGTAGCATTTTATTTGCTTAATACGATAGTACGTTTCGTTTTTAACGCGTAAGATAGAAATAGGTTGCATTTAAATTTTCTATAAATATAGGGATAATGCAATAAGAATTGTATATATATGTATAGTATACGATGAATAGGACTTATCTATCCACAGATTTAAAGGTATATTTGTTTAAACGCTTGCGTATACTATTTAAGAAAGACAATACGCCGCATCTTACAATAGGGTATAGCTTACGATTAACATTCGGCATTTTCACAATTTCCTCGGTACAAATATTTGTACTTTTTCACTAAATATCGCGTCTTATAGATAGTTCACGAAGTTAATACACGCAGTGTCAACGCAAAATAGACTTTGACAAATATACATAGTTGAGCCTAGAAATAGATTAGTATACATAAACTTTGAAATGTTAGTATCGTTCTCTGTTTTTATTTAAATACTTAGGCAGAGCGCAGTTCTAAAGGTATCGCTATGTTATCCGACATATATATCTTGCAGTCTGTATCCACCGTCGCGCCTCCGTTAATAGCAGGCAATTTCGTGTTCCCTCGGCTAACCCGTGTAATTGAGCCAATGTGTGTTAATCAGAGGACGCCTCATTTGCCACAGGGAATAGGCCAAATTGCTTTTGTTACCTGGCAATATCTTCGCCGTATTGATTCGCCCGTTCGGGCCGTTTCTGAGTTTTGCCCTCCTTCGCGATTCAGATTTCAAGGCGTTTGGGGAGGAATCGTCATTTTGATGGTTTATGGGCACATGAATCGTTTATATTCGAAAATTTACAATCTTATGAGCGCTACTGTTCATAATTAATTGAATGATTGGAGAATATATATATTACGTGATGTGGTTATTAAGTTAAATTGATGGCACCTTAGTATTTCATGATGCATATACGCATGTTTGCTGTAATGTATAAAAAGCAACATTTTTAAATAGGCAAACTTGCCTATATTTAATTTCGACGTTTAGAAAGAAAACGTGGGTGATTACATCATATTATCCAATCATTTAACTTCGTATCTAGACCAAAATCGTTTCCACTCGATAAACTTTGCGAATGAAAATTTTCTTTGAACGCACCAGTGATGTGATGATATTTAAAATTAATCGACAGTCATTAAAATAATTATTAACGGAACTATATGTCAGCATTTGATACTTCGCATACCTGTCTTTGCTGCAACATACAAAATAGTCAATTTCCAAATTTGCAAACTTACTAATAATACGTTTAGGAAGAAAATGGGTGATCACATCATATTATTGACCATTTAACTTGACCAACATCGTTTATCGACAAACTTCGCGAATGAAAATTTTCTTTAAAAGCACCGTGATGTGATGATACTAAAAATCAATCGACAGTCATTCAAATAATTATCAACGGAATTATATTTCAGCATTTGACGCTTCGCGTACTTATTTTTACTGCAACATATAATATAGTGCAATTTCCAAATCTATATTTAATTTCGACGTTTAGAAAGAAAACCAACATTATTTCCATTAAATTTCGATAGACCAAAACGATAAATTTCGCGAATGAAAATTTTCTTTAAAAGCACCAGTGATGTGATGATATTTAAAATCAGTCCACAGTCATTCAAATAATTATTAACGGAATTATATGTCAGTATTTGATACTTCGCGTATCTATCTTTGCTGCAACATACAAAATAGTGCAATTTCCAAATTTGCAAACTTGCCTATATTTAATTTCGACGTTTAGGAAGAAAACGTGGGTGATCACATCATATTATCTGACCATTTAATTTCGTATAGACCAACATCGTTTTCTCGATAAACTTCGGGAATTTGCGTGATGTGATGATACTAAAAATCAATCGACAGTCATTCAAATAATTATTAACGGAATTATATGTTAGCATTTGATATTTCGCGTACTTGTCTTTGCTGCAACATACAATATAGTGCAATTTCCAAATTTGCAAACTTGCCTATATTTAATTTCGACGGTTAGGAAGAAAATGTGGGTGATCACATCATATTATCTGATCATTTAATTTCGTATCTAGACCAACATCGTTTCCACTCGATAAACTTCGCGAACGAAAATTTTCTTTGAAAGCACCAGTGATGTGATGATACTAAAAATCAATCGACAGTCATTCAAATAATTATCAACGGAATTATATTTCAGCATTTGACGCTTCGCGTACTCATTTTTACTGCAACATATAATATAGTGCAATTTCCAAATTTGCAAACTTGTCTATACTTAACCGTGACAGTAAGAAGAAAACGTGGCACACATTATGTTACATCATCATTCAACTCCGTAGTTAGACCAACATCGTTTCCGCCTGACAAACTTGGCGAATCGTCTTCTTCTTTAAAAGTTCCTACACAAAGTTAATCGACTGTCCCCTGCTTCTGCACTGTTACTTTTCTTTACCCGCCCATCGGAGGGGAGTATCGGCGAAGCTATATGTGATTCCTAGGGTCGGGAGGCGCATAGTGAATAGATATTTTCGAGCAGTTGACGCCTAAAGGTATGGAAGTGCGGTACACAGGGCGGAAGTGCCATAATTCTGTCGCGGCTAGAGCGAAGGAAACAGTCGAGATGACATTTGTTATCTCGCGCCAGGACATATAGGTGTCCCCGTGAAAGTTTTCCATTCCGCCATTCTCTTTGTCCTCCGCTCGTTCTGTCCTTGCGTTTTTCTTCTCTCTTTCGTCTTCCGTCTGTGTCCATTTCTGTCCCTCTCTTTTTCCCGCTCTCCTTCGCTCTTCGTCGCGCTCGCTCATTTTCTTCCCTCTCCCTGTTTTTCACCCTCTTTCTATCATCTTTCCGCCCTCCTTCCAGGAGCAGTTTCTTTCGACGGGCCAACTTGCCGCATTTACTTCCAGACGAGCAACCGCGCAACTTTTCTCTAATATAAGTAAATGGCCGCGAAGACGCGAGGATGCGCTTTTGTTTCGCTCGGACGATCGTCGGGGTTTTGTCGCCGGTCTCGGTCGGCTGATGTCTGCATTTTTATCCTGATGCACAGGATATCGTGTATTTATTGTGGTTCGCGCTAATGGAACTTTGATACTCGTGACGCTCGCTTTTACTCGCGATACGCTCTTAAACTTTTCTAGGTTGTATAAAGTTTTTCTATGTTCTATATAGGACGTGCGGTATCGTACGGATGTAGGTACATGTGTAGTGTATATGTTAGTATGCTGTAATTTAGACATGTACCAATCGGTTCGAGACTCGGTCAGTGGTCGATATAGGTTAATTTACAAGTCTGAGATATATTAATGATACTATAGTGCATAGGTTATTTTGGGTACATGTACTCTCATTGTTGCAATTTGCAACTTTAATACTAGAAACAAAATTTCGAAATAATTCACATAATTTCTTCAATACCTACCCGTATTATATTTTCTTCTACAATTAACACTTTGACTGCCATGATGGTCACCGGTGACTGACGCAAGAAATTTGACTGAAGATCCAAAATATTCCAAATATAATTAGAATAGTGATGCGATTCTTTGGTCTCCAATACCTGCACATTATTTACATTTTCCAGAATTCAGTCGAACGCTGTATTATTTCATAGCATCGCCATTCTAACATAGCAAAATACGCTTGGCAGTTAACGTGTTAAACACGTGAAGGATTTACACTTCAACTCTTCTCATAATCACTATCAATCCTTAAAAATTGCTGCATTCGTAGGTAAGCCATTAAAGTGTTTGTCCGCAACATGCTATTACTATTTTAACTAGTTCTTACATTCTTCATTTATTGAGAATAATGATCATATTTGTTGTTAACGTACATGGAGATACTTTCAACAACCCAGCTTTTTGCTCGAAAATGAACGATACTTTCGAGACGCCTTCAGTTACCCCTTCATCTTATTTATATTTACTTAAATAATTCAGGAATATGCAACCCTGTCTTAGATGAGTTGTTTTTGAGTTGTTTTTGAAGATTCTCAATTCACACGCGCGTTACAAAATTAAATAATTCAGGAATACAAAACCCTGTCTTAGATGAGTTGTTTTTGACCACAGAACTTCATTGTATTAATTCTCAATGTTCTCAAGATCCTCAATTCTCACGCGCGTTACAAAATTTGTTTCTCTAAACACATCATCCAATACTTAATATTAATTTCACTTACCCGCCGATACTCCATGGAAGATAGAGACCGTAATGGGGACGCGAAAACACATAAACCAGATCGTTAGCGAGGCGGACGAGTAGTCGAGCTCAATGATACGAGCGGCCTGGGCACTAGCGAAGAATGGAAGTAAGAGTGGTCGGAGCGGGAGAGTTCCGTGGCTCAGAGCCGGGCTTGATGGTTTACCTGATATAATTGAATGAGCAGACGAGACGAGAGCGGCATCGTGCACGGGCGATATCGACCGAACACTGACCCAGTCCGCGTAATTGAATGCGTGCCGGAATGAAAGAAAACGGGCGGAAGCTGAAAAAATTCTAAGGCGGAATATTCTGTAATCGTTAGATCAAGGAAAATTCATCGGTGGGTTTAGTTTGCAAAGCATATGTGGTAAAGTGAAACTTGCGTTAACTGGGTGCCAGTTATAATGAAACAGAGTAAAAGGTGCAGTAAATATTAAAAATTGTGATACATGTTTAAATAGTGAGTTATACTAGTAGTATCAGCATACAATTTCGAAAATGTGTTTGTGATGTACTGAACATGATTTTAACTGAGACAAGAATGTGAGGTTAATTTATTTTACTTAAAGAAAGAAAACTTGCGAAATATGAAAAAATTGTTAGGCGGAATATTCTGTAATCGTTAGATCAAGGAAAATTCGTCGGTGGGTTTAGTTTGCAAAGCATGTGTGGTAAAGTGAAACTTGCGTTAACTGGGTGCCAGTTATAATGAAACAGAGTAAAAGGTGCAGTAAATATTAAAAATCGTGATACATGTTTAAATAGTGAGTTATACTACTAGTATTAGTATACAATTTCGGAAATGTGTTTATGATGTACTGAACGTGATTTTAACTGAGATAAGAAAGTGAGTTCAATTTATTTTACTTAAACAAAGAAAACTTGCGAAATGTGAAAAAGTTGTTAGGCGGAATATTCTGTAATCGTTAGATCAAGGAAAATTCGTCGGTGGGTTTAGTTTGCAAAGCATATGTGGTAAAGTGGAACTTGCATTAACTGGGTGCCAGTTATAGTGAAACAGAGTAAAAGGTGTAGTAAATATTAAAAATTGTGATACATGTTTAAATAGTGAGTTATACTAGTAGTATCAGTATGCAATTTCGGAAATGTGTTTATGATGTACTGAACGTGATTTTAACTGAGATAAGAAAGTGAGTTTAATTTATTTTACTTAAATAAAGAAAACTTGCGAAATGTGAAAAAATTGTTAGGCGGAATATTCTGTAATCGTTAGATCAAGGAAAATTCGTCGGTGGGTTTAGTTTGCAAAGCATATGTGGTAAAGTGGATCTTGTATTAACTGAGAGTCAGTTATAGTAAAACAGAGTAAAAGATGTAGTAAATATTAAAAATTGTGATACATGTTTAAATAGTGAGTTATACTAGTAGTATCAGTATGCAATTTTGGAAATGTGTTTATGATGTACTGAACGTGATTTTAACTGAGATAAGAAAGTGAGTTTAATTTATTTTATTTAAACAAAGAAAACTTGCGAAATATGAAAAAATTGTTAGGCGGAATATTCTGTAATCGTTAGATCAAGGAAAATTCATCGGTGGGTTTAGTTTGCAAAGCATATGTGGTAAAGTGGAACTTGCGTTAACTGGGTGTCAGTTATAGTGGAAACAGAGTAAAAGGTGTAGTAAATATTAAAAATTGTGATACATGTTTAAATAGTGAGTTATACTAGTAGTATCAGTATGCAATTTCGGAAATGTGTTTATGATGCACTGAACGTGATTTTAACTGAGATAAGAATGTGAGGTTAATTTATTTTACTTAAAGAAAGAAAACTTGCGAAATGTGAAAAAATTGTAAACCGGAATATTCTGTAATCGTTAGATCAAGGAAAATTCGTCGGTGGGTTTAGTTTGCAAAGAATATGTGGTAAAGTGGATGTCAGGTGTAGTGAAAGCAGAGTTAAAAGTTTTAAATATTATAAATTGTGATACGTGTTCAACTAGCATAGTGTCATGTTGAAATTTGGAAAATGTATGATCGGTGATTGTGTTGAAGTGAACGGGATTTTAGTTTGCACAAGAATACAGTTTGAATTTATTTTTTAATTTATTCTCTTGAAGTGGATATGATTTTAATTGGGACAAGAATACAATTTATAACTATTTTTTAATTAATTGTGTTGAACTGAGTGCGACTGCAATAGGAAACATAACTTTAATTTATTTTACTATTAGTATTAAACTGAATAAACAGAAAGTGACGTTACTAGGTGTGTTGCCTTACATGTATATATGGCAGTCATTATTAGAATTGATTTGTAGTCTACACGATGAAGGGTTGTGTATTTAACGCAGTAGCTATGTAGAAAAGTGTAAATGCATGGACATACCACGTATCCAAAGTTTCGTACAGTACAATCTAAAGTTAGCAATTCCGCACCTAAAAGTGATTCCTACACTGTGTATCCGAACAGATTGACTTTGTACATACAAGATCAATTTGCAACGCGGAAATAGCAGATACTGTGACAAGTGAAGCGTCAGGCCAATTATCGCGCGAAATAATTGAAGACAACAGTGGAATCACAGCGGAAAGAAGCGGTCCCACGCCCCGGAAGTGAATCGAGCATCGAATCAATGAGCTCGACTCTCCTCCGGTCGTGCTTGCCTTTTCGGCCACGTCCTCTCGTTTCTCTTTGATTGCCCGCCAAGTCTTATCTCTCCCTCGTACGAAGGCCTCGTGCTCCATAAATCTCGGTCGAGGAGAGCCGCACTCGTGTTCCGCGTTACGTATGCGGCACGAGAGACAACTCCTACAACAACCCCCACCTACCAACCCCTTCGCAACCCCTGTTCAACCCCTTTCCAACAACCCCTCGTCTCGCCTCTTCATATGTTTCCCTTTCCTCCTTCCGTGTTTATCTTCATTTTTCTCGTTTTCGGACATCTCGTCCGGTCGTTTTGTCGTTTCGAAAGAAACCCGGGTCTACCGAAGGATGATTCATGAATCTTTGATTTCGTACTTATTTGGAGCGTTGCACGGGAAGTTGATGAAACTGGGAAATGCTGCGCGTGACTATTCGGTTTTAGGTAAAAGCAGAGGCTATAGAGGATTCATCTGAATACATTATCGCAATTTGACTGTTGCAGAATTTTCTTAACAAATTCAATGGTGTTGATAGATGCATGCAGGCAGATTTCTATCAATCACATTATTTTTACTTAACTAAATGTATTTAGATTTAAATCCTTTTCCAATATTTTGCCGCGTTGTTTTGTACTTATTTGGAACTTCGCACGGAAAGTTGATGAAACTGGGAAATGCTGCGCGTGACTATTCGGTTTTAGGTAAAAGCAGAGGCTATAGAGGATTCATCTGAATACATTATCGCAATTTGACTGTTGCAGAATTTTCTTAACAAATTCAATGGTGTTGATAGATGCATACAGGCAGATTTTTATCAATCGCATTATTTTTACTTAACTAAATGTATTTAGATTTAAATCCTTTTCCAATATTTTGCCGCGTTGTTTTGTACTTATTTGGAACTTTGCACGGCAAGTTGATGAAAATGGGAAATGCTGGCTTTAAATTTTCATATTCAGGAAAAAGTGATTTGAACAAGGCCAGTAGCGTTGACAAATGTATGCGAGCACATTGATGTACATTAACCGTATCATTTAGATTTAATCTGATTTATGTGCATTCAACTACGTTTTCCATATTCTATTGTTATTCATTCAGGTTCATCACTTGATTTATCCAGGTTTAACACCTTCGTTAACACCATATTCTACCATGTCGTTGCGAAAAAACGCGTTCTTTACCGTCGCAATCTTTGCCTTCATATTATCCTTGACCACATATAAAAATTCTGTAACGTTCTCTATTCCACCGTGCAAATTCGTTCCATCCGCCCCTCTTCATTTTCCCACCACTCATCCGCTCTTAACCCAGCTATTCTCCTCCATCCACCGTTCTCAAATCCTTCTCCTCTCCCGCAACACACATCGTCCACATTCTGCCCTATTACCGAACCTTCTTCGCACCTTCAACCTCATCCACACAATCTGAACCCCGCGTCTCACCCCGTTAAGCACCTCCGCGCATCCTGTTCATCTCCCCATTCTCCGCCTCAATCTTAATTTTCGTACTCTTTTCGACCACATACAAAAATAGTGTAACATTCTCAATTCCACTGTGCAAATTCTTTTCATCCGTCCCTCTTCATTTTCCCACCACTCGTCCGCTCTTAACCCAGCTATTCTCCTCCGTCTACCGTCACCAAATCCTCCTCCTCTGCAACACACATCGTCCACATTCATGCCCTATTACCGAACCTTCTTCGCACCTTCAACATCATCCACACAATCTGAACCCCGTTAAGAACCTCCATGCATCCTGTTCATCTTCTCAATCTTAATTTTCGTACTCTTTTCGACCACATACAAAAATAGTGTAACATTCTCAATTCCACCGTGTAAAATTCTTTCCATCCGTCCCTCTTCATTTTCGCACCACTCATTCGGTCTTAACCCAGCTATTCTCCTCCATCCACCGTCCTCAAATCCTTCCTCTCTCCCGCAAAACACATCGTCCACATTTTGCCATATTACCGAACCTTCTTCGCACCTTCAACATCATCCACACAATCTGAACCCCGTTAAGAACCTCCATGCATCCTGTTCATCTCCTCAATCTTAATTTTCGTACTCTTTTCAACCACATACAACAATTGTGTAACATTCTCAATTCCACCGTGTAAAATTCTTCCCATCCGCCCCTCTTCATTTTCACACCACTTATCCGCTCTTAACCCAGCTATTCTCCTCCATCCCGCGTCACCAAATCCTTCTCCTCTGCAACACACATCGTCCAGATTCATGCCCTATTACCGAACCTTCTTCGCACCTCCGCCATCATCCACACAATCTGAACCCCGCGTCTCACCCCGTTAAGCACCTCCGCGCGTTCCGTTCATCCCCATTCTCCGCCTCAATCTTAATTTTCGCTTTTCGACCATATACAAAAATATGTCTGTAATGTTGTCTCTCCATCTGCAAATTCTTTCCATCCGCCCCTCTTTATTTTCCCACCCTCGTCCCTCTTCGGCGTCCATATTTCCTCGTCCACGTCCCTGCTTATCTCCTCCTCTGCAACACACATCGTCTTCATTCAGGCCGCGTCGCCCAAAACCTTCGACGCACCTTCAACATCATCCACACAATCTGTACCCCTTTAAGAACCTCCATACATCCTGTTCATTTTCTCAATCTTAATTTTTCGTGGTATGCGGCGTGCAAAAAAATAGGTAACATTCCTTCCTTCCTGCCTTCGATTCTTCCCATGCCGCGGGACAATAATTTTGCTCCGTATGCGCTTAAACAGCTATTCTCGTCCATTCCGCATCGCATCACAATCGTGTCGTTACTGCAACACAATTTCCAGAGAGGATTCATGCCCTACCGCGCCGAATGTTTTCGACGCTCCGCCATCATCCGACAATTGAACCTTGCAATTTCTTATGGATTGTTTACGCGCCCAGGACGTGGCGGGCTTTTGTTTTGGTAGTTAGATGGCGGAACGATCGGCGGAAAGTTCTGGGGGGGTTGAATGTTGCCAGATAACGTTAAAACTATGTCTGTCAATGTTGTCTCTCAATCTGCAGCCCTTTCCACGCTCCGGCACATTTTCGCAGCGGAACGAGTGAAACGGAGTTTTATTTTAAGTGAGAAGAATTACACGTGTTTGTAAATAATTTCTAATTATATTTATTTTATAAATATGCAATTTCTTCTTGCAAATGAGAGATAAATTTTGTAATTCACTCAGCGTTGTGATAGCTCTCTAAGGATCTCCCATGTGCATCCCGGCTGAGGCAAGTGTCACAGGAATCCTTGTTTGACGTCTGTCATCGTTTTATGCGGCGTGCAAACACGTAGGCATACCTTCCTTCCTTCCTGCCTTCGACGGCATAATTTCGGAACCACTAATGTTGAAGTGTCAGAATTATAATTAACATTCCACGCATCGCATCACAATCGTTTTACGTTGAAAATCAGACATGTCTTCACTACCGCGCTCGAATGTTTTCCGACGCTCATCCGATAATTATTTTTCTCCATGTTGCTAACTATAAAAATGGTCAAAAAATGGTTTACGCGTAGGACGTGGCAGAGACTGATCATGTTTTAACTACAGTTATCAATTGCGGAACGCCGACGAAAGTTCTGGGGGGTTGAATTTTAAGCGCAATCACGTTAAACACTTTGACTGTCGTGCGTATTTTACTATATTAAAACCGCAACTTGATGAAGTACTACAGAATATGATTGAATTATGCAAATTAAAATAATGCGAAGGTATTGGAGACCAAAAAATTGAACCACTATATAATATTAACACGTTGGCTGCCGTGGGGGTCACCGGTGACCGGCGCAAGAGATTTTACTGAAGATCCAAAATATTCGCAATGGGTAGTAATAGTTATTTTATAAATGCGGTTATTGTTAGAATAGTGATGCGATTCTTTGGTCCCCAATACTTGCACATTATTTACGTTTTGCATAATTCAGTCAAACGCTGTACTTAGTATTTCATAGCATCGCCGTTCTAATACGGCAAAATACGCACGGCAGTCAACGTGTTTATTGCATTTGCAATATTATAAATGCTATCGCTTTGGTATTTTTTGAATTTTTCGTGAGACCTTTTGCGCCGGTCATCGCTGACCATCACGGCAGTCAAAGTGGTAAAAAGTAATGTGAGGATATCTGGGGTATTTGGGGCCGTGTGACTTTTTGGTGCTACTTGGGAACGAAAATGTATTATAGTACATAATGTGTACATATTGGTGAATATAATATAATATAATATTATATTATATATATAATATATAATATATTATATATATAATATATATATAATATTATATTATATAATATAATATTAGTAATACATAATGCATGTTGACGCGTGCATTAGCAAATTCACAGTTTAATACCGGTAATATTAGGGACTATATCGGTACTACACAGGCATAATATTGGTTGTTAAGATAATCCGATATGAATTATAGATTTGCACTGGCTCGTATTCAGATATATTATGACTTGTTGGATACTGTGTGAGCAGCCGATTCTGAAATTTTTAGCATATTTTGAAGGGTGTGAATTTTTGGTGGTAGCCACAAACGTGAGAAAAATATATGTTGACATGTTCATTGCTGAATTCATGGGTTAATGGCATCTAATCTTAATTGCAAAGGAAATTAGAAATTAACTTCAGATAAATTTGTACTGGTGCATATTCACATACCGTACGATTTATTGGTAGTTCTATAGCATGCAACAGTTTGATCAGTACTCAGATATGTTATGACTTGTTGGATATTGTGTGAGCAGCCGATTCTGAAATTTTTGGCATATTCTGAAGAATGTGAATTTTTGGCGATACCTATAAACGCGAGAAAAATATATGTTGACATGTTCATTGGTGAATTCACGGTTTAATGGCATCTAATCTTAATTGCAAAGAAAATTAGGAATGAACTTCAGATAAATTTGTACTGGCACATGTTCACATACGTTACAATTTGTTGGCAGTTCTATAGCATGCAACAATTTGATCACGTGACATCGCGATCATTAAAAAATGTGTACAGCAGCCTCTCTTAGGGTCCGTACTTCGGGATTCTCTTTCAGACACTGACTACATACACGACAACAATATACATCCTCGCGCACTCATTAACACTAGATTGCCCGAGATTTCTTGTATACCTATATTGCCCAAAAACAGTCAAAATGACTGTATTGTGAAAAAATAACAAATATGTAAAGAAATTTGTTTAAAATTAATTTTTAATATTTTTTATGTTATTTACAGTTATATAACAGGTTATTAGTAAATATTAACTGTACATATTGACTGTTTTCAATGAACTTAACCCATATTTCCGAAAGCAAGGCAAATTTATTTGATTGTAGGCGCCTACTGCATTCGGTTCTTTTGTCAAAATGAATAAATCGTAGGATTTGCTTGAACTTTTCTCTGGCCATAGTTTTTCTAAAAGGTTCGGGACCCCACTTCGCTGACCATAAATAACTCAATTTAAAATTTGTTGCCTCGTAAGCTCCACGAGCATATAGAATCCCAATAAATGCACGTATTTCCGGTAATGACATTGTCCAACCGTTCCGCAAAATTCGGCGACATTCTTCTGTGCACTTTCTTATATGTTTGATAATATAGTTATCTATTATCGACGATAATGCACTGATAAGATTATCTGCCACAATGTTCCTTTTTGCGTAGCCTGTTGGCCATTTCACACTCTTGAAAATACAAGCAGATGGTATCCTTCCAGGAATACCACCTTCGTCAATTTTTGTCCACACAATACCATCAGCAGCTGTTTCGACCTCCTAAAACGTATTTTCAGTTTTTTCATCAGAATCTGAACTAGTTAGCACTCTACACCTTTTCCTGGGCATATTGATGACACTTTCATTTTCATCATTGGTGATCGACTCTTCATCACTATCTTCAGCGTCAGATGTTTCACTTTGAATATAATCCGCTTCATCTTCAGATGATAGTTCAGAATTTGTTGCGTTTGATTATATATCGGAGCACTCTTCACTTATGTTCGTTAGCTTTTCCAAGAACTCATTTCTGTTCGACATTTTTTTCATAAAGTTAGGGCGCAAAAGAAATAAAATAAACAACTTGTTAGAACAACACTTTATAAAGATTCGAATAACTAGTACTACTTTAGCTTATTGAGCAACTGACACTTATCAAGTATACGCCCAAATCGACAATTTATCATGCATCATATTTCAATACAAAGCCGGACAGGTCATATAAGAAATTTACTCAATTCAATAAATAAAAATCTTTTGATTATTTAAAATTTACCAAGCAGTCAAAATGACTGCTTCTGGGCAATATAGGTATAACACATATATATACGGAAATAAAGGAGGGCGGAAGTAACTACAATTATTCATAAACCCATTTATATGTTATAGAAAAAGTCACCAAATTCTAAGAAATTGTGTCATTAATTTCATAATTGTTTTTCTAATTGAAATTAAAAAACAGTCAAAATGACTGCCTTGGGCAATCTAGTGTTAATCTGCATTAACGCGGCTACAGAAGCCGACGCCCGGTCGCCAAACCCCCCAATACCCAAAGAATCCTTGCCACCCCAACTTCGCATTTCTACCGTCCGTCGCATAAATCACCTGTATCGCGAGAACTTTAGATTCGCGAACGTTCGGACGTAAATTATCCCTATCATGCGAACTTTATATTCGCATCGTCCGGACATATTAACGAGGCAACTTTCGAATAAACAGCCGCGAACAAGGAAAAGACCGCCGTGCCCCGTGGATCCGTGCACGTACGTGCACGCGTGCACAGACGCAGCGTCAAATCTGGAACTCCGCGGAGAGTTGCAGCAGCCAATTAGCGCGGACCGGAGGTAGAGAAAAAAAGGAGCGTCTCGACGGCGTCTTTTTTCGCCGGTGCACCGGTTCTTCTTGCAAATTTTAGTCCGCCTCTTCCAGCGGCCGGGAGGATGCGCGGCGCGGTTAGAATGGTGGGCGCCCGTTTGCACTCGTCGGCATGATAATTATCGCGCAAAACCGGCGTGTAACAAGAAGGGGTTGCGACGTTGTGTCCTTCCGTTCTGCCGACGAACCGAGTATCTGGGATTCCACTCGTCAGCGTGTAGTTCCCAGCTCAATCGTGCACGTTCTGATAGGATGCACTGATATCGTGGACGAAGATTATTTTTGTATATTCACAGTTTTTCAGTTCACTGTTTCATAGTGGATGCACTTTTTTTCAATGGGGAAAACAATACAGTATCCGCTTGTGAGTATCGGGAAATACATATTTGTGGTGGTTGTTAAGAAACCCGCGTTTTCTTTATGTTTTATCGGTTTTTCAATCTATTTCTTGTCATATCTCGGAAACTATTTCGAATTTTTCAATGCAGTTGCAATTTTTCTAAGTCTCTTTATACCCCTTTTCATCAGGTACAATTACAAGTCGATCGATAGAGTTTCAATTTTCGACCTCGTTTTCAGACTCGTTTTTCACGATTTTTCCACACATTTTTACCGATATCTCCGGAACTATTGCGAATTTCGGGGTGCGCCTTGCATTTTTCCGAGTCATTTTGCACCCCCTTTGATATGTTAAAAGGGCAATCAAATCGGTGACCCATCATTTTTTGGCAAAAATGGCAAGGCACCTTAAGATTTTCTCGATTTTTTCATGGCCCTGTCCCGTCTAAACCAGCAAACGAAACCTATAAGTAATATAGGTTTTCTTAAAGCTCTTTAGATGCACTTTCACGTGGGAGTAATCGCGACCACGAATTTTGAAAAAAATTTTTTTGCACTTTCTTAAAATCGTGATATTTCGGAAACTATGAAGAGTTCAGCGTGCGGAAAGTGGTCTATCTTCAGGGCAAATTACCCTCTATCAAATGGTATCGGTCCGAAACAAAAAAAAAATTTGACATTTTTTCGCCTATTTTAGCCTATTTTCGGCTTATTTTTCACATTTTTTTCTCTATTTTTTTCTTGTAACTCGTCAACTATTGCGAATTTTGGGGCGCGGTTTCCTTTTTTCTAGCCTTATCTGATATTCTTGCATTTAATATAGATATGGCAAATTGAATGATCAACCCTTAGTCCGTACAGGATCAACACAATGTCTCAAATTGCCAACCTGCGGCCGCAAAATTACTTTTCATTCATACCCAACCCTTCCTCATCACACTCCCGCTATATTAAGCGCATTTCTGACAAGTCCTTAACATCAGCACTCTTTCTCAAGTGTTTTACCGCATATCACCGGTCAACTTGCCGCATCCCTCGTCAAACGAATTCCTTCTTCGCGTTGCCCCGTGCAACGACCTACGAAAAGGGTCGGCAGTTTTACGCAGTCGCCTCTGTCCACCGGGCTTCGTCGCATTACGTTTCGCCACAGCGCGAATGCACGGAATTAGGCGAGTGGGAATATGGAACGAGGTCGGCGACGCCGGGGGTTGCGGGTTGGCGGGAGGCGAAGGAAGATGGAAAAAGAACGGCAGGTTGTTTACCGCATTGTTCCCCCTGTCGTTCGTTTCATAGAAAAGGCGCCGCAACGGCGACGCAGTTACTCCGACTCGTCTGTTTCACCCTCTTCTTGCCCTCTTCTTACCCTCTTCTTACCCTCTTCTTACCCTCTGGCCGCTCGCTTCTTCGCCGGCTTCGCTGGCGGGATTCAGATTTTGCCCGCCGATAAAAAGACGCAGCGAGTCTTGTCCTCTTGCTATTCGGCTTCGTCGAATCAAACGGCCGGCGCTTGCCTGCGAGCATGATATTTGACGGAGTCTCCGCTTGAAAGCTCTGGAATTTGATTGGAACGAACTCGGACGTTTGGCAGACATTTGTCGGAAGACGGGATAAGGTTTTCAGGGGTCCAAGAGGTGACTTTTCATGTTAAGAATATTAATTCGGGTATACGTTCGCTTGAACGTGGCTTTGGTACGAGTAAAGTGAATTTATGTGGATAGCTTAGAATTTGAACGTTACTTATTAATATCTACAAAATTAGAAGAAATTATGAGAGAATTGATGTAAATAGTAAAATCATTCAATTTGCAATAGCAATGGATTGCAGTTCTCTGTAGATTAATTTCACTATCAATTTTGGCTAATGTAAAATGTCGAGCAATAATTATTTTTGTTATGTGCATAGTTTAATAAAAAGTAAATAGTAAAATCATAAACTTCCGCCACAAATTTTGGCAAATCTACGACGTGAAACGATTATTACTTTTTTATGTGGCTAGCTTAGAATTTGTGCAGATATTTAATAATTTAATAGAATGATATCGCCGTAAACAATAGAATCATTATGCAATCATTTGCAATAGCAATGGATTGCAATTCTCTGTAGATCAATTTCACTATCAATTTTGGCTAATGTAAAATGTCGAGCAATAATTATTTTTGTTATGTGCATAGTTTAAAAAAAAGTAAATAGTAAAATCATAAACTTCCGTCACAAATTTTGGCAAATCTACGACGTGAAACGATTATTACTTTTTTATGTGGCTAGCTCAGAATTTGTGCAGATATTTAATAATTGAATATAATGATATTGCCGTAAACAATATATCATTATACTTGTCACTGCAATGGCTTACGATCCTCTGAAAATCACATTCACCATAAATTGTACAATATCACCGCCAAAAAATATATATATTATTATAAATTTCGACTACAGTTCCGCATATACATACTCGAACATTTCAAATAAACTAATAAGAGAAACAACGTAACAACATTATTATTATATATACGTATATAGATCGGTGTATTATTACTTGTGTAGGAATCGCGATGCGTGTAGATCGGGAGTTTCGTTTTTCGGGCTGATCGCGATCTCCTCTCTCCCTTTTCGGAAACAAAGTAATTGCGTGCCATGTCGCCGTAAACAATATATCATTATACTTGTCACTGCAATGGCTTACGATCCTCTGAAAATCACATTCACCATAAATTGTACAATATCACCGCCAAAAAATATATATATTATTATAAATTTCGACCACAGTTCCGCATATACATACTCGAACATTTCAAATAAACTAATAAGAGAAACAACGTAACAACATTATTATTATATATACATATATAGATCGGTGCATTATTACTTGTGTAGGAATCGCGATGCGTGTAGATCGGGAGTTTTGTTTTTCGGGCTGATCGCGATCTCCTCTCTCCCTTTTCGGAAACAAAGTGATTGCGTGCCATGTCGCCGTAAACAATATATCATTATACTTGTCACTGCAATGGCTTACGATCCTCTGAAAATCACATTCACCATAAATTGTACAATACCACCGCCAAAAAATATATATATTATTATAAATTTCGACCACAGTTCCGCATATACACACTCGAACATTTCAAATAAACTAATAAGAGAAACAACGTAACAACATTATTATTATATATACATATATAGATCGGTGCATTATTACTTGTGTAGGAATCGCGATGCGTGTAGATCGGGAGTTTCGTTTTTCGGGCTGATCGCGATCTCCTCTCTCCCTTTTCGGAAACAAAGTGATTGCGTGCCATGTCGCCGGTTCGTTCGTGCAATCACGTTGACTAGATGTCGAAAGCGCAACGACGAACGTTTATCTTGATCACCCGCAAACGAACAACGGCCGCAACGTTCCACGTTCTCAACTCGACGCCACTGTCCTTTCGACAAAATGTATCCAAGTATACACGTATGTACACGATGGGTGTGGAAATCGCGGTACACGCCGGGAATAGAGCAATTTCACGCGAAAAAAAAATAAATCGCACGTGTCCGATACACCCTTTTTTCGGAATCGAAAAATAGGCGATTCTGTGCGACGGACGGAAAATTCGAGAAAAATCATGTGGAAACACGCCAGCTTTATATTACACCGTACGCCATCGACTCATGACAAATACACCATAATTTTTCTTCTACTTAATTTGAACTCTCGTCATATTCTCCCAATATGGCTGTATGCCATTATGGCTGTATATCCTCACGGCCAATATTACTCACGTTTGCATCTAAAATAAACGTGAAATAAATATTTCACGCCAAAGTCATAATACAAATATCGTCAACTTTCATGAAATGACTAACTTGTATAAAATACACCCTTTTCCAGTACCGAAAAAACCAGTCGATTCTACGCGTTGGATGGAAAATAAAAAAAAATCGTTTAAAAACACGCAGTCTATATTACAACGTACGTCATTGATTTATGACAAATTCACCACAATTTTTCTTCTACTTAATTCGAACTCTCGTCATATTCTCCCAATATAACCTATTATGGCTGTATATCCTCACTGCCAATATTACTCAAGTTTACACCCAAAGCAAACGCGAAACAAATATTTCACGCCAAAATCATAGTACAAATATCACTTCGTCAACATTCATGAAATTACTAACTTGTGTAAAATGCACCCTTTTCCAGTACCAAAAAAACCAGTCGATTCTACACGATGGATGGAAAATTAAAAAAAAAATCATATAAAAACACGCAATCATTGATTTATGACAAATTCACCGCTATTTTTCTTCTACTTAATTCGAACTCTCGTCATATTCTCCCAATATGGCTGTATGCCATTATGGCTGTATACCCTCACGGCCAATATTACTCACGTTTGCATCTAAAATAAACGTGAAATAAATATTTCACGCCAAAGTCATAATACAAATATCGTCAACTTTAATGAAATGACTAACTTGTATAAAATACACCCTTTTCCAGTACCGAAAAAACCAGTCGATTCTACGCGTTGGATGGAAAATTAAAAAAAATCGTTTAAAAACACGCAGTCTATATTACAACGTACGTCATTGATTTATGACAAATTCACCACAATTTTTCTTCCACTTAATTCGAACTCTCGTCATATTCTCCCAATATAAACCTATTATGGCTGTATATCCTCACTGCCAATATTACTCAAGTTTACACGCAAAACAAACGCGAAACAAATATTTCACGCCAAAATCATAGTACAAATATCACTTCGTCAACATTCATGAAATTACTAACTTGTGTAAAATGCACCCTTTTCCAGTACCAAAAAAACCAGTCGATTCTACACGATCGATGGAAAATTAAAAAAAAATCATATAAAAACACGCAATCATTGATTTATGACAAATTCACCGCTATTTTTCTTCTACATAATTCGAACTCTCGTCACGTCTTCCTAGTATGTATAACCTGTAAAATATTTCTCGCCAAAACCATAGTAAAAATATCACTTCGTCAACATTCATGAAATTACTAACTTGTGTAAAATGCACCCTTTTCCAGTACCAAAAAAACCAGTCGATTCTACGCGTTGGATGGAAAATAAAAAAAATCGTTTAAAAACACGCAGTCTATATTACAACGTACGTCATTGATTTATGACAAATTCACCACAATTTTTCTTCTACTTAATTCGAACTCTCGTCATATTCTCCCAATATAACCTATTATGGCTGTATATCCTCACTGCCAATATTACTCAAGTTTACACCCAAAACAAACGCGAAACAAATATTTCACGCCAAAATCATAGTACAAATATCACTTCGTCAACATTCATGAAATTACTAACTTGTGTAAAATGCACCCTTTTCCTGTACCAAAAAACCAGTCGATTCTACACGATGGATGGAAAATTAAAAAAAAATCATATAAAAACACGCAATCATTGATTTATGACAAATTCACCGCTATTTTTCTTCTACATAATTCGAACTCTCGTCATATTCTCCCAATATGGCTGTATGCCATTATGGCTGTATATCCTCACGGCCAATATTACTCACGTTTGCATCCAAAATAAACGTGAAATAAATATTTCACGCCAAAGTCATATATACAATATATCGTCAACTTTCATGAAATGACTAACTTGTATAAAATACACCCTTTTCCAGTACCGAAAAAACCAGTCGATTCTACGCGTTGGATGGAAAATAAAAAAAAATCGTTTAAAAACAGGCAGTCTATATTACAACGTACGTCATTGATTTATGACAAATACACCACAATTTTTCTTCTACTTAATTCGAACTCTCGTCATATTCTCCCAATATGGCTGTATGCCATTATGGCTGTATATCCTCACGGCCAATATTACTCACGTTTGCATCTAAAATAAACGTGAAATAAATATTTCACGCCAAAGTCATAGTACAAATATCGTCAACTTTCATGAAATGACTAACTTGTATAAAATACACCCTTTTCCAGTACCGAAAAAACCAGTCGATTCTACGCGTTGGATGGAAAATAAAAAAAAATCGTTTAAAAACACGCAGTCTATATTACAACGTGCGTCATTGATTTATGACAAATTCACCACAATTTTTCTTCTACTTAATTCGAACTCTCGTCATATTCTCCCAATACAACCTATTATTACCTATTATTATTACCTATTACCAAAACAAACGCGAAACAAATATTTCACGCCAAAATCATAGTACAAATATCACTTCGTCAACATTCATGAAATTACTAACTTGTGTAAAATGCACCCTTTTCCAGTACCAAAAAAACCAGTCGATTCTACACGATGGATGGAAAATTAAAAAAAAATCATATAAAAACACGCAATCATTGATTTATGACAAATTCACCGCTATTTTTCTTCTACGTAATTCGAACTCTCGTCACGTCTTCCTAGTATGTATAACCTGTAAAATATTTCTCGCCAAAATCATAGTACAAATATCACTTCGTCAGCATTCATGAAATTGCTAACTTGTGTAAAATGCACCCTTTTCCAGTACCAAAAAAACCAGTCGATTCTACACGATGGATGGAAAATTAAAAAAAAATCATATAAAAACACGCAATCATTGATTTATGACAAATTCACCGCTATTTTTCTTCTACATAATTCGAACTCTCGTCACGTCTTCCTAGAATGTATAACCTGTAAAATATTTCTCGCCAAAATCATAGTACAAATATCACTTCGTCAACATTCATGAAATTACTAACTTGTGTAAAATGCACCCTTTTCCAGTACCAAAAAAATCAGTCGATTCTACACGATGGATGGAAGATTAAAAAAAAATCATATAAAAACACGCAATCATTGATTTATGACAAATTCACCGCTATTTTTCTTCTAAATAATTCGAACTCTCGTCACGTCTTCCTAGTATGTATAACCTGTAAAATATTTCTCGCCAAAACCATAGTAAAAATATCACTTCGTCAACATTCATGAAATTATTAACTTGTGTAAAATGCACCCTTTTTCATTACCAAAAAAACCAGTCGATTCTACACGATGGATGGAAAATTAAAAAAAAATCATATAAAAACACGCAATCATTGATTTATGACAAATTCACCGCTATTTTTCTTCTACATAATTCGAACTCTAGTCACGTCTTCCTAGTATGTATAACCTGTAAAATATTTCTCGCCAAAACCATAGTAAAAATATCACTTCGTCAACATTCATGAAATTACTAACTTGTGTAAAATGCACCCTTTTCCAGTACCAAAAAAAACCAGTCGATTCTACACGATGGATGGAAAATTAAAAAAAAATCATATAAAAACAAGCAATCGTTGATTTATGACAAATTCACCGCTATTTTTCTTCTACATCATTCGAACTCCCGTCACGTCTTCCTAGTATGTATAACCTGTAAAATATTTCTCGCCAAAATCATAGTACAAATATCACTTCGTCAACATTCATGAAATTACTAACTTGTGTAAAATGCACCCTTTTCCAGTACCAAAAAAACCAGTCGATTCTACACGATGGATGGAAAATTAAAAAAAAATCATATAAAAACACGCAATCATTGATTTATGACAAATTCACCGCTATTTTTCTTCTAAATAATTCGAACTCTCGTCACGTCTTCCTAGTATGTATAACCTGTAAAATATTTCTCGCCAAAACCATAGTAAAAATATCACTTCGTCAACATTCATGAAATTATTAACTTGTGTAAAATGCACCCTTTTTCATTACCAAAAAAACCAGTCGATTCTACACGATGGATGGAAAATTAAAAAAAAATCATATAAAAACACGCAATCATTGATTTATGACAAATTCACCGCTATTTTTCTTCTACATAATTCGAACTCTCGTCACGTCTTCCTAGTATGTATAACCTGTAAAATATTTCTCGCCAAAACCATAGTAAAAATATCACTTCGTCGACTTCCACGAAATGACCATCTTGCGTTTTTTCCGGTGGACGTCAGACGCGTCTAAATTCGTAGACCCCCTTTTCGACACCCTGCGTGTAGAGCACCGAGAACCCTTTCATTAGGGGCAGCGCGACATAAAAGGGACGCGGATTTTCCGGCCTGACAATGACGAGAAGTCGAGGGACATGTGCGGTTCTTGGCTTTTGACACTCTTCCTGCTCTTTCAACGACCGCAGCCTAACTGACAAAACAACCCTTTGGTCTAGCCAGCGTGGCTTTGCCAGGGGAAGCCAGCGGTCTCGCTGTCCGGCCTATCTGACGTTTGTTTGCGCGCGTTCCCTGTCTTTTGGATTTCCGCGATTGTAATTAAGAAGCTAGACGCAATTACACACGCTTCGTAAGTGAATTAGTAAGAGTGGATTAGAAGATTACGCGCACGGGACATAATTGACAACTGCTGCGTGGCAAGATATGCACGGTTTAAAATATAGCGCGATGTCTTGTTGTGTCTGCATTAACACTTTACCGACCGTTATTGACTGAAGATGCCACCCACTAACGACCGACTGTGTTTTGGATATCGCGGAGGAATTGTCTATGTGCCTATTTGTAAAGCTTTATAACTGAAAAATACTGAATGTGTTGTTGAGAATCCTTTGGTTTCAAAGCAGTGCAATTTTATTGTCATTTAGAATTGTCATAATATCATCTGATATTTATTTTATCTAATATAATCGTTGACCACTGAAAACCCGATTAATTGGATACTGGTAAATAGCAGTTGGAACCGAAAAGTCGATTAATCGGCTAGCGGTCGTTAAAGTGTTAACACAGCCGTACTTCATTTTTCAACGTACACTCATAGTGCCTCGGACTTCTTCCGCAATCAATTGAAATAACGATCTTTACAAATTTTCGTGGCATCCCACGCGATGCGTCGTTGAAACTCACTACTCTAACTATTCCCACAACCGTACTTAATTTTCAAACGCACACTCATCGCGCTTCGGACTTCTTCGGAAAATAATTGAATTACCGATCTTTACTTATTTTTGCCCCGCATCAACCACGACACGCCGCTTGAAAATCACTACTCAATCTATATTAACACTTTACCGACCGCTATTGACTGAAGATGCAACTCACTAACGATCGACTCTGTTTTGGATATCGCGCAGGAATTCTGTATGTGCCTATATGTAACGCTTTATAACTGAAAAATACTGAATGTGTTGTTGAGAATCCTTTGGTTTCAAAGCAGTGCAATTTTATTGTCATTTAGAATTGTCATAATATCATCTGATATTTATTTTATCTAATATAATCGTTGACCACTGAAAACCCGATTAATTGGATACTGGTAAATAGCAGTTGGAACCGAAAAGTCGATTAATCGGCTAGCGGTCGTTAAAGTGTTAACACAGCCGTACTTCATTTTTCAACGTACACTCATAGTGCCTCGGACTTCTTCCGCAATCAATTGAAATAACGATCTTTACAAATTTTCGTGGCACCCCACGCGATGCGTCGTTGAAACTCACTACTCTAACTATTCCCACAACCGTACTTAATTTTCAAACGCACACTCATCGCGCTTCGGACTTCTTCGGAAAATAATTGAATTACCGATTTTTACTTATTTTTGCCGCACATCAATCACGACACGCCGCTTGAAAATCACTACTCAATCTACATTAACACTTTACCGACCGCTATTGACTGAAGATGCAACTCACTAACGATCGACTCTGTTTTGGATATCGCGCAGGAATTCTGTATGTGCCTATTTGTAAAGCTTTATAACTGAAAAATACTGAATGTGTTGTTGAGAATCCTTTGGTTTCAAAGCAGTGCAATTTTATTGTCATTTAGAATTGTCATAATATCATCTGATATTTATTTTATCTAATATAATCGTTGACCACTGAAAACCCGATTAATTGGATACTGGTAAATAGCAGTTGGAACCGAAAAGTCGATTAATCGGCTAGCGGTCGTTAAAGTGTTAACACAGCCGTACTTCATTTTTCAACGTACACTCATAGTGCCTCGGACTTCTTCCGCAATCAATTGAAATAACGATCTTTACAAATTTTCGTGGCACCCCACGCGATGCGTCGTTGAAACTCACTACTCTAACTATTCCCACAACCGTACTTAATTTTCAAACGCACACTCATCGCGCTTCGGACTTCTTCGGAAAATAATTGAATTACCGATTTTTACTTATTTTTGCCGCACATCAATCACGACACGCCGCTTGAAAATCACTACTCAATCTATATTAACACTGTTCCGACCGCTATTGACTGAAGATGCAACTCACTAACGACCGACTGTGTTTTGGATATCGACCACGCAGTGTTAACACAGCTGTACTTCAACTCATAGTGCCTCGGACTTCTTCCGCAATCAATTGTGGCACCCCACGCGATGCGTCGTTGAAACTCACCTCTAATTTGTAAAGCTTTTATAACTGAAAAATACTGCCGCTTGTATGTTGTTGAGAATCCTTTGGTTTCAAAGCAGTGCAATTTTATTGTCATTTAGAATTGTCATAATATCATCTGATATTTATTTTATCTAATATAATCGTTGACCACTGAAAAGCCGATTAATCGGCTACCGGTAAATAGCAGCGGTCACCCGCGCAAAAGGTCTCACGAAAAATTAAAAAAATACCCAATCGGTAGCATTTATAATTTTGTAAATGCAATTAATATTAAACAGTGATTCAATTCTTCGGCCTCCGATACCTTCGCATTATTTTCATTTTGCACAATTCAATCATATTCTGTAGTACCTCATCGCGTTGCGGTTTTAATATAGTAACATACGCACGGCAGTCAACGTGTTAATCGGCTAGCCGTCGTTAAAGTGTTAATGCACAAATCGAGTACAGGATAGCAAATAACTGACAAAATTATTTTCTTCCCTTATCAACGGCTTTAAATTAAATTTCCTGCACTTACAAAATTTCGAATAATATATATCTAACTTTGCATTCGAACATTATCTACCCCATGATCATCTCACCTTTAAATCAAGTGCATTTTTAGCATCTCATCAACATCAACACACTCTCTCAAACGCTTAACTTCATATTACCCGACAACTCACCGTATCCGTCACCGATCAGCTGCCGCAAAATCGGCCTCATCCGGGCGATCGAAATTCGAGCCTTGATCTCGCATGCAGATACGTGCATCGTCTATACTCTGCACGAGTAAGCCCATTGAGGCCAAGGGGTCGATCGTCTCGTAGGCCGACGGGAGGCGACTTCACGCTCGGGATATCAATCGATGTCACGTAAAGTGTGTGCGCTTGTAAATTAATTGGCCACCTGTGGATGTAGTAGGTGTCAGACTCGGCCTGGTGCCGAGAGGGGTAGGCGATGGTAGGGGGCAGGGGTGAGGAACGTTTTCGTTGTACGGATCGGATTCTAATCAGATTAGCGAACGCGTTCGCCGTTTGACGGGCGTACGAAGAAGCTAATGCGATTTTCGAAGTCCCGACTCCGACGTTCGGGGGAGAAAATGAATATCGGCGAATCGTGGGGTCGGCAGGAGGGGTGGCGAGCCGAGACGGTGGATTAGGATTAAGTGGGCTCGAGCGGGGTCCTGTTGAAATGATGGGGTTAGTGGCTGATTAATCAGCTGGTTATTTCGAAAGCTGCGGGCGCGTGGCCGGCGAAATTTGCTGGCTTGCAGGATCGACGAAGTTGAGGGGTTGTTTTTACGGGCGAAAGTGGGAAAGTAGTTGCGGATAGTGGGGGAAGATGGCAGAGGAAGTGGGCGGTATACTACCTTGGTCAAAAAGTTTTAGGATTTTATTCATAAAATCGAAAATACAAGTCAATCCGTTATAATTGATATCGTCCCCTTCAAAGTACTCCCCATCGACTGTAACGCACTTATACCAGCGCTTAACACTTTGACTGCCATGCGAATTTTACTATATTAAAACCCGCAACGTGATGAAGTACTACAGAATATGATTGAATTGTGCAAAATGAAAATAATGCCAAGGTATCGGAGACCGAAGAATTTAAACACTATTTAATATTAATTGCATATACAAAATTATAAATGCTACCGATTGGGTATTTTTTTAATTTTTCGTGAGACCTTTTGCGCTGGTCACCGATGACCACCATGGCAGTCAATGTGTTAATCCAATCATCGAAACACCGGTGGTATTCAATTTTTGATATGTCCATCAGAGCCGTGTTCGATTTTTCCATAAGATCCTTCCGAGTGCTGTAACGCGTTCCGCGAAGCGGTTTTTTAAGTCGGTTAAACAGAAAAAAGTTGCAGGGAGCTAAATCAGGTGAATTCGGAGGCTGGTGAATAGTATTCGTATTATTTTTGGTCAAAAACTCGCGAATAAGGATCACATTGTGCGACGGTGCGTTATCGTGGTGCAAAATCCACGAGTTGTTTGCCCACGAATTCGGTCTTTTTTGGCGAATTGCTTCAGGTAAACGTCTCATAACGCCCAAATAATACATTTTGTTGACTATCTGTTGCTCTGGCAAGAATTCATGATGCTCAACACCGTTGTAATGCATGAAAACCGTGAGCATCACCTTCTTTTTCGACTGAAATAGTTTGATCTCGAAAGAGTATCGTTGCCGAAACACTTCTCCAACATTTCCAAGGTCTGCGGACCGTTAAATCCGTTTTTCACGCAAAACTTTATGCAAATTCGTTGATCCAAAGTTGATGTCCATTTTCGAATATGTAAAAAATGGACAAATATGCACATTTTGTAAATCTGTCTCAGCACGGTAAAATTTTGCAAATATCACCGTTTATGCTGAAATTTGGTGGCATCACCTTCTTTTTCAAAAAAAAACACAATCGCGGTTTCTGAAAGCATTTGTGCGGTCCGAAAAACGTCTAATTTTGATCAAGTATCGTTGCCGAAACACTTCTCCAACGATCCAAGGTCTTCGGACCGTTTTTTTTCACGCAAAATTTTATGCAAATTCGTTGATCAAAAGTTTGCAATTTCAATTTTAAAATATGTACATGTACAAATATGCACATTTTGTTGACTGTATGTTGCTCTGGCAAGAATTCATGATGCATTACACCGTTGTAATGCATGAAAACCGTGAGCATCACCTTCTTTTTCGACTGAACACAACGCGGTTTCTTCGAAAGCATTTGTGCCACCGAAAAACGTCTAATCTCGAAAGAGTATCGTTGCCGAAACACTTCTCCAACATTTCCAAGGTCTGCGGACCGTTAAATCCGTTTTTCACGCAAAATTTTATGCAAATTCGTTGATCCAAAGTTTGCAATGTCCATTTGCAAATATGTACATGGACAAATATGCACATTTTGTTGACTGTCTGTTGCTCTGGCAAGAATTCATGACGCACAAAACCGTTGTAATGCATGAAAACCGTGAGCATCACCTTCTTTTTCGACAGAAAACAACGTGGTTTCTTCGGAAGCGTTCGTGCCGCCGAAAAACGTTCGATCTCGAAAGAGTATCGTTGCCGAAACAGTTCTCTATTTCCAAGGTCTGCGCACCGTTAAATCCGTTTTTCGCGCAAAATTTTATGCAAATTCGTTGATCCAAAGTTGATGTCATTTTCAAATATGTAAAAAATCGAAAACACGCACAAAGGTAGATGTACTCAATACGGTATAACTTTTACAAATATCAAGCTATGACGCTGAAATTTGGATGGCAATAACAGAAAAAAAAAAAAAGTCTCAATCGGTGTCGATATGGCGAACCAATACGGCGCGACATCTAAAACTTTTTGATCAAGGTGGTAAGTCATTCGCTAAATGATCGCACGAGCTTTCAATATTTTTTTTGTGGGATTAGAAATCTCCATGCAAGACACCCCCGTATATTTTATACAAAGAAAAAACAAAAAACGTCTCATAACGCCCAAATAATACATTTTGTTGAAAGTTTTGTCAATGCAAGAATTCGTGATTGTCGTCACAACACCGTTGAAATGCATGAAAACACATGAGCATCACCTTCTTTTTAGACTGAAAACAACATTTAATCTTCGAAACATTTGTGCCACCGAAAAAAACACAAAGACTGTCGTTTACCCAAATAGAAAAACATCTCCAACAAAAGAGTCTGCGGACCGTTAAATCCGTTTGAAAGAAAATCATTTTGTGCAAATTCTTTCAAATGTTTATGCCATTTTGAAAATTTCAATATACGACAATACGCACAAATAAAATTGTATTTAAGTGAATTTGTTTCTTCCTTTATTTATTTAAATTGCTTTATATTTTTAGTTAATGACAGATTTCAAATAAAACAAAAAATGTCAATTGGTAGCTGAGAGGTAACGAAATTGAAATAAAATTCGGAGTGCAAAGGGTTAAGGAAGGTGTGTGTTGTGTGAATACGTGAACATTGAAAATGTTAGTCATGTGAAATTATACTTAACGATTATGAAATGGCGTTATAGATAAGTTGGATTATTTGTCTGACTGTACTGCAACAGAAGTTCTAATGCGTTTCTCGCGAAGCAGGAATGGGCGGAGTTATTCTTGGCAGGGTACTCGCGTTTCAGGCAGTTCAGTTAACTGAAGAGAACGAAATTGATATTTTATTTTCAAATCGGATAACGTTAATACGTACAAAGTCCTGCGCGAATAGAAAAATCTGATTACGTTCCGTGTTAATAATGCCTTTGCAATTTCATGGCGATATAATCGATTGTGGCTCGCATCGCTGTAACCCTTACTTTCATAAAAAATAATTACGGTATGTTGATGAAAGCATGTACAGTATAACAAACGAGAGAGAAGTCAAATACCAATTTTGTGGTTTCGGTGTTACATCGATAATTATTTTGAGGTCTCTGTAATTTAATCGGGATTTAGCAAACTATTTTAATTCCGCTATTATTCGTTATAACGTTCGTTATAGGTATTTCCAAAAATTTCTTACCGAAATTTTACACAAACATCGGTATTTACAGATATTAAAATATATACAGATATTATATAAGTATTATACCGGAATACGACTATGCTGGTATATCGTAATTTTTATAGTTTCATGCCGGTATTTTCAAAATTCGGATTTTAGCAGCATAATACCGATACTATATATGCATTGTACCAAAATACGAGTCACTGATATATCATTATTTTGATGCTATAAATACCTCTTCTAGCAAAAAATAAGTCTACTCTCTAAATAAGTCTTCTAGCAAACGTCGAAAGTGGATACGCGACTTTACGAGATGCGTGTTAAATTTCTCGAAAATCGCTATTAAACATTTCATTAGGTCAAACGATGAAAAGGTAGAGCCGCGTACGGTAATCATGCAATATTTCGAGCCGGGTAAAATGCAACATGCATTGAAATAATATTAAATGTTCTGATGTAAAACGTTTAAAGCTGACACAGAATCGTACGGAGTGTCCATAAAAATTTTCCAGTCTACCAGAATGATCGAATTAATTCCGACGATTCGACCTCGGTCGAAATTTTATCCCCGGCCAATTGACATCGTCGATGTTGTCTTTGATTAAATAACGGTAAATCAGGCCACGCGTCGTTTCGCGTTATTCGAAACGTCAACAACAGTGGTTTCCAGACAGCAACCGAGTGATGCGTAAATCACGCCAGCGAAAGGACAGAATTTGTTTTCGATCTCGATATTTACCACCGCGAGAAGCGGGGCGATTGATTATACGCGGTTATTTATAAATTACCCTCGGTTCATGCGTCGCTTTTTAAGAATAATATCGTCATTAATAATTGATTATAGCATTAATTCAGTTGTTATGACTAATACTGATGGGTAAACCAGATTATGAGCATACACGATTTAATATAAGACTACCCAAAATGTATGCATGAAAAAAGTAAGGAAATATTATGATATAAATTAATAGAATAAGAAACTTAAGAAGCAGAATTAATTACAATGAACATGCATTACAATGAAAATATTTGAATATAACGATTTAATATAAGACTACACAAAATGTATGCATGAAAAGAGTAAGGAAATATTATGATATAAATGAATAGAACAAGAAACTTAAGAAACAGAATCAATTACAATGAACATGCATTACAATGAAAATATTTGAATATAACGATTTAATATAAGACTACACAAAATGTATGCATGAAAAGAGTAAGGAAATATTATGATATAAATGAATAGAACAAGAAACTTAAGAAGCAGAATCAATTACAATGAACATGCATTACAATGAAAATATTTGAATATAACGATTTAATATAAGACTACACAAAATGTATGTATGAAAAGAGTAAGCAAATATTATGTTATAAATTAATAGAACAAGAAACTTAAGAAGCAGAATCAATTACAATGAACATGCATTACAATGAAAATATTTGAATATAACGATTTAATATAAGACCACACAAAATGTATATATGAAAAGAGTAAGGAAATATTATGATATACATGAATAGAACAAGAAACTTAAGAAGCAGAATTAATTACAATGAACATGCATTACAATGAAAATATTTGAATATAACGATTTAATATAAGAATACACAAAATGTATGTATGAAAAGAGTAAGGAAATATTATGATATAAATGAATAGAACAAGAAACTTAAGAAGCAGAATTAATTACAATGAACATGCATTACAATGAAAATATTTGAATATAACGATTTAATATAAGACTACACAAAATGTATGCATGAAAAGAGTAAGGAAATATTATGATATAAATTAATAGAATAAGAAACTTAAGAAGCAGAATTAATTACAATCAACATGCATTACAATGAAAATATTTGAATATAACGATTTAATATAAGACTACACAAAATGTATGTATGAAAAGAGTAAGGAAATATTATGATATAAATGAATAGAACAAGAAACTTAAGAAGCAGAATCAATTACAATGAACATGCATTACAATGAAAATATTTGAATACAACGATTTAATATAAGACTACACATAATGTATGCATGAAAAGAGTAAGGAAATATTATGATATAAATTAATAGAATAAGAAACTTAAGAAGCAGAATCAATTACAATGAACATGCATTACAATGAAAATATTTGAATACAACGATTTAATATAAGACTACACAAAATGTATGCATGAAAAGAGTAAGGAAATATTATGTTATAAATTAATAGAACAAGAAACTTAAGAAGCAGAATTAATTACAACGAACATGCACTACAATGAAAATATTTGAATACAACGATTTAATATAAGACTACACATAATGTATGCACGAAAAGAGTAAGGAAATACTATGTTATAAATTAATAGAACAAGAAACTTAAAAAGCAGAATCAATTACAATGAACATGCGTTACAATGAAAACATTTGAATATGACGATTTAATATAAGACTACATAAAATGTACACATGAAAAGAGTAAGGAAATATTATGATATGAATTAATAGAACAAGAAACTTAACACTTAGCCAACCGATCGGGGAGATTTCCCACTTTAAAATAAGTCGCTGCATGACCGATCGGGGAGACGATTGAACTAATATCGGGGAGATCTCCCATTTGACCTTAGCACGTTTTACATTATCAGTTATTGCTTACCTAAAGTTCAAAGTACTTAGTACATTTTCTGAAAAAATAACGCTGTTATATATAATTATTATAAAGGCTTAAATTAATTCTGAAACAAAGTACTTATAAGGTATAAAAAAAAAATACCGTTAAAAATGTCCAGAAGTAACTCTGAAGATTTAAGTGAATGTTCATGGATACACTATCAGACTGTTCTGAAGATAGCGATATGCAGATATATGATGATGAAAATACCGAAGATGATATTATTATTCCCATACATCAAGGTAATCGTCGAATACTTTTGAGCGATTCAGAAGAAGATATAGTTAATTCCGACCATGATAAATGAAGATATTATTATCAATGACATCGATAATTGGTCAGAAAATGATATAGAACTTCAACTAGAACCTTATGATCGAAAGCGTGAACACGATGCCTCAGGATCAGGGAAACGTGTTAGAAATAGTGCAATTGTTCCTAGGCAATGATTTATTTGAATTGTTAGTAATAGAAACAAATAGATATCGCTCGCAGGTTTTAAATAAATATAAAAAGTATAAATCAGTGAGATGGGTTGATGTCACAGTGACAGAAATGAAAAAGTTTTTGGGATTGATTATCTTGATGGGACAGATACGTAAAGATAATATATATGACTACTGGTCAACTCTTTCATATATAGAAACCCCAATTTTTTCGAAAACAATGAGCCGCAATAGGTTCATCCAAATATGGCAAATGTGGCATTTTTGCAATAACGACTTATTGCATGACAGGTCGGACAAGCTATTCAAAATTAGAACAGTTTTAAATTACGTACAAAATAAATTTCAAAATGTATATACACCAAAACAAGAATTGTCACTAGACGAAGGCATAATACCTTGGCGAGGCAAATTATCTTTCCGCACGTATAATCCTGCGAAAATAACGAAATATGGAATTCTGGTGCGGATGGTCTGCGAAGCAACATCAGGATACATTTGTAATTTTGAAGTATATTCAGGCGTAGGAGGAAAATTACAAAATACGGTGTTATCAATTCTACAATGTGGGATTCCATCATCACATTTACATGGATAATTACTATAACAGTGTGAGTACAGCCGAATTACTCCTACAGAAGGATATGAGAGTTTGTGGAACAATTAGGGCAAACAGAGGACTTCCGCAGAATTTAAAGAACATCGCATTAAAAGACAATGAAACAAAATTTGCAAGAAAGGGACAAGTTCTTTTACAACTTTGGCAAGCGAAGAGGAACCGAGTAGTAAGAACCATTTCAACCATTCATTCCGCAGAAATGGTAAACGTTACGCATTGGTCAGGAGACAAAATAAAACCGAAGTCTGTTGTAGAATACAACAAATATATGAAAGGAGTCGATCGTGCAGATCAATATATGTCGTATTATAGTATTCTTCGGAAAAGCACTAAATGGACAAAAAAAGCAGTGCTTTATTTTATTAATGCTGCCCTCTTTAATTCATTTCTAGTCAAAAGAAAAATAACTAATGATAAAACGACATATAAGAAATTTTTGCTTAATGTTGCAGTAGCATTGATAGAAGGACAAGAAATTCAATATTCAAGCACCGAAGAGGCAGAACCTTCGAACGCGATACAAAGAACAAGACCAGCACCGCGATGTGACCCACCAGGAAGGCTATCTCAAGATTTTAAAAAACACAAATTAGTACCAATTGTAACGGGTGGGAAAAAAAAATATCTTCACCGAAGATGTAAGGTATGCTCCGCTAATAAGAAAACAGGTTATACGCGATATATTTGCGAATATTGTAATGTACCACTGCATAAACTGACTTGCTTAACGATACCATACTCTAAAAAAATATTAAAATGCATTATTTTTTAATTTCACGTTTGGATAGTGTTATTTATCTTTAGTCATATTTAATGTTTATAATGTTCAAACTCTGTTATGTATACTTTTTGTATAACCTACAAAAATAATTGTTACCTCTAATTGTTACTAAAAATAATTGTTACTAATTGTTACGTACTTTTCATTTTATGTTTTATAAACAATATGTGAAATCGTTAAACGAAATTGTTACCGCAAAATATAATTGACCACTTAAGTAATTTTTAAACTTTTTTATTTTTCAAGTAGTGTATATTAGTCCGCGTTACTTGCGAAAATGCGCGGTGGACAGCGTACCGTTTGGTTTGCCGAGCGCGGTGGGAAACGTACAGTTCGCTGTAACTCGCGCGGTTCGCTAAGTGTTAAGAAGCAGAATTCATTACAATGAACATGCATTACAATGAAAATATTTGAATATAACGATTTAATATAAGACTACACATAATGTATGCACGAAAAGAGTAAGGAAATATTATGTTATAAATTAATAGAACAAGAAACTTAAGAAGCAGAATTAATTACAATGAACATGCATTACAATGAAAATATTTGAATACAACGATTTAATATAAGACTACACATAATGTATGCACGAAAAGAGTAAGGAAATATTATGTTATAAATTAATAGAACAAGAAACTTAAGAAGCAGAATCAATTACAATGAACATGCATTACAATGAAAATATTTGAATATAACGATTTAATATAAGACTACACAAAATGTATGCATGAAAAGAGTAAGGAAATATTATGATATAAATTAAGAGAATAAGAAACTTAAGAAGCAGAATTAATTACAATGAACATGCATTACAATGAAAATATTTGAATATAACGATTTAATATAAGACTACACAAAATGTATGCATGAAAAGGGTAAGGAAATATTATAATATAAATTAAGAGAATAAGAAACTTAAGAAGCAGAATTAATTACAATGAACATGCATTACAATGAAAATATTTGAATATAACGATTTAATATAAGACTACACAAAATTTATGCATGAAAGAGTAAGGAAATATTATGATATAAATGAATAGAACAAGAAACTTAAGAAGCAGAATCAATTACAATGAACATGCATTACAATGAAAATATTTGAATATAACGATTTAATATAAGACTACACAAAATGTATGCATGAAAAGAGTAAGGAAATATTATGATATAAATGAATAGAACAAGAAACTTAAGAAGCAGAATCAATTACAATGAACATGCATTACAATGAAAATATTTGAATATAACGATTTAATATAAGACTACACAAAATGTATGCATGAAAAGAGTAAGGAAATATTATGTTATAAATTAATAGAACAAGAAACTTAACCCTCTGTGGACCATTTTTTTTTGGTGGCTGTACAAAATGTATGTAACGTGAAATCAATCAATATTAACCTCGAAATACATACTAACAATGAATTCAACAGTTTCAAGCATTTTATTATAACGAATACATTTTGTAACTTTGAAGTAACAACGGCTTACAACGTTTGCATAAGTATGGAATATAAGTTGGCGTTTGGCATTAAACATAGATATACGTTGCATTTCCTTATCTGATGTATTTTACTACTAAATTCATCGTCGCTATTAATAATATTTATACGTCGTCGGGTAAATACTATTGGATGATCTTCGTTAGAATCAGAATATGGTAAAGAATCTTCGGATATATAACTGCAAATGCTTCTTATTCCTATTCCTCTTTTATTTTTATATGATTTTGTATTCATATTTTGGGCCTCTGATATATAAAACTAAAAAGCAAAGAAAACACAAACGTTATCGCAAATACACCAAGCTCTACCATTATAGCCCATTGTGTCTTGAAAATCACAAAGCTATATCACATGAAAATAGTAATAAAATGATTGTTTAAATGCAAACAAATAAGACATTATTGATACACGAACTAAAAGCTATTACGTACGCTTTTTTTGTTTAACAAACACTGATAGAAGAACAAATAATGACAATTACACAAAGCGGTTTCTTTGGCTTCTTTTTGCAGACAACTTGCGAAAGCATTTACTTTGACATTTCAGGTTAGGGCTGAAAACCGCATCAAGCATGTTATTGGTTACCAAGGAGACATTATATAACAAGATATATACGCCATCTAGTAAAAAAAAATTAAACTATTTAATAAAATAGCGATTTATCAATATGTGACTTCAAAGTCACGTGGGCCCATAGAGGGTTAAAAAGCAGAATCAATTACAATGAACATGCATTACAATGAAAATATTTGAATATAACGATTTAATATAAGACTACACAACATGTATGTATGAAAAGAGTAAGGAAATATTATGATATAAATGAATAGAACAAGAAACTTAAGAAGCAGAATTAATTAGATGAAGAAGAATTAATTAATACAATGAACATGCATTACAATGAAAATCTTTGAAGATCTCAAACCCAAGAAAATGGGATCTACTGATAATAACGAGTTTTGATTATACCTTCTGCAATTGTCTATTTCATTGTTTCCTCAGTTTAACAATGTCTGATTGTGTCTCGGTGGATTGTTCGTGCGATGCTCGTTTTCAAGCGTTGTCCGTTCATTCGAGAACTCGCCACGACTGGCTAATTAATCGGAAAATCCGTTTCAAAGCGTCAATCGTTGAATTAGCTGACAATGCGACTGGTTAGGTACGTCAATCCACACATCTGTAGATCTGCGGTTCATTGAGAAAGAGCTATGGAACGTTTAGCGAATAGCGAACGATGGGTTGGCATCTTTTGTATTTTTAGCGAGAAAGTTACTTATTGAGGGTCTCAGAAAATCGATGTTACGCTTGTCGATTACAGAACTTTCGAAGGTGAGACAATTATGGTAATTGCTAACATATTACGGACAATTTACTTAGTACCTATACAATTGACAGGTGGATAGATTTTTCGATCAGTCGCACGTAGTATTTTCAGATATTTTTCGGCTTATTGCCGAGAGAAACTATTGCTATTTAAAGTGCGGTTTACGTTTCCGCACTTCGTGATCTTATTTCAGGTAGAATTACTCGGTCTTAAGTTACTTTCGCGAATACCTGGTAAACTTAGTAACTTTGTATTAGGTCTACCGGAAAGTTCTGTTTGATAATGTCAGCTCAAGTTTCAACACGTATGAACATGTTAGTTTGGAAGATGTATCGCTGTCTCTGTTTACCATCGTATTTAGATGGATCTGCACTTCTAGGTGTACTCAAACAATGATTTCATAATTTCCGTGTTATGTATTGAAAATGTATTTATTTTTTCATTTAACACGTTGACTGCCGTGGTGATCACGGGTGACGGGCGCAAAAGATTTTACTATAAATGCGAAAAAATTCGTCACCAAGCATATTTGCAATCTTGTAAAAGCAATTGATATTGGAATGGTGCTTCAATACTTTGGCTTCTAACAACTCTGTGTTACTTTCATTTCGCATGATTTAATCATACTTTGCAGTATTTCATCGCATCGCGGTTCTAACATAGCAAAATACGCTTGGCAGTCAACGGGTTAATTAAAAAACGGACAGAACTTTTTGGTACAGCTAACGTAGTCTTATTATTCTGTTAATAAAATTCAGTTAAGGTTGTTAGAAAATAACAGTGGTAGCTTTTTACGATTGTATTTCTACATATGTGCTCTTCTAGACATACTGAAACGACGGTTTCATCATCTCAGAATATTGAAAATCTATTATTTCCTTTTGCTTCAAACCCCAACACAACTTCCCAGTACACCCACTGCATTTAGATCAGTGCGATAAAAATTTTCTTTGTCTCCCACGAAACATTCCAGGCGTTCGCATGTCGGCCAATCGGTTAAAGTCCATCGACAGACAGTTCCCATTACAATCTTATCAAGGTTTGATCCGCGACCTCGGGCTCGCCAGACAAATGGCTATCCACTTTTTCGTTCCATTCCGTGCAATTTTGTACAATTTCTTGACTCAGGCAATCGTTAGCCGCGAGGTCGCTGGGAATCCGAATAAAATTGCGTTCGCGAAGCCGGACAAGACAATAATCCTCGGGGAGTCCAACGTGGACGATGAGAAAAAGGAGAAAAAAAATATTGAGAGAAACGGGGAGGAGATATGGAACGGGGCGATAGGGTGAACCGACTCTGCTTTATCTGCTTTATATTTCCAGCTAAGGAAATAATCGCGGATTATGCTCGGGAAATGTGCCGCGAGGAATATACAGACTCGCCTCAACCGATCGCGGCCGTTTTAGTCTTGTTCTGGTCAGCGTTCGCCAGCTCATTGAAAGGGGATTAATCGCTCGGTACTGTAGAAACAGGATTTAAAGGTGTTGCGCGGAAAGAGTGCTTCATTCGGAACAATAGCACGTTTGCGTATTATACGCTATGCTCTGAATAACGCACTCGGCGGCTCTTCGGGCAATTGAATTGCGGCAAGGTAATGGACAAAGAAACTAAGAAAATATGCGATTGTGAAACGACAGTTGGGTAGTGTCGGTGCTTGTCTACAAAACGCCGTGTGTCAGAGGTGTTAAGTGTGAAAATGGTCAAAATGCCGGACATTTGGTATCGCGCGTAATTGCACAATGGACTGAAGGTTTAGAAGAAGGGGAATAATGCGTACGTTTTGAAATGTGATAAGTGGTAAAAGGATCGATTTATGTTTATATCAGTTTTTTACGTTGAGCAAGATAGTATGAAGCGATGGTGGTCCGATATATCAACACTGTGCCGTCCGATGTAATTTTCTTATAATTGATTGGTGTCATTTTGTTATAATTGAAAAGTAACAGTAACAATCGACTGAAGGATTAGAAGAAAGGGAATAATGCGTACATTTCGAAACGTGATAAGTGGTAAAAGGATCGATTTATGTTTATATCAGGTTTTTACGTTGAGCAAGATAGTATGAAGCGATGGTGGCCCGATATATTAACACTGTGCCGTCCGATGTAATTTTCTTATAATTGATTGGTGTCATTTTGTTATATTTGAAAAGTAACAGTAACAATCGACTGAAGGATTAGAAGAAAGGGAATAATGCGTACATTTCGAAACATGATAAGTGGTAAAAGGATCGATTTATGTTTATATCAGTTTTTTACGTTGAGCAAGATAGTATGAAGCGATGGTGGCCCGATATATTAACACTGTGCCGTCCGATGTAATTTTCTTATAATTGATTGGTGTCATTTTGTTATAATTGAAAAGTAACAGTAATAATCGACTGAAGGATTAGAAGAAAGGGAATAATGCGTACATTTCTAAACGTGATTAGTGGTAAAAGGATCGATTTATGTTTATATCAGTTTTTTACGTTGAGCAAGATAGTATGAAGCGATGGTGGCCCGATATATCAACACTGTGCCGTCCGATGTAATTTTCTTATAATTGATTAGTGTCATTTTGTTATAATTGAAAAGTAACAGTAACAATCGACTGAAGGATTAGAAGAAAGGGAATAATGCGTACATTTCGAAATGTGATAAGTGGTAAAAGGATCGATTTATGTTTATATCAGTTTTTTACGTTGAGCAAGATAGTATGAAGCGATGGTGGTCCGATATATTAACACTGTGCCGTCCGATGTAATTTTGTTATAATTGATTGGTGTCATTTTGTTATAATTGAAAAGTAACAGTAACAATCGACTGAAGGATTAGAAGAAAGGGAATAATGCGTACATTTCGAAACGTGATAAGTGGTAAAAGGATCGATTTATGTTTATATCAGTTTTTTACGTTGAGCAAGATAGTATGAAGCGATGGTGTGCCGATATATCAACACTGTGCCGTCCGATGTAATTTTGTTATAATTGATTGGTGTCATTTTGTTATAATTGAAAAGTAACAGTAACAATCGACTGAAGGATTAGAAGAAAGGGAATAATGCGTACATTTCGAAACGTGATAAGTGGTAAAAGGATCGATTTATGTTTATATCAGTTTTTTACGTTGAGCAAGATAGTATGAAGCGATGGTGGCCCGATATATCAACACTGTGCCGTCCGATGTAATTTTGTTATAATTGATTGGTGTCATTTTGTTATAATTGAAAAGTAACAGTAACAATCGACTGAAGGATTAGAAGAAAGGGAATAATGCGTACATTTCGAAACGTGATAAGTGGTAAAAGGATCGATTTATGTTTATATCAGTTTTTTACGTTGAGCAAGATAGTATGAAGCGATGGTGGCCCGATATATTAACACTGTGCCGTCCGATGTAATTTTCTTATAATTGATTGGTGTCATTTTGTTATAATTGAAAAGTAACAGTAACAATCGACTGAAGGATTAGAAGAAAGGGAATAATGCGTACATTTCGAAACGTTATAAGTGGTAAAAGAATCGATTTATGTTTATATCAGTTTTTTACGTTGAGCAAGATAGTATGAAGCGATGGTGGCCCGATATATTAACACATTAAAGGCGGGAGTCGTAGTACTACGATTTTTGTTAGCTTAATTGATTGGTGTCGTATTTTGTTGAAACCACATTGCGCAATCCATGCGCGATGTTACATTTGTTTACATTTGTAGTTAGTATGTTTTGTGGTTTAATGTTCGATTGTTCAAACATTTACGTAAATTTTGAAATCCTTCAATATGGTTTCAAGCGAAAATAAAGATATATATGCAGACGATTTATCTGACGTTGATTGCGATGAAAGAGAGTTAGCTATTGATAATAATGATAGTGATATTGGCGATAATGATAGTGACAGTTCTATACGACCTGTGAGAGGCCCCGAATTTTTTATACCGATTAGCGATGATGATTTTGTTATAAATGATTATGAAGAAGAAATTATACATCAATGGACTTTAAAGTCGACAAACCTACCAGAGAACCGTTTTTGGATCGAACGTTTTTAAATAATATACAGAACGGCGTTGAAGGATCTCTGAATGTGTTCCTTGATGATAATTTCTACGAAATGATGGTAACAGAAACTAACCGATATCACCACCAAAACGTCGAAAAATACGTTGAAAAAAGAAAACGATAACATGGACGGATCTCACTATTGGCGAATTCAAGCAATTTTTAGGATTATTAATTCTAATGGGCAAATTGAAAAGTACTATCGATGAATATTGGACAACAGATCCATTATCAAAACACCAATATTTCCAAAGACAACGAGTCGTGATAGATTTAAAGAGATATGGTGATGGTGGCACTTTGTGAACAACGATGAAATGGATGATTCGAGGGACCGTCTATTTAAAATTTGACCAGTTTATGACAGTTTGGTTGAAAAGTTCAATACTGTATATATACCAAGAAGAGAAATTTCCCTGGACGAAAGCATCATACCATGGCGTGGAAGATTGGGATTTAAAGTTTACAATGCCTCGAAAATTATTAAATATGGAATCTTGGCGCGCGGCTGAATCGAAAAGTGGCATACATTTGTAATATGAAAATGTATTGTGGAGAAGGAAGGAAACTGGAAAAAAACAATATTAGATATTCTTACTCCTTATAAAGACAAATATTATCATGTGTTTATGGATAATTATTATAACAGTGTAGATATAAACGAAACTCTTTTAAAACATAAAATACGAAGTTGTGGAACAATACGTGTAAACCGAGGACTTCCACATAAATTAAAAAATAATAAGTTGCAACGCGGACAGTCAATTTTCCGGAGAAAAGGAGACGTGTTATTACAAATTTGGCAATCAAAGAGAGAAGTGAGAATGATTTCGAATATTCATTCGAGTGAACTATTAGAAAGCTCCAATACAGATTGGCACACAAATACAAAAATAATTAAACCAAAATGCGTAATAGAATACAACAACTATATGAAAGGTGTTGATAGGGCAGACCAGTACCTTTCGTATTACTCAATATTGCGAAAAACAAGAAAGTGGACCAAGTGGGCTGTAATGTATTTGTTAAATTGTGCATTTTTCAATTCCTATTTAGGATATAACATGCATAATAATAGTAGCTTGCCATGTAAAAAATATTTGTTGGAATTATCACGCTGTCTTATAACTGACAAAAAAACCGAAGATCTGGAATTGATGGACATTGAAGAGCCACAACCTGGTACATCGAACCCGGCACCACGGACTCCACGATATAAAATTGATCCGCCTGGACGTCTTTCGCTAGACATCAAAAAGCACCAATTAATTCGGATAGAAAATAAAGGCAAAAAGCTATATGCCCAACGAAACTGCGTAGTTTGTACGGCACATAAAAAAAGAAAGTTGACTTGCTTCAAATGTGACTTTTGCAATGCACCTCTTCACCGTGGCGAGTGCTATCAATATTATCACACTCATAAAAAATACTAGATTCGTCTCATAAATATGTACTTTAAAACATTTTTTGTAATTAGTGTCTAGTTCTTTTTTAATATTTCTTATAGTTTTAAGAGTTTAAATAAACTTTTTTAAATCTAAATTTTTTTATGAATACTATTATTTTATATACTACTACTAATATTTTTATACTACTACTAAAATTTTTTATGAAAATATCGTCTGCTCTAGACGAAAAACGAGGCGGGCGGTCGCCGCGTTACCTAGCATACTCGTACTTTCGCCAAGATCGCCCGCCTTTAATGTGTTAACACTGTGCCGTCCGATGTAATTTTGTTATAATTGATTGGTGTCATTTTGTTATAATTGAAAAGTAACAGTAACAATCGACTGAAGGATTAGAAGAATAGGGAATAATGCGTACATTTCTGAAACGTGATAAGTGGTAAAAGGATCGATTTATGTTTATATCAGTTTTTTACGTTGAGCAAGATAGTATGAAGCGATGGTGGCCCGATATATCAACACTGTGCCATCCGATGTAATTTTCTTATAATTGATTGGTGTCATTTTGTTATAATTGAAAAGTAACAGATTAATCAAGTCTGTTCTGTCTTTAAGGCCACAAACCCATAAAAAACACCGTTTGTGCGTTTCGTTTTTGTAATAATATAAAACTTCGGTGTTTAAATGTTCTTTTATTATACTTAGAACCTATATCGCATCTGATTTCTAAAAAACGTCTATGAAAAATGAAAATTTCATGGCAATTTCGCCGGCACGAAACATAAAAATTTAGCTGAAATATGCGGACGTCAAAGTGTTAAAATCGAATATGTTATAGGCGTAGTGTCAAAGGCGCGTTACAGCCGTAGTATTTTATTATATATTACCCCCGCACACATTCACTTTCCCACTTATCCCCCGTGGAAATATTCAGTTCGGCTTCGAAATAATCGCGTGCGGCAGCGTCATAGGTGGTAAAAGGATCAATTTATGTTTATATCATTTTTTTACGTTGAGCAAAATAATATGAAGCGATGGTGGCCCGATATATTAACACTGCCGTCCAGATAACACCACATTGGTGTCATATTGTTATAATTGAAAAGTAACAGATGAATCAAATCTGTGCTGTCTTTAAGGCCACAAACCCATAAAAAACACCCTTTGTGCCTTTCGTTTTTCTAATAACATAAAACTTCGGTGTTTAAATGTTCTTTTATTATACTTAGAACCTATATCGCATCTGATTTCTAAAAAACGTCTATGAAAAATGAAAATTTCATGGCAATTTCGCCGGCACGAAACATAAAAATTTAGCTGAAATATGCGGACGTCAAAGTGTTAAAATCGAATATGTTATAGGCGTAGTGTCAAAGGCGCGTTACAGCCGTAGTATTTTATTATATATTACCCCCGCACACATTCACTTTCCCACTTATCCCCCGTGGAAATATTCGGCCGCGTCCGCAATTTGGACTTATGCCGTCACGGCTTAAAAATGTTTCGATAACAAATTGTTGAGGAAAAAACATTTCTAACGGAAGGCACGATTGATTGAGAATAAACGCGTGCGACGATGCTATGCTCTCTAAAAAAAAGGCAACATACGGAACAAGAGGTCCATGGTAAATGTGCCAAGATACGTGGGCAGTCCGATAAGTACTTAGCCTACAAAAGAGAAACGAAAATTTTGGAAAATTAACGATTTATTGTTCAACATAGTCTCCTTTTAACTCGATACACTTGATCCAGCGATGTTCCAACTTCTTCAACCCGTCTGAAAAATACGTTTTCTGGAGATCTGCAAAGTAGGCCTCCGTGAAGGCGATAACCTCCTCATTCGACAAATTTCTGCCCAGCGAGTGACTTTTTCAAGTTTGGGAACAAAAGGAAGTCACACGGGGCCAAATAATGGGAGAACACGGTGGATGGGATTCTATTGCTGTTCGTGGCCGGATATTTTTTTTCATATCTTTAAATTTGGCTGTAGCTTGTTAAGAGGTGTGAGCCGGTGCGTTATCGTGGTGAAAAACATTTGACTTTTTCTTCGCCAAATGGGGCCGAATTTTTTGTTAATTTCGGCGCATTCTAATAGAGCAAAATAATTCGGCATATGTGTTAAAAATCAGCCCTGTGAAATATTTATTTTGCCCTTCTAAAAATAGTCTTTTTAATATTTTTGAACCCCAGAAAAGTGTGTTGACCATAAACATTTCCGGCCGATATGATATTTCGTAAAACATGACTTCTTCGTGAAGTGGAACACGACAAAGCCGGGCGCAAATATTCATGTTTCGTCATCCGTTCCTTGGCCTCTGGTGTGTATCGTTTTGGATCCACGTTTCGTCGACAGTCACAATTAACGCAACACAAAACGAAAACTTTCGGATTGACAAACATTGTCAAACACTGTGTGAATGGTCTCGCGGATGCGCAAGACGATTATCCGTCAATGGCCCCAAAGCAAACAGCAATGCCAAACCCATCGAGCAGTTAACACGTTCATGCCCAATATTTCTATATTGAAGGAAATATATGCCCAGATTTCATCGTTCGATCAAGTGTATCGATGTAAATAATGTGAGACTATGTTGAAAAATAAATCGTCAATGTTCCAAAATTTTCGTTTTTCTTTTGTAGGCTAAGTACTTATCGGACTGCCCACGTATATAAGTAGCGTATCGTGGAGGGCGACTATAGTCGTCCATAGTAACGAAAGGGTTAAATACTAATAACATTCAATAAGTTACTGTTGAAAGGGGAAGAGCATTTGCAACCGTTTAAACAAAACAGCATCGATGCACGACCGAAACAGATAATTTAATAGTATACTTCCCAGTGTTCGCCGAAGATAGTTCTTGACGTCTCGGACACGTCAAAATCTATAATGGCACATGAAATAAATGACGTTTCCGAGACGTCATTGTATGTCAAGTGGTTAAGTTGATAAGAGAAATTTTACGGAAATACCATAAAGACGATTTTAGAAGAACTCTAAACTTTTAGAAGAAAGGGTTAAGTCGGCAGCCAGCACATAGGCAACATAACGAACTATGTTTACTAGAGCTATGTTATTATGATGACGAATTGACAAAGTCGGGAGCAATGGGTCATACAAAATAACTTAGGAGTTAGCCAACCGCGATGCCACGTTTATGAATGTCGAATGCAGTTGAATCGAAACCCTGCAAATAGTATTTTGATATGTTTTTCTTTTTGTATGTATACGAATTTTATGCAACCTGCTGACTGCACGTGGGAATATAAATAATAATGCTGTAGATAGAAAGAGGTGCCGTATAGCAAATAATAGACGCAAGTTTCAACTGCGTAACAAAAATTGTATTGAACATGGGATGTAAGCAACTTTATAAATCAAATTACCAAAGGACGTTTTTTTACTATACTGAACATTTGATGAAGAAAAATAATATATTTTATATAATTACTTAATGGATTCGGGATGAGGAATGCGCAGACGATGGCACGTCAGATTTATTTCGAAGAAAGGATGAATCTCTGGAATTAATTCACGTAATTAGAGACACGGGTTCTCCGTAAAGCCGGGGTTAAGTTCATTCAGATGCGTATATGTATATACTTTGTCGGTATTCCTAATTTAAATGTAATGATAAAGCGAAATATAGTCAATCTCTAGCAAGTATTTTCGTGTCCAAAGGAGAAAAGATAGGGAAACAACGTCAAATGGGAGGTTACAAGTTTTCTTTTTGGTAATGGAGATCATAACTGCTTAACCCTTTGCACTCCTATGTCGAGTGTGACTCGACATCAGTTTTTATGGCAGGAGCTCTTTTGTCGAGCTCCACTCGACATTTTTTCATGTCTAAATAAATAGATACCGTGCACACGTTATCGACGCTCTCGCAATGTCACTAGAAGGGTTAGACATTCAGGTAATCGAAGAGAAATAAAAGAACTGGATGTGATCACAGATTATAATAAAAATATAGATGGTGTCGATATGGCGAACCAATACGCGACATTTTACTGTTTTTTACGTCGAGCACTCAAGGGGTGGAGGGAATATTTCTTTTGGGGATTAGAAATCTCCATGGTAAATGCGTATATTTTATACAAAGAAAAAACAAAAAACCAAGGAACAGAACCTATAGCCCACAAAAAATTTCGCGAAAAGATTTTGTCAATGCTAATTCGTGATTGTCGTCATCCAAATATGAAATTGGGGAGGCCTGGAACACATGATAAACACGATCGCTTAGATGGAAAGCCTCATTTCATCTTCCTACATCCCGAAGGAAAACACAAAGACTGTGCAGTTTACTCAAATAGAAAAACATCTGGAGGAAAAAGAGAAAACACCTATTTTTGTGAAACGTGTGAAAGAAAATCAGGGTTACATCTTGCAAGTTCTTTTAAAAGATATCATAACCTTGAAAATTTCAATATACGACAATACTGTAAATAAAATTGGTATTTAAGTGAATTTGTTTCTTCCTTTATTTATTTATATTGCTTTATATTTTTAGTTAAAGAAAATTTCAAATAAAACACTTAAAAGTGTTGGGAGCTGCTGGTAACGAAATTGAAATAAAATTCGGAGTGCAAAGGGTTAATATAGGGTGCAAACTACAAATGACAGTTCAGATCTACTTTCGCGGTTATTACCTATAGATACATATTGAAGGCTTCTCTGACGTGCCATGAGTTTTTGGATCATAATCTTATCTTATACCGAAAACATTTCTTCGAACTATTTACGATATTCAAGTCTATGTTCCCGCATTCATTACGCTCCCAACATCCAATTACGCCGCTACAATTTCCAACAAGCCCTAAAATTTCATCCAATTTCACCCATAACCTACCGACAAACACGGCTCGTACACTAAACAACCCCTCAATTATACCCCCTCTCCCTCCTCCATTGAATCATAAACCCCCCATTCTCCAACTCCTAAAAGCAAACTTCCAATTTCTCGGCTTAACGCGGGCTATTAAAAAAGTACACTACGCACGGAGACTGGTACAGGGTCGCACTCACGAAATCGAGATAAATTTTGCAAAATGGAAATTCACTCTCGTGGATTAGTGCTGGTCAACATAAACGTCCTATCCCCTCTTTAAACTTTAAGAAGAAATGTTAAATTTCTCATCTGAACTCCGCCTACAAAAACATACACAATGTCCGGAAACTTGCAACGTCATACTCTCGATGTCGAGATGAACCATGCAAACCAAAGTTCCACCTTTCGTCTCCTATCAAAGTTCAGCATCAGCTTCGAATCTTGTCTTGCATCCCTACTCCCCAAATTTTCAATTTCTCATCCAAACGCCGTTGACCAAAAAAATACACAATGCACAGAGACTTATTTAGCGTCGCACTATCGAAACCAAAATAAATCTTACAAAACAAAGGTTCACCGCGCATAAGCGTCCTACCCATTTCACTTCAATCAATTTATTATCCTAGCACAAATTTTCAATTTCTCACGAATTTTCAATTTTATTATCTGCCTAATCATTTTCAACCACAAATTTTCAAAGCACAAATTTTCATCTGATCTTCTCATTTTCAAATTATTAACTGATCTCAATCCTTAAGCACAAATTTTCAATTTCTCATCTGATCTCAATCCCTAATCACGAATTTTCAATTTATTATCTGATCTCAATCCCTAATCACAAATTTTCAATTTCTCATCTGATCTCAACCCCTAATCACAAATTTTCAAATTCTCATCCGATCTCAAGCCCTCACCACAAATTTTCAATTTCTCACCGGAACTTCGCGTACAAAAACATGCACAATGTCCGGAAACTTGCAACGTCATACTCTCGATGTCGAGATCAACCATGCAAACCAAAGTTCCACCTTTCGTCTCCTATCAAAGTTCAGCATCAGCTTCGAATCTTGTCTTGCATCCCTACTCCCCAAATTTTCAATTTCTCATCCAAACGCCGTTGACCAAAAAAATACACAATGCACAGAGACTTATTTAGCGTCGCACTATCGAAATCAAAATAAATCTTACAAAACAAAGGTTCACCGCGCATAAGCGTCCTACTCCATTTCAACCCCTAATCACGAATTTTCAATTTATTATCTGATCTCAATTCTTAAGCACAAATTTTCAATTTCTCATCTGATCTCAATCCCTAATAAAAAATTGTCAATTTCTCATCTGATCTCAATGCCTAATCACGAATTTTCAATTTATTATCTGATCTCAATCCTTAAGCACAAATTTTCAATTTCTCATCTGATCTCAATCCCTAAGCACAAATTTTCAATTTCTCATCTGATCTCAATCCCTAATCACGAATTTTCAATTTATTATCTGATCTCAATCCCTAATCACAAATTTTCAATTTCTCATCTGATCTCAATCCCTAATCACAAATTTTCAAATTCTCATCCGATCTCAAGCCCTCACCACAAATTTTCAATTTCTCACCGGAACTTCGCGTACAAAAACATGCACAATGTCCGGAAACTTGCAACGTCATACTCTCGATGTCGAGATCAACCATGCAAACCAAAGTTCCACCTTTCGTCTCCTATCAAAGTTCAGCATCAGCTTCGCATCTTGTCTTGCATCCCTACTCCCCAAATGTTCAATTTCTCATCCAAACGCCGTTGACCAAAAAAATACACAATGCGCAGAGACTTATTTAGCGTCGCACTATCGAAACCAAAATAAATCTTACAAAACAAAGATTCACCGCGCATAAGCGTCCTACTCCATTTCAACCCCTAATCACGAATTTTCAATTTATTATCTGATCTCAATTCTTAAGCACAAATTTTCAATTTCTCATCTGATCTCAATCCCTAATAAAAAATTGTCAATTTCTCATCTGATCTCAATGCCTAATCACGAATTTTCAATTTATTATCTGATCTCAATCCTTAAGCACAAATTTTCAATTTCTCATCTGATTTCAATCCCTAAGCACAAATTTTCAATTTCTCATCTGATCTCAATCCCTAATCACGAATTTTCAATTTATTATCTGATCTCAATCCCTAATCACAAATTTTCAATTTCTCATCTGATCTCAATCCCTAATCACAAATTTTCAAATTCTCATCCGATCTCAAGCCCTCATCACAAATTTTCAATTTCTCACCGGAACTTCGCGTATAAAAACATGCACAATGTCCGGAAACTTGCAACGTCATACTCTCGATGTCGCGATCAATCATGCAAACCAAAGTTCCACCTTTCGTCTCCTATCAAAGTTCAGCATCAGCTTCGAATCTTGTCTTGCATCCCTACTCCCCAAATTTTCAATTTCTCATGCAAACGCCGTTGACCAAAAAAATACACAATGCACAGAGACTTATTTAGCGTCGCACTATCGAAACCAAAATAAATCTTACAAAACAAAGGTTCACCGCGCATAAGCGTCCTACCCCACTTCAATCCCTAGTCACGAATTTTCAATTTATTATCTGATCTCAGCGATTCAAAAGGTCTCACGAAAAATTCAAAAAAAAAGGTCATTTATAATATTCTAAATGCATAAATTTTCAATTTCTCATCTGATCTCAATCCCTAATAAAAAATTGTCAATTTCTCATCTGATCTCAATCCCTAATCACAAATTTTCAAATTCTCATCCGATCTCAATCCCTAATCACGAATTTTCAATTTCTCATCTGATCTCAATCCCTAATCACAAATTTTCAATTTCTCATCTGATCTCAATCCCTAATTACAAATTTTCAAATTCTCATCCGATTTCAAGCCCTCACCACAAATTTTCAATTTCTCACCGGAACTTCGCGTACAAAAACATGCACAATGCCCGGAAACTTGTAACGTCGCACTCTCGATGTCCAGACCAACCTCCTAAACCAAAGTTCCACCTTTCGTCTTCTGTTAACACGTTGATTGCCGTGTGTAGTTTGCTGTATTGAAACGGCGATGCTATAAAATACTACAGCGTTTGACTGAATTATGGAAAATGTAAATAATGTGCATGTACCAGGTTGCTCAATAAGTTTCGTCGTTCGATAAGAAAAACACAATGTTATGGTTCAAAATACACTTTATTATTCAGTATAATCTCCCTGAACATTAATGCACTTGCTCCAACGATCCTCCAATCTGTGGATCCCATCCCTGAAGTGAGATTCCGGAAGGTGTGCAAAATACGCTTCAACAGCCGTTATGACCTCTTCATTTGACGAAAAACGCTTGCCACGCATACATTTTTTGAGTTCTGGAAACAAATGGAAGTCACTGGGGGCCAAATCTGGTGAATACGGCGGATGCTCCAACAGTTCGAACTTTAATTCATGGATTTTAGCCATTGTCAAAATGCTCTTGTGATACGGTGCGTTGTCCTGATGAAAAAGGATTTTTTTCTTCTGCAAACCGGGTCTTTTTTCACGAATTTTTTCCTTCAACTGGTCCAAAAGGTTGGAATAATATTCAGAATTAATTGTTTTACCAGTTTGCAAGTAATCCACAAATAAAATTCCTTTCGCATCCCAAAAAACTGATGCCAGAACCTTCTTGGCCGATTTCTGGACACGAACTCGTTTCGAAGCCGAACAAGCAGGTTCACACCACTCTTTAGCCTCTTGTTTTGATTTAGGATCATGGTGATAGACCCAAGTCTCATCCATAGTGATGAATCGACGCACAAAATCCACTTTATCCTTTTTAAAACGCTCCAAATGTTGTTGAGAAAGTCGCATTCGAATGTGTTTTTGTTCAATTGTTAGCGAATGCGGCACCCATTGTGCACACAGCTTTTTAAAACTCAAAATTTCATTTAAAATATGACTCACACTGCCTAATGAGATGTGTAGAGCCTCTACTAAATCCGTCTCAGTCAATCGACGATCTTCCAAAACCATATCCTGTACTTTGGCTACGATTTCTGGTGTTGATGCCGTTTTTGGACGTCCTTCACGTGAATCGTCTTCAAGGCTTGTACGACCACGTTTAAATTCAGCAACCCATCTTTCTACTGTTCTAATTGAAGGTGAACGTTCATTATACACTCTTAACATTCGTTCTAATAGAATTTTGATACTGTAACTCAAGATGTGCCACTATAGCGTTTTTCTAATGAAATTTCTTTTGGTGCTACACCTTCCAAAAATAAGAATTTTATCACTGCACGATATTCAATTTTTTCCATTGTTGAAAATACTGTGACACGGCGACACTAAATAGCTTGTAAACAAAGAATGAATTGACTGATTGAAATGAACCTTCACATACGTTGATAAGAAGAGTGAACCAACAAAACAAAAACAAATTTGGACTAGTAGCAACGCCCTCAACAAAACAAAACAAAACTTATTGAACAACCTGGTATTGGAGATCAAAGGATCGCATCACTATTCCAACAATAACTGTATTTCTAAAATAATTATTGCTATCCATTGCGAATATTTTGGATCTTCAGTAAAATCTCTCGCGTCACTCAGCGGTGACCATCACGGCAGTCAAAGTGTTAACGTTGAGCATCAGCATCCAACCCCCAAATGTTCAATTTCTCATGCGAACGCCGTCTACGAAAAAAAGCCGCAGCGGGCAGTATAACGTCGCACTCTCGAGGCCGAAACAAATCTTGCAGGATGGAGGATCCACCCTCGTGAACCGGGGGTGGCTCGCATAAAGGGGGCGAGCGAGAGAGCATGGCGGCGTGGGTGGCAGGGGTGAGACGGAGGGATGCGTCTGTGAAATTCAACCAAGCTGTTCCGCTGGTAATAATGGACAAGAGGCAAGCGTTGAAATGCAAATTAGAGAGCGGGTCGCGGACAGCTTGATACATGTGCGGGGATTGTGGTTTCGCGCGACGCGCCACGCCACCTACATTCGCCGAATAAAGGAGTTTGTTTTCGAGTTTTGCGAGGCGCGAGCGACAACGCTGCGCACTCTCTCGTGACTTTTCTACTGGGCGGGCCAAAAGCACGGAGCTCTTCGGGATTATTCGAATGATCGCGTCTTGTGAAGGTACTTCAGTTTCAAGGCAAGGTAGACATGAATGCGTTTTTGGGAGTCTTGGGGATCGGAAGGTGGTAATGTACTTTGTAATAAAGCGAATGGAACTGTATCGATGTATGAGCATGCGTTTCGTTTCAAACTTACGGTCATTTACTTAGTGATTAAGGAGTGGAAGACCGGTTTTCGGTTGAAAATGCTGACTAATAGAATTTTGATACTGCAACTCAAGATGCTTTGGGGCCACTATAGCGTTTTTCTTAGGGAAATTTGTTTGTGTAAAACATATGTGAATAGTGATTACTTTAACCACTCTGTCATCTTCGCATTTTGCACTAATGCATTCATTTGGAAATGACGTATGTGATTTTATTAATGTCTCTTTGTAAAGTTTTGTATCGCTGCATGCAAAATTACTGTGTAATTCGAGTCGATGAAAACCTTAGGGGTGTAATAAGTATAGATCCCATGTAAAAAGTGTACAAAAAAAATTGTCTTTTCAATAATTACGAATGGAACCGTATGTAACCACGTCACAATTTTCTACAGCGTTCCGTACAGCGTCAAGCCGCATCATGTGTGGCGAGATAAAATGCATTTGAATCAAATCGATCCAACTATATTGCTGCATGCAATATTATTGCGTAATTCAATAAAACGAAAATCTTCCTAGGACTGCACCAAGTATACATACCACGTACAAGTGTATCAGTATTTGGAACTATTGTTCCAAAAATTACGAATAGCATTCCATATGACTTCATCCCACGAAATTCGAGAAAGTTACATAAATCGCTGACTGCACTACTTAGAAACATTAGTTGTCGACGCCGCCATCCAAACACGTAAATACCTATTTGCCGAAAACCGTTTAAAAATGCATTCCACTTTCCCAAGAAAACCTACTCTTTTTACCACGTCACAATTTTCTACTGTGTTCCTAGGACTGCATCAAGTATGCATACTAACTACAAGTGCATCAGTATTTGGAAAAGATCGTTCCAATAATTACGAATAACGTTCCATACGACGTCATCTCACGAAATTCGAGAAAGTTACATAAATCGCTGACTGCACTACTTAGAAACATTAGTTGTCGACGCCGCCATCCAAACGCGTAAATACCTATTTGCCGAAAAACGTTGAAAAGTGTATTCCACTTCCCCAAGAAAACCTACTCTTTTTACCACGTCACAATTTTCTACTGTTTTCCTAGGACTGCATCAAATATGCATACTAACTACAAGTGCGTCAGTATTTGGAACTATTGTTCCAAAAATTACGAATAGCATTCCATATGACTTCATCCCACGAAATTCGAGAAAGTTACATAAATCGCTGACTGCACTACTTAGAAACATTAGTTGTCGACGCCGCCATCCAAACACGTAAATACCTATTTGCCGAAAAGCGTTTAAAAATGCATTCCACTTCCCCAAGAAAACCTACTCTTTTTACCACGTCACAATTTTCTACTGTGTTCCTAGGACTGCATCAAGTATGCATACTACCTACAAGTGCATCAGTATTTGGAACTATTGTTCCAAAAATTACGAATAGCATTCCATATCACTTCATCCCACGAAATTCGGGAAAGTTACATAAATCTCTGACTGCACTACTTAGAAACATTAGTTGTCAACGACGCCATCCAAAAGCGAAATACCTATTTGCCGAAAACCGTTTAAAAATGCATTCCACTTTCCCAAGAAAACCTACTCTTTTTACCACGTCACAATTTTCTACTGTTTTCCTAGGACTGCATCAAATATGCATACTAACTACAAGTGCGTCAGTATTTGGAACTATCGTTCCAATAATTACGAATAACGTTCCATACGGCGTCATCTCACGAAATTCGAGAAAGTTACATAAATCGCTGACTGCACTACTTAGAAACATTAGTTGTCGACGCTGCCATCCAAACGCGTAAATACCTATTTGCCGAAAAACATTGAAAAGTGTATTCCACTTCCCCAAGAAAACCTACTCTTTTTGCCACGTCACAATTTTCTACTGTGTTCCTAGGACTGCATCAAGTATGCATACTAACTACAAGTGCGTCAGTATTTGGAACTATCGTTCCAATAATTACGAATAACGTTCCATATGGCGTCATCTCACGAAATTCGAGAAAGTTACATAAATCGCTGACTGCACTACTTAGAAACATTAGTTGTCGACGCTGCCATCCAAACGCGTAAATACCTATTTGCCGAAAAACGTTGAAAAGTGTATTCCACTTCCCCAAGAAAACCTACTCTTTTTACCACGTCACAATTTTCTACTGTGTTCCTAGGACTGCATCAAGTATGCATACTAACTACAAGTGCATCAGTATTTGGAACTATTGTTCCAAAAATTACGAATAGCATTCCATATGACTTCATCCCATGAAATTCGAGAAAGTTACATAAATCTCTGACTGCACTACTTAGAAACATTAGTTGTCGACGCTGCCATCCAAACGCGAAATACCCATTTGCCGAAAAGCGTTTAAAAATGCATTCCACTTCCCCAAGAAAACCTACTCTTTTTACCACGTCACAATTTTCTACTGTGTTCGTAGGACTGCATCAAGTATGCATACTAACTACAAGTGCATCAGTATTTGGAAAAGATCGTTCCAAAAATTACGAATAACGTTCCATACGGCGTCATCTCACGAAATTCGAGAAAGTTACATAAATCGCTGACTGCACTACTTAGAAACATTAGTTGTCGACGCTGCCATCCAAACGCGTAAATACCTATTTGCCGAAAAGCGTTTAAAAATGCATTCCACTTCCCCAAGAAAACCTACACTTTTTACCACGTCACAATTTTCTACTGTGTTCCTAGGACTGCATCAAATATGCATACTAACTACAAGTGCGTCAGTATTTGGAACTATCGTTCCAATAATTACGAATAACGTTCCATACGGCGTCATCTCACGAAATTCGAGAAAGTTACATAAATCGCTGACTGCACTACTTAGAAACATTAGTTGTCGACGCTGCCATCCAAACACGTAAATACTTATTTGCCGAAAAACTTTGAAAAGTGTATTCCACTTCCCCAAGAAAACCTACTCTTTTTACCACGTCACAATTTTCTACTGTTTTCCTAGGACTGCAAATATGCATACTAACTACAACTCGTTTTTTACCACGTCACAATTTTCTACTGTTTTCCTAGGACTGCATCAAATATGCATACTAACTACAACCACGTCATTTTCTATTTGGAACTATCGTTCCAATAATTACGAATAACGTTCCATACGACGTCATCCCACGAAATTCGAGAAAGTTACATAAATCGCTGACTGCACTACTTAGAAACATTAGTTGTCGACGCTGCCATCCAAACACGTAAATACTTATTTACCGAAAAGCGTTGAAAAGTGTGTTCCTTCTCATAAGGAAACTTACACCTTGCCACCTTCCTCTATCACGCCCTGCACAATGTCAAGCCTCTTTCAGTTCTGTCTCACCTGAACAGCGTATCACGCGTGGGCAGCTAAAAAGGTCGACCGAAACAGTGGGACGGGAAGATCGAAAGAGAAGTAGGACAGAATGCTTCGTCCCATCAGCTAGCCATTCTCTCTCTCCATCTTCCTTCCACGTCCACCCCCTTCGCGCACACGCTCTCCATCCGCGCTGGAAATAACCGTTGATCGTCGTGTACACCGCAGAACCCATCCTTTGGAACTGGACCACGTTCAACCATGACAAAACGCACAATTTCCATGACGGTCTATTTGCTGAAATAACGAGTTACCACCGACGACTCTCTACTCTTCTCCTTCCCATGCATTCTCGGCTCGCCTCTCTGTCGCTGGCTGCATTCCGCACTCTCGTTGGGAAATGAAACTATACCGAGAGACGTGCGAGCCATCTCTTTCGCGTTTGAGGGTAGAATGATAATCGAGAACGATTGTTGCGTCGATTTGCCGGGACGATGGAAATGCGCGCGCGTAAACCTGTGTCGCTTTTCGAGAGGAGCGCGTTTGTGATTCGATGTGCTCTTGGGATACTTTTATTATACGCGTCGATTAATGCGAAGAAGAGCAATGGTGCTTACGAGAGTATGCGGTTAATGATGTAATTTATGTAGGAGGGTATTAAATGCTTCGATTGACGCCGGGGAAAGTATGCGAGGTTGTTTGCGAGGGCACGCGATTGATGAAGTAATTAATGTGCTGATATCGAAGATTGCTTTACACAGGTGGATTTATGATAGTAATAGAATTTGTGGTGATATAAAAGTGTGTAAGGTTGCTTGTAGGGGCAGGCGATTGATGAAGCAATTTATGCGCTGATATGAAAGATTGCTTTACTTAGTTAAATTTGTGGTAGCTAAGGTCCAAGATAACTGAGAACGATTATGCAATGAAGTTCGTTTGAAACATTTTTTTTTTAGGTTTTACTCTTGTTGGCTCTTTGTAAAATTGTATGTTAGATCAGTTACTGTAGTCTGTAATAATTCGCTGTTTTATTAAGTCGTGATCTTATTGAAACATTTGGAAGTCCGATTTTCAACTTAAAATGCCTTTTAGAAGGCGTTCTCTGGTTTGCGAAATATAAAAAGAGGTCGTTTCAGGGGGAGCTACAAAAATAATACCAGACATATCAACTTACAACTCCTCCGTCGCCTTGAATATTCGTAATTCCGTTCCAGCATTCTCCAGAATCCCGCCCGCCCATTCTGTAGTTTGCACTACATAAAAACAGGATATTTTGAGTGAATTTACCGAGAAATACTACTTGACATGTCAACTTCTAAATCTTCCGTCCCCTAAAATTTTCGGTACATCGTCACATTCTCTAGTACCCTAAGACCCATTCCTTGGTTTGCATTACATCAAAACAGACCGTTTGAGGGGAATCTCCCAAATAATAATTCTCGAAACTCTTCCGTCTTAAATATATGCCACTCCCAACATTCTCCAGGACCCTTACACCCATTTTATATGACTAATTTCCCCAAAAGTAACACTTGCCACATCAACTTCTAACTTTTCCGTCCCCTCAAACATTCGTTACATCATCCCAAAATTCTGCAGTACCCTAAGACCCATTCCGTGGTTTGCATTACATCAAAACAGACCGTTTGAGGGGAATCTCCCAAATAATAATTCTCGAAACTCTTCCGTCTTAAATATATGCCACTCCCAACATTCTCCAGGACCCTTACACCCATTTTATATGACTAATTTCCCCAAAAGTAACACTTGCCACATCAACTTCTAACTCTTCCGTCCCCTCAAACATTCGTTACATCATCCCAAAATTCTCCAGTACCCTAAGACCCATTCCGTGGTTTGCATTACATCAAAACAGACCGTTTGAGGGGAATCTCCCAAATAATAATTCTCGAAACTCTTCCGTCTCAAATATATGCCACTCCCAACATTCTTCAGGACCCTTACACCCATTTTATATGACTAATTTCCCCAAAAGTAACACTTGCCACATCAACTTCTAACTTTTCCGTCCCCTCAAACATTCGTTACATCATCCCAAATTTCTCCAGTATCCCCAGACCCTCCGGTTTGATTCCATCAAAACAGACCGCTAAAATCCCAAATGACAATTTAATTTCAACAAACACACGCCATCCCAACATTCTTCACGACCCCGTACACCCATTTTATATGACTAATTTCCCCAAAAGTCAACAGAGCGTGCGCTGCCATTACATGGGAAAAGGGACTTCTAACTACCTTCCGTCACACACTCACAACTTTCGTTACATCATCCCAAAATTCTCTCAGTTCCCTGGAACCACCCATTCCGTGGTTTGCATTACATCAAAACAGACCGTTTGGGGGGAATCTCCCAAATAATAATTCTCGAAACTCTTCCGTCTTAAATATTTGCTACTCCGTCCCAACATTCTCCAGGACCCTTACTATTTTATAAGACTAATTTCCCCAAAAGTAACACTTGCCACATCAACTTCCAACTCTTTCGTCCCCTAAAACATTCGTCACATCATCCCAGAATTCTCCAGTACCCTAAGATCCATTCCGTGGTTTGCATTACATCAAAACAGACCGTTTGGGGGGAATCTCCCAAATAATAATTCTCGAAACTCTTCCGTCTTAAATATATGATCGCATCCCAACATTCTCCAGGACCGGTACAACCCATTTTATAAAAATGACTAATTTTCCCAAAAGTAACACTTGCCACATCAACTTCTAACTCTTCCGTCCCCTCAAACATTCGTTACATCATCCCAAAATTCTCCAGTACCCTAAGACTCATTCCGTGGTTTGCATTACATCAAAACAGACCGTTTGAGGGGAATCTCCCAAATAATAATTCTCGAAATTCTTCCGCCTTAAATATATGCAAACAATTCGCAATGAAGCCCAACATTCTCCAGGACCCTTACACTAATTTTATATGACTAATTTCCCCAAAAGTAACACTTGCCACATCAACTTCCAACTTTTCCATTCCCTCAAACATTCGTCACTTCGTTTCAGCCTACAAATTTCTCCCTATCCCCAGACCCTCGCGATTCCACCAGCCCAGCTAAAATCCCTGACAATTTAATTTCAACAAACACACGCCATAACACCACGACCGTCCTTATGCATACCGCACGAAAAACTTTCAAAATTCACACAGAGCGTGCGCTGACTCCCATTACAGTGGGAAAAGGGAACAAACCGAAGCAAACTTTACCATTGCGCATGCACACACATCCGCACAGCTTGTCCGTCTGTCTAATTCACTGTCAAAAATGGCGCCGCTCATGGTTCGCGGTCTGGATCGACCACCGCATCGAGTAAACGATGGTGGTATTTGATCGCATCGGTCAACAGAGCCAAAAGATTTGACTAAAAATGCAAAGATTTCCGGCATGACTCGTCGCTACCGCTTTCAGTTCTGGCTTTATTTTGCACGATTTAATTATACTATGTATTTGATCGCATCGCGATTCTAACATAGCAAAATAATCGGTGACCGGTGCCAAAGATTTTACAAAAAATCAAGTCCATGGCTTTCTGCAATATTTGCCGTAAACTCGTTACTCGGTTACCTTTATTTTGCACGATTTAATTATACGAGGGGCGCATTTGATCGCATCGCGAGAACGCAAAATACACGGTGACGGTGCAAAAGACTTTACTAAAAATGCAAAAAATTCGCAATGAAGCCCATTTGCATTGATGGGGTGAGAACCTTATAATAACTCTACATTACTTTTGTTTTGCACGATTGAATTACGACCAGAAGCTATTTGATCGCATCGCGTATATAAACAAATACGCGATGGCGGATTTGCAATTTTGTTAAAAAATTGATATCGGAAACTGAATACTTTGCAAGCGGTACTTTATTTTGGATTTAATTACTCTCTGCAGTATTTGATCGCAAGGGTAATGGCAAAATTTGCGACTTTACTAAAAATGCAAAAAATGGCAATGAAAAAGGAGAATGACTGGGAATCGGGGGGAAAGACTTATGAATAACTCTATTGTACTTTTATTTTGCACGATTGAATTATACTCTGTTATTATCGCATCGCGACTGCCACGGTGCAAAATACACGGTGACCGGTGCAAAAGATTTTACTAAAAATGCAAAAAATTCGCAATGAAGCCCATTTGCAATTTTGTAAAAGCAATTGATATCGGGACGGTGCTTCAATACTTCAGCTTCTAATAACTCTGCGTTACCTTTATTTTGCACGATTTAATTATACTATGCAGTATTTGATCGCATCGCGATTCTAACATAGCAAAATACGCTTGGCAGTCAAAGTGTTAACCCTTTGCGCTCGAGCGGCGACTCTCACTCGTCACGATGTTTCGCGCAGCAACTCGAACGCCGAGTGAGAGGCGACAATGTTTGTTTAGGCTAGATTTCGTTATCTCCAGTTGATAGAAGCCCATTATGGGTTTGTGAATAGGTTCTTTAGCTGTTCATGTTCTTTTATAGGATGTATAATGTATAATATATATCTTAAAATGGGGATTAAGATAAAATTCTTCTTCGATAAAATTCCACTTTGGATAGAATGTATCCAGCATTACTTTAGTTTCGACCATTGCAGCGTGCGCATCACATAATTTTTTCCCGCATTTTAATCAGTCATTTTAAAGTTTTGAGGCCCTATAAAAATGGAAAATATCAATGAGATCAGCTCAAGTGAAGATGAGTTTGATTTTGAATTGCTCACAAACTTATCGGTTCATGATGAAATTGGTGGTGCAGCAAGTTATTTTTTTGGAGAATGGAGATCTGTTTACTTAACTCCTACATTCTCTATAGTCAAGTAAAGAAGCAGAAGAACGAAGAATCACTGACACACTGACAATTTGTAAAAACCTTAGTAGACCAATTGAGGGGAGATTTTCCACAACCGCTAGAAGCTTCGACGTCGACTTCAAATTACGACGCGATTCGGCTAAATGGAAAGCTCCATGTGATTCTCACAGGATCAAAAAAAGATTATAAAGTTTGTTCATATCGAAATAAACAAGGCGGAAGGCATGAAACAACGTACTATTGCAATACTTGTCCGAATAAACCAAGGATGCACCTAGGAGAATGTTTTACGAAATATCATACAAAACGCAATTATAGAACTTCGACTTAGAAAATTATATTTTTCAAAATGTAAATAAACACTCTATATTATAATATAAAAATTTTCCTATGTTAATCTGTGTATAAATTCATTTTATACTACCTGTAAGACACTCGTTATATATGCGCAAAATCGCCTCGAGTTGTTGCTCCGCCCGACCGAAAAAGTTGTCGAGCGCAAAGGGTTAATACGGAAACGGACATCTAGATAGAATTGGGTACGATAAAGATCACGTGAATGATGAGTACAAACTGTGTAGAATAGCTGGGAATAGAACCGGAGGATGTAATTACATTCGTTTGTTCTAACGAACGCGTTATTCTTGATATGTGATTCTGGTTGATATGTGTGATTGTATGGCTTATATAATTTGATGGCATGATATTTATGTAACATGTACAATCATGCATGTGATTCTAATTTATATGATGCCATGATATACATAACTCATGCATTTGATTACATGACACTTGCTTGATTGTTTGACATATCAGCTGGAATAATACATTTATCAAAACAACCTAAATCTCAATACAATAAAGCAGGGTACCTAATGAAGAAAATTAAATATTCTTTATCATGTCATCCAATTTTTATTTATTACCGCGTATGTCGACGTATATCCGGAATCCGAGTGTTCTCCTGAATCAACTCCCTTGCCACAAACAAGGTGAAAATAGTGCATTTGGGAAATCGGGCAACGAAACAAACACGCCGAAATGTTTAAACGACGGTTTCTGCTAACGCCACCCGAGTTTCGGGCTGTGCACGACTTTGTTTGCCGATGGGAGATGGATCGCGTGTGGATTTATCAAAACTACACCGCTCCTCGCGTCTAGAACGACGGAAGCCTTTTCAGACCGAGTCAGCGTGTTCAATGCTTTCAATTTGATTTTGGAGCTTAATCGACTAAGACACGGAAGAGAAGTTGCGCCGAGGTGTTTGTACGTGTGTGCGTGTTGTGCGCTGGAAATTGGGATGTATCGTATGATGCTGCTTCTGTTAAATGGAACGACTGTATCACGTGGCGCTTAATGAAATTAATCTGTTGGACTTACGGAATATAATTTGATGCCCCGACTGACGTATGTGATTCTAGTACCGGGTACGAGAATGTCGTGTTAAAAATGTTCAGGATCATACGACAGAATACATTTTGAAGCCGTGACTGACGAAGATTCGGTGAATTAATTTATGTGATTTTCGTACCGGACATGTAAATGTAATACACAATTTATATATAGTACATATCAGATTAACTTGGCGAATTAATTCATGCGATTGTATTGTAGTGCCAGGTATGATAATATCATATTAAAAATGTTTACAATCGCAAAAATATATAATCGCGAGCATGCAGAATTTGTATCGATCACTTAACAAATTAATCGCAAGAATCAACCTTAATACGGACTTTTCCGAATTTAGTTCAATTCGCTTAATAACGTTTATATACAAATTGGTCAGTAAAATTTCACGTACTTCGCTACATCGAAGTGAAAAATTCGGATTTTTCACCAATGTCCGTCACAGAAGCCACTTCCCACGTTTCCGGTGTGTTCTGCAAGTTTCTGCAAACATTCGGGTATATCAAATTTTTATCGATGTTACATGTGCTCAAATTTTTTTACTGATGTAAAATCCGCAGGTAGTAAAATCCGGCTTTGCCGAGCATGGAACTGTAAACAGTTAACCATTTAACTGTTAACGTGGTCGTGGCACTGACGCTAGAACGGACGGGCGTACAACGTGCAACTTGTAACCGAAAATTTTATATTCTCCCCTCGAGTTACGGTAGGCGGACATCGCGCCGGTTATTTATTTGCCAAATGCACAGGCGGCTTGCCGGAATAATCAATGTTCCGACTATCAGGTCTCTAAACACGTGGCCCGTTAATAATTGTAATTAACACCGTTATCTCTCCCGAACAGAATATTCAGTTCAGCGATTCTAATAGAAAAAATAATTCGGCCGGCCATATCGGGGCAGAGGGATTTAATCTTACGTAATCGGAACGGAAATCACGGGAAAATGGGATGAGAGGAAATGTACGTCGCCAACGGAAATCACTGGCAAGGTACGTGTCTCGAGCAAGTTCAGTTTTCCAAAATTGCTGCAGTAATTCGAATCAACGGTGAAAAGGAAAAATGCGTATTAGTACGAAGGATCGTTACTACCTTTATTTTGGCTTAGCAGAAGTATTTAAATTAGTTGCAGCAATTCGTGAATTAATAATGAGAGTAATAAATAATTACATAAGTAAATAGAATCACTGACGCGTAAGCACATCACTGGCAAGGTACGTGTCTCGAGCAAGTTCAGTTTTCCAAAATTGCTGCAGTAATTCGAATCAACGGTGAAAAGGAAAAATGCGTATTAGTACGAAGGATCGTTACTACCTTTATTTTGGTTTAGCAGAAGTATTTAAATTAGTTGCAGCAATTCGTGAATTAATAATGAGAGTAATAAATAATTACATAAGTATTATAAATAGAATCACTGACGCGTAAGCACATCACTGGCAAGGTACGTGTCTCGAGCAAGTTCAGTTTTCCAAAATTGCTGCAGTAATTGGAATCAACGGTGAAAAGGAAAAATGCGTATTAGTACGAAGGATCGTTACTACCTTTATTTTGGCTTAGCAGAAGTATTTAAATTAGTTGCAGCAATTCGTGAATTAATAATGAGAGTAATAAATAATTACATAAGTAAATAGAATCACTGACGCGTAAGCACATCACTGGCAAGGTACGTGTCTCGAGCAAGTTCAGTTTTCCAAAATTGCTGCAGTAATTCGAATCGATGGTGAAAAGGAAAAATTCGTATTAGTAGGAAAGATCGTTATTACCTTTATTTTAGCTTAGCAGAAGTATTTGAATTACTTGCAACAATTCGTGAATTAATAATGAGAGTAATAAATAATTACATAAGTAAATAGAATCACTGACGCGTAAGCACATCACTGGCAAGGTACGTGTCTCGAGCAAGTTCAGTTTTCCAAAATTGCTGCAGTAATTCGAATCAACGATGAAAAGGAAAAATGCGTATTAGTAGGAAGGATCGTTATTACCTTTATTTTAGCTTAGCAGAAGTATTTAAATTAGTTGCAGCAATTCGTGAATTAATAATGAGAGTAATAAATAATTACATAAGTAAATAGAATCACTGACGCGTAAGCACATCACTGGCAAGGTACGTGTCTCGAGCAAGTTCAGTTTTCCAAAATTGCTGCAGTAATTCGAATCAACGGTGAAAAGGAAAAATGCGTATTAGTAGGAAGGATCGTTACTACCTTTATTTTGGCTTAGCAGAAGTATTTAAATTAGTTGCAGCAATTCGTGAATTAATAATGAGAGTAATAAATAATTACATAAGTAAATAGAATCACTGAGGCGTAAGCACATCACTGGCAAGGTACGTGTCTCGAGCAAGTTCAGTTTTCCAAAATTGCTGCAGTAATTCGAATCGATGGTGAAAAGGAAAAATTCGTATTAGTAGGAAAGATCGTTATCACCTTTATTTTAGCTTAGCAGAAGTATTTGAATTACTTGCAGCAATTCGTGAATTAATAATGAGAGTAATAAATAATTACATAAGTAAATAGAATCACTGACGCGTAAGCACATCACTGGCAAGGTACGTGTCTCGAGCAAGTTCAGTTTTCCAAAATTGCTGCAGTAATTTGAATCGATGGTGAAAAGGAAAAATTCGTATTAGTAGGAAAGATCGTTATTACCTTTATTTTAGCTTAGCAGAAGTATTTGAATTACTTGCAGCAATTCGTGAATTAATAATGAGAGTAATAAATAATTACATAAGTAAATAGAATCACTGACGCGTAAGCACATCACTGGCAAGGTACGTGTCTCGAGCAAGTTCAGTTTTCCAAAATTGCTGCAGTAATTCGAATCAACGGTGAAAAGGAAAAATGCGTATTAGTAGGAAGGATCGTTATTACCTTTATTTTGGCTTAGCAGAAGTATTTAAATTAGTTGCAGCAATTCGTGAATTAATAATGAGAGTAATAAATAATTACATAAGTAAATAGAATCACTGACGCGTAAGCATATCACTGGCAAGGTACGTGTCTCGAGCAAGTTCAGTTTTCCAAAATTGCTGCAGTAATTCGAATCAACGGTGAAAAGGAAAAATGCGTATTAGTAGGAAGGATCGTTATTACCTTTATTTTAGCTTAGCAGAAGTATTTGAATTACTTGCAGCAATTCGTGAATTAATAATGAGAGCAATAAATAATTACATAAGTAAATAGATTAACTGACGCGTAAGCACATAAATTATATTGTGAGCTAAAATCATTAAAAACTTGCCGGCACTATTTTTTTAGTAAATCGCCTTTTCAACTAGCATAAGCAAGGCCATATTACTTACAGAGCAATAGAGAATTCATAAATAAAATAAGTGATGCATGAAATGTTTCGAAAGCAGAAATCATCCGTATAACTTAACCGCACAACTTTCATTTAGCAAATTGCAGTTTGATTGAACAAGGAAAATTCTTATCTTACCAATTCGCAAGGGCAATTAACCCTTTACGGTTGTATGTCTACTCTCAGCCACCAAAGTCTTTTTACCGTTCCGGTCGTATGTCTGCTCTCAGCCACCACAACAAGAGACCGTACTAATCTTATACTTAATTCGTCTATGTATCAGTTTACAATTTATCTGCACAATCATAAATATCTAATGCACCTATTCACGAACTTATGCGGTGCTCTTATCAATTGGAGATAACGAAGTCCAGTGTGTATATTATAATGTAATATTTCCCAAAATTGTATTTAACTGTAATTAGTCATTCCCGCTTTGTAAAATATTTCAAAATAATATTCCAATATGGCCAAAAGAAAGTTACCGACAGAAGTTTACTGTGAAACTGAAAATAGCGATGAAGAGTTTTATTTTGACACCTTGAATACTGACACAATGGAGAACTATAAATTAGAATTTTTACATGAAAACATGACATTAAAACATATTAATGTATAAACATATAACTAAAGTTCTCAAAAGAATTAATAAATCTTGTTTATTTTTCATAATCGTGCATGTTATGTATCACTGCTTTTTGAACGGAAATTAACTCCGACCAGTACGACACCGATGACCGATTTGAATACGTCCGAAAAGGGTTAAAACGAACACGTGCAGATGACATTTTTCAAAAGAGTCAGGACGGAACACGCTCAACATTGCCTCGCCGTAATTTGTAATGACGGGCGTAATTTGGCTGTCACCGCGAGATTCCTTCTGTAATTCTTATCTCCGTCATTAACATCAAAACGGCGTGACTGACAATGCGCGGACAAGTCAATAAGGTAACCGGGACAAAGAGTCGCCGAACAATGGCCCTCTCGAAAGACAAATAAGCTCGGTTATAAAGCGGTCCCTCCTAAGGCAAAGGCGTCCTCGCCTGAAAGAGATATGGATACAAAGTCGGAAACTGCGAGCGCCGGGGCGAAAGACGTTACGGCTAAGGGAAACGACGAAAATTGAGACAGACGTTTGTCGAGGCGAGCCGAAAAATATGGAATGGCGAAAGCGATGAAAGGTAAGACGGGACACGTGACCGCGGAAGGAAGAAATTGGAATACGAAGCAGACGGGACTGATTTGCGAACGGACCGGAAAGAGAACAAAACGAAACGGGAGCAGTGCCTGTAAAACGGTAAGAGGCAAACTGGTAGCGGGACAAAGGACTGAACGGCGAAGAATGCAGGATTTGTAATTCGTCGCGCAATCGGAAAAGTCGCGATGCTTCGTAAAAAAATTTTTCCCAATTGCCGAAACCTGGTCCTACGTTTAAGATTTTGGCGATTGCTCGATTCCTCCCACAATAAGACTTTGTGGGTTTCTTTTGTGGTCAGATTCGTCCAATTTAGGCGACGAAGTGTGAGCAGTTTAAATTATTCTGCTGTTAGTGGTTCGATCGGAAGATTTTGTAATTAAAATAAGATGGTCCGAAGAAAGCTACAAGATACGAAATTTGTTGTCAACCCTTTTTCCACAGTTATGAGGGTTATCTTTAGTTTTTTTATGGATAAACGTACATTTTTTTTATGCTCATCATGTATGATGTGATCACATATATGATAGATAACATATCCTTCAGGTGACACTGAGCCGAATTTAGCAAGAACCATCAAAAGTATTTCCTCTTCATTTAAATTGAAGGAATATTAAAAACTATAATTTGCCTTAATTGAATCGATGCCCAAAATGGTGTCCATTCGCAGCAGTACATTCGCGTATCGATCAAAAAATATGGTCCGAAGAAAGCTACAAGATGATGATACGAAATTTGTTGTCAACCCTTTTTCCACAGTTATGGGGGTTATCTTTTTTTTTTATGGATAAACGTACAATTTTTTTATACTCATCATGTATGATGTGATCACATATATGATAGGTAACATATCCTTCAGGGGACACTGAGCCGAATTTAGCAAGAACCATCAAAAGTATTTCCTCTTCATTTAAATTGAAGGAATATTAAAAACTATAATTTGCCTTAATTGAATCGATGCCCAAAATGGTGTTCATTCGCAACAATACATTCGCGTATCGATAAAAAAATATGGTCCGAAGAAAGCTACAAGATGATCATACGAAATTTGTTGTCAACCCTTTTTCCACAGTTATGAGAGTTATCTTTAGTTTTTTTATGGATAAACGTACAATTTTTTTATACTCATCATGTATGATGTGATCACATATATGATAGATTATATATATACTTCAGGGGACACTGAGCCGAATTTACCAAGAACCATCAAAAGTATTTCCTCTTCATTTAAATCGAAGGAATATTAAAAAATATAATTTGCCTTAATTGAATCGATGCCCAAAATGGTGTCCATTCGCAGCAGTACATTCGCGTATCGATCAAAAAATATGGTCCGAAGAAAGCTACAAGATGATCATATGAAATTTGTTGTCAACCCTTTTTCCACAGTTATGAGGGTTATCTTTATTTTTTTTATGGATAAACGTACAATTTTTTTATACTCATCATGTATGATCTGATCACATATGTGATAGGTAACATATCCTTCAGGGGACACTGAGCCGAATTTAGCAAGAACCATCAAAAGTATTTCCTCTTCATTTAAATTGAAGGAATATTAAAAACTATAATTTGCCTTAATTGAATCGATGCCCAAAATGGTGTCCATTCGCAGCAATACATTCGCGTATCGATAAAAAAATATGGTCCGAAGAAAGCTACAGGATGATCATACGAAATTTGTTGTCAACCCTTTTTCCACAGTTATGAGAGTTATCTTTAGTTTTTTTTATGGATAAACATACAATTTTTTTATGCTCATCATGTATGATGTGATCACATATATGATGGATTATATATATACTTCAGGGGACACTGAGCCGAATTTACCAAGAACCATCAAAAGTATTTCCTCTTCATTTAAATCGAAGGAATATTAAAAAATATAATTTACCTTAACTGAATCGATGCCCAAAATGGTGTCCATTCGCAGCAATACATTCGCGTATCGATCAAGAAATACATGCTTGGCATTTTCTATGACGTCTGCATTGATGGTTAATCATGCATTTAGAATTTTGCCCCGCATAACATAGAATGTCGTGCACGCTCGCGCAGATCACGAGAAACTAATAACAATTCACCTTTGATACCATTTAATCTATTTCAAGGTACAGAACAACATGTTTACAAACAGTACGCGAGAGATTAAGTCAATAATGTAGGGATATAAGATGTTAGGTGATGTCGAAGTCTGATGCGGAATTATATTGAGTAGAATAATTTATTGAAAGATAAATAAAAGCACTATATACATATAAATACAAAATTAAAGTAAAACTATGGCAATCCGATTACGATTCGGTAAACGGCAAGAAAACATATCTATACTGGACTGAACCACACTCTAAACTTGACTGCACGACAACTTAAAACTCTGACCTATTACTGAACTATAACTGAACGAAAACTCTATCTCCTCGCCGGGCCGTTGCTATGCACCCCCGTCCTTCCCCAAGGGTTCGGCATCCAATCATTCGTAGAAACACACATCCTCTCATTCTTACCTACATTCTCTCTCGCTCACCCTAAATGCGTTGCAGTTGACACGCGCAATAATGAGGCATACGTCACGCATTCTTCAAACAAAACCACGCTATCGTTATACCTTACTCGCAACAGACACTCCCGGTCGCAGCCACTCACACACACACACACACTTCCTACATTTATGCGACACATCTACGGCCGTTTTTCTGATGCTACAATAATGACAAATACGAATCTATCAACATCTCCAAAAAGGTGATAACAGTGTGACTTGCAAAATTCTTCGAACTAGAAATTTTCTTCGTCTCTTTAGATTCACACAAAAATATGTTATGATGCTTGCCGAATTCGCCCCAGTATCTCTTAAAAAATGGGGGTAAAAAACTGGTAGGTTTACCTAAGAAAAAACTGAAGGTGTCCTTGATAAATTTGGCAAAAAGGGTTGGCTGAAAATTCGATATGATCATTTTAAAGCTCTTCTCGAGTCTTGCTAAAAACAGCTAGCAGCAGAATAATCTATGCTGATCACGTTCGTGGTCCACCCTGTATGACAGAGTTTTAATCCGTGGTTCGTATTTATTTTCGCGAAAATTCAGTTTCTTTCTGTGGTGCCGACTGCAGCGGAAACGCTATGAAATGAGACAGAATAAACTGAATAGAAGGAGAGACGAAAAAACAGAAAACACCATAACGTGTGTTCCGTTAACTTGCTCGACGTTGGAAAGTTTCCTTCTGTAATCGGTCGGGCTCAATGTAAATGTTCCTGCTGGGAATGGCAAGTGAACAAACTGTGTATCTCATGTGGATGCGCAGGAAGGGACGAGGGTGGAAGGGGGATGGTGATTTTACATTAAAGAGAGTCAGTGCCGCACGGAAAATCGGTTTTACGAGTAAAGCGCATTGAGCATGAACGTATGGCGAAGGGAAAAAAGTTGGGGAGTGGGGTGTATGAAATGCTTGTGTTATGAATGCGGAGGCGTCTATACAGTGTGTTGCAAAAACACCTTACATCACTCGCCTCGCGTCTGATTATAAAATTCACTATAAAATTGTTTTTTTTTTGACCAGCCAAAAGTTCACATGCAACTTATATCTAGTACGTCTAAATAGTATTGTTTGTATTATTATATTTATATATATTACTGTATTACTGTATTGTATTACTATATATATATATATTATATATTATATATATATACTTGTATACTAAATAGTATTATTGTAACATATTGCAACATACTATTGCAACATATAATTTACGTCAGAAAACGACACAGATAAAAATACACATGAGTGTGAAACGCAAAAAAATATGTTTGTCATAAGAATGCGTTAAATGCCTATAAATTTAGTTTTGTTACATCAACCTCAAATTCGTGTACAATTTACATTACTTACCCGGTGTCTGCATATTACATTTCGCCACAAGAACGCATTAACAGACTACAAAATTCATTTTGCTCTTATATCAGTCTAAAATCCACATGCAACTTCTCCCGCTTCCATCTGAACATTACATCTGACAACACACATTGCTGCACACCCCCTGCACTATATAATTCACTCCAAAAAATACGTTCTTCACATCCAGCACATATGTCGCCGTCACTTTTACTGCCAAACACAAACTTCCCTCTGCTGCAAGCACACCAGAACGTGAAGCCCCAAAAATACTTTCGCCAAAATGAATCTTCTTACATCCCCTCCAAATTCGCATACACCTATCAATCGTTTCGCATTACCTCTCACGTAACACATTTCCACATGCACCAGGCAGCTTGTCTCTTCGCAAAAATATTCTCATTTCTCCTGTTTCGCGGTAGCTTGCGGCTGAATTTCCTCGCGCCGAACGCTTGTAACGAAAAGCCGTCCTCGAATGACAGCGGACGCGCTCGCAAGCGGCTTTAATTCATTCGCCGTATTTAGTCGCATTCGCCATGCCGTTTATTCGCGTCCGCCCTGTGTTTGCCCGCATTTTACCGGGAGTCGGCTAAGTATGCTCGAAGCTCGGCTTCGCGCGTCATTCGTTTCGCTTTAACGTTTTCGCCCGGTCCGCCCCGGACGTCGAGGACGCGTCCGCCGGAAGGTGGCAAGCCCGTCCGGATGTGGAGAGCCGAAAAAGCACTTCCGGCCCGGCTCGTCCGATACCCGAAAACGAGATGGACTCCCGGCGGTCGCCGCCAATTTTTTACCTTTTTTACGATTTTTTTTTTTGTACGCATCGCTGACAGCCGCGATGTCGAAGGAATCATTTTGCTCGGCGCCCCGGTGTTTGCGGTCCAAACCGATGCGGGTCTGGTTTCGGCGGTTGACAGTCGCGATTTCGTGCAAGTTGCTCCGTGGGAGTTATTGCGTAGCTCACTGTCATGTGGTGGATAATTTAACCATTAAAATAATATTTTGGAGGATTATTTTACCGTTAACACTTTAACCGTTTGAGTCCGGGGAAGCGCTATCGCGCTTCACTTGTCGTATGCCAAAAATACGGTGCAGCGCCATAGCGCTGCTCTTGTTTTGTATCGAGAATGCGAAGACGCTGCTGTTGGTAGTATACTTTACGCAATTATTGAGAGCAGTTGCTGTAATATCAGTAGCAGTTTTCATTCATTTAACTCAGTTGTGGCTTTTAACAATATAAGAATTAAATAGACTGCAATTTACTTCGAACATTATTGACACTATAGAGGAGGAATGGTTAGCAAGCAAAAATGCCACAGGAACATCACCAATAAGTAAAAAGTGTTCCTTAGAAAAATTGCCTGGGCGAAATTTGCGACAGTATGATGTATGCAGTAATAAAAATGGTAATGAAATTAAACGATCCAACCTAATTTGCGCTATATGTAAAAAAGGAATTCATGGAATTTGTGCAGCAAAACATTTTTGTAAATAAGTGAAAATAAAATTTTTTTTTTGTCATAATTACTTGTTACATAACAATTAGTGTTAATTATAACCATTTTCATTGTTTCCCAAAAAAAAATACTACGCATTTCATCCCGGACTTTTAGCATATGCATAAGAAAATGCTCCCGTACTCAAACGGTTAACGACCGCTTTTAACTTTTAACTGCTATTTACCGGTCGCCGATTAATTGGCTTTTCAGTGGTCAAAATTCGCAATGAAGTCTATTTGTAATCTTGTAAAAGTAATCGATATCGCAACGATGCTTCAATACGTTGGCTTCTAACAACTCTGCGTTACCTTTATTTTGCACGATTTAATTATACTCTACAGTATTTTATCGCATCGCGGTTCTAACATAGCCAAATACGCGGTGACCGGTGCAAAAGATTTGACTAAAAATGCAAAAAATTCGCAATGAAGCCCATTTGCAATTTTGTAAAAGCAATTGACATTGGAACGGTGCTTCAATACTTTGGCTTCTAACAATTCTGCGTTACCCTTATTTTGCACGATTTAATTATACTCTGCAGTATTTTATCGCATCGCGGTTCTAACATAGCAAAAGACGCTTGGCAGTCAAAGTTTTAATGGAGATTATTGTAGTGTCGTGGGCGTAAGTTTAAATACCTATGTCATTATTGTTTGTGGAACGGGTTGTCGAATATTGAAGTGTTGTTAATATATTTCTGACGATAATAGAAATGGTTTTTTTATGTTACTTCGATGCTTAATCTGTTAAGTTATGCTCTTCAGTTAATAGCGGTTGGTAAAGTGTTAAAATAATATTTTGGAGGATTATTTTACCATTAACGCTTTAACGACCGCTTTTAACTTTTAACTGCTATTTACCGGTAGCCGATTAATTGGCTTTTCAGTGGTCAAAATTCGCAATGAAGTCTATTTGTAATCTTGTAAAAGCAATTGATATCGCAACGGTGCTTCAATACGTTGGCTTCTAACAACGCATCGCGGTTCTAACATAGCAAAAGACGCTTGGCAGTCAAAGTTTTAATGGAGATTATTGTAGTGTCGTGGGCGTAAGTTTAAATACCTATGTCATTATTGTTTCTGGAACGGGTTGTCGAATATTGAAGTGTTGTTAATATATTTCTGACCGATAATAGAAATGGTTTTTTTATGTTACTTCGATGCTTAATCTGTTAAGTTATGCTCTTCAGTTAATAGCGGTTGGTAAAGTGTTAAAATAATATTTTGGAGGATTATTTTACCATTAACACTTTAACGACCGCTTTTAACTTTTAACTGCTATTTACCGGTCGCCGATTAATTGGCTTTTCGGTGGTCAAAATTCGCAATGAAGTCTATTTGTAATCTTGTAAAAGCAATTGATATCGCAACGGTGCTTCAATACGTTGGCTTCTAACAACTCTGCGTTACCTTTATTTTGCACGATTTAATTACACTCTACAGTATTTTATCGCATCGCGGTTCTAACATAGCAAAATACGCGGTGACCGGTGCAAAAGATTTTACTAAAAATGCAAAAAATTCGCAATGAAGCCCATTTGCAATTTTGTAAAAGCAATTGACATTGGAACGGTGCTTCAATACTTTGGCTTCTAACAACTCTGCGTTACCCTTATTTTGCAAGATTTAATTATACTCTGCAGTATTTTATCGCATCGCGGTTCTAACATAGCAAAAGACGCTTGGCAGTCAAAGTTTTAATGGAGATTATTGTAGTGTCGTGGGCGTAAGTTTAAATACCTATGTCATTATTGTTTCTGGAACGGGTTGTCGAATATTGAAGTGTTGTTAATATATTTCTGACCGATAATAGAAATGGTTTCTTTATGTTACTTCGATGCTTAATCTGTTAAGTTATGCTCTTCAGTTAATAGCGGTTGGTAAAGTGTTAAAATAATATTTTGGAGGATAATTTAACCATTCAAATAATATTTATACCTTCTCGCTTTCTGCCTTATCTTATAAATATGCTTTATTTGACCGTAAACAAGACTAAACGTGTATATTTTGTAACTCACTCTGCTGTGATACCTTTCGAATAATTCTCCAACCTGTATTCTTGGTTTTTTTGGATAAGTATCGTAATATTGGCTGGTCTGTCGTCTCGTACCTTTTTCTTGTCTTCCAGAAGATGCAATGCAATCCTCTCGTTCCTCTTTTCGCACTACATAAGGTTTTGCATTTGAATTATCTTTGAAGACTTTCAAGTCATCTACATCTTCCCACCCAATCAGGTCTAAATTTTCATCAAATTTTTTGTTCTCCCCGTTTTTGTCGCAAAAAAAGTTGAAGTATAATTTAACGTCAAAACTGTAGAAGTAATACGATGTAACTAAAGAAATAAATAGCCAACGCCGATTGCCACATAGGATTTTGAGCGTAATCGTGTTAGTTACATAATGGAACAAACGTTAAATGTCTCCGTAGTGAAGCCAACGGAGCGGTGACCGTTAAAAATCGTCGAGATCCGCACATGCCTCTCGACGTATTGACTGTCGCACGGACGCACACCACTTTGGTGCCGTTGATTTTTCGCCGGGCCACCTTTTCTATCCCGCAAAGCTGCACGTCGGTCCATCTGCGAGCGATCGAGAGGCTCGTCACAAAGTGATTTAATCAAATCTCACCGAAAATCCTCCGTACCACACGGACACACGCCCGACGCTTGTGGGCAGTTACTCTCACACGCACAATCGTCAATTTCCCATCAGTGCGACGAAGTGACCCGCCGACGCGGAACGAATTCCTGGACGATTGTTGTTTAACACGTTCCACGTCGTGTGGGGCGTGTGACCACGCTGAACTTTCCGTTCAAGCCACTTAGAATTCTCGGTGTAAAAAAAGAATCTTTGAAACAGTTTTTAGAATGTCAAGTATCGATGTCTTAATAACATGTATGCCACGTTTAACACTAAACGCACCGGTACTTTCCACCTACCAATTCTTACCATGAAATTCCTGATTTATTAAAGCGAGCAATTGAATAATCAGATGATATGCGAGTTTACGGAAAATCAAATGAGCGAAAGAAATAAAAATGAATGTACGATTTTATGGTAAATTTTGAATGGTCGTGTGGGGCGTATAACCACGCTGAACTTTTCGTTCAAGCCACTTAGAATTCTCAGTGTAAAACAAAGAATCTTTGAAACAGTTTTTAGAATGTCAAGTATCGATGTCTTAATAACATGTATGCCACGTTTAACACTAAACGCACCGGTACTTTCCACCTACGAATTCTTACCATGAAATTCCTGATTTATTAAAGCGAGCAATTGAATAATCAGATGATATGCGAGTTTACGGAAAATCAAATGAGCGAAAGAAATAAAAATGAATGTACGATTTTAAGGTAAAGTTTGAATGGTCGTGTGGGGCGTATGACCACGCTGAACTTTCCGTTCAAGCCACTTAGAATTCTCAGTGTAAAACAAAGAATCTTTGAAACAGTTTTTAGAATGTCAAGTATCGATGTCTCAATAACATGTATGCCACGTTCAACACTAAACGCACCGGTACTTTCCACCTACCAATACTTACCATGAAATTCCTGATTTATTAAAGCGAGCAATTGAATAATCAGATGATATGCGAGTTTACGGAAAATCAAATGAGCGAAAGAAATAAAAATGAATGTACGATTTTAAGGTAAATTTTGAATGGTCGTATGGGGCGTATAACCACGCTGAACTTTCCGTTCAAGCCACTTAGAATTCTCAGTGTAAAACAACGAATCTTTGAAACAGTTTTAGAATGTCAAGTATCGATGTCTTAATAACATGTATGCCACGTTCAACACTAAACGCACCGGTACTTTCCACCTACCAATTCTTACCATGAAATTCCTGATTTATTAAAGCGAGCAGTTGAATAATCAGATGATATGCGAGTTTACGGAAAATCAAATGAGCGAAAGAAATAAAAATGAATGTACGATTTTATGGTAAATTTTGAATGGTCGTGTGGGGCGTATAACCACGCTGAACTTTCCGTTCAAGCCACTTAGAATTCTCAGTGTAAAACAAAGAATCTTTGAAACAGTTTTTAGAATGTCAAGTATCGATGTCTTAATAACATGTATGCCACGTTTAACACTAAACGCACCGGTACTTTCCACCTACCAATTCTTACCATGAAATTCCTGATTTATTAAAGCGATCAATTGAATAATCAGATGATATGCGAGTTTACGGAAAATCAAATGAGCGAAAGAAATAAAAATGAATGTACGATTTTATGGTAAATTTTGAATGGTCGTGTGGGGCGTATAACCACGCTGAACTTTTCGTTCAAGCCACTTAGAATTCTCAGTGTAAAACAAAGAATCTTTGAAACAGTTTTTAGAATGTCAAGTATCGATGTCTTAATAACATGTATGCCACGTTTAACACTAAACGCACCGGTACTTTTCACCTACCAATTCTTACAATGAAATTCCTGATTTATTAAAGCGAGCAATTGAATAATCAGATGATATGCGAGTTTACGGAAAATCAAATGAGCGAAAGAAATAAAAATGAATGTACGATTTTAAGGTAAATTTTGAATGATCGTGTGGGGCGTATGAGCACGCTGAACTTTCCGTTCAAGCCACTTAGAATTCTCAGTGTAAAACAAAGAATCTTTGAAACAGTTTTTAGAATGTCAAGTATCGATGTCTTAATAACATGTATGCCACGTTTAACACTAAACGCACCGGTACTTTCCACCTACCAATTCTTACCATGAAATTCCTGATTTATTAAAGCGAGCAATTGAATAATCAGATGATATGCGAGTTTACGGAAAATCAAATGAGCGAAAGAAATAAAAATGAATGTACGATTTTATGGTAAATTTTGAATGGTCGTGTGGGGCGTATAACCACGCTGAACTTTTCGTTCAAGCCACTTAGAATTCTCAGTGTAATACAAAGAATCTTTGAAACAGTTTTTAGAATGTCAAGTATCGATGTCCTAATAACATGTATGCCACGTTTAACACTAAACGCACCGGTACTTTCCACCTACCAATTCTTACCATGAAATTCCTGATTTATTAAAGCGAGCAATTGAATAATCAGATGATATGCGAGTTTACGGAAAATCAAATGAGCGAAAGAAATAAAAATGAATGTACGATTTTAAGGTAAATTTTGAATGGTCGTGTGGGGCGTATAACCACGCTGAGCTTTCCGTTCAAACCACTTAGAATTCTCAGTGTAAAACAAAGAATCTTTGAAACAGTTTTTAGAATGTCAAGTATCGATGTCTTAATAACATGTATGCCACGTTTAACACTAAACGCACCGGTACTTTCCACCTACCAATTCTTACCATGAAATTCCTGATTTATTAAAGCGAGCAATTGAATAATCAGATGATATGCGAGTTTACGGAAAATCAAATGAGCGTAAGAAATAAAAATGAATGTACGATTTTATGGTAAATTTTGAATGGTCGTGTGGGGCGTATAACCACGCTGAACTTTTCGTTCAAGCCACTTAGAATTCTCAGTGTAATACAAAGAATCTTTGAAACAGTTTTTAGAATGTCAAGTATCGATGTCTTAATAACATGTATGCCACGTTTAACACTAAACGCACCGGTACTTTCCACCTACCAATTCTTACCATGAAATTCCTGATTTATTAAAGCGAGCAATTGAATAATCAGATGATATCCGAGTTTACGGAAAATCAAATGAGCGAAAGAAATAAAAATAAATGTACGATTTTATGGTAAATTTTGAATGGTCGTGTGGGGCGTATAACCACGCTGAACTTTTCGTTCAAGCCACTTAGAATTCTCAGTGTAAAACAAAGAATCTTTGAAACAGTTTTTAGAATGTCAAGTATCGATGTCTTAATAACATGTATGCCACGTTTAACACTAAACGCACCGGTACTTTCCACCTACCAATTCTTACCATGAAATTCCTGATTTATTAAAGCGAGCAATTGAATAGTCAGATGATATGCGAGTTTACGGAAAATCAAATGAGCGAAAGAAATAAAAATGAATGTACGATTTTATGGTAAATTTTGAATGGTCGTGTGGGGCGTATAACCACGCTGAACTTTCCGTTCAATACTTAGAATTCTCAGTGTAAAACAAAGAATCTTTGAAACAGTTTTTAGAATGTCAAGTATCGATGTCTTAATAACATGTATGCCACGTTTAACACTAAACGCACCGGTACTTTCCACCTACCAATTCTTACCATGAAATTCCTGATTTATTAAAGCGAGTAATTGAATAATCAGATGATATGCGAGTTTACAGAAAATCAAATGAGCGAAAGAAATAAAAATGAATGTACGATTTTAAGGTAAATTTTGAATGGTCGTGTGGGGCGTATGACCACGCTGAACTTTCCGTTCAAGCCACTTAGAATTCTCAGTGTAAAACAAAGAATCTTTGAAACAGTTTTTAGAATGTCAAGTATCGATGTCTTAATAACATGTATGCCACGTTTAACACTAAACGCACCGGTACTTTTCACCTACCAATTCTTACCATGAAATTCCTGATTTATTAAAGCGAGCAATTGAATAATCAGATGATGTGCGAGTTTACGGAAATTCAAATGAGCGAAAGAAATAAAAATGAATGTACGATTTTATGGTAAATTTTGAATGGTCGTGTGGGGCGTATAACCACGCTGAACTTTCCGTTCAAGCCACTTAGAATTCTCAGTGTAAAACAAAGAATCTTTGAAACAGTTTTTAGAATGTCAAGTGTCGATGTCTTAATAACATGTATGCCACGTTTAACACTAAACGCACCGGTACTTTCCACCTACCAATTCTTACCATGAAATTCCTGATTTATTAAAGCGAGCAATTGAATAATCAGATGATATGCGAGTTTACGGAAAATCAAATGAGCGAAAGAAATAAAAATGAATGTACGATTTTATGGTAAATTTTGAATGGTCGTGTGGGGCGTATAACCACGCTGAACTTTCCGTTCAAGCCACTTAGAATTCTCAGTGTAAAACAAAGACTCTTTGAAACAGTTTTTAGAATGTCAAGTATCGATGTCTTAATAACATGTATGCCACGTTTAACACTAAACGCACCGGTACTTTTCACCTACCAATTCTTACCATGAAATTCCTGATTTATTAAAGCGAGCAATTGAATAATCAGATGATGTGCGAGTTTACGGAAAATCAAATGAGCGAAAGAAATAAAAATGAATGTACGATTTTATGGTAAATTTTGAATGGTCGTGTGGGGCGTATAACCACGCTGAACTTTCCGTTCAAGCCACTTAGAATTCTCAGTGTAAAACAAAGAATCTTTGAAACAGTTTTTAGAATGTCAAGTGTCGATGTCTTAATAACATGTATGCCACGTTTAACACTAAACGCACCGGTACTTTCCACCTACCAATTCTTACCATGAAATTCCTGATTTATTAAAGCGAGCAATTGAATAATCAGATGATATGCGAGTTTACGGAAAATCAAATGAGCGAAAGAAATAAAAATGAATGTACGATTTTATGGTAAATTTTGAATGGTCGTGTGGGGCGTATAACCACGCTGAACTTTCCGTTCAAGCCACTTAGGATTCTCAGTGTAAAACAAAGAATCTTTGAAACAGTTTTTAGAATGTCAAGTTTCGATGTCTTAATAACATGTACGCCACGTTTAACACTAAACGCACCGGTACTTTCCACCTACCAATTCTTACCATGAAATTCCTGATTTATTAAAGCGAGCAATTGAATAATCAGATGATATGCGAGTTTACGGAAAATCAAATGAGCGAAAGAAATAAAAATAAATGGACGATTTTATGGTAAATTTTGAATGGTCGTGTGGGGCGTATGACCACGCTGAACTTTCCGTTCAAGCCACTTAGGATTCTCAGTGTAAAACAAAGAATCTTTGAAACAGTTTTTAGAATGTCAAGTATCGATGTCTTAATAACATGTATGCCACGTTTAACACTAAACGCACCGGTACTTTCCACCTACCAATTCTTACCATGAAATTCCTGATTTATTAAAGCGAGCAATTGAATAATCAGATGATATGCGAGTTTACAGCAAATCAAATGAGCGAAAGAAATAAAAATGAATGTACGATTTTAAGGTAAATTTTGAATGGTCGTGTGGGGCGTATAACCACGCTGAACTTTCCGTTCAAGCCACTTAGAATTCTCAGTGTAAAACAAAGAATCTTTGAAACAGTTTTTAGAATGTCAAGTGTCGATGTCTTAATAACATGTATGCCACGTTTAACACTAAACGCACCGGTACTTTCCACCTACCAATTCTTACCATGAAATTCCTGATTTATTAAAGCGAGCAATTGAATAATCAGATGATATGCGAGTTTACGGAAAATCAAATGAGCGAAAGAAATAAAAATGAATGTACGATTTTATGGTAAATTTTGAATGGTCGTGTGGGGCGTATAACCACGCTGAACTTTCCGTTCAAGCCACTTAGAATTCTCAGTGTAAAACAAAGCCTCTTTGAAACAGTTTTTAGAATGTCAAGTATCGATGTCTTAATAACATGTATGCCACGTTTAACACTAAACGCACCGGTACTTTTCACCTACCAATTCTTACCATGAAATTCCTGATTTATTAAAGCGAGCAATTGAATAATCAGATGATGTGCGAGTTTACGGAAAATCAAATGAGCGAAAGAAATAAAAATGAATGTACGATTTTATGGTAAATTTTGAATGGTCGTGTGGGGCGTATAACCACGCTGAACTTTCCGTTCAAGCCACTTAGAATTCTCAGTGTAAAACAAAGAATCTTTGAAACAGTTTTTAGAATGTCAAGTGTCGATGTCTTAATAACATGTATGCCACGTTTAACACTAAACGCACCGGTACTTTCCACCTACCAATTCTTACCATGAAATTCCTGATTTATTAAAGCGAGCAATTGAATAATCAGATGATATGCGAGTTTACGGAAAATCAAATGAGCGAAAGAAATAAAAATGAATGTACGATTTTATGGTAAATTTTGAATGGTCGTGTGGGGCGTATAACCACGCTGAACTTTCCGTTCAAGCCACTTAGTATTCTCAGTGTAAAACAAAGAATCTTTGAAACAGTTTTTAGAATGTCAAGTTTCGATGTCTTAATAACATGTACGCCACGTTTAACACTAAACGCACCGGTACTTTCCACCTACCAATTCTTACCATGAAATTCCTGATTTATTAAAGCGAGCAATTGAATAATCAGATGATATGCGAGTTTACGGAAAATCAAATGAGCGAAAGAAATAAAAATAAATGGACGATTTTATGGTAAATTTTGAATGGTCGTGTGGGGCGTATGACCACGCTGAACTTTCCGTTCAAGCCACTTAGGATTCTCAGTGTAAAACAAAGAATCTTTGAAACAGTTTTTAGAATGTCAAGTATCGATGTCTTAATAACATGTATGCCACGTTTAACACTAAACGCACCGGTACTTTCCACCTACCAATTCTTACCATGAAATTCCTGATTTATTAAAGCGAGCAATTGAATAATCAGATGATATGCGAGTTTACAGCAAATCAAATGAGCGAAAGAAATAAAAATGAATGTACGATTTTAAGGTAAATTTTGAATGGTCGTGTGGGGCGTATAACCACGCTGAACTTTCCGTTCAAGCCACTTAGAATTCTCAGTGTAAAACAAAGAATCTTTGAAACAGTTTTTAGAATGTCAAGTATCGATGTCTTAATAACATGTATGCCACGTTTAACACTAAACGCACCGGTACTTTCCACCTACCAATTCTTACCATGAATTTCCTGATTTATTAAAGCGAGCAATTGAATAATCAGATGATATGCGAGTTTACGGAAAATCAAATGAGCGAAAGAAATAAAAATGAATTTACGATTTTAAGGTAAATTTTGAAAGGGGTCATTTGACCCCTTATGAAATAAACGTTGATTTTCAGAAAGAAATTCGAAATTTATTAAAGCGAGAAATTAAATAACCAGATCATATGCGAATTTACAGAAAGTCAAATGAGCGAAAGAAATAAAAATAAATGTACGGTTTTAAAGTAAATTTTGAAAGGAGTCATTTGACCCCTTATGAAATAAACGTTGATTTTCAGAAAGAAATTCCAAATTTATTAAAGCGACCAATTGAATAATCAAATGATATGCGAATGTACAGAAAATTAAATGAGCGAAAGAAGTAAAAATGAATGTACGATTTTAAGGTAAATTTTGAAAGGGGTAATTTGAACCCTTTTGGTACGTTTAGTGTTAAGGTATCGGGTAACGTAATAATTTATTCGCGCGTCTACGAAGCCGCAATTATTGCTTGAGAAAGCTGGTCGTTATTTACGTCAGAGCGTTTCTAATAGGTACACAACTTTGCTCCCGCCGCTTTTTCCCTTTCGTCCAATGCAAAAAACGGCGGGAGCAAAGTTGTACACCTATTACATTAATATCAAACGGAGAATACACAGTATGTGTATACTTACTTGAGTATTACAGATTTGTATATTTTACGGCTAAAAATTCCTTCCAGATTTTCGCGCGTTCTTGTTTTCAGGCTTTTGCCAATAAATAATTATATAATTTTTCCTCCATATAAGCAGTAAATGTGGAAACAGATGTTTTTTTTAACAACTTCTTAAAAATCAAAATAAATCGGTTCGGCACGGGACGTGTTAATCGTGTTCGAAGGAGTTCGAAGGAGCGAGTTTTGAGTTTTCGTAGAAATAAACCTGCCATCTGATTTTCCCTTTCGTCCGGCTGGCTGGAAACCCGCGACAGAATTGTCATTGTCAGCGGTAGAGTGACTGAGGGAATTATTTCTCTCAATATCCATCCCCCCATTTTCAACCCACGGTTACTTTCTAACAGAGCGTAATGCTTGGCTTCCTGTTTCGAGCGATGCCAACTGCAATACACATTCGATGGGAACTTTCAGAAATGGAGTTGCGAGGGATGAAGCGAAAGGCGTGGGGGTGTAGGCAATTATTGTGCAAGAGATGTAGGGGTATTGGAAAATGATATTGGCCTGACCAATAGTATCAAGAAAGTAGTAATATTTTGCAAGTTACGAAACGTAACCATTGATATAATAAAATCGTATTAATAAAGCAGTGATATTTTACAAAGTAAACAACGTAATCATTAGTACAATATTACTAATACTTACAAAATTGTACTGCAGGCGTAATTGTATTGGAAAATGATATTCGCGTGACCAATAGTGTTTACAAAGTAGTAATACTTTACAAACATGCAATATGTTTTCTATACACGAGTATCTATTGAGTAATACGGTATAGATGACATCCGCTTGAATAAACCATTTATATGCTGTATGGAATTAACGTTGCAAGATTGGAACAAAGAGAGAACAGATAATACGATGGTAATCAGAAGTATTCGACTGAATTATATTTGATAATGGTAACCGATGACGGTAATTGTCAATTTCCTGGGTGATGAATCATTTAACCGACTATCACGAATGCCTGTATTAGGAGAGAGCTCCCAATTTCGTGATTACCGCGCCTGCGCAGTATTCCCCGCGGACCGAATGTGAATTTGTGGCGTATTCTAAATGGAATGTTGATCCGACATAGAGAACCCGACTATTACGACCAAGTGGATATATCTTTCCAATAACATTAAGCAGGCGATAGAAAATCGTTACAGTAACTTTTGATACTAATTTTGTCGACGCTGTAAATTAATAGTCCTTAACACTAGATTGCCCAAGGCAGTCATTTTGACTGTTTTTTAATTTCAATTAGTAAAACAATTATGAAATTGATGACACAATTTCTTAGAATTTGGTGACTTTTTCTATAACATATAAATGGGTTTATGAATAATTGTAATTACTTCCGCCCTCCTTTATTTCCGTATATATATATGTGTTATACCTATATTGCCCAGAAGCAGTCATTTTGACTGCTTGGTAAATTTTAAATAATCAAAAGATTTTTATTTATTGAATTGAGTAAATTTCTTATATGACCTGTCCGGCTTTGCATTGAAATATGATGCATGATAAATTGTCGATTTGGGCGTATACTTGATAAGTGTCAGTTGCTCAATAAGCTAAAGTAGTACTAGTTATTCGAATCTTTATAAAGTGTTGTGCTAACAAATTGTTTATTTTATTTCTTTTGCGCCCTAACTTTATGAAAAAAATGTCGAACAGAAATGAGTTCTTGGAAAAGCTAACGAACATAAGTGAAGAGTGCTCCGATATAGAATCAAATGCAACAAATTCTGAACTATCAACTGAAGCTGAAGCGGATTATATTCAAAGTGAAACATCTGACGCTGAAGATAGTGATGAAGAGTCGATCACCAATGATGAAAATGAAAGTGTCATCAATATGCCCAGGAAAAGGTGTAGGGTGCTAACTAGTTCAGATTCTGATGAAGAAACTGAAAATACGTTTCAGGAGGTCGAAACAGCTGCTGATGGTACTGTGTGGACAAAACTTGACGAAGGTGGTATTCCTGGAAGGATACCATCTGATTGTATTTTCAAGAGTGTGAAAGGGCCAACAGGCTACGCAAAAAGGAACATTGTGGCAGATAATCTTATCAGTGCATTATCGTTGATAATAGATAACTATATTATCAAACATATAAGAAAGTGCACAGAAGAATGTCGCCGAATTTTGCGGAACGGTTGGACAATATCATTACCGGAAATACGTGCATATATTGGGATTCTATATGCTCGTGGAGCTTATGAGGCAACAAATTTTAAATTGAGTTATTTATGGTCAGCGAAGTGGGGTCCCGAATCTTTTAGAAAAACTATGGCCAGAGAAAAGTTGCAGTAGGCGCCTACAATCAAATAAATTTGCCTTGCTTTCGGAAATATGGGTTAAGTTCATTGAAAACAGTCAATATGTACAATTAATATTTACTAATAACCTGTTATATAACTGTAAATAATATAAAAAATATTAAAAATTAATTTTAAACAAATTTCTTTACATATTTGTTATTTTTTCACAATGCAGTCATTTTGACTGTTTTTGGGCAATATAGGTATACAAGAAATCTCGGGCAATCTAGTGTTAATAAGTGTACACACATTTAATTAAATTTGTTGGTTATAAGAAACATATTTAAAATATAAGCTTGTGTGTAGACCGAATTTTTCTGACATGGTTCGTGTCATAGTTTGAGTCAATAAAAATAATGAGTAAATAATCGGTTTATAAAACATACACCATTTATGAGATTGTCTTAGACGTTTTTGTCGACGGAAATTATACTAACGGAATTTAGTTATTTTCACCAAAATGACGCTTAAGGCAAACGAAGTACGTTGCTCAGCGTCGGATCGTTTTTCAAGCTGGACGTTTGCTTCTCAGTTTAACTCGGTGTAATTGTCCTACATTGAACAATAGCTTCTTCTTTCTGTTGTAACAAAACGAGTTTAATCGTCACAAACGGGCAAACCGTTGTAAACAGCGCATGCCCATTCTTCTTCTACTTCGTAACGCAACCTCTGCGAGTCTACTCTTTGCTGGACCATCGTTCACTTAAAAAAAAACGATTTCTCTCAACAGCAACCCAGAACAAAGAACATTTTTTTATTGCCCATGAGCGATTTTAATGATAATTTCAGTTTGATAACGCAGTCAGTGCTTCTGGTGTTATTCTGGTACAACTACCATAATATATAATATGATAATAACCGTTTTAAACAGGAGCTAAGTAAATTTATGCCCTGATCCGTTTAATCGAATTATAACTGCAAACTGAATCACGATTGCGTTAATATTATGACCAAAATTGTTGCAACATTGTATGAAATCATGCAACAGGAATAAATTTAAAGCACCTACCACGAAATTCGCATATTATCGATAGAAAATTTGTATAAAAGTGCACACGCCATTAAACGATGTAAATGATTCTTGAGCTGTCCCTAAAGCAATTTATCGCAGGCCCCTGCAATCTTTAAACTCTAATTAAATTCACAAACAAAAATGTCACTCCAACCTTTGTTCTTTATCAAATTCATAACCTATAATTTTGGTCCTAAAAAATTACTCATAACTTCATACAAACAATCGTTAGCTTATTCTAATAGCATAAAAATAGAAATAACGGGGCACATATACTGAGAGTACTAAATATTCGCAATTTAAGCACTTGTAGAGGACAGGATACATTTCCGTTAGCGTGAAATCTATTAATTGATTACATAAGACCCGAATAAGTTACAACTGTAATTCTCAATTTGGTAAGAAACGCACGAATAGTTGCGATAGTAACAAATGGGAAAGCGAAAAAATTAACAAACGCATATGGGCATCCACATTTCATACTGATAACTCTTACCTACGTATATATGGGTCCATAATGCAGGCTGATAAATTTTACCGAACGCATGCATATGTCCACAGTTCATGCTGCTAACTTTAACTCAACGCATATACGCGTCCATAGTTCACGCTAATAACTTTTATCAAACCTATATATGCACCCATGGTTCATACTGACGACTTTTATCGAACACATATATGCGTCCATGTTTCATACAAATAACTTTTCACTATGCATATATGCGTCGATATTTCATGTTGCTAACTTTAACTCAACGCATATACGCGTCCATAGTTCATGCTAATAACTTTTATCAAACCTATATATGCACCCATGGTTCGTGCCGACGACTTTTACTGAACGCATATATGCATCCATGTTTCATACAAATAACTTTTCACTATGCATATATGCATCGATAGTTCATGCTGCTAATTTTAACCGAACGCATATATGCGTTCATAGTTCACGCTAATAACTTTTATCAAACCTATATATGTGCCCATAATTATGAAAGTGGTCTAAGTCATATATTTCTTGTTTCGAGATATTTAATGGATTGCATTTGAATAAATTAAAAAATATTTTTACATTATGCGACATTTTAATTTATAATTTTATTAGTCTTAATTAATGGAAATTTACTATGAATATTAAATTTTGTGTGAATTTTATACGATAATATTATTTTTAAAGATTGAATTGACTTAGACCATTTTCAAAATTAACTGAATGTCCTATAAATGACTTAAAGCAATAAAGAACTTTGAGTTTTATTTGAAACAATAATTTGATTGAAATAATTCGTGAACATTTATTACATTTATTAATTATTTTTAAACAGTAATCCATTTTTATCATTATTTCGAGTATTTAAGATTCTTAAAATGTTCCTGAAAAACTGGAGGGATGTACGGTAGTAAACTCATAATATCTTTATGTTTTTCTTCCGATACTGGTCTAATGGTGGTGTATAATGGAAGTAATTTAATATTTCCGTATATTTTTGGTCTTCCTTTTTTAGGTGAAAGATCCAAAACGTGAAATTTAGAATCATCTAAAGATGTTTTATAGAACATTTCATAAGGTTCATTTTTCAAGAATCTCATCCATTGAATTTGTAGCCAAGAGACAGATTCACCCGCGGTATTTTTTACTCTTCTTGTTATTGATTCTTCTAGTAATGAAGTTGTCGTTATTATTAAAATTTGATTGTCATTTATTTTATTATGTAGTTCAGAAACGCGTCAAAGAAGGCCACGTGCCATTTTCAAGTTGTTTATATAATTTATTTAAATTTTTGACTTAGACCACTTTCATAATTAAAACTAAATGAATTCCATATAATGTTGAAATTACAACCACTATCTAATGGTTCATTTTTGACAATTTCGTAAAAATTACATTGAATAAATTTAGTTAAAAATAATGTGGTATGAAATAACTGATAAACTCATTTTTTTTTAATTTTGACTTAGACCACTTTCATAATTATGGGCACATATGCACCCATGGTTCATGCCGACGACTTTTATCGAACACATATATGCGTCCATGTTTCATACAAATAACTTAGGTATGCATATATGCGTCGATAGTTCATGCTGCGAATTTTAACCGAACGCATATATGCGTTCATAGATCATGCTAATAACTTTTATCAAACCTATATATGCACCCATGGTTCATGCCGACGACTTTTATTGAACGCATATATGCGTCCATGTTTCATACAAATAACTTTTCACTATGCATATATGCATCGATAGTTCATGCTGCTAATTTTAACCGAACGCATATATGCGTTCATAGATCACGCTGCCAATTTCTACCCAGCGCATACATGCGTCCGTAGCACTCAAAAGGTTAACGACAGGCAGAAAGAGACAAAATCAAAGAGCCGGGAAAAGCGAAAGAGAGGGAAGGAGAAATGCGCTTAGAGTCCGGAGTTAATCGCCGAGCGGTTTAAGTTGGCGCGAAAGGAGTTACCGGGCAAGAAATGGCGCCTGTAAATAAAAGGAATTATTCGAGATTCGTTAAAAGGCGACTTAGCCGACGCGGGGGCGACCGGGAGGTGGTTCGCTAGCAACCGGGGGGAATCGTTTTCATTTGCAAGCTGTTACGAGTGTAGCATCTGCTGCTAAACGCTATAAACAGCTTTACTCGACTCGTAATGGCGAAGGTGGAGTTTAACTTTGGAATAGGGTGCCCGGTTCTCAGGAGAAGGCCAGAGTCCTGGCTCCCGAAGCTAGTCCCTCTCTAATAGAATGTAAGTGCAATAATAGAGTCGCCACCTTCCACCTTCAAGGCAACTTACCTTACGGTCCTCATGCTCCAACGTCCTGCCTCGCACGTACTTCGCACCACGTTTCACGCGGGAGAATCTTTGCTTTTGGTTGCCTCGCAATGTGCACTTCTGATTTTATGGGCCGAAATAATTCAGTCATAGCGATTTTAAGTGTGAATGTATGCAGTGTGGACGCGGTGTCCATTATGTCATGTTTTGTGTGGTGGACAGTGTTCCATGATTTGCTGAGTGTCAGCTCCCACCTTCAGGCGCAACTTACTTTACCGTCTTATTCTAGTGTCTTTTACGAATTAATTCTTGCGTTTATGTCGAATAATTTTTTTCACGCAGTACACTAGAAAAATAATGTGGCCAGATTGTCTCTTTGGATGGGTCGTAATGTACAGATATGATTTTATATCATGAAAATATGTAGTTGTAGCAATTTTAAGTGTGAGCATACTGTAATGTGGACATTGTGTCAATTATGTCATGTTTTGTGCGTCGGACACTATTCCTTCATTTGCTGAGTGCCACCTTCCATCTTCAGGCAACTTACTTTATGGTCTTTACATTCCAGTATCTTTTACGAGTAATTTCTTTTGTTTTACGTCGAACAACTTTTTTTATGCGGCGCTATGCAAGAACAATGTGTCCCAATTGCCCTTTTTGAGTAGGTTGTAATGTGCAGTTGTGATTTTATGTGCTAAAAATATTTAGTGCCATTTAACGATTTAAAGTATACACTGCGTCCAGTCATGGTTTATTTGTCGGACACCATTCTTTGATATGCTGGGTGCCATCTTCTATTTTCGAACAATTTACCTTATGTCTTCCAACATCTCGTCTTCCACCTTCCACATATTTCGCACTCAATTTTACTCGTTGAGAATCTTTGCTTTTGGTTGGGTCGTAATCTGCAGTTCAGAGTTTATATGGCTAAAATATTTGCCCGTAGCGATTTAAAGTATGCGCGTAATACATTGCGCACATGGTGTCCATTCTGTTTTGTTTGTTGAGCGACTTTTTTTTATTTGCTGTGTTGCAGGCAACTTAGGTTATGGTTTTCATATTCCGGTGTTTTTTCCTGAGTTATCTGAGATTTATGCCGAACAACTTTTCTTTGTCCCGCATAATAATGTAATAATATGCATAATGTAAATAATGCATAATAATTTTTTTGCGAATAATGAGAAATTTAGTGAAAGCATTTTTATTAACGTTAATGACGATTAATGTAAATTTGTTAATGCAACAACATTCTTGTCATATCATGTTCAGTTGAACAAACAGTTAAAATGTTATAACAACGGATCGTACGGAACATACTTCGTGTATTTTCCACTCACGAATCTTTGGGTCACCTGCATCGACAACCTACCATTGTGATTTGGATCTCTTTATGTAAACATTGTGTCAATTATGTCATGTTTTTTGCGTCGGACACTATTCCTTCATTTGCTGAGTGCCACCTTCCATCTTCAGGCAACTTACTTTATTGTTTTATTCTAGTATCTTTTACGAGTTATTTCTTGCGTTTTATGGCGGATAGTTTGTTTTATGCGGCACAATAGAAGAATAATGTGTCGAAATTGCCTTTTCGCTCGGGCTGTAATATGCAGTTGTGATTTTATGTGGCGAAAATAATTAGTACGTTGTAGTGATTTAAATCGCGTCCGCAAAGTGTTGGTTATATTGTGTTTTGTTTGTCGGACGCCATTCTTTGATATGCTGGGTGCCATCTTCTATTTTCGAACAATTTACCTTATGTCTTCCAACGTCTCGTCTTCCACATATTTCGCACTCAATTTTACTCGTTGAGAATCTTTGCTTTTGGTTGGGTCGTAATCTGCAGTTCAGAGTTTATATGGCTAAAATATTTACCGTAGCGATTTAAAGTATGCGCGTAATACATTGCGCACATGGTGTCCATTCTGTTTTGTTTGTTGAGCGACTTTTTTTATTTGCTGTGTTGCAGGCAACTTAGGTTATGGTTTTCATATTCCGGTGTTTTTTTCTGAGTTATCTGAGATTTATGCCGAACAACTTTTCTTTGTCCCGCATAATAATGTAATAATATGCATAATGTAAATAATGCATAATAATTTTTTTGCGAATAATGAGAAATTTAATGAAAGCATTTTTATTAACGTTAATGACGATTAATGTAAATTTGTTAATGCAACAACATTCTTGTCATATCATGTTCAGTTAAACAAACAGTTAAAATGTTATAACAACGGATCGTACGGAACATACTTCGTGTATTTTCCACTCACGAATCTTTGGGTCACCTGCATCGACAACCTACCATTGTGATTTGGATCTCTTTATGTGGACATTGTGTTAATTATGTCATGTTTTGTGCGTCGGACACTATTCCTTCATTTGCTGAGTGCCACCTTCCATCTTCAGGCAACTTACTTTATGGTTTTATTCCAGTATCTTTTACGAGTTATTTCTTGCGTTTTATGGCGTATAGTTTGTTTTATGCGGCACAATAGAAGAATAATGTGTCGAAATTGCCTTTTCGCTCGGGCTGTAATATGCAGTTGTGATTTTATGTGGCGAAAATAATTAGTACGTTGTAGTGATTTAAATCGCGCCCGCAAAGTGTTGGTTATGTTGTGTTTTGTTTGTCGGACGCCATTCTTTGATATGCTGGGTGCCATCTTCTATTTTCGAACAATTTACGTTATGTCTTCCAACATCTCGTCTTCCACATATTTCGCACTCAATTTTACTCGTTGAGAATCTTTGCTTTTGGTTGGGTCGTAATCTGCAGTTCAGAGTTTATATGGCTAAAATATTTACCCGTAGCGATTTAAAGTATGCGCGTAATACATTGCGCACATGGTGTCCATTCTGTTTTGTTTGTTGAGCGACTTTTTTTATTTGCTGTGTTGCAGGCAACTTAGGTTATGGTTTTCATATTCCGGTGTTTTTTTCTGAGTTATCTGAGATTTATGCCGAACAACTTTTCTTTGTCCCGCATAATAATGTAATAATATGCATAATGTAAATGATGCATAATAATTTTTTTGCGAATAATGAGAAATTTAATGAAAGCATTTTTATTAACGTTAATGACGATTAATGTAAATTTGTTAATGCAACAACATTCTTGTCATATCATGTTCAGTTGAACAGACAGTTAAAATGTTATAACATGGTGTCCATTCTGTTTTGTTTGTTGAGCGACTTTTTTTATTTGCTGTGTTGCAGGCAACTTAGGTTATGGTTTTCATATTCCGGTGTTTTTTTTCTGAGTTATCTGAGATTTATGCCGAAAAACTTTTCTTTGTCCCGCATAATAATGTAATAATATGCATAATGTAAATAATGCATAATAATGTTTTTGCGAATAATGAGAAATTTAATGAAAGCATTTTTATTAACGTTAATGACGATTAATGTAAATTTGTTAATGCAACAACATTCTTGTCATATCATGTTCAGTTAAACAAACAGTTAAAATGTTATAACAACGGATCGTACGGAACATACTTCGTGTATTTTCTTTGTCCCGCATAATAATGTAATAATATGCATAATGTAAATAATGCATAATAATTTTTTTGCGAATAATGAGAAATTTAATGGAAGCATTTTTATTAACGTTAATGACGATTAATGTAAATTTGTTAATGCAACAACATTCTTGTCATATCATGTTCAGTTAAACAAACAGTTAAAATGTTATAACAACGGATTGTACGGAACATACTTTGTGTATTTTCCACTCACGAATCTTTGGGTCACCTGCATCGACAACCTACCATTGTGATTTGGATCTCTTTAATTCTTCGCTACTTCACAAGCATCCACCGTTTTATACACACCCCCGCGTGCCTATTATCTCATTCCTCGTCAGTCCTTCGCCGTTCTCGCAACATTTCAAATATTTACCTCTCTCCACTCGCACAACACCATACTTAAATTTTTAATCTATTTAATCCCCTCGGCGTCTGATAAATATTCGCCCCATCTTGCGCGCATAAAATAACGTCCGCAACGCAAATTCGTCGTACGTTAATCGTTTTAACGGTCGCGACACGCATCACAGCGTGCAGGAACGATCGATATTTCGCGGGCAGAGAGAATGCTTTAGATTTTAGTGCCGGTCCCGCTAACAGGCTCTAACGTAATTCGTGGCGTGCGAACCTTAATGGCTATGTGTCAAGCACGTCTAACGTTAAACGTACAGGTGAAAGCGGCCGGCTACGAGGGCGTGCTGTCACAACGTCCTGTTTCCCTGCCAACCCTTGATTCTCTCGCCACGGAATATCATCGTCCCGATTTTACACTCCACACCCTCCCGCTATCGTCTCTTTATTTTCTGCCTCGTTAAATTGCGGGCGTATAACGCATATTCGGCCGATTAGGAAGTAAGCTGATCGGCGGGACTATAGAAATATTTACCTTTCGACTAAAGCGATTAGATTTTGAAATTATAGGTGCTGGACCTTTATATCTCGTAAGGGAGTGACTGTTGTAGGGAGTATCGAATTATCTTCGATTATGACATGATTCAATATACGTACATTAATTCATATTTATGTAAACGATTAGACAAATACACATGATATTGTCCCGGGTGTACTATAGAAATATTTACCTTTCGACTAAAGCGATTAGATTTTGAAATTATAGGTCGACCTTTATATCTCGTAAGAAAGTAACTGTTGTAGTGAGTATCGAATGATCTTCGATTATGACATGATTCAATATACGTACGTTAAGTCATAATTATCTAAACGATTAGACAAATACACGTGATATTGTCCCAAGTGTACTATAGAAATATTTACCTTTCGACTAAAGCGATTAGATTTTGAAATTATAGGTCGACCTTTATATCTCGTAAGAAAGTAACTGTGTAATGAATATCGAATTATCTTCAATTATGACATGATTCAATATACGTACATTAATTCATATTTATGTAAACGATTAGACAAATACACGTGATATTGTCCCAAGTGTACTATAGAAATATTAACCTTTCGACTAAAGCGATTAGATTTTGAAATTATAGGTACTCGGCCTTTATATTTCGTAAAAAAGTAACTGTTGTAGTAAGTATCGAATTATCTTCGATTATGACATGATTCAATATACGTACATTAACTCATAATTATGGAAACAATTAGACAAATACACGTGATATTGTCCCAAGTGTACTATAGAAATATTTACCTTTCGACTAAAGCGATTAGATTTTGAAATTATAGGTGCTGGACCTTTATATCTCGTAAGGAAGTAACTGTTGTAGGGAGTATCGAATTATCTTCGATTATGACATGATTCAATATACGTACATTAACTCATAATTATGTAAACGATTAGACAAATACACATGATATTGTCCCAAGTGTACTATAGAAATATTTACCTTTCGACTAAAGCGATTAGATTTTGAAATTATAGGTCGACCTTTATATCTCGTAAGAAAGTAACTGTGTAATGAATATCGAATTATCTTCGATTATGACATGATTCAATATACGTACGTTAAGTCATAATTATGTAAACGATTAGACAAATACACGTGATATTGTCCCTAGTGTACTATAGAAATATTTACCTTTCGACTAAAGCGATTAGATTTTAAAATTATAGGTACTCGGCCTTTATATTTCGTAAGAAAGTAACTGTGTAGTGAGTATCGAATGATCTTCGATTATGACATGATTCAATATACGTACATTAACTCATAATTATGTAAACGATTAGACAAATACACGTGATATTGTCCCAAGTGTACTATAGAAATATTTACCTTTCGACTAAAGCGATTAGATTTTGAAATTATAGGTACTCGGCCTTTATATTTCGTAAGAAAGTAACTGTGTAGTGAGTATCGAATGATCTTCGATTATGACATGATTCAATATACGTACGTTAAGTCATAATTATGTAAACAATTAGACAAATACACATGATATTGTCCCGGGTGTACTATAGAAATATTTACCTTTCGACTAAAGCGATTAGATTTTGAAATTATAGGTGCTGGACCTTTATATCTCGTAAGGAAGTAACTGTTGTAGGGAGTATCGAATTATCTTCAATTATGACATGATTCAATATACGTACATTAATTCATATTTATGTAAACGATTAGACAAATACACATGATATTGTCCCGGGTGTACTATAGAAATATTTACCTTTCGACTAAAGCGATTAGATTTTGAAATTATAGGTCGACCTTTATATCTCGTAAGAAAGTAACTGTGTAATGAATATCGAATTATCTTCAATTATGACATGATTCAATATACGTACATTAATTCACATTTATATAAACGATTAGACAAATACACATGATATTGTCCCAAGTGTACTATAGAAATATTTACCTTTCGACTAAAGCGATTAGATTTTGAAATTATAGGTACTCGGCCTTTATATCTCGTAAGAAAGTAACTGTTGTAGGGAGTATCGAATTATCTTCGATTATGACATGATTCAATATACGTACATTAACTCATAATTATGTAAACGATTAGACAAATACACGTGATACTGTCCCAAGTGTACTATAGAAATATTTACCTTTCGACTAAAGCGATTAGATTTTGAAATTATAGGTACTCGGTCTTTATATTTCGTAAGAAAGTAACTGTGTAGTGAGTATCGAATGATCTTCGATTATGACATGATTCAATATACGTATGTTAAGTCATAATTATGTAAACGATTAGACAAATACACATGATATTGTCCCGGGTGTACTATAGAAATATTTACCTTTCGATTAAAGCGATTAGATTTTGAAATTATAGGTCGACCTTTATATCTCGTAAGAAAGTAACTGTGTAATGAATATCGAATTATCTTCAATTATGACATGATTCAATATACGTACATTAATTCATATTTATGTAAACAATTAGACAAATACACATGATATTGTCCCGGGTGTACTATAGAAATATTTACCTTTCGATTAAAGCGATTAGATTTTGAAATTATAGGTCGACCTTTATATCTCGTAAGAAAGTAACTGTGTAATGAATATCGAATTATCTTCAATTATGACATGATTCAATATACGTACATTAATTCATAATTATGTAAACGATTAGACAAATTCACGTGATACTGTCCCAAGTGTACCATAGAAATATTTACCTTTCGACTAAAGCGATTAGATTTTGAAATTATAGGTGCTGGACCTTTATATCTCGTAAGGAAGTAACTGTTGTAGGGAGTATCGAATTATCTTCGATTATGACATGATTCAATATACGTACGTTAAGTCATAATTATGTAAACAATTAGACAAATACACATGATAATGTCCCAAGTGTACTATAGAAATATTTACCTTTCGACTAAAGCGATTAGATTTTGAAATTATAGGTCGACCTTTATATCTCGTAAGAAAGTAATTGTGTAATGGATATCGAATTATCTTCAATTATGACATGATTCAATATACGTACATTAATTCATATTTATGTAAACAATTAGACAAATACACATGATAATGTCCCGGGTGTACTATAGAAATATTTACCTTTCGACTAAAGCGATTAGATTTTGAAATTATAGGTCGACTTTTATATCTCGTAAGAAAGTAACTGTGTAATGAATATCGAATTATCTTCAATTATGACATGATTCAATATACGTACATTAAGTCATAATTATGTAAACGATTGAATAAATACACGTTGTATTGTCTCAAGTGTACGCAATGAGGGTTTGTACCGAACTAAATGCCTCAAACCTATGTTGTTTTCGATCGACCAATATAGCCTAGATAATTCCAAACAGATCGTTCCACAAAAACAATCCCGTTCGGAGTTATTATTGTGAGAGTCACTTTGCGTCGGTGACAATGACCGCCCATTTTAGAACTGAATACAAGTTCAACGATCTAAAGTTATAATATAGTAAAACCGTTAAAAAATTAATTATATCGTTAAAATTGATTTACACCGATTAGTGATGTCCAGGTTTTCATATTTTTTGTTAACATACTTAACTATTTAGTTCACTATTTTGTAAACATACTGTTCTAATATTCAAAAGTTCTTGTTCCCAAAGTCAAAAATTCAGTGATCAGTATTCACCAACAATAAAATTCTGCCCACAAAGTTTTTGAAGATGAGCAGTATTTGTCGACCTTTCATGGAAATTGACAATTTCGAGTGTGGGACGAAATTTCAAAATACATTGCAAGCGCGTATAGAGAATTATAAGATTTTGCGGGTTTACGTACGATGAGTGCGGGTATTTGATTCAAATGTTTAGTTTCGGGCGTCAAGTTTTGATATCATAATTGTAGAAGTCTTTAAAGAAAGCAAACCATATATTCACAGCACAATGACGCGATAACGAATGTTTGATCAAGAAAATGCGCTTGCCAAGGCGTAAGTTTGTAGCCGTAAAGTAAAGAAATGTTAGCTTTTCCAACAATTGGCTTCTCCCGATCGGAATAAAGTTCGCTGTCCGAACGCGCTTGCATCAGCATAATTTTAAACGACAATTCGTTACTATCTAAGAGTCTGCATAAAATGAATTCGTCCCAAAGTAATCGAGTAATTTACGTTACTGCTCATCGAGAAGGCTTCTCAAAATTCCGAATTACGGCGGCGGGAAATCCGGACAAAAATCTATCCTCGACGGAGAAAAAGTACGTATAGAGTGGGTCACGCTAAATTATCAGCTCGGAGAAGTCGTTCACTTTGGATGATACGGGAATGTGTTCCTGAAAAATGTTGTTAGGTCAAAATAATTAAATATTCTTAATACACTATGGGGTCTATTGAAGTAAGCAATAAGATTACTGGGAACACATCCTACAATATTTATTTAGGGCATCCCCCTCTGGCATGTGTTATTCAAGAATTATAAGAAAAAAATAATTTGCATGTCTATTATATTTTTCTTTCACTCACGCATCTTTACGTATCTTCACGCGCAAATACCCAAGTAGGCGCAAAGTAATAAAATACAACAGGTCCGGGACAAACATGTCTTACAAGATATTATGCTATCGCACTGCATCCCACCCTGCATTTCACTTTCCCCAAAATAATCTCTCCGTTCACAAGTTCATACAATATTTCCAACCACCCCGCTTTTGCCCTGCGAATCGGAAACATCACTCTTTAATATTCTGCGCCAGAAAAAGCGTTCCTCGATATTAACCCGAAATTCGTCGGACGAAAAAACATTTCCCAGTTATTATCAGCTTTCGTATCCTCTCCCGCGACGATATATCGACGCGAGCGTTTCGCGTGTGTTAGAATTAAGCGAAGCAATCAATTGGGAAATCTTTATTTTACAATAATCGGTCCGATCTCTTTACAATTCTCCGGTGGAATTCCCAGGTTCCAGAGAATGCAACTACCACCCCTTCATTCTCCTTCCATTTTCCAAACAAAAATCGTATTTAGTATCGTATAAAATATTTTGATTCTGACTCATCGCATTCCGCACAATAATGACTACTTCACTGCCGGACGATCACCTAAGACCCCATTCACTTTCGTCATAAATTTATTTTCCACTAACACGCGCGTTAGAATTAAGCGAAGCAATCATTTGCGAAATCTTTATTTTACAATAATCGGTCCGATCTCTTTACAATTCTCCGGTGGAATGCCCAAGTTCCAGGGAATGCGACACTCTACCACCCCTTCATTCCCCTTCCCTTTTCCAAACAAAAATCGTATTTAGTATCGTATAAAGTATTTTGATTATCACTCATCGCATTCCGCACAACAATGACTACTTCAGTACCAAACAATCACCTAAGACCCCATTCACTTTCGCCATAAATTTATTTTCCACTAACACGTGTGTTAGAATTAAGCGAAGCAATCAATTGCGAAATCTTTATTTTACAATAATCGCTCCGATCTCTTTACAATTCTCCGGTGGAATTCCCAGGTTCCAGAGAATGCAACTACCACCCCTTCATTCCCCTTCCATTTTCCAAACAAAAATCGTATTTAGTATCGTATAAAATATTTTGATTCTGACTCATCGCATTCCGCACAATAATGACTACTTCACTGTCGGACGATCACCTAAGACCCCATTCACTTTCGCCATAAATTTATTTTCCACTGACACGCGTGTTAGAATTAAGCGAAGCAATCAATTGGGAAATCTTTATTTTACAATAATCGGTCCGATCTCTTTACAATTCTCCGGTGGAATTCCCAGGTTCCAGAGAATGCAACTACCACCCCTTCATTCCCCTTCCATTTTCCAAACAAAAATCGTATTTAGTATCGTATAAAATATTTTGATTCTGACTCATCGCATTCCGCACAATAATGACTACTTCACTGCCGGACGATCACCTAAGACTCCATTCACTTTCGCCATAAATTTATTTTCCACTAACACGCGTGTTAGAATTAAGCGAAGCAATCAATTGCGAAATCTTTATTTTACAATAATACGTCCGATCTCTTTACAATTGTCCGGTGGAATGCCCAAGTTCCAGGGAATGCAACTACCACCCCTTCATTCCCCTTCCATTTTCCAAATAAAAATCGTATTTAGTATCGTATAAAATATTTTGATTCTGACTCATCGCATTCCGCACAATAATGACCACTTCACTGGCGGACGATCACCTAAGACTCCATTCATTTTCGTCATAAATTTATTTTCCACTAACACGCGTGTTAGAATTAAGCGAAACAATCAATTGGGAAATCTTTATTTTACAATCATCGGTCCGATCTCTTTACAATTCTCCGGTGGAATTCCCAGGTTCCAGAGAATGCAACTACCACCCCTTCATTCCCCTTCCATTTTCCAAACAAAAATCGTATTTAGTATCGTATAAAATATTTTGATTCTGACTCATCGCATTCCGCACAATAATGACTACTTCACTGCCGGACGATCACCTAAGACCCCATTCAATTTCGCCATAAATTTATTTTCCACTAACACGCGTGTTAGAATTAAGCGAACCAATCAATTGGGAAATCTTTATTTTACAATAATCGGTCCGATCTCTTTACAATTCTCCGGTGGAATGCCCAGGTTCCAGGGAATGCAACACTCTACCACCCCTTCATTCCCCTTCCCTTTTCCAAACAAAAATCGTATTTAGTATCGTATAAAGTATTTTGATTATCACTCATCGCATTCCGCACAATAATGACTACTTCACTGCCGGACGATCACCTAAGACCCCATTCACTTTCGCCATAAATTTATTTTTCGCTAACACGCGTGTTAGAATTAAGAGAAGCAATAAATTGCGAAATCTTTATTTTACAATAATACGTCCGATCTCTTTACAATTGTCCGGTGGAATGCCCAAGTTCCAGGGAATGCGACACTCTGCCACCCCTTCATTCCCCTTCCCTTTTCCAAACAAAAATCGTATTTAGTATCGTATAAAGTATTTTGATTGTCACTCATCGCATTCCGCACAACAATGACTACTTCAGTACCAAACAATCACCTAAGACCCCTTTGAATTTCGCCGCAAATTTATTTTCTGCTAAAACGTGCGAGTCGGGCTGCGTCTAAATCCGATCGATTGCGGGAAATTATTTCATGATCCGCTTCGTCAATTGCCGGCAACGAAAGTTCGCCGAATTCGGATTTTGCCGGGCGTGTTCGCAAAATTTCGATAGCGATTTCGCGGCGGAGATTCTTCGGATTCGTTCGCGTCTCGCTCGATTCCTCTTGAGTGACGTCGGCCTCGTTCCGCAGCGACGGCTATTCAACGCGAGAGAACGATGAAAAAATGAGAACTCGGCTTGATAGCCGATTAACGGCGTTATGTGCGAAATTACGGGCACGCGTGGTTTTCTGCGCTCTTCCTTTTGGGGCGGGAACTTTATTAACGAGGCTGTAGGCGGGTATCGATTATCGACGGCGACGCTTCGCGGCGGGACGAGGGATGTAATTTTTTGTCGGGACGCTTCGGCGTGTAACGCTCGTCCGTGTGTGTAATTATAGAAATGTGGAAATGGATGTAAAAGTGAAGGTAATGTAGAAGTCATTTTTCGCAGGTAGCGCGCTTTATGCACAGTAATTAAAAATTATGTGTATATGTTACAGTGAAACACCGAAATCTGAAGAATGTCGACTTTCACCGGTGAATGTCATGTTACACACTACACTTTCACTTCTCAAAACGAGTCGTTTCGCCCGGACTCCTGTCCCATCCCCAAAACAAAGCCTTTATACCTGCACTCTCGAGACTCCTCAAAAATAGCCTTCAATGCATTCATTATAGTTCCACGACTCCGTTCCCTAATCCTCCGTGACCATTTCAAGTACGTTCCTAAACATCTTTATTACTTCAGCGCTGCGCTTCGTCTTCAATCTTCAGTCAAGTACCAATATTTTCTCTTTTACTAAGACATGCTGCAGCCACATGTCGCCCCACTCATCAGCGAAAAAGGGGAAACACTGTATTTTCCGCAATGGGTGGAGCAAACTTGCATCCAATCATAAGTTAACAACATCACCAGGGAAAACTTCCCTGATTGGCAAATCCCTTTCCTTTCCTAAAAACTTGCACGAGACCTTTCCTTCATGATTCTTCCAAAACGACGAGAAAGTCACTCTGATTCAAACTCTCGCACCAACAACACGCGTCACTAAACAATCCGTTACAACGTTAGACAATACTTACACTCAACACTCAAGACGCGAACATTACTGTATCACGACAAAGTAACTTAGTATCCAAACCCGTTTGTTATATATTTTTAGAAAAAATATACGTTCTTTGTTACCTTATTACATACAACAAAATCATTCTCATCTCCCTAAACGGTCGTGAGAAAACGCGCATAATTCAAGTGGCACAACGCGTCGAGGATTTACAACCCTCGTAGAATCGACGACACAGAACGCGATTCTCGTTTGTATGGTGCGCGTAACAGTCAACATTCACATAGTCGCTTGGTGTATGTCCGAAATATTTCCTAAATACCCTTATTTTTGACTTACGCCGGTAAATGTTCATATTCACCATGCACTAATTGTCGACACACACGAGAGAGGGTCCGAATGTACAACAATGTAATGAAATATTCGATCTTTCACCGACGTATTTGGTATCTGTTGACATTCACCGGTGAAAGTCGACATTCTCCAATTTCGGTCATTCACGGTAACATGTACATAGATCCTGGAATTTGGATTGAAAATATATTAAATTTACTATCTGAAAGGATTGAAGGTATTTTTAGAAAATTATATGAATTTAAAACGAGTGCGAAAGAACAGAAATGCTCCTTTAGGCAAGCGCGGAGTGTGATGTAGTAATAACCGAGTTTAGGAAATAATATCAGCTATATAGAATGTATTAGAGTTTTTCGCAGATATTTATGTAGGAATTTAATACGTGAAACTAGAGAGTATAATATTTATAAACAATAATAACACAATCAAGACACTTTCGTCTTATTTCCTAAGTTTTCGTCGTTTCACCTTTACGTCTTAACGTCTTTACGTCTTATCGTCAACTGCCTACTAAGCAACCAAATAACACGATTCAACAAACTCGTCGCCTATGATACATCAATATAATAATTGAGGATCATAGGTGACCTTTCATTGCCAATTAGCCCTTTGAGTGCTATGGACGCATATATGCGTTCTCAATCGTTTCGATTTCTTACCTACTGTAGCCACAATTATAAATGTATGAGATGAATGCACATCTGTTCTTTATCAAACAATTTTCTTGCATTATTTAATTTGGCTTAAATGAAGAATTATCATATATCAAAGGGTTAGAGGACCCTGTATTTGAGATCCCACATTTACGATACAAAAAGATTTCAGCTGTTCAATGCCTTGCGACTTTCCATTTTTCGATTTCTCATCCCCGTTACATTTTACTTTAACTATCCCCATCTACTTCCACGAGCAATGTTTTCCAGTCTCAACATCACCGCATTCCTTTTTCCTCGCTATTTAACATTGCTGGCTATTCTTCGAAACAAAAATATTTCAGCTGTTCAACGCCTGACGACACTACTTTCCCCGTTTTCTCCCTGACGCTACATTTTATTTTAATTATCCCCGTCCGCCTGCTTAATCCACGTTTTCCTGCCTCTCGATATTTCACCATCACCCCCCCGGAAACGAAAAACTTCAGGCGCTCCTCTTTTCGATTTCTCACCGCCGTTACCTTTCATTTTAATTATCTCCCCCGAAGTTTCTGTCGTTTCTTGTTCGCCCCGCGGCGTCCGCGTCCGGGCGAGCATATTTTCGGCTCTGATATTCGCGGAGAAATTTCTAAAACGCCGCCGCTCCTTCGGAAGATCTCGACTTGGGGGGCGAGAAGGGGATGGTCGGCTTGCTCGAAGGTAATCGCGGACTCGGCGCATCGCAACGAAACAAAAAAGTAATAAAAACTTTCGGGAATGTTTAATGACGCCAGTAGACCCCGGCATTCGTTTAATTTGTTCGGAACTTCGGTTAAGTGTTTAATTAGTTAACTTTACATACTGGCGGGAGTGCCGAACGGCCGGAGTGCGGGGGAGGCAGAGGCCAGGTACGCAAACACTTAGTAGGTAAATTACAGGCGAAGCCATTCCATAACTTTCCAACATCCACGAGAGTAAGTGTATACTGCGTAGTAATATCTCCGCGCGCAGTCGAGCTGACTAATAATGCGGACGAACTGTTTTCTTGCGTTTTAAGGAATTCCGACGTTTTGACGGCCGATGTACGAGCGTGGAAAGATGCCCGGAAATGTCGGCTGCAAGCCTTGTTTCTTTCTAACTGCAGATTTGCGGAGAAATCTGTAGATGGACGTGTATGTTCAGGGGGAACTGTGTAGGTTGTCCCTCAATTTACGCGGCTGGCTTTTTTACGCGTTAATTTCTTACACGGCAAATCACACCTCTATTTACATGGCACATTTCGTAAGCGAGTTTGTTTTAGCACGGCAGATATCTATATTTAGGCATCTATAGTTGTCTATCATTTTTCATGGAATTTATTATATATCAATGTGATGCAAATTGAGCGGTTAACACGTTGACCGCCGTTCGTATTTTACTATATTAAAACCGCAACATGATAAAATACTACAGAATATGATTGAATCGTGCAAAATGAAAATAATGCGAAAGTATCGAAGACCAAAGAAGTGAATCGCTATTTAATATTAATTGCATTTACAAAATTATAAATGCTACCGCTTGGATACTTTTTGAATTTTTCTTGAGATCTTTTGCGTCGGTCACCAATGACCACCATGGCAGTCAACGTGTTAATGATTTACTAGTACATTGTGAATTAACCGATCTTGATTTAATTCAATATGCATGAGCATGTGTGAATGTAGCAAATCACACCTCCATTTACATGGCACATTTCGTAAGCGAGTTTGTTTTAGCACGGCAGATATCTATATTTAGGCGTCTATAGTTGTGTATCATTTTTCATGGAATTTATTATATATCAATGTGATGCAAATTGAGCGGTTAACACGTTGACCGCCGTTCGTATTTTACTATATTAAAACCGCAACATGATAAAATACTACAGAATATGATTGAATCGTGCAAAATGAAAATAATGCGAAAGTATCGAAGACCAAAGAAGTGAATCGCTATTTAATATTAATTGCATTTACAAAATTATAAATGCTACCGCTTGGATACTTTTTGAATTTTTCTTGAGATCTTTTGCGTCGGTCACCAATGACCACCATGGCAGTCAACGTGTTAATGATTTACTAGTACATTGTGAATTAACCGATCTTGATTTAATTCAATATGCATGAGCATGTGTGAATGTAGCAAATCACACCTCCATTTACATGGCACATTTCGTAAGCGAGTTTTAGCACGGCAGATATCTATATTTAGGCGTCTATAGTTGTCTATCATTTTTCATGGAATTTATTATATATCAATGTGATGCAAATTGAGCGGTTAACACGTTGACCGCCGTTCGTATTTTACTATATTAAAACCGCAACATGATAAAATACTACAGAATATGATTGAATCGTGCAAAATGAAAATAATGCGAAAGTATCGAAGACCAAAGAAGTGAATCGCTATTTAATATTAATTGCATTTACAAAATTATAAATGCTACCGCTTGGATACTTTTTGAATTTTTCTTGAGATATTTTGCGTCGGTCACCAATGACCACCATGGCAGTCAACGTGTTAATGATTTACTAGTACATTGTGAATTAACCGATCTTGATTTAATTCAATATGCATGAGCATGTGTGAATGTAGCAAATCACACCTCCATTTACATGGCACATTTTGTAAGCGAGTTTGTTTTAGCACGGCAGATATCTATATTTAGGCGTCTATAGTTGTCTATCATTTTTCATGGAATTTATTATATATCAATGTGATGCAAATTGAGCGGTTAACACGTTGACCGCCGTTCGTATTTTACTATATTAAAACCGCAACATGATAAAATACTACAGAATATGATTGAATCGTGCAAAATAAAAATAATGCGAAAGTATCGAAGACCAAAGAAGTGAATCGCTATTTAATATTAATTGCATTTACAAAATTATAAATGCTACCGCTTGGATACTTTTTGAATTTTTCTTGAGATATTTTGCGTCGGTCACCAATGACCACCATGGCAGTCAACGTGTTAATGATTTACTAGTACATTGTGAATTAACCGATCTTGACTTAATTCAATATGCATGAGCATGCGTGAATGTAGCAAATCACACCTCCATTTACATGGCACATTTCGTAAGCGAGTTTGTTTTAGCACGGCAGATATCTATATTTAGGCGTCTATAGTTGTCTATCATTTTTCATGGAATTTATTATATATCAATGTGATGCAAATTGAGTGGTTAACACGTTGACCACCGTTCGTATTTTACTATTATATATTAAAACCGCAACATGATAAAATACTACAGAATATGATTGAATCGTGCAAAATGAAAATAATGCGAAAGTATCGAAGACCAAAGAAGTGAATCGCTATTTAATATTAATTGCATTTACAAAATTATAAATGCTACCGCTTGGATACTTTTTGAATTTTTCTTGAGATATTTTGCGTCGGTCACCAATGACCACCATGGCAGTCAACGTGTTAATGATTTACTAGTACATTGTGAATTAACCGATCTTGACTTAATTCAATATGCATGAGCATGTGTGAATGTAGCAAATCACACCTCCATTTACATGGCACATTTCGTAAGCGAGTTTTAGCACGGCAGATATCTATATTTAGGCGTCTATAGTTGTGTATCATTTTTCATGGAATTTATTATATATCAATGTGATGCAAATTGAGCGGTTAACACGTTGACCGCCGTTCGTATTTTACTATATTAAAACCGCAACATGATAAAATACTACAGAATATGATTGAATCGTGCAAAATGAAAATAATGCGAAAGTATCGAAGACCAAAGAAGTGAATCGCTATTTAATATTAATTGCATTTACAAAATTATAAATGCTACCGCTTGGATACTTTTTGAATTTTTCTTGAGATATTTTGCGTCGGTCACCAATGACCACCATGGCAGTCCACGTGTTAATGATTTACTAGTACATTGCGAATTAACCGATCTTGACTTAATTCAATATGCATGAGCATGCGTGAATATAACAGTACCGTAATAGTACTGTGACATAAAATAATATGAAATAGTAGGCTGCAGTAATTACGTATATATATGTGGTACATTGTGAATTAACCGATCTTGATTTAATTCAATATGCATGAGCATGTGTGAATGGCATCACACCTCCATTTACATGGATTTGTGTGTGTGTGTGTGAATTTATTATATATCAATGAGCGATCGAGCGTACTATATGGAAGATTCTGGAATAAGTTGCAATGTGTAATGTGTTCGGAAGGTTCTCGAATAATTAGTTGCTAAAGCGATATAAGGTGAATCGATCTATTTACGATCCGCGATTCAATTGCATTTTATAAGAGAAAAGAGCGACGGGGCAAAATTATAAATGCTACCGCTTGGATACTTTTTTAATTTTTCTTGAGATCTTTTTTGCGTCGGTCACCAATGACCACCATGGCAGACACACGCGTTAATGATTTTATACATTGAATTAACCGATCTTGATTTAATATGCATTAAAATATAACATCTATTTGTTGTGACTAAAATAGTAGGCTACAGTAATTACGTATATATACATAACCCATATTAACTTCTCCCAATATATAGTGTACGACACACACGATTTGAAACGTGGAAGCATGAGAAATTAACAAGTCCCGTAAATCTAGTTTTAATCGACGATAGTACCGTTTAATTCACATATCTTCTTCGTTTCTTTGTATTCTCGTATTTTTTTATTTGATTCTAAAATGTGGTGTCATGTTTATTGTGTCTATTATTCGATGTCTTATTCGGTAGACGAATTTTTCACCATCGAAAACATAGAAACGTTTAACAAAATTATCGTTTCGTTGCTTGTTTTTAACCTGCAGAGTTGCAACATCGAATTACATTCGGTAAACGGTTTAAGAATCAAACGTAGCAAACACGTGTGGCACAACTAATTAATTGAAAATGGTTGGCTTCCAGCCGGAACTAATTAATTTCTACCAGTTCAGCTATAATCGCGCTTTTCAATCGTATCGAATTTTCGCAGATAAGTAAAATTCATCAGTAGACGCCTCTCGTCCGTTGCTGCACTCAACCCGTTAAATATTTAACAGTCGCGTCTTTTTTCTTCCCTCGTTCCCGGCTGATACAAATTTTGCGCTGCGCCGTTTTTACATACGCCAAAGCGTAATTTCGCCAATCTATGTCAGGTAGCAGCAAATTTTGAAGCTTGTCGACTGTCTTGTTAGGAAGCTGACTCTTCATTGCGATGCTAATTTTTTCACTCCCAGGATATTTCGCGTCTTTTCCGACGCGGAGCAGCCGAACTTCGTTAATTAATTAAAACGTCGTTAGGACAAAGTTACGCCGTAATCCGCGAGCACAAGGACACGATCACGCGCAATATTTTACAGTGGCAACCTTTAATGGGACCTGACGGGTTAGAATGAAGGTTGAAGACTTATGTATTGCGATAAAATTGTTACAAACTAAAATCCATCTAATTCTAACACGTGTTTTATTCAATGTCAATTAGCATCGATCAGTACATAACAAAATATACATGTACGTTTCGAATGTAATTTCCATTTATTTGACGATGGGTTTGACGAATAGTTAATGTCATATTATTTATTATTATTAGTGTTACATGCTATGATGCGATGTGCATACATAAACACTTATAATTATTTATGAGATTGATTACATTGAAATGTAGAGTAACATTTATATCGGCACTTGTTTCTTTATCGACCGCTTAATAAAATGAGAGCAAGATTTTGTTATTGGCGAATGTCGGTCACTGATAATAAAGTGAAATTAAATTCTGAACTTTCATATAACATAACATTTCTAATTCTTTGCATTAATCCTGCAAATATTTTTTGATTATATGTTTGCAATTCAAAAATATTCAGAAAACGCTTCAAATATGTAGACATGTGTTCATAGAAGATTTTGTTATTGGCGAATGTCGGTCACTAATATTAAAGTAAAATTAAATTCTGAACTTTCATATAACATAACATTTCTAATCCTTTGCATCAATCCTGCAAGTATTTTTTCGATTATATTTTTGCAATTCAAAAATATTCAGAAAACGCTTCAAATATGTAGACATGTGTTCATAGAAGATTTTGTTATTGGCGAATGTCTGTCACTAATATTAAAGTAAAAAAATGAACTTTCATATAACATAACATTTCTAATCCTTTGCATCAATCCTGCAAGTATTTTTTCGATTATATTTTTGCAATTCAAAAATATTCAGAAAACGCTTTAAATATGTACACATGAGTTCATAGAAGATAATGTTACTGCATATACACAAAAATATATATATGTAGCTATTTTCACGATTTGCAAACTATAATTTCTGCAAATGCTTTCCTTCAAATCGTAAAATGCAGAAAACCCGTATGCTCTCCTTAACACTAGATTGCCCAAGGCAGTCATTTTGACTGTTTTTTAATTTCAATTAGAAAAACAATTATGAAATTGATGACATAATTTCTTAGAATTTGGTGACTTTTTCTATAACATATAAATGGGTTTATGAATAATTGTAGTTACTTCCGCCCTCCTTTATTTCCGTATATATATATGTGTTATACCTATATTGCCCAGAAGCAGTCATTCTGACTGCTTGATAAATTTTAAATAATCAAAAGATTTTTATTTATTGAATTGAGTAAATTTCTTATATGACCTGTCCGGCTTTGTATTGAAATAACATTTTTTTTTTCGATTACGGTAACATACCGATGCATGATAAATTGTCGATTTGGGCGTATACTTGATAAGTGTCAGTTGCTCAATAAGCTAAAGTAGTACTAGTTATTCGAATCTTTATAAAGTGTTGTTCTAACAAGTTGTTTATTTTATTTCTTTTGCGCCCTAACTTTATGAAAAAAATGTCGAACAGAAATGAGTTATTGGAAAAGCTAACGAACATAAATGAAGAGTGCTCCGATATAGAATCAAATGCAACAAATTCTGAACTATCATCTGAAGATGAAGCGGATTATATTCAAAGTGAAACATCTGACGCTGAAGATAGTGATGAAGAGTCGATCACCAATGATGAAAATGAAAGTGTCATCAATATGCCCAGGAAAAGGTGTAGGGTGCTAACTAGTTCAGATTCTGATGAAGAAACTGAAAATACGTTTCAGGAGGTCGAAACAGCTGCTGATGGTACTGTGTGGACAAAAATTGACGAAGGTGGTATTCCTGGAAGGATACCATCTGCTTGTATTTTCAAGAGTGTGAAAGGGCCAACAGGCTACGCAAAAAGGAACATTGTGGCAGATAATCTTATCAGTGCATTATCGCCGATAATAGATAACTATATTATCACACATATAAGAAAGTGTACAGAAGAATGCCGAATTTTGCGGAACGGTTGGACAATATCATTACCGGAAAGACGTGCATTTATTGGGATTCTATATGCTCGTGGAGCTTACAAGGCAACAAATTTTAAATTGAGTTATTTATGGTCAGCGAAGTGGGGTCCCGAATCTTTTAGAAAAACTATGGCCAGAGAAAAGTTCAAGCAAATCCTACGATTTATTCATTTTGACAAAAGAACCGAATGCAGTAGGCGCCTACAATCAAATAAATTTGCCTTGCTTTCGGAAATATGGGTTAAGTTCATTGAAAACAGTCAATATGTACAGTTAATATTTACTAATAACCTGTTACATAACTGTAAATAACATAAAAAATATTAAAAATTAATTTTAAACAAATTTCTTTACATATTTGTTATTTTTTCACAATGCAGTCATTTTGACTGTTTTTGGGCAATATAGGTATACAAGAAATCTCGGGCAATCTAGTGTTAAGAGAAGCGATAAATTGCGAAATCTTTATTTTACAGTAATCGGTCCGAACTCTTTACAATTCTCCGATGGGTCACCGATATGATTGCCCTTTTAACATATCAAAGAGGGTCCAAAATGAATAGGAAAAATGCAAGGCGCACCCCGAAATTCGCAATAGGTTCGGAGATATCGACAAAAAGGTGTGAAAAAATCGTGAATAACGAGCCTGAAATCGGGGCAAAAATTAGAACTCTACCGAGCGACTTGTAGATGTGCCAGATGAAAAGGGGTACAAAGAGACTTGGAAAAATTGCAATCGCCTTGAAAAATTCGAAATAGTTTCCGAGATATGGCAAGAAATAGATTGAAAAATCGAGAAAAACATAAGAAAAACACGGGTTTTTTGACAGTCCTTCGCTGCAAGTCAGACTTGCCCACCTATATGAAATGAAAGAAGATCGCCAGAGTCGGCAAAGTCCAGCAATAGTTCCGGAAGAAGCATCCGTCGAAAAACGGCGAAAATAGCGAAATATATCACATTTTTTTTTTTTTTTTTTTTTTTTTGGGCCTATACCGGTCAAGAGTTGCAATTACACACAAGCCTTGATTCGCGGGGCATCATTTATGCGCGTGTTAAAATTGAGAGAAGCATTGCGAAATCTTTACTTTATAATAACCGCGATTACCTTTGCGCGTGACTATTTTGATGCGAGTCTTCGTGATACAGCAGATTGTACCTCTATTTGCGCAGCACTTTTTTGATACGAGACCTTTTTTGACACGACACATTATATTTCTGTTTACGTGGTAGTTTTTATACGCGTATCTCTTTTACGCCGAAACTTATACCCCTAATTGCATGACGCACTTTTATCCAATTTTATTTTATTTTTACCCACTGTTTACGCAGGATTTTTTCAGGCGATATTAGTTTTCATTGTCTCTAATTTTTCATGGAGTTTACTATACATCGGAGTAAAGTAAATTTTTATTTGAATGCATCAATTGCATAACTCTGACCTTTTCTGGCTTTTTTGTGGTGATAATGCTTAAAATTGATCGATTAATGTTATACTAGTAGTGCGCGATTTAACACACATTGAGTTAATTCATATGATATATGAAATCCAACCTATCTATGGATGTAACAGGGACTGCATAGAAACAAGTTCATTCACTACAGAAAAGTTTTCTAAAATTGTGAAATTAGCGAAAAAGAATGGAAAGTGCCATTATAAACATGATCCGAACATTCGACGAGCCTTAAAATTTCTACGCGATTTAATGAAATATAAAGAGTATCAGAAAATCTATGAAAACTGAATTGAAAATTTAATCCTTTTATAAATGTTATAATTTTTATGTTTCGATTTTATATGTCTCGATACATATTCTTCAGAACCGCCACGGTTTTGTTACAAATTTCCACCGGAAGATACTCATCCGCTGATTGGAATTATTTTATCTATTCTTTTTCTGCTTACCTATTTTATCTACATATTTTCTAGACATTTTCATCGAAATGAAGAACAACATAATACGATTTCTTTAATTCGCGTCTTATTTCTTGTTTACATTCTCCGTGTTAAATGCAAAAACTTCACACCGGGAGTTTAGGAAGTTTCAGAGAAAATACCTTTCCCGAAAGACGCTACTGTATTTTGGCGTAAGCGAGAGTACGTCGTGCAAAAAGTGGAGGAAAAATAAAAGTTTACCGTTGACGAAATTTTTTTCAAATCTGAATAAAGAAAGAACAACGTCAGGTTACGATTACTTACATTACATTCGTATGTTTAATTTAACTTTAGCTTTACCTATATAATTAGGGGCATTATTATATGGTTTATTAAAAAAACGTAAATATATATTTGAGCCGTTTATTTTGAAAGTGGCCTAACTCCGTTTTTCAATATTTTCCGGTTACCATGGTTATATGTACAAATTCATATTATTTATCAGTAAATGTTATTTATCTCGATTTGAAGATAAATGGAATTAGGCCACTTTCGAAATAAACGGTTCATTTAGTGATTTAGTACCTTTAGATTATAGATAAATAAAGTATCTTAAACGTAAAAGCGTGCATCGTCATAAATCAACTAGGATACACACAAAATGCTACTTTTTAATTCTATACCAAACTAGAAGATTACTCTCTCATCGATCAAATTCAAATATTCTAATTTGGTCACATACTGCGATCTTATTTATACAATTGCGCTAATAATACGATACGCGAGACCGAGAGCAGGTGCACCGAATACGGAAATATTACAAACATTGGCATAATTCTCTAACGACTACCCAGCCCTCATGGCAGATTTCCTCGGAGCATCCAGCAAAACGATTCATCTCGTTCCTCAACTCGCGTGCCGACCGAGAAATTAAGGGAAAATCACGTCGAACGAAAATCGTCGTTAATTGCTGCCACTCTGACAATTCCGTGGCACCGTTGATTAATTTCCACGGTTCATAAGTATTCGCGTCTGATATTAATTAACGACGCGCTGCTCACAACGTATTCTCCGACTGTTTCCTCTCAATCCGCCCACGCTAGCGATGGGACTGAATTCGGTATCGATTGTTCTGATGTCGTTATTACTTACTCTGATATTCAAACAAAAAGTCTTCCGCGCGTATGTTTGCGAATATGTGAAATTTAATGATGCCACTAATTCTCGCATCAGTCAGCAATGATACTCAAACCGGTATAAATTGTTTTGATATCGTTATGGCTCACGCTGATATTTAAACAAAAGTGTTCTTAACGTGTGTTTGCAAATATGTGAAATTTAATGATGCTACTAATTCCTACGTCAATTAGTATTGATACTGAAACCGATACTAATTGTTCTGATACCATTATGTTTGACCGCTAACATGTTCGTCCTTTTTCGAGTTATTTGCAGAAATATTAACATTTTTTATATGTGTTATTTTGATGTGAATTAATAAAATTCTAGTCGTTCAACCTTCATTCGGCAGGTAAAATCAAAGTTTGCCCTTTTCTCGTTATACGAAATATTAACATTTCTTATACGTGTTATTTTGATGTGAATTAATAAAATTCTAGTCGTTCAACCTTCATTCGGCAGGTAAAATCAAAGTTTGCCCTTTTCTCGTTATACGAAATATTAACATTTCTTATACGTGTTATTTTGATGTGAATTAATAAAGTTCTAGTCGTTCAACCTTCATTCGGCAGGTAAAATCAAAGTTTGCCCTTTTCTCTTTATACGAAATATTAACATTTTTTATACGTGTTATTTTGATGTGAATTAATAAAATTCTAGTCGTTCAACCTTCATTCGGCAGGTAAAATCAAAGTTTGCCCTTTTCTCGTTATACGAAATATTAACATTTCTTATACGTGTTATTTTGATGTGAATTAATAAAATTCTAGCCGTTCAACCTTCATTCGGCAGGTAAAATCAAAGTTTGCCCTTTTCTCGTTATACGAAATATTAACATTTCTTATACGTGTTATTTTGATGTGAATTAATAAAAGTCTAGTCGTTCAACCTTCATTCGGCAGGTAAAATCAAAGTTTGCCCTTTTCTCGTTATACGAAATATTAACATTTCTTATACGTGTTATTTTGATGTGAATTAATAAAATTCTAGTCGTTCAACCTTCATTCGGCAGGTAAAATCAAAGTTTGCCCTTTTCTCGTTATACGAAATATTAACATTTCTTATACGTGTTATTTTGATGTGAATTAATAAAATTCTAGTCGTTCAACCTTCATTCGGCAGGTAAAATCATAGTTTGCCCTTTTCTCGTTATAAGAAATATTAACATTTCTTATACGTATTATTTTGATGTGAATTAATAAAATTCTAGTCGTTCAACCTTCATTCGGCAGGTAAAATCAAAGTTTGCCCTTTTCTCGTTATACGAAATATTAACATTTCTTATACGTGTTATTTTGATGTGAATTAATAAAATTCTAGTCGTTAAACCTTCATTCGGCAGGTAAAATCAAAGTTTGCCCTTTTCTCGTTATACGAAATATTAACATTTCTTATACGTGTTATTTTGATGTGAATTAATAAAATTCTAGTCGTTCAACCTTCATTCGGCAGGTGAAATCAAAGTTTGCCCTTTTCTCGTTATACGAAATATTAACATTTCTTATACGTGTTATTTTGATGTGAATTAATAAAATTCTAGTCGTTCAACCTTCATTCGGCAGGTAAAATCAAAGTTTGCCCTTTTCTCGTTATACGAAATATTAACATTTCTTATACGTGTTATTTTGATGTGAATTAATAAAGTTCTAGTCGTTCAACCTTCATTCGGCAGGTAAAATCAAAGTTTGCCCTTTTCTCGTTATACGATTTTTTAAAGATGAATCGATTTTACATTACATGTTTAAATGTAATGTAGGTTACATGTACTTAAATAATTTAAATCATCATATCACATTGAACCTAAAGACATTCTGTACTAACAAATTTTTGCTGCCATGAATCCCGTGCAATTAGGACGTATTGCTCTTGTTAAAAATTCCATCGAATTAATCACATCACTAGTACACATACTGTTAAACGCGTTTCTCCCGATACGTTCAGCAAATGTACACTGTCCCGATGTTTCTGTGTGATTTGTCAAGCGAAGGCGTTCTCCTAATGTTTCTCGCTTAATATCGTCCTGCAAACGCATTCTATTTATTTGCCTCACCCTCCAACATTTCCGCCGTTAATTCAGCGTCGACAGATTCCCACGCATACCGACAATTAATTCTGAGAGACGTTCCGAGACGAACGTTAGGTCGAAACAATAATCTCGCCAGGTTGAAGTAAGATCTAGAACTGACAACGTATTCAAGCGGCAACCAATCGTAAATCGTCAAAGCCTAAGCCGCGAACAAGCCGACATTATGGTCCTATGATTAATCGCGGGAATGAAATGTTAATTAAAACGGATATTAGTGTTCGCGTATTGTGTGTCTAGAACGTCGCACGCTAAGTAGTGCTTGAAAGTTACAAGATTTATAAGATTTACAGAATGCCATCTGTGAGGTAGATTTTGACTTAGTACAGGAGTAGTGGCGGTAAAAGTTATTTAACACTTTGACCGCCATGGTGGTCATCAGTGACCGACGCAAGTGACTTTACTGAAGATCCAAAATATTCGCAATGACTAGCAATAATTATTTTATAAATGCAGTTATTGTTAGAATAGTGATGCTATCCTTTTGTCTTCAATACTTGCACATTATTTACATTTTGCATAATTCAGTCAAACGCTGTAGTATTTCACAGTATCGGCGTTCTAATACAGCAAAATACGCTTGGCAGTCAAAGTGTTAACTGAATTTTATTAACAGAATAATGAGACCATGTTGACTATACCAAAAAGTTCTGTCTGTTTTTTGATTAAATGAAAAAATAAATAAATTTTCAATACATAATACTGAAATGACGAAATCATTGTTTGAGTACACCTAGAAGTGCAGATCCATGGAAATAGTATAGCAATAATTAGAGTTATTAATAGCAAAAATAGAGTAGCAATAATTATTTTATAAATGCAGTTATTGTTAGAATAGTGATGCTATCCTTTTGTCTTCAATACTTGCATATTATTTACATTTTGCATAATTCAGTCAAACGCTGTAGTATTTCACAGTATCGGCGTTCTAATACAGCAAAATACGCTTGGCAGTCAAAGTGTTAACTGAATTTTATTAACAGAATAATGAGACCATGTTGACTATACCAAAAAGTTCTGTCTGTTTTTTGATTAAATGAAAAAATAAATAAATTTTCAATACATAATACTGAAATGACGAAATCATTGTTTGAGTACACCTAGAAGTGCAGATCCATGGAAATAGTATAGCAATAATTAGAGTTATTAATAGCAAAAATAGAGTAGCAATAATTATTTTATAAATGCAGTTATTGTTAGAATAGTGATGCTATCCTTTTGTCTTCAATACTTGCATATTATTTACATTTTGCATAATTCAGTCAAACGCTGTAGTATTTCATAGCATCGCCGTTCTAATATAGTAAAATACGCTTGGCATTCAACGTGTTAACTGGAGCAATAGCAAATTTTTTTTGTTCATCAGCAAAGAAAGTAAAGAGTACCGTTACTCGCACATATTAAATTTAAGTAAAACACCAGCATAAAGTCGTGCTATCCGTGGATATGAAATTTAACACTTTGACTGCCATGATCGTCACCGATAACCGACGCAAGAGATTTTACTGAAGATCCAAAATATTTGCAATGAGTAGTAATAATTATTTTATAAATGCAGTTATTGTTAGAATAGTGATGCTATCCTTTTGTCTTCAATACTTGCACATTATTTACATTTTGCATAATTCAGTCAAACGCTGTAGAATTTCGTAGCATCGCCGTTCTAATACAGCAAAATCCGCTCGGCAGTCAACGTGTTAAGAAAATATTCCGAATTACATGAGTTGATTAAAACGTTTGATGACACTGCTTTATTGCGGCGCAACTAATTTTGATCATTGATGAAATCAATCACTGAACGCTGACCACAGATTTTCTTCCCTCATCATCAGAACATCATCCGTCTAATTTTACCAGCAAATAATTGTCACTCGAAACACATCGAATATTTGCACTAATCGGAACATTCTCGTAAGTCAACGTCATAATTTTCGACCGAACGAGACGAATCCGCATTAACACGAATCAGGACACTTACGCACACAATCTTATCAGGCGACGAGATTCTTCGTCTGAACACTGTCTCTGCTCATCATCGAAACGACACCCGTCGTCGGGGATATGCCGAGAGACACGCGCGCATTGCGAAAGTTATTCGAGGAATTAACTCGCTACTTGTTATTTCAGGAGGACGCGTTAAACTTCCGTAGGCGAGGCGGGTCGAGCTGAAGAAGGCTGAAGGTTCGCAATGAGAGAACGAGCTTCGAGTTTCCAAGAGTTGCGCGTCGACAACCATTCGCAATGTTCCTGACGTTCGTCCGCTCTCAGTGCGAATCTGCTTGTACACGCGGATGTGACTGCAGCCTGCCACCATCTTCCATCGTCGCGTTAAACTTTTGCACCCTCCTAACGAGCCCACACCGCGAATGGAAAAACGTCATTGGCAGGGAATTTTGTATTTGTTGCTTTGTCGAGGCTCAACGCGTGATGGACAGAAAGCAAGCGGGGGTCCATGTGTTTATATGGGACGTGGGCGTGTGTGCAGGGGGTGTGGTAGAAAGAAATGTGGAGGAGTATGAAGCTGCTTCGCGAATGGAGAACTGTTACTGGCGTGGGCGTTTCGGATAAAGCTGTGTTCTGCAAAGTTTATGAAGCGAGACTTGGTAGGATGTGCGACGAGCAGAAATAAGGTAGAGGAATGTATAAAGTATGTATAATATAATGTAAATAATGTATGAAGAATGTATAAGGTAGAAGAATGCGTGAAGAAATGTGGAAGAGTATAAACCTGTTTGGACGAATGGAGAACGTGGGCGTTTAGAATAAAGATGTATTGTGTAAAGTTTATGAAACGAGTCTTGGTAGTATGTGCGTCAAGCAATAATAACGTAGAAACATGTATAGAGTGTCTATAATATAATATCAATAATGTATAAAGAATGCATAAGGTAGAATAATACGTAAAGTAATATGGAAAAGTATAACGCTATTTGGACGAATGGAGAATAGTTACTGACGTGGGCGTTTAGAATAAAGCTGCGTTCTGCAAAGTTTATGAAGCGAGGCTTGGTAGGATGTGCGACGAGCAGAAATAAGGTAGAGGAATGTATAAAGTATGTATAATATAATATAAATAATGTATGAAGAATGTATAAGGTAGAAGAATGTGTAAAGAAATATGGAAGAGTATAAACCTGTTTGGACGAATGGAGAACAGTTACTGACGTCAGCATTTAGAATAAAGACGTCAGAATTAGAACAAATTTAGAATTTGGTAGTATGTGCGACGAACAATAATAATGTAGAAAAATGTATAGAGCGTGTATAATATAATATCAGCAATGTATGAAGAATGCATAAGGTAGAAGAATGCGTAAAGAAATACAGAAAGGTATAAAGCTGTTTGAACGAAGGGAGAACAGTTACTGACGTGGGCGTTTAGAATAAAACTGTGTTGTGTAAAATTTATGAAGCGAGTCTTGGTAGTATGTGCGACGAGCAATAATAACGTAGAAGAATGTATAGAGTGTGTATAATATAATATCAATAATGTATGAAGAATGCACAAGGTAGAATAATGCGTAAAGAAATATAGAAAAGTATAAAGCTGTGTGAGTGGATGGAGAACTGTTGCTGACGTGAGTGTTTAGAGTAGAGGTGTATTGTCGTGTAAAGTTTATGGAGCAAGTCTTGGTTGTATGTGCGACGAGCAATAATAACGTAGAAGAATCTATAGAATATGTATAATATAATATATACTGTATGAAGAATGTATAAGGTAGAATAATGCGTAAAGAAATATAGAAAAGTATAAAGCTGTGTGGGTGGATGGAGAACTGTTGCTGACATGAGTGTGTAGAGTGGAGGTGTATTTTCGTGTAAAGTTTATGGAGCGAGTGCTGGTAGTATGTGCTAAGAAGCAGAAATAAGGTAGACGAATGTACAAAATACGTATAATATAATATAAATAATGTATGAAGACTGTATAAGGTAGAATAATGCATAAAGAAATATGGAAAAGTATAAAGCTGTTTGGCTGAATGGAGAACTGTTAGTGGCGTGGGCGTTCCGAATAAAGCTCTGCTGTCTAAAACAAATTTTAGTGCAAAGAGAAAAAGCAACGAATATATAGGGGATGTTCCAAGTTTATGTAGCTCACCTTAACGGTACATGCGATTAACAATATCAGAGTTTCTACACACCAACGGTTTACTGACTATTAACTGAACATTTATTGTAATCGTGCAAGATTAACCACTTGTGCTGGCAAAAAATTCACCGACGCCTGTACCAGAATCGGAAAAAGATTTATGTTTTCTAAACTAATTTATCTTCGACCTAGGACTTTTTATAGTTTTTTGAAGGGAATATAGAGCATCGATTGATTATAAAATACATGCACCTCGTTTTTCTTTCTGTGACAATTTAGTACGGCTTTCCAGGCAAGTGGTTAATTTGGTGCACGACGTTTCGAAAAACGCTCAGTTAATACGGAACGCAAGGTAGACTCCTGCACAAGGCGTTTACTATCGAAAACTGCAGATCCGAAGTCGCGAACAGGGAAACCTCATTGATACGAGACTTTGAAATTGACTCGCACTGTCGAGGTCGGCCGCCTAATAGAAAGAACGAGGATAACGGCGGAACGTACAAAGAGCGAATGCGAGGGTGAAGAAGGACGGAAAGTGTACGGAAGTATAGAGAAGTGTTCTCCATAACCGTGCCTACGCTCGCCGTCTCTGTTTTCCATTTACAATGGCGTGCCTTCTCGCTCGCGCACTCGGCTTATTGTCGAGTCCAAGAGCAGTGGCTCTCCGAGATAAATGAGTTTGGAGACAATGGGGTTGACGTGTAGAGCTTGGCAACACTCGAGTGTCCGGATACGAGACGCGGGGATCCGAGGAAAATGCGGCGCGATTTTATGATGGGCCCGGCCTGAAGTTTCGCCGATTCCGCCGATTGATTCGACGCGCTTTGTATGGCGGGCCGCTTTTTTCCCTCCTTTTGCGAGGCCTCTTACGAAAATTACCGGACGGTGTGCGCGGACGCGCATTCAAGCGTTTCAATGTTTCGTCAAGCCCCTCGACGCATTCACGGATTGAAGCGGGGCTTACGGGAAGGAAACAATCGCGGACTCGTTTGATCGATAACTAGATTTGTCGCACTTGTTGGCCTGGGTTATGACGGCTCAATGTTTCGCGCGCGCTCGATTGCGAGCGATTTGCGAGGGAAATGCGCGAGAGACGATTCATAATTGACTCTCGGCGATCCGGCTATTTTTTTCAATGCCGGAAACGAAAGATTTCGTTTGAAGGAAATAGGCAAGTGCTTGGGTTTTTTTTTCATTTACTAATTTAACCCTCTATGGACCGATTTTTTTTTGGTGGCTATACAAAATCTATATAATGTGAAATCAACAAATATCGGCCCCGAAATACATATTAACAACGAATTCAGCAGTTTCAACAATTTTATTATAACGAATACATTTTGTAACTTTGCAGTAACAACGGCTTACAGCGATTGCACTTGTGTGTGTAAGAGCTTAACTATGGAATTTCAGAAAACAGTTGGCGTTTGGCATTAAGCATAGATATACGTTGCATTTCCTTATCTGATGATTTTTTACTACTAAATGCATCGTCGCTATCAATAATATTTATACGTCGTCGGGCAAATACTATTGGATGATCTTCGTCCGAATCAGAATCTGATAAAGAATCTTCGGATTTATTACTGCTAATGCCTCTTATTCCTATTCATCTTTTATTTTTATATGATTTTCTATCCATATTTTGGGCCTCTGATACATAAAGCTAAAAACCAAAGAAAACACAAACATTATCGCAAATACACCAAACCCTACCATTATAGCCCATTGTGTGTTGAAAGTCACAAAGCTATATCACATGAAAATAGTAATAAAATCATTGTTTAAATGCAAACAAATAAAATATTATTGATATACAAACTAAAAGCTATTACGTACGCTTTTTTTGTTTAGCAAACATCGATAGAAGAATAAATAATGACAATTGCACAAGACGGTTCCTTTGGCTTCTATTTGCAGACAACTTGCAAAAGCATTTACTTTGACATTTTATGTTAGAGCTGATAACCGCATCTAGCATGTTATTCGTTACTAAGGAGACATTATATAACAAGATGTATACGCCATCTAGTAAAAAAATTAAACTATTTAATAAAATATCGATTTATCGATGTGACTTCAAAGTCTCGCGGGCCCATAGAGGGTTAAGTTTTGTGACACACGCTGCACCGAAACGTTGTCCTCCAATGTGCATTCTTCGGTTAAATGGTATTTCATGATATTCGGCTGTGTGTAATCTTTCATCACTTTCTATCCTTTAGAACGCGCAATGAAATATTCCTTCTGACCGTTTGACGTAATATGACGCTTTCCATTTAAATTATCATTTTTTGAAAGAAAATCTTGATAAATAATTTAACTGTAAATTTGCAGAAGTAAATTTGCACTATAAGTGAGAAAAGAAATAGCTAACACCGATGCCAAAATTACATGGTACAATGAAACCAATGTTGAATACCTGCATAACGAATTCAACTGCATTATCTACACCGTAATATTTCGGTGCTTCGTATACGTTACATTTCGATGTTTAAAAACTGATTTTCGAAACAAATAATTAGAATGTCCAATTAACATGTAAAAAGCCAAATTTCTGTAAAGAAAATATTGTAGGCCCGCCACCAACCAATTTCATTACTTATTGCCGCACGGCATCACATTATTACCACACATACCATTAATGGTCTTCTTATGCTTACAATTAATAGATCTCGCTTTATGACACGGTACCCAATCAAATCAGATTTCGGCCAAAAAAGTCCTAGACTCGCAACCAGCCGATTTCAGTACGCTTATTACAGACATCACAATTTATATTGTTACTACACATATCGTTACGTGCCTTCCTACTCTCTGTAAATCTCGCTCCACGACACGCGCCCCAATCAAATCAAATTTTCACCAAAAAAAGCATGATAGATCCGCTACCAATAAATTTCATCACGCGTATTGTATCCATCACAATTTACATTATTACCGCACATATCGTTACTTGTCTTCCTACGCTCAGTACACCTCGCTTCATGACACGCGCGCCAATCAAATCAAATTTCCATAAAAAACCAATTGCAGGCACGCTCGATTAATAACCAATTTCATTACACTTATTGTTACTCGCGTCGCGGCAGTCTACATTACTCGGCTCGCGCGCTGCCAATTATTTTATCGTTCCATCCAATTTCGCGGCTCGGCTCATCTCGTTTAAATTCATCGCGCGCGCAAAGAGGGCAGGTTGACATTTTTGCTTCAACGATCGCAGTCGTCATCGCCGCGTCCCACGGATTTCTGGCCTTTTGGTAGGCAATTTTCACGAGGTTCGTCAAAACAAAACCGGCGGAGCGACGTTAAGCAGTTAGTTGTTGTCACAACTTTGAAAAGTGTGGACCTAAAATTTGACGCAAGAAGTAAGTGATGCCGAGTATACACGTCAAGCACAGAGTACGGAATTATACTATATATAACATACATATATACTATATATACATTATATATAGTATATATATATATATATATATTATATATGTACCTGTGTATTATATGTGTACCTAAAATGTGACGCAAGAAGTAAGCAATGCCGAATACACACGTTAAGCACAGAGTACGGAATTATACTATATATAACATATATATATATATATATTATATATAACAAGAGAATATGGAATTAAGTTGTAATGGATGACTGTGTTATTTTTTAATTTTATTGCTGAAAGAACTCATTGGTAACTGTCCCCAGATTATGAACGTTGGAAAAGAGATTTTTTTGAGATTAAGTTGTTTATCGAAGTGTGTATGTGTATGTATGAAGCTCGTGGCATTATTTCTATAAAAGCCAAAAAACCGATAAAAGGACGTTATTTTGTGGAATTACATCCACTCTGTTGAGTGGTAATTGATACAGCAGTACATTCTTGACTAATTAAGTCAAAGTGATATGTGACGTGAGCACGAGGAGAAACTGACTGACAGGGCTTTTTGGTAACTGTCCTGAGATGATGAACGTGTGAAAAAGAGATTTGTTTGAGATAAAGATGTTTGTTGAAGTTTGTTAAAGTTTTATTATAGTAAATTTCCGCACCGAAGATGCACGTGGGATGATTATCTCACCGAATAAATCTAATTCCATCCCTACACTATATATAGGGTTTTCCATGATCCCGAAACATGCTCAGATTTGATATCTCTCAAAAATGTCGAAATTCTTCCAATATCCAAACATTTTTAGAGAACCAACATTTTATAACACAAACAAATTTTTTTAGACTCCTGAAATGGAAGCACTGTAGCCCCAAAACATATAGAGAATTATAAAAACAAAGCACTATAGTCAAAAGAACTTTCAACTAAAACAGGGCTTATATTCCGTCCTATATATTCCGTAGCTGCCTAAATAAAGGAAGCGATAATCGGACTGACAGAATGCCAGCATTTCCGAGAAATAAATTAGCTGAAGAGAATAAACTGCATATTTTACTTTAACCCGCCTCATATTGATGCGTACCAAGCCCTGCCGGCTTTCAAAACAAACAACGAGTTAGCTTGCTAATAAAAACCTGATTGCGCGCAGTCTTGCTTATGCCTTCGTCAACTTCACATCGATTACAACCCCTATCACGAATTCGTCCGTGAAATCTTCCTTCGCCGGGTTGGAAAAAACAGTCCGTCACAGGTCGATGTCCAGGTGCGCGAAATATCGCGGTGCGCGGCTGGTTTGAAAGTTAAATGACTCGCGCGCGACAAGAGTGGGGAGAGTTAATTAATCGACAAATTACTTCGCGGTTCGGGCATTCCATCTTGTTAAAGGGCGATGTGCCCATTCGCGAATTTGATCGGGCTGCGAACGGCGATTTAACACTTCGCGGTGAAGGAAGGTAAATCTGGGTATTTTTCCGATGACGATTCCATCGTTTAAACGCGCCGTTATTAACACTAGATTGCCCGAGATTTCTTGTATACCTATATTGCCCAAAAACAGTCAAAATGACAGCATTGTGAAAAAATAACAAATATGTAAAGAAATTTGTTTAAAATTAATTTTTAATATTTCTGTGGTATTAACCACATTTCAAAAATTATTTTTGTTTATGAAAATTCTAGAAATTTCTTGTCCACACAGTATCATCAGCAGCTGTTTCGACCTCCTGAAACGTATTTTCAGTTTCTTCATCAGAATCTGAACTAGTTAGCACCCTACACCTTTTCCTGGGCATATTGATGACACTTTCATTTTCATCATTGGTGATCGACTCTTCATCACTATCTTCAGCGTCAGATGTTTCACTTTGAATATAATCCGCTTCATCTTCAGATGATAGTTCAGAATTTGTTGCATTTGATTCTATATCGGAGCACTCTTCATTTATGTTCGTTAGCTTTTCCAATAACTCATTTCTGTTCGACAGTTTTTTCATAAAGTTAGGGCGCAAGAGAAATAAAATAAACAACTTGTTAGAACAACACTTTATAAAGATTCGAATAACTAGTATTACTTTAGCTTATTGAGCAACTGACACTTATCAAGTATACGCCCAAATCGACAATTTATTATGCATCGGTATGTTACCGTAATCGAAAAAAAAAATGTTATTTCAATACAAAGCCGGACAGGTCATATAAGAAATTTACTCAATTCAATAAATAAAAATCTTTTGATTATTTAAAATTTATCAAGCAGTCAGAATGACTGCTTCTGGGCAATATAGGTATAACACATATATATATACGGAAATAAAGGAGGGCGGAAGTAACTACAATTATTCATAAACCCATTTATATGTTATAGAAAAAGTCACCAAATTCTAAGAAATTATGTTATCAATTTCATAATTGTTTTTCTAATTGAAATTAAAAAACAGTCAAAATGACTGCCTTGGGCAATCTAGTGTTAATTCTAACACGCGCATAAATGATGCCGCGCGAATCGAGGCTTGCGTGTAATTGCAACCCTTGGCGGGGTCCGCTCGCCGTTTTTCGACGGACGCATTCTCTCGGGAACTTGCTGAACTGCCGGCGCGGCGTAGGTGGGACGTGCGCGCCCAGTGAAATACAGTGAAAAGTAAACGGAGCGAAAGGTGGAGAAGCTGCGTCGAGGATGTACTGGCGCGGAAGAACGACCGGCAAAGTATGTTAAGTGATGCTCGTGACAGGTGTGGATAACGGCCGGTCATGGCTCGCTGTTGCCTGTCGGCCACCCTTTCTCACCCTCCCACGCCCGACACAAACCTGCCTGCGTGCTTCCTAGAGCCAGGTTGACCCAACGCTCGCCGTCGTAACCACGAAACTACAATTGTCCAACTTGCAATCTGCCCCCGCCGCGCTTGCCGGCCTGCCACGCTTGACAGCGTCGCACGTACCAGTTCGGGACCCAAAACCGGCCGGATTTCGTCCCTATTTATGTCATATTTGCGAGACACGCTCTCGTCCGATACGAAGGGATGCGCGTGTTAGCGGAAAATAAATTTGCGGCGAAATTCAAAGGGGTCTTAGGTGATTTCCGGCACTGAAGTAGTCATTATTGTGCGGAATGCGATGAGTCATAATCAAAATGCCTGTGTACGGATTTTTGTTTGGAAAAGGGAAGGGGAATGAAGGGGTGTTAGATCATTGCATTCCTTGGCACCTCGGCATTTCACCGGAGAATTGTAAAGAAATCGGACCTATTATTGTAAAATAAAGATTTGGTAATTTATTTCTTCCCTTAATTCTAACACGCGTGTTAGCGGAAAATAAATTTGCGGCGAAATTCAAAGGTCCTAGGTGATTGTCGGGCACTGAAGTAGTCATTATTGTGCGGAATGCGATGAGTCATAATCAAAATACCTGTGTACGGATTTTTCTTTGGAAAAGGGAAGGGGAATGGAGGGGTGTTGGATTGTTGCATTCCCTGGAACATCGGCATTCCACCGGAGAATTGTAAAGAGTTCGGACCTATTATTGTGAAATAAAGATTTCGCAATTTATTGCTTCTCTTGATTGTAACACGCGTGTTAGCGAAAAATAAATTTGCGGCAAAATTCAAAGGGGTCTTAGGTGATTTCCGGCACTGAAGTAGTCATTATTGTGCGGAATGCGATGAGTCATAATCAAAATGCCTGTGTACGGATTTTTCTTTGGAAAAGGGAAGGGGAATGGAGGGGTGTTGGATTGTCGCATTCCCTGGAACATCGGTATTCCACCGGAGAATTGTAAAGAGATCGGACCTATTATTGTAAAATAAAGATTTGGTAATTTATTTCTTCCCTTAATTCTAACACGCGTGTTAGCGGAAAATAAATTTGCGGCGAAATTCAAAGGGGTCCTAAGTGATTGTTCGCCAGTGAAGTAGTCATTATTGTGCGGAATGCGATTAATCATAATCAAAATACCTGTGATGCGCACCTGTCATGAGAGGCCTCCTTCGCTACGGATTTTTCTTTATAAAGGGAAGGGGAATAAAGGGGTGTTAGATTGTCGCATTCCCTGGAACATCGGCATTTCACCGGACAATTGTAAAAAGTTCGGACCTATTATTGTGAAATAAAGATTTCGCAATTTATTGCTTCTCTTAATTCTAACACGCGTGTTAGCGGAAAATAAATTTGCGGCGAAATTCAAAGGGTCCTAGGTGATTGTCCGACACTGAAGTAGTCATTATTGTGCAGAATGCGATGGATCATAATCAAAATACCTGTATGAATGAATAAATAATGAAGTGGTGTTAGATTGTCACATTTCCTGGAACATCGGCATTCCACCGGAGAATTGTAAAGAGATCGGACGTATTATGGTAAAATAAAGATTTCCCAATTGATTGCGTCGCTTAATTCTAACACGTGCAAATTCACGATGGAATGTTCGTGTGGCGGACAATGCGGATGAGCTCGTCTGATGCGGCCGGATTTTAAATCGGGTGCGGCGCGTTTTGGGTGTATCAGTGAAATGTTGTTTCTCTCGACGTTTCGAAAGTCAAATGTTTATTTGTGTTCTGTGGTTTCGCGAAGATCGCGGACCTTTTGCTTCCATTTGCCTAATGCGAAAATCGAAGGCGACGCAATACGAAGTCTTGTGGGGATTAATGAAATTTTGTTGTCGTGAAAATTCATCTAATGCGAAATTCAATTTTTTCTTCTGTTTTGTGGTTTCGTGAAGATCCAGGTTTTGCTTTAGTTCGCGTAACGTGAGAAATCGCAGTTGACATAATGCGAATTGTAGACTTTGATTAGGATTGTGCAGGGATTAGTGAAATTTTGTTTTTGTGAAGATTTCGGGTCGGAATGGTTAATGCGAAATTCAAATTTTTAATTGTATTCTATAGTTTTAGGGAGATCGCGGGAATTTTGACTCAGTTCATCTAATGCGGGAATCGAAGTCGACGTAAACCGAAGTTTAGACTTCAATTAGAATTCTGCAGTCTTGCAAGGATCAGCGAAGTTTAATTTCCTTTAAAATTTCATGTTAATTTGTCTAATGCGTGGTTGACATATTAATTTGTGTTCTGTGGTTTTGCGAAGATCGCGGAGCTTTTGCTTCCATTTGCCTAATGCGAAAATCGAAGGCGACGCAATACGAAGTCTTGTGGGGATTAATGAAATTTTGTTTTCGTGAAAGGCCATCTAATACAAAATTAAATTTTTTTTCTTCTGTTTTGTGGTTTCGTAAAGATCGCTCAAGTTTTGCTTTAGTCCGCGTAATGTGAGAAATTAAACTTGACGTAATGTGAATTGTAGACTTTGATTAGGATGGTGCAGGCTTGTGGGGATCAGTGAAATTTCGTGTCTGTAAAGATACCGAGTCGGAATGTTTAATGCGAAATTCAAATTTCTGATTGTATTCTATAGATTCGGAGAGATCGCGGAAATTTTGACTCAGTTCACCTAATGAGGAAACCGAAGTCGACGTAAATCGAAGTTTAGACTTCAACTAAAATTCTGCAGTCTTGCAAGGATCAGCGAAGTTTCATTTCCTTGAAGATTTCATGTTAATTTGTCTAATGCTTGTTGAAATGTTAATTTGCGTTCTGTGGTTTCATGAAAATCACTAAAATTTTGTTTCATTTTGCCCAACGCGGGAGTTGAAACCGACGTAGTGCGAGGTGCAGATTTTAATTCGTACACGGTAGTCTTGTGGGGATCAGTGAAATTTCGCGCTGGTTCGTTTAATGAGAAGTGCAAATGGTAATTTGTGTTCTGTGGTTTTGTAGAGATCACAGAAATTTCGTTCAATTCGCCTAATGTGGGAGTCGAGATTAACGTAAAGCGAGGTGCAGATTTTAATTCGTGCACGGCACGTTTTGTGGGGAACAGCGAGATTTCGTTCTTCATAAAGATCGCGGGTTAGTTCCTCTAATGCGAAGTCCAAATTTTAATTTGAGTTGTGGTCCTGTGCGGATCACTGAAAATTTGCTTCAATTAGCTTGGCGCGGGACTCGAAATCGTTGTAACGCAATGTATAAATTTTAATTCCAATTCTGTGGTCTTGCGAGCAGCAGTGAAATTTCGTTTTTATGAAAATGTCATACTAGTTCATGCCGGAATTCCATGTTAACCTCTGAGAATTTTGAGGCAGAAAAATAGAATGTGATGAAGCTTGTATTACGATTTCAATTTTATTACTTTTTTCATTGCAGACCATTAATAGTATTACTGCTTTATTTCCTGCTACGGGTTTTTGTGGGAATTTCCATTTACTCAGAATTTTGAGGCAAAATGATAGAATGTGAGGAAGCTTGTACTACGATTTCAATTTTATTACTTTTTTCATTGCAGGTCATTAATAGTATTACTGCTTTATTCCCCGCTACGGGCTTTTGTGGGAATTTCCATTTAGTCAGAAATTTGTGGCAAAATGATGGAATGTGACGATGTTTGTATTCTGATTTCAATGTTGCCATTTTGGCCGGAAAAATTGACTTCGGCGGTTTAACGGAATTTTGATTAGCGACGGATGTTCAGGCGCAAAGGGTCTAGGATTTGGAAAATATAGTTTCAACAACGTTGGCTAACGGGTGAACACGTTAATTTCTTTATTCCGCGCAATTTCCGATGGAAATTTTTTTGCACCAACGCCCGCTCCGAACCGTCCTGATGACATTGCTTCTCTTAGTACTCCAATAACCTCGATTCGAATGTTCGCATTATTAAATTTCGCCTGTCAAAGTGACATTTTCCGAAAAGGATTCCCGTAATATCCCTCTTAACGTCTCAAATCAACCTCTGCGGCATTATTAGATTTCTGTTACGAATGTGAGAGTTTGCGAAACCAAAAAAATTCCTCCGATAATACGCCTTTCACTCGACGGTATTATTAAATCTCGCCCGCGAACGTGACATTTTTCGAAGTAAAAAAATTCTCCTTGTAATACTCCCCTTAATATCTCGAATGAAACCTTTACGGCATTATTCGATTTCACCTCTCAAAGGGACATTCTTCAAAGCCGAAAAATCCTTCCATTTCTCTGATATGTCGAATTAAGCATTCGCTTCGTTATTTAATTTTCGTTATCAAAGTCAAACGTCCGCGGGTTGGAAGAAACGCTGCTTTCTTAAAGTACGCCAGCAAAATCTGGTAAGTGTTTAACTCGGCGGTTCAGAAAAACCCAAGTTTTTCTCCTTTCCGCGTCTTGAAAGAACTTATCGCTAACATCGTTAACCTTAATGACCTGGGTTTGCATAAAATAAATGACGTTATCGTTGGGATAGTATGATTGATAGTGTTAACCCTAATGATTTCCGCTCGGTTACCGAAAGGGTGAAAATCGATGAGGCAGGGGTTGCTTTTAAGGGATGGCACGAAAGTTAGGAATCAGGAAGTATCAGAATATTTATAAAATAGAACGTTTAAATGTGACGAGGCGCTTTACTAATCTTAAAGCCTAAAATCTTTTATTTCTTTCGGCGTTATAACCTCTTTCAGTTTTCAACAGAGTTTTGTGTTTTTTCGAGGGTTTGTTCACTATGTGGCACATCTAATTTTCTGCTAGGAGAACCTATATGGCTCAACAGTGCGTAAGTATGGTCGCACTGATACTTCACATTTTTGAATTGGAGTGAATTAAAGTTTATTTGTAGTAAGAATTTTGCAAACCTTGCAAAGTACAGATCTTTATGAGATATTTTATTACGCATCACTCTTTCTTTTTTTGCCGTTTCTCTTATCCATCTTTGTAAAATAAGTGTGATTTCTTACCTATAGTAAGAAGTTTGCGACCACAAATCGACAATTTCCGACCATTATCTTCCGACCTATCTTGTAAACACACCTATCCAGTTATGAACATTTTCATGGTTGGCGACGAAGAATTTTAAAGTTTGAAACATCAGACATTCAACTCTTTCACATTCTTTCCACCTCTCTTTGGCCATCCTTGTAAAATTATTGTAATTTCTTAAATTCCGTAACAAGTTGACAATCTCAAATCGACGATTTTCGTCTATTACCCTCTGACTGATTTCGCAAATACGTACATTCGATTATTGTTTCGACGGATGGCGCTGAAATGAGATTTCTGAAGGATCAAACGTCTGACATTTCGCTGCCTGGCACCCTCTCTTTCTCTTTGCCTTTGTACATTCCTGCTCGTCCCGCCGAAGTTTGCGTATCTTCCTCTCATTCCAGCCCATCCTCCAGCTCGAAACCCCAAGCGTGGTGCGGTTGTTTTAATTAACCTCCGCTCAAATATTTATTTGTTTACCGAAGTTAGAAGGCAAGGGCGTATGATAACACGACGGTACAAAAGTTAAACACCGCCGCTCTTTATTGTTAAAAATAAGGAAGCCGCGATAACAACGTCGCCCAATTACCCAGCTAGGTCGTTACGCGGACGTGTAAGATAATTAATTTACCCGCCTCCGACGCTTTTCGATACTAAGTAACGGCAGTCATGTATGGGCGTGTGTGCGGGACCCGTCGAATATCGGGACAGAATACTGAAGAGTCGGGAAAAAATGGTTGAACGGCGCAAGGTGCACGTAGCACAGGTGAACCTTCACAATTCATGGAGCATCGGAGGAACGGAACTGACGTAAACAAATCGTCTGCACGTTGTACGGTAAAATGTTGTAAAGTTTTTATATGGAAATCTACGGAAATGTTACAGGTCAAATTGGTATTACATTATTGTGGGATCTCAGATACAGGGTCCTCTAGGTGGCGAGGAAAGGTCACCTATGATCTTCATTTATTATATTGATGCATCGTAGGAGACGAGTTTATTGAATTGTGTTATTCGGTTGCTAAGGAGACAGTTGACGGTAAGACGTGAAGACGATAAGACGTAAAGACGAAACGGCGAAAAGATGTAAAGACAAAAAGGCGAAACGACGAAACGACGACAGATTAGGAAATACGACGAAAGTGACTTGATTGTGTTGTCATTGTTTATAAATATTATACTCTCTAGTTTCACGTAATAAAATTCCTACATTATTGTACGTGTTTTCGGTTGATTAAATTGAAGATGGACGGGTAGGGGAGGTATGGAACAAGAGTTATTGTGGGGAGATATGGAAATAGAGTTATTGCCCTTTTAACATATCAAAGGGGGTCCAAAACGACTCGGAAAATGCAAGGCGCAGCCCGAGATTCGCAACAGTTTCGGAGATATCAGCAAAAATGTGTGGAAAAATCGTGAAAAACGAGCCTGAAAACAGGGTCAAAAATGAAAACTCTGCCGATCGACTTGTAATTGCACCAGATGAAAAGGGGTACAAAGAGACTTGGAAAAATTGCAACCTCGTTGAAAAATTCGAAATAGTTTCCGAGATATGACAAGAAATAGATTGAAAAATCGAGAAAAACATAACAAAAAACACAGGTTTTTTGACAGCCACCAACTGAAAGTAAATCATTTGACTTTTTCACCTATATGAAATAAAAGAGGATCGGCAGAGACTCGAAAAAATTCAAATCGCACCCCAAAATTTGTAATAGTTCACGAGTTACAAGCAATAGTAGAGAAAAAAATTCGAAAAATAAGCCGAAAATGGGCTAAAATAGGCGAAAAATGTCAAATTTTTTTTTCGTTTCGAACCGGTACCATTCGATAGAGGGTATTTTGCCCTGAAGATAGACCACTTTCCGAGCGCTAAACTCTTCATAGTTTCGGAGATATGACGATTTTAAGAAAGTGCAAAAAAATTTTTTTCAAAATTGCTAATCGCCAATGGTTCCCCGTGAAAGTGCGTCCAAAGAGCTTTAAGAAAACCTGTATTAATTATAGGTTTCGACTGCTAGTTTAAACGGGACAGGGCCTTGAAGAAATCGAGAAAATGACAGCCACCAACTGAAAGTAAATCATTTGACTTTTTTACCTATATGAAATAAGGTATCGCACCCCTTGCCATTTTTGCCTAAAATAGGCGAAAAATGTCAAATTTTTTTTTCGTTTCGAACCAGTACCATTCGATAGAAAAAATGATGGGTCACCGATTTGATTGCCCTTTTAACATATCAAAGTATACCCCTTGGGGTGGAAAATGACTCGGAAAAATGCAAGGCGCACCCCGAAATTCGCAATAGTTCCGGAGATATCGCCAAAAATGTGTGGAAAAATCGTGAAAAACGAGCCTGAAAACGAGGTCAAAAATGAAAACTCTACCGGTCGACTTGTAACTGTGCCAGATGAAAGGGTGTACAAAGAGATTTGGAAAAATTGCAACCGCGTTAAAAAATTCGAAATAGTTTCCGAAATATGACTAACGAAAATGAACAGAAATGATGAAAGTACAAGAAAAATACACATTGGTTTATGCCCATCAATTAATACTTTATCAATCGATTCGCTTCCTACAAAGTAATGAAAGAGGATCAAAAGAGGCTCAGAAAAATGCAAACCGCATTTCAAAATTTACAATAGTTCTCGAGATACAGCCAAAAGTATGTGGAACAATTACGAAAAATGAACTAAAAATATGCCAAAACATATTTTTTCGGTTTACTCATTTATAAATTTAGAATTTCGTCGCAGCAACTAGTCTGATTTGTGTACGTATGCTCAAACGTGTGATGTAATCAGTGGGAAACTAATCAAAAGTGGCTGTGTCAATGATACAACACATAGCTCCATGAATACTATTGATTGCTTGATACCAATTACGTTACTATGCCTATCGATATGCGATATGCCTCTAATTACACACACTACACAACTGGCTACTCGAAATCAAAGACAACCGATATCACGAAATTTCAATCAAAGACACACCGATATCTATTTCCATGATTATACACGAATTGGTCAGATAAAACATAGAAATTGTCACAGCGACAGAACATGGATAATCGGTAATCGAAAAGGCGTTTGCAAGTTGACATTTAAAAATGTCTGAAAGCGTATTGTTTGTAAGTGTTATAAAACGCTATATACAAGTACATCTAAAACACCATACCCAAGTAATTAATCATTGAAAAAGCTTTTAGAAGTTAACATTTCTGGAAATTATTAACCATTAAAATGATAACCGTAATTAAATTGTCTCATGATTACACACGAATTGGTCAGATAAAACATAGAAATTGTCACAGCGGCAGAACATGAGTAATCGGTAATCGAAAAGGCGTTTGCAAGTTGACATTTAAAAATGTCTCAAAGCGTATTGTTTGTCAGTGTTATAAAACGCTATATACAAGTACATCTAAAACACCATACCCAAGTAATTAATCATTGAAAAAGCTTTTAGAAGTTAACATTTCTGGAAATTATTAACCATTAAAATGATGAACCAAAATATCACAACTAAGTAATCGCGTACAAATTCGTAATTAAATTGCTTTGTCTCATTACTGCAAACACCAAAAAAACTCGCGTACATACAAAACTTCCAGCAGATACCTTTCTTTCCATGAAGAGTTCAAAATAGGTAGAAAAAATCCACTCTGATTAGTATGTATAAAATACACAGGAATCCAGCCGAAACAGTATGTAAAATAAATCAGAGAATGAATATCTTTCGGAGCAAACTTGTGAAAAATCCATAGTACACGTAAACTTTAAGTGCAATGTAACATGAAAACACACAAAATAGTAAAATTAATCTAAGCTTATTCGTACAATAGGCGCCTGCAGAAGAAACATGCAGGGCTCCTACCAGATAAAATAAAACCACTATATGTAAACAGGCACAAAAATAGTTGTCATCATCCAAAAAGGTTAAATTTGCAATCAACTTAGTCCAATTACGAATACCTACAATTAATCGATACCAATTACAACCTTCCCCGTACGTTTCCACACACTTTCTCCATAAGCTCCGCTCGCAAATACCACCTAATACATGCAACCGTTATCAAAACTATTTCCACCAGCCCTACAATATCGTCGCACCAAGGACATTACAGTTCGGTAACACCGTTCCTAAACTGCAACCACTGCACACGCGGTCTTCAAAATCAAAGACACCCGATATCACGAAATTTTGCACTTATCGGCAATCACCTGTGCTTTGGCACGTACTCCTACGATGACGCATGAGTGTGATCAATGAAAGCCAGTGAAAGCGGTATGCTTTTGCAGTTTCATGAGAGCTTTCATCTGAGAACAGTACATGTAAAAACCATAGTCATATGTCCTTATTAATTATGCTGTTTTTATGTTGTAGCATAAGTATACCAGGTTGCTCAATAAGTTTTGTCGTTCGATAAGAAAAACACAATGTTATGGTTCAAAATACACTTTATTATTCAGTATAATCTCCCTGAACATTAATGCACTTGCTCCAACGATTCTCCAATCTGTGGATCCCATCCCTGAAGTGAGATTCCGGAAGGTCTGCAAAATACGCTTCAACAGCCGTTATGACCTCTTCATTTGACGAAAAACGCTTGCCACGCATACATTTTTTGAGTTCTGGAAACAAATGGAAGTCGCTGGGGGCCAAATCTGGTGAATACGGTGGATGCTCCAACAATTCGAACTTTAATTCATGGATTTTAGCCATTGTCAAAATGCTCTTGTGACACGGTGCGTTGTCCTGATGAAAAATTTTTTTCTTCTGCAAACCGGGTCTTTTTTCACGAATTTTTTTCTTCAACTGGTCCCAAAAGGTTGCAATAATATTCAGAATTAATTGTTTTACCAGTTTGCAAGTAATCCACAAATAAAATTCCTTTCGCATCCCAAAAAACTGATGCCAGAACCTTCTTGGCCGATTTCTGGACACGAACTCGTTTCGAAGCCGAACAACCAGGTTCACACCACTCTTTAGCCTCTTGTTTTGATTTAGGATCATGGTGATAGACCCAAGTGTCATCCATAGTGATGAATCGACGCACATAATCCACTTTATCCTTTTTAAAACGCTCCTAATGTTGTTGAGAAAGTCGCATTCGAATGTGTTTTTGTTCAATTGTTAGCGAATGCGGCACCCATTGTGCACACAGCTTTTTAAAACTCAACATTTCATTTAAAATATGACTCACACTGCCTAATGAGATGTGTAGAGCCTCTACTAAATCCCTCTCAGTCAATCGACGATCTTCCAAAACCATATCCTGTACTTTGGCTACGATTTCTAGTGTTGATGCGGTTTTTGGACGTCCTTCACGTGGATCGTCTTCAAGGCTTGTACGACCACGTTTAAATTCAGCATCCCATCTTTCTACTGTTCTAATTGAAGGTGAACGTTCATTATACACTCTTAACATTCGTTCGTGAATTTCTTTTGGTGCTACACCTTCCAAAAATAAGAATTTTATCACTGCACGATATTCAATTTTTTCCATTGTCGAAAATACTGTGACACGGCGACACTAAATGGCTTGTAAACAAAGAATGAATTGACTGATTGAAATGAACCTTCACATACGTTGATAAGAAGAGTGAACCAACAAAACAAAAACAAATTTGGACTGAGTAGCAACTTTTGCAGTTTCATGAGAGCTTTCATCAACAAAACAAAACAAAACTTATTGAACAACCTGGTATATATCCTCTAATAAGTCTTTTGATACTAGCATTTGCTAAGCTTTTAGACGTTTAGACGTTAGCGAACGAATGAAAAGAAACAAATTAAGCAATGGTAGAGCGAGTGGAAGGAAACAATAGTGCCGAATAGTTGGAAGGTTTGACCAAAGATTTGGAGAGGCATCGTAAGTTGCGAACAGCGTATTTGGTAAGATACTTTATATTGCATTCTCGGGTTGTTGCCGCCTGGTATCGAACTTAATGCTGATAGGTGTATTTTGGTGTCAAAATCACGTAGTGCTACGCTGCAAATTTGTCGATGATAAATTCACATCTTACGAAAGTTTTCGCGATATAACGTAGAACGCATACAAATATTGAATCACTCTGATAACTTCAATCAAGGCAGGTTGTCGAACCACACCAATTTGATACACCGTCCTCTCGGTTTTTAATTGACCAGCTGATCAATTAAAAAGCATCCCGATTGGCACGTGCCATCAACTAGGATATTCATCAGAGACATATAAGGACGACCTGTACTCAGGGAGCGACATATTAGAGTTGTCTAGGCGTGATGATAGAAACTGCAACGTTTGCGAAACGTCGGCACAATGTGAAATTCAAACATGGCATCCATCCGAAAGCCAACACCTTATCAAACGAATCCTGGTCACGAAAGCCTTGAGGGGAAACTATGCTTTCTATTAATATCAATTAATATTATTATAAGCACGTCTAACGTATATATAATAAGCATCAATCTTCACAATATATTATACGCGAAAAAGGAACAATGCGTCGAATTCCAGGTATGCATAGCACATCCATATATCAATTAGCCTTTTAACCCTTTGAGTGCTATAGACGCATATATGCGTCCGCCGAAATCTACCGGTGTCGACTATGGGCGCATATATGCGCTTCCCAATCGTTTCGATTTCTTACCTACTGCAGCCACAATTATCAATATATGAGATAAATACCGACGCGTTCTTTATCAAATAATATTCTCGCATTATTTAATTTCGCGTAAATGATGAATGGCTATTAGAACTTTGTCGCGCCTTATATAATCAATCAATAGAATCTAAAATATCGAAAAGTATCTCGTCCTTAGTGAGCATTTCGGCCGGGAGTATTTAGCAGTCAAAGGGTTGATCATACTATGTCCATGTAGTAACATAGGCATATACTCTTTCATAGTCCTGTGCGACACTTGAAAACTCTAAACTTTTGATACTATCAAATAATATTCTCGCATTATTTAATTTCGCGTAAATGAAGAATGGCCATTAGAACTTTGTCGCGCCTTATATAATCAATCAATAGAATCTAAAATATCGAAAAGTATCTCGTCCTTAGTGAGCATTTCGGCCGGGAGTATTTAGCAGTCAAAGGGTTGATCATACTATGTCCATGTAGTAACATGGGCATATACTCTTTCATAGTCCTGTGCGACACTTGAAAACTCTAAACTTTTGATACTATCAAATAATATTCTCGCATTATTTAATTTCGCGTAAATGAAGAATGGCCATTAGAACTTTGTCTCGCCTTATATAATCAATCAATAGAATCTAAAATATCGAAAAGTATCTCGTCCTTAGTGAGCATTTCGGCCGGGAGTATTTAGCAGTCAAAGGGTTGATCATACTATGTCCATGTAGTAACATTGGCATATACTCTTTCATAGTCCTCTGCGACACTTGAAAACTCTAAACTTTTGGCACTAGCTCCTTTTACGCTTTTGGACTTTTCATCTGACAACAGTACAGTTAGCAACCATCGACATATATCCTTTTTAATTATACTATGCCCATGATGTACCATGTGTAGATACCTCTCACATTCCCCTGCGACACTTGAAAATACTACACTTCTGGCACTACTTTTTGGTACGCTTTTGGAGTTCCAGTCGTGAGCGAAAGGACGAGTATGGAAATGAGATCCGGGAACGTCGGGTGGACGGATTCGGTGTCCGGGGGGCGCAAAGGGGCGACGGATTCAGCCTCAAAACGAGGGCTCAGATTAGCGAGAACCGAGCGGGACGGCCGGAGTGGCGGGTACAGATAAAGTGATTACTTTCAGCGCCCGTGGTTTCATTCAGATCCTTTCTTTTAATTTAGCCCGGGGTCCTTTTAGGCGCCTATCCCTTTCGCGAGGACGAGGAGGCCTGCTCCGTGACGGCGATAAAATTAAGCCCCCACAGTGTGCCACAGATTTATTTGGCGGGACGAAGGCCGTCGGTCCTTTCCCACTCTTTCCCACTCTTCCTCGAACTCTTTCAGTCCACGTGCGCACGCTCTTTCGGTGCCTCCTTTGTAGTCCGTTTCTACGGTGCCGCGACCTCTTTGCGTCGGAAGGTCGGAGAATGAATGAATTGTGCGCCGGCGGACGCGTGTTAATGATATGGCCGTGCCATAATTGATAAACGTGTACTGCGCTCCCACCTCAAGTTAACAAAGACAGAACGAATTTCTGCTTATGGTGATACAGTCGATTAAGTTATTGTACGGGCGCCAATACATATATTAGGACGAAGTAGTAAGTGGAAACATTCTCAATACCAATATCAATACAACATCGCGTTCTTCCAGAAGGGAGGTATTGTCATCCCTGTCTCGAATGCAAGTTAAATTGACTCGTCGAATCCTGGGACGGCGGGGGGTGCCACGTGTCTACTACTTTTTGATTTTGGCTGACCTCTTGTATAAAAGAGATTTAACCCCTTAACCTACGATTTAGATTCGAAGATGTTGGGCCGAAATTGTATACAAGCTCGCGCAGCGTTCGGGACGTTTGCACGACTTGTGTAAAGTTCCGTTACATATACCAGAATGCTTTGAAAAATATCATACCGTTACAGATTAATAATTTTGTATTTTGGAGTTTTGTATAAATAAACATTTTGTAATACTTGCGTCTACCACAATTATTGCATCAGACTGTAATTGCGTATCAAATATTCCACGTAATATTCACTTCTGGCCGGATCACCGTACGCGGGCTATGCCCGTAAAATTTAGGTTTGACCCGACAATCGTACGCGGACTATGCCCGTCATTGTAGGTTAAGGGGTTAAGAACTGCTGCAGACTAAAAGAAAAGTCGTTACAAGACAGCACGCGAATGTAAGCGTATAAATGTGGCCGCATGTATTGTTACAGGGATACAAAACATGTGACTGATTGATTGAGAGCAGACAGTTGCGTGGCCCTTTATATTTTTTCGCTGAGAACGAAAATCACCTTTCTATGGCAACCCTTGCAGTGATAGATTTTTGTGTTGGTCAGTACAGACAATATTAGGCTCGTTAATTGTTACGCCGTAAAAATAGATTTGGTTTGCACCTTTTTTTCTGCACGGCTACATTCGCGTATAAAAGAACTGGCTGCATCTGGATTGTGGCAAGATCTGGGTGGAGATAAAACAAACTTTTGCGCGTGTCAATAATATAGCGGGGCGATTATACGAGCGTAGCGGTAATTGATTAATGGGGTCATTGTGATTGAGATTAATCGTTAGTCGTAAATTACAATTGTAATCTGTAACCAATAGTCGTTAATCGGTAATCGTGAGATTAGGGGAGACTTTGCGGGAGCTGCTTCAATGGAGTAATATTGTGGAAGACGAGTTTAATCGAATTCGATACACAGAATATAGTAATGTACGTGAATGTTATTTCGACCGCAAAATTATTTTTAACTTCGAAGTATACCGTATACATACGACGAAACGCGATTGAACTGTTTGAAATGCAAACAATTCTGAGGTATTGGAGTCCAGCCGTTTGCATCAGTATTCTAACATTAATTGCCTTTGCCAAATTAAAAATACTCCCGAACGCAGTTTTTTTTTGCATCTTCAGTAAAACCTTCTGCACCAATGGCTATCATGGCACTCAACATGACAACACGGAAGCCCATATCAAGATACGTAGACGTACAACGTTAGTTTCACCCGCTCTTCCGTAGACAACCTACCCAGACCCCGTCGACTGGACTCTAAATATCCGTGCTTGTCGCAAACCGTACAAATTCCCCCTTTCTCGCTCCTCGTCCTTAATCCCGCGCCGTATACCGTATACAAACGACGGAACGCGATTGAACTGTTTGAAATGCAAACAATTCTGAGGTATTGGAGTCGAGCCGTTTGCAACAGTATTCTAACATTAATTGCCTTCGCGAAATTAAATATGCTCCCACACGCGGCTTTTTTGCATCTTCAGTAAAACCTTCCGCACCAATGGCCGCCATGGCACTTAACATGATAACACCCCTTGTCAAGAAGCCCTTATCAAGATATGTAGACGTACAATGTTAGTTTCACCCGCTCTTTCGTTGACAACTTACCCAGACCCCGCCAACTGGACTCTAAATATCCGCGCTTGTCGCAAACCGTACAAATTACCCCTTTCTCGCTCCTCGTCCTTAATCCCGCGCCGTATACCGTATACAAACGACGGAACGCGATTGAACTGTTTGAAATGCAAACAATTCTGAGGTATTGGGGTCCAGCCGTTTGCATCAGTATTCTAACATTAATTGCCTTCGCGAAATTAAATATGCTCCCACACGCGGCTTTTTTGCATCTTCAGTAAAACCTTCCGCACCAATGGCCGCCATGGCACTTAACACTTTGCGGACCAGGCATTCTATTGCTAACCGTACCCAGTGGCCGGATATTTTTTTGCGTCAAATATCTTTAAATTAGTGATGATTTGTTAGTAGTTAACACGTTGACTGCCACGGTGGTCACCGGTGACCGGTGCAAAACATTTGACTAAAAATGCAAAAAATTCGCAATGAAGCCTGTTTGGAATCTTGTAAAATCAATTTCTATTGGAACGGTGCATTCTAATAGAGCAAAATACGTATGGCAGTCAATGTGTTAAAAATCATTGCCCCGTGAAATATTTATTTTAAACAACTTTAAAAATAAATGTTTTTTTAATATTTTTGAATAGGTAAAAGTGTGTTAAAACTAAACATTTTTTAAAGTATGATCTTTCGTAAAACATGACACTAAGTGAAGTGGAACACGACAAAGTCCTCACAAATATTCATATTCTCGTCATCACTTGATGTATCCGTTAAACTGTTCGCAAATATTTCTGTAACATTGCTAATCGTTTTGTCGCTATCCATATTTCAGAGCTTCAAATAATTAATTCGCAACACAAATTACGAAAAACTGCGGCTGACAATCACGTAGCATCTGTGTGATATCTCGTCACCTGCCTCAAACGACAGAATATGCAAGACGATATATCTCGTCAATGGCCCCGAACGACGAAATAGCAATAACGAGATATCTCGTCATCCGTCCGCAATGTGTTAACATGACAACACCCCTTGTCAAGAAGCCCTTATCAAGATATGTAGACGTACAACGTTAGTTTCACCCGCTCTTTCGTTGACAACTTACCCAGACCCCGCCGACTGGACTCTAAATATCCGCGCTTGTCGCAAACCGTACAAATTCCCCCTTTCTCGCTCCTCGCCCTTAATCCCGCGCCGGCCCAAATAATGAAAGTCAACAGCGAGGAAACGTGACGTCGCCGTTCCGCGGCAAATTCATTCGGCGCAGTCCGGCCGACCGATTCTGCCGGCAGTTTTTCATCGGGCCCACGCGACGAACATTTTTGCCTCGGACAATTAGCGAACGAGGACGTTCGGGCGTTTTCTTCGCTCGCACGGCCCTCCCACTTCTCGTCCGCTCGGACCTATTATCTTACTTAATTAACTCCGGCCTTCCCACCTTTCCGACTCTCCGCCCGCTCGCCACCCCACAACTCCGCGCTTCCTTCTTTTCCGACCCCGTCAACGGCGCACTTCCGTATTTTTGTTGCAAATTAAATTCAAGGCAGCGCCGAGAAGCTCCCCGCCCTCCCGAGCCCCGCGGATTTAATCACGACTAATTAGCAGCGCGAAACTTTCCCTCGGTAAATATTCGCCGTGCTGATACGTTGCTTAACGGCAGTTGTACAGGGCGTTGCGAAAAGAGTCAGCGACTGTATGGTGGGTGAGAAGGAGAGAGGACGTGCATGCGTGAAGCGTAAATAGTGGGTAGAGGGTGCTAACCCTTCGGCAACCGCGCACGTCATTTTGAACTTTTTGCTTACGACCGCGTTTTTCGCAAGTAGCGCAGATTGATCTTAGATGCTTGAAATACGGGAGGAGGCATAAATGTTGTTTTAACGGTTCAATTATATTTAGTAATGGCCCTGTATTGAATGCGGTTGGTGAAGAAAGTATGAAATACAATATAAATGACATGATAAAGTATTTTTTGTTTATGCGAAACCTAAAATTAAGATGTAGATTTTTATGTGGAATTTAACACGTTGACTGCCAAGCGTATTTTACTATATTAGAACGGCGATGCTATGAAATACTACACCGTTCAACTGAATTATGCAAAATGTAAACAATGTGCAGGTATTGGAGACCAAAGAACCGCATCACTATTCTAACAATAACTGCATTTATAAAATAATTATTGCTAATCCATTGCGAATATTTTGGATCTTCAGTAAAATATCTTGCGTCGGTCACCGGTGACTATCAGGGCAGTCAATGTGTTAATAATATTACAAGGATTAATACGGAACTGCAAACAAACGAAGAGGATCGACAAAATAACGCGTGCACACAACTCTGCCGCTAGGTAATAAAATGGCATTTAAAATTAAAATTACAACGGCGATGCTATGAAACTATAGAATACTACAGCGTTTAATTAAATTATGCAAAATGTAAATAATGTGCAGGTATTGGAGACCAAAGGATCGCATCACTATTCTAATAAAAACTGCATTTATAAAATAATAATTGCTACCCATTACGAATGTTTTGGATCTTCACTAAAATCTCTTGCGTCGGTCACTGGTGACCATCACGGCAGTCAAAGTGTTAATAAAATTACAAGCGTTAATGCGGAACTGCAAACAAACGAAGAGGATCGACAAAATAACGCGTGCACACAACTCTGCCGCTAGGTAATAAAATGGCATTTAAAATTAAAATTACAACGGCGATGCTATGAAACTATAGAATACTACAGCGTTTGATTGAATTATGCGAAATGTAAATAATGTGCAGGTATTGGAGACCAAAGGATCGCATCACTATTCTAATAAAAACTGCATTTATAAAATAATAATTGCTACCCATTACGAATATTTTGGATCTTCACTAAAATCTCTTGTGTCGGTCACTGGTGACTATCACGGCAGTCAAAGTGTTAATAATATTACAAGCGTTAATGCGGAACTGCAAACAAACGAAGAGGATCGACAAAATAACGCGTGCACACAACTCTGCTGCTAGGTAATAAAATTGCATTTAAAATTAAAATTACAACGGCGATGCTATGAAACTATAGAATACTACAGCGTTTGATTGAATTATGCGAAATGTAAATGATGTGCAGGTATTGGAGACCAAAGGATCGCATCACTATTCTAATAAAAACTGCATTTATAAAATAATCATTTCTACCCATTACGAATATTTTGGATCTTCACTAAAATTTCTTGCGTCGGTCACCGGTGACTATCATGGCAGTCAATGTGTTAATAATATTACAAGCGTTAATACGGAACCGCAAACAAACGAAGAGGATCGACAAAATAACGCGTGCACACAACTCTGCTGCTAGGTAATAAAATGGCATTTAAAATTAAAATTACAACGGCGATGCTATGAAACTATAGAATACTACAGCGTTTGATTGAATTATGCGAAATGTAAATAATGTGCAGGTATTGGAGACCAAAGGATCGCATCACTATTCTAATAACAACTGCATTTATAAAATAATAATTTCTACCCATTACGAATATTTTGGATCTTCACTAAAATCTCTTGCGTCGGTCACCGGTGACCATCATGGCAGTCAAAGTGTTAATGCGTTTTATTCATTTTTTTCTGACCGTGTACCGATACCCCAGAGTGTTTGCTACAATATCAAGAAACAATTCCGAACTAAACTTGTCACACAACCCTTGAAACTCACACGTCGATTTGAAATTGAATCGTGTTATTCATTTCTTCTGACCACATACCAGCACAGCAGTTTTCGTTATAGCATCGAACGCGCATGTTGTCGCGAGTGGTGAAAAGTTCGTCGAAAACACATAGAAACTGCGAAGAAAGCGTATACAACGTCGCGAACAGTCTCGGAACCCCTTCAGCCAGGATCTCTCGACCCTTTTCTCCCTCGAGACGATCGTCGGCAGCGATTTAATGCCGTTTTCTGTTGCGAATCCGCGAATGGATGCGCCATTACGTGGCAGTAAAGTGCCGGCACTGTGCCTGACGTATCAACAATTTGTTATCGCTGCAAAATAGGCGCGGCGTTGATCTGCATGCACACACATATACACGCGAGCACACGTGCACGCAAACGCGTCAGTTCGTGCGTCGTTGTACAGCAGAATTTCTATCGAAATGTACGACGTGTGTGACGTGACGTGCGACGTGCGACTGTCAGTTTCTATTCTGTATAATGATTTTCTTGCGCGGCGCGAGAAGCTCGAAAATGACAGGTGTACTGAGCGGCAGACGCGAATTTGCGGTGTTTGGTTGTAATGCGCGAATAACGTTAAAAGCGAATTGGAAATAATGCGTTGCTTAACACTTTGCGGACCGGGCATTCTATTGCTAATCGTACCCAGTGGCCGGGTATTTTTTTGCGTCAAATATCTTTAAAGTAGTGATGATTTGTTAGTAGTTAACACGTTGACTGCCACGGTGGTCACCGGTGACCGGTGCAAAACATTTGACTAAAAATGCAAAAAATTCGCAATGAAGCCTGTTTGGAATCTTGTAAAAGCAATTTCTATTGGAACGGTGCATTCTAATAGAGCAAAATACGTTTGGCAGTCAACGTGTTAAAAGTCATTGTCCCGTGAAATATTTATTTTTAACAACTTAAAAATAAATGTTTTTTTAATATTTTTGAATAGGTAAAAATGTGTTAAAATTAAACATTTTTTAAAGTATGATATTTTGTAAAACATGCCACTAAGTGAAGTGGAACACGACAAAGTCCTCACAAATATTCATATTCTCGTCATCACTTGATGTATCCGTTAAACTGTCCGCAAATATTTCTGTAACATTGCTAATCGTTTTGTCGCTATCCATATTTCAGAGCTTCAAATAATTAATTCGCAACACAAATTACGAAAACTGCGGCTGACAATCACGTAGCAACTGTATGATATCTCGTCACCTGCCTCAAACGACAGAATATGCAAGACGATATATCTCGTCAATGGCCCCGAACGACGAAATAGTAATGACGAGATATCTCGTCATCCGTCCGCAATGTGTTAACAATGTAGTTTTTCGAAGTGCAACTTCCTTCTACACGGCAGAGTATAGTGGGTAAAATAAGTAAGTAACTGTAGCAATAAACACGAAATTATACTTAAACATATATTAAGGTAATCAGAATATGCTAATGTTATTATAGTCTTTCTTATGTTTTTTTTTGTTTAAATACATTATTGTAGCGTTAGAATTTTATTACCAGGAAGAAAATAATTTATAGGAAAATATTGTTATAGTATCTTGTAAATATTCCTATTAACTCCAATCGCGAATTTAGGTATCATGTTTTAGCAATTTATGAACCCATTATTTGATTTTCAAATACCACTGAAGACATGGACAGTGGTGAACGTAGATTTATTTCCAACGCTACAACATTCTTGTTCTCGTATATTTGAATTTTCACTTCTATAGCAAGGTGGTCATGTATCCTATTTTTATAAGCTTGATTTATAATATAATTAGTGCACGGTTTATTAGTGTATACTATACTGTCTTATGTTGTTTAGTTTTCGATTGTAGTGTTTTGATGAGATCGTTTCTCATGTCCTGTCGTATTTCATTAGTTTCCATTATTGCAATAACGTTCTCATGCTGTAGCAAAGTAGATTAACGAAGAAGAATGGTTTGATTTGACAAGCATTAATAATGCAATGTGGTAAATGAGACTGCTTTTGAATTTGACATGACAGTATATCCCATGACCGTATACTGGCCAAAATTCTTATCCTTTAAACAATTATTAGACTAACACAACTCGACGTTTCGACACCTGCTGCGTGCCAATATCAGGAGTGAGATTAATTAATCTATTGTGAAAAATTGGAAAAAAAAATTGAAACTTCATCAGCTTACGAAATATTTTATACGAACAATATTCATGTTATATAAATTATGAACGTTGCATATTAAGATTTTTTGAGAGATTAATAAGGCTGTTAGGTTACAATAAAAGATTAAAGGCAGAAAATCTTGATCGGTATAGAGCCACAGACTATATTATTGACAAGCATTAATAATGCAATGTGGTAAATGAGACTGTTTTTGAATTTGACATGACAGTATATCCCATGACCGTATACTGGCCAAAATTCTTATTATTTAAACAATTATTAGACTAACACAACTCGACGTTTCGACACCTGGTGTGTGCCAGTATCAGGAGTGAGATTGATTAATCTATTGTGAAAAATTAGAAAAAAGAATTTAAACTTAATCAGCTTACGAAATATTTTATACGAACAATATTCATGTTATATAAACTATGAACGTTGCATATTAAGATTTTTTGAGAGATTAATAAGGCTGGTAGGTTACAATAAAAGATTAAAGGAAGAAAATCTTGATCGGTATAGAGCCACAGACTATATTATCATGTTAGTAACATAAACCACATATTAGTTGGGTACTGTAATAAACTTGACAACAGTTCAACGGAGCGTTTCATAAAGAATAGTGGCCGTGAGAGAGGATAGCCGACGAGGAGTGAATAAGGGTGAATAAAGGTGGAATAGGAAGAGGGACGGGATTGTAGGAATTGTTGAAGGATAACGAGGAAAGTTTTAACACTGGCAAGATACGAGGCACCGGAAAATATTTCGCCGCTGCATAAAATGTCTACCTAGTAAAGTAAACCATGGACAGGGGAAACTTGCTACTGCATTTGTGAGCTTTGACATCCGTCACGTTAAGACACATAAAATCATGTTAAACGGCGCCGCCGCAAACCTACGTTTAACTTAATTTTCATAATACTACCGACGATAAATGTTTCATTGCAATTATTTCTAATATTAAACTTAAAAACGTGTGAGTTTATATATTCATTTTTGTAACTTTTTTGTAACTTTCCCACGATTTGTTATTTTCGTCCGAAAAATACACGGGTGCGAAAAAAAATTAATATGCGTTGCATAAATATGTTACTTCTGTACGATGCCATTTTATTACCCAGCGGTAGAATTGTGTGCATGCGGTATTTTGTCGATCTTCTTCATTTGATTGCAGTTCCGCATTAACGCTTGTAATATTATTAACACTTTGACTGCCGTGATAGTCACCGGTGACCGGCGCAATAATTATTTTATAAATGCTGTTATTGTTAGAATAGTGATGCGATCCTTTGGTCTCCAATACCTGTATATTATTTACATTTTGCATAATTCAGTCAAGCGCTGTGGTATTTCATAGCATCGCTGTTCTAATACAGCAAAATACGCTTGGCAGTCAACGTGTTAATCGTCTTCGCTTGCAATCGCAGTTCCTGACCTTCTCAAACACCTCTTCTCTACATTCCACTCTATAGATATCCTACGGATTATTGCAAACACATCCGCGCGCGCTCACTTTCTCCGCGTCGAATGACAAATCAACAACCCCCCGCACTTCTAACCCGCCAATTGGTCAATGAAGCACAAACGGCCGCACGCATTAAAATGAACACACCCCCGCGGCGCCCCGAAGAACAAACAGAGCAGTCTCGCCCGATCCCGACGCGCTTCCATACACGGCCATTTGTCAAACTTTTTCCGCCGCCCCGAGGGATGAGAGTGCGAAAATCGGCGTCGATCTCGCCCGCTGCCGGGCGAAATCCTTTTGAATAATAATGTGACGGAAGACGGGCGAGGCCGCGTCCCCTTTTTCGCTCCCTCCTCCGTCGCGTCGCAAAAATGACAGAACGGCGAGCGAGAAGGTGTGTGCAGGAGACAAAAAGAGGCACGGAAAGAATTAATCTCGCCACAATTTTCGGTGCCGGTGGGGTGTGCGTGGGCGGGCGAGAAAGAGGAGGACGGTCGATGTCGTTTATGAAGGTCGATGTCAGAGGCGGGCCACATTGTAGGGCAGAGCTTCCATAGAAAAGCTCGACGAGCGAGAGCTGTTGACATGCCGGCCTATTATGGCCTGGCAGCCTTTATCCGACAAAAGAGGGCATTTAAGGGGGTGAAATTGTAAATTCAATTTCCTACGAGAGCAGGCCACCCGCGCGCCTGTCAGCCTGTGTCGCCTTCCCTATGGTGACACCCGCTGTCTTTGCGCGTGTTTGCGCGTCCAGTCTTTTCGCTCGACGCTCTTCGCGTTCCGGGCTCTTTGGGTACCTTTGTAGTTTATCTGCTTTACGGCGGGCTGGGGGAGAGGCCGAAATAACTGGCGGATGCCGCCGAGCGGCAATGACGTTGCTGCGTGCCATTGTGCAAAGTGGCACGAGGAATGTATTAAGCAATACATATGTAAGTGATGTCGAGGAAGATGGAAGAATTCGTATTACGAATGTGTAATGTTAATGTAGACATATTTTCCGTCTTGTCACTTCATAATGCGGATTCCCCGAAACTTGAATATTTCTGTTCCATTTGAAATATATTATACACACCGCATTTAACGCATATTGCGCGTGATTTTTGGAAATGGGACAATAAATATTTTAAGCAATACATATGTAAGTAATGTCAAGGAAGATGGAAGAATTCGTATTACGAATGTGTAATGTTAATGTACGGATATTTTCCGTCTTGTCACTTCTTAATGCGGATTCCCCGAAACTTGAATATTTCTGTTTCGTTTGAAATGTATTATATACACCGCATCTAACACACATTACGCGGGATTTTAGGAAATGGGACAATAAATATTTTAAACAATTCATACGTAAGTAATGTCAAGCAAAACATAAATATCCAAATTCCGAACATACACATACATATTGTATGCGTATGTTCTTTATACATATACACTTCCCGCATTATGATTCCTTAAAATGTTTCCCCGAAACTTGAATTTCTACTGAAAATGCATTGTCTTCGCTGTACCGCATCCGAATTGGCAATACATCGACGTACAACAATTCTGGCGAAGAAACAGCCGCGAGCAATTAACAGGTCCGTTTTCGGGACATCTCGCGTGCTCCACACTTCTCGTGGGAGCCTTTATCGGCCTGGCCGGAAACGCGAACGGCGCAGTATGTTCGAATCGTTGCAAATTGCGTGTACATGTTCTCAGGAGGGAAGGCGTGGGCGGGCGGGGGTGGCCTCGGCTGGATCGGAGGCAAGAGACGCGGGGGCGGGTTATGGTCGAGGGACCGATTGTCGTCGATGTAATCGAAGACTCTTCCCGGCTGAACGAGCCCGCGTATAAACGTAAAGGGAAACGGCCAAACTGCGGAGCAAATGCGCCGGATAAACGTTCGCTATTTACGAGAGCAGGAGAAAAAAGACGCGCGATTCATTGTCCCATGGGGATTTTTTGATATTTTACAGGAACCGATGCGGCGAAGCGGGAGGCGATACACGTCCGGGGGAATCGTGTAATTATTGTCGAATCGGGAAACACTTGAGAAAAACGCTGAGTGTCTGCGAGATGGAAACAAAGCGAGCGTTGTGGGCCAACGGTAATTTTATATTTCGTGGGATTCGATGAGATGGAAGGGAGCGTAAGGAAGGTTGAAATGTGTCTATTAGGGTGAAGAAGCGAGGAACTGTGGAGCTTTCACAGGCTTCTTGCTTGTTGTGCGCGCCCGTTACTGAATTTTTACTAACGGATTTATCCCGAACGCACTATGCGTTCTTACCCACGTTCAAAGGCGATTACGTGGATTTCGGTCGCTAATTACACGTGGCGATTTCTCTGCCTTTAGAGTAAGAGAAGCCTGATTAAGGGTTTTATGAGTTTTTATTAACAAAAACTATTTCTACACTTTACAAAAGTATCGCGTGAGTAAGTACTAGAAGAAGACAATTTGCTTACTATAACAATGCTCTGATGTGTCTCGCACGAGATCTTAGCCGTAACTGGCCAGAAGACGAACGTGTAAAACGAACTCTTATGACAACGAAGTATCGAACGACTGGGTGACGCAATGCACTACCGCCGAAGAACGATACGCCGAAAACGAAACGGACAAAGCCAGTGCATGATCGAGAGTGCGTCCGACCCAGCGAGAAGTCATTCTTTTCCGGACCACCGACGATAGTATACTTTACGCAATAAAAGGGCGCTTTGGTTTACAAACGTTGCATCAGTCGGTGACGCACGTCATTGTATATAAAAGTTCGGTCTGAGTGTTTCTATGCGACGTATCAGAACCCTTTGATGAGAAAAAATGTGCCGCCGTTTCGCACGTGTTCGCTGTTATTAATACGCGTCCGAATACTTGTAGTGTGTACGATTGCAAGAAAGAATTTAGAAGACGTTTAGTCCTGGACCCCACTCGTCAAGTAGAACTATGCCGAGTGGACAGTGGACATATATTGAAGAGTAGGGGTACGGGGATAAAAAGTAATTTACGGTTAAATTATGAATCTGATATTTTGTCAAGATTGATGGGATTAAAAAGGGTGCAAACGAAAATGTTTCATTATTAGGGTGAAGAAGCGAGGAACTGTGAAGCTTTCACAGGCTTCTTGCTTGTAGTGTGTACGATTGCAAGAAAGAATTTAGAAGACGTTTAGTCCTGGACCCACTCGTCAAGTAGGACTATGCCGAGTAGACAGTGGACATATATTGAAGAATACGGGTATGGGGATAAAAAGTCATTTACGGTTAAATTATGAATCTGATGTTTTGTCAGGATCGATGGAATGAAGAAGGGTGCAAACGAAAATGTTTCATTATTAGGGTGAAGAAGCGAGGAACTGTGGAGCTTTCACAGGCTTCTTGCTTGTAGTGTGTACGATTGCAAGAAAGAATTTAGAAGACGTTTAGTCCTGGACCCACTCGTCAAGTAGGACTATGCCGAGTGGACAGTGGACATATATTGAAGAGTACGGGTATGGGGATAAAAAGTCATTTACGGTTAAATTATGAATCTGATGTTTTGTCAGGATTGATGGAATGAAGAAGGGTGCAAACGAAAATGTTTCATTATTAGGGTGAAGAAGCGAGGAACTGTGGAGCTTTCACAGGCTTCTTGCTTGTAGTGTGTATGATTGCAAGAAAAAATTTAGAAGACGTTTAGTCCTGGACCCACTCGTTAAGTAGAACTATGCCGAGTGGACAGTGTACATATATTGAAGAATACGGGTATGGGGATAAAAAGTCATTTACGGTTAAATTATGAATCTGATGTTTTGTCAGGATTGATGGGATTAAGAAGGGTGCAAACGAAAATGTTTCATTATTAGGGTGAAGAAGCGAGGAACTGTGGAGCTTTCACAGGCTTCTTGCTTGTAGTGTGTACGATTGCAAGAAAGAATTTAGAAGACGTTTAGTCCTGGACCCACTCGTCAAGTAGGACTATGCCGAGTGGACAGTGGACATATATTGAAGAGTATGGGTATGGAGATAAAAAGTAATTTACGGTTAAATTATGAATCTGATGTTTTGTCAGGATTGATCGGATTAAGAAGGGTGCAAACGAAAATGTTTCATTATTAGGGTGAAGAAGCGATGAACTGTGGAGCTTTCACAGGCTTCTTGCTTGTAGTGTGTACGATTGCAAGAAAGAATTTAGAAGACGTTTAGTCCTGGACCCACTCGTCAAGTAGGACTATGCCGAGTGGATAGTGGACATATATTGAAGAGTACGGGTATGGGCATAAAAAGTCATTTACGGTTAAATTATGAATCTGATGTTTTGTCAGGATTGATGGAATGAAGAAGGGTGCAAACGAAAATGTTTCATTATTAGGGTGAAGAAGCAAGGAACTGTGGAGCTTTCACAGGTTTCTTGCTTGTAGTGTGTATGATTGCAAGAAAGAATTTAAAAGACGTTCAGTCCTGGACCCACTCGTCAAGTAGGACTATGCCGAGTGGACAGTGGACATATATTGAAGAGTACGGGTATGGGGATAAAAAGTCATTTACGGTTAAATTATGAATCTGATGTTTTGTCAGGATTGATGGGATGAAGAAGGGTGCAAACGAAAATGTTTCATTATTAGGGTGAAGAAGCGAGGAACTGTGGAGCTTTCACAGGCTTCTTGCTTGTAGTGTGTATGATTGCAAGAAAGAATTTAGAAGACGTTTAGTCCTGGACCCACTCGTTAAGTAGAACTATGCCGAGTGGATAGTGGACATATATTGAAGAGTATGGGTATGGAGATAAAATGTGATTTACGGTTAAATTATGAATCTGATGTTTTGTCAGGATTGATGGAATGAAGAAGGGTGCAAACGAAAATGTTTCATTATTAGGGTGAAGAAGCAAGGAACTGTGGAGCTTTCACAGGCTTCTTGCTTGTAGTGTGTACGATTGCAAGAAAGAATTTAGAAGACGTTTAGTCCTGGATCCACTCGTCAAGTAGGACTATGCCGAGTGGATAGTGGACATATATTGAAGAGTATGGGCATGGAGATAAAATGTGATTTACGGTTAAATTATGAATCTGATGTTTTGTCAGGATTGATGGAATGAAGAAGGGTGCAAACGAAAATGTTTCATTATTAGGGTGAAGAAGCGAGGAACTGTGGAGCTTTCACAGGCTTCTTGCTTGTAGTGTGTACGATTGCAAGAAAGAATTTAGAAGACGTTTAGTCCTGGACCCACTCGTCAAGTAGGACTATGCCGAGTGGACAGTGGACATATATTGAAGAATACGGGTATGGGGATAAAAAGTCATTTACGGTTAAATTATGAATCTGATGTTTTGTCAGGATTGATGGGATTAAGAAGGGTGCAAACGAAAATGTTTCATTATTAGGGTGAAGAAGCAAGGAACTGTGGAGCTTTCACAGGCTTCTTGCTTGTAGTGTGTACGATTGCAAGAAAGAGTTTAGAAGACGTTTAGTCCTGGACCCACTCGTCAAGTAGGACTATGCCGAGTGGACAGTGGACATATATTGAAGAATACGGGTATGGGGATAAAAAGTCATTTACGGTTAAATTATGAATCTGATGTTTTGTCAGGATTGATGGAATGAAGAAGGGTGCAAACGAAAATGTTTCATTATTAGGGTGAAGAAGCGAGGAACTGTGGAGCTTTCACAGGCTTCTTGCTTGTAGTGTGTACGATTACAAGAAAGAATTTAGAAGACGTTTAGTCCTGGATCCACTCGTCAAGTAGGAGTATGCCGAGTGGACAGTGGACATATATTGAAGAGTACGGGTATGGGGATAAAAAGTCATTTACGGTTAAATTATGAATCTGATATTTTGTCAGGATTGATGGGATTAAGAAGGGTGCAAACGAAAATGTTTCATTATTAGGGTGAAGAAGCGAGGAACTGTGGAGCTTTCACAGGCTTCTTGCTTGTAGTGTGTACGATTACAACAAAGAATTTAGAAGACGTTTAGTCCTGGACCCACTCGTCAAGTAGGACTATGCCGAGTGGATAGTGGACATATATTGAAAAGTATGGGTATGGAGATAAAATGTGATTTATGGTTAAATTATGAATCTGATGTTTTGTCAGGATTGATGGAATGAAAAAGGGTGCAAACGGAAATGTTTCATTATTAGGTTCAAACGGAGCAATTATATGATTATTGTAAAATCAGGAAGTGAATAGAAGAAACGCTACATGTTTGCGCGAACGGAGTAGATGTGCAATTTATCGTTGTACAGGTTTTATATTTTTCGGGATGACTGCAAGGTAAAAGATAACGAAGGGGAAAAATGTAATTATGTAATTTAATTATGAATTTATCATGAATTTATTAGACTCTTGCGTATTTTGTCGTGAAAACTCTGCAAGGGCGTATTAACCTGATAAATAATATCATTTATGTTACGAACGAGTATTGACAGTTTTTAATTATTTATAATTTGATCCAATTTAACCTTTTGTATCCTTCTATCCTTAGTAACGTTATCATAATAATGCCGTAAAATAAAAGTATATGTTTCCGTAATTCTCTCACAGACTCTCAGAGACAGTTAAAACCAGCAAAAGGGAGTTTCACGTTCCCACGGTTTGGTCAACAGTAAATGGAAAACGAAAATTTCTTGTTTTGTTTTGGACCAGTTCCGGCAAAAATGAACAGAAAAATGCCGCACAATAAGCCGAAAATAGGCTAAAATAGGCAAAAAATGTCAAATTTTTTTTTTGTTTCGCACCGATACCGTTTGATAGAGGGTACTTTGCCCTGAAGATAGACCACTTTCCGCGCACTGAACTCTTCATAGTTTCCCAGATATCACGATTTTAAGAAAGTGCAAAAAATTTTTTTCAAAATTGCTAATCGCCAATGGTCTCACGTGAAAGTGCGTCCAAAGAGCTTTAAGAAAACCTGTATTACTTATAAGTTTCGTTCACTAGATTAGACGGGACAGGGACTTGAAGAAATCGAGAAAATCTTAAGGTGTACCCCTTGCCATTTTTGCGAAAAAATGATGGGTCACCGATTTTATTGCCCTTTTAACACATCAAAGGGGGTCCACAATGACTCAGAAAAATGCAAGGCGCACCCCGAAATTCGCAATAGTTCTGGAGATATCGGCAAAAATGTGTGGAAAAATCGTGAAAAACGAGCCTGAAAATGTGGTCAAAAATTAAAACTCTACCGATCGACTTGTAATTATGCCAGATGAAAAGAGGTGCAAAGAGACTAGGAAAAATTGCAACCGCATTGAAAAATTCGAAATAGTTTCCGAGATATGATGAATAACAAATGGGAAAATCGAATCAAACTGCAGAAAATAATACATTTTTTTATAATTACAAGCTGAAAGTCTATAATTCGACTTACTTTCCTAAATGACATGAAGGAGGGACGAAAGAGGCTCAACAAAATGCAAACCTCACCCAAAAATTAATAATAGTTTCCGAGTTATGAACAAAAACAAATGGAAAAATGAAGTAAAATAAGCAGAAAATGGGATGAACGTTAAGTCCACTTTAGCCTTGCCTGTGCATGCCATGTCTATGCAGAAAATGCGTGGAACGTTAAGTCTACTTTATTCCTTGCCTGTGCTACGGTCAGTGACGTATTGAACAATCGTCTACCAAGATTGAAGTGATTCTGACAGAAGACGATTTGAAAATCTTATCGCTCTCTGGCCGGGTAAAACCAATATCGGTCCAATTTATCCCTATATGGATTTTCCCAATTTTTTCCGTCGACAAGGTGGACAGACGGCGTAGGAGTCGAATCGGGTTCAGCCGAAGCGAATCGAATCGACGTTGCTAAGTAATTAAACGTCAGCGTCCCTTTAGCGAACGCACCCCGAAAGACGAAAAATTCCATCGTCAGAGCCTTTCGTTGGAAACGAAGTTGAACGCTCGATACTTTCGACATGTGCGCACGTCTGGCATACGCATAACGTTGGTTCAACGTATTTTTTCTATCGAACATCAGATTATAGACGGTATAGTTCGAGTATAGATTATACTATCGAGACGGGAATATACTTCATATAAATGTAAAAATTTCGTTCTTCCCTTACAAATGGTATTACTGTACCGCGAATAAGCAAATCCAAAATAGTTATGACAGGAATCGTGAATGTTTGAAAGCGCATATTTGCATCAACTTTTTTCTGCTTTTTGACATGGAGAAACTGTGTTTACAGTTTTGGCCCACTTCATTAAAAGACTTCGTGCAACATTTGTGTAATTGGCGCTGTAGGCAAAATGTATGTTTCTTTAACCCTTTGCACTCCGAATTTTATTTCAATTTCGTTACCAGCAGCTCCCAACGCTTTTAACACGTTGATTGCCGAGCGTATTTTGCTGTATTAGAACGGTGATGCTATGAAATATTACGACAGCGTTAGATTATGGAAAATGTAAATAATGTGCAGGTATTGGACACCAAAGGATCGCATCACTATTCCAATAGCAACTGCATTTATAAAATAATAATTGCTACCAATTGCAAATATTTTGGATCTTCAGTCGAATTTCTTGCCCCAGTCAACGGTAACTCTAGCGTTAATTAACCAAGACACTTAATTCCGCTAACCTTCGCCCCAGTCCGAAACTGAATATATTGAACGTTACCTCTGTACTTACGATTTCCGTTGCATTTATTATGAGTGATGTGATTCTTACATACTACGTCATGTGAGGAATTTGTATGTACGACACGCAAATCGCATGTGATATATGAAGTCGTGTAAATTTTGCCAATAAGGTCAAGGGGCTTAGTCCGCTTAGTGTCTCAGTTTACGAATTCTTTTGTAAAAATATTATTCACTATTTGAATAAAGTTCTATCTGATAAAAGAGGTAGAAGTGAGTTCACTCCAGTAAATATGGTAACAATATTTTATAACAATAATTGCAAATATTTTGGGTCTTCAGTATAATCTTTTGCGTCGATCACTGGTGACCATCATGGCAGTCAAAGTGTTAAGTGCTTTATTTGAAATTTACTTTTACTAAAAAAATACGGCAATTTAATTAAGTAAAGGAAGAAACAAATTCACTTAAATACCAGTTTAATTTACACTATTGTCGTATTTTGACATTTTCAAGCGTATGATATCTTTTGAAACAACTTCCAAGATGCAACCCTGGTTTCCTTTCGCATGTTTCACGAAAATTGGTGGTTTCTTTTCTTTCTCCAGGTATTTTTCCATTTGAGCAAACTGGACACTCTTTGTGTTTTCATCTAAGCGATCGTGTTTATCATGTGTTCCAGGCCCCCTCAATTTTATATTTGGAGAACGACAATCACGAGAAAGCATTGACAAAATGTTTTCACGAAATTTTTTATGGGCCATAGGTTTTTTGTTTTTGCTTTTTCTTTGTATAAAATATACGCATTTACTATGAAGATTTCTAATCCCCAAAAGAAATATTTTCTTCCCCACTTGAGTGCTTGACGTAAAAAATAATAAGATGTCCCGTATTGGATCGCGATATCGAAACCACCCATATTTTTATTATAATCTGAATGTCTAGCCCTTCTAATGACATTGCGAGAGCATCGATAAAATGTGCGCGACATCTATTTATTTGGATTCAATAAATTATTCTCGACAAAATATAATAAAAACTGATGTCGAGTCACACTCGACATAGGAGTGCAAAGGGTTAATATTAGTGCGCGCTGTTTGATTCTTGCAGAATTATTTTCAGGTCATTCTATTATTTTTGTATCGTTCGCCCAGTAAACTGTACGTTCGTTAATAACACGACTCGGCGCTGAAATATCACATGCCATTACAAGATATCCATGCGTGAATAATTGTCCATGCGAATAATGTGACCTCGGTGCGATGTGCGTCAGTCAGAGCAATAACGACTTTTCTTGAAATCTTTAAAGTTCCCATTTCCATGCGCCCACCGAATTTTTTTACGACCGACACACGTCTGCGCGTAACGAGACAGTTACTTGCCATTAAACGAAAGTCACATCCAGCATTGACCGACCGTTAAAAGTTAACGGCATCTCCTCATACTGATGCGACGTTGAAGATATCGTGCGAATGCTTGGACAAATGAATTTGAAATGAGTGCTTAATCTTTCTTTAATACTAGATTTACGGGACTGTGCAGTTTGACGGATTTCACGAGCAAAATTATGGCATCTATTATTATTACTATCTATCAATATTTGCAGAATTTTATTGATGGAATGTTACGAAAACATATCTAAATTCATTACTTAGACTTCTAGATTTCAAATGCTGTATGTCGTATGCATACATATTCCTCCTGATGATATAAGGTATTTAGATATTTCTCCGTAAATTTGATGTAAAATTATATGATAACCGTATAATAATGAATCGTTACAAGAAAAGCGTTTGCTACAAGTATAATCTATTTGTTATTGCTTACGTGTATCTATATTCTGTCATTGGTGCAGTGCGTGATTAATCATTTGATTAACACTAGATTGCCCAAGGCAGTCATTTTGACTGTTTTTTAATTTCAATTAGAAAAAGAATTATGAAATTGATGACACAATTTCTTAGAATTTGGTGACTTTTTCTATAACATATAAATGGGTTTATGAATAATTGTAGTTACTTCCGCTCTCCTTTATTTCCGTATATATATATGTGTTATACCTATATTGCCCAGAAGCAGTCATTTTGACTGCTTGGTAAATTTTAAATAATCAAAAGATTTTTATTTATTGAATTGAGTAAATTTCTTATATGACCTGTCCGGCTTTGTTTGAAATAACATTTTTTTTTTTCGATTGTAACATATGATGCATGATAAATTGTCGATTTGGGCGTATACTTGATAAGTGTCAGTTGCTCAATAAGCTAAAGTAGTACTAGTTATTCGAATCTTTATGAAGTGTTGTTCTAACAAGTTGTTTATTTTATTTCTTTTGCGCCCTAACTTTATGAAAAAAATGTCGCACAGAAATGAGTTATTGGAAAAGCTAACGAACATAAGTGAAGAGTGCACCGATATAGAATCAAATGCAACAAATTCTGAACTATTATCTGAAGATGAAGCGGATTATATTCAAAGTGAAACATCTGACGCTGAAGATAGTGATGAAGAGTCGATCACCAATGATGAAAATGAAAGTGTCATCAATATGTCGAGGAAAAGGTGTAGGGTGCTAACTAGTTCAGATTCTGATGAAGAAACTGAAAATACGTTTCAGGAGGTCGAAACAGCTGCTGATGGTACTGTGTGGACAAAAATTGACGAAGGTGGTATTCCTGGAAGGATACCATCTGCTTGTATTTTCAAGAGTGTGAAAGGGCCAACAGGCTACGCAAAAAGGAACATTGTGGCAGATAATCTTATCGGTGCATTATCGTCGATAATAGATAACTATATTATCAAACATATAAGAAAGTGCACAGAAGAATGTCGCCGAATTTTGCGGAACGGTTGGACAATATCATTACCGGAAATACGTGCATTTATTGGGATTCTATATGTTCGTGGAGCTTACGAGGCAACAAATTTTAAATTGAGTTTTTATGGTCAGCGAAGTGGGGTCCCGAATCTTTTAGAAAAACTATGGCCAGAGAAAAGTTCAAGCAAATCCTACGATTTATTCATTTTGACAAAAGAACCGAATGCAGTAGGCGCCTACAATCAAATAAATTTGCCTCGCTTTCGGAAATATGGGTTAAGTTCATTGAAAACAGTCAATATGTACAGTTAATATTTACTAATAACCTGTTATATAACTGTAAATAACATAAAAAATATTAAAAATTAATTTTAAACAAATTTCTTTCCATATTTGTTATTTTTTCACAATGCAGTCATTTTGACTGTTTTTGGGCAATATAGGTATACAAGAAATCTCGGGCAATCTAGTGTTAAAGAACTACTAGCGATAAAGTGTTGTTATGACCTCATATGTACTTGTAATCATTTTCTCATATCAAATTCAATACGGTCATACACATTTGTCACGATAATATATTATATAGAAGCTATTTCGAAAAATGCACAAGTGACAGTCGGTAGTTATAAGATGTTTCTTTAAATTTGCCTCTCCTTACTAGAATTTCTGTATTGTCATATATTACGGCAGGCTACCGCACATCATCATGGTGGTTTAACAAAGTGCGCAACTACCAGCGGAATACATGGTTATATAGAGGAGACAGATAAATGTTCCCATCTTCCTCGTCTTCCAAGTCGTCGATCGATCGTCATAAAACGCGAGAACGTCTCGTCCAGACGGGAGACCGTGATTCACGACTTTTCTGGCTGTATTTTTTACTCGCGCCTAATGGCGAAACCTTTGAAATTTATCCGATCTTGCAGTTTCGCAGTGTGCGGTCAACGACATGCAAATACATTGGTTGCACTGACCAAAATGAAATGATCTAAAAATATACTCGATGGTATGGAAACAAATTATGAACTGTGGACAGTAAATTGATGGTATTTGAAGTGTGTTACTGATGGTAACATTTGAAATTGGTATCAATGTTATGTATTCTTGGACACTTTCATGTATCCTGGTAGTATTTTTCAACGAGAAGAACAGAAACCGGTGCATACGAGATTAGATATTATTCTACAATTGACATTATCGTATATCCGCATTTTGTTTAATTACCATTTGACACGCGATACGCAACAATTATTTTTTTACCTTCCGCATATATTTTTAACGGTTACACGCATGTTCTCAGTAATCTATCACTGTAATTATTAATACTGCCACAGCAATTCGTTATTTATGCAGTTCTGTTATTATTTTGTAGCAAATTAATATTTCGTAAGTATTTATAATAATCGGACAAGTGCTTCCAAACAACTTTCTCGTAACACGTAATAATCCCAATATTTTATTACTGTAATTATAAATACTGCCAAAACCATTTGTACCTTATGCAGTTCTGTTATTCATTTATTAGATTTATCTTCCGCATATATTTTTAACAGTTACACGCATGTTATCAGTAATCTATCACTGTAATTATTAATACTGCCACAGCTATTCGTTATTTATGCAGTTCTGTTATTATTTTGTAGCAAATTAATATTTCGTAAGTATTTATAATAATCGGACAAGTGCTTCCAAACAACTTTCTCGTAACACGTAATAATCCCAATGTTTTATTACTGTGCTTATAAATGCTGCCGAAACCATTTGTACCTTATGCAGTTCTGTTATTCATTTATTAGATTTATCTTCCGCATATATTTTAGAAGAACAGAAACCGGTGCATACGAGATTAGATATTATTCTACAATTGACATTATCGTATATCCGCATTTTGTTTAATTACCATTTGACACGCGATACGCAACAATTATCCAAATGCGTCAAAGCAGCAGCGAGTCGCAGAATATTACATTCTCGGCGAAGCCCACATAAATATTCCGCATCGACAATACGCCATAGAGTATCGACGATAAGACATCCTGTAGAGAGAAATCGATAAATGATAGAGACCTCATCCTTTCCAATACTTACGCTTCGCTCGTGAATTATGTCGAGACGCGGAATTATTGGACGGGGGGATATAAATGCATCCGTAATGAGGGTAGACGATTTTCCCGTATACATTATGTATGCATTATGTATGCGTTTTTCGCCACGAATCCCCGTCGCCCGGGATTTCGAAGGTTTATTTCTCCGCTCGCTAACGAAGTATTGTATCAAAAAAGTCGCTCGCGAAAAATATCATTCCGGCGTTATGCTCCCTTAACGACGGAATATCCGATTTACTTTTTCCGTTCGCGATTTTATAATTTAACGTCCGCCGGGTGACAACTAGTAAATCAGTTCGCCGAACGGAAAAGGATATTCAGCGGAATGCTTTCCATATTCCGACATGCCGTTTTGACTACTTTGCCGTCCCTCGCCGGCATAGTTGAAATGTTATTTCAGTAATGAGACGTCGATATTATGCCGAAATAATGACATGAATTTCGTTGAATAAATGCTCCGGCGGGATTCCTTTTTTCCAAGATTTACCGTTAATGAAGGCATTGCGATTCGTCTTGCGGTTTCAACGATCCGACATTTTGCTGATTTCTGATAATGAGGGGGTCCGTATATCGAAGAATGCTCACGTTTAAATATGGTTCGTCATACTGAAATGCTGGAGAATAGCGTATGCGCAATTCTAAATACGCAAACGTACTTTCGCGTCGCCTTCAAATTCTTTGGTAAAAACCGAGTCTAATAATAATCATTCTCTTCTCGCAAAACTATTGGGTTGGCAACTAAGTGATTGCGGATTTCAAATAAGAAGGAAAATTCTTCATTTTTGTTTAAAAATATAACGTTATTCAATTAGATACTGTCCGTTTTTGTCGATGACCTTTTGCCATCGTTCTGGCAGTGTCAAATTTCCACGTTCGTATAATTTCTGATGTTTGCTATCAAAAAACTGAATTAAATGTGATCTGACATCATGAGCGTTATTAACACTAGATTGCCCAAGGCAGTCATTTTGACTGTTTTTTAATTTCAATTAGAAAAACAATTATGAAATTGATGACATAATTTCTTAGAATTTGGTAACTTTTTCTATAACATATAAATGGGTTTATGAATAATTGTAGTTACTTCAGCCCTCCTTTATTTCCGTATATATATATGTGTTATACCTATATTGCCCAGAAGCAGTCATTTTGACTGCTTGATAAATTTTAAATAATCAAAAGATTTTTATTTATTGAATTGAGTAAATTTCTTATATGACCTGTCCGGCTTTGTATTGAAATAACATTTTTTTTTTCGATTACGGTAACATACCGATGCATGATAAATTGTCGATTTGGGCGTATACTTGATAAGTGTCAGTTGCTCAATAAGCTAAAGTAGTACTAGTTATTCGAATCTTTATAAAGTGTTGTTCTAACAAGTTGTTTATTTTATTTCTTTTGCGCCCTAACTTTATGAAAAAAATGTCGAACAGAAATGAGTTATTGGAAAAGCTAACGAACATAAGTGAAGAGTGCTCCGATATAGAATCAAATGCAACAAATTCTGAACTATCATCTGAAGATGAAGCGGATTATATTCAAAATGAAACATCTGACGCTGAAGATAGTGATGAAGAGTCGATCACCAATGATGAAAATGAAAGTGTCATCAATATGCCCAGGAAAAGGTGTAGGGTGCTAACTAGTTCAGATTCTGATGAAGAAACTGAAAATACGTTTCAGGAGGTCGAAACAGCTGCTGATGGTACTGTGTGGACAAGAAATTTCTAGAATTTTCTTAAACAAAAATAATTTTTGAAATGTGGTTAATACCACAGAAATATTAAAAATTAATTTTAAACAAATTTCTTTACATATTTGTTATTTTTTCACAATGCAGTCATTTTGACTGTTTTTGGGCAATATAGGTATACAAGAAATCTCGGGCAATCTAGTGTTAAAAATTTTACCATTTAAGGAGTTCTGCATGGAACGAAACAAATGGTAGTCTGAAGGCGCAAGATCAGGGCTATATGGTGAATGTGATAAAACATCCCAACCCAGTTCCAATCATTTTTGGCGACTGATCAAAGACGTGTGGGGCTTTGCATTATCATGGTGGAAAACGACACCCTTACGATTTGACGACACGGGCCGCTTTTCTTGAATTGCGTCATTCAGTTTGGCGAGTTGTTGAACGTACACGTTTGAATTGATCGTTTGGTTTTGTAGCATAAGTTCAAAGTACAAAATTCCTTTATAATCCCACCAGACCGACAGCATAATCTTTTTTTGGTGAATCTCTGCTTTTGATGTCGTTTGGACTGATTCATCTTTCATCATCCACGATATCTTCCGATTTAAGTTGTTATAAACTATCCACTTTTCGTCGCCAGTAATTAGGTTTTTCAGAAATGGACCAGTTTCGTTGCGTTTGAGAAGCGAATCGCAGATGCTAATGCGTTGCGTCAAATGAATTTCCTTAACCCTTTGCACTCCGGATTTGATTTCAATTTCGTTACCAGCAGCTCCCAACGCTTTTAAGTGTTTTATTTGAAATTTACTTTAACTGAAAAATAAAGCAATTTAAATAAATAAAGGAAGAAACAAATTCACTTAAATACCAGTTTTATTTACACTATTGTCGTATTTTGAAATTTTCAAGCGTACCATATCTTTTGAAACAACTTCCAAGATGCAACCCTGCTTTTCTTTCGCACGTTCCACAAAAATAGGTGGTTTCTCTTCTTCCTCGAGGTAATTTTCTATTTGAGTAAACTGCACAGTCTTTGCGTTTTCCTTCGGGATGTACGAAGATGAAAAAGGCTTTCCACTTCTAAGCGATCGTTTTTTATCATGTGTTCCAGGCCGCCCCAATTTCATATTCCGAGCACAATCACGAATTAGCATTGACAAAATTTTTTCGCAAAATTTTTTGTGGGCTATAGGTTTTGTTGCTTGGGTTTCTGTTTTTCCGTCGTATAAAATATACGCATTTACTATAAAAATTTCTAATCCCCCCAAAAAAAAATATTTCCTCCACCACTTGAGTGCTCGACGTAAAAAACAATAAGATGTCACGTATTCGTTCGCCACATCGGCACCACCCATATTTTTATTATAATGTGTGATCACATGCGGTTCTTTTATTTCTCTTCGATTACCTGAATGTCTAACACTTCTAGTGACATTGCGAAAGCGTCGAAAACGTATAATATGTGCGCGACATCTATTTATTTGGACATGAAAAAATGTCGAGTCAGACTCGAAAAACTGAGATGAAAACTGATGTCGAGTCACACTCGACATAGGAGTGTTAAGCTGGTGAAGGATCCATAAGTCGAGTTTCTTCACATAACCAAGCATTTTTCATTTTTTTTTCAATGCATGTATGCGATACATTGAGCTTCTCCGCAATATCTTGTGTTGTACTATGACGATCTGAATCGATATGGATCTTATCGACTTCAACTGGACGGCCAGATCGTTGAGCATTTTTCAGTGAAAAATCACCAGAACGAAATCTGGCAAACCAATTTTGACACAGCCTTTCTTTCAAGGCTTATTTCCATACACGACACATAACTTCTTTTGTGCTTGCGATGCGTTCTTGCCTTTTCGGAAGTAATACAATAAAATATGTCTCAAGTGCACGTCTTCTTCTTCCATTTTTAAATTGGGATAAAAATAAAACTAAAGCAGTAATCGATATCATTTTTTTTGCTAAATTAAAGGTAGAAGTCCAAATAATAAGGAAAAAATATAGGTTAGATGCAATGACCGCGTTAACACTTTGACTGCCAAGCGTATTTTGCTATGTTAGCATCGCGAAGCGATAAAATACTGCAGAGTATGATTAAATCGGACAAAATAAAAATAACGCAAAGTTATTAGAAGCCAAAATATTGAAGCATCATTCCGTTATCAATTGCTTTTGCAAGATTGCAAATAGGCTTCATTGCAAATTTTTTGCATTTCTAGTAAAATCTTTTGCGCCGGTCACCGGTGACCACCATCGCAGTCAAAGTGTTAACAAAACAAAAGAAAGTGTAAAGTCCATCCATCGACAAAATCCGCAATCACTTAGTTGTCAACCCAATATAAAGACGCCTTCGAAAAAATACTTCCAAACGAGCATTAAGACATTTCGCATATCAGAATAAGAATTTGCATATTTAAAATGCCATATTCCGCGGCACAGTATGTAACTGCACAGTGACACGTGCGCTTACCCTTAAAATATATACAACCAGTATATCCTGCGTACTATGCACGCGCGACATACCGGCACGGACGCATAAACTTCACAACGTTGCGTTAATATTAATAGACTCCCCCGCAGAAAAAGTCAGCCCACCACTTAATACCCTCACCGTCCGAAACACTTGTACTCTTGACGTTGAAGCGCCACACCCGAAGTTTCCCGTTCACAAAGAAGCGCAGGGGTACTACGCTATGCGAAAAAACATCTCCGCCGATCCCGCATCGAGCTGTGTCTAACGAGAAGGTCGGGAAATCTCTTTCGGGTAATATTCGATTTTACGATTCCTGGATATATACGACGGCGAAGATACTAAAAATGTTGAGCACTGGGAGAATAAAGGATCCGTATTGCACCCTTACAACAACGATCTCTCTGCCATCACGCGATTTGATGACCCACCGACGAGGCTGCGTACATGTTACACATGTTCAGACGGACTCTCGACGTCGAGTGCGTTCTTAAACCCGCGGGGAAGAAAAAAAAGGAGGAATTAGGATGTTACGACATCCTCGCCCGTTACGCGCGGCTTCGACATTTTAGACTCTCGCGTCGTAAAGTCCCTCGCGAAGGGATAAATCGTCGTTACGGTATCGACGATTACGACGGAATAAATGTACGTTTGGCAATTTTTTTTCCGCCCCCTCTCGGTACGCGAAATCGAAGCGGCGAATCGTAATTGCGGAATGGTCGACTTTAAAAATGCCCGAATAGCGCCGCGCTTCGAAGCGTTTTTCGGCAACAATGGCCCAGCGCGTTTGTCGATAGCTTATCTGGCGGCGGAAAGATAGACAAAAAATGAGTTGAAAATAAATCCTGCAAATCGTGTACAAGAATGGGGTGATCTTCGAACGGGCATTGCTTTAGAATTAAATGTAAGTTAACGTGGTGACGGTAATTTGTTGCATTCTAGGTGAACGATGGTGTGAGGATCTCAGTAATTTGTTACTGTGATTATTAATGCTGTCACAGCAATTCGTTATTTATGCAGTTCTGTTATTATTTTAGCAAATTAATATTTTAAAAATATTTATAATAATCGGACAAGTACTTCCAAACAACTTTCTCGTAACACGTAATAATCCCAATATTTTATTACTGTGCTTATAAATGCTGCCGAAACCATTTGTACCTTATGCAGTTCTGTTATTAATTTATTAGATTTATCATTCGCATATATTTTTAACGGTTACATGCATATTGTCAGTACTCTATCACTGTAATTATTAATACTGCCGAAGCAATTCGTTATTTATGCCGTTCTGTTATTATTTTGTAGCAAATTAATATTTCGCAAATATTTATAATAATCGGACAAGTACTTCCAAACAACTTTCTCGTAACACGTAATAATCCCAATATTTTATTACTGTAATTATAAATATTGCCAAAACCATTCGTACCTTATGCAGTTCTGTTATTCATTTATTAGATTTACCTTCCGCATATATTTTTAACGGTTACACGCATGTTCTCAGTAATCTATCACTGTAATTATTAATACTGCCACAGCAATTCGTTATTTATGCAGTTCTGTTATTATTTTGTAGCAAATTAATATTTCGTAAGTATTTATAATAATCGGACAAGTGCTTCCAAACAACTTTCTCGTAACACGTAATAATCCCAATATTTTATTACTGTAATTATAAATACTGCCAAAACCATTCGTACCTTATGCAGTTCTGTTATTCATTTATTAGATTAATCCTCCGCATATATTTTTAACGGTTACACGCATGTTATCAGTAATCTATCACTGTAATTATTAATACTGCCACAGCAATTCGTTATTTATGCAGTTCTGTTATTATTTTGTAGCAAATTAATATTTCGTAAGTATTTATAATAATCGGACAAGTGCTTCCAAACAACTTTCTCGTAACACGTAATAATCCCAATATTTTATTACTGTAATTATAAATATTGCCAAAACCATTCGTACCTTATGCAGTTCTGTTATTCATTTATTAGATTAATCCTCCGCATATATTTTTAACGGTTACACGCATGTTCTCAGTAATCTATCACTGTAATTATTAATACTGCCACAGCAATTCGTTATTTATGCAGTTCTGTTATTATTTTGTAGCAAATTAATATTTCGCAAATATTTATAATAATCGGACAAGTACTTCCAAACAACTTTCTCGTGACACGTAGTAATCCCAATATTTTATTACTGTAATTATAAATATTGCCAAAACCATTCGTACCTTATGCAGTTCTGTTATTCATTTATTAGATTAATCCTCCGCATATATTTTTAACAGTTACACGCATGTTATCAGAAATCTATCACTGTAATTATTAATACTGCCACAGCGATTCGTTATTTATTCAGTTCTGTTATTATTTTGTAGCAAATTAATATTTCGTAAGTATTTATAATAATCGGACAAGTGCTTCCAAACAACTTTCTCGTAACACGTAATAATCCCAATATTTTATTACTGTAATTATAAATATTGCCAAAACCATTCGTACCTTATGCAGTTCTGTTATTCATTTATTAGATTTATCTTCCGCATATATTTTTAACAGTTACACGCATGTTATCAGTAATCTATCACTGTAATTATTAATACTGCCACAGCAATTCGTTATTTATGCAGTTCTGTTATTATTTTGTAGCAAATTAATATTTTGCAAATATTTATAATAATCGGACAAATGCTTCCAAACAACTTTCTCGTAACACGTAATAATCCCAATATTTTATTACTGTAATTATAAATATTGCCAAAACCATTCGTACCTTATGCAGTTCTGTTATTCATTTATTAGATTTATCTTCCGCATATATTTTTAACGGTTACACGCATGTTATCAGTAATCTATCACTGTAATTATTAATACTGCCACAGCAATTCGTTATTTATGCAGTTCTGTTATTATTTTGTAGCAAATGAATATTTCGTAAGTATTTATAATAATCGGACAAGTGCTTCCAAACAACTTTCTCGTAACACGTAATAATCCCAATATTTTATTACTGTAATTATAAATATTGCCAAAACCATTCGTACCTTATGCAGTTCTGTTATTCATTTATTAGATTAATCCTCCGCATATATTTTTAACGGTTACATGCATATTGTCAGTACTCTATCACTGTAATTATTAATACTGCCGAAGCAATTAATACTTACGCAGTTCTGTTATCATTTTATAGCAAATTAATACTGCGCGCATATTTCTAACGATCCCACGCGCTCCACCAATCAGTTTCCTTGTTCCGCGCGACTCGACCAATTTTCAAATTACCCATAAGCCGTGCCCCAGATTTCGCCCCACGAACTTTCCTCGAACTTCCTAATAAGGCATTTTAGGACACATATTTATACGACACTTCCTGCCCACTTTTACTCTGCGCGCATCACTCTCTCCAATAAACTATCGGACATTTCCCGCAACAATTGAAGACCCCGGCTTACCTCTACCACAATTCATCCGCGCACCTTTCGAAAAGAAAACGATATCCTTTAGGATAGTACGTGCGGCTCAGCGTCGTTGTGGGCTGGTTTTTAATTCGAAAATGAAACCGACAAAGTTCCCTCTATGACGCAAAAAGTCCTCCGGTAGAAAAGCGTGGGAGTGGGGGTGGGTGGGTAGGTGGCGGAGAATGAAGCATCTCTCGGCCGCTTAAAGAGTCACTTTGACTTTTATAGGACTTTCATGCTAATAGGCCAATTTAATTTTGCGAGAAGTATAGAGAGACAGGATCTCGACTGCGGCCAGTGTTGAGATCCCGAATCGGCCCGATGAATAAAAGAGCGTATGCAATTGAGGTGCAAATTTCGCCCGGGAATATGGGCGCGCCCACTTCGATTCATTTTAAAACGTATACACAGCGGCGAGCACTTGTCGTCCGATCGACTTTCATCCCTCCCCCTGGCCGCTTCTTCTTCGTCGGCTTTTCGTTCTCCGACCTTTCGCCTCCTTTTTTTCCCTGCCTTTTACGCGACTGACCCCGTTCCTCTCTCGGTCAGAAAAATTGATTATTCGGAAAATGTTTGAAAGAACGGACGTTCGTTGATCGCCACGCCACGCGAGGACGATACGACGCGGATCTTTTCGGAGAGGGTTTTTGTGAGGCTTTTATCGCGTTATTATCGTATGGCGTGCCGTATTGCGGCGATGTGCACGTGTGTGTTCAGAGGTGAAAGTATTTTCGGACCTTTTCGGCGTTTGAAGTTTTGCTAACCAGTTCGACGTTTTTGACGAGTATACTCGTCACGAGTAAACAGCAGTATTCTGTACTATGCCGAGTATACGTGTCATGCATAAAAAGAAATGACAAGTTACAATATATATGGCAATTTTAGTGAAAGTTAACACTTTGCGGACCGGGCATTCTATTGCTAATCATACCCAGTGGCCGGGTATTTTTTTGCGTCAAATATTTTTAAATTAGTGATGATTTGTTAGTAGTTAACACGTTGACTGCCACGGTGGTCACCGGTGACCGGTGCAAAACATTTGACTAAAAATGCAAAAAATTCGCAATGAAGCCTCTTTGGAATCTTGTAAAAGCAATTGATATTGGAACGGTGCTTCAATACTTTGGCATCTAACAACTGTGCATTACTTTCATTTTGCACGATTTAATTATACTCTGCAGTATTTTATCGCATCGCGGTTCCAACATAGCAAGAAACGCTTGGCAGTCAAAGTGTTAAACTGTCCACAAATATTTCTGTAATATTGCTAATCGTTTTGTCGCTATCCATATTTCAGAGCTTCAAATAATTAATTCGCAACAGAAATTACGAAAAACTGCGGCTGACAATCACGTAGCAACTGTGTGATATCTCGTCACCTGCCTCAAACGACAGAATATGCAAGACGATATATCTCAGTGGCCCAGAATGACGAAATACGCAAGACGATATATCTCGTCAATGGCCCCGAACGACGAAATAGCAATGACGAGATATCTCGTCATCCGTCCGCAATGTGTCAAGATGTATTATAGTAATGTACTATAATAAAACAGTTTCATGAACTTTGAGAAACTTTATCTCAAACAAATCTTTTTCACATATTCGTAATCTTAGGATAGTCACCAAAAAATCCTGTCAGTAATAAAATTAACAAATAAAACAGTAATTTCGCTCAGCCCTTGCGACACATTTCAGATACATATTTTCCACAAAGGTCGCAAAAGCCAAATGGTTAACGCGGGTGTCGATTGAACACGTTACAGTGTCGAAAATAGAGGAATGCGGGTGATATGCAAAAAGGTTAACTTTGATCAAATTTATCAGTACACAGAAGAGTGAATATCAGTGTATCGAATGTGTTTGCGATAAAACCAACAGGAAATCTTATCATCACCTATCTACAATGTATGTGATAAAACTAAAGCCGCTTTTTATATCGATTATTTGATTTTCATTGAAATATAACACACTTGACCCCTAAGCAAACATAAAAATCACAGTAAGAATCAGAATTTCAACACGTACGATTAACCATTATTAAAAAATATGTAGGTACAATTGTTGTAAATTAATTCATATTACGCGCGATCAGCGTGATTCATCTACAAACTAATATGTAACGCAACATGTAGGGGAAGGTAGCCTAATTTGGACCGCAGCCTTATTTTGACCGCTATGATATACAAAGACTGATGATATCTGCAAGATTTGAGATAGGCATTTTGTTATATGTGCCCATAATTATGAAAGTGGTCTAAGTCATATATTTCTTGTTTCGAGATATTTAATGAATTGCGTTTGAATAAATTAAAAAATATTTTTACATTATGCGACATTTTAATTTATAATTTTATTAGTCTTAATTAATGGAAATTTACTATGAATATGAAATTTTGTGTGAATTTTATACGATAATATTATTTTTAAAGATTGAATTGACTTAGACCATTTTCAAAATTAACTGAATGTCCTATAAATGACTTAAAGCAATAAAGAACTTCGAGTTTTATTTGAAACAATAATTTGATTGAAATAATTCGTGAACATTTATTACATTTATTAATTATTTTTAAACAGTAATCCATTTTTATCATTATTTCGAGTATTTAAGATTCTTAAAATGTTCCTGAAAAACTGGAGGGATGTACGGTAGTAAACTCATAATATCTTTATGTTTTTCTTCCGATACTGGTCTAATGGTGGTGTATAATGGAAGTAATTTAATATTTCCGTATATTTTTGGTCTTCCGAAATTTTTTTAGGTGAAAGATCCAAAATGTGAAATTTAGAATCATCTAAAGATGTTTTATAGAACATTTTATAAGGTTCATTTTTCAAGAATCTCATCCATTGAATTTGTAGCCAAGAGACAGATTCACCCGCGGTATTTTTTACTCTTCTTGTTATTGATTCTTCTAGTAATGAAGTTGTCGTTATTATTAAAATTTGATTGTCATTTATTTTATTATGTAGTTCAGAAACGCGTCAAAGAAGGCCACGTGCCATTTTAAAGTTGTTTATATAATTTATTTAAATTTTTGACTTAGACCACTTTCATAATTAAAACTAAATGAATTCCATATAATGTTGAAATTACAACCACTATCTAATGGTTCATTTTTGACAATTTCGTAAAAATTATATTGAATAAATTTAGTTAAAAATAATGTGGTATGAAATAACTAATAAACTCATTTTTTTTTATTTTTGCCTTAGACCACTTTCATAATTATGGGCACATATGTAGATGTAGAAGAGGTTAAGGGGTTATGTCTACTTGGGATCGGCGGAATGACATGATTTTCAAGATTTTTTTTGCCGTTTTAGTGAGTACTAATTAAAATTCGCAAAATACTACCAATTTATGGGTCCATTCTCCGTTCAGGCCCTGCCTATTGTAATGACAAATAAGTATATAAAATTAGAGTCCGATCGGTGAAGTAGTTTTTGAGAAACCGTGGTCACCGCAACCGTGTGTTTTTAAAGACACAGTTTCGAGATAATCGCGTTTAAAGTTTCAAGCTCTTTACTAATGATACATACTAGTGTTCCAGATAAACGCTTATAATTTTTGAACGTGTGCTCCGATTCTTATGTACTTTTGAGGAAATATTCTTAAAATGATGTACATTAAGAAAATGCAATAAAAAAAGTCGATTTTTTCACCAACCCAAGTAGGCATAACCTCTTAATGCAATTGTGTTTTCAAAGAAACGCCTCGTGGTTACATTGAGAGACGTGTTATTCGCGTGGCTAAGAAGAAAATCTGTTATTTCGACATAAGTGTGAAAGCAGTTAATTCGTTTAAAAGTTAGTAATTACATGTCTTATAAAACCATCAGAAAACTTGCTTATTTATCTACAATTTGAAATTATAATTTTGCGAAGTTATGGTAGTTTGACGTTTCTGTACAATATCAAGCATTAAATATTCAAGTTTCCTAAGTTGGACCGAAAACAGTTGCCGAAATTGAACCGGTCCAATTTCGGCAACGACATTTTTTTCGTGGATAAATTATAATTAAAAAAATATCTTCTAGTAGTGAAAAAATATCACCGCGAGCAAAGAAAAATCCAAATCCAACTGGCCCTTCGTCTTCTCGCAGTGCGCCAATAGCCCAGAAAGCAGTGGAAATAACAAGCAGTCCTTACAAATCGCGGTTATACCAAAACTTAAAAAAAAAATCAGTTCACCAAAGTTTAACAAAATGCAGAAACATAAAAAAAACTGGTGATTCATGGTTTTGTATATTATGTGAAAAAATCAAGGAAGAAGAAATGATACAATGCATGAAATGTCACGCTTGGGTACATACTCGGTGTGCTGGAGTTAGTGCTGTAATTAAAAGGTTCTTTTGTTGTAATTGCCGTTAAGAAAGCTCATGGTCCAATTTAGGAAACTAGCGGTCCAAATAAGGAAACCGGTTTCCTAAATTGAACCGACGACACGATTTTTTTGAATTCATTTTTCACTGTTATAAATCATTTTTAAAATTTAATAAATGGTTCTATTTTGAAGGTACACTTAGTGAGTTTATTTTCTACTACTTAATTTTTATTGCCACTTCTTCCGTCCTTCTATATTTGAAAAAATACAACATTGGTCCAAATTAGGCTACTTTCCCCTATATCGCAGCGTCAAGTTAATCGAACGAAACTGTCGACCACCTGTCAAACTGCTATTGCTAAAATAATGGCACAACTTCAAAAAGTTCGCCAACATTACCTGAGGCCCATCAAAACGGCCGGACGTCTACAAAACTCCCGCGCGAAGTTGGCAAAGCCCAAGGATCCATTTTTACCTCAGCGAGAATCCATTTTTAGCCGCGCGGGATCTCGTAGGTCTCGTAGATCTCGTAGATCCCGCGCAGGTGGGCGTTAAGGGCACACGGGCCGTTTATTACGAGCGACATATTCGCGACACATTAACATATTATATCCGGCCGTGCGGGGACAAAAAGTATGTTTGCTCGTCAGCTTTATCAGACGTTAAGCTCGTCGCTCTTTGTGTGTCAACTTAATACCACTTCAGCCCTGCTGGAACCTCTCGCGGTCTGTATACCACTTCAATCTTCCCTCTTTTTCTTCCTCCCGCCCTTCCGCCTTCCCACTCCTGTTATTCATTTTCCTACCCTCGCCCACCTCCGTCTTATTTCTCCAATTTCTGCCCTTATCTTCTTCTTTCCGTCCTCATACCCTCCGCCACTCCTGTCGTTAGTCGCCTTTGTCTGGCGGATTTTTTTTCGAAGTTTGTTTCGTTTTTGTGTACATCCGTCCCTGAATTTACACGGAATGTTTTCAGATTTTTTTTTATACGGGAAATTGTACGTTGATTTACGCGGTCAAGTGGGTTTTGTTATCTATAATTTTGTTAGAGTTAACCCCTTAACCCTCTATGGACCGACTTTTTTTGGCCGCTATACGAAATCTATGTAACGTGAAATCAACAAATATCAACCTCGAAATACATATTAACAACGAATACAGCAGTTTCAACAATTTTATTATAACGAGTACATTTTGTAACTTTGAAGTAACAACGGCTTACAACGTTTGCACTTGTGTGTTTAAGAGCTTAAGTATGGCATTCTACAAAACAGTTGGCGTTTGGCATTAAACATAGATATACGTTGCGTTTCCTTATCTGATGATTTTTTACTACTAAATTCATTGTCGCTATCAATAATATTTATACGTCGTCGGGCAAATACTATTGGATAATCTTCGTTAGAATCAGAATCTGATGAAGAATCTTCGGATTTATTACTGCTAATGCTTCTTATTCCTACTCTTCTTTTTTTTATATGATTTTGTATCCATATTTTGGGCCTTTGATATATAACAGTAAGAAGCAAAGAAAACAAAAACGTTATCGCAAATACACCGAACCCTACAATTATAGCCCATTGTGTCTTGAAAGTCACAAAGCTATATCACATGAGAATAGTAATAAAATGGTTGTTTAAATGCAAACAAATAAGACATTATTGATATACAAACTAAAAGCTCTTACGTACGCTTTTTTTGTTTAACCAACACCGATAGAAGAACAAATAATGACAATTGCACAAGACGGTTCCTTTGGCTTCTATTTGCAGACAACTTGCAAAAGCATTTACTTTGACATTTCAGGTTAGAGCTGATAACCGCATCAAGCATGTTATTGGTTACTAAGGAGACATTATATAACAAGGTGTATACACCATCTAGTAAAAAAAATTAAATTGTTTAATAAAATATTGATTTATCGATATGTGATTTCAAAGTCACGCGGACCCATAGAGGGTTAACTTACAACTACGGGCATAGCCCGTAGTAGATGATCGGGCCAAAAGTAAATATTACGGGCTATGCCCGTAGTAGATGATCGGACCAAACGTAAATATTACGGGCATAGCCCGTAGTAGATGATCGGGCCAAAAGTGAATATTAGCGGCGGCGCCCTCCTGAAGTTATAAATATTTGTGGAATATGCGATAAGTAATTACAACCTGATGTAATAATTGTGGTAGATGCAAGTAATACAAAATTAATAATCTGCAATGGCGTGATACAATTCGAAACATTCTAGTAGATATAAGGGAACTTTGCACTACACTTCGTACTAAACAAGTCATGCGAATTGCTCGAAGGCTGCGCGAGCTTGTTTATGTTTTCGGCCCAAAATTCTCGGACGTAAATCGTAGGTTAAGGGGTTAAGTATGTATCAAAGTGGTGCAAATACGTACTTGAACGTGTCAATTGCTTAACACTGATATTTTTGATTGTTTTAATGCGATGATGTTTAAAATCGATCGAGTAATGAATTACTAGTGCATCACGAATTAACCGATATTGACTTGATCGTATAATATCTGAGAAAATCTTTGTAAGGATCTGCAGTTAATAAAAGAAACAGGAAGTGCCATTACAGACATTAATTTAGTGTAAACGTTATTGTAGATCAGAATTAAGCATAGCGTCGTAGATATATATAGGAATCCAGGATCCTGAAGAGGGTACTTATGGCTTCAAAACATGTCGAGTAAACAGACTCCAATTCGGGAATATCAAAACATCTTAAGTTTGCTGCTCCTCGGACTGATTGGGTCCCCTGCATGCAGACTCCTACTCATATGTCATTGCAACATGTGCTCTAAATGTCCCGGGTAATATCATCCGCTCCACCCATTGGTGCAATCCGAAACAACTCATTCGTGTTTCATAAGCACAGAGTGCTTCAACCCTTTTCGGACGCATGTCTGCTCTCAGACACCAAAACATAAAACCGTACTAATCATATACTGTATTATATATATATATATATATACATTATTATCGTATATATTCACACACACGTGTATATTCATACACACGTATATATTCACACATATTATAACATATATATTCACGAACTCATGCGACTATATCTACTCTCAGACACCATAGCCTTTTTACCGTTCCGGTCGTATGTCTGCTCTCAGACACCAAAACATAAAACCGTACTAATCATATACTGTATTCATCCATGTATCAGTTTACAATTTATTTGCGCAAATATAAATATCTAATGGATCTATTCACGAATTTATGCGACCTATTCAAGAATTCTTATAATTTGGAGATAACGAAATCCAGTGCGAACAAAAGCTGTTATTTCTCGCTCGACATGCATTACGCTGAGGTAAGCTGGAAAACTGCACATAATGCGCTATTGCGAAGACGTAAGAAATAAAGATTGTGCTGTATGCTCTAATAGAAAAATTAAGCAGTTTTTTGCAGCAATTTAATTAATTTTTGCAGTACTTGCAGTCGAAAGGACTGCACATTGGAGATTGTTTTAAAAAATTCCACACATTGCAGAACTATAAAATATAATTGTTAGAAAAAAAAATTAAAACACATTATTCTATAAACATATAAATGAGGTTATCGTAAGAATTAATAAATCTTATTTATTCTTCATAATCCTGCATGTTATGTATCACTGCGCTTTCAGCGGAAATGAATTCCGACCAGTACGATACCCATGTTGAAATTAAATACGTCCGAAAAGGGTTAAAGTTGGTCATGGGTGTCGTACTGGTCGAAATTAATTTCCGTTGAAAAAGCAGTGATACACAACATGCAAGATTATGAAAAATAAACAAGATTTATGATTTTTTTTGTCAACTTTAGTTATATGTTTACACAATAATGTTTTAATGTCATGTTTTCATGTAAAAATTATATTTTATAGCTCTCCATTGTGTGGTATTTTATTTATAGTTAGTTTATTATTCTATAAACATATAAATAAAGTTATCGTAAGAATTAATAAATCTTATTTATTCTTCATAATCCTGCATGTTATGTATGACTGCGCTTTCAGCGAAAATTAATTCCGACCAGTACGATACCCATGTCGAAATTAAATACGTGTCGAAAAGGGTTAAAGTTGATCATGGGTGTCGTACTGGTCGGAATTAATTTCCGTTGAAAAAGCAGTGATACACAACATACAAGATTATGAAAAATAAACAAGATTTATGATTTTTTTTGTCAACTTTAGTTATATGTTTACACAATAATGTTTTAATGTCATGTTTTCATGTAAAAATTATATTTTATAGCTCTCCATTGTGTGGTATTTTATTTATAGTTAGTTTATTATTCTATAAACATATAAATAAAGTTATCGTAAGAATTAATAAATCTTACTTATTTTTCATAATCCTGCATGTTATCTATCACTGCGCTTTCAGCGGAAATGAATTCCGACCAGTACGATACCCATGTCCAAATTAAATACGTCCGAAAAGGGTTAATATGTTCAGTTCTGCTGTATTATCATTATGAACGCCATAGCGAACATTAAAACGTTTTAAGTCACGTCTGTTGAGTGCAGACCGAGATACACCATCTTCGGTATGTTGTGCGATCCAACATTGAACACACCAGACGGCAAGTATGCTACGCTTGCGCAGCATACTTACCCGTAGGAATAGCTTGTTTACGTTCTAACCTGCTTGTCATCACAGGAAGCAACGCTTTCACTCCCCATTCCAGAGGCTTTCCTCACCTCGAATGCCACAATGCCTTTTCGCACACCTTGGGAAGGTGTTTAGCTCGGGTACCCCGGGTTCGCCACTCCCGTACTGTGGGTCTAAAGTGACCCACAGCCCCTGGGGACTGTGTTTAGCAACAGCCATCAACTGACGTAATTGATTCAGCGTTCTAATGCCTTCCAAATGGCCTTCCGCGATACGTCCAGCATCTCATACTCGCCGCCTCACTCCCTTATCTTATTCTATTCACGTTCTATTCCATTTCCACCCGGTTTTTCTCCCTTCGCGCTCTTTATTTCCTTTCATTCCTTTTCTCCCTCGGATCCACGGCGTTTCCATCTTATTCCCCTAATTTCCTCCGATCATTTCTTACCGTTTTATTTTCTTGCGCTCCTCTCCTCTTTATATCCGACCCTTTCCGCTGCGCCGCGCCTAATTCTCATCCCCTGTTAAACTTCTTTACCTCATTCCCGCCCTCGCCCCGACGTCCCTGTACCTTCGATCCCGCCGAAAGTGAGTAATAAGCAAACCGTCGAGCAAACTAGATTTTAATGCGGCCTGTATTCTGGCATGGTGCGCACACAGATGCCGTCCCATTGACGTCGGATAATAACGTGTTCCCACCCGTGTGCTCTTCGCAACGAAACCACCACACAACCGTTTCCATGAGAATATGTTTGCGGTTGACAGGAATAGATTTTTATCGGGAAATTACCAAATGTGGACAAAACGTCGGTTAACATTTTGATCGGTGGCAAGTCAATGGTGAATTCGAAATGTTGGGGTAATGGCCGAGTGTGGTTCAAAATTAGAAATGGCGAAGGGGACGAAGGTGTAAGTTAATGTGTTATAAAAGCGTTGGCCAAAGATTAATTGTTCGTTATTATTGAATCGATGGAAAGTCAGACCAACTTATCAGGGAGAAAAGTAGTAGATTAAAAAAATGTGTATTTAAAAAATATGTGCTGTCACACAAAACCACTGTGATTTGATGCTGTACTCATTAATATCAAATTGTCACAGGACAAAGTACTACATTAAACAAAAAAATGTTGTCAGTTGTCATGTTCAAGGAGTACATACGTTTACATCAATCATTGTTTTTAATTAGCTATTTAAAAAAAAATGAATTGCCGGAAGAATGTTTATTTCATTTTAGGTTCAGGTAATGCGCTCATTTGGCGAGTTACAACGTTAGTGTGTCAAAGGTTTGTTAAGTAAACAGGGCGTGTCGATCATCAGCCTTAATGTGTTATAAAAGCGTTGGCCAAAGATTAATTGTTCGTTATTATTGAATCGATGGAAAGTCAGACCAACTTATCAGGGAGAAAAGTAGTAGATTAAAAAAATGTGTATTTAAAAAATATGTGCTGTCACACAAAACCACTTTGATTTGATGCTGTACTCATTAATATCAAATTGTCACAGGACAAAGTACTACATTAAACAAAAAAATGTTGTCAGTTGTCATGTTCAAGGAGTACGTACGTTGACATCAATCATTGTTTTTAATTAGCTATTTAAAAAAAAATGAATTGCCGGAAGAATGTTTATTTCATTTTAGGTTCAGGTAATGCGCTCATTTGGTGAGTTACAACGTTAGTGTGTCAAAGGTTTGTTAAGTAAACAGGGCGTGTCGATCATCAGCCTTCCCTTCATCCCAGTCTATGTATTTATCTACGTACCGGGTCCTCTTTCACTCTAGCTCTTCTAAGTCGCTGCGAAACTTCTTTAGGCATCGTCGCTAATTATCGACAGGCGGCCGACGTAATAAGGATCAAAATTTCGCGCACAAGTTGCGCAACTTGTGATACACCGAAGTTGAGAGCGTCGGCTTAATTGAAACACAAGAGACGAGGTGCTGCTCTTAGGGTCTCCTTCAGTCTTGTTCGCAGTGCTTATATGGATTATCGGTATTATTTTCGGAGAATTAATACATTTCCGACTGGCACGTTGTAAAAACGGTTTGCTCTAAAAATGTCCGGTCAATTAAATTTCTGTTTCTGAGCATTCAATTATGATGGGGTAAAAATTGGATTTTTTATAAAATGTAAAACAGTAATGTCTTAAAATAAGAAGATAGCATAATCATTGTAAATACAAGAAGAACGGAACGATAAAAATTGATAGATTATAGAAAAGTGCACCGAAGGCAGTCAAATTTATATTAAAATTAATAGACAGTGCAATGTTGAAACTAAAAGTAAATTGTCACCCTGCAGTGACAAGTTAATATTCACAAAAATTACGAAGCGAAACTTTGTAACGTTTGTTGAGCATTCCCTCTAACAAATAAACAAAATCCTAATGCCCCAACGTCGGATGCAATGAAATTTGGCTTTGCATTTTACACGTTTTAACTAACTTAACTTCCTTTCGATTATTAGTGGCCGATACACACCTACATCAAAACCAGTTTTTCCTATCCTTTATCATACGGTCCACGTAACATTCGCATGCACTCATCAATGTGCCATTCATAGGAAAAGCGGACAGTGACTTCTTCCAGTTGACCAACGCATTGACTTCGTTCACGTTCGCCGGATAACGCCGACTTTCGGACGACGTCAAAAGCGCACGGATCGTGCCTTTTTTCGTGATCGATGATCCATAAACTTTCCTTTAATACCCGAGGTACGTTAGTCCAGCCGGGGGTTAGGTAACAGATACACGAATGTACGCTTGGTCGATTCGTTTTGACGTAAAACCGGAGTAATAAAATTGTTGACGACACGATGTACAGGACTCGCGGACAATGGGGAATCGCGGTTAAGCTTTTACAGCGTTTGGTATCGTCGGGACCGTCCGCGCAATAACGATCCCAGGACTCCGACTGCCGCCGCAAAATTTTCTGTTATATTTTCCGCCGGGCGAGATAGCGTGACTACGGTTCGGCATAAAGTTCGACCGCGACTAGGGTGCTTTTTACGGAGAGCGGACGTGATCGCTTTTGGAAGTTGAGTTTCGCCGAGTTCAGAGTACATTTGGGTTTATCGATGAAAAATTCGGACCCGGTGCAGATGAAAGCGGATTATAAGATAGACCGCGGATAAGAGAACGGGATGATGGAAGGCGGTAATAATGGAAACCGGCGGTCATCGGAGTCGATGACGATAAAATGTAAGTGGAAGACGGTACGGGTGCTGGTGACAAGTGAAACAGATTATAATATAAATTGCAGTAACATCATTGTAGTAGAAATCGAAATTGGTAGCTTTCAAAATCTCTCGGAATGGAATAATCATAAAAATCGGTAATAGTTGACATGAATGATAATAGGTCAGGGTGGAAACGGGCATCGATGATGATGGATACTGTGGTAATTGAAGTTCATAATGTTGGAACCCGTTGATAATAGAACTGACGATGATTGAGCGCGATACCAATGTCAGTTGATCTAAATAGAAGTAACTAATAATAGAAACGACAGTCTCATATTCCGTTTCGGACGTCAGTCTTGGCCCGTTCTTAACCCATTCTAGATCGATTGCACACCGCGTGTGCAATCGATTTCCGAGGCTATAAGACGTCCTGCACACCGTGTGTGCAAAAATAGTAATGTGCAATTATCAGTTATTCTGAGTAAACTAGTCGTGGAAATAAGATTTCTCTTGAACTAATGAAATCTGTAAAGTACAGGAAAACAAAATTTGGCATTGGTTTTACTGTGTACCAAAAAATCTAAAAATTATCTGAAGCCTTTCTTACAGGTAAAATACTATGAATTGCCGACAGTGCTATAAAGAACTAATATATAATTACTTTACGATCAGTGTACTATTTCCTAAAAATATATTTACAAATTATATTTTCTTTTTTATTACTGAGTTACATTACTTTATAATCTTTAGACATTTTTCTAAACATTTATTTCTCGTTTATGTTATTTTCTTCGTTATTCAACTTATATTTTTTTAACTTTTTACTACCTTTTAAACATTTGCTCTGCATTATATTTTGTTCTTTATTACTGAAAGCAAAATGACGATTTTATATTATCTAACTATTTTTGAAATAAATGTTTAAACATTTTTTAATAATGTATTTTCATTTTACCTTATATTGCACAGATGGTGTTCAATCCGCTGCTCGCAATAAAAATTTTCCGAGGAACGGGCTGCACACCCGGTGTGCGATGATCTTATTTATGTGAATTCACTTACGAATTGGGTGATTTTCAGAGTAAACATGTTTTTTCAACAAAAATGAACAATATAAAGAAAAAAAAAATTCGCTCCTGGGGACCGTGTTCGAAAAAATCGTCGTCTCGAATGGGTTAATCGCCTGCGGAACCATTATGTGAAATCTGCTCGACATTAACACCCGACCACGCATGAATTGAAGCACAATTTCCTTTTGTTGCCACAGTCACGGGTTTATCTTATTTTTTCGGCTTCGTCCTTCTCGTCCGGCTCCCAACTTTAATTTCTTCATCACTTACAGAAATCATAACACATCCCAAAGTTCACCCGTTCGTCCCCAGCACTCAACCTGCCCACCAAAAAATCTAAAAATTATCTGAAGCCTTTCTTACAGGTAAAATACTATGAATTGCCGACAGTGCTATAAAGAACAAATATATAATTACTTTACGATCAGTGTACTATTTCCTAAAAATATATTTACAAATTATATTTTCTTTTTTATTACTGAGTTACATTACTTTATAATCTTTAGACATTTTTCTAAAAATTTATTTCTCGTTTATGTTATTTTCTTCGTTATTCAACTTATTTTTTTTTAACTTTTTACTACCTTTTAAACATTTGCTCTGCATTATATTCCGTTCTTTATTACTGAAAGCAAAATGACGATTTTATATTATCTAACTATTTTTGAAATAAATGTTTAAACATTTTTTAATAATGTATTTTCATTTTACCTTATATTGCACAGATGGTGTTCAATCCGCTCCTCGCAATAAAAATTTTCCGAGGAACGGGCTGCACACCCGGTGTGCGATGATCTTATTTATGTGAATTCACTTACCAATTGGGTGATTTCCAGAGTAAACATGTTTTTTAATTAAAAATGAACAATATAAAGAAAAAAAAAATCGCTCCTGGGGACCGTGTTCGAAAAAAATCGTCGTCTCGAATGGGTTAATCGCCTGCGGAACCATTATGTGAAATCTGCTGGACATTAACACCCGACCACGCATGAATTGAAGCACAATTTCCTTTTGTTGCCACAGTCACGGGTTTATCTTATTTTTTCGGCTTCATCCTTCTCGTCCGGCTCCTAACTTCCATTTCTTCATCACTTACAGAAATTATAACACATCCCAAAGTTCACCCGTTCGTCCCCAGCACTCAATCTGCCCACCAAAAATCTAAAAATTATCTGAAGCCTTTCTTACAGGTAAAATACTATGAATTGCCGACAGTGCTATAAAGAACTAATATATAATTACTTTACGATCAGTGTACTATTTCCTAAAAATATATTTACAAATTATATTTTCTTTTTTATTACTGAGTTACATGACTTTATAATCTTTAGACATTTTTCTAAACATTTATTTCTCGTTTATGTTATTTTCTTCGTTATACAACTTATTTTTTTTTAACTTTTTACTACCTTTTAAACATTTGCTCTGCATTATATTCCGTTCTTTATTACTGAAAGCAAAATGACGATTTTATATTATCTAACTATTTTTGAAATAAATGTTTAAAAATTTTTTAATAATGTATTTTCATTTTTCCTTATATTGCACAGATGGTGTTCAATCCGCTCCTCGCAATAAAAATTTTCCGAGAAACGGGCTGCACACCCGGTGTGCGATGATCTTATTTATGTGAATTCACTTACGAATTGGGTGATTTCCAGAGTAAACATGTTTTTTCATTAAAAATGAACAATATAAAGAAAAAAAAAAATTCGCTCCTGGGGACCGTGTTCGAAAAAAATCGTCGTCTCGAATGGGTTAATCGCCTGCGGAACCATTATGTGAAATCTGCTCGACATTAACACCCGACCACGCATGAATTTCAGCACAATTTCCTTTTGCTGCCACAGTCACGGGTTTATCTTATTTTTTCGGCTTCGTCCTTCTCGTCCGGCTCCCAACTTTCATTTCTTCATCACTTACAGAAATCATAACACATCCCAAAGTTCACCCGTTCGTCCCCAGCACTCAACCTGCCCACCAAAAAATCTAAAAATTATCTGAAGCCTTTCTTACAGGTAAAATACTATGAATTGCCGACAGTGCTATGAAGAACTAATATATAATTACTTTACGATCAATGTCCTATTTCCTAAAAATATATTTACAAATTATATTTTCTTTTTTATTACTGAGTTACATTACTTTATGATCTTTAGACATTTTTCTAAAAATTTATTTCTCGTTTATGTTATTTTCTTCGTTATTCAACTTATTTTTTTTAACTTTTACTACCTTTTAAACATTTGCTCTGCATTATATTCCGTTCTTTATTACTGAAAGCAAAATGACGATTTTATATTATCTAACTATTTTTGAAATAAATGTTTAAAAATTTTTTAATAATGTATTTTCATTTTACCTTATATTGCACAGATGGTGTTCAATCCGCTCCTCGCAATAAAAATTTTCCGAGGAACGGGCTGCACACCCGGTGTGCGATGATCTTATTTATGTGAATTCACTTACGAATTCGGTGATTTCCAGAGTAAGCATGTTTTTTCATTAAAAATAAACAATATAAAGAAAAACAAAATTCGCTCCTGGGGACCGTGTTCGAAAAAAATCGTCGTCTCGAATGGGTTAATCGCCTGCGGAACCATTATGTGAAATCTGCTCGACATTAACACCCGACCACGCATGAATTGAAGCACAATTTCCTTTTGTTGCCACAGTCACGGGTTTATCTTATTTTTTCGGCTTCGTCCTTCTCGTCCGGCGCCCAACTTTCATTTCTTCATCACTTACAGAAATTATAACACATCCCAAAGTACACCCGTTCGTCCCCAGCACTCAACCTGCCCACCTTCTACCTTACATCGCACGACGTGCAATTTACGGCTGCACCATTACCATCTCCTTCTGTAACGCCGCACAATCTTCCCTTTACCGTTCACGGCGCTGTAATGAATTAACGCCGGCCGAGTAACGGGAACGCGAACAGAAGCCGAACCGAGTCAAGATTAGTCAAAGTACCGAACTGCCGCGCGCAAAGAAGCGGCCGCAAACAAAATGAGAGTGCGATTGACAGAGCGTAAGATTGCAAATCCTCGCGGAGCATGCACCTTTGGCACAAGATACGCATGTCGGCGATGTTGGCAAGGGTAGCGTGCCAATTACAGGACGACGTGTACAGAGGAACCTCGAACCGTGAGTTACGTGCTCTAACGCATTAGCATGTACCGTTTCCACTCAAGCTTTTGCAGATTAGTGCACGTTCATCCTCGCCAAGTGCGCGCAATACGCGGCCGACCGTAATTCCCGGCGACTCGATTGCAGATGAAACATAATTCGCACTCTGAAATCGGCTGAGGCGGAGTTGGATTTCGGAAGCACGGCATTATCGGACAGTTTCGAGTTATACACATTTTTACGGTTGAAACGTATGATTGTGGGTTCGATGGACTTCGAGACAATACTTCCGATGTGGGGGTTTGCAGTATTTATGAATGTGTTAACGTGTGTTGATTTGTATTGTGTTGTTAGTCTATGGTATTTTTACTTACAACTGTTTTGATATCTTGTGGCAATGTTTTCAGTTAGGTATTGTAATACCCAGGTCATTGCGCGTTTTGTAACAGAATATTAAAGTAGTTGTTAAGAAGAATGTTATACAGTAAGAATATAATACAAATCTTGTTCTATAGTATCGGAAAAGGGCATTAGGCATGAACCGCGATCAGTTGCGAGCCTAACACCTCAGTCTCCACAATACGGTGCGCGGAGGTCAAATAGTTCGGCAACGAAAGGTGTCGCGTATTGATATGTAAGTAAGTAGTCGGTAGTCGTCTGTCGAATCTTTGTGTGAACACATCGCGTAGCATTAAAGCATCTCTTCGTTATAACCGAATGTTGAGTATTTGTGCGTCTCAGTTCCTGTTCTCGTACCTAATTTCATCCAACATATAGTATTTTTACTTACAACTGGTTTAACAGTAGACGTACCGGTACTTTACATCTACATATTCTTACCATGATTGTTTATTTGACCCCTTATGAAATTGACGTTGTTTTTCAGAAGGAAATTCCTAATTTATTAAAGTGAGAAATCGAATAATCAGATGATATAAGAATTTACAGAAAGTCGAACGAGCGATAGAAATAACAATGAAAGTACGATTTTAAAGTAAATTTTGAAAGGGGTCATTTGACCTCCCTTGGTACGTTTAGTGTTTATATCCTGTGGCGAAGCTTTCCCTAAAACACATAAGATATAGCGTCTTCTGTTACGCTTCCTTAACACTTTGACTGGCACGGTGGTCACCGAGGACCGGTGCAAAAGATTTTACTAAAAATGCAAAAAATTCGCAATGAAGCCTATTTGCGATCTTGTAAAAGCAATTAATGTTGGAACGGTGCTTCAATACTTTGGCTTCTAACAACTCTGCGTTACCTTCAATTTACGCGATTTAACCCTTTGCGCTCGAGCGGTGCCTCTCAGGCACCACCCGAATCGATGCGGTAAATTGAGCGGTAACGGTGTTTATTTGTATATGGCCTAACGAATATCGCTTGACAAGTCTACTTGGCATTTTGTAGATCATTTTATGAGGTGTCTACATAGCTATAAAGATGTCTTATCTCAAAAATACTTGCGACCGCGGATTGGACTCTGCCTTCAACATTAGTTCGAACTCAACCTTCTTGGCAATCGCAATATTTCTTTCAAAGTTACTAAGCCCAATAAGTATGGAACACGACGAAGAAATTACTTCTACTGAAGATAAGTTCAATTTTTCGGCAATAACGAACAAAATTACATCACTACATAGACAGCTTGCCCATGAGAACGAAGACGGAAGTGATGAACATAGCGACGACGTTAGAGGTGTAAAAGATAAAAATCCGAATAATCGATAGTGAATCTGAAAGCCAAAGTGATTGTACAGAAGAGACTGAACCTTCAAAATGGACAGTGTGCACAGAATCCGAAGAAAGATTTTGTCAAATATTTTGGAGAGTTCACCTCAAGACAATACCCTCATAAAATACAAGCCGGCGAGAGCGGCTGATTACTATCGAGTTGCTGGTTCGCCCGAGAGAAAAGCGCCTCGAGCGCAAAGGGTTAATCATACTCTGCAGTATTTTATCGCATCGCGATTTTAACATAGCAAAATACGCTTGGCAGTCAACGTGTTAAAAATGTAGCATCAAAACATTATTCCGCCCTACATCGAATATAGCAATAATCGACTGTATCACCCAAAGCACCTCCACCTTTCCCACTCGATTACCTCCGCACTCTTGATCCATTAACGTAACCGAGCCTGCCGCGTTATCCCTTCCGTCGAACACCGCGTCGCTCCGAAAAATGAAAGTGGCCCATTCCGATTCGCACGGCCATCAGGCGTTTAGCAATTCACATCCGATCGGGCTCTCCGGAGTCGACGTACCATTATTCTCGTGTGCTGAGTGACGCCCCGGCGTCCGTCGCTTTTGTATCGGCGATCGCCCGCGGCCCGTAATGGCGATTGATACTTGCCCGGGCGGCGGGCTAATTCGAAAGTAGAATTTGTGCCGGGCGTTTGCGGAAGAGCAATAAATTGGCGGTGCGGGACGGCGGGCAGGAAAGAATTCGCCGTTTCATGCGGAAATCGGGAACTCGGGCCGGAAACCTCATGCCAAGCGGCTTCCAGGTTGCGTTACCATAACAATAAATCCAAGGGGGACGGAGAGGAAGGCATCGGTCCTCCTCTCTTCCTTCTCCTGTCTCTTTCTGCTCCTCCGCAGCACACAAGCTTGCCTTCCCGTTCTTTGCCTCCTTTTCGTCTCTGCCCGCCGAACCTCCAACTCCACCGGTCCTGCGCCACTGATGTTTTCGATTTCACGGATTGCTTCGCCGCGCCGCACGACAGGATGGGAGTTTGCTCGATTATCGCTAACGTGCGATCTATCGCGTCACGAGTTTGACTCTTCCGAGTTTTTTGCCGGAGAGCGGCAGGAAGTTGCGATGCATGCGCTTTAAGCTGGGCGTGAGGATGTCGATCGTCGGTGCGTGGGTGTTCAATGTTTTTTGAAGTGGCGGTGTGTTACCGGAACGCGGGAGGGCATGTGTGTACATTGCGTTGATTAGAAATTAGTATGATAGAATGTATTCTCTGCGGTGGTATACTGGTCGAAATTTGCTCATGTTTTAACGATAATTGTTTCATAATATACTTAATGTAACTATAAATAATTGCTACAACAGCAAGAAATCTTCACCAGTATCTAGCCACAATATATGTTTTTTGTCATATTAAATTCAAAAACGGTTATACACACTAATCACATAAATTATGTACGTAGATACTTGTATGTATATAATTGCGATTGTATTCAGTTTATTAATGGCAGAATTCAGTTTATATCATATGCACGTTATAAAACAACAAATGTACCACATGACAAAAACACCGTCGCCAATTCTGCACGTGGAAGACTGTTTTCGGGAAATTTATTCGGTAGTTAATCGAACTTCGCCGCAAACGGCAATTTCGACAGGCAGCTTATTAGAATATTTGATTAATACAATGTCATTAACTACCGAACGAGAAAGTCGACCGCGTATGAGGCTTCGTATGGTATGAAGAATGACCGATTTATCTAATCTCACCATTAATTCAATCCCATCGCGGTTCCACGCTCTCCGAAATTCTCCCCTCATGCACGCGTTCAAAAACTAACTTCCGGAATGAAGTGGCCTTACGAGAAACGGACAAATTGCGCCACAAATTACGTGTCCGATTTAACAACGAATTCATTGTTCAATTCCAGAACCACACAAATCGATAACGATCTTGCTCGGTAACGCGGAAATCATATATGGATAAATTTGACGTACAAGATATAGATATAGGGTGGGCAATTTAATATTTCTGTATTAAATACTTTCGTTGTTTTTGTTGGTATAAAAGAAAGTGCCTCGGAAAGAAGTTGTGTGCGCCGATGAAATATATAAATATTTTTATTGAACTAACTTGTCTTGTTAAGGTGAATGGCTCTCGAGGTGCCAAGTTCGCGGATGTTATTTTTTCTAACGGAACTGTAGAAAGTCTGTACAAACTTCTTCGAGTGGCACTCTCGTATCATGAGAAACAACCAAGGTGTTTGAGATATAAGTATTAAACACCCACTGCGTATAAGAAATATATATTAAATTTTCCCTGATCGCTCAACAATCTTACATATTTTTTTGAAATCCTGTATCTAATCAGACTGCGTCTATGAGCTCAGCTTCAGAGTATATTGACACGAATATTGACTGATTCAGATGTTAGTTTCTGCTGTCTCCACACGATTAATGCTGATTCACATATAACAGACAGAAATGTGGTAAAACATGAGACTGTTTACATATTAAATCACCGACCCTGAATGTCGTGCATAACGATACTTTTAAAGCCGACATCTCAATCACCATAACACATCAACTATCGTCTCGAAACTCGTCACACCTGATTTTGCCATATTGTGTCTCATCCGTTATTCTCGTAAACACACGGTACACTTACGGAGCCAACATTACATGAGATATAAGTATTAAACACCCACTGTGTATAAGAAATATATATTAAATTTTCCCTGATCGCTCAACAATCTTACATATTTTTTTGAAATCCTGTATCTAATCAGACTGCGTCTATGAGCTCAGCTTCAGAGTATATTGACACGAATATTGACTGATTCAGATGTTAGTTTCTGCTGTCTCCACACGATTAATGCTGATTCATATATAACAGACAGAAATGTGGTAAAACGTGGGACTGTTTACATATTAAATCACCGACCCTGAATGTCGTGCATAACGATACTTTTAAAGCCGACATCTCAATCACCATAACACATCAACTATCGCCTCGAAACTCGTCACACCTGATTTTGCCATATCTCATCCGTTATTCTCGTAAACACACGGTACACTTACGGAGCCAACATTACATGAGATATAAGTATTAAACACCCACTGTGTATAAGAAATATATATTAAATTTTCCCTGATCGCTCAACAATCTTACATATTTTTTTGAAATCCTGTATCTAATCAGACTGCGTCTATGAGCTCAGCTTCAGAGTATATTGACACGAATATTGACTGATTCAGATGTTAGTTTCTGCTGTCTCCACACGATTAATGCTGATTCACATATAACAGACAGAAATGTGGTAAAACATGAGACTGTTTACATATTAAATCACCGACCCTGAATGTCGTGCATAACGATACTTTTAAAGCCGACATCTCAATCACCATAACACATCAACTATCGCCTCGAAACTCGTCACACCTGATTTTGTCATATTGTGTCTCATCCGTTATTCTCGTAAACACACGGTACACTTACGGAGCCAACATTACATGAGATATAAGTATTAAACACCCACTGTGTATAAGAAATATATATTAAATTTTCCCTGATCGCTCAACAATCTTACATATTTTTTTTTTTGAAATCCTGTATCTAATCAGACTGCGTCTATGAGCTCAGCTTCAGAGTATATTGACACGAATATTGACTGATTCAGATGTTAGTTTCTGCTGTCTCCACACGATTAATGCTGATTCACATATAACAGACAGAAATGTGGTAAAACATGAGACTGTTTACATATTAAATCACCGACCCTGAATGTCGTGCATAACGATACTTTTAAAGCCGACATCTCAATCACCATAACACATCAACTATCGCCTCGAAACTCGTCACACCTGATTTTGCCATATTGTGTCTCATCCGTTATTCTCGTAAACACACGGTACACTTACGGAGCCAACATTACATGAGATATAAGTATTAAACACCCACTGTGTATAAGAAATATATATTAAATTTTCCCTGATCGCTCAACAATCTTACATATTTTTTTGAAATCCTGTATCTAATCAGACTGCGTCTATGAGCTCAGCTTCAGAGTATATTGACACGAATATTGACTGATTCAGATGTTAGTTTCTGCTGTCTCCACACGATTAATGCTGATTCATATATAACAGACAGAAATGTGGTAAAACGTGGGACTGTTTACATATTAAATCACCGACCCTGAATGTCGTGCATAACGATACTTTTAAAGCCGACATCTCAATCACCATAACACATCAACTATCGCCTCGAAACTCGTCACACCTGATTTTGCCATATTGTGTCTCATCCGTTATTCTCGTAAACACACGGTACACTTACGGAGCCAACATTACATGAGATATAAGTATTAAACACCCACTGTGTATAAGAAATATATATTAAATTTTCCCTGATCGCTCAACAATCTTACATATTTTTTTGAAATCCTGTATCTAATCAGACTGCGTCTATGAGCTCAGCTTCAGAGTATATTGACACGAATATTGACTGATTCAGATGTTAGTTTCTGCTGTCTCCACACGATTAATGCTGATTCATATATAACAGACAGAAATGTGGTAAAACATGAGACTGTTTACATATTAAATCACCGACCCTGAATGTCGTGCATAACGATACTTTTAAAGCCGACATCTCAATCACCACAACACATCAACTATCGCCTCGAAACTCGTCACACCTGATTTTGCCATATTGTGTCTCATCCGTTATTCTCGTAAACACACGGTACACTTACGGAGCCAACATTACATAAAAGTCGGCCTGAGTTTTTCTCCTACGCAGCAACACCTTCGCCGTCTACTCTTTATTCATCACCGACGCGCCCGCGTAAACCGTAATAATTACCACGGCTGCTAAGTAACTAACCCCGCAGACGCTCAAATATTCAGACATTCCGTATTCGCACATTGTATCACAACGAAACGCAGTGAGTCACGTTTTCGAACGAACGCGTGCACCAATAGAACACCAATGTATAAGAGTCTGTGTGTGTTGGTTCCATGCGCTAATGGCCGCCAGCTCGTCGGGTTAGACTTTCCGCAATTTTTGCTAATTAAATTCGAACTTCCTCCTTGAATTCGCGGTGTGTCGCGCAGCATTCGAGTATCCATAAAAAACAGAGTGCGGTTGTTAGGGGTGGCGTGGGTGTTGGCTGGAGGTTTGTTCGGGGCGGTGAGTGTGTACAGGCCGTATGTCAGAATCAGAATTCTCCCCGGATATCACGCCTCGGTGCGTGCATGCACTTCAACCGCTGTCGACTGTAATTCGTCCGCTGCCGGGCCGAGATTTTTACAAAACAAAGGACAAAAAAAGCATTAGCGAAATATCATCGCCCGGGACGCACGTCGCTCGACAGCTTCGGACCAAATGTTTTCGGTGTCATTTTCTCTTTCGCCTTCATGACTCTCGTGAGATTCTTAGGATGTGAATATTGTTTGCTTTTCTGAGCGAGTTGATTATTTGAGTGTTGGTGATAATGGTTGAACGGTGATTGTGACATTTGTAGAATGGCCATTGAATATTGACGCGATCGTACGCGTAACATCATTACTTATATACGCACGATAATAATTCAGTCCATGCAAGCGCGACCCTGCTGAATTCCCAAGAAAAATTCATACATAAACGCCTCCATTCATTTTCTATTCTGTATTACTTATTTCTGCATTTATCTTTTAATCGGTTAACTGTGATTGACGAGTACATTCGTCATGGAGAAGTGGCACGATTTTGTGTATTGGCAAGTATACTCGTCATGCGTATAAAGTAGTGACCATTGGCTATTGAAATTGTAATTTTTGAGGAAAACAAAACATATTTTCAAATTTCAAGATGTTTAGAATATTTTGAGGCCAGGCTGGAATAAAACAAACGAATAAAAAATATATATAATTTGAGATAAACTCACGCGCCCCGTATGCACCGGAAAGGAAAATGGTAACAAAATAACCGGAGATAATGATAGACTATAATAAGAAAATGGGTGGAGTGGACATGAGCGATGGCATTATCGTAGCGTACTCCACAGCAAGAAAAAGACTTAAAAAATATTCTAAAAAAATATTTCTCCATCTATTGGATGCTATTTGTTTGAATTCATATATATTATACAAAAAAAATAAGGGAACGTTATCGCAAATTAATTTTTTTGCTAGAATTTGTTGACGACACTGTTGCATCATATCCAATAACACGGGAAAAATCGACACAAACTCGGCCATCTATGCCTAATGTAACGCAATTACTCGGGAATCATGTTCTGGACCATATACCCAGAATTTCGAACACAAAAAATCCTACCCGAAGGTGTGCACGTTGTTATAAACGCAATATCAGGAAAGAATCCCGTTAGTGGTGTTCCATTTGTAAAGTCCCATTATGTATAACACCCTGTTTTGCTGAATACCACGCTACAGCAGGAATTTAAATTTTTTGACTAATAAGTATGTAATATATGTGTAAGTTATTCAAATAAATATACATTAGTAATAAAAGTGCCAATTTGATAAAATACACCCATCTTTTTGATCCAATATCTTAACAGCGACACTTACTCTGTGATTGATGAGTATACTCGTTATCGCTTGATTTCGGCGACACATATAAGTGCGTACTCGCAAAAGGGGGCGTCACAGCTAACTGGTTAATAATAGTTCACTTTTTAATCAAATCAGTTTAATACAAATCCGCGTACGTTTAAACCCACTACGCAAGATCCGCCAAATTTCAATATCGTATCTACGTCTATCATTATTACCCGTCACACACGACAATTCAGGCCGCGCAAGCACAACACTGCCCAATTCCACGAAAATAGTTCACTTTTGTAATAAAATCGGTTCAATACAAATCCGCGTACGTTTAAACCCACTACGCAAGATCCGTAAAATATCACTATCTTCCCTACGCATATTATCATTACTCGCAGCACACGACAATTCAGGCCGCGCAAGCACAACACCGCCGAATTCCACAAAAATAGTTCACGTTTCTAATAAAATCGGTTTAACCCCTTAACCTACGATTCACGTTCGAGAATGTTGGGCCGAAAACATAAACAAGGTCGCGCAGCCTTCAACTCATTCGCATGACTTGTTTAGTACGAAGTTTAGTGCAAAATTCCCTTACATCTACTAGAATGTTTCAAATTGTATCACACCATTCCAGATTATTAAGTTTGTATTACTTGCATCTACCACAATTATTACATCAGGTTGTAATTACTTATCACATTTTCCACAAATATTTATAACTTTAGGAGGGCGCCGCCGCTAATATTTATATTTGGCCCGATCATCTACTACGGGCTATGCCCTTTACATTTACGTTAGGTCCGATCATCTACTACGGGTTATGCCCGTAGTTATAGGTTAAGGGGTTAATACAAATCCGCGTACGTTTAAACCCACTACACAAGATCCGCCAAATATCACTATCTTTCCTACGCATACCGTCATTACCCGCCGCACACGACAATTCAGGCCGCGCAAGCACAACACCGCCAAATTCTACGAAAACTCCGGCAATAATCGCCTCCGGTATATATTTCCCCTAAACAGTTCGAATGACGTCCGACTCCGAACGTGCGGGGCAGCTGTGAAAAAAATAAGCGCGCACTCCCGGTTCGCCGAGATTTGTTTGCTCGGGCGAGTTCGGACTTAAGGAAGTCAGAAAACCAATATTGACGAAAGCGGGAGAGTGGCGGCTTAGGTCCACTGCGCACACAAGCTCACGTTCGCGTACGCGTGTACGTATACACGCGCGTCAATAGGCACGTAGCTACATAGACGTAGGTCATACTCCTGCGCTCTTTCGCCAAGCCCCGCAAGCTCATTCCACTCTTCAAGGCAGTCTTTGCCCTCGTGCCGTCGTGCTTGCGGCTTCGGCACTAGTCGCAATATTTCACTGCCGTTCGGTAAACATCTTCTCTGCATCTTTCGTCGCCGAGTATCCGGTGCCGTATTACGAGCGGTCCCGGCTCCGGGCACGTCGAACGCTAATTTCTCATACGCCGGTTAAGCTCTGCGAGGGAAGGAGAAAAATCTCAGCTGAGCAGAGATTTTAAATCTGTTGGATGCATGCCTTCTTTCGGTTGACAAGTTTTTCATTTGACACTCAGCCAGCAGCGCACATCTGAACGTATCTCAGGTAATTACAATTTTTATAATAATAAAAACAATTATTATCTTATATAAGTACAGAGGGGTGTTTCTTCAGGAGCTTCTTATTGTGGGAGTCATCCGGTCTGTCTTACAATTATTATCTCAGGTAATTACAATTATCATTATAATAATAACAATAATTATTATCTTATATAAGTACAGAGATAAATTGTTGCCATGTTAACAAACTCCTGTAGATGCCACCATAGGTTTGACACTCAACCAGCAGCGTACGACATCTGAGCGTAGGGGTGTTTCTTCAGGAGCTTCTTATCGTAACAGCCATCTGGTCTGTCTTACAATTATTATCTCAGGTAATTACAATTGTCATTATAATAATAACAATAATTATTATCTTATATAAGTACAAGGATAAATTGTTGCCATGTTAACAAACTCCTGAAGATGCCACCATAGGTTTGACACTCAGCCAGTAGGGTGCGATATCTGAGCGTAGGGGTGTTTCTTCAGGAGCTTCTTACTGAGGCAGCCATCCGGTCTGTCTTACAATTATTATCTCAGGTAATTACAATTGTCATTATAATAATAACAATAATTATTATCTTATATAAGTACAAGGATAAATTGTTGCCATGTTAACAAACTCCTGAAGATGCCACCATAGGTTTGACACTCAACCAGCAGCGTACGACATCTGAGCGTAGGGGTTTTTCTTCAGGAGCTTCTTATTGTGGCAGCCATCTGGTCTGTCTTACAATTATTATCTCATGTAATTACAATTGTCATTATAATAATAACAATAATTATTATCTTATGTAAGTACAGAGATAAATTGTTGCCATGTTAACAAACTCCTGAAGATGCCACCATAGGTTTGAAACTCAACCAGCAGCGTACGATATCTGAGCGTAGGGGTGTTTCTTCAGGACCTTCTTATTGTGGGAGTTATCCGGTGTGTCTTATAATTATTATCTCAGGTAATTACAATTGTCATTATAATAATAACAATAATTATTATCTTATATAAGTACAGAGATAAATTGTTGCCATGTTAACAAACTCCTGAAGATGCCACCATAGGTTTGACACTCAGCCAGCAGCGTGCGACATTTGAGCGTAGGGGTGTTTCTTCGGGAGCTTTTTACTGAGGCAGCCATCCGGTCTGTCTTACAATTATTATCTCAGGTAATTGCAATTGTCATTATAATAATAACAATAATTATTATCTTATGTAAGTACAAGGATAAATTGTTGCCATGTTAACAAACTCCTGAAGATGCCACCGTAGGGCAACATGTAGTGTTTCAAATGAAATAAGTACTTGTCAACCGAAAGAAGGCATACATCCATCGAAGTTGTCTACACAACGGTTGACCCTCATCCGCATCTTCCTGAGATTTTAAGTCGGCCGGCTTAAATTCGCGCTTTTTCCCGTTTTCCGACCAAACCGGTGGCTCAGCAAATATTTGACTCTGTCTCACGGCATTATAGCGAGGCATTTCTCGCTGGGGCCGAAATCTGGTATTTATTTGAGCCTTTTATTCTCACGAGGTATTACGTGCATTTTTCTGCTAATTTTTCTACCGCCGCGCTCCGTTCTGTAAATAACCTCAGAATATTCTGTTCCGTGGGCAGCCTTGAGGCATTTATCATTCTTGCGAGTGTAATCGTTACGGCCACTTGCCATGGGTGGTATCTCGGAGCAGGCGTTTTTAGCGTACACACCATAACAAATGGTCCTGTCCTCTTGATCCGCAAAACTCCCAATTTCCTCTGCGGAGCTTTTTGACGACAATCTCTGCAGCTCGACTGCGCATCATTTCCTTACGTTCTCGGCATTGTGTATTCAATATGTACGAAGTAAGTTGCCAGAAACGGTACATGTTATGACCTTGTTTAGATACGAAAATATGGAAAAGCGTCGCAGGAAAAAAATGCTTGTGCCGCATAGAGAAATATTTGACGACGCCGAAAATGTTGGGTGCTTCGAAGTTGTTGACGTTTGTACAGTCCAGCTTATCGGATACATGCAGTTAGCGTAGAAATTTGTTCGCTAAGTAATTTCGAACGACACTTCATAATATTGCAATTAATCAACTTATTTCTTACAAATCAAAAGGTTGTACCGGGAATTTGTATACTAGATCCAGTCCAGAAAGATCAGCTGTTTAAATCATTTGCGAAGTAAACAAGGAAATGGAAAAAATTGGCGGAAACATATTAACAACGAGTATTCATACAGTTCTTATTTCCAAAGCTTGATAATGTAAATGTAAAACATACTTGACATTGTCAGTATGTTTGGAAACGTTGTACCTACATCATTCCTAAAGTTATAGACGATAGATGAGAGTTGCAATATATTAATCATTTGCACGCGATGTTGAGGCACTGCAGACATTATACGGATTTCCGAAGTGTATATAAACTCTCGAAAATATCTACAACCTTGTTGTTATCAAAAACAACAGTGAACAAGCTACAATTCTGCGCAGTACGTACTGTTCGCAAACGTTCGGTGTACGAATTCTTTCTACATTAATTATTTGTTCAATAATTTTTCTGCCCGTTCTAGTTGAATCCTCCCTCTCCACTTCAAGGGCTTATTGTATAAATAAGTTTGTCTTAATTCTATTGTTCGCGTGTTCTTACATTGCGTTTGAAACTCTGCTTATAGTCTATATACGTCAGACTATACATTATAAAACTATATACTACACATTAAGTCTATACTAATCTCGCCATATCTGAAGTAAATCAATATAAATACGATTTTAAATGTAATATAAAAACACACAAGCAATACAATTACTCCAGAGTTATTTCTACAGCAGGCTCCTGAATAGGAGTTCCGTGAGACTCGAAACATATATACGATTAAATAAAATTGTTCTGTACCGCGCAAAAAAGGTTAAACTTTCAATCGGTTAATCGAATTAGCTGTTTTCGGCTCATTCGCGGTCTTCGCTTCGGCAATGGCGTAGATATTGTTTCGTGTAGAACCTACGTCACTATGTATATCGCTGCGAAGCTCACTTTTGCGAAGGTTACCTATAGTTCTCGCCGGTACGTCGTCCGTACGGTAAGCAGATTCGGAAGATTTCGTAGCTAGTACAAGCCGATGTTATGATATTCATAGGATATCCGGTTGGATGTGATACGCAGAGCATCGGGACGCGTTACGTATCCGCGCGAGGATAAAGGAATACTTGCATCCTAAAGGAGTAGGAATCCCGCAGGACGCAGTTACTCCGCGCACGACTGGCCAATTCCACGCACGCCGTCGCGAAGAATGCATTTTTTATAGAAAAATTATCCACGCTAAATCTAAGCTTATGCAGACTGCGGAAAAGAGCGGCTTTGTGTCCCCGGGGACCGACTTTGGCCCGCCGTTTTGTTCGGCTTTTTGCAAATGCCTGAAAGGGAATTTCTTAACTTCGCGTTTTTCAAAGGGAGCCAGAGAGAGAATTAGTTTGTCAGCGAGCTAATGGGGCGCGTAATGTAAATTTTAATGGTCATAATGCACCCTGTCGCGGAACAGGGATTTGTACACTGATCATTTCGGTCACGTGTTACTTTAATGCACAGTATGAATGCAATTTTTACATTAATCACGCGGAGCTATACCGTTGGGGGTGCAAATGTCTTTCGAATTGAATTTCCAAAGGTTGATTCTGACACGTTCTGCGAATGTCGAAAATTTGTGCACGCAGGTATAAGTGAAACCAAAAGCTTTGAATCGCAATCAAATCGCGTCAAATCAGACGCTTTGAAAAATAATGAAAAGAAATATATGACTCTACGCTAAACACTGATAGAAAGCGAAGGTTCGGAAAATTTGCGCCCGCTTAACTTAATCTTAGATGCCGTGTCCAATTCCAATTTTCCTGTAATTTACTTAAACAAGTCCGTCCCGCCCTTAATCGCCTGCGGAACATTCACCTGTTGGTCTTAAGTTCTTTTCTGTGACCCGTTGCTCTTGACTTTGTCAATTCGTCGCCATAATAATATACCCCTAGTAAATATAGTTTATGTTACCTATGTACTGTCTCATTTATCGATTCTATTAGTGGAACCAATTGAACATTCTTTGACTGCCGTGATGGTCACTGCAGACCGGCGCAAGAGATTTTACTGAAGAACCAAAATATTCGCAATGGGTAGTAACAATCATTTTATAAATGCAGTTATTGTTACGATAGTAATGCGATCCTTTGGCCGCCAATACCTGCACAGTATTTACATTTTGAATAATTCAGTCAAAGCATTCCACGCTGTAGTATTTCATAGCATCGTCGTTCTTAATACAGCAAAATACGCATGGCAGTCAAAGTTTTTGCACTCGGACACGTTTCTTCACGAAATAGCGAATAGTTTTGCATACAACTTTGCTGAGACATTTATGTTGAAACAAAATTGAAATTTTATATCCTATTCTTTTCGAATGCGTTATAGTTCATTCACCAATGTGCATTGCGGGTTTATTCAGACACATATCGCAGTAATACCTTGTTTATGATCATTCACGTGTCATTTTTTCTTCCGAGCATATACAATGTTTATACAATAACTTGCACTTTATCATTCAGCCTGTTGCAGGAATATATAGAAGGTTGTTCTTGCAGTTGCTAGAATTCTCCTCTCAGTTTATTGAGCATGAATTTACTAAATATTAAATAGCACACAGATTATTAATTCGATGTCAGTGCCTTAACTTGTAACTCCCCGGAAAAAATCTTAAGGAAACAAATATTTGAACAAACGTTTTCTGTATATACATTTTGTGTCCCCTCAGAGGGGACAGTCGAGTGCAAAGGGTTAACAGCCGACTCACAGCAGTTACAAGAATTCAAAACATCAAATCCGCGACAGTAAGCAGACACACTTGCATCACCCTTAATACATCTCTTTCTATCTCCAGCTTGCTCTACTTGTCATATCCGGAAATGGACAAGAATGCCATCGTCGTAGTAGTAGCTTTCGCTTCGTACGGACGATATTAGACTCGTTAATCCTTACCCCGTATCGTGTATCAGTCCACCTAGCGTTGGCCAGCATGCAGCGAAAGGTGCGCGGAAGAAAAAAATACTTAGCTCCGATTGAACGGTTTTGCGCGCGGATCAATATTCCAGGTTAGGAGGGTCGCGGCCGTTCGGTGGTGTGCGTGCGTGCGGGGGTGAACTAAAAGTTACGACCCTCCGGCCCCGCGCACCTGGTGTGTTATGAATGGCCTTAAGCCCTCGCCTCCGTAAATCCGAGCCGATGAAGACGAGAAACAAAAAGAGCGGCCGCGTTACCAGTTGTTCGCCGAGGCCGTCGGCTGCGCGACTCGCGCGGGCTAATTCGAACGTAAAATTAGACTTTCGAGGCGACTTCTCAGGTGCTCGCCGTAAAGCGCTACAAGCCCCGCAACTTCCGGGCGCAGATTAAAACTTTCCGCGAGTAGCCTCTTATGCATCCGACGACTCGCTCGCTCTGTCTTAATCTTCCCGCCGTCGCCCACGCTGTCCCGTGCTGACGCTTGTCGGCTCAGTCGCCCTCGTCGTGTTTTCGTCTCACCGCGCCGCAAATCCTCTGTCCGCGGTCGTTAAAAGTTTCCCCTAAGAAAGCTACCGAGAGTTAACGCGTATGAATGGATAGCGCGGGGACGGTGGCGACGCGATAACGGATGGAACCTTGTGTGGGCGGACGTTTCTCATGCGCGTGGGGATAGCTGAAGATCGAAGAGAACGTGCGATCCGGAGAGTGGTCTTCTGTTGCTATTAGTTAACACATTGTTGACCGGTCACGAGTTAACTCGTGTTTTCATGGCCAAACGTTGCTGACCGGTCACGAGTTAACTCGTGTTTACACTTGCGTCGGCTATTTTAATTTCTAAAACGCAGGGAAATATAGAATAGAGCAAAATTTTGTTCATTGTGTTCAATGGCGTCTGCTTTAATATAAAAAAGAATACTTTTTTTGGTACTGAGGCTTTTATCACAATTCTAGTATAAGATAATGTCAAGAACGACGGAACGTGACGATGAAGCATTTTTCAATCAATTATACGTAAATACTTTATATAGTTTGCCGAGTGATTTTTAAATTAGCTGTAATCATTTGGAAAATGATTATTGAAAATGAAATAACAAGGGCATAATCTAGCTCTTTAAAAGGAAAGCGCAATGAAACAAGATACATGTGCAAAGTCTCTTGTCTACATCTACGCGTAAATGACTGCTATACAGTTATACGAAAAAATATTAAAAGTTACATAAAATTCATGTCCGAAGTTCAATTTGAATTCATTATGCTCGAACAAACTCTATTGAATGTTATTTACATTGTTTCACTTCCATTTTTAATTACGAAATAATAGCCGGTGACTTGAGACAGCTTTTGCTGAAAATTGCCGGTCAACAATGTGTTAACACTAGAACTACCGCACCAGTCATTTTGACTGGTTTTACAATTTCATTTAAATATTTCTACTTTATGTTACATTTTTTTTCCAAAATGGTGTAATGACTTTTGCGGTGATAACTAAAGAAATAGTAAAATATATTTTTTAAATGTTTTATTTATTCTGAACCAAAATAAATTTATAATATGGTTACTTATACCAACAGCAGTCATTTTGACTGGTATTTGTTAAGGGGTTCATTTAGATCTGAAGTCGTAAAACGTTTGAAGATTCTGTTAGGAATGTGTTATTGTTTTGTTTTGGAATTTGCTCGCTTGCCACATCACAGTATTATATCAGGCAATATTGTAAAAACAACCATCAAATAGAGAAGTTACTGCATTCAATCAGTGCGTTTATAACAGCCGCTGGAAGACCATCATGCTCTTGTTCATATAACAATATATTCAATATACGACATATTATTTCAATCAGTGTAAGATGAGAAAATAAATACAAATATTATATACTCATTTTTATAATAAATAGTTGTGCTCTAGTCTTTCTAAGCCCTGAAAATGGCAAAACGATTGAAAACTTGTGAAGTATTGCAAAAATGGAATGCTCTGATATAGAAGATGGTGAACTTTATGACTGTGAAGATGAACCAGAAGAAAATGAAATTAAATCGTGGGGTATTCACGATAATCTTATTGATAGTGACAGAAGTGACAATGATGATTTAGACAAAGAATATTTTCAGAAATCTTCAGAAAGCGAATGTAAAAATAATTCGAATTTACGTAAAAGTAGATGTGTTCGAGTGTTTTCAAGTTCTGAAGATTTTAATGAAAGTATTTTACTAGAATCATAAAATGAAATTGCTGCAGACGGAACCATGCGCGAGGAGCATTGTGTTTACTAATGCGTAAGGAATAATCCTAACTCATTAAATAAGTTAATAATACCAAAAATGTATTACGTAAAACATGGATTTCCTTTTGTAAGAAAGTAATAAAGCAACAAATTTAGAAATATTCTATTATTAAGTATTTTTTTAAGACCAGTCATATTGACTGGTTTTGGTAGAAGTAGGTTTGCTGAATTGTCGGTAGTTCTAGTGTTAAAATGGTTTTGCTATTGCTTCGGTTAAATTTCATACGCACAGATATCAACAGCATTTGTGCTGTTGGTTGTATAATCTTTGCTGGTGCTTTAGTTAAATTTATTATGTGCAAGTAGCGATATTCTTTGCTTTCTTTGTTTATGGACAAAAAAAAGTTGCTATTTCTTTAACCCTTTCGCTACGGCGGTCTTTTCCACAATTTCACTTTATGCTTACTCTTAAAAATGTGACGATTATGAATTTTTTAGGAAAAGAACATTTCTGACGAAAACTACGGCTGATTGAGAATAGACACATGCAACAATGCTATGCTCTCTAACAAAAAAAGGCAACATACGGAACACGAGGTCCATGATAAATGTGCGAAGATGGACTGTGGTCGGGCGACTATAGTCGCTCGTCGTATATAAGTAGCGTAGCGTGGAGGGTGACTATAGTCGCCCGTAGTAGCGGAAGGGTTAATAAAATTTAATACATTTAAGGGCGGAAGACGTCAAACAAATTATTTTTGCAGTACTTGCAGTCGAAAACCAGGACTGCACATTGGAAACTGTTTTGAAAAATTACACACATTGCAGAACTATAAAATATAATTTTTGCAAAAAAAAAACATTAAAACATATTATTCTATAAACACATAAATAAAGTTATCGTAAAAATTAATAAATCTTACTTATTCTTCATAAGCCTGCATGTTATGTATCACTGCGCTTTCAGCGGAAATTAATTGCGACCAGTATGATACCCATGTCGAAATTAAATACGTCCGAAAAGGGTTAAAGTTGGTCATGGGTGTCGTACTGGTCGGAATTAATTTCCGTTGAAAAAGCAGTGATACACAACATGCAAGATTATGAAAAATAAACAAGATTTATGATTTTTTTTGTCAACTTTAGTTATATGTTTACACAATAATGTTTTAATATCATGTTTTCATGGAAAAATTATATTTTATAGCTCTCCATTGTGTGGTATTTTTCAAAACAGTAAACTTCTGTCGTTAATTTTCATTTGGCCATATTAAAATATTATTTTGAAATATTGTAAGAAGCGGGAATGACTAATTACAGTTAAATACAATTTGGGAAATATTATTTGGAATTTTACGAAGTACCTTTGAACTGTGTCCATATCTTTACTCACAAGAGGCGTCTTGCACGACGAGCGGGTGGTAACAGCTATTGTTCGCACTGGATTTCGTTATCTCCAATTGATAAGAGCACCGCATAAGTTCGTCAATCGGTCCATTAGATATTTATGATTGTACAGATAAATTGTAAACTGATACATGGATGAATACAGTATAAGATTGGTACGGTTTCTGTTGTGGTGGCTAAGAGCAGACAAACGACCGGAACGGTAAAAAGGCTTTGGTGATTGAGAGTAGACATACGACCGCAAAGGGTTAAAACCGTAACGTGATGAAGTACTACAGAATATGATTGAATTGTGCAAAATGAAAATAATGCGAAGGCATCGGAAAACAAAGAATTTAAACATTATTTAATATTAATTGCATTTACAAAATCATAAATGCTACCGACTGGGTATTTTTTGGATTTTTCGTGAGAGCTTTGCGCCGGTCACCGATGACCACCATGGCAATCAAAGTGTTAACTGAAGAGAACGAGCTGAATATTTTTTTTGAATACGTGTAACATGAATGTGTACGAAGACCGGCTGTTTTTCGCAACGATTGACAACGAACTGCGCAATAATAAAGAACTCATTGCGTGCAGTCTTGATTCTGCTTTCATAACATCGTATCGATACAATCGATTGTGGCTCGAATCGATTAGAACCCTGTAACGTTTAGGTCATCTTCAGGAGACAAGATAATAATTACAGTGTGGTGAGAGGAAGATTGTTTTATAATCTGATTGGAAATTAATACTATTGTTTTGTTATGGTATTTTGTCCATATTATACACGTGTGAAATAATGCCAATTAAACACTAATAATTAAATTCGGGTGAATCGAAGATTACAATTTGTTTGGAACTTAATACTGTTGTTTTGGCATGCTATCGTGTTTATTTTACATATTATATGATATAAACACAATATCGTCGGAAAGCAATAGTATTAAGTTGGTATGGCATTCTATTTATTTTACATATTATGAATTTATAGTCGCTGAACGCTTATCATATATGTAAAATGAAACTTTGCTCTCTTCTTGATATGAGATTTTACGATGTTCTTTATTCTTCTTGGAATAAAACCTTTCTATACTCTACATGCTTCAGATTTGTAAGTTTCCTCTTCGGGAGTCTATCTATGCACATAAAGTGAAATGAATGATGTATCTTATTTCGAAGAAATAAATCTCTACATCACGGAAGAATAAAGAACATCGTAAAATCTCATATCAACAAGAGGGCAAAGCTCAATTTCACATATTTGGCATATTGTATAATATGGACACAATACCGTAATGAAGTAATGCCACTAATTTTCAATCAAATCTTCGTTTTGTCCCAAATTATTTCTTATGTAGTCCCCTTGGGAAGACATAACAATAAACGTTGACACATTGTAATTAACAGAATAACATTTAACTGCCCCGAATCCGCCGGAAGGGATTGCAACTTCTTCAAAAAACACCATTATTTCATCAACGTAGCAACAGCTCGTGTAATAAAGTAGATTTAACACGAATTTCGTGATTCGTTTAATAGAAATCATCCGGATAAATGAAACGAGGTCAAACGGTCGGATATCGGTACACCTCTTACCAAGTCTCACCAAATACGTTTCAAATATTTATTCCCATTACCCGCATATCAGAGCCAGCGGCGATCGTTCAATGTGGCCGACTAGAAAATTCGGCGTTTGAGAATGTCGGGCAATTAAAGTACGATTGAAAGCTTTACGCGGGGCTAAGTGATCACGGATATAAACAAAAATAAAAAGTGCCTCATTGTAGGAACGCGTCCGAGTGAAACGAATGGGACTAGTCATAAGAGAAATGGGAAAAATGGTTGTTTCGTAAAATGTGTTATATTCGTGATCGAGATGTCGATTGCCTTGTTTGACATGAATATCGCGTCAGCTCTCGAAAGCCGTATTTCCGGCTTTGCCGTTGCACTCCGGTTGTAATCGGATTAGTTATTCGCGTGCTTTATTGATAGTCAATTGCTCGTAACCCCTTGGCCGTCTAAGCGCACGCGCCTTCAGAGTATGACCCACAATAGTTGTAGAACAATAGTGACAGTACACGGTAAAATTGGAAATTGTAAGTTTGAGAAATTCCCACCGTCAATCTTCTGCGCTTTCAGTTTTCGTTCATTCTATATTGACATTCTGGGCTTTTCACTCTTACTTACTCATGTCACTTTGACAAACTTGACAACTCCAAACGACGCAATTAATGTCTCTGCAAACTGACGCTGTCTTGCAAAATATGTAAACGCAGGCTTAACGCGTTTCATTATAAGAATAATAACACAAAATTGAATGACATGGATAATGGTAACGACGTAAAATTCGGTCGATTGACAATTTGTTTTTCCACGCTGGCGCAGAATTTGGCTGAACGCAAATATTTACGTGCAATATTAGATTCATCAACACAATATCGAAGATACATATTTCCTAAGATATAGTTAGTTAAAAAAATGGAAAATGACTATTAATGCTAATATCCTGTAATAAAAACATCTATTAAAACCATAAGTATCTAATACGGGCACCTTACATATTAGATCAAGCACATATTAGTTATGCCATCTGATATCGTACCTCAAGCCATAAACCCACGTCACCATAATTATTGAAGATTACCTTTGATAATTGAATGCAATATTCCTGATTTTATGATGAACCCAAATCTTCCCACAAATGTAATATTCGTTTTCAGTATTTCTGTTAGTTTACTCATGTCACTTTGACAAACTTGACGACTCCAGACGACGCAATTAATGTCTCTGCAAACTGACGCTGTCTTACAAAATATGTAAACGCAGGCTTAACGCGTTTCATTATAAGAATAATAACACAAAATTGAATGACATGGACAATGGTAACGCCGTAAAATTGGGTCGATTGACAATTTGTTTTTCGACGCTGGCGCAGAATTTGGCTGAACGCAAATATTTACGTGCAATATTAGATTCATCAACACAATATCGAAGATACATATTTCCTAAGATATAGTTAGTTAAAAAAATGCAAAAGTACTATTAATGCTAATATCCTGTAATAAAAACATCTATTAAGACCATAAGTATCTAATAAGGGCACCTTACATATTAGATCAAGCACATATTAGTTATGCCATCTGATATCGTACCTCAAGCCATAAACCCACGTCACCACAATTATTGAAGATTCCCTTTGATAATTGAATGCAATACTCCTGATTTTATGATGAACCCAAATCTTCCCAAAAATGTAATATTTGTTTTCAGTATTTCTGTTAGTTTACTCATGTCACTTTGACAAACTTGACGACTCCAGACGACGCAATTAATGTCTCTGCAAACTGACGCTGTCTTACAAAATATGTAAACGCAGGCTTAACGCCTTTCATTATAAGAATGATAACACAAAATTGAATGACATGGACAATGGTAACGCCGTAAAATTGGGTCGATTGACAATTTGTTTTTCCACGCTGGCGCAGAATTTGGCTGAACGCAAATATTTACGTGCAATATTAGATTCATCAACACAATATCGAAGATACATATTTCCTAAGATATAGTTAGTTAAAAAAATGGAAAATGACTATTAATGCTAATATCCTGTAATAAAAACATCTATTAAGACCATAAGTATCTAATAAGGGCACCTTACATATTAGATCAAGCACATATTAGTTATGCCATCTGATATCGTACCTCAAGCCATAAACCCACGTCACCACAATTATTGAAGATTCCCTTTGATAATTGAATGCAATACTCCTGATTTTATAATGAACCCAAATCTTCCCAAAAATGTAATATTTGTTTTCAGTATTTCTGTTAGTTTACTCATGTCACTTTGACAAACTTGACGACTCCAGACGACGCAATTAATGTCTCTGCAAACTGACGCTGTCTTACAAAATATGTAAACGCAGGCTTAACGCCTTTCATTATAAGAATGATAACACAAAATTTAATGACATGGACAATGGTAACGCCGTAAAATTCGGTCGATTGACAATTTGTTTTTCCACGCTGGCGCAGAATTTGGCTGAACGCAAATATTTACGTGCAATATGAGATTCATCAACACAATATCGAAGATACATATTTCCTAAGATATAGTTAGTTAAAAAAATGCAAAAGTACTATTAATGCTAATATCCTGTAATAAAAACATCTATTAAGACCATAAGTATCTAATAAGGGCACCTTACATATTAGATCAAGCACATATTAGTTATGCCATCTGATATCGTACCTCAAGCCATAAACCCACGTCACCACAATTATTGAAGATTCCCTTTGATAATTGAATGCAATACTCCTGATTTTATAATGAACCCAAATCTTCCCAAAAATATAATATTCGTTTTCAGTATTTCTGTTAGTTTTATGACTGATGCCGCATTGTTATTCAATTCCTTTCTGAGACTTGCAATCAGGACGGTCGAGCAATCATTCTTCAAGCCGCAACGCTCTTTTTGCATTGATCCGACACAGTTCCCCTATTAGCTTTTTTTCTCTGCATATGCAAATGAACGTCTACATATTGCAGGGTTCATTTATGATAAACCCAACGCCTGGATCCAGTATTAGTTCCGACGAGATACATACGCGAACATACAGGGTGGTCTTCATAAAGTATTACAGACTCTTACCCATCCAATACCAGAGATATCAATTTTAATGTTTGTCCACAAACAAATGGCATACGGAACTGATTGCTTGAAGGATAAAAAATACCAGACTCCCTCTGGAGAACAGAACGTACGTTTTTTTACGCTTAAAGAAATGCAGTGCAAACATTTTTAAATGTTCGTTTAATTTTGACCGCATCCCACATTTTTTTTACTAATTAGAAATAAAGATACTGCGAAATCCTGTAAACGCGGCTCAAAACTGCAGAAACGTCTATGCGAATTAATTTACAAAATTGTACAGCACACGTAGTTTGTATTAAGTAGGCCGTTAATACTTTTCCTATCATTTTTAATCGTCTATTCTTTAAATTGTTTCCACCGACGTCGCAGAAAGCAGTCTGTAACAATTTACGTAGATCACCCTGTATATGTACCGTGCGTGGAGCGGGTAAAAATAAAAAGACGATTAATTGATTCACACCGGGCGTTGCTCCCGAACTTTCCATATCCAGACACCAACGTCTCTCGTTCCCCTTTTTAGGGTCAACCAAGGCAGTCGCTGACGCGTTATTTTTTCGACGAATTTCGAGCGTCGCGCGCGACTACGAAATGAAGCGAAATTAATTTCACCGACGGCGTCTGAATTCAACGGGAAAATCAGCGTCGCGCCGAAATCGGGGCCATGAATTTGATACGGCAAAAAGTCGACTGCGCGCTGTATACGGCGAGTGCCATTTAAAAATGTGTAATGCGAAATTACGGTTCACTTTACGGGAACCTGGGATTTCGTACCGAATTGTTCGACGTGGCTACATGAATTTTTGTTGACGCTCGCTCGGTGATGTGCAGGATTTTGTTTTCGTAATTCGCCTGTGAGCACTGATGTAAAAACCGTCATTTTAGGTAAATTCATTCGTTAGCTACTAGTGTAACAGCAATTTTAACCTTTTGTTCGAGATGCGTGCGATCAGTACGTGTAACTGAGTAATCTTGTCACTTGATAGGTTTTTTAATAGATAATGAACATCGTGCATGTGAAAAGGGAAGCAATTTTCGCCTAAAAATTGAAATTGGCGCTTGGCAGTCTCGCGCGTTAATAATTGTATACAGCTTTTTCATTCTGCTTACTATTAACACCAGGGACTGTAAAATACTGATTGTTACTCGATTTATAAATTATTACAGAGCTATTCAAAGAAAAGTTAATTGTAACTACCAGTTTAAAAACGTGTGTGTATTTTCTTCTGTCCATAACATATTTTTGTCTGTATCGATGGATCCACATAATGAACGAAATCACTATTTATTTTCCCTGCGGCGATTTGATATTGATCATAGTTCCAAATCAAAGGACTTTGTGTTGCATACATATTTCGACCTTTCGCTACTCTCGTTTTCTTCCGTCACTTCCGAAGCTCGTCATATCGCTACAGAAAGTTCAGATGTTATACATACCAGCAGCGTTACGCAATGAAAAATGTTCACCGACAGGCAAATGTCTAGTTACTAAACGAAGTCGAGGATGCGGATTAGCAGCGAGGTCTCGTATTAGCTTCCATTAACAGTCGGCGGCCGACGAATGCGAATGTCGAGGACTCTTCGCGTTCTATTTTTTACGAGTGGCATCTAAACAAAATGTCACACCGGTCGCGTTTCATGCTTTTTGATCCCCTATTAGCTTTTTCTCTGCAAATGAACGTCTACATATTGCGTTCATTTATGATAAACCCAACGCCTGGATCCAGTATTAGTTCCGACGAGATACTTAACCGATGCCCAACGCGACTATTTACGAACGTGACGCGTTGGACAGCAACAATGTTTGACGGGAAAAATGTCTCTCGCCAACATTCGCGGACAAAATTTTACTGCATATGGACAAGCCCGCTCGAATGTTCGTTTTGTAATTGTCGGCGTGCCAAACCGGATCATACCCGTGCGTCTGTTACATTTTCTAATTACAGCAGCGGGAGGGGGGACAAAAAGTGCGTGATGTTATGAGTTATACGCTGTTGTAATTTTGGTTGGAGGCTGTTACAACTGAAACCGGTCAACTGATCGTTGATAGCAGCCGCTTGCTGTCGGATATCGAGTTTGCCTACATACGGGAATGATTTTTAATGGTATGTGATGGTAGACGATTTGTGGACGAAGGTCCTTTCAAGAGGAAGCATGGCAATTCATAAACTTGCAGGGCATAACAGATGCAGTAAAGTCAGTCACAGTCAGAGGGAAGAGTATACTTTAGTAATGAACGAACCAAAGAGAAAAACGCGTTTATGAAAGTCTGGCTCCATACCGCTACGTTAAATTATGAAATAAATATGCTTCTATAATATTTCAGAAGTAATGCAATATCTACGGCTATCACTAGAGATACGTTATTACCAATTTGTCCAATCATTGTTTGAATATGCGAATGTAATGAAATAGCAAAAACAAAAAAAAATAGCAATAGCAAAAACTATTTGACTAATAACAAACAGCACTTCTATTGGCGTTTATGAACTTCTATTGAGGCAGTAGGAAAAATAATTTAACTAACAGTAAAAACACAACTATTTATACGTATTAAATGCTATTGAAACAAGAGTAAGAATTATTTAACCGATAGTAAAAATCCCCCTACTTAATACGTCCGAAAAGGGTTAATACAGTAAAATACGCACGGCAGTCAAAGTGTTAATTTATTTGCCCGAAATATTCTGTTACCAGAGATAGAGATCGAACTGTTCAAATGAAGAGAACTAAATTCCATCGGCCCGCACCCGCCGACAAGTATTGCAACATCTTCAATAATAACTGATGTCTCTGCATCACAGTTTCTATTTTCCAATGTCATTTCTTCCAAAACATTACATTTTATAAAGTTCGTCAACGTGCTCGCGTGAATTCCTGCACCATCGCAATCCGTCAAATCTCCCCAACGAACAATCGCGTTATCAGACGCACTCGCCAAATCAGAGATCAGGCATACTTCATCGATTCTCAACTGGGCAACTCGAAAATCGAAGTTTACCGCTGACTCGCTCGCCCGTGGAAAATTCGAAGTCGCCTGCTGTTGGTCGAGTACAGTTGACTGGAGGCTTTGAGATGCGGACCGGAGGGTGGTAAGCGGCACGCATTCTGTCCTGGCGACTTTAAAGCGACGTCGCACCATGATTTTCTCCAAAGTCATCAATACGTTCAGGGAAGCGCGGAATTTGATAGATTGCGGGTACGAGTAGAAAGAGGTTGGAGCGAATTAAGAATCATCCGGCTGATGACGAAGGATTTCAACGTACCAGGTTGTTCAATAAGTTTTGTCGTTCGATAAGAAAAACACAATGTTATGGTTCAAAATACACTTTATTATTCAGTATAATCTCCCTGAACATTAATGCGCTTGCTCCAACGATCCTCCAATCTGTGGATCCCATCCCTGAAGTGAGATTCCGGAAGGTCTGCAAAATACGCTTCAACAGCCGTTATGACCTCTTGATTTGATGAAAAACGCTTGCCACGCATAAATTTTTTGAGTTCTGGAAACAAATGGAAGTCGCTGGGGGCCAAATCTGGTGAATACGGCGGATGCTCCAACAATTCGAACTTTAATTCATGGATTTTAGCCATTATCAAAATGCTCTTGTGACACGGTGCGTTGTCCTGATGAAAAAGGATTTTTTTCTTCTGCAAACCGGGTCTTTTTTCACGAATTTTTTCCTTCAACTGGTCCAAAGGGTTGCAATAATATTCAGAATTAATTGTTTTACCAGTTTGCAAGTAATCCACAAATAAAATTCCTTTCGCATCCCAAAAAACTGATGCCAGAACCTTCTTGGCCGATTTCTGGACACGAACTCGTTTCGAAGCCGAACAACCAGGTTCACACCACTCTTTAGCCTCTTGTTTTGATTTAGGATCATGGTGATAGACCCAAGTCTCATCCATAGTGATGAATCGACGCACAAAATCCACTTTATCCTTTTTAAAACGCTCCAAATGTTGTTGAGAAAGTCGCATTCGAATGTGTTTTTGTTCAATTGGTAGCGAATGCGGCACCCATTGTGCACACAGCTTTTTAAAACTCAACATTTCATTTAAAATATGACTCACACTGCCTAATGAGATGTGTAGAGCCTTTACTAAATCCCTCTCAGTCAATCGACGATCTTCCAAAACCATATCCTGTACTTTGGCTACGATTTCTGGTGTTGATGCGGTTTTTGGACGTCCTTCACGTGGATCGTCTTCAAGGCTTGCACGACCACGTTTAAATTCAGCAACCCATCTTTCTACTGTTCTAATTGAAGGTGAACGTTCATTATAAACTCTTAACATTCGTTCGTGAATTTCTTTTGGTGCTACACCTTCCAAAAATAAGAATTTTATCATTGCACGATATTCAATTTTTTCCATTGTCGAAAATACTGTGACACGGCGACACTAAATGGCTTGTAAACAAAGAATGAATTGACTGATTGAAATGAACCTTCACATACGTTGATAAGAAGACTGAGCCAACAAAACAAAAACAAATTTGGACTAGTAGCAACGCCCTCAACAAAACAAAACAAAACTTATTGAACAACCTGGTAATTTTCTCAGCTCGCTGTGCTTTTTCTTTCGTTAACGTCAATACAGACGTCAGTTTTCGATATCTTTCTCTTATCAGTAAGTGTTACGGATTTGGTGGAAATAGCAAGGTTTCTGATCAAGGCAATATCAAGATTTTTTCAATTTGCTTCTTGGCCCTCTCATAGCTAGATCAGTAGTTGAGAACTATAATAAGTATAGTATTTTTTAAAGTTCTTCCAACGTTCCTTCGTACTAGTTTAATGTCGATGAGCTACCCAGAAAAAAATCGTTTGCTTTCTTTTTAATCATCATATTTTCGGAAGTAGTGAGAGCTCAACGGGCGAATAGGGGTCTGTTGCGAATTTTGGTGTGTGGTTGGCATTCCTTTTGAATCTCTTTGGATCCTCTTTCATTACGTTTAGGTTGGCAGTTCGAATGACTGACGTGCAGTTGAGGGCTGTAAAGAAACCCATTTTCTTCAGGTGTTTTACCCAATTTTGTAATTTATTTTTAGTCATATCTGGGAAACTGTTTCGAATTTTTCAACGCGGTTGCGATTTTTCCAAGTCTCTTTGCACCCCTTTTCATCTGGCACAATTATAAGTCGATCGGTAAAGTTTTAATTTTTCACCTCGTTTTCAGGTTCGCTTTTCACGATTTTTCCACACATTTTTGCCGATATCTCCGGAACTATTGCGAATTTCGGGGTGCGCCTTGCATTTTTCCGAGTCATTTTCGATCCTCTTTGATACGTTAAAAGGGCAATAAAATCGGTGACTCATCATTTTTTGGCAAAAATGGCAAGGGGTATACCTTAAGATTTTCTCGATTTCTTCAAAGCCCTGTCTCGTCTAATCTAGTGAACGAAACCTATAAGTAATACAGGTTTTCTTAAAGCTCTTTGGACGCACTTTCACGTGAGATTAATCGCGATCACGAATTTTGAAAAAAAATTTTTTGCACTTTCTTAAAATCGTGATATTTCGGAAACTATGAAGAGTTCAGCGCGCGGAAAGTGGTCTATCTTCTGGGCAAATTACCCTCTATCAAATGGTATCGGTCCAAAACAGAAAAAAAATTTGACATTTTTCGCCTATTTTAGGCCATTTTTAGCTCATTTTCCGTAAGTTTCCGTTTAAATTTGCTCATAAATCGTAAACTATTGCGAATTTTGCGGTGCGGTTTGCATTTTTTTGAACCTCTTTCGACCCCCATTCAGTTTATATATGTGACTAAGTCGAATGATTTAGTTTCAGTTGATGGTTGTAAAAAAACGCGACTTTTTCTCGCATTTTTCTCAATTTTTTGGCCTATTTTCTGTCATATCTCGGCAAGTATTTCGAATTTTTCAACGCGGTTGCACTTTTTCCAAGTCTCTTGACACCCCTTTTGATCTGGCACAATTACAAGTCGATCGGTAGAGTTTTTGTTTTTGACCCCGTTTTCAGGCTCGTTTTTCACGATTTTTCCACACATTTTTGCCAATATCTCCGAAACTATGGCGAATTTCGGGGTGCGCCTTGCATTTTTCTCAGTCATTTGGGGCCCCCTTTGATATGTTAAAAGGACAATCAAGTCGGTGACCCATCATTTTTTGGCAAAAGTGGCAACCTTAAGATTTTCTCGATTTCTTCAAGCCTCTGTCCTGTCTAATCTAGTGAACGAAACTTATAAGTAATATAGGTTTTCTTAAAGCTCTTTGAACGCACTTTCACGTGAGATTAATCGCGATCACGAATTTTGAAAAAAATTTTTTTGCACTTTCTTAAAATCGTGATATCTCGGAAACTATGAAGAGTTCAGCGCGCGGAAAGTGGTCTATCTTCTGGGCAAAGTACCCTCTATCAAATGGTATCGGTCCGAAACAGAAAAAAAATTTGACATTTTTCGCCTATTTTGGGCGATTTCCGCTTATTTTTGCGTACTCTAAACATTTCTTTATATCGTTATATCTCCCCAAATATTGAGAATTCGGCAGGCAGATAGTGGTCTATCTTCAGAGCAGATTTCCCTCTATCGAACGGTGATAGTCCAACGAAAAAAAAAATTCCGCCTATTTTTGGAATTACAGAAAATGTTCGAATTCTCCCTTCGACGAGTTTTGCTATTTTCAAGTGTCACAGTGGAGCATGAGGCATGAGATATGACGTAATACGGTGTTCGCACTGACGATAGCTCTCGGAATCTTTGGCCGAGGATTCCAAGCGTCTCGCACCACTCTTTCGCACCATCCTCCCTGTCATCCTTTAATTCCTGCTCGACGCACGGTCTCTCACCAATCGAAAATCTCTCCACCCCTTCTGACCCCCACTCAGGGGTGCTCCAAAAGGACAGCGATGATCATAAATCTCCGTTGGACACATCCGATTATTGGTACGCGGCCGGCGCTATTTGCGACACAATGCGAGATGATGCAGGGGTTCCTTGGGTAAGGATTTATGAAGCAATACTAAGTCTGGCACTGACCCAACCGGCCAACAAGTCCCTCGACGCTCGACACGTCGAATAAACAAATGTGGAAGGCCTTCCATTTCACCTTTTTCTTCTTCGAGCCCCTTCTTGTGTGCTTTCCGTGCCTCGGCAGGTCTCTCTCGGTCATACGCTTTCAGTGGAAGATGGGAAACGCTGTTAGTTTGTGCTTTTATGTTGCTAAGTGGTACGACGGATAGTTCTGTTCTTTAATAATGTTGGAATTTATGTCAAATTACGTGCAAATAGGTGCAACCGCATTGATGTGTAATGTGACAAAGAGTCCTAAGTTATTTACAAAACCGAATTAAAGGTGTCACTCAATTAGAACCGAATCCAAGTGTCACCGGCGTCAATGTAAAAATATTGAGGGTTGCAACTATGCGTATCTTCAATCTATGGTAGCAAATTACGGGTTGTATTAGTTGCCCTGACATCCAAGTTGCGCCAATATCGATTTGCTACGTGACAGACATTTATACAACAACTCTCCGAAATTCGCCGCGCCATGTTACAATTCTAGCACATCGTCGCGAATGAAAAGCAACCCTTCGAGTAGCCCGTCTACAGAATTTGTGTCCAATATTGCTGGTTTTAGATAGTAGCAATAAAATATCAAGTATAAAATACAATAACCTCAATATAGGTGCAACTGCGTTGGAATCTAATATGAGAAATACTGAAATAATCTGTACACCGAATTAATTACAAAACCTCATTAAATCTAGCGGTCAACTACAACCAAATCAAAGCGTTTCCTGCATCGACATGAAAATACTAAGAACTGCAACCGTAATCTGTTTACGCGTGCGTAAGAAATGCGTAAGAAGCGGAAGAAATGTATGGTACTAGTTATATTGACATCAGCATCGATTTGCTACGTGACAAACATTTATACAATAACTCGCCGAAATTCGCCGCGCGATGTTACAATTCCAGGGAATCGTAGCGAATGAAAAGCAACCCTTCGAGTAGCCTGTCTACGGAATTTGTGTCAAATATTGCTAGTTTTAGATAGGAGTAATAAAATCTCAAGTATAAAATTCAATAACCTCAAAATAGGTGCAACTGCGTTGGAATCTAATATGAGAAATACTGAAATAATCTATACCGTATTAATTACAAAACCTAATTAAATTTAGCGGTCAACTACAACCAAATCCAAGCGTTTCCTGCATCGACATAAAAATACTAAAAACTACAACCGTACTTTAATCTGTTTACGCGTGGTGTTAGCGGAAGAAATGTATGATACTAGTTATATTGACATCAGCATCGATTTGCTACGTGACAAACATTTATACAATAACTCCCCGAAATTCGCCGCGCGATGTTACAATTCCAGGGAATCGTCGCGAATGAAAAGCAACCCATCGAGTAGCCCGTCTATGGACTGGAAACAGCGAATTTCGATTCCCATAACGGCAAAACGTCGCGAAAACGAGAGAATGAAGGAATGAGGGAGCGTTCGAAGACGGCTTCTCTTCACCACCCTCCTTCCATCTCGCCCGCATTTTCTACATAACGGAACCACGAGGCGTTCCCCTAATGGTATAAAAACGAAGGGTGCCGGTTCTCGCTCGAACGGAGGCAAACATCAATTCGCGCTGACGTTGGCGAGTCGGAAACGAGTCAAAGACGAGTCAGGGGATAGAATTGTCCGTCAGGCCAGAGCCTTGCGGCACAATTCGCACCTTGCCATCTCTGTTTGCCTTTATCGGACGTTGTCAAATTTGACGATTTACGTTCTGATGTTTTGGCGATTGACGTGATGTCGTGCGATGACATTTTCGTGTTCGATCACGATACTGCGTGGCAAACTAATGATTATGACTCATTTTGCTGTAGAGGGTGGACCGTAAAGCGTGAACAGCTTAGATTATTCTCCTGTCAGTACCTTAAAGGGTTATGCCTACTTGGGTTGGTGAAAAAAATCGATATTTTTTTATTGCTTTTTCTTAATGTACATCATTTTAAGAATATTTCCTCAAAAGTACATAAGAATCGGAGCACACGTTCAAAAATGATAAGCATTTATCTGGAGCGCTACTATGTATGATTAGTAAAGAGCTTGAAACTTTAAACGCGATTATCTCGAAACTGTGTTTTTTAAAACATACGGTTGCGGTGACCATATACAGTGCGTTCTCTGCAGGGGTCTACAAAAAGTGTATGCGTATTACAAGACTTTTCGTACAGTGTAAACATTTTTATGTAACTTACAAGTAGTAATTGTGCTAATTACTCTTCCATCCCAGCACGTTACACATCACTTTCATTAATTTTGCAAGGAACATCTTTCAAAACCAAGTATTTTCAACCATAAGAGGTCTTTGTAGTCCCTCATTATACAAGCAAGTTATAATAAAGTTAGAATGAAGCACATCATCTAAGATAGAAATGGGAGTAAATAATGACATGAAAAAGGGATATGACGAAAAGTGCTATATATCTATGAGATCAACTATCATTAAAGTCAATAAGTGAAAGACTTACAAACTGAGAACGTAACACAAGTACATATGGATGGATGTGTGTGCGCTTATTATATAAATCTGATCATACACTGCCAACCGCAAGTGAGGATTAACGTCCAAGTTAGTGTAAATTTGTAGTACCCAACGAAACGTTACAAGAACTTCCCTGACTTAAAGGGTTATGCCTACTTGGGTTGGTGAAAAAAATCGATTTTTTTTTATTGCATTTTCTTAATGTACATCATTTTAAGAATATTTCCTCAAAAGTACATAAGAATCGGAGAACACGTTCAAAAATTATAAGCATTTATCTGGAGCGCTACTATGTATGATTAGTAAAGAGCTTGAAACTTTAAACGCGATTATCTCGAAACTGTGTTTTTTAAAACATACAGTTGCGGTGACCATATACAGTGCGTTCTATGCAGGGGTCTACAAAAAGTGTATGCGTATTACAAGACTTTTCGTACAGTGTAAACATTTTTATGTAACTTACAAGTAGTAATTGTGCTAATTACTCTTCCATCCCAGCACGTTACACATCACTTTCATTAATTTTGCAAGGAACATCTTTCAAAACCAAGTATTTTTAACCATAAGAGGTCTTTGTAGTCCCTCATTATCCAAGCAAGTTATAATAAAGTTAGAATGAAGCACATCATCTAAGATAGAAATGGGAGTAAATAATGACATGAAAAACAGATATGACGAAAAGTGCTATATATCTATGAGATCAACTATCATTAAAGTCAATAAGTGAAAGACTTACAAACTGAGAACGTAACACAAGTACATATGGATGGATGTGTGTGCGCTTATTATATAAATATGATCATACACTGCCAACCGCAAGTGAGGATTAACGTCCAAGTTAGTGTAAATTTGTAGTACCCAACGAAACGTTACAAGAACTTCCCTGACTTAAGGGGTTATGCCACTTGGGTTGGTGAAAAAAATCGATTTTTTTTTATTGCATTTTCTTAATGTACATCATTTTAAGAATATTTCCTCAAAAGTACATAAGAATCGGAGCACACGTTCAAAAATTATAAGCGTTTATCTGGAGCGCTACTATGTATGATTAGTACAGAGCTTGAAACTTTAAACGCGATTATCTCGAAACTGTGTTTTTTAAAACATACGGTTGCGGTGACCATATACAGTGCGTCCTCTGTAGGGGTCTACAAAAAGTGTATGCGTATTACAAGACTTTTCGTACAGTGTAAACATTTTTATGTAACTTACAAGTAGTAATTGTGCTAATTACTCTTCCATCCCAGCACGTTACACACCACTTTCATTAATATTGCAAGGAACATCTTTCAAAACCAAGTATTTTTAACCATAAGAGGTCTTTGTAGTCCCTCATTATCCAAGCAAGTTATAATAAAGTTAGAATGAAGCACATCATCTAAGATAGAAATGGGAGTAAATAATGACATGAAAAACAGATATGACGAAAAGTGCTATATATCTATGAGATCAACTATCATTAAAGTCATTTTGTGAAAGACTTACAAACTGAGAACGTAACACAAGTACATATGGATGGATGTGTGTGCGCTTATTATATAAATATGATCATACACTGCCAACCGCAAGTGAGGATTAACGTCCAAGTTAGTGTCAATTTGTAGTACCCAACGAAACGTTACAAGAACTTCAGTTGACTTAAGGGGAAAAACACTTGGGTTGGTGAAAAAAATCGATTTTTTTTATTGCATTTTCTTAATGTACATCATTATAAGAATATTTCCTCAAAAGTAGATAATAATCGGAGCACACGTTCAAAAATTATAAGCGTTTATCTAGAGCGCTAGTATGTATCATTAACTACCATAACTTCGCAAAATTATAATTGCAAATTGTAGATAAATAAGCAAGTTTTGTGATGGTTTTATAAGACATGTAATTACTAACTTTTAAACGAATTAACTGCTTTCACACTTATGTCGAAATAACAGATTTTCTTCTTAGCCACGCGAATAACACTTTTCTCAATGTAACCACGAGGCGTTTCTTTAAAAACACAATTGCATTAAGAGGTTATGCCTACTTGGGTTGGTGAAAAAAATCGATTTTTTTTTTATTGCATTTTCTTAACGTACATCATTTTAAGGATATTTCCTCAAAAGTACATAAGAATCGGAGCACACGTTCAAAAATTATAAGCGTTTATCTAGAGCGCTAGTATGTATCATTAACTACCATAACTTCGCAAAATTATAATTGCAAATTGTAGATAAATAAGCAAGTTTTGTGATGGTTTTATAAGACATGTAATTACTAACTTTTAAACGAATTAACTGCTTTCACACTTATGTCGAAATAACAGATTTTCTTCTTAGCCACGCGAATAATACTTCTCTCAATGTAACCACGAGGCGTTTCTTTGAAAACACAATTGCATTAAGAGGTTATGCCTACTTGGGTTGGTGAAAAAATCGACTTTTTTATTGCATTTTCTTAATGTACATCATTATAAGAATATTTCCTCAAAAGTACATAAGAATCGGAGCACACGTTCAAAAATTATAAGCATTTATCTGGAGCGCTACTATGTATGATTAGTAAAGAGCTTGAAACTTTAAACGCGATTATCTCGAAACTGTGTTTTTTAAAACATACGGTTGCGGTGACGACGATTTCTCAAAAAATACTTCACCGATCGCACTCTAATTTTATATACTTATTTGTCATTACAATAGGCAGGGCCTGAACGAAGGATTTTTTATTTCGGTATTAAAAAAAAAGTTACAACATAAAAACGGAAGTTAATTCACCTCGAAAGACGGATTTTTTCGTAAAAGTGTTGTCATTCTTGTAAAAATTAAAATTTTTCCAAATCCTTCGTTCAGGCCATGCCTATTGTAATGACAAATAAGTATATAAAATTAGAGTCCGATCGGTGAAGTAGTTTTTGAGAAATCGTGGTCACCGCAAGTGATGAAAATAAACGGAAGCTCTAGGAGAAGAGCTATATTTCCTCCATTTTTTAATATTTTCTTATAAAAAAAAAATGTATACAAGTACCACTAAATACGTACCTTTTGATAGTATTTTGCGAATTTTAATTAATACTCACTAAAATAGCAAAAAAATCTTGAAAATCATGTCATTTTGCCGATTCCAAGTAGGCATAACCCCTTAAGTGACAAGCAATGGGAATGCAATAAATTGCAGTGCTTATTAGTCGTGATCGAAACTCGTTTGATACATATTTGATTATATGTTATTTTAATTTTGTCACATGTTGAATCGATTACATAGTACTGACGAGTCTAGTCTTTTAATGTTGTGAACGATCCATTCAGTGTTCCATTATTCTGTTTCGTAATTTTGGATACGAGTCATTTCATAACACGTACTGTCATTTTTGAATGTTCAATCAGTTGATATGCTATTATATTTTTGTTGCTTGTATTGTATTAGTTTTTTTTTACAGCACTCTCAGTCATTGACGTTGTATTACACTACTTCGCACGGATACACGTAACATCACTCCAACTTCTATCACAGCTAAATAATCAATTCACGCATTCATACAAATATACACCCGTCCTTCAATTTACGCGGAGTATTCGGTCCACATGGTTTTGTTTTACACAAATGGAAACTACATAAATAGTGTCCGTCAGAAAAAAAATAAAAAATATTGGAAAATGTAAGCTACTATAGTCGTTAGAAACACATTCATTTCACGTAGCGTAACAAAAAAATATTGACGCTATAGAAAACGAAAGTAAATTTTATTCGGTGTCCCTATCGCTGCTCTAATTGAAAACAACCATCCTTTTCCTTTTAATTGGCATCGTTTGAAATATTCGTAAGTTCAAATTTTCAATGTTAATACTTTTTTTAGGATGATTTGTTCTTAATCGTTTTCTTTTTACTAAGTTTTTATACATTTTCTGATCCTCTCTATATTTCATTAAATCGTATCAAAATATTATGACTCATCATTTGCTTCTTACAGACAAAAAATTTGTAGACACTGCTATATTCATCATCGGACTGGATTTTAGATTTTATACGAGTTAAGTCAATATCGATTCATTCACAATCTATACTAGTAAATTATTAATCTATCAAATTTACACATTTTCATCACAAAAAATCCGAGAAGATTAGATCAGAATTATGCAATAAGGAGAATTTGTTTGAGTTGCAATCAATTAGTTACAGCAGCCAATATCTTAATCCTCTACCTACAATCTACGACCTCCACCCGTTTGTATACAGAAATTGTACATATACCCCGAAATTTTACGACAAGGGCCGACACACAACTTTGCCGACTTTCTTATCGGCGAAGCATAAATCGCGCCGGTATGGAAAGGAGAAGCTGGAAATCCACTCTGCGCGACCAGCGGACACTCTAAACAGATTCGCGCGGCGCGTATTCTCGCGCTTTTCCCGTCTAAAAACGCAAACAGTCATTCCTCATTCGGCAAAGTGCTCGCACGTCGCGAATATAGCCGCCGCGCCTGTTGTAATTCATCTCGCGCCACCCTCTCCACGTTTCGATCCCGTTTCGACTGCGTTTCGATTGTGTCTCGGACGTTCACAGAACTCACGGCCGATAAATCGATGAGAAAACAAAGTGAGAGGGACGAAACTTTTTTGACGCCGCGACGCTCTGCACTGGGAAAAATTGGAATGCGTGCACTGAGTATTTATTTTCGATTCTCGTTTGTCGTATGTAATCGCATGAAATATAATATGCTGGGATATGAAATTAATTACAATGTAATATGTCTTATGACATATGAGTCTAAGTGTCGTTTAAAAAAATATCCGTGTAATATGTGCTACGTTATTCTACCGTTCATTTTATACACCGATAGATGTAAAATATATATATATATATATATTTTACAGAAAAGTACAATATTGTATTATGTTTAGGATATTTCGATGCTTCGACATTAACACGTTGGCAAAATATTGCGTATCGACATCACTTTTTATCTCAACAATTTGACTGACATTTTTTCATGTTCAAATAAATAGATGTCGCGCACATATTATACGTTATCAACGCTCTCGCAATGTCACTAGAAGTGTTAGACATTCAGGTAATCGAAGAGAAATAAAAAAACCGAATGTGATCATAGATTATAATAAAAATATTTGTCGATATGGCGCACCAATACGCGACATCTTATTGTTTTTTTCCGTCGAGCAATGAAGTTGTTAGAATATTTATTTTGAGAAATCATAGTAAATGCGTATATTTATACAAAGAAAAAAACAAAAAACCAAGGAACAAAACCTATGCAGAAAAAACATTATTTACATTTTGCGAAATATGAAATTCAGATCGAACGCTGTATTTATTTCATTAGAAAACACGCCGTTCCAAATAGAAAAAATATAGTAAAATACGCAGAGTTGCATTTGGAAGTTGCAAAAATTTTTGCCACAATAGTGTTTTTTTAAGGCGTTTTCTTTTATTTATTTAAATTGCCTTATTTTTTAGTTAAAGTAAATTTTAAACAAAACACTTAAAAGCGTTGGGAGCTGCTGGTAACGAAATTGCAATAAAATTGATGCAAAGGGTAACACCTGGTAACCGGCGCAAGAGATTTTACTGAAGATCCAAAATATTCTCAATGGGTAGTAATAATTATTTTATAAATGCAGTTATTGTTAGAATAGTGATGCGATTCTTTGGTCTCCAATACTTGCACATTATTTACATTTTGCATAACTCAGTCAAACGCTGTAGTATTTCATAGCATCACCGTTCTAATACGGCAAAATACGCACGGCAGTCAACGTGTTAATTATGTGAACCTCTTCTGGGAATTACATAGTAATTAAATTATAATTCTTAATACTATGAAGATCCATAACATAGCCACACTTTATTGTGGTATTGTACCTGTATTATGCAATGCATGAAATGCCCTGAGAATATGCATATCCATTTAATTTCACGTAATACCTATAAAATCGCCTGCATTAATAGGTCTATGTAATACTACTACATCGCTACTGCCATTGAAACTGGACGTTCTATAAATTTCCTACGTTATATAGGATACAAGAGCCGATACTCGTCCATCCTCCTCGAAAGACTCTCTCTCCTTAAGGAGGAGTAAGTCCTCGCCAGAATTCACAATGAGGGTCACGAGTCCGATTTAGGATTTAGCTACGCGACTAAGTACTTACTTAAGAAAACACTTCTGGACGTTCGGCGTTTGCGAAAAGCGGATATTGTCCACTGCAATCGCTACGACGATTGGATTAAACGGCGATAAAGTAAAAAGAAAAATAGGGCCAGCTACGTAAAATAATTGAGGTTCTTTTTTCGTACTGCGTTTCATGTTTGCTTATAATATTCTGAAAACGGAACAACGTGTATCATATTTTTTAAATCCTAATAATATACAATTTCCAGCTCCCATTTTAATTATCAACATATTTTGGCCAAACTGAATCGAACTTCGCACAATTAGTTTTAACGCGTTCTGGTAATAAAAATGATCTCAATTTCTGCATTTTGCAATTGCGTGATAATTAACGACGTTTGATACTTCGTCATAATATTCTGACGAGAGAACAGCGTTCATTTTTTTAAATTCCTATTAACATACAATCACGTTCTGATAATAAAAATGTTTTGTATTACTGCATGTTTCAACTTAGTAATTTCATAATTGCTTAATCGGTATAAATGCTAAAGAAACAAACACCCAAGACACAAAGTCGCGGGACAAAGACAGTCATACTTAAAGAAACGAGAGCCCATTCAGAATCGAACTGGTTATCTATCGACTTCCTCGCAATTAGTCTTGTTGCGTTTGGATAATAAAAATGTTCGGTATCACTGCTTGATCAATCGCGTGACAATTAACGAAGGCATCATTTAACTAAAAAATATCACTAGCTTGCGCGCTAAAAAGCATAGACGGCGCCGGACATTACAACCGAGTAATTTCATAATTGCTTAACCGGCGATGCTAAAGAAACAGAGACCAAAGACAGCGAGTCGGGAGATAAAGACAGCGATACTTAAAGAAAACGAGAGCTCGTTCGGAATCGGACTGATTATCTATCGACTTCCTCGCAATTAGTTTTGTTGCGTTTGAATAATAAAAATATATGGCATCACTGTCTGAGCAATCGCGTGACAATTAACGAATTCATCATTTAACTAAAAAATATCACTAACTTGCGCGCTAAAAAGCATAGACGGCGCCGGACATTACAACCGAGTAATTTCATAATTGCTTAACCGGCGATGCTAAAGAAACAGAGACCAAAGACAGCGAGTCGGGAGATAAAGACAGCGATACTTAAAGAAAACGAGAGCTCGTTCAGAATCGAACTGGTTACCTATCGACTTCCTCGCAATTAGTCTTGTTGCGTTTGAATAATAAAAATGTTCGGTATCACTGCCTGAGCAATCGCGTGACAATTAACGAATTCATCATTTAACTAAAAAATATCACTAACTTACGTGCTAAAAAGCATAGACGGCGCCGGACATTACAACCGAGTAATTTCATAATTGCTTAACCGGCGATGCTAAAGAAACAGAGACCAAAGACAGCGAGTCGGGAGATAAAGACAGCGATACTTAAAGAAAACGAGAGCTCGTTCGGAATCGGAGTGGTTATCGGTCGACGATCTGAAACTTCGCAAGAGCGAAAGAAAGAGAGGCGGGCAAAAAGGAAGAAGAGCGTTCTCTCTCGTCATACACTCCCTTTTCTCAGAATATCCGAGTTCGCCATGCTCGTAAGTAAGAAAAATATCTTCGGCGGGCTGAGAAAGTGCAGAGCTTTGTTCAAGTTTCTCCCTTCTCCTCCCGGCTTCTCGTCTCTCGCTCTCTCGAGACTCGTCGTCTCTCTTCGTGTTGCGTGGAAAGCGTGCGTGCCTCGAGAAAATTACGCGTTCAATTTCGCAGAGTGGTCCGGCCGCCGGTGCGATCGTAAATTACGGACTTGGGGAAAAACAAATGCCGCTCGATATGGCGATCCACAATTCGTCCCGCCCGCGGATCTTCCCTTAATGAGGCCAGATTTAACGGCGCAACGCCGACGCGAAGAAGTCGTGTGCCGAGGCAAATCATTATGTTGCAACGCACACCGATTCTCAGAATTTATTTTCAATAATCTATAGAATTAAACCGTGCCACATATCTTCCTTGTGAAAGATCCATAGATTGTTTCAGGTAGTGGATCTCGTCATAGCAGCTAAAGTGTGTTAACACATTACGGACGGATGACGAGATATATCGTCTTGCATATTCTGTCGTTTGAGGCAGGTGACGAGATATCACACAGTTGCTACGTAATTGTCAGCCGCAGTTTTTCGTAATTTGTGTTGCGAATTAATTATTTGAAGCTCTGAAATATGGATAGCGACAAAACGATTAGCAATGTTACAGAAATATTTGCGGACAGTTTAACGGATACATCAAGTGATGACGAGAATATGAATATTTGTGAGGACTTTGTCGTGTTCCACTTCACTTAGTGTCATGTTTTACGAAATATCATTCTTTAAAAAATGTTTTAAAGTTGTTAAAAATAAATATTTCACGGGACAATGATTTTTAACACGTTGACTGCCAAACGTATTTTGCTCTATTAGAATGTACCGTTCCAATATAAACTGCTTTTACAAAATTCCCAACTGGCTTCATTGCGAATTTTTTGCATTTTTAGTCAAATGTTTTGCACCCGTCACCGATGACCACCATGGCAGTTAACGTGTTAACTACTAACAAATCATCACTAATTTAAAGATATTTGACGCAAAAAAATAACCGGCCACTGGGTACGATTAGCAATAGAATGCCCGGTCCGCAAAGTGTTAACACTTTGACTGCCATGCGTATTTTGCTGTATTAGAACGGCGATGCTATGAAACTATAGAATACTATAGCGTTTCATTGAATTATGCGAAATGTAAATAATACGCAGGTATTGGAGACCAAAGAATCGCATCACTATTCTAACAATAACTGCATTTATAAAATAATTATTGCTACCCGTTGCGAATATTTTGGATCTTCAGTAAAATCTCTTGCGCCGGTCAGCAGTGACCATCACGGCAGTTAAAGTGTTAATGACCATTTTATTTTATTCGTACCTTTAATCGTCATCCTCTTGCGGTATACATTTTTATGACTTCATTTTCGATAAATCATCATTGGACACGAAACCGTATTGCTATAAGCCCCAGCATCTTCCAACACAAATAACATTCTTCCATGTTCTGATTGGCACACTTCAGCTGCAGAAAATCACATATAAACCGACATATCAAACATAGAGAGAGACTAATGCGATAGTACGCAATACAATACACTGACGATACACAGTGCAGTAAAGGATACTCCAGCATAGCATCCTCACATTACGATTGCATGATGCAGTACAACACACTCCACAATACGCGGATACAAACATAGAGAAAGCCTCACAATTCAGTGAACGCATAGTACCGGTTAACAAGTTATTTTTATAAAACTACATCCAAAATAAGTTCATACGTTGTATACACCGTTATTTTGAATAGGTCGATAATTTATTTAAATCCGCGTCTGCATCATGTCATTCTATTATATAAATGAACATTAATGTGTTGACTGCCATGATGGACATCGGCTCGCACATAATAACGTTTGTAATTTTGTAAATGCAGTTGATATCAGAAAAGTAGTTCAATCCTTTGATCTCTGATAATCCCTGCGTTATTTTGATTTTGCGCGATTCAATCGAACTTTACAACGTTTCATCAGGCTAGAAGTGACACTAGCAAAGTACACGCTTCAACGTTTTAACGATTTCTGTTTTATTTATTAATTGATTTTGATGAATATTATCACAATCATTATTTGAATACTCACGGAGATAAGAAATTGTTTCAATGAGATTTTGGGTCGCTGCATCGGTTTTGCAGCTTTGATTGTACAGCACTGAAAATTTCGCGGTAGTTCCGAACACAGTCAGAAAGAAGTGATAGGCACGTGAAGACAATGTATTTCATTTTCCATGCATTTAAATTACATTTAGCACCCAATCTCTCATTAACGTAGCATTTATATGCAAAATTGTGCATGCTTGTACAGGGTCTCCTTGACTTACGACCGAGTTCCATTTTGATTAACAGCTCGTAAGTTAGATTTATATTCTTTAACATTATTTGCATTCACACGGCTTACAAAAATTGTACATGAAACATAATGTTTTCGATGTTTTCGAATTATTTTTCAACGTGGAACTAGTCCAAAACCTGTACAATTGTTGAAATAAATATATTTCTGTTAACTCATTGCGTACCGGTGACGAGAAATCTCGTCTTTAGCAAACCGAACGTTGAGGCCGGGTGACAAGACTTGACGAGTTGAGAAATTAAACATGATAATATTGTCATTCTTACGATACCAAGGTAACGAAACCTTGAGTAAGCTTATAACAGAAGATTCGCGAAATAAATGAATGTCGAACTGTCGAAACAGTAGAAAACAATCGGCCAGTATCACAATTACATCAGTGAGTCCGGTCCATTAGTCTATCGTATCTTATAAAAGATTTTATTATTGTGCGTTTTATTATTTAAACGATAGTATTTTAATTTGTGGGGAAACAGTTTTTGAATTAGTTCACAAAATAAACCTTAATTCTAAAAAAGTCAAACATGTCTCATGGAAATGAAGAAAATGAAAGCCAAAATGAATTATTGTTTGATGATTTATCTGATGTACCAAATAACGTTTCAAGTGAAAGTGAACTTAGTGACGATAGCGACATTGTTGCAATAAGTGCTGGTATTAAACGAAGAAAATGGATGGATATTTTATAAATGTGAATTAAAAAAATGCATGTATGCATTACACAAAATTGTCTTGGAGTGCTCCAAAAAATGCGGACCCTGGAAACACGTTGTACAATATATGTTGTACAATGTGTAATTGTAATATACAATAATTTAAATAATACTATTTCTAATGCGAATAAACACTAAAAGTCTTCCTTGCGAATGCTGGTATCGGCAACGTTTAGCTGCGCATGTCGGATTTTTCAGTAAAATTCGAATTTAGAGCGGTGATGCAAATGGGTTAAGTCGCATAATTAACACTAGAAAGACTGAAACTTAGTATATACCTATATTGCCCCAAAGCAGTCAAAATGACTGCACTGTGAAAGAATAAGTAATGTGTAAAGAAATTTGTTTAAAATTAATTTTTACTATTTTTTATATTATTTACAGTTATATAACAGGTTATTAGTAAATATTAACTGTAAATATTGAATGTTTTCAATGAACTTATCCCATATTTCCGAAATCAAGGCAAATTTATTTGATTGTAGGCGCCTACTTCTTTCGGGTCTTTTGTCAAAATGAATAAATCGTAGGATTTGCTTGAACTTTTCTCTGGCTATAGTTTTTCTAAAAGATTCGGGACCCCACTTCGCTGGCCATAAATAACTCAATTTAAAATTTGTTGCCTCGTAAGCTCCACGAGCACATAGAACCCCAATAAATGCACGTATTTCCGGTAATGATATTGTCCAACCGTTCCGCAAAATTCGGCGACATTCTTCTGTGCACTTTCTTATATGTTTGATAATATAGTTATCTATTATCAACGATAATGCACTGATAAAATTATCTGCCACAATGTTCCTTTTTGCGTAGCCTGTTGGCCCTTTCACACTCTTGAAAATACAAGCAGATGGTATCCTTCCAGGAATACCACCTTCGTCAATTTTTGTCCACACAGTACCATCAGCAGCTGTTTCGACCTCCTGAAACGTATTTTCAGTTTCTTCATCAGAATCTGAACTAGTTAGCACCCTACACCTTTTCCTGGGCATATTGATGACACTTTCATTTTCATCATTGGTGATCGACTCTTCATCACTATCTTCAGCGTCAGATGTTTCACTTTGAATATAATCCGCCTCATCTTCAGATGATAGTTCAGAATTTGTTGCATTTGATTCTACATCGGAGCACTCTTCACTTATGTTCGTTAGCTTTTCCAAGAACTCATTTCTGTTCGACATTTTTTTCATAAAGTTAGGGCGCAAAAGAAATAAAATAAACAACTTGTTAGAACAACACTTTATAAAGATTCGAATAACTAGTACTACTTTAGCTTATTGAGCAACTGACACTTATCAAGTATACGCCCAAATCGACAATTTATCATGCATCATATTTCAATACAAAGCCGGACAGGTCATATAAGAAATTTACTCAATTCAATAAATAAAAATCTTTTGATTACTTAAAATTTACCAAGCAGTCAAAATGACTGCTTTTGGGCAATATAGGTATAACATATATATATATACGGAAATAAAGGAGGGCGGAAGTAACTACAATTATTCATAAACCCATTTATATGTTACAGAAAAAGTTTCAAATTCTAAGAAATTGTGTCATCAATTTCATAATTGTTTTTCTAATTGAAATTAAAAAACAGTCAAAATGACTGCCTTGGGCAATCTAGTGTTAACACATTGTTGACCGGTCACGAGTTAACTCGTGTTTTCATGGGCAAACGTTGCTGACCGGTCACGAGTTAACTCGTGTTTGCACTTGTGTCGGCTATTTTAATTTTTGAAACGCAGGGCAATATTGAATATAGCAAAATTTTGTTCATTGTGTTCAATCGCGTCTGCTTTATTATAAAAAAGTATGCTTTTCTTGGTACTGAGGCTTTTATTACAATTCTAGTATTAGAAAGTGTCAAGTACGACGGAACGTGATGGTGAAGCATTTTTCAATAAATTATACGTGAATGCTTTATATAGTTGCCCGAGTGATTTTTAAATGAGTTGTAGTCATTTGGAAAATGATTATTGAAAATGAAATAACGAGGGCATAATCTAGCTCTTTAAAAGGAAAGCGCAACGAAACAAGATATACACGTATGTGCAAAACCTTTTGTCTACATCTACGCGTAAATGACTGCTGTATAGTTAATCATACGACAACATTTTAAAAGTTACGTAAAATTTATGTCCAAAGTTCATATTGAATTCATTATGCACAAACAAACTTTATTGAAGGTTATTTACATCGTTTCACGTCCATGTTCAATTACGAAATAATAGCCGGTGACTTGAGACAGCTTTTGCCGAAAATTGCCGGTCAACAATGTGTTAAGTCGACGAGAAGTTGTACTCGAATTCAAACTGTGCGGTTCACGAAGCTTCTTGTTTGACTCACCAGGCGGCGCTTGTGTTTCTTCTTCCAGGCGATCGTCGATTGTTCCCTCTCTTCTTCGACCAAGATGGCGGCTGTGCGGAAGGATCCACGTCACTCTCCGCATTTTCCTCACCTAAAACCGCGCCATGGCCTGCTGGACGTCCAAATATGGTCTGCATCGCTGCCTGAAGTGGAACAGAAACGAATTTGGCAGCTCATTCGTGCGGATCTTCGCTTTTGAACAGGTATCGATCCGATAATTGATCGGTCATTGTCGGCGGGCACTTTGCGTCGCTGGCCGCCATTACGTAACATCGTGTCCCCGACGCTACTGGTATGGTAAGAGAATTTTTGACGATCTTTTCATTTATTGAGCCCCAATTTTCGGTGTATTTGGTAAGTCAGTGTGGTAAGGACAAGGATTCGACGCTACTTTGGGCAGTTTGAGAGGATTTCTTGGCGGCTGTGGATTTCAAGGTTGAGTTTGTACTCCGAATGGGTAATTATATTTTTTGGCGGGATACATTGCCAAAGTCTATTCTCGCTTTACTTAATTTTTATATACCATTTCTTGTACGTTTTGTCTCTGAATATTGTGTTCTGATGTGCAAATTTCATTGTCGTCTTTTATATGTGTTTTTGTACTTATATATGTACAATTTTGTGTTTCCATTTTGTGTGTTCTTGTTCGTACACATTTTTTAGCACCTTCGCATAATGCTGTGTGGGCGCTCTTCAGTCTTGGCGCTGGGCGTTGCTGTTTGTCAACATCTATGCTGTGCTGCGACAAGGATGGCATTGTGATATACTGCGAATGCTGTTTTGTACATTTATATGTACCATTTTGAGTTTCCATTTTGTGTGTTCTTGTTCGTACACATTTCTTAGCACCCTCGCATAATGCTGTGTGGGCGCTCTTCAGTCTTGGAACTGGGCGATGCTGTTCGTCAACATCTATGCTGTTCTGCGACAAGGATGGCATGGTGATATGCTGCAAATGCTGTTCCACTCGGTCAAGAACACTTATGGACAGAATGCAATGAATGATATCGCACTCCGATTATCATTCCCATTGTCTTTTAATGTCTCGTCTTTGACCATTTTGTTATGTAAAGGTACATGCCTAGATTTAGGTTATGTATCCATTGATTTTTACATTTGTATTGTATCGAATAATGTGTATTGAAGTATGTACATTGTTTCTATAGCCCGATAAATGTTGCATAGCATTTTAATAAACATGAGCTGTAAACAATATTTCTTCTTCAACAGGGCTATCCTGTTCCAACACCTGTTCTTCGACATTTCCACTTCTCCACATCAACGTTACCTCTTCTGCATCCAATATGTACCTGAAAACTGGGAGACGCCTCTTCTGGTTTCATCCTATTCCGATACCCATCCTGCCATCAACCTAAAACATGTCAACATCCAGTTTTCAGAGGTAAAGTCCACCCATTTCTTGTTTACATTTCCTACGTTCCATTTTCTCATTGTATATTTTGTTATCTTCTCCATCAACCTGTTATCAAAAGTCATTTTTGTATTATACTTATGAAGCTGTATGCCCAAAAGTGTTTGTATTGTCCTAACGCAGTACCAGAAAAATTTTGGTCAATATATCAGATACGTTTGAAGCATTTAGTTAGGTCTCTTCCATTTCGATATAACCAGTGCTGCATAACTAAGATACAGTCAAAGACTTTCCCAAATGCAAGTATGTAGAAAGCATACCATGACTAGTATAAATGCATTCAAATATTTAGGTACGATGGTATAAGTTCTCCAAACATTTTTTAGGAATAGCATAAATTTTGATAAATTTTAAGCTACTCGCAATGTGTCCCACAGAGAATATTGTAAATGCATTCAAATATTTAGGTACGTAAGTATTAATTCTCCAAAAATTTTGTAGGAATAGCATAGATTTTGGTAGATTTTAAGGTACTCGCAATGTGTCCCACAGGGAATAGCATACCATCTGTTAAAATACTCAGTTGGCAGTTGTTCTCATATCGTAACTTATTTGCTAGAACAAAAGAAACAAGGCACGAGAAACCTCGTGTGGTACCGACCTTCCACCCAAAGTTGGAAATCGATACTTTGATACTTAGCATAGTCAACATTGCTTGCCGCGGAAGAGGATACGTTTCTCCTTAAACGTACTCTCTTACCGAACTCTCGCGGTAAGTGATTCTTCAACTCCCGAGCTTGCATACGCGTGCGTGGGCGTATGAATAAAGACCCATACGAATATGCTTTGCCCTCCGCCGCACACAATGAAATTCGCGCGAGAGAGGCTTACATCGCGGAGAGAAGAGAAGAGAGAAGCTCGGCAATATCACGGAGACATGGCTTTACCGCGAAAGTAGGTGCTGGATACCATCCAGAAAGTGTTTCCCACGCGAGTGTAACCTCCCGTCTTCACTCCCTGCCCGCCCACTTTTGCCCGTTTTGCCCCCTTTTACGTACATGTCGCGGGGTCGGCGATATCGTTCGCTATTTCCAACTTCGAAAACAGTTGCTACGTAAAAATCGGGAGGCCGCTTTATCTGTAACGTAGAATCCAGCAGTGTTGAGGACAATAGAGTAAATTTAGGTATCTCGTATGAGAATAGAAGTGCACAGTTTGTCGTTCAGGGCATAGAAATCAGTATCATATTTATGTGGAATTGTTTAACACGTTGACTGCCAAGCGTATTTTGATGAGTTAGAACCGCGATGCAATGAAATATTTCAGAATATGATTAAATCGTGCAAAATGAAGATAACGCAGAGTTGTCAGAAGCCGAAGTATTGAAGCACCGTTCCAATATCAAATGCTTTTACAAGATTGGAAATAGGCTTCATTGCGAAATTTTTGCATACTTGGTACAATCTTTTGCACCGGTCACCGGTGACCACCGTGGCAGTCAACGTGTTAATAGTGACATTGTAAACGTAAATAGAGTATCTTCCTATCCTCGAAAACAATTGCTACGTAAAAATCGGGAGGCCACCTTATCTGTAGCGTAGACTCCAGCAGTTTTGGGGACAATAGAGTAAATTTAGGTGTTGTCTCGTATGAGAATAGAAGCGCACTATTTATCGTTCAGGGCATAGAAATCAGTATTATATTTAGGTGGAATTGTTTAACACTTTGACCGCCATGATGATCATGGGTGACCGGCGCAAAAGATTTTACAGAAGACCCAAAATATTCGCAATGAGTAGCAATAATTATTTTATAAATGCAGTTATTGTTAGAATAGTGACGCGGTCCTTTGGTCTCCAATACCTGCACATTATTTACATTTTGCATAATTCAGTCAAACGCTGTAGTATTTTATAGCATCGCTATTCTAATACAGCAAAATGCGCTTGGCAGTCAACGTGTTAACACTTAGCCGACCGATTGGGGAGATCTCCCCATTTTAAAAGAAATCGGTGCACGACCGATCGGGGAGATCTCCTACTTTAATCTTAACAACGCGTTTCCTTCTTTCTGTTATTATCAGTTACCTTTATCTGCAGTTGTTCACAATTACTGACGAGCTGTTTCCATAAAGCACGGTATATAATAAAATCCACCCATTTAGTGCTGAAAATGACTTAAAAAGTTACACAATCATTGGGACTAAATAAAGTTATAGCGGTATGAGGTGTGACAAGTAAATATTAAAAAATGCACAATCCACTGTATAAACACGCATGCTATGAACGGTACCACACTGTAAAAATATATTAAAACGCATTACTATTTTTTTATTTCACTTTTGGGTCGTGCTATTTATCTTTAGTCATCTTTAATGCTCTTAATTTTCAAACTTTATTGTCCATACTTTTTTGAACTGCTTGCCAAAAATTGTTGTCATATACTTTTAATTTCATGTTTTGCTTAAACAATATTTGAAATCGTTAAACGAAACTGTTGCTGCAAGATATAATTGACCACTTAAATAATTTTCAGGCTTCTTTGATGGCAAATAGTGAATATCAGTTCGCGTTACTTGCAAAAAATGCGTGGTGGAAACCGTACAGTTCGTTTAGGCGCGCGTGGTCGGCTAAGTGTTAATATAGATTGAGTAGTGATTTTCAACTTCGAAAACAATTGCCACGTAAAAATCGGGAGGCCGCTTTATCTGTAGCGTAGAATCCAGCAGTGTTGAGGACAATAGAGTAAATTTAGGTGTTGTCTCGCACGAGAATAGAAGTGCACAGTTTGTCGTTCAGAGCATAGAAATCAGTATCATATTTATGTGGAATTGTTTAATAGTGAAACTGTAAAAGTAAATAGATTATTTTCCCATCTTTGAAAACAATTTGAGAATAGAAGTGCACAGTTTGTCGTTCAGAGCATAGAAATCAGTATCATATTTATGTGGAATTGTTTAATAGTGAAACTGTAAAAGTAAATAGATTATTTTCCCATCTTCGAAAACAATTTGAGAATAGAAGTGCACTATTTTATCGTTCAGAGCATAGAAATCAGTATCATATTTATGTGGAATTGTTTAATAGTGAAGCTGAAAAAGTAAATAGACTATCCTCCCATCTTCGAAAACAATTGCTACGTGAAAATCTGAAGTCCGCGTCACTTCTAGCGTAGGATGCATTATTGTTGAGGACAATAGAGTAAATTTTCGTGTTATTTTATATGAGAGTAGAATGCATACCTTCTTCTGTAATTTAAAACGTAGAAATCTGTATTATATTAGTGAGGAATTAATTAATATTACGGACGGAAGAGTAAATAGCCAGATTATGTGATACGAAGTAAAGGTACCGTTATATTTCCTGTTCTTTTTATTTAAAAGTAGGAGCCCGTGTTGTGTGCACTCTGACATGTAGTAATATCGAGGATGATGGAGCAAATATTCGCGTTGCGTCGTACTAAAGTAGAGGTGCAAATATTTCTTTCTGGCTCCTCTGTGTTTTTTATTTAAATGTCAGGAATCTATGTCACGTGTAGAAAGTAATTTTCTAACAGTACAAGATCCATCTTCTCAAATCATTATACATTTACTTTTGTTAGCTGAACAATTATTTCCGAAATAGCGTGTACCACAGGGTTTTTGCGTTTTCACTTTTTCGGTGGATAAAATTCAATTGGTCGTTCGAAGGGAATATTCGGTTCTTCAAGTTTGAAGATTAGATCGTGTATTGCATAAATTGTTAGCTGATATCGTATATTGCAAGGTGTATCCTTGTCGTCGACTAAAGCTAGTTTGGCATCGACGCCCAGTTAACAGCCGAAGAGGATCGTTTACCTCGAAGGATGAGCGGGGAGGATAGTAAGAACGACAGGAAGGAAGGAAGGAAGCACCTGACGCAGCTCGTCTTCATCCTGTTTGGTCGCGCAAACAAAACGGAGAAAATGTCGAGGCGACGATGCATTATGCAGTTCGCTTGCTAAAATCCGTATTCCTCTTGTCTGGGATTAAAAATACGAGCAAATTCTGCCTACCCTGATACGTACAGGGTGGCCTAGAGTTTACTGCAGATGCTTTAATAGTATGTAACGTGCACAAAAGTAAGCCAGAAATATTAGGATTGAAAGAAAGAACATTATTCAGTAAACCTGATTAGAAGAAATAGGTAGCATAATTGAATAGCGCATTACTTAGGTATAATTTTGTCTTTTATAAATATTTTTAGGGAACCGTTTTTCGACGCACCCTTATATAATATTTTTGGATTATCTCTATTCGAAGAAAATATTCTTAAATTTGTACATACTAGATAGTACTATTAATAATACGGTACCGATGATATTATTTTCGAAAATTATCAATTATGCTTAAACTTAACGTTGGTACACACGGTACCTGACATTAATGAAAACAAGTAATTGCGCATTAAAATAATCGATACCACAAAACTCGGCATTGCAATTATTAATTAGTTATGCGTTAAATTCAGAATATAAACCGAATTACAATTATCAACCAGAATAGGAGCAATTAGCGGTAAACTTAAATTACGCGGAACTTCGAATCGCTAGAAATCCATATTCGTGCAAGTAATTTGCAAGCACACAAATTCATGGAAAATTCACCCGCCGTACGCGGAGTCACAAACTTACGGTTCAGAAGTCTTGCAGTCGCGAAGTAAGAAACTCTCGAAAAACTGTCGGAAACGAGAGACTCTAAGCAGATCGGCGAGCAGATTCTTGAATGCAGAATAACGCGGAATGGAAGTCGTACATACTTAGCATCGAAGGGGCTAATTCGCGGGATCGTCTTTGAGAAGGGGACGGAAGGGGGTGTTTTGTGAAATACCGTGTCTGGCAAGTTCGTTAAGTACGGATGGAATACAGAGTGAACGGTAGTCGCGGAGAGACGTAGGAAAAGCCGATAACCTGGTCGAGAATGGCGCCTTGAAGACTCGGAATTCGCGGCTCGACAAAATTCCGCGGAAACCTCGCCGAGAGTTATCCCGGAAATAAAATCGTCGCGAGTTAGCGCGGGGATTCTATGCCACGCGATTAACGTTTTTACGCCTTTTTTAGGTAACTTCCACGCTAATCGACGGCCTCCGGGCATTCCTGCGTTATTAGGTTTAGCCCTCGTTCGATCATTATTCTTATTTCTGTTAGTAGCATATGTTGCAGAAATATAAAAATACACGGGCGTATTTTTAGTAAGGAACATGTATTGTAGGAATTAAAAAATATACGGGTTTATTATTTTTGAGCAGCATATGGTTGAGGAAACTAAAAGTATACGTGCTTATTAGTATTAAGCAGGGTATGTTTGAGAAATATAAATATATACGGATAAGCAGGGATTCTATGCCACGCGATTAATGTTTTTACGCCTTTTTTAGGTAACTTCCACGCTAATCGACGGCCTCCGGGCATTCCTGCGTTATTAGGTTTAGCCCTCGTTCGATCATTATTCTTATTTCTGTTAGTAGCATATGTTGCAGAAATATAAAAATACACGGGCGTATTTTTAGTAAGGAACATGTGTTGTAGGAATTAAAAAATATACGGGTTTATTATTTTTAAGCAGTATATGGTTGAGGAAACTAAAAGTATAGGTGCTTTTTATTATTAAGCAGCATATGTTTGAGAAATATAAATATATACGGATAAGCAGGGATTCTATGCCACGCGATTAACGTTTTTACGCCTTTTTTAGGTAACTTCCACACTAATCGACGGTCTCCTGGCATTCCTGCGTTATTAGGTTTAGTCCTCGTTCGATCATTACTCTTATTTCTATTAGTAGCATATGTTGCAGAAATATAAAAATACACGGGCGTATTTTTAGTAAGGAACATGTATTGTAGGAATTAAAAAATATACGGGTTTATTATTTTTAAGCAGTATATGGTTGAGGAAACTAAAAGTATAGGTGCTTTTTATTATTAAGCAGCATATGTTTGAGAAATATAAATATATACGGATAAGCAGGGATTCTATGCCACGCGATTAATGTTTTTACGCCTTTTTTAGGTAACTTCCACGCTAATCGACGGCCTCCGGGCATTCCTGCGTTATTAGGTTTAGCCCTCGTTCGATCATTATTCTTATTTCTGTTAGTAGCATATGTTGGAGAAATATAAAAATACACGGGCGTATTTTTAGTAAGGAACATGTGTTGTAGGAATTAAAAAATATACGGGTTTATTATTTTTAAGCAGCATATGGTTGAGGAAACTAAAAGTATACGTGCTTATTAGTATTAAGCAGGGTATGTTTGAGAAATATAAATATATACGGATAAGCAGGGATTCTATGCCACGCGATTAACGTTTTTACGCCTTTTTTAGGTAACTTCCACACTAATCGACGGCCTCCGGGCATTCCTGCGTTATTAGGTTTAGCCCTCGTTCGATCATTATTCTTATTTCTGTTAGTAGCATATGTTGCAGAAATATAAAAATACACGGGCGTATTTTTAGTAAGGAACATGTGTTGTAGGAATTAAAAAATATACGGGTTTATTATTTTTAAGCAGCATATGGTTGAGGAAACTAAAAGTATACGTGCTTATTAGTATTAAGCAGGGTATGTTTGAGAAATATAAATATATACGGATAAGCAGGGATTCTATGCCACGCGATTTTAATGTTTTTACGCCTCTTTTAGGTAACTTCCACGCTAATCGACGGCCTCCGGGCATTCCTGCGTTATTAGGTTTAGCCCTCGTTCGATCATTATTCTTATTTCTGTTAGTAGCATATGTTGCAGAAATATAAAAGTACACGGGCGTATTTTTAGTAAGGAACATGTATTGTAGGAATTAAAAAATATACGGGTTTATTATTTCTAAGCAGCATATGGTTGAGGAAACTAAAAGTATACGTGCTTATTAGTATTAAGCAGGGTATGTTTGAGAAATATAAATATATACGGATAAGCAGGGATTCTATGCCACGCGATTAATGTTTTTACGCCTTTTTTAGGTAACTTCCACGCTAATCGACGGCCTCCGGGCATTCCTGCGTTATTAGGTTTAGCCCTCGTTCGATCATTACTCTTATTTCTATTAGTAGCATATGCTGCAGAAATATAAAAATACACGGGCTTATTTTTATTAAGGAACATGTGTTGTAGGAATTAAAAAATATACGGGTTTATTATTTTTAAGCAGTATATGGTTGAGGAAACTAAAAGTATACGTGCTTATTAGTATTAAGCAGGGTATGTTTGAGAAATATAAATATATACGGATAAGTAGGGATTCTATGCCACGCGATTAATGTTTTTACGCCTTTTTTAGGTAACTTCCACGCTAATCGACGGCCTCCGGGCATTCCTGCATTATTAGGTTTAGCCCTCGTTCGATCATTATTCTTATTTCTGTTAGTAGCATATGTTGCAGAAATATAAAAATACACGGGCGTATTTTTAGTAAGGAACATGTGTTGTAGGAATTAAAAAATATACGGGTTTATTATTTTTAAGCAGTATATGGTTGTGGAAACTAAAAGTATAGGTGCTTTTTATTATTAAGCAGCATATGTTTGAGAAATATAAATATATACGGATAAGCAGGGATTCTATGCCACGCGATTAACGTTTTTACGCCTTTTTTTAGGTAACTTCCACGCTAATCGACGGCCTCCGGGCATTCCTGCGATATTAGGTTTAGCCCTCGTTCGACCATTATTCTTATTTCTGTTAGTAGCATATGTTGCAGAAATATAAAAATACACGGGCGTATTTTTAGTAAGGAACATGTATTGTAGGAATTAAAAAATATACGGGTTTATTATTTTTAAGCAGCATATGGTTGAGGAAACTAAAAGTATACGTGCTTATTAGTATTAAGCAGGGTATGTTTGAGAAATATAAATATATACGGATAAGTAGGGATTCTATGCCACGCGATTAATGTTTTTACGCCTTTTTTAGGTAACTTCCACGCTAATCGGCAGCCTCCGGGCATTCCTGAGTTATTAGGTTTAGCCATCGTTTGATCATTACTCTTATTTCTATTAGTAGCATATGTTGCAGAAATATAAAAATACACGGGCTTATTTTTATTAAGGAACATGTGTTGTAGGAATTAAAAAGTATACGGGTTTATTATTTTTAAGCAGCATATGGTTGAGGAAACTAAAAGTATACGTGCTTATTAGTATTAAGCAGGGTATGTTTGAGAAATATAAATATATACGGATAAGCAGGGATTCTGTGCCACGCGATTAATGTTTTTACGCCTTTTTTAGGTAACTTCCACGCTAATCGGCGGCCTCCGGGCATTCCTGCGTTATTAGGTTTAGCCCTCGTTCGATCATTATTCTTATTTCTGTTAGTAGCATATGTTGCAGAAATATAAAAATACACGGGCTTATTTTTATTAAGGAACATGTATTGTAGGAATTAAAAAATATACGGGTTTATTATTTTTAAGCAGTATATGGTTGAGGAAACTAAAAGTATAGGTGCTTTTTATTATTAAGCAGCATATGTTTGAGAAATATAAATATATACGGGTAAGCAGGGATTCTATGCCACGCGATTAACGGTTTTACGCCTTTTTTAGGTAACTTCCACGCTAATCGACGGCCTCCGGGCATTCCTGCGTTATTACGTTTAGTCCTCGTTCGATCATTACTCTTATTTCTATTAGTAGCATATGTTGCAGAAATATAAAAATACACAGGCTTATTTTTATTAAGGAACATGTGTTGTAGGAATTAAAAAATATACGGGTTTATTATTTTTAAGCAGCATATGATTGAGAAAACTAAAAGTATACGTGCTTATTACTATTAAGCAGCGTAGGTTTGAGAAATATAAATATATACGGATAAGCAGGAGGAATTGTAGCAACTTTGCAAAATGTGCGATTTAATTCGGGAAGTAATATGTATGCACGGGCGATTATAATAATGGCGTGAATTGCATTTGTAGGAAGATAAATTTAACAAGACTTTCTGTTTTATGGCATGTTATCATAATGGATCAAATCATAATTTCACAAATTATTTTTTAATTTAATTTTTACAAAATTATAGTTACTCCAAGACACGGAACATGTAGTAGATACGTTAATTTCTTGTATTTTATGTTTGTATAATAACGGAAAACGGTCAGCCGCGTATATAAATTGTATATCTACTGCGACATTTTAAATGTTCTCTGTTTTGTTCGCTAAAAATCGTCATCAGGGTGCACCGCGAAACCATATAAAGAAGCAAGAATTATGTTTATTGTCGTGGCATCTGCGCGTCACGGCAAAATACAAAGGGGTTCGCGAATTAAAAAACGAAATGGAGAGTAAATTCGTAAGCGCGGTCGATATTCGTTTCACGAAGGAATATAGTCGTCCATGCTGTATCCGTTCGAGCGTTATAGAAGTCTACAATGCAGCGGCACGTTAATCTTTGCAGGTCAAACGCATAACCTCCTTCCTCTTGGTCGGAAGTTATGTACGCGACGTATAGCCACGTATTCCAATAAGTTCGGGAAAGAGTACCCACACATTCCAGCCGTTTCATGTATACACTCTTGAATCGCCACGTATACAGTTTTATACTTCAATATATTAACGCACGGTCTTGTTCAACCGTTCTTCTTATTTACCTTCATCTCAGAAGCAAATGTAGTCATTTATACATGATAAACGTGACCGACTTTCGAAAATCGCTTCTGTGCCTCCGCGCTTTGGAAAGGATAGAGCTTAAATGGGGAAGGGAGTTTGAATTTTTGGTTTAAATTTTATCCGTTTGAGTAGAATCACTCCAGCTGGAGTTGCGCCGCAATTTTCGTTTTATTCTGCGTACATCTGCACACGTGTGTTATTGCTATGAACTTTCTCCCGTTGGTTGCCGAGAACAAGATGGTTCCATTTACAGCGTAATTTAGGACAGAAATTATTCAAGTTAAAGAAGAAGAGTGCAACAGAAAGATCGATAGAAGTTTAGAGATAATTACACCCATGTTCAAACGGTTTTGTCTTCGTTTGCGAAATCGGTTTTATTTCAAACCAGGATATTATTTTTATATACCGCAGCGCGGATGCTGCTGCATGAAACGAGGATATTATTATTACATCTCAATGAAAAAAATATTATCCTCGTTCTTGTTTTCTGCTGACTACTGCCATTCATTTTTATGTGCATTATTTACATTTATTTTCTGCCCATCTCCATTACCTGTAATTTATAATGAAACACACATTGAAGACAGCGCTTGATTCTGCTGTTTACAGAAATACACTTGATCTTCACTGAGAAGGTATGGGTCTCCTGGAACAAAACATTCCTGTCCCTGAATTCATTGCTGATTTGAAAATTGCAAGATCTCCCTAGTCTATTTCCATTTCCGACATCCATCCTGCAGTCGACCTAAATAGTATCAATCTGCAGATTTGAGAGGTATGTTTCTACCAGTTCCGTTTGTATTTTCCACATTTTACGTTACTACTGAAGATCTTTTTATAATTGCCGTTGAAAGCTTCGTTGCATGCCAGACTACACAATATTCAGCGACTATACCGTGAAATGTGAATTTGTTTTTGTGGTAACACTTGGCATTTCGTATAGTCTTCGTTCGAATAATACGGTTTGAGGGTGAAATCGTCCAGGTGGAAACTGAGTTTTCGAGTATTCCGCTCTGCCTCTCGAGTACTTGATTCCTTCCCACATGCGTGCTTCTCCAGAAGATTTAATAATATTCCAAATAGGTCGGTCGCGATATGCGGCGCTTTATTATGATGGTTCGCCGTTCCACATGAGTATCTTTTCTTCCAAATTTTACATAAAATTTTTCCGTGCGTTCAGGTTTCTATAAAAATCGCAGCGTTATTATTTTCGCATACTTCCACGGTACAAGTTCATCTATTTATTTTCTTAGATGTTTCACAATATCACTGTAAATGTGCGACTTCGAAGTAACTTATGACGGTCCGACATTCCACATATGCATATTTTCTTCCAAATTTCGCATGAAAATCCTCTATGAAATCCTAACGTTAATATCCTCTGAAGGTACAAGTTCATTTATTTACTGCTCTGTACACTTCATAACACTCATTGCAAACACGCGAGTTTAAAGTAACTTTCGTTAAAGCTCGAGTTTATTATGACGGACCGGGGATCCACATGAGTATCTTTTCTTCCAAATTTTACATAAAAATTTTCCGTGCGTTCAGGTTTCTATAAAAATCGCAGCGTTATTATTTTCGCATACTTCCACGGAACAAATTCGTCTATTTATTTTCTTAGATGTTTCACAATATTTACTGTAAATATGCGACTTCGAAGTAACTTATGACGGTCCGACATTCCACATGTGCATATTTTCTTCCAAATTTCGCATGAAAATCCTCTATGAAATCCTAACGTTAATATCCTCTGAAGGTACAAGTTCATTTATTTACTGCTCTGTACACTTCATAACACTCATTGCAAACACGCGAGTTTAAAGTAACTTACGTTAAAGCTCGAGTTTATTATGACGGACCGGGGATCCACATGAACATCTTTTCTTCCAAATTTTACATAAAAATTTTCCGTGCGTTCAGGTTTCTATAAAAATCGCAGCGTTATTATTTTCGCATACTTCCACGGTACAAGTTCATCTATTTATTTTCTTAGATGTTTTACAATATTCACTGTAAATATCCGACATTAAAGTAACTTATGACGGTCTGACATTCCACGTGTGCATATTTTCTTCAAAATTTCGCATGAAAATCCTGTATGAAATTGTAACGTTAATATCCTCTGAAGGTACAAGTTCATTTATTTACTGCTCTGTACACTTCATAACACTCATTGCAAACACGCGAGTTTAAAGCTCGAGTTTATTATGACGGACCGGGGAACCACCTGAACATCTTTTCTTCCAAATTTTACATAAAAATTTTCCGTGCGTTCAGGTTTCTATAAAAATCGCAGCGTTATTATTTTCGCATACTTCCACGGTACAAGTTCATCTATTTATTTTCTTAGATGTTTCACAATATCACTGTAAATGTGCGACTTCGAAGTAACTTATGACGGTCCGACATTCCACATGTGCATATTTTCTTCCAAATTTCGCATGAAAATCCTCTATGAAATCCTAACGTTAATATCCTCTGAAGGTACAAGTTCATTTATTTACTGCTCTATACACTTCATAAAACTCATTGCAAACACGCGAGTTTAAAGTAACTTTCGTTAAAGCTCGAGTTTATTATGACGGACCGGGGAACCACATGAACATCTTTTCTTCCAAATTTTACATAAAAATTTTCCGTGCGTTCAGGTTTCTATAAAAATCGCAGCGTTATTATTTTCGCATACTTCCACGGTACAAGTTCATCTATTTATTTTCTTAGATGTTTCACAATATCACTGTAAATGTGCGACTTCGAAGTAACTTATGACGGTCCAACATTCCACATGTGCATATTTTCTTCCAAATTTCGCATGAAAATCCTCTATGAAATCCTAACGTTAATATCCTCTGAAGGTACAAGTTCATTTATTTACTGCTCTGTACACTTCATAACACTCATTGCAAACACGCGAGTTTAAAGTAACTTTCGTTAAAGCTCGAGTTTATTATGACGGACCGGGGAACCACATGAACATCTTTTCTTCCAAATTTTACATAAAAATTTTCCGTGCGTTCAGGTTTCTATAAAAATCGCAGCGTTATTATTTTCGCATACTTCCACGGTACAAATTCATTTATTTATTTTCTTAGATGTTTCACAATATTTACTGTAAATATGCGACTTCGAAGTAACTTATGACGGTCCGACATTCCACATGTGCATATTTTTTTCCAAATTTCGCATGAAAATCCTCTATGAAATCCTAACGTTAATATCCTCTCAAGGTACAAGTTCATTTATTTACTGCTCTGTACACTTCATAACACTCATTGCAAACACGCGAGTTTAAAGTAACTTACGTTAAAGCTCGAGTTTATTATGACGGACCGGGGATCCACATGAGTATCTTTTCTTCCAAATTTTACATAAAAATTTTCCGTGCGTTCAGGTTCCTATAAAAATCGCAGCGTTATTATTTTCGCATACTTCCACGGTACAAATTCATTTATTTATTTTCTTAGATGTTTCACAATATTTACTGTAAATGTGCGACTTCGAAGTAACTTATGACGGTCCAACATTCCACATGTGCATATTTTCTTCCAAATTTCGCATGAAAATCCTGTATGAAATCCTAACGTTAATATCCTCTCAAGCTACAAGTTCATTTATTTACTGCTCTGTACACTTCATAACACTCATTGCAAACACGCGAGTTTAAAGTAACTTACGTTAAAGCTCGAGTTTATTATGACGGACCGGGGATCCACATGAACATCTTTTCTTCCAAATTTTACATAAAAATTTTCCGTGCGTTCAGGTTTCTATAAAAATCGCAGCGTTATTATTTTCGCATACTTCCACGGTACAAATTCATTTATTTATTTTCTTAGATGTTTCACAATATTTACTGTAAATATGCGACTTCGAAGTAACTTATGACGGTCCGACATTCCACATGTGCATATTTTTTTCCAAATTTCGCATGAAAATTCTCTATGAAATCCTAACGTTAATATCCTCTCAAGGTACAAGTTCATTTATTTACTGCTCTGTACACTTCATAACACTCATTGCAAACATGCGAGTTTAAAGTAACTTACGTTAAAGCTCGAGTTTATTATGACGGACCGGGGATCCACATGAGTATCTTTTCTTCCAAATTTTACATAAAAATTTTCCGTGCGTTCAGGTTCCTATAAAAATCGCAGCGTTATTATTTTCGCATACTTCCACGGAACAAATTCGTCTATTTATTTTCGTAGATGTTTCACAATATTTACTGTAAATGTGCAACTTCGAAGTAACTTATGACGGTCCGACATTCCACATGTGCATATTTTCTTCCAAATTTCGCATGAAAATCCTCTATGAAATCCTAACGTTAATATCCTCTCAAGGTACAAGTTCATTTATTTACTGCTCTGTACACTTCATAACACTCATTGCAAACACGCGAGTTTAAAGTAACTTTCGTTAAAGCTCGAGTTTATTATGACGGACCCGGACATCTTCTCTTTCAAATTTCGCATGAAAATTTTCCATGAAATCCCAACGCTAATTCTCTAAGCGTACAAGTCCACTTATTTATTGCCTTACACGTTTCACAACATTCACTACAAATACGCGATTTTAAAGTAACTTAGGTGCAATTTCGAGTTTGCAGTAGTTGAAGTCAAGCATACTCGAATCAATACGACGTACACACACACTTTTGGCATTGAAAACGGAATGTTACGTTACGTTCTACTCGACCGTGAATTCGGATTTCATCGACCGAAAAGTGGGCTTTATACTTTAAAGCCTTCGCATAGCATAAATGCGACTCCCATGTCCTGACTGTGGTTACATTTTGTCGTTCACGTTTAATGTTGCCAGTATTACACAGTTGCGACGCATGCTCCCGTAACGTCTGTTCAGTTTAAACACGCATCCTTATTTCGTTTCCTTACATTAAACCCAATGCCACAGGACAGAAATTTTCGCTGACTGCATTTACTTAATCCGTACCTACAGTGTCCACTACGAACATACCACTTCGGGTACATTTCAGTGGTCGAAATCAATCACAGTCGTCGCATTTACACGACACTCGATCCCAGGTCATACACGCACACACTTCCGTACCCGCCAGCAGGATATAACGTTACACACTATCCGACCGCGAATTTCGATTCTATCGTCCGAAAACGAGACTTTACACTTTAAAATCCTTGTATGCTGCGACCATCACGTACTTGCGATGCACAAACGTCGAGAATCAAATCGTCGACAACATATCCTGCCTCGGGCGCATTCTCACAAATTTACTTATTTCTCGACCATGCCCGCAACATCAAATACCAACGTATCACTTCAAAGTAAATTCCAGTAGTCGAAGTCAATCGTAGTCGTCGCATCCACACTCGATCACGGACTACACGTACCTATACTTTCACATATGACGCCATATAACGTTACATACTACCTGATCGCGTATTTCGATTCTATCGTCCGGAAACTAGACTTTACATTTTAAAAACTTTGTATGCTTCGATTTTTATGTATTTTTACGTACAATTCGTTCACAGCCTCCCATCATAATCTACCCCATGCGTAATCTTCTAATTTTATTTATTTCTCAGCCATGCCGGTAACATCAAGTATTAATTTGACACTTCAACGTAAAATCCAGTAGTCGAAGTCAGTCATAGTCAATTCACATACGACACTATATAACGCTACATATTATTTGGCCGCATATTTCGATTCTATCATCCGCAAACGCGACTTTACGCTCTAAAATCTTTGTGTGCCACGATCGTTATGTGCTTTTATGCGCAATTCGCTCACAGCCTCCCATCAACATCCCAAAATAATGTGTTCCATGCACAATTTCCTAATTTTATTTATTTCTCAGCCGTGCCGGTAACATCAAGTATTAACTTGACACTTCAAAGTAAAATCCAGTAGTCGAAGTCAATCGTAATCAATTCACATATGACAGTATATAACGCTACATATTATTTGGCCGCATATTTCGATTCTATCCTCCGCAAACGAGATTTTACGCTCTAAAATCTTTGTGTATCATGATCGTTATGTGCTTTTATACGCAATTCGCCCACACCCCCGCATCGACATTCCACCATACATCGTCCCATGCGCGATCTCCCAAACTTACTTATTTCTACATACATCCTGTCCGCAACCCCAACTACCAACGTATCACTTCAAACTAAATTTCACTCGTCGAAGTCAATCAGTCATCATATCCACACGACACCCGACTATATAGCCACACTTTCACAAATAACTTCATATAACGTTACACCGTCTAACCGTAACTCTTGGTTCTATCGTCCGGTAACGAGACTTTACATTTTAAAAACTTTGTATGCTTCGACTTTTATGTATTTTTACGTACAATTCGTTCACAGCCTCCCATCATAATCTACCCCATGCGCAATCTTCTAATTTTATTTATTTCTCAGCCATGCCGGTAACATCAAGTATTAATTTGACACTTCAACGTAAAATCCAGCAGTCGAAGTCAGTCATAGTCAATTCACATACGACACTATATAACGCTACATATTATTTGGCCGCACATTTCGATTCTATCATCCGCAAACGCGACTTTACGCTCTAAAATCTTTGTGTGCCACGATCGTTATGTGCTTTTATGCGCAATTCGCTCACAGCCTCCCATCAACATCCCAAAATAATGTGTTCCATGCACAATTTCCTAATTTTATTTATTTCTCAGCCGTGCCGGTAAAATCAAGTATTAACTTGACACTTCAAAGTAAAATCCAGTAGTCGAAGTCAATCGTAATCAATTCACATATGACAGTATATAACGCTACATATTATTTGGCCGCATATTTCGATTCTATCCTCCGCAAACGAGATTTTACGCTCTAAAATCTTTGTGTATCATGATCGTTATGTGCTTTTATGCGCAATTCGCCCACACCCCCGCATCGACATTCCACCATATATCGTCCCATGCGCAATCTCCCAAACTTACTTATTTCTACATACATCCTGTCCGCAACCCCAACTACCAACGTATCACTTCAAACTAAATTTCACTCGTCGAAGTCAATCAGTCATCACATCCACACGACACCCGACTATATCTAGCCACACTTTCACAAATAACTTCATATAACGTTACACCATCTAACCGTAACTCTTGGTTCTATCGTCCGGAAACGAGACTTTACATTTTAAAAACTTTGTATGCTTCAACTTTTATGTATTTTTACGCACAATTCCCCCACAGCCTCCCAACATAATCTGGCCCATGTGTAATCTTCTAATTTTATTTATTTCTTAGCCATGCCGGTAACATCAAGTATTAACTTGACACATCAACATAAAATCCAGTAGTCGTAGTGAATTCACATATGACACTATATAACGCTACACATTATTTGGCCGCATGTTTCGATTCTATCGTTCGCAAACGAGACTTTTCGCTCTAAAATCTTTGTGTGCCACGATCGTTATGTGCTTTTATGTGCAATTTGCCTTCACCCCCGCATCAACATTCCACCATATATCGTCCCATGCGTAATCACCCAAACTTACTTATTTCTACACCCTGTCCGCAACCCCAACTACTAACGTATCACTTCAAACTAAATTTCACTCGTCGAAATCAATCAGTCATCACATGCACACGACACCCGACTATATCTAGCCACACTTTCACAAATAACTTCATATAACGTTACACCGTCTAACCGTAACTCTTGGTTCTATCGTCCGGTAACGAGACTTTACATTTTAAAAACTTTGTATACTTCAACTTTTATGTATTTTTACGCACAATTCCCTCACAGCCTCCCAACATAATCTGGCCCATGCGTAATCTTCTAATTTTATTTATTTCTCAGCCATGCCGGTAACATCAAGTATTAATTTGACACATCAACATAAAATCCAGTAGTCGTAGTGAATTCACATATGACACTATATAACGCTACACATTATTTGGCCGCATGTTTCGATTCTATCGTCCGCAAACGAGACTTTTCGCTCTAAAATCTTTGTGTGCCACGATCGTTATGTGCTTTTATGTGCAATTTGCCTTCACCCCCGCATCAACATTCCACCATATATCGTCCCATGCGTAATCACCCAAACTTACTTATTTCTACACCCTGTCCGCAACCCCAACTACTAACGTATCACTTCAAACTAAATTTCACATGCACACGACACCCGACTGTACCTATCCACACTTTCACAAATAACTTCATATAACGTTACACCGTCTAACCGTAACTCTCGATTCTATCGTCCGGTAACGAGACTTTACATTTTAAAAACTTTGTATGTTTCAACCTTTATGTATTTTTACGCACAATTCGCTCACAGCTTCCCATCAACATTCCAAAATAATGTGTTCCATGCACAATTTCCTAATTTTATTTATTTCTCAGCCGTGCCGGCAACATCAAGTATTAACTTGACACATCAACATAAAATCCAGTAGCCGTAGTGAATTCACATATGACACTATATAACGCTACACATTATTTGGCCGCATGTTTCGATTCTATCGTCCGCAAACGAGACTTTTCGCTCTAAAATCTTTGTGTGCCACGATCGTTATGTGCTTTTATGTGCAATTTGCCTTCACCCCCGCATCAACATTCCACCATATATCGTCCCATGCGTAATCACCCAAACTTACTTATTTCTACACCCTGTCCGCAACCCCAACTACTAACGTATCACTTCAAACTAAATTTCACTCGTCGAAATCAATCAGTCATCACATGCACACGACACCCGACTGTACCTAGCCACACTTTCACAGATAACCCCATATAATGTTATACACCGTCTGACCGTAGCTCTCGATTCTATCGTCCCAAAACGAGACACCCACATTGAATGGTCTGACGTTAGATAATTCCTCAGCAACGGGAGTGGTCTGCTTGGCAAATAAATGTTTATTAAACGCAGCGTCGAGTAAGTAAACGTTTATTAAGCCGGGTCGGGGTCTAATTACTTACAATCGCGTATTGTCTGGAGACAGAAGGCGGTTGTCACTCCCTCTCCTTCCGTTTCAACCCTTCCTCAGATTCCCCGAAAGCTGGCTGGCAATCAGGCTCTTCCTCCTGGCAGATTCGATTATGCTCGCTGTCGCTTGTACATGAGAACGGCACTTAAGGGCAGTGCCATCCTTCGGCGTGCGTATTGACGTGCGGCTAATCAAAGCGCTTTAGCGCTATTGTGCGTGGGTGGCGAGAGACAGAGAGAGAGAGAGAGGGAGATAGAAAGGGGGGAGATTTTCGATGATTGGAAACCTTCGTTGAGTCAGTGTTGAGTAAAACGATATTAGATTAATGATTTCTGATGGGGTTATAAGAAATAAATTGCTGTGATTATTGAATTTGATGGGATAAAATATGTGGTTGTACGTCTATATAGTGGTGAAAATTTGTCTATGGACAGTTATTCAGAAGACAGCAGATTTAATGTTTTTTGACACGGCTACAGGACATCTTTTGGAGTGAGGCGAATTAGTCAATTCGTTTTATTCAATGTATTATTTGGTGTGAACATTTTTTTAATGGTGTACAATTTGTAGATATTATATGTTACGTTATTATCACGTAATATTGATAATAATAGCGTTAAGATGAAAAGCGAATTAACATATAAAATTTACAAATCATGTGGCATTGAAGTAATTTTTCATAGCAAATAATATATTATTCGGGTAACTGTCTTAATGAATTCAAATTAAGTGGATTTTGGTATTTTTTAAATAATTGCTTAAAGATAAATTAATTTCGAGGCCATCAGTAGTCAAATAATAATAGTCATTACTATGCATTTACTTCTGGATCATTAGGCTATGTTCTTGTATCTCAATTTATAATTCACCTCGTAAATACTTGTGAAAATACATTTGTATATAAATATCAGCAAACACGCAGACATCAGTCACCAACTTGCGCTAGTCGTCTAAAATTAATTTTGGTGCACGATGTTCTGGAACACATAATAACACGGAACATATGAGCTGTTTATTTTGAAAGTGGCCTAACTCCGTTTTTCAATATTTTCCAGTTACCATGGTTACATGTACAAATTCATGTTATTTATCAGTAAATGTCATTTATCTAGATTTGAAGATAAATGGAGTTAGGCCACTTTCAAAATAAACGGCTCATATAATGCACACTCACTGATGTTTATTGAACAATGAAAGAATATATAAACCCCTTGTATGGTTGAAGATGCTTGACTTTTTTTCAATTTTTCAATTTTCAATTTCATTGCTGAAGATCTTGAATGCGTTGCAAGATTTTTATTTTGTACAATGCAAAATTTTTCTTTGTCTAACGTACGTAACCCGCAACTTTTCGCACAATCCTGCGGACCGACTCCCACTGACCCCGCGAGATGTTCAAACTCCCAACAATCAACATCCGAAGTCACACATTCGCAACCGTAAGACCCCTACATACTCCGTCATCATCCAATTTCCGCACTTAAAATTCCGCCGTCCGCCCGCCGTGGAAAATGTAACGTAATCCGAGTCCGCGTAGCTTGTTACGCGGGCCGCGCAGTTAATAAGGTCCATCGCGTATAATATCGCGGCGCGAGGCGAAAGGAAAATAAGGAGGGGCGCGATAAAATCTGTTCGCCGCGCGAGACTGAAGGGGCTCGCCCGGGCGAAATATCAAGGCAGCGCGGGGCGTAACAAAAATCTACTTTCCTAAGATCGCCCGTGCGTGGAATTCTCGCCGAACGGGAGTCGCATCCCTAATGAAACTCGAATGAACGAGCATCGCGAACGTCCCGCCGCCTTTTCTCAGGCTTCGCTGCCCCTTCGTCCCTCTCGCGTCTTCCGTTATCCCCCGTTTTCCGCCACTCGACATTCATCTTGCGCCGCTCAGCGTTTCTCCTCGTTTCGCCTCTGGCCCCTCTTCGTTTTCCTTCGTTTTTCTTCGTTTCTTCGGCCACCGGGCGGAAGCGCGCCGGATTCGTCGGGCGGCTTATCCAATTCGCTCCGCCCGCGATATAAACTCGAAATTACGGCGACATATTTATTCGTCGCGCATTCGATGGAAAAGCCCTTCCGTGCGGTTTACGCCGGATTTATGCCTCCGCACGGCGAGTTCTTCATACGCCGCGGATCTATGGTTATGACTTTTTCGTGCCGCCGTATATTCGGCACTTCCCTTGATACGCGCTTTATCGCTGACTTCCGCTTGCCGCCGAGGAAATGTCGCCGCTTGTTACTTTCCTGCGTCAAGTACTTTCGTAAGTGATTTCATTGTTGATTCTTCTGTTTTTCTATTTTGGCATGTATTGAGTGAGGGGACGTTGAACTTTCTTTGCGGTCCTTTGATTTAGCGAATTTTTATGATACAGTTGTCCGGAATGTAAAATGTCCGGAAATGCACTTCTCTTGATACGCATTTTATCACTGACTTCCGCTTGTTACTTTTTTGCGTCAAGTACTTTCGTAAGTGATTTCATTCTTGATTTTTCTGTTTTTCTATTTTGGTATATATTGATTGATCGGACGTTCAACTTTCTTTGCGGTCGTTTGATTTAGGGAATTTCTATGATAAAGTTGTCCGGAATGCAAAATGTTCGGAAATGCACTTCTCTTGATACGCATTTTATCACTGACTTCCGCTTGTTACTTTCCTGCATCAAGTACTTTCGTAAGTGATTTCATTGTTGATTCTTCTGTTTTTCTATTTTGGCATGTATTGACTGAGGGGACGTTGAACTTTCTTTGCGGTCCTTTGATTTAGCGAATTTTTATGATTCTTCTGTTTTTCTACAGTGAGGGGACGTTGAACTTTCTTTGCGGTCCTTTGATTTAGGAATGTAAAATGTCCGAATGAAATGTGAAATGCACTTCTCTTGATACGCATTTTATCACTGACTTCCGCTTACCACCTTTAAAATGTCGATGCTTGTTACTTTCCTGCGTCAAGTACTTTTGTAAGTGATTTCATTGTTGATTCTTTTTTTATTTTTTATTTTGGCATATACTGATTGATCGGACGTTGAACTTTCTTTGCGGTCCGTTGATTTAGCGAATTCCTATGATACAGTAGTCCGCAATGCAAAATGTCCGGAAATGCACTTCTCTTGATGCGCATTTTATCACTGACTTCCGCTTACCACCTTTAAAATGTCGATGCTTGTTACTTTCCTGCGTCAAGTACTTTCGTAAGTGATTTCATTGTTGGTTCTTCTGTTTTTCTATTTTGGCATGTATTGATTGATCGGACGTTGAACTATCCTTGCGATCCTTTGATTTAGTGAATTTCTATGATACAGTTGTGCGAAATGCAAAATGTCCGGAAATGCACTTGTCTTGATACGCATTTTATCGCTGACTTCCGCTTACCACCTTTAAAATGTCGATGCTTGTTACTTTTCTGCGTCAAGTACTTTCGTAAATGATTTCATTGTTGGTTCTTCTGTTTTTCTATTTTGGCATGTATTGATTGATCGGACGTTGAACTTTCTTTACCGTCCTTTGATCTAGCGAATTTCTATGGTACAGTTGTCCGGAATGTAAAATGTCCGGAAATGCACTTCTCTTGATACGCATTTTATCACTGACTTCCGCTTACCACCTTTAAAATGTCGATGCTTGTTACTTTCCTGCGTCAAGTACTTTCGTAAGTGATTTCATTGTTGAGTCTTCTGTTTTTCAATTTTGGCATGTATTGAGTGAGGGGACGTTGAACTTTCTTTGCGGTCCTTTGATTTAGCGAATTTTTATGATACAGTTGTCCGGAATGCAAAATGTCCGGAAATGCACTTCTCTTGATACGCATTTTATCACTGACTTCCGCTACCACCTTTAAAATATCGATGCTTGTTACTGGTGTGTTCACTGATTGTGTACTTATTAGTTCACTGATTTAGCAAATTTTTGTTCCGCAATTTCAAGTTCCCGCTGTATATACTAATCCCTTCATTCGCGCGGATTCACTTTAATGCGTTGAGCTACATGCACTAATGAACGAGAGAGATTTCGTATAAGTAACATTAAACTATGGAAATAAATTATAGTCACATTAAACAGTACCTTTTTTATTGTCGGTAAGTTTTTAAAAAGCGTCTATTTAAAACTTCTTGACACCATTTAGGACTAAACACATATGTGTCAATGTGGAGTGGACACGTATTTTAAATGAATTTCGTTTCCTTTTCGTGAAAGCAATCACCCGCGTAAATGGAGGGATTACTGTATTTGCAACTTCTCTTACGTTTTAAATAACTCATCCTACTCTGCTTTTTAGGAGCTCTCAGATTATTTCTCCTCCTTGATTAATATTCCATGCCCGTCCGCCTGGTTTCTCATTGCTCGCATATTCTTTCTCTCTCCTCTTATCCTGTCTCTTCCCACTCGAGCATTGAAATCAGCATTTATTTTTGGACTTCTTCACTAATGACACTCTTCTCTCATGGTATATTTAACAGTGCATTTCTCATCTCCACTCTAATGTTTATGTCGTTCCTCTTTCTTACTCTCCGTTTTACCCAATTTAAGTGAGCATTCACTTTTGGTGTTCTTTACTAATGACACTCTTTTCTCATTTCGTATTTAACAGTACATTTTTTATCTGCACTCCAACATTTAAGTACGTGTCTCTCACTTGCCTGTTTACCCAATTTGGTTGAGCATTTGTTTTTCGGCTTCTTCATTAATGACACACTTCTCCCATTTTATATGTAACACTGCATTTTCCATCTGCATTCCAATGCTTATTTCGTACCTGCTTCTTACTCGCCTGTTTATCCAATTTGGTTAAACATTTATTTTGAGCTTCCTCTCTAATGGCACTCTTCTCTCATTTTATATTTAACAGTGCATTTCTCATCTGCACTCCAACGCTTACTTCGTACCTGCCTCTTTCCCGTCTGTTTACCCAATCGCTCACTCCGTCTTTCGTTTTCTCGCTAAAGATTCCGCGCTTGTATCGTATTCTTTCTCCGTTCACTCACCACCCGGGTATTGAATTTCCTCATTCTCTCTCTTCCCATCCGGGTATTGAAATCAGCATTTAGTTTTGGAATTCCAGACTAACGACACTGTTCTTCCATTTTAAATTTCACACTGTATTCCACTTCCACACTCCAACGTTTATTCCATATCTCTCTTGCTCGCATCTTTTTTTTTATTAAAAAACTCACTTTGCATTTATTTTTGAGTTTCTTCACTAATAACACTTTCCCGCTTTACAGTTAACACCTCCTTCCACATCTGCGCTCCATTTTCTTCGTACTTGCCTCTCACTCGGCTGTTTACCTAATCGCTCACTGCTTCTTTCTTTTCCTCGTTACATATTCCGCGTTTGTATCGTATTCTTTCTTCGTTCGCTCACTACTCGAATATTGAATTCTCTTATCTCTCGGTTCCTCTTTCGAATATGGAAATCAGCATTTAGTTTTCGGCTTCCTCACTAACGACACTATTCTCCCATTTTTAATTTAACACTGTATTTCTCACCTACATTCCAACATTCACTTCGAATATCTTTCTCTCTCGTATTTTTTTTTTATTAAAAAACTTAGCTAGCATTTTTTTTACATTTCTTCTCTCATAACATTCTTCTCCCGCTTTACACTTAAAACTGCTTGTCTCACTTGCGCTCCGTTTACTTCATACCTGCTTCTTACCCGCCTGTTTACCTAATCGCTCACTACGTCTTTCCTTTCCTCGCTAAATATTCCGCGCTTGTATCGTATTCTTTCCCCGTTCGCTCACTACTTGGATTTTGAATTCTCTTATATTTTCTCTCTTCCCGTTCGGATATGGAAATCAGCATTTAGTTTTGGGCTTCCTCACTAATGACACTGTTCTCCCATTTTAAATTTAGCACTGTATTTTTCACCTACATTCCAACATTCACTTCGAACCTCTTTCTCGCTCATATATTTTTTTTATTGAAAATCTCAGCATGTTTTTAAATTTCTTCTCGCATAACATTCTTCTTCCGTTTTACACTTAAAACTGATTGTCTCATTTGTGCTCCGTTTACTTGTATCGTATTCTTCTCCGTTCGCTTACTACTCAGATATTGAATTCTCTTATATTTTCTCTCTTCCCGTTCGGATATGGAAATTACCATTTAGTTTTGGGCTTCCTCACTAACGACACTGTTCTCCCATTTTTAATTTAGCACTGTATTTCTCACCCACATTCCAACATTCACTTCGATCCTCTTTCTCGCTCGTATGTTGTTTTTTTATTGAAAAACTCAGCATTTTTTTAAATTTCTTCTCCCATAACATTATTCTCCCGGTTTACACTTAAAACTGATTGTCTCATTTCGTGTACTCCGTTTACTTGTATCGTATTCTTCTCCGTTCGCTTACTACTCAGATATTGAATTCTCTTATATTCTCTCTCTTCCCGTTCGGATATGGAAATCAGCATTTAATTTTCGGCTTCCTCACTAACGACACTGTTCTCCCATTTTTAATTTAGCACTGTATTTCTCACCCACATTCCAACATTCACTTCGAACCTCTTTCTCGCACATATCTTTATTTTTTATTAAAAAATTTAGTTAGCATTTTTTTTATATCTTCTCTCATGACATTCTTCTCTCGCTTTACACTTAAAACTGCTTGTCTCACTTGCGCTCCGTTTACTTCGTACCTGCTTCTTACCCGCCTGTTTACCTAATCGCTCACTACGTCTTTCCCTTCCTCGCTAAATATTCCGCGCTTGTATCGTATTCTTTCCCCGTTCACTCACTACTTGGATTTTGAATTCTCTTATATTCTCTCTCTCTCCCCTTTCGGATATGTAAATCAGCATTTAAATTTGGGCTTCCTCACTAATGACACTGTTCTCCCATTTTAAATTTAGCACTGTATTTTTCACCTACATTCCAACATTCACTTCGAACCTCTTTCTCGCTCATATATTTTTTTTTATTGAAAATCTCAGCATGTTGTTAAATTTCTTCTCGCATAACATTCTTCTTCCGTTTTACACTTAAAACTGATTGTCTCACTTGCGCTCCGTTTACTTCGTGTACTCCGTTTACTTGTATCGTATTCTTCTCCGTTCGCTTACTACTCGGATATTGAATTCTCTTATATTTTCTCTCTTCCCGTTCGGATATGGAAATTACCATTTAGTTTTGGGCTTCCTCACTAACGACACTGTTCTCCCATTTTTAATTTAGCACTGTATTTCTCACCCACATTCCAACATTCACTTCGATCCTCTTTCTCGCTCGTATGTTTTTTTTTATTGAAAAACTCAGCATTTTTTTTCATTTCTTCTCCCATAACAATATTCTCCCGGTTTACACTTAAAACTGCTTGTCTCATTTGCGCTCCGTTTACTTCGTACCTGCTTCTTACCCGGCTTTTTACCCAATCGCTCACTACTCGGATATTGAATTCTCTTATATTCTCTCTCTTCTCGTTCGGATATGGAAATCAGCGTTTAATTTTGGGCTTCCTCACTAACGACACTGTTCTCCCATTTTTAATTTAGCACTGTATTTCTCACCCACATTCCAACATTCACTTCGAACCTCTTTCTCGCACATATCTTTATTTTTTATTAAAAAATTTAGTTAGCATTTTTTTTGTATCTTCTCTCATAACATTCTTCTCTCGCTTTACACTTAAAACTGCTTGTCTCATTTGCGCTCCGTTTACTTCGTACCTGCCTCTTGCCCGGCTGTTTACCCAATCGCTCACTGCGTCTTTCCTTTCCTCGCTGAAGATTCCGCGCTTGTCCCTGGTCCCTGGCTCGGCTCTTGCGTATTCTTTGCCCGTTCTCTTGCCACTCGGACATTGAAATAAAGTATCCCGACAGGCGGCCACCGCCTCTGCATCAACGATCACGATACGCTCGAGCTGACTCGCAACGTTGGCAAGCGGGGCAGTCGAGGGACGCAGGGAACATCCAGCAGTCGGTTGGAGAGGGTGATGCGCTTCGGGCGAGTTAAATTCCGCGTACCGACGATAAATAAAGGAGTCGTGAGAGTTAAGGCGCTCGTTCCCTGTTTAAAGTCACCCTTCCTTCGCTTTTGTTCTTTATTTCCAGGCCCCGGCCACCGGCGCGCTTGCCTTTCCTTTTTATTCCTGCCCTCCCCCTTTGAAAGTCACGGCAGGCCTTAGCCGCGCACATATTTCATCGCGGGAACGTGCGTCGGCGAACTTTTGCGCGAAATCCGCCGCAACAAAATCTTCCGCCGGCCTTTCTCGCCGCGTCCGTCGCAACTCACGAGTAATAGCGTCGCTTGCGTGCGTTCGCTCATGGTTTCCGACGCTCGTGCCTTCGGAAGTATCGAACTACCGGGCGCGCATTTGCCACGGAAGTGCGATGCGTGTTCTCGGGAAAGGACGCGGACTGGTTTACTGTTTTGCACCTTATTAACCTTTAACATTATTTTGCAAGTCAAGTACTAACGTTTCACATATCAAGAAAATGAACGGTATATATATAGAGCTATATTGGAAGCATTAATTTTTGCATGTATTAAAACATCAATTTTTATATTGCAAAACAAATATTAACCCCTTGTATTGAAATTACTAAAAATACAAATAATGTTCGAGAATGCAAATATTGGTATGTAAATTATTGTTGACATACAAGTTGTTATTATTTCACCCTTTTGAAAAAAATGTGACAAATGAATTGGAAAACTTATTCCGATATAGAATCAAATGCACAAGAAATCAAATCAAAATATAGTAAAATTACTAAGATATATGAAAAAAAAATATTGCGCGGGTTTTGTCTATGAAGCTGAAAAACCACCGGAGCTGCTGATGGTACTGTGTGAAAATTTTAATTCTCCGTAGGCCAAAATAATTTTTGATGTGGGACAAAGAAATTTTGACTGTTTTTGGGATTGTATACATTGCAATCTAGTGTTAACATTATTTTGCAAGTCAAGTAATAACGTTTCACATATCAAGAAAATGAACGTCAAGACGACAAATGATTTACTATGCAATATCCTGCAAAACAAATATTAACCCCTTAATTACTAAAAATACAAATAATGTTCGAGAATGCAAATATTGGTATGTAAATTATTGTGACATACGGTTATTATTTCACCCTTGAGTGACAACTGAATTAACTTATTCCGGCGCACAAGAAATCAAATCAAAATATAGTAAAATTACTAAGATATATAAAAAAAAATATTAGCGGGTTTTGTTATGACGCACAAACCACCGGACCTTGAAAATTTTAATCTCCGTAGGCCATAAAACCGATGTGGGACAAAGAAAACGGGATTGCATTGTTTGTTCTGATAGAAGAACACCTGGTCGTAGACGACAAATGATTTATTATTGCCAAACGTGCATAAATTAGCCTGCAATACATAATGGAGAGTGTTTCAAAGTTTATCACACTGTAGAAAATGATAAAAAATATAATATTGATTTTTTTTGCAAATGTATATTTTCCGATGTCAACCGATTCATATAATTCCAATATCATTATAATACGTTACTTGGTTCCAAAACTATACTAAATAATATGAGCATATAATATGAAAATGGCGCTGAGTAGCTGGTAGCTAAGGTCCAGAATGGTTCGAAGTGCAAAGGGTTAACAATGGTGGACAATTGGATTTAGATAGAGTGCGATTCAACCGTTAACACTTTGACTGCCACGGTGGTCACCGGTGACCGGCGCAAAAGATTTTACTAAAAATGCAACAAATTCACAATAAAGTCTATTTGTAATCTTGTAAAAGCAATTGATATTGGAAATGTACTTCAATACTTTTTCTTCTAACAAATCTGCATTACCTTCATTTTGCACGATTTAACCCTTTGGGTACATTTGACGTCTGAGAGACATTTACTTGTTTTCCCCAGGAGCGGATGACGTGTCTAAAACGTTATTTGAGGTTAGGCACAATTCTATTCATTTTATTGTAGCTTGTACACGTATCAGTCATAGTAGAAGAGGCAATTACAGTATTTCGGTGAACATTATTTGCGATACACTGCCCCATTATGTCAAAAACAAGGAATATATTTTATGATAGTGATAGCGAAAGTGACTTGGAGAAATCAAAGAAGAATTTTTTAGTGATCCTGAAATTGACAATTACAATGAAAGAGAAAGCGAAGGTGATGAAGACATTTTGAACTAAAAATGATGACAATTGTAATATAAAACCAAGGTTTAAAAATCGCACAAGACGTATATCGAGCAGTGATAGTGAATCTTCTCGTGAAAAAGTATCAGAGGAATGAATTTGGGAAGAAGAAGAAAATGTAGCCGATATAAAAAGTTTTCTGAAATATCTGGAATTAGTAATTGGTTTTTTTTTATAGCTTGAATTTATTTCATTTAGTTTTATTTTGTTGTTATTAATTTATTTTTGTTTTGCGATTCTAATTACTTGCAAAACATCTTAATACGTGACATATGTCAGCAATATTTTATGAAATAAATAAATTCTTACGGTAAAATGTACTGTGTTAAGAACATCGTACAAAGGAACAAAAATTATATCCGTTGACATGCAAATATTTTCTTAAATAAATCTGAACCCAAGGGGTTAACTATTTCTGCAGTATTTTATCGCATCGCGGTTCTAACATAGCAAAATACGCTTGGCAGTTAATGTGTTAAGAACATCGTACAAAGGAACAAGGAACCATGTGACAGGCACTCGTTATTCTTAAATACAATCTGAATCCTGCTATTTGCGCTCCTTTCCGATAACCCCGTTTCTACACTTATTGAAAAATAGATTTACCATGGCAGACGCATAGAATATATAAATAGAAACAGGAAACCATGGCAGATATATAGTACATTGTACATAAAATGTTGTATTATAAGAACATATCTCCTTGTTACTCAAAATAGTTCAAGAGTTCGTACCATCCACAACAAATCTCGGATCTCCCCAAGCGCGGTTATTCCGGTGGCACTTACGCGGCAAGAATTTCCAACTCTTGTTAGGATCGTCACAGAAAAACATTTTTGCCCCAGCGTTACGCGCATGACACAACCTTTTTGATAACCTCGCAATATATTAAGCCGGCATTAAAATATTTGCAATCTTCCCCTTCTATCATGTTCCTACATACTCCGCACGTATCCGAGTCACCGAAAATATTTACATATGAACCGAGTACGTAAGCTATCCAGGAACTTCGACATATTGGTCAATCGTTTCGTTTCGCCAGCGAATGCAATCAAACGTTGCAGAAGCGGCGAAATTTGTTTTTCCTCAATTTCAGCGATCGATCTTCCGCGGATGCTTTCGAGTTCGCAGCCGGAAGGCCGCGACCAATCTGAATGCCAACCGTTCATGGTATTCTGGTGTCGTGATGCCACGGTTATTGCATTACTGCGAACGAGCATTCCTACGGTTTGGCTGGCCTCGTATTACGCCAGGGGTAAGGGGTGACAGTGGCCTATTCGACCAGAAACTCATGATTTTACCGGCTAATGCATCGTCAGAGATATGTATTGCACGTCGCAACGACATTGACCAACTAATTTAGTTACTTGATTATGTTGAATAACCATTGTATATGGAAATAAAAACGGGTTGACGACTGTGTTGGCCAAGAGGAATATATTTGGGCGCCGCGACGCTGAATGATCGTATCCACGTAATTTAGTGCAGTGATGACCTTCGGAGATTAGATAACTATCAAATGGGCAGTAGCTTTTATTAACCCTTTGCACTCTGAATTTTATTTCAATTTCGTTACCAGTAGCTCCCAACGCTTTTAAGTGTTTTATTCGAAATTTACTTTAACTCAAAAATAAGGCAATTTAAATAAATAAAGGAAGAAACAAATGCACTTAAATACCAGTTTTATTTACACTATTGTCGTATTTTTAAATTTTCAAGCGTATGATATCTTTTGAAACAACTTCCAAGATGCAACCCTGGTTTTCTTTCGCACGTTTCACAAAAATAGGTGGTTTCTCTTCTTCCTCCAGGTATTTTTCTATTTGAGCAAACTGCACAGTCTTTGTGTTTTCCTTCGGGATGTACGAAGATGAAATGAGGCTTTCCATCTAAGCGATCGTGTTTATCATGTGTTCCAGGCCTCCACAATTTCATATTTCGAGCACAACAATCAGGAGTAAGCATCGACACAATCTTTTCGCGAAATTTTTTGTGGACTATAGGTTTTGTTCCTTGGTTTTTTGTTTTGTCTTTGTATAAAATATACGCAATTACTATGGAGATTTCTAATACCCAAAATAAATATTTCCTCCACCACTGGAGTGCTCGACGTAAAAAACAATAAGATGTCGCGTATTGGTTCGCTACATCGACACTACCCATATTTTTATTATAATCTGTGATCACATCCGGTTCTTTTATTTCTCTTCGATTATCCGAATGTCTTTGTCCTTCTAGTGACATTGCAAGAGCGTCAATAACGTGTGCGCGACATCTATTTATTTGGACATGAAAAAATGTCGAGTGGGACTCGACAAAGGAGCTCCTGAGATAAAAACTGATGTCGAGTCACACTCGACATAGGAGTGCAAAGGGTTAACCCTTTGCGGTCGTAGTAAGTTTAGACATGGGTGTCGTACTGGTCGGAATTAATTTTCGTTGAACGAGGATTGATACATAATATGCAAGCTTATGAAGGACAAACAACATTTATTAATTCCTTTGTGATCTTTGGATATATGTATGTTTACACAATAATGTGTTTTAATGTAATGTTTTTGTGTGAAAATGATATTTTATAATTCTCCATCGTGTGATATCTTCCAAAGTAGTATCCAACACAAAGGCCTGCTTTTTGATTACATGTGTCGTAAAAATAATTAGTTTGGCGTCTTCTGCCCTGGATTTTTCTATTTGAATATACAGAACAATTTTTACTCTTTACGTTTTGACAGTGCAGCAATATTTATAGTTTACCATTAAGTAACCATATGTAGTTTTGAAGATGCTCCTTCACTAAAATCATCTACAAGTTGTTCCACGAATTTTCGGACAAATATTAAATATGTCACTGGTGTCTTGTTTTCTCTTTTTGCTGACACATTACATAAGATGCAGCTATTGACAGTGCAAACCTCTGTTCCCCATAAAAAAAAATGTTCTCCACCATTTGCAAGATTTTCTCGTAAAACAATACGAATTTGCTAACTGGTCAGTCTTATCGACACCCCCCATGTACACATTATAATTTATAATAACATTTGGTTTGCTAATGTAGACGTTGCCACCTTCTTTCGTCCTTCTTTTTATAGATTTTATGCCCGAGGTATCGTACCTGCTTAGTATGGTCACTATTTTCTTGTCTTTCCACGCTAATAATAGAATATCACCTGATGGATAGGTAACAACAATATTATTTTTTGTTACAACTAATTTTTTTATCACAGCTGGTATATATTTCTGTTTGTTGTAAGAGTACCAGTGGAATAGTAGCTTTATTTTAAAAGCTTAGTTTTGAAATACAATATAAGATTATTATGGTTCTTTACTGTGGTGGCTGAAAGTAGACATACGGCCGCAAAGGGTTAATGTGGGTATGTGATTAATTGATAGGGAAAATAATTCTTGGATGCAAAGATTACTAAGGGTTGACAGGCGATGTTACTATTACTGTCGGGATTAGTATATCTGTGGACAAATATCTACTGGTCGTGTATCCTAATGCACGCACACTAGTTTCCAGTAGTTTGCAAATAAATTTTGCGTAACGGAATGCTGTAAATCTATCGGAAACATTGATATTTTTTTTTTACTAGAGAAAAATAACTTTCCCTTATAAATTATTAAAAATCCTTTGGTAATCGATTTATCCGATCAAATCGTATGGATGGAACGAGGAGTTAATTTTATGCTTGCCGTTGCATATCTACTCGACCGGCAACCCGATCTCGCTGCGCCAGAAAATTTGCGCGCAACCGCCACTTATACGCTCAACGAAGAAGCCGAAATCTGCGCCGACAGTTCGTCGACAATAACGCCTCCCGTCTCGTTCATTTTTCAGACACTTAGCCGTTTGGTGAAAGCTACTTGGCTAACGCGGCGGTGGAAATAAATTGAGCGGACGTTTTAATGGGTGCCTAGCGAGATGGAAGGAAGGGCGGATGATAGGTAAGCCTTATATCCACGCCTTTTTACGCCTGTATGCATGCCTAAATCTGGGTTGAGCCAAAAATTGGGACAGCCCCGATATTTTGCACTCTACTACCACTCTGCCCGACTGCGCCGTACATTCTTGTGCGGCCTAAAATGTGCAGACGCCGGAAGTACGGTTTTGACTAGAAAAACCCCCTGTGCACTTCTTGGCACAGATGCCTGATGAGAACGTATTTGCGCTTTCGCGGGCGCACGTGCTTGTTGTCGGCGGATAATAGAGGGGTGGGGTGGTTTTAATGGCTTGATGTCTTGAAAAACAGTAATGCGAACGGAGGTCAGGAGGTAGGTGGATGCGCAGCATAGAAATTAAGTTGATAAAAAGTAAGTTTCTGCAGAAAGTGAGATATACATGCGTGGGAGATTTCAGTAGGTGCTCAGGTGTTTTGATTGCTAGTTGACGTAATGTATACAGTGGGTCGGACATTATTAGTAACGCGGAATGATGTCGTATCGTGTTAACACATTGTTGACCGGCAATTTTCGGCAAAAGCTGTCTCAAGTCCCCGGCTATTATTTCGTAATTGAACATAAAAGGGAAACGACGTAAATAACCTTCAATAAAGTTTGTTCGTGACATAATGAATTCAAATTGTAGGTGTTTTGACATAAATTTGATGTAACTTTTAATATTTTTTCGTTATGATTAACTGTACAGATAGTCATTTAGGCGTAGATGTAGACAAGAGGTTTTGCACATATATTTTCTTTCGTTGCGGCGATCTTCACGTTATTTATAGAGTGAAATGATTGATGTATTTGTTATTTCATTTTCAATAATCATTTTAGCAAATGACAACAACTTATTTCAAAAATCAGGTCTTTTGATTGCTAGTTGACGTATATACGGTGGAAGACATTATTCACGTATAATTTATCGTGTTAAAAGAATAGTGTGCTTCAGATAGTTAGATATTCAGGTGTTGGTGGTTTGAGTAGCTGTTTAAGGAGTTAAAGTACTTTAGTTGCTGGACGATGTGATCGATGCGGTGATCTCCACGTTATTTATAGAGTGAAATGATGTTGATGTATTAATAGATGCATTCGTACCATGGTGGTCAGAAGTAAGTTTGTAGCAAGAGCTGACATATTCATGCGTGGGAGATTTATAGGTGTTTAAGATGCTCAGGTGTTTTGACTAGTTGACGTAATGATTGAACACAATAAACAAAATGTTAATATATTCTATAGTTAGATATTCAGGTCTGTGGTTTGAAAAATTAAAATAGCTGACGATGTGATCGATTCGGTGATCTCCACGTTATTTATGGAGTGAAATGATGTTGATGTATTAATAGATGCATTCGTACCATGGTGGTAAGAAGTAAGTTTGTAGCAAGAGCTGACATATTCATGCGTGGGAGAACACGTAGGTGTTTAAAGTGCTCTCGTGACCGGTCGGACATTATTAGTAACGCGGAATGATGTCGTATCGTGTTAATAAGAATTAAGTGTGCTTCAGATAGTTAGATATTCAGGTGTGGGTGGTTTGAGTAGCTGTTTAAGGAGTTAAAGTACTTTAGTTGCTGGACGATGTGATCGATACGGTGATCTCCACGTTATTTATAGAGTGAAATGATGTTGATGTATTAATAGATGCATTCGTACCATGGTGGTAAGAAGTAAGTTTGTAGCAAGAGCTGACATATTCATGCGTGGGAGATTTCAGTAGGTGTTTAAGATGCTCAGGTGTTTTGATTGCTAGTTGACGTAATGTATACGGTGGATCGGACATTATTAGTAACGCGGAATGAAGTTGGTGTATCGTGTTAATAAGAATTAAGTGTGCTTCAGATAGTTAGATATTCAGGTGTGGGTGGTTTGAGTAGCTGTTTAAGGAGTTAAAGTACTTTAGTTGCTGGACGATGTGATCGATACGGTGATCTCCACGTTATTTATAGAGTGAAATGATGTTGATGTATTAATAGATGCATTCGTACCATGGTGGTCAGAAGTAAGTTTGTAGCAAGAACTGAGATATTCATGTACGGGAGATTTGAGTAAGTGTTTAAGGTGTTCAGGTAAATTACGTGCTAGTTGATGTAATGGATACGGTGGGTCGCACATTATTTTCGAAGCGATATAACGTTGATGTGTTAATAGGTTGAAACTGATCCGGTACTTTGAAAAGAGCGGATAATATGCTGCGATGTAGAGCCCATCGAATTTTGTAAAGGTCCTTAAAGGTCCATTCAGTCCCAAATTTTTCTACAAACCACTCATTGTCATTTCGCCATAAAACACTTCCAACACTGCGTCCTCCCAAATTGCATATTTCTGAGAAAGTAAAAAATACTGTCTCCACGACTGGTTTCCCACACACCATTGCCATACGGACATGCAGTTTAGGCATTCGCAACGCGCGAATTTACTTGCTATGCGACGTAAAAAACTCATTCTTAGGCACATTATGCAGAAAACGGAATTCCCATGATAACATATATACATATTACCGTAACAGACATAGGCCGAAACTAATCGGGCAGTTCGGGAACGTACGCACAGAATTTTCTAATTCATACAAATCGAAAGCCCTCACCTAGCCAAATATCACGCCTTTTCGAGTCCCATCAATTTTGCAAACTCCCTCAAACGCACCCACTATTTACACCCTCCGAATATTACCATCAACCGGCATATTCGAGCGCACATTTTCTATGAATCTCTTACAGGGTACAATAAAATGATCTTATATACAAATTTCCTTAAAAAATCGTTACATTTTGATAGTTTCTCTACTTTCCACCTTTTAAAAATATAATCTTGCAAAAATTACCGCAGCCCATGAATTTGTTATAATTCGTGATAGCATTGGGGTTTCTAAGAACAATTTGAACACCATGCCGGAGTACTCGTTCAACACTACTCATTTCTGCATTGTAACAATTTGTCAACAGCGTGACGATCTTTCTATCTTTCCACGCCAAAATGACATTATTATTTCTATAATAGCCTACCATTGATTTTCCTTTTCGAAGTCGTTGTTTTTTTTATTGCATCTGGCAATTCTTTTCTATCAGTTAGTATTGTCCCAGTCAAATGACATTTCAATTTATGTAATTCATTGGCTAAAATGTAACTGGTGTAATACCGCTTTTCTATCAGTTAGAGGTAACGAAATCTAACATAAACATTATATCTGCTCACTCGCCACTCGTCTTGCCGCGCGAAACGCCGTGTCGACCGAGAGTCGCCTCTCGTCCACAAAGGGTTAACCCTTTGCACTCCGAATTTTATTTCAATTTCGTTACCAGCAGCTCCCAACGCTTTTAAGTGTTTTATTTGAAATTTACTTTAACTAAAAATATGAAGCAATTTAAATAAATAAAGGAAGAAACAAATTCACTTAAATACCAATTTTATTTACAGTATTGTCGTATATTGAAATTTTCAAGGATATGATATCTTTTGAAAGAACTTGCAAGGTGTAACCCTGATTTTCTTTCACACGTTTCACAAAAATAGGTGGTTTCTCTTTTTCCTCCAGATGTTTTTCTATTTGAGTAAACTGCACAGTCTTTGTGTTTTCCTTCGGGATGTAGGTAGATTAAATGAGGCTTTCCATCTAAGCGATCGTGTTTATCATGTGTTCCAGGCCTCCCCAATTTCATATTTGGATGACGACAATCACGAATTAGCATTGACAAAATCTTTTCGCGAAATTTTTTGTGGGCTATAGGTTCTGTTCCTTGGTTTTTTGTTTTTTCTTTGTATAAAATATACGCATTTACCATGGAGATTTCTAATCCCCAAAAGAAATATTCCCTCCACCACTTGAGTGCTCGACGTAAAAAACAGTAAGATGTCGCGTATTGGTTCGCCATATCGACACCATCTATATTTTTATTATAATCTGTGATCACATCCAGTTCTTTTATTTCTCTTCGATTACCTGAATGTCTAACCCTTCTAGTGACATTGCGAGAGCGTCGATAACGTGTGCACGATATCTATTTATTTAGACATGAAGAAATGTCGAGTGGAGCTCGGCAAAGGAGCTCCTGCCATAAAAACTGATGTCGAGTCACACTCGACATAGGAGTGCAAAGGGTTAAAAAATCCCTTCATTGGCTAAAAAGTAACTGGTGCAATACCGCCTTTCTATCAGTCCAAGGTAACGAAATCTAACATAAACATTATAGCTTCCTGGTGCGCGAAACGCCGTGGCGACTCTCGGTCGCCCCTCGTCCGCAAAGGGTTAAAAAAGCCCGTCGCCACTGGCCGTCTCCGCACCTCATAGCCGTATGGGAATAGAGCCCGGGCGTTCGCAGCCGTCGAAAGAGGGTTAGTGCAGCATCAGAGTCGTACGGAATACGAAGGAGCTGCGTACATACGTAGCAGAGCTTGTGTATCCATGGATAACGAGCTTCCTCTCTTGCTCGGCTGCCTGTTACCGCTAATGAGCTACCGTTCTGTTTTCTGCTCCTCTACGTATAAAGGCGAAGCCAGGCGGCGGGCTCTCTCGCTACGCTTGAGAATGCGAAAGCCCGGGACGGGCCGCCTTTATATTGGCGCTCATTGAAAAGCGAAGCCAAGGTATACGCATCGCTATATCAAACGTCGCCCGTCCCGCTCCCACGCTCTCGGCCTCTCTTTGTCCGTCGCGCGTCTACATGTCAGTTGTCTGTCCGTTTGCACCGTGCAGATGCGCACGCAACGACGTCTCTTCTGTTCTGTGCCTCGGATGCGCGTGCACGTGAGAATGTGCGCATTTTGCGACGTCGTTTGTTTCCGACTGTTACGTGTGTGCGGCTTGTTTCGATCGGTGCGAACGACGCGCGAGTACTTTGGCTGCCTTATGGGCTTGTGTGAGGACGCCAGGGTGTTTCAGGAGCGGGGAGTGTGGTACTCGAGGGCGCATGGGGCGGGTGCTTCGTTTTTTGGCGGAAGTTGCTGGGGTCGTGGGCGAGTCTGCCGACTTGATTTTTGCTGTGCGGGGCAGACGGGGTTCGGTCGTGTTTGGGGTGGACGCAAGTAGCCTTTCAACGTGCCGGGTTTTGCGTGTTTTTAACACTTTGATTGCCATGATGGTCATCACTGACCGGCGCAAGAAATTTGACTGAAGATCCAAAATATTCGCAATGGATAGCAAGCATTATTTTATAAATGCAGTTATTATTAGAATAGTGATGCAATCTTTTGGTATTGGCATATCCTATTGGTACCAAACGCTATAGTATTTCATAGCATCGTCGTTCTAATACAGCAAAATACGCACGGCAGTCAACGTGTTAACCACTTGACATACAAATAAAATGCGCGTCGACGCGTCCGTAGGATACCATTTAATTTAACCCTTTCGCTACCGCGGTCTTGTCCACAATTTGGACTTATGCTTACGCTTATAAATGTTTCGATAACAAATTGTTGGGGAAAAGAACATTTCTGACGGAAGGCACGATTGATTGAGAATAGACGCGTGCAACGATACTATTCTCTCTAAAAAAAAGGCAACATACGGGACAAGAGGTCCATGGTAAATGTGCCAAGATATATATAAGTAGCGTATCGTGGAGGGCGGCTATAGTCGTCCATAGTAACGAAAGGGTTAAATACCGATAACATTCAATAACGTACTGTTGAAAGCGGAAAAACATTTGCAACCGTCTAAACAAAACAGCATTGATGCACGATCGAAACAGATAATCTAATAATATATTTCCCAGTATTCGCCGAAGATAGTTCTTGACGTCTCGGAGACGTCAAAATCTATAATGGCACATGAAATAAATGACGTTTCCGAGACGTCATTGTATGTCAAGTGGTTAATTGCGGTTAGTTTGCTTATTCGTTTGTTTCTAATGATGTGTATTTCGTGGGTTTGCTTTTGCTGATGTTTATCACTACTTTATGTGAGTTTGTTAATGTGGAGTTAATGTTGTTGTATAGGAAGTTCGGTTATAGAGTCTTTTTTGTATTTGGGGCTGGAGTCAAGTAGCTTGTTAACAATGTAGTTTTTGTAGATTATTAATTGTAATTGGTCTGTTTTTTGTTTACTTCTATTAGGCGGGAACAATTTATATTCCGTTGTTTTGCGTTTTCGCATTATTAGCACTACCTTCCATTTTGCTTTACGCCTTGTTACAATCTCGGTTTTATTTAGCTTTTTCTCCAAGCAACGTTGTTATTTCTGACTTTCAATTCATATCACGGTAGAAAGTTAATTACGTCTCGTCTTCCTATATAAGGAAATATGCAAAATGCTTATCACCCTTTCTGCCATTGTACACTTTCCATTCTATTCTTCTCTCTATTTTTTATTCATCCGTAATCACGTCCATCCGTACTCATTTTCTAATTACAATCAGAACCCCACTATTCTGTTGCTTATCATCCGTGGTCGGATTAGTACATTTTTCAACTTATTCTATTCTTCACCTGTTTCCGTCTCGTTACAACCGTATTTGTCAAGATAATTGTCTATGTTTACTCGCGGTTATTGATCTTCAGTCGTCTTCTCTCATTTAACCAAGATATATCATTCAACTATTTTTACCTACATAACTATGTACATCCAGTTTTGCTTTTTTAATGATAACAACCACTCTATCTCCATCCGTCCTACTTCCCGTTCCATTTCTCATTCATACTTCATCTAATTCTCTCCAGTATTCCGTTATCGTTTTTCTTTCAATCCGTTCCACTTTACATTCCATTTTTCAATCCAGCCTCACATATCAGAAAATGAAACAACGCACATGACATATTGCACTAGATTATTGGTACAACTCGGCGTGTATCTGATAAAATAGGAATCCTTGAGGAATATAACAAAAAGGGTATAGATGTAATGTTTTTTACTAATCTGTGAAAATTATCCGTAAATTTTAATACTTTAAATTTTAAATCTTTAAATTTTGATCTTTAAATCTTTAAATTTAAAATCTTTGAATCTTTAAATTTTAATCTTTAAATCTTTAAAATTAAAATCTTTAAATCTTTAAATTTTAATACTACCTATAGTCACATTGACCTGATATTTGGCATCTGATAAAGTTCTATAACATAATGCCAGCACATAGTCCCATTTCACGTGTGCTGCTATTACGGAAATAATAAAATCACACAGTAACAAAATACAGCCCATCGAACAAAACTAAACAAACTCTCGCCCTCAGACTACCGCGTAAGCATTTCTTGACAATTTTTCCTTGCTCCCCTGTCACTGTCTCGAACAGAATATTTTCGGAAAATTGCTACAAGCTCATGCAGCAGCCGGTAATCTATTTTCAGCGCGAATTTGCCTCCATCGCTCGGTGCAGGTCCCGGATGAAATTTGTATTTTTTTTTTTTCCGTTACAAACCAGACCCCGTTTAGGTCGCTCAGCAAAGCGACACATCTATCTCGTTCGAGCGAAACGAGCAGCTCACATCTCGAAACCGCGAGTGGCTGCACCACCTTTTCCGTGTCGTCGCTCACGATCAACGGCGTCGGTTACTTAGCGAGGCGTGTAAAGAGGGACAAGGAGAAAAAACGAGGTGGGTCGGCTAACAGAGAAAAAGATCCGTGCTGAGAGATATGAGCGTGTGAAAGAAACACAGCCAGGAACAGAGACGAACTGAAGCGTGTGACGGTGCGATCGAGAAAGATGAGAAGAGCAGAGGGGAAATGATTGTTGAGGTAGCCGATTGTTGCAGGAGGTAATTAACACGTTAAGTGCCAAGCCTGTTTAGGTCGCGATAGGGCTGAATGCTTGCAACACTCGTTCACGCTGTTCAGCTTCATCTCGAAACCAAAAATTGTAGTGGATTACAATACAGGAAAAACAGCAGGTTACGTATACGATCAAATGACTGCCTATAAGAATCTATTAGGAAAATCGATGAATTTGTATAAAAAGCTAGCCTTTGAGCTGTTGTACGGCTTACACATTTTTGAGATAAAGAAATTCCAAGTAGCAGTACTGCAAATACATCTCAAAACCCTCCTCATAAATGTGTAAGCCGTACAACAGCTCAAAGGCTAGCTTTTTATACAAATTCATCGATTTTCCTAATAGATTCTTATAGGCAGTCATTTGATGAGAAGAGCAGAGGGGAAATGATTGTTGAGGTAGCCGATTGTTGCAGGAGGTAATTAACACGTTAAGTGCCAAGCCTGTTTAGGTCGCGATAGGGCTGAATGCTTGCAACACTCGTTCACGCTGTTCAGCTTCATCTCGAAACCAAAAATTGTAGTGGATTACAATACAGGAAAAACAGCAGGTTACGTATACGATCAAATGACTGCCTATAAGAATCTATTAGGAAAATCGATGAATTTGTATAAAAAGTTAGCCTTTGAGCTGTTGTACGGCTTACATATTTTTGAGATAAAGAAATTCCAAGTAGCAGTACTACAAATACATCTCAAAACCCTCCTCATAAATTAAAAAAAAAAAACTGGTAAACCGTATAAAATTTGAAGATATTGTAAACAATACTATAAAGACAATGGAAGAAGAATTGCCAGAAAGATAGCTAAAATATGGTTGGCGGTACATGAACTCATTAAAACTTTTTTCGGAAGAAAATATTTTTTTATGTTTATGACATGATCTCAGAATTATTTAAAATTTATTAATAGAATGTAACTTTTTTGATTTTATATTGTCAGTCAACGTACATTCGTTTGATAAATAATCTGGAAAACGTTTCCCGATTAGATGTGTAGCGACAGGTTTAGTTGGTCGAGTTTCTATTGCTTTTGCAGTCTGAATCGGATATGATGCAATTGTACTTTCAATACCTTCTTGCAAGTACCTTGTTTTATTTTATTCCATCGTGGCCTCCAAATATTCGAAATACCTTCAAATTTACGGTAACACGTCGACTGCCAAGCGTATTTTGCTATGTTAGAACCGCGATGCGATGAAATACTGCAGAATATAATTAAATCATGCAAAATGAAGATAACGCAGAATTGTAAGAAGCCAAAGTATTGAAGCACCGTTACAATATCAATTGCATTACAAGATTGCAAATAGACTTCATAGCAAATTTTTTTTTATTTTTAGTAAAGTCTTTTGCACCGGTCACCTGTGACCACCGTGGCAGTCAAAGTGTTAATGATTTAGTTTCCACGAAAATCGCAATTTAAACGAGTATACTAGCTACAACACAAAATACTGCCGTCTTCCTGACAAGTATTCCCGTGAATAACAGGTAACTGGTTAATACGAAAAATAAGAAAACAAAGACTGAGGTCGGAGGGGTTTGAGAAAAAGCATTGAGAATATGGAGCAAGTTGTTGTTTTATGTCATTCCATCCCGGCTTCCAAATATTCGAAATACCTTCAAATTTACGTTAACACGTTAACTGCCAAGCGTATTTTGCTATGTTAGAACCGCGATGCGATGAAATACTGTAGAAAATAATTAAATCATGCAAAATGAAGATAACGCAGAATTGTAAGAAGCCAAAGTATTGAAGCACCGTTACAATATCAATTGCATTACAAGATTGCAAATAGGCTTCATAGCAAATTTTTTACATTTTTAGTAAAATCTTTTGCACCGGTCACCTGTGACCACCGTGGCAGTCAAAGTGTTAATGATTTAGTTTCCACGAAAATCGCAATTTAAACGAGTATACTAGCTACAACACAAAATAATGCCGTCTTCCTGACGAGTATTCCCGTGAATAACAGGTAACTGGTTAATACGAAAAATAAGAAAACAAAGACTGAGGTCGGAGGGGTTTGAGAAAAAGCATTGAGAACATGGAGCAAGTTGTTGTTTTATGTCATTTCATCCCGGCTTCCAAATATTCGAAATACCTTCAAATTTACGTTAACACGTTAACTGCCAAGCGTATTTTGCTATGTTAGGACCGCGATGCAATGAAATACTGCAGAATATAATTAAATCATGCAAAATGAAGATAACGCAGAATTGTAAGAAGCCAAAGTATTGAAGCACCTTTACAATATCAATTGCTTTTCCGAGATTGCAAATAGGCTTCATAGCAAATTTTTTACATTTTTAGTAAAATCTTTTGCACCGGTCACCTGTGACCACCGTGGCAGTCAAAGTGTTAATGATTTAGTTTCCATGAAAATCGCAATTTAAACAAGTATACTAGCTATAACACAAAATACTGCCGTCTTTCTGACGAGTATTCCCGTGAATAACAGCTAACTGGTTAATACGAAAAATAAGAAAACAAAGACTGAGGTCGGAAGGGTTTGAGAAAAAGCATTGAGAATATGGAGCAAGTTGTTGTTTTATGTCATTCCATCCCGGCTTGCAAATATTCGAAATACCTTCAAATTTACGTTAACACGTTAACTGCCAAGCGTATTTTGCTATGTTAGAATCGCGATGCGATGAAATACTGCAGAATATAATTAAATCATGCAAAATGAAGATAACGCAGAATTGTAAGAAGCCAAAGTATTGAAGCACCGTTACAATATCAATTGCTGTTACAAGATTGCAAATAGGCTTCATAGCAAATTTTTTACATTTTTAGTAAAATCTTTTGCACCGGTCACCTGTGACCACCGTGGCAGTCAAAGTGTTAATGATTTAGTTTCCATGAAAATCGCAATTTAAACAAGTACACTAGCTATAACACAAAATACTGCCGTCTTTCTGACGAGTATTCCCGTGCATAACAGCTAACTGGTTAATACGAAAAATAAGAAAACAAAGACTGAGGTCGGAGGGGTTTGAGAAAAAGCATTGAGAATATGGAGCAAGTTGTTGTTTTATGTCATTCCATCCCGGCTTCCAAATATTCGAAATACCTTCAAATTTACGTTAACACGTTAACTGCCAAGCGTATTTTGCTATGTTAGAACCGCGATGCGATGAAATACTGTAGAAAATAATTAAATCATGCAAAATGAAGATAACGCAGAATTGTAAGAAGCCAAAGTATTGAAGCACCGTTACAATATCAATTGCATTACAAGATTGCAAATAGGCTTCATAGCAAATTTTTTACATTTTTAGTAAAATCTTTTGCACCGGTCACCTGTGACCACCGTGGCAGTCAAAGTGTTAATGATTTAGTTTCCACGAAAATCGCAATTTAAACGAGTATACTAGCTACAACACAAAATAATGCCGTCTTCCTGACGAGTATTCCCGTGAATAACAGGTAACTGGTTAATACGAAAAATAAGAAAACAAAGACTGAGGTCGGAGGGGTTTGAGAAAAAGCATTGAGAACATGGAGCAAGTTGTTGTTTTATGTCATTTCATCCCGGCTTCCAAATATTCGAAATACCTTCAAATTTACGTTAACACGTTAACTGCCAAGCGTATTTTGCTATGTTAGAACCGCGATGCGATGAAATACTGCAGAATATAATTAAATCATGCAAAATGAAGATAACGCAGAATTGTAAGAAGCCAAAGTATTGAAGCACCTTTACAATATCAATTGCTTTTCCGAGATTGCAAATAGGCTTCATAGCAAATTTTTTACATTTTTAGTAAAATCTTTTGCACCGGTCACCTGTGACCACCGTGGCAGTCAAAGTGTTAATGATTTAGTTTCCATGAAAATCGCAATTTAAACAAGTATACTAGCTATAACACAAAATACTGCCGTCTTTCTGACGAGTATTCCCGTGAATAACAGCTAACTGGTTAATACGAAAAATAAGAAAACAAAGACTGAGGTCGGAAGGGTTTGAGAAAAAGCATTGAGAATATGGAGCAAGTTGTTGTTTTATGTCATTCCATCCCGGCTTGCAAATATTCGAAATACCTTCAAATTTACGTTAACACGTTAACTGCCAAGCGTATTTTGCTATGTTAGAATCGCGATGCGATGAAATACTGCAGAATATAATTAAATCATGCAAAATGAAGATAACGCAGAATTGTAAGAAGCCAAAGTATTGAAGCACCGTTACAATATCAATTGCTGTTACAAGATTGCAAATAGGCTTCATAGCAAATTTTTTACATTTTTAGTAAAATCTTTTGCACCGGTCACCTGTGACCACCGTGGCAGTCAAAGTGTTAATGATTTAGTTTCCATGAAAATCGCAATTTAAACAAGTACACTAGCTATAACACAAAATACTGCCGTCTTTCTGACGAGTATTCCCGTGCATAACAGCTAACTGGTTAATACGAAAAATAAGAAAACAAAGACTGAGGTCGGAGGGGTTTGAGAAAAAGCATTGAGAATATGGAGCAAGTTGTTCTTTTATGTCATTCAATCCCGGCTTCCAAATATTTGAAATACCTTCAAATTTACGTTAACACGTTAACTGCCAAGCGTATTTTGCTATGTTAGAACCGCGATGCGATGAAATACTGCAGAATATAATTAAATCATGCAAAATGAAGATAACGCAGAATTATAAGAAGCCAAAGTATTGAAGCGCCGTTACAATATCAATTGCATTACAAGATTGCAAATAGGCTTCATAGCAAATTTTTTACATTTTTTGTAAAATCTTTTGCACCGGTCACCTGTGACCACCGTGGCAGTCAAAGGGTTAATGATTTAGTTTCCATGAAAATCGCAATTTAAACAAGTATACTAGCTATAACACAAAATACTGCCGTCTTTCTGACGAGTATTCCCGTGAATAACAGGTAACTGGTTAATACGAAAAATAAGAAAACAAAGACTGGGGTCGGAGGGGTTTGAGAAAAAGCATTGAGAATATGGAGCAAGTAACACAGAGAACAAAATAGACAACGAAGTATGGCGCGAAAGGAAAAGCTGGAGGACGAAGTGTGGACGCGTGGAGAAAAAATGTGAGATATGAACCGAGAGAAAAAGACGGAGATAGACACACGTGGACCGGCGCACACTTTGTATCGCGCGCACTTCTGTACGCTCCGCTTTACCAATAACTTTTTGCGCTAACTTTCAACGAGCGCGTGTCTTCTTACGCTTTGTGCCGAGGCCATTACAGGATGAGTTCCGTGGAAAAACGTAAAGGTGGCCAACACGTATGTCGGCATGTCCATGCCACGCGCTCTATTGATATGTCGATGTTCGCTCCTACACCCTTCAATTTGCCAAATTGCAAGTTTTCACGTTCGCGCGATCCGGCAAACTTCGTTTAGCCCCTAGCCGTCTTTCGTCAATGCGAAGTTAGGATTGTGCCGGGCGGTTAGCTTTTGACGTTGACGGTTGCAGGGAATTCCTTATCGAAGTACAACACTTGTCGCGCATGCAGATTTTTCTGTATCGAACTGTTATGCCCTACCACAATATCTTAGCCTAGGTCTGCTAGTCATAGGTAAACACAGACCCAAGTGCGTCACGGTCCAGTCCGACCCCAAAAACCCTTGATCCTTAGTCACACTTGTTATTCCCAAAAAGTATGTCTCCACCATCTGAACCTTACCCCGTACTCATCCCTTCCACTTTTCCTCAAACCTATATTAACACTAGATTGCCCAAGGCAGTCATTTTGACTGTTTTTTAATTTCAATTAGAAAAACAATTATGAAATTGATGACACAATTTCTTAGAATTTGGTGACTTTTTCTATAACATATAAATGAGTTTATGAATAATTGTAGTTACTTCCGCCCTCCTTTATTTCCGTATATATATATGTGTTATACCTATATTGCCCAGAAGCAGTCATTTTGACTGCTTGGTAAATTTTAAATAATCAAAAGATTTTTATTTATTGAATTGAGTAAATTTCTTATATCACCTGTCCGGCTTTGTATTGAAATAACATTTTTTTTTTTTATTACGGTAACATACCGATGCATGATAAATTGTCGATTTGGGCGTATACTTGATAAGTGTCAGTTGCTCAATAAGCTAAAGTAGTACTAGTTATTCAAATCTTTATAAAGTGTTGTTCTAACAAGTTGTTTATTTTATTTCTTTTGCGCCCTAACTTTATGAAAAAAATGTCGAACAGAAATGAGTTATTGGAAAAGCTAACGAACATAAGTGAAGAGTGCTCCGATATAGAATCAAATGCAACAAATTCTGAACTATCATCGGAAGATGAAGCGGATTATATTCAAAGTGAAACATCTGACGCTGAAGATAGTGATGAAGAGTCGATCACCAATGATGAAAATGAAAGTGTCATCAATATGCCCAGGAAAAGGTGTAGGGTGCTAACTAGTTCAGATTCTGATGAAGAAACTGAAAATACGTTTCAGGAGGTCGAAACAGCTGCTAATGGTACTGTGTGGACAAAAATTGACGAAGGTGGTATTCCTGGAAGGATACCATCTGCTTGTATTTTCAAGAGTGTGAAAGGGCCAACAGGCTATGCAAAAAGGAACATTGTGGCAGATAATCTTATCAGTGCATTATCGTCGATAATAGATAACTATATTATCAAACATATAAGAAAGTGCAAAGAAGAATGTCGCCGAATTTTGCGGAACGGTTGGACAATATCATTACCGGAAATACGTGCATTTATTGGGATTCTATATGCTCGTGGAGCTTACGAGGCAACACATTTTAAATTGAGTTATTTATGGTCAGCGAAGTGGGGTCCCGAATCTTTTAGAAAAACTATGGCCAGAGAAAAGTTCAAGCAAATTCTACGATTTATTCATTTTGACAAAAGAATCGAATGCAATAGGCGCCTACAATCAAATAAATTTGCCTTGCTTTCGGAAATATGAGTTACGTTCAAGGAAAACAGTCAATATGTACAGTTAATATTTACTAATAACCTGTTATATAACTGTAAATAACATAAAAAATATTAAAAATTAATTTTAAACAAATTTCTTTACATATTTGTTATTTTTTTCACAATGCAGGCATTTTGACTGTTTTTGGGCAATATAGGTATACAAGAAATCTCGGGCAATCAAGTGTTAAGGGCCGCTTGGGATTTTTCGAGTTAGTAATAATTTAGAAACGACTAAAGTTAGTGCGTATTTTGAGTTTGTATAGTTAAATAAACCGGTTCTCTCAAGCCTAGCTTTAAATAAACTACACTTAGTCCAGAGTCAGAGGTGTAAGAAGTCAGGCCGCCTTTGAAATAGTTGAGATTTCTCGATCACGGCATAACAGAACGAACGAGGCGCGGGCCCCATTTCCTGTGACGCTACGGTTTTATTTGCGGACCGAACGAAATGAATTTTAATGGGACAGTAATTATTACTTATATTAACGAGAAATATTTCTGCTCGGGGCGGACATATTTTGCCGGGGTTTCATTACAATGTTATAAAGTACCCACATATTACCAATTACTAAAATGATGCTTTTAACAATTTCCGATAATTGTACTTCGAAATATTTTTTTCATATACGTCGGTGGTAATAATTATTCAAGCTACTACACTTTCCGAATTTATTACAGACTGACGTTAACGCATAACGATCAGGTACATTCATTAACGTACTATTTGTATAAAAAAGTATGCAAAGACTTGTCAATTCATAATTTTGAGAATTGGCATATTAATTACCTGACTGTTCAGGATATAAACAAATATACACAGACTTTTTAATTTATAATTCCGAAAATGCTATCGCGCGGATAAATATAAGTAGTACAAAATCTATATTTGGAAGACAGCTGTTGTTCTAAATTACACAAGACAGCATCCACACTGCGCGCTAAAGCGGCAAGCGACCTTAAATGTTTCGCGGTTGATCTCGATTTACGCGAATCATTAGAACCCGAAAAGCCGTCCTCGTTTTGGGGCGAAAAAAGAAACTACGAGGTAGCGGACACTCGTGAACGTTGCGGAGTTGAAACGCGCAAATAGCGCGAGCACTTTGTGCGCCTTTGGCGAAGAAACGTTTTTCGGACGGGAATCTAGTTCATCCTCATCACTCAGAATTATCACTGTGTTGAACGAGTTTGTTGCGGATTTAATTTTTCTTATATGGAGGAGTCAGCTTTCAGTCGACTTTGTATTTCAAAATGTGCCCAATTAACTTATTGTCATTTTCTTAATCATAATTCATAATTCATAAATCATAATTTTTTTCTCATAATTACCACTGCTCTTGTCGAGCTTGCTGTTGCGGATTTAATTTTTGTTTGGGGTGTCGAGTTTCGGTCGAGTTTGCTTTCCATCGTTGCGGTTTTCGTATGTTACATTCTAGGTAATCTTTTTTTCGTTTTTCTGTAATGATTCGTGCTCTGACGTATTCCTTCTCCTTATAATTATTACAGCTTTGGATTACATTACGTTTGCATTACAGATTTCGCATTACGGTTTTGATGTGTCTTTAATTTGTAATTTGTCTTTTTTTTTAAGTGTGTTTAACTGTAGCGATTTATATTCTGCCGTCTTGTTTTTTCTCATAATTATCACTACACTCTCTCCTATTTTACTTCCTGCTACATTCTCAGTCTTATTCAGCTTTCTCTCCAAACAACTTTGTTATTTCCAACTCTTCATTCGTATCACGGTAGCAAGTTAATTACATCCCGTTTTTCTATGTAAGCGTATATGCAAATTGCTTATCGCCCTTTTTATCATTGCATATTTTCCATTTTATTCTGCCTTCTGTTTTTCATTCGCCTGTTACTACATCTATGCGGACTCATTTTTTAAATTACAGTCACTGCCCATTACTCTCTTCTGCTTATCATCCACGGTTCAATGGCACATTTTCCAACTGATTCTATTCTTCACTCTTTTTCATCCTTTAACCGTATCTGCCCAAATAATCTTGTATCTCTACTTACGTTTCGCGATTTTCACTTATCTTTACTCATCTAACCACGATATATCATTCGACTATTTTTACCTCCGTGACTATGTATATCCAGTGTTGCATTTTTAACCAGTTAACTGTGGCGCCCTCATTTAACCCATTCGAGACGACGATTTTTTTCAAACACGGTCCCCAGGAGCGAATTTTTTTTTTCTTTATACTGTTCATTTTTAATAAAAAAAAACATGTTTACTATGGAAATCACCCAATTCATAAGTGAATTCACATAAATAAGATCATTGCACACCAGGGGTGCAGCTCGCTCCTCGGAAAATTTTTATTGCGAGGAGCGGATTGAACACCATGTGTGCAATGTAAGGTAAAATGAAAATACATCATTAAAAAATTTATGAACATTTATTTCAAAAATAGTTAGATAATATAAAATCGTTATTTTGCTTTCAATAATAAAGAACAGAATATAATGCAAAGAACATTTTTAAAAAGTAGTAAAAAGTTAAAAAAAAAGTTGAATAATGAAAAAAATAATATAAACGAGACATAAATTTTTAGAAAAATGGCTACAGATAACAAAGTAATGTAACTCAGTAATAAAAAAGAAAATATAATTTGTAAATACACTTTTAGCAAATAGTACACTGATCGTGAAGTAATTATGCATTAGTTGGTTGATGGTAGCGCTTGAAACATTCTCCCAAACATAATCCAGGATTACCGACACAAGCAGGACAAGAGTAATTATTACGTTTATATTTTCCTTCTTTGTAGGGCTGTCGGCAATCCATAGTATTTTACATGTAAGAAAGGCTTCAAATAATTTTTAGATTCTTGGTACACAGTAAAACCAATGCCAAATTTTGTTTTCTGATAATTGCACATTACTGTAATTGCACACACGGTGTGCAATCGGTCTCGAATGGGTTAAGAGTGCGCACCGTTTTGTGTCGCCAGAATCGAGCCATGACGAGTATATTCGTCAATCACAGAGTAAGTTGCGCTGGTAAGAAATTGGATGAGAAAGATGAGTTTATTTTATAAAATTGGGAATTTTATTACTAATATTTACTCATTTGGTTAACATAAGCATATATTACATACATATTAAACTAAAAACGCAATAAAATAAACTTCGGGCCAGCAACTATCAATAGGCTCAGCGCCTAGTCGGCGTCACGTATTTCTCCCATGACTGACCATACCTGAAGGAATCCTATTATAAATCAACTTTTTAACTTTCGCCTTTGCTTCTTTCAGGTTAACATCTAAAAAACATTATCATCGCACATAAATAAATTCATTATGCGAACTGGTAAACTGTTTCAACCGGTTTTTTATTTGTTTATTTTATTCTGGCATAGCCTCAAAATATTCTAAACATCTTGAGATTTGAGAATATGTTTCGTTTTTCTCAAAAATTGCAATTTAACTAGCCAATGGTCACTGCTTTATACGCATGACGAGTATACTCGTCAATACACAAAATCGTGTCGCTTCTCCATGACGAGTATACTCGTCAATCACAGTTAACTGGTTAAAGAAAGAAAAGTGTCAGCACCGCGCACGTCAGTTCGTGGCGCATCTTAATCCGCAAACGAGGACGTCTGTCACCGTGGCACCGCGTCAATTTCAAAGCTGCAGTTGGAACGCGACTATTCAGGCGTTTTAGCGGACTCGCTATCGTGAGAAACGGTGTTAATTGCCGGGCCGCGGCACGGACGTCATCGAGTGCTGGGAAGGTTTCGGTACACAAGAGATAAACTCAGCGGACGACGGAGGCAGCGCGAGCTGCGGAACTTTGCACTTCTTTGCGTTTTTGGAACTGTGTCAAGTCAATGACGGAAACGCTTTGCCGCGGTAAATTACTGGAGTTTCATGCCTTGCGGAGTTTTGCTGCCTTTTTGCGCGCACGACGATTCTCGCGGCGTGGGTGCATTGATCTAGAGCGGGGGGTGTGTTTATCGGAGTAGTGGGGAAGAGCGGTAGAATAATGTTTCGTGTTAAAGTAGTGGGAGGGAGGAGGGGAGTCGGAATGTTTGTGATACTGGTCAATAGTAGGGTGTGTGGATGTGTATTAGTCATTGATGTGGTAGGAAAGAGTGGTATGATAAAGAGGATATTGGTTTGTACTACTGGCAAGTAGAGCAAAGTGCGTAGGAGCATTATTCGTTAATGTCATGGGAAGGAGTGGTATACGGATGGCATATATTGGTTTGTACTACTAGCAAATGTCATAATTTATGTACAAATATTATAAATTAATGTCGAGGAAGCTGGCACTATTGCAAAGGAAATGGTTTGTACTACTAGCAAGTAGTACAAAGTACGTATGGGTATTATTCATTCGTGTCATAGAAAGAGTGGGTCAGTAAGGAAAATTATTGAGTCGTACTACTAGCAAGTAGTCGAAAAACCAGTTTGCACTACTAGCGAATGGTTTAAGGGGAGGAGGGAGGAGGGGAGTCGGAATGTTTGTGATACTGGTCAATAGTAGGGTGTGTGGATGTGTATTAGTCATTGATGTGGTAGGAAAGAGTGGTATGATAAAGAGGATATTGGTTTGTACTACTGGCAAGTAGAGCAAAGTGCGTAGGAGCATTATTCGTTAATGTTATGGGAAGGAGTGGTATACGGATGGCATATATTGGGTTGTACTACTAGCAAATGTCATAATTTATGTACAAATATTATAAATTAATGTCGAGGAAGCTGGCACTATTGCAAAGGAAATGGTTTGTACTACTAGCAAGTAGTACAAAGTACGTATGGGTATTATTCATTCACGTCATAGAAAGAGTGGGTTAGTAAGGAATATTATTGACTCGTACTACTAGCAAGTAGTCGAAAAACCAGTTTGCACTACTAGCGAATGGTTTAAAGCATGTACGAATATTACTAGTCAATGCTTTAGAAATCAGTGACATACCAAAAGGAATTAGTAAATTGTAAAAGTAGTAGCCTCGCAAGTACAATGTTAGTTCGGATTACCGCAACTAGTACAAAGTCAAATATCGTAATGTATGTACAAATATTATCAATTAATGCCGAGAAAGCCGGCAGTATTGCAAAGAAAATATTGGTTTGTACTACTAGCAAGTAGTACAAAGTACGTATGAGTATTATTCATTCGTGTCATAGAAAGAGTGGGTCAGTAAGGAAAATTATTGATTCGTACTACTAGCAAGTAGTCGAAAAATCAGTTTGCACTACTAGCGGCGGGTTTAAAGCATGTACGAATATTACTAGTCAATGCTTTAGAAGTCAGTGACAGAAGGGATTAGTAAATTGTAAAAGTAGTAGCCCCGCAAGTACAATGTTAGTTCGGATTACCGCAACTAGTACAAAGTCAAATGTCGTAATGTATGTACAAATATTATCAATTAATGCCGAGGAAGCCGGCACTATTGCAAAGAAAATATTGGTTTGTACTACTAGCAAGTAGTACAAAGTACGTATGTGTATTATTCATTCATGTCATAGAAAGAGTGGGTTAGTAAGGAATATTATTGACTCGTACTACTAGCAAGTAGTCGAAAAACCAGTTTGCACTACTAGCGAATGGTTTAAAGCATGTACGAATATTACTAGTCAATGCTTTAGAAATCAGTGACATACCAAAAGGGATTAGTAAATTGTAAAAGTAGTAGCCTCGCAAGTACAATGTTAGTTAGGATTACCGCAACTCGTACAAAGTCAAATGTCATAATGTATGTACAAATATTATCAATTAATGCCGAGAAAGTCGGCAATATTGCAAAGAAAATATTGGTTTGTACTACTAGCAAGTAGTACAAAGTACGTATGAGTATTATTCATTCATGTCATAGAAAGAGTGGGTCAGTAAGGAAAATTATTGATTCGTACTACTAGCAAGTAGTCGAAAAATCAGGTTCCACTACTAGCCAATGGTTTAAAGCATGTACGAATATTACTAGTCAATGCTTTAGAAGTCAGTGACAGAAGGGATTAGCAAATTGTAAAAGTAGTAGCCCCGCAAGTACAATGTTAGTTCGGATTACCGCAACTAGTACAAAGTCAAATGTCGTAATGTATGTACAAATATTATCAATTAATGCCGAGGAAGCCGGCACTATTGCAAAGAAAATATTGGTTTGTACTACTAGCAAGTAATACAAAGTACGTATGAGTATTATTCATTCATGTCATAGAAAGAGTGGGTCAGTAAGGAAAATTATTGAGTCGTACTACTAGCAAGTAGTCGAAAAATCAGGTTGCACTACTAGCCAATGGTTTAAAGCATGTACGAATATTACTAGTCAATGCTTTAAAAGTCGGTGACATATCAGAAGGGACTATTGGTTTCTATCAGTAGCAAATTGTAAAAGTAGTAGCCTCGCAAGTACAATGTTAGTTCAGACTACTGCAACTAGTACAAAGTACGCGGACCTTCTTTATTGAAGAAGCAATATGCATATTAATACAATAAACTAAATTGTTTGAGCTGATTTATACTATCCACAATACGGATTACATACGAACGCTCATCAAGAGTAGACAAAATTGCAAATAAAATTTTGCCAATTTCGTCCATTTTCAGTTTTGCCTCACTAACTCTAACGAACCCTCAGAAACTGTTGTCACCATTTTCCGAAAAACCCGAACGTATCCTTGCACGTGTTACAAGATGCAGTAGAGCGCCCGATACTAATTTCTTAGGAAAACGTCATCGGTTCGGGTCGAGACGTTTCATTTTCGAACGCTGGCCGGAGTTCGCCGTCAGTCGACAACGTCGGAAATCTCGGGTCAAATTGAAATCCTTTTTCTTCTTTCCATTCTCGCCGCTCGCCTGACGCGACGCAGAAACGACGAGTCGGATTTTTCGACGAAACGTAATACAGCGTGCGCGCACACGTGTTACAGCGATACATATTTGGCTCGGTCCGCTTCCGTCTCAAAAATATTATCCTGCCCCGCGCTATTTCGTTTTCGAGCCAAAAGAATTTCGACGGCGACGCGGGTCCGCGTTTCTGCACGATAAAGCCGCGCGACTGTCAAATTTCGCGAGTAATTGAATATTAAGCAGCGCCGCTCCGCTGTAAACTTCCTGCGCCGAAAAGGGAATCGCCGCGAGAATGTCCGGAATCCGGCAGAAGGTTGTTTTATTCGATGGCCGAATTGTATTCAAACTTTCCGACGGATCGGGTGGAATTTCCCGAATTAATAACGTGCCGCGGTCAGTCATTTTACGTTGCGCCGACTCGTGGAAAGATCAGGGTGTAACGCAAAATGTAATTATTTGATTGGGGAAAATGTGCGCCGTATGAATTTTTTTTTGTGATGGAACAAGGGATCGTCGACGCAAGCTCAATAGTGTGTACGACGAAAAGTATCTTTGGCCAGACTTTTTTCTGTGAAAAACCTCGGTCGCCCCTAATATTAACACTTTACCGACCGCTATTGACTGAAGACGCCACTCACTAACGACCGATTCTGTTTTAGATATCGCGCAGGAATTGTGTATGTGCCTATTTGTAAAGTTTTATAAGTGAAAAATACTGAATGTGTTGTTGAGAAACCTTTGGTTTCAAAGCAGTGTAATTTTATTGTCATTTAGAATTGTCATAATATTATCTGACATTTATTTTATCTGATATAATCGTTGACCACTGAAAAGCCGATTAATCGGCTATCGGTAAATAGCAATTGGAACCGAAGAATCGATTAATCGGCTAGCGGTCGTTAAAGTGTTAACTATTACACTTTTTGATGTTCTTGCATCGCGAAGAACGAGAGTTAACGCTTCTAGAACCGGACTACCGAATCGGAAGCTATAGTAGAGCTCTGTTCAAAATTTCCGACGAACCTCGGTCTCCCCTAATAATACGCTTGTCCCTTTTCGTTGCTTTTCCACCGCAGCAACAAAAAGATAACCTGTCCAGAATCGAACACGCGCGACGCACAGGCAACGACGAGGCGATAAATCGCGTTCTCCGTTGCATCCAGGAGTCGCAGCCATGATATACGAACTACGAATCGTAAGGCTGGCTTTAGCAACTTGTTAGCCGCGACTAGAATCGCGTAGCGGCAGTAGAAGCGGCAGTATCGGAGTAGTAACAGCGTATAGTGCAGTTCGCCGTCGTGCAAAGTCCTGGCACAATGCCACCGGCTTTATTATTAACTGTAACCGTGGAATTACGCGTCCGGATAAAGGGATATGTCGAGCCGATAATTAGTTACCAGCCAGGACCGAGGAGACGTGCAGGAGTTACATTTAACTGCGTTGCAACCCGACAACCGACCATTAATTACGCCAATTGCCGTGGCGCGCATAATTGACCCGCGTCGTTTGAAAGTAATCGGGGCTCTAATCAGTGGACGATATACTAATCATCCGTCGAGCACCGTTTGACGATGACCTAATGTGCTTCTGCACTTTATCGCGGTGCTTCAGTGCGTTCGGTTATTTGCGCAGTGTGTTTGCGAAAACGTGGGCGTAACTTCGTCAGCGGATTCAGTAGGGGAGAATAAGGGAAAAAGTTTATGTGGACGTTTGCACGATGTCATCTCATGGCAGAAATACAGTCATTTTTATATAAAACGTGGTGTTTTAACATTTTATTATTAGTATATTACAATAAGGGTGTCTGAAATTTAAATGATCATGTCGGGTTATGTTTAAAGTTATATTGGGAAAGTACAGATTTAGATACGTGGAATGAATACAAAGAGCATGTGTTAAATTGATTCAAATGTAGGTCACACACTTAGAAGCTACCCGTGTCGAGTTTTAGTTGAAAAAATAATTTTTGCTTCCTGTAAACTAGAGAAGAAAATAAGGAAAAAGTTCATATGTCATTTATAGAGGTCGATAACTGGGGCAACACTGTACCATTATTTACGTGTAAACATTTTTTTTTAATTTTTTACCCTCTGTTAGTTTATAAAATTATTGCCATCATACATCAACCGTCACAAAACTGTAGAATCTTTACTTTCCCGTTCTCAACATATTCTTCAATGCTGATAATACAAGTTATTACGCCCATACATGTTTCTACAATTTTCCTATAAAACCACAAATTATTTCTACTTATACATCGTTGCATTCTATATTTTTAATAGTTTATACGTGGTGTTTTAACATTTTATTATTAATATATTACCATAAGAGTGTCTGAAGTTCAAATGATCATGTTGGGTTATGTTTAATGTTATATTGGGAAATTACAGATTTAGATAAGTGCGATAAATACCAAGAGCATGTGTTAAATTGACTCAAATGTAGGTCACACACTTAGAAGCTACTCGTGTCGAGTTTTAGTTGAAAAAATAATATTTGTTTCCTGCAAATTAGAGAAGAAGTTAAGGGAAAAAAGTTCATAAAACGTTCATATGTCATTTATAGAGGTGGACAACGTGTAAAAATTGGTTTATTTTTTACTTTCTATTAGTTTATAAAATTATTGCCATCATACATCAACCGTCACAAAACTATAGATTCTTTACTTTCCCGTTCTCAACATATTCTTCACTGCTGATAATACAAGTTATTACGTCCATACATGTTTCTACAATTTTCCTACAAAACCACAAATTATTTCTACTTATACATCCTTGCATTCTATATTTTTAATAGTTTATACGTGGTGTTTTAACATTTTATTATTAATATATTACCATAAGGGTGTCTGAAGTTCAAATGATCATGTTGGGTTATGTTTAATGTTATATTGGGAAATTACAGATTTAGATAAGTGCGATAAATACCAAGAGCATGTGTAAAATTGACTGAAATGTAGGTCACACACTTAAAAGCTACCTGTGTCGAGTTTTAGTTGAAAAAATAATATTTGTTTCCTGTAAATTAGAGAAGAAGTTAAGGGAAAAATGTTCATAAAACGTTCATATGTCATTTATAGAGGTGCATAACGTGTAAAAATTGGTTTATTTTTTACTTTCTATTAGTTTATAAAATTATTGCCATCATACATCAACCGTCACAAAACTATAGATTCTTTACTTTCCCGTTCTCAACATATTCTTCACTGCTGATAATACAAGTTATTACGCCCATACATATTCCTACATTTTTCCTATAAAACCAAAAATTATTTCTACTTATGCATTCTTGCATTCTATACTTTTAATAATTTATACGTGGTGTTTTAACATTTTATTATTAATATATTACAATAAAAGTGTCTAAAGTTCAAAGGATAATGTCGGGTTATGTTTAATATTATATTGGGAAATTACCGATTTAGATACGTGCGATGAATACCAAGAGTATGTGTTAAATTGACTGAAATGTAGGTCACACACTTAGAAGCTACCTGTGCCGAGTTTTAGTTGAAAAAATAATATTTGTTTCCTGTAAATTAGAGAAGAAGTTAAGGGAAAAAACTTCATAAAACGTTCATATGTCATTTATAGAGGTGGATAACGTGTAAAAATTGGTTTATTTTTTACTTTCTATTAGTTTGTAAAATTATTGCTATCATACATCAACCGCCACAAAACTATAGATTCTTTACTTTCCCGTTCTCAACATATTCTTCAATGCTGATAATACAAGTTATTACGCCCATACATGTTTCTACAATTTTCCTATAAAACCACAAATTATTTCTACTTATACATTCTTGCATTCTATATTTTTAATAGTTTATACAATTACTGCCATCGTAAATCAACCTACACAAAAATGTATATTCTTCACTTCCCAGTACTCAACGTAATCTAAATTCCTGATGAAGCAAGTCATTACGCACATACAAATTCCCACGAAACCACGAATTCTTTGTCGTTACACATATACAGTAATCCTTATGAACAGTCGACACTACACAAATAAGCAGATGGACTCTGCATTTCTGGAGGATCGGGGTACGAAAGTGGCTGAAATTTTGTCGGGCTCTCTAAATATTTAAGTACTTTAGCCCAGTGGATATGAAAGTAGTACCTGTTGGCGCATCTATTTGCGTTGCTCAAAGTGAAACGTTAAAATCGTTTCGGGCAGGAGTGGTAAACTACGTTGCTGCCAACGACGTGTCGGTGCCTATATTTTATCCTTACGGCTTTGGCACTCTGCCACCGGCATTATTATTAACCGTGACTAGCAGCGCGCTTCAGCCACTTGCGAATTAAGGCAGTGTTGCAAGTGCTCGATCAGTGGCTGATTGAGTGGCTGCGATTTCACTCTGAAACCTCAGAATCGTTCAAATACACGCCGCCGTAAATTCTCATTTACTTAAACAGTTAAGGTATATGTAGCCCTTTTTGGTTGAAAATGCTTTTGATTATTGAACTTTATTGCTATATGTAGTTCTCAGCATGTTTCGGGGTCACTGGTGCCGATTTGCAACAGTCTACCCAAATTTATGTGTGTCACACAATCTGCTTAGTGATCATGTTTTGAACAATGTAAAGATTCGATCTTCTGCAACCAGGACACCAGTTACCTTGAAACGTGTTGAGAATTATAGTAATAAAGTATTATAGTCAAAAGCATTTTCAACCAGATAGTATTCATATTCCTTAATCATAAATAATAAATTAAGTAAATTACATTAAGATTGATATTAAACACATCGTCTTTTTGTCATTTCCATGCACAGACTACGCAATTTTAGTACGGGCACTTTGCAATCGTCGGAAATCGCAGAAAGGACGTGATTGATTAATTACGATGATTGAATCGGAACGTACGCGTAACTTTCCGTATATTGTTCGAATTGTAATTATTGATCGAGCGCAGTAACAATTATTGGGAAAACAAGTGTGGAACGGATAAGGCAGAAGTCAATGCGACTGACTTGGCGATTGTCTGAGTTGCGATGGCTTGCGCATACAATTTTTCTTTATATCGTTTAAGTTCTTCACAACCATTGAACTGGAGTTATGATTATTAAAAAGTCAAGTGCAGGATAAAGGCAGAATAAATGGCGTGCGATTAATGAATTATGGCAGCTGCATTTGCGTCGATGTACATTTCTTCGCTGCTTCGTTCGTATTCTTTATAGTCACTTAATTAAAATTATAATTGTCGCTCTGCCGACCGAGCATGGCAGAAACTCAGGAAAAACGATGCGTGTAATTGATAAATGTCACTGGCTTCAATCTGTTTCAACGCATCATTTTTCGTACATTGATGTTTATAAGGTAATTTCATTTGTGAATTGTAACTACCCTGTACTAGCATTGAATAATGGATATACATATATGTGTGGGATCTCAAATACAGGCTCCTCTACAGGACCGTTTGGTTAGGCATGTAAGGATTTTATGTTATAATATAAATGGGTAGATACATATGGTAGTGTATGGGGTTCGCGGGAATAAGGGAGCGCGGACGCATAGGCCTTGCATTACAAAAAATTTGACCATATATGGTGATGTATGAAGTTTCGCGGGAATGGGGGGTTGATTGGTAATTTGTGCTTCATTGGTCCAGACGGGTATTTTTGGTTTCGCGTAGATTCTTGGTCCGTTTGGTTAGGCATTAAGGGTTTTATGTTATAATATAAGTAAGTAGATGCGTATGTGGGATCTTAAATACAGGGTCCTCTAATTGGCGAGGAAAGGTCACCTGTGATCCTCAATTATTATATTGATGTATCATAGGTGACGAGTTTGTTGAATCGTGTTATTTGGTTGCTTAGGAGTCAGTTGACGATAAGACGTAAAGACGAAACGACGAAAGATTGGGAAATAAGACGAAAGTATCTTGATTGTGTTGTTATTGTTTATGAATATTATACTCTCCAGTTTCACGCAATTTAAAATCCTACCTATGTATCCGATATTAACAGGACATTGAATCACTTTTTCACATTTAAATATCGTTCAACTGTTCCACAAGCATGAAACCCGTGGAATTATAATCACATAAAGAACATCAAACGCATGCATAAATCGTCGCGTGTGATCGATTCGTGACGCGTCATCGTAGAGATCCTGCGCGTGCCTACTTGGGAGACGGATGTATGAATTACGAATGACGTTCTGCCGCTATATTAAAGTTCGCGGGCTCACGCCCGCTGAAAGGACGGCCGACTGGAATAGTAATTTCGACGTTGAAAAGACGCGTGCTTACAAGCGTCGATAAATAATCCCGGCCGCTACTAAAGTTCCCGCCGTTGGTAGTGCGACGCCTTTCCGCCCGTCTTGGCCCCTTTCAGCCCCCCCTTCTAACCCCTCGCCACCGCCACGACCCCGTTCCCATCCACGCTCGACTTTGCAGCTCGTTAATGGGAATCTGAAATCTCGTTATAAATTTGCGTACGCCGGATTCGATAACGTCAGTTACGCTCTGCCGGGAGGAAACTCCGGCGAGGATTATGAATGGCGAATCCGGAGACTCCTTTTTTAACGGTCGACGCGCCGGCAATAAGCGGCGAGCGTGTGCGGAAAAACCCGGGGTCTTCGTCTTTGTCCGCTTCCGCAGCATGCTGCGCGTCGCCTAATTAGTCTGAGTCGAGCTGCGATCCGCTGCGTCTTCGGGGATGTTCTTTCGGTCTTGGGTCTTCCTAGTTGGACTGCTGCTCTAAATGTTGGGTCTACCGGAAAGTTGCGTCCGGTAGTGTCGTCTCAAGTTTTAACACGTAGGAATATCGACTGTTCCGTATTAACTAAACGTTTTTCGGAACGTTGTGCAGCAAGATGCGTTTATAGATAATTGGACGTATACTGTACGGGATATTTGCAAATTTAACCTTTTGACTGCGGCGCACTCTTGAACGAATCCATCAATATGGACGGCGCGTTTTTCGCACGGTTGTCCACTGACTAGTGACCGAAACAGTACCCGGAAATTTGATAACATTATATTTGAAAAAATAATGATTTAAAAATTAGAAATAGCAATTTTTGTAGCCTTTAGTAACTTTTTGAATATATAAATACTTAAATGCATTCCTTCAATAATAATCGGTAAATAAAGAAATAACGAATGGATAAATTCAAACACTAATCAGAAAATGAAATAAATAAATACTTACATATATGTACAGTAAAGAAACAGGTTTGCAGAAATCAATCAAATACAAGAGCAGTGTTATATGAAGGCAATTGACTGAATGATATTGAAACAATTGCCGATATTTAGTTGCTATGTTACATAGGACGATAAATTGAATGTTGAATCAATCAGTAAAACAGTAATAAAGGTGTTATAATACAAAAATACAGAGGGCGCATATTTACGCCTTTCGTATATATTGATGGATTTCTGAGGGCGTATATATACGCCTTTCGCAGTCAAAGGGTTAACTTTAGACGATTGTATAGGAATGTTTTGAATAAAACTCTGACGGTGGGTGGATGATGTTAGTATTGGTTCGACTAATGTGAGTCTATACCCGTCCGACAGTTGTGAGTCAACAATTGTATCTATTCTTAAATGTTTATTTTTTGGTCATTTTCTAAAACAAAACTAGATACATTTATTTGCTCTAAATTGTTATACCGCTCATTATACTGCTCTAAATGTTGGGTCTACCGGAAAGTTGCATCCGGTAGTGTCGTCTCAAGTTTTAACACGTAGGAACGTCTACTGTTCCGTATTAACTGAACGTTTTTCGGAATGTTGTGCAACAAGACGTGTTTATAGATAATTAGACGTATACTGTACAGGATATTTGCAAATTTAACTTTAGACGATCATATAGGAATGTTTCGAATAAAATTCTGACGGTGGATGGTTAATGTTAGTATTGGTTCAACTGCTGTGAGTCAATAATTGTATCTATTCTTAAATGTTTATTTTTTGTTAATTTTCTAAAACAAAACTAGATACATTTATTTTTTATTGTCGTTTAGCGCTGTTTCTCTGCTGTATGCATACGGGGATAACGATTTTGACCCTAAATTCACCACATTCGTGAAGTCTCACTTCCTCGTTCGACTCTTTATATAACGCACAACAAAAAATACCTCCAACAAACACTGAAATAAAATCCAATCACAATATATAAAACGAACAACGACCAAAAACGACGATTTGCCTGCACAGACCCCTGATACTACTTTCGTGCGACACTCAGTCTTCTTGCGACACGTACAAAATTTGTCGATGCCTCCTTTTTTACGCTATACGAGCTAACATTTTCGCCGAACACCGGGCAACTGAACGTTTTTCGGAATGTTGTGCAACAAGACGTGTTTATAGATAATTAGACGTATACTGTACAGGATATTTGCAAATTTAACTTTATACGATGATACAGGAATGTTTCGAATACAATTCTGACGGTGGATGTTCGGTAGTTGTGAGTCAACAATTGTATCTATTCTTATGTATTTATTTTTTATTCATTTTCTAAAACAAAACCAGGTACATTTATTTTTTATTGTCGTTTAGCGCTGTTTCTCTGCTGTATGCATACGAGGATAACGATTTTGACCCTAAATTCACCACATTCGTGAAGTCTCACTTCCTCGTTCGACTCTTTGTATAACGCGCAACAAAAAATACCTCCAACAAACACTGAAATAAAATCCAATCACAATATATAAAACGAACAACGACCAAAAACGACGATTTGCCTGCACAGACCCCTGATACTACTTTCGTCTGACACTTAGTCTTCTTGCGACACGTACAAAATTTATCGATGCCTCTTTTTTTACGCTATACGAGCTAACATTTTCGCCGAACACCAGGCAACTGGCCTGGCGACATTCAACAGGCTGAGGCGAAGTTTCTTCGCCGGCGCCGATCCGGAAATTGTTAGCGTCCAATTATGCGAATAATCTAAACAGCGTCGAACACGGATCGGCCAGGCGGCTTGTACGTGTTAACGCGAGTAAGACCGTCTCTCCGCGCTGGGCATTGAAACTGACCCACTCCACGATGTACGGCGGCCCCGGTTGGGTTAGGGAGAGGCTATCGGGGAATTGCGAATCAGCGAATGGGCCATTACCTATTATCATCCGTGCCACTGCCTACAAATAGACGCCGGGATTGCGCGGCATCGACCGAAAACGCGACCGATTTGCACGGGAAAGTTGCCGTGAACGCGCTAGTTAAGACGCTTTACGTTCCCCGTTTGCTAATAATTTCCGAGCCCTAAGGAGAAAATTTATGAGCAAGTCGCTACATGAAATTGCGGCGTTTCAACCGCCGACGTGACGCGATTGGATCGTAATACGTGCGTACATGGGGCAGTGATATGACGTGATAGCTTTAGCTACTGTTTCGTTTGTCACGAAGTCCTGGAGAAATCTGCAACGGTCGTTAATCAGTGGATGAAGTAGATGTTTTTTAACTCGTCTTAATGACACATAATTTTTAGGTATGCTTGCCTCATGAATAATTATAATAATTATAACCATGCTCAATTCACAAATTGTACTTGCATCTATATTCTATATTTCATGCATTTTCAGATCAAATAGATGAAAAAAGTTTGTATTAACTTGTGTCCGAAAATGCTTTCTTGGAAAGGTATAAGTATTCACAAATTTAAAGGCAAAATTCGTGTTACAATACGTACAAAATCATACATAACGACCCATGTCTATAGTTTAATTGGTCTTAATGACACATAATTTTTTAGGTATGCTTACCTCCTGAATAATTATAATAATTATAACCATGTTCAATTCACAAATTGTACTTGCATCTGTATTCTACATTTCATGCATTTTCAGATCAAATAGGTGAAAAAATTTGTATTGTATCCGAAAATGCTTTCTTGGAAAGGCATAAGTATTCACAAATTTAGAGGCAAAATTCGTGTTACAATACGTACAAAATCATACATAACAACCCATGCGTATAGTTTAATTGGTCTTAATGACACATCATTTTTTAGGTATGCTTACCTCATGAATAATTGTAATAATTATAACCATGCTCAATTCACAAATTGTACTTGCATCTATATTCTATATTTCATGCATTTTCAGATCAAATAGATGAAAAAAGTTTGTATTAACTTGTGTCCGAAAATGCTTTCTTGGAAAGGCATAAGTATTCACAAATTTAGAGGCAAAACTCGTGTTACAATACGTACAAAATCATACATAATGCCCCATACCTATAGTTTTAATAATAACGTTCTGAAGTCAAGCATTTTCAATCATAACGCGGCTTTATACATTCCTTCATTATCCAAGTAATCTATTCATGTACTGTAGTATCGAGTAAATTCGAGTGCATATTGCGACCCGCGCGATTGTTTAGCCGTACGCGACGCAAAGGCCCTTGTTTATGCAATTTTAAGTAAGGAATGCATTCATATGTCTATGAATGCAGATGTATGACAAAAGACAAGCGAGGTCGGTACTTGGCGTCGGCAATTCTTACGCAGCCTCAGACGAGTGCAGTCACGTTTTATTTTTGTAGCCTTTCTTTAGTACGTGGCTCTTATCGAATAAATTTTATTTTATACATATTACCTCGGTCCTACAGTGCCTAGTGCGCACGTGCCGACTAGTTGTGTTCTCACAGACTAGTTAGCGATCGCTTTCGATCCTGCACACATCCGAAGACGCGTCGCGTGACTTTATCAACGCGAGGGCAAACGCGTTTGACTTTTCGCGGAGGGCGAAAATCGTTTCCGCGGAAGGAGACGGATAAACGCACGCGTGGGAGGGCGTAAAAAGTCGAATCGAAGGTGGACTGGTCCGAATGACTCGAACGGGGTTGAAGGCAGTAAAATGCCCACACTGGCGGAGAATAATTCATCGACATTTCGGCCGCTTCATCGTTCGCTCGTAAAGGCGCACCGGCATACGGCGCTTTAAAAAAGAAGTTTATGTTCGCTCATTTGGCACGAATTTCACTTCGCAGCTCGTACGGATGGCACGGGGATTTTTACGCGTTTGCGCGCTCGACTGCTTGAATATTTATGTGCCGAGCGACGTCCGGAGCGCCGATGTGCTCAGCGTACGAAACTTGATCATTTTTGTTACTGTCAGTTTTCCTTGATTACGGCGTGTTGGTATGCAATATAATCTAATCAACCGTTTTTTCTGTGACGTTTGTTAATTCTTGACGAACCCAGATAAATGTGTGTGCGCGTGTTTATCAATGCGCTGCGACATATGCAATATAGTATTGAGGACGTAAATTAGTACCATGCTGCGTTTCAGTTAAATTATCGGTGACGGGACTGTCAAGAAATATGCTATTTCTGACTTTCGAAAATTCGCGGTGACCGAGTCACCCGTTTAACAGAAATTCCCTCAGGAAAATTCGCTTTAACTCGTCTCGACAGAGAGGAATGTAAAAAGAGAAACTACTTTCCCAACTATTTTCCCACAAATGATAATATGACAAAATTAACTAAATCGTCATCTCACCGCAATTAAATAAAATCATTCGGGAAACGATGGTCAACGCTGCCGCTATTTTTCTCAAAGATCACGAGGACAAAGTCGAGCGTAAAAAAGAGTTTTTCTCTCACCGCAAAATTCACTTTAGCTCTCCTCAACCGTCGAGAGTATCAGAAGCTAAGGACCCGAAACCGTCGAGCTGGCGCACATTTCTGTTTCGCCACGATGTCCTATCCACAGCACAGGAAGGATGTGAAAAACCGTTGGTGGATGTAGCCAGGCTGCTACGAACTCCACAGTTTCTCTGAGAAGCCGACAGCGCCACTGCACACAGTACAGAAGGTTTCAAAAATGTTAACCATCGTTTCAAGCATGACTTCTAGACATCCAGATAAAAAAAAATGTTCGTACAAACGAACCTCGCTAGCAGACAGAAACATTTTTATTATCGTGTGTAGATAAGATGAGTTATAAATGTTAACGCTGCACAATTCAGTCCTTGGACGAATTTTGTCCTTTGAATTGGCGGACATTTGCACTGACAACGCAATAATGAACAAATTCTTATCCCACTGCTCATTATTATTTTTATTTGTGTATGTGTTAAATTGGGGATTTAATGGATTTATTTTCAAAGTCCGGGCTTAATGTTGCAGTAAAGATGAAAGTAATTTTTCAATTAATTCTGCATAGTTTTGTTGCAAATTTGGAAGTTCAAGTGCTGGGAGATAATAGGCTTTAATCTACAGTTCAGAGACAAAATATTTAGTTGCCTAAATTGTATCATTTAACAGAGAGAGAAGACCACTGGTATAAACAAGACGGTATATTCACCGTGTAAGGTGCTTTTGTTGTTGAAAATATTGTAATCATTCACGTTTTATGCGTGCAATTTTTTAGATTGCCTATAAAAATGTTTCGCAAATTTCGGTTATAAAGTTGACTCCACAAAAGGATCCCATACATTTCGAGCAACAGCCATAAATTTATTCATCAGCGCACCGCAACCTTGAAACTGACGGTTTGCGTCGACTTGCTTATACGAACTTTTCCACGTAGAATTTATATTGGAAATGACGCCTAACCATTTTGAAACGTTCTCTATAAAGAGAGCTCCGAAGGACCTGGGAAGCCTCTCGAGGTTTCTTTTCGTTCACGCGTCGAATGCGAATCGCCTGCTACGGCGAAACGTTCCATGTTGGCGAATGATGAACCGGTTTTCGGGGTTACAGCGAAGAGAAGAGCCTGGGTTACAGCCGAAAACGAGAGGGAGAGAAGGCGGGAAAGCGATAGAGCGAGAGAGGAGCCTCTACTCGCCTTCAAATAAAATCGAGCGTTTCGCGAGGTGATGAACCGTGATGACGAGCGCCGATAAAGGAAGCGAAATGCTACCGGTGCAAAGAGAAGTATGAATTTGGGAAGCTGCGAATAGTGCAAACGCCGCCAGACTGCCGTTTCGGCGGAGAATGTTTTGCTGCGATACTTTTTTTATTTCGGTCAATCGCCGGAAAATGGCCACTGATGACATAAATACGGTAGCGATCGGCTAATTTTATGTGATCGGCAATTCACAATGAAGGGGTATCGGTGCATAAGGACGGCTTTGCGCAGTTTAACACGTTCCCTGCCGCTGAACTTTCCGTTCAAGCCATTTGGTATTATCATTGTAAAATGAAGAATTTTTTAAAAATTCATTATGCAGTCAATTATGGGCATCTTAATACTATTTGCTGAGGCTCTCATTTAATCGTGGGGCGTATACGCCCCACGCGGCGTGATGGGAAATTTTTTTTCACCGTCACTTGCTTTAACTGCATTCCTCGTATTTCGATCAGTCAATTAACCAAAAAGCTAGTTGCTCAAAACACTCATCTGGTTGGAACAATACGATCAAATCGCCGTGGAATTCCAAAAGACCTACTTTCAAAAAAATTATAGCGATATGAATATATTGCTAAGGAAAGCAATGATGGTTTGACAATACTGAAATGGCAGGACAAACGTGATGTACTTCTATTATCAACGAAACACTCTAATGAAATTGTGGCTATGCAGAAAAGGGGGAATATTGTTACAAAACCGAAGGTTATTGTGGATTATAATGAAGGGAAGCCTTCTGTAGATATCTCCGATCAAATGGCTTCATAATGCAGTCCTCTACGGAAATCAGTAAAGTGGTATAAAAAAATTGTATTTGAAGTTTGCCTGAACACAGCTGTAGTGAATTCATGGATTATATATAACAGTCTTACAAACCGAAAAATAACAAGCATCGAATTCCGAAAAAAATTAGCAATGAATCTGATGTCGTGTAATAATAGTAATAATTCTCCACGAATTGGACCAAGAAAAAATCGACACGAAATTAAGAAAAAGGAAGGCAACTTTAATTCGATAAGAAGGCGCTGCAAAATTTGTTACGAAAGAAATGTTAAAAATTTAGGTTCCAATCGGCAAGAAACTGTACTGCAAAAGTTGCAACATTCTGCGATACTTGTGTGGATAAACCACACTTATGTTTGCCATGTTTTAACAAAGTTCATCGTAACATCCCTTTGTAATTGCATACAAACTTGAATTTAACTAAAATGTTATATTTCAAACTTATGTTGGATGCAACTGGCTTGGCATAGTAACGTTCAGTCAGGTATTTGTTAAACTAATTCCTAGAAAAATAAATTTATTGGTTTGTTGTATTATGCATATTAAACTATACACCATTTCCTTGATAATTATGATTTTTGCACTATTTTAATTATTGTAAGGCATACGCCAGAAACAAAATAATACAATTGTAAAGCCTGAACGGGAAGTCTTCAAAAAACGGTCTGGCCGGGAACGTGTTAAATATCACGGTGTCGTTGTGGGCATTTCAATTATACTTTCTTGTAAGATGCGGAATGTTACTTCTGATATCCCATTTCTTACGACTGTAAGGCGAAATGTCTACGTGGTCAGGATGTGCTATTTTGATCTTAATGTACGCAACGAAAGGGTGGCACTAAAATGAACGAAGTAACGGATGCCGTGAACGAGAGGAGAATTAATTAAACGTGTGCAAGTTGCTACAACTTAACGTCGATATATATTAACTCTGTTTAATTTTTCACAAGCGATAACGTACTGGAAAGCCAAAGTATAACTAGATTAAATTAACGAAATTAAAGAACTTTAAACGCCTAACGTCAAATTGCCAAAACCAAAATCGTTGTCCTTCTCTTTTGCATCCCGAACTTTGTACTTTACATTGCAATAAGGAGTCCACTCACTTATCTTCACGTACAAATACCCAAGTAAGCCCAAAGTAATAAAATAAGACAACCCTGGGACAAATACGTCTTACATTCCGATCTTCGTCGAATCGCGCGGCATGAACGGAAATATTAATTGCCACGTAAGAAGTAGGAATGCGCAAGTCAAAACTGACGGTCGGAATAAAGCGGCCCAGTTTAACGTCAGTGTTATCGTACGTGACGGCATCTCGTCCGCCTGTCTTCACAGTCTCAGCGACGCACGGCTGGGTTATAAAGTATTTGCCGTCTTGCATCGGGTAATTTTTCCGGCGGAACTTTTTCGGATTTTTATATATACGCGGCGCATCTTCGCTGGTCATTCCGCGTGTCCTGAATGTAAAACATGAGAGACGCGAGCAGTACTAAAGTAATACCAAGGAAAGGGCAACTGTCCCACAACAGTTTACTGCTCGTTGCCGCTCATTCGGCATATCTTAACTTCAAAACGTAAAAGACGCGGAGAATACTGAAGAAATAGCCAGACGAGGGTAACTTTTTCCACTGCACTCTGCTGCTCATTGTTGCCCATTCGGCATATCCTGAATGTAAAGCGTGGGAGACGTGAGCAATGCTGAAAAAATACCAGGAAGAGGGCAGCTGTTCCACAACATTTTACTGCTCATTGTCGCTCATTCAGCATTTACAGACTGGAAAACATAAATGATGCAAGAAATACTAAAGAAATACCAAGAAAGGGACAACTGTTCCACGACGCTTTACTGCTCATTGTCGCTCATCCAGCGTATCCTGACTGGCAAATATAACAAATGGGAGAAGTGCTGTAGGAATGCGGAAAAGAAGACAACTTTTTCTACATCACTGTGCTGCTCATTCTGCATGTCCTGACGGCAAAACATAAAAGACAAAAAAAGTACTGATGCAATAATAAAAAGAGGACAAATGTTCCACAATATCTTACCACTCATTATCGCTTATTCCGCACATTCTCACTACAAAACACAAAAGATGCGACAAGATTAAAGAAGTATAAAGATCTGTGGATTCCCCCACAATATTTTAATACTCATTGGCACTCATTCCGCATATCCTGACTGCAATATACAAAGGACACAAGAAACACTAAAGAAACGCCAGCAATTGGGTAACTTCATCCACAACACAGTCGTTCATTCCGCACTTTCTAACTGCAAAATACCAAGACGCAAGACGTCACAAAGAAATACCAAGAATCCATCTTCTTTTACCACCCCAGAACAAGTTCCACATTCCCCTACAATATTTTACCACTCATTGCCACTCATTCCGCACCTCCTAACTGCAAAACACCAAGACGCAAGACGTCGCAAAAAAATACGAAGAATCCATCTTCTTTTACCACCCCAGAACAAATTTCACATTCCCCCGCAATATTTTACCACTCATTACCACTCATTCCGCATATCCTGACTGCAAAACCAAAATGACATAAGAAATACTAAAGAAACGCCAACAACTGTGCTGCTCATTCTGCGTGTCCTGACGGCAAAACATAAGAGACAAAAGAAGTACTGATGCAGTAATAAAAAGAGGGTAATTGTTCCACAACATCTTACCACTCATTATCGCTCATTCTACACATTTTCACTGCAAAACACAAAACATGCAACAAGACTAAAGAAGTATAAAAAACTGTGCATTCCCCCACAATATTTGATCACATTCCGCATATTCTGACTGCAATACACAAAGGACACAAGAAACATTAAAGAAACGCCAACAATTGGGTAACTTCATTCACAACACTGCCGTTCATTCCGCACCTCCTAACTGCAAAACACCAAGACACAAGACGTCGCAAAGAAATACCAAGAATCCATCTTCTTTTACCACCCCAGAACAAATGCCACATTCCCCCACAATATTTTACCACTCATTCCGCATATCCTGACTGCAAAACACAAAGAACACCAGAAACACTAAAGAAAAGCCAACAATTGGGTAACTTCATCCACACCCTGCCGCTCATTCCGCACCTCCTAACTGCAAAACACCAAGACGCAAGACGTCGCAAAAAATTACGAACAATCCATCTTCTTTTACCACCCCAGAACAAATTCCACATTCCCCCACAATATTTTACCACTCATTACCACTCATTCCGCACCTCCTAACTGCAAAACACCAAGACGCAAGACGTCGCAAAAAATACGAAGAATCCATCTTCTTTTACCACCCCAGAACAAATTTCACATTCCCCCGCAATATTTTACCACTCATTACCACTCATTCCGCACCTCCTAACTGCAAAACACCAAGACACAAGACGTCGCAAAGAAATACCAAGAATCCATCTTCTTTTACCACCCCAGAACAAATGGCACATTCCCCCACAGTACTTTACCACTCATTCCGCATATCCTGACTGCAAAGCACAAAGGACACAAGAAACACTAAAGAAACGCCAGCAATTGGGTAACTTCATCCACAACACAGTCGTTCATTCCGCACTTTCTAACTGCAAAATACCAAGACGCAAGACGTCACAAAGAAATACCAAGAATCCATCTTCTTTTACCACCCCAGAACAAGTTCCACATTCCCCTACAATATTTGACCACTCATTGCCACTCATTCCGCATATCCTGACTGCAAAACCAAAATGACATAAGAAATACTAAAGAAACGCCAACAATTGGGTAACTTCATCCACAACCCTGCCGTTCATTCCGCATCTCCCAACTACAAAACACCAAGACGCAAGACGTCGCAAAAAAATACGAAGAATCCATCTTCTTTTACCACCCCAGAAGAAATTCCACACATCCTGCTGCACGCGCGATTCTTACCGCAGTCCGTCGCATTCGTCGCGACATCCGCGTTTATCACACCCCCATCGACAGCAAACCGTCCAATTACGAAGCTTCTCACAATCTCTACACAGTCCTGCCGCGTAGGAATCGCCGCAAAAAGCGGCGAAGTGGAAGTGGCCGTGTGTAGACTAAAAGCGGCGTATACACAGGTCTGCGAGACATCCGGAATGTGGCGGCCGGAAATTCTTCTGCAGGCGGAGAAGCATACCGCGCGAGCGAAGGAACGTCCCGGATGGAGCGGGTAGAGGGAAAAGCGGGAACATCGTCAGTTGCGCGACGCTTGTAAAAGGAGCAGAAAGCGTCGGGGGACGTGGGAACCGCTCTTTCTGTCACTCTTCCGCCCGCGAGGCAGGAGGAAAGGATACAAGCGGGTCCTGAAATTATGAAATGAGCTGCGTCTGACACGGCTTTCCGGGAGTTGAAGGCCGAACCGGTCAAAGGGGAGCGGAACGAGTCGTGGCACGAATAAAACGAGTCCTCGCGGGCTCTCGTGACGCCGTTTATTCGGCATTTTTCAACGGAGAAACGGACGCGACGCGCACGAGTCGCAGCCAGATGGTGCGTGGGCGGTGGGAAATCGCTGCCATTCGAATCGTTTCGAGGCTTGAGTGATGCGTGGGATGTTGCTTCGTGCGTATTCATTTCTGAAATTCTTTCCCATGGTTATGGCGTGTGTTAAGGTTTTTGTCGCGGGAAGGGAACTTTGCGATTATAAAAGAAGGTTGGACATAGAAAGAAATATTGGCAGATGCAGTGGGAAATAGGTGGCGTTCGAACGGTTCGAAGTTTTCAATGATGTATAGAATATTAATTCGTGCGTATATATTTCTGAAATTCTTTCCCTTCGTTATGGCGTGTGTTGAGGTTTTTGTTACGGGAAGGGAATTTGTATGAATACGTCTTTGCGATTATAAAAGAAGGTTGGACATAGAAAGTAATATTGATAGATGCAGTGGAAAATTGCTGGCATTCGAACGGTTCGGAGTTTTCAATGATGTATAGAATATTAATTCGTGCGTATATATTTCTGAAATTCTTTCCCTTCGTTATGGCGCGTGTTGAGGTTTTTATTACCGGAAGGGAATTTGGATGAATATGTCTTTGCAATTATAAAAGAAGGTTGGACATAGAAAGAAATATTGGCAGATGCAGTGGGAAATAGTTGGCGTTCGAACGGTTCGGAGTTTTCAATGACGTGTAGAATATTAATTCGTGCGTATATATTTCTGAAATTCTTTCCCTTCGTTATGGCGTGTGTTGAGGTTTTTATTACGGGAAGGGAATTTGGATGAATATGTCTTTGCGATTATAAAAGAAGGTTGGACATAGAAAGAAATATTGGCAGATGCAGTGGGAAATAGTTGGCGTTCGAACGGTTCGGAGTTTTCAATGACGTGTAGAATATTAATTCGTGCGTATATATTTCTGAAATTCTTTCCCTTCGTTATAGCGTGTGTTGAGGTTTTTATTACGGGAAGGGAATTTGGATGAATATGTCTTTGCGATTATAAAAGAAGGTTGGACATAGAAATATTGGCAGATGCAGTGGGAAATTGCTGGCGTTCGAACGGTTCGGAGTTTTCAATGACGTGTAGAATATTAATTCGTGCGTATATATTTCTGAAATTCTTTCCCATCGTTATGGAGTGTGTTGAGGTTTTTGTTGCGGGAAGGGAATTTGTATGAATACGTCTTTGCGATTATAAAAGAAGGTTGGACATAGAAAGTAATATTGATAGATGCAGTGGAAAATTGCTGGCATTCGAACGGTTCGGAGTTTTCAATGACGTGTAGAATATTAAGTCGTGCGTATATATTTCTGAAATTCTTTCCCATCGTTATGGAGTGTGTTGAGGTTTTTGTTGCGGGAAGGGAATTTGGATGAATATGTCTTTGCGATTATAAAAAAAGGTTGGACATAGAAAGTAATATTGATAGATGCAGTGGAAAATAGCTGGCGTTCTGAAATTCTTTTCTGAAACTTCTGAAATTCTTCGCTCCGATGTTTCGATCTTTATTTTTGGGTCCTCCTGAGAGACGAAGATTTTTTATAACTTGATTGGAAGTTAATGCTACTACTTTCATGTGACGTGTGTTCAAATTTGCGTGGTCGAATGGAAATTTTTCACTAATGAAATATTGCAAACTGTGTTATTCCTGTAAAAGCACTGACACTCTGCAACAAGATTGTCCTGACATGTCATTTATGTTAATCTTATTTTAATGGAAAGTATCGCGATATGCTTTTACGATTATAAAAAAAATCTATACCGTCAAAAATAATATTGGCTGCATCATGGATAAATTATTTTAATTCAAGTTAATTCAAATAACCGTTAAACTATGCATTCCAAAGATAATTTGTTCAGACAAAAATACAGTACTCTATCAAACAATAATACAGTAAAACAATTAACACATTTATTACCTACAATATGCAATTTCTGCGATGTTTCCCATTTATCATAATTATTAAACACTTACAATAATCTATAGGTACCTTGCATGCAGTATGGAATGTCATGTGTTTTCCAATTAACTTATAACGATTGACCACATATGGTATAATCATTCGCATATCTATGTATCCCATAGGCAATTTTACTTTGCATCATTCCAATTGCTTCTAATCGTCGCACGCGTGCCCTGATAACGATCCGAACACCTGCCATTCTCGCGAGTATTGAAAAGTGGACACTTCCGAATATTTCTCGTCAACGTCGATGGCGACGCACAAACGGGGCTTGAATTATTCACGTGGGACGTGTAATTCTATTGTAATTGCAAGCTCGAGTCATTGAGCTATGATATACCGTGTGTACGGGGAGTAGCGTGGACGCGTGTGAGTTCGGATAATTCGGGGGAATCGTATTTGCCGGGAGGATTGGATTATCGCGGGATATTGCTTCGGCGCGACTAATCTTGTAAATGTCCAGTTCTGCCTATTATGGAATTGTTTGGATTTGAGTGATTTGCAGTCCCGATTTTTTTGGAGCGACGCGTGTGTATTAGACTGCATTAGCTCAGCTGTGATGCGCGTCGTATTATTTATCGGCGGTTGAACGATAGAAGGTACGCGATAACTGTTCGTTTTGATAACAGCAGAACAATGCTTTATTGGGTCAAAATAATGCAGCATGTACAAAAAATAGTAACGATATATGTGCCCATAATTATGAAAGTGGTCTAAGTCATATATTTCTTGTTTCGAGATATTTAATGAATTGCATTTGAATAAATTAAAAAATATTTTTACATTATGCGACATTTTAATTTATAATTTTATTAGTCTTAATTAATGGAAATTTACTATGAATATGAAATTTTGTGTGAATTTTATACGATAATATTATTTTTAAAGATTGAATTGACTTAGACCATTTTCAAAATTAACTGAATGTCCTATAAATGACTTAAAGCAATAAAGAACTTTGAGTTTTATTTGAAACAATAATTTGATTGAAATACTTCGTGAACATTTATTACATTTATTAATTATTTTTAAACAGTAATCCATTTTTATCATTATTTCGAGTATTTAAGATTCTTAAAATGTTCCTGAAAAACTGGAGGGATGTACGGTAGTAAACTCATAATATCTTTATGTTTTTCTTCCGATACTGGTCTAATGGTGGTGTACAATGGAAGTCATTTAATATTTCCGTATATTTTTGGTCTTCCTTTTTTAGGTGAAAGATCCAAAACGTGAAATTTAGAATCATCTAAAGATGTTTTATAGAACATTTTATAAGGTTCCTTTTTCAAGAATCTCATCCATTGAATTTGTAGCCAAGAGACAGATTCACCCGCGGTATTTTTTACTCTTCTTGTTATTGATTATAAACCGGAATGAAGTCGTCGTTATTATTAAAATTTGATTGTCATTTATTTTATTATGTAGTTCAGAAACGCGTCAAAGAAGGCCACGTGCCATTTTCAAGTTGTTTATATAATTTATTTAAATTTTTGACTCAGACCACTTTCATAATTAAAACTAAATGAATTCCATATAATGTTGAAATTACAACCACTATCTAATGGTTCATTTTTGACAATTTCGTAAAAATTACATTGAATAAATTTAGTTAAAAATAATGTGGTATGAAATAACTGATAAACTCATTTTTTTTAAATTTGGACTTAGACCACTTTCATAATTATGGGCACATATAGTAATGCGTCTAGGAATGAACTCGACGATATTTTTACTTAGATGCTTATTTTTAGTTGCTGATGAAGTGAAAGCGTAAATTTAATGCTTTGTGGGGTATCTTTTCGTTTTTAACCCTTTGACTGCGGTGCGCTCTCGGACCAATCCATCAATATAGACTTCGCAATATGTTTTCCGCATGTCAGTCGCTGCAACGGGTTGTCCACTGACTAATGACCGAAACAGTATCTGAAAATTTGATGCAATTCTTAGGGTTTAAAAAATAATAATGGCAAATAAATGAAAAATGTCCATTTTTTTTATTTATCTTAACACTTCTTGTGTTTTCCACACGCTGTCTTTAGATGTCACTTATTTTGATACATTGTTTCTATTTTATCTGTTTAAGTATTTACATCAATATTCAATGCAATAAACTCGATTGCCTTCGTTTTTTTCGTATCTTCATTTTTTAGTTAAAAAGTTATGATAATGATTAAAAAACATAATTTTTTAATAATACCGAAAATACTCCCAATTATACAATTTCTGAAAGTTTCACAAAAATTGCTTCATAACTAACAAAGTTATGATTTTTTGTAACTTACAAGTTTCTCAAAAATGTACGGTCTCAGGCGTATTTCTTACAGATTTCTTAATAGTCGTTAAAGTGTTAAGTAACTTTTTAAGCTATTTTAATTTACTTAACTTAATTTGGGCATTCCTTCAATAATAATCGGTAATTGAATATAAAGGAAAAAGTCCACACTGTATAATGTAACACAGGGTTACACAACTTTAATAGGATATTTTGATAATATTAACATAATAATATGAAGGCAATTGACTGAACGATATTGAAACAATTGCCGATATTTAGTTGCTATGATACATAGGCCGATAAATTCCATGTTGAATCAATCGATATAACAGTTATAAAGGTGTAATAGTAAAAAAAATACAGAGGGCGTATATTTGCGCCTTTCGTATATGTATATTGATGGGCTTGTGAAGGCGTATGTATACGCCTTCAGCAGTCAAAGGGTTAATACAGTAAAACCTGTTTTTGTGCGGTGGATAGGGACCGCATAAAAAAAGTCGGACTTAAAAAATACATTAATGATTTATGAAATAGATGAGAGAATGCTTTCAATTAAATTAAATAATTAAATTAGACCTAAAGAAATTGTAAAAATAGTTAATTCTTCATAGTACATATACATGGAGAAGTTTTCAAATTGTACATTAAATAGTTTGCTGCTACTCGTCGTAATCCAAAACGCGCATCTTCTTGTGATGAATTGGTTGAAAATCGCTTTCGTCGCTTGAAGATAGGATTTCAATTGATTTGTTTTTGGTACCATAAACTCAGTGATCAGTTTTTGTAACGACGGTCGACTGGTCATTTGCTTGTAAACGTCGCGATAGTGAGACATGCATGATCTCAGCTCTTTTTGGAATTTTAAGCGTCTTTCCGCATTGGTATCTATTTTAAGAAAATGCGTTTCCAATTTTTTCGAAATCTGGATCCCTGCATATATTTTATCTGCTGTAACATTCCGGTTCTTCTTGTCCATTTTCATAATCTATCAAACTATTGATAATGTCACTATCATCGACAGTTTGGTCCCCAATCATCTCGTCCAGGTCATTATCGCCGAAAGAATCAAAGCCTTCTCCGCCGATGTTATGTGCGAGCGCACTAATTTCACATAATATTGTTGACGCGTTTTCGGAAAGGTTTCCATTAATTACAAATTCATATATTTCGTCCACAACATGTACATGTACATTGATAGGAAACATTAAACTGCTGCTAACGCCGCTAAGATTCATATACCGCATAAAAATAAATCGCACAAAAAAAATTGCACAAAAATAAAATCGCACAAAACCAATCGCACAAAAACAAAATCGCATAAAAAAGGACCGCACAAAAACAGGTTTTACTGTAATGGTTCTTGAAGCAACTTTTTTAAACTCCTGATTGAATCTATTGATATAATTTAGCTTTTCAATTTACTTACACTTATACAATTTCTTCCTCTTATTAATTTTCCTCTTTCTTCCCTCTCACGCATTTCAAATACGAATTTGATGGAATATTATCATTCACAGTAAAGAGTCTCTAACGAAAACACACAGTGTCTGCACGTCCGCGAAATAAACAGTTCCGCATCGGTGCAAACTGGATTGGGTGTCGATTGCGAGTAATCTGCGTTAAATACAATCGCGAAGAGATTCGAACAATCGCGTAGTGCATTATTCCGATACCGTCGGCCGGATAACTCGACCTGTACGTATCGCCAGGCTCGAATTGTCGTTACGTAGACCCGCATTGAGCCTGCATTGAACCTTCAAGGCACAATAATCGTTATCGTGGTGTACATCTGAGAAACGTTACAACGGGAACGCATTGAACTATTATCTCTGTTAACCGCGGTATCCCCTTATGTCGAATCAATTAACGTAACGGATCGCTTCAATGTGATGCGGTCTTCTAATTACGCTCCACGAAATTGCTTCATTAGGAACGACGCTGCGGATGATTAGCTCCGTTTTTCGTGGCAGGTGGACAGTTTGTCGTGCAGATTGCAGGATATGTTTAGGTAATGGTTGTCTGACATGGCGTATGGTGTATACTTTTAATGTATCGGAGCATAATTTCTTGAAACGAAGCTTTCGTTACTTGGCCGTTATTATGTGATATTGAAACGTTGGGAATGTTTGTGTAATGATTGAAATCTTAAACGCGCGGTCACTTTAATGTTTGTAAGTCATATAATGTTCGTTATTATGTGATGTTGAAATATTGGGAATGTTTGAGTAATGATTGAAATCTTAAACGTGCGGTCACTTTAAAGTTTGTAAGTTATATAATGTTCGCCCGTAACATTCGATTTTGTATTAAACATTAAGCGTCAAATCATAATTTCTTACACCGAAAGCATTGCTAAATTCATAAACTGTGATCAGTTTCATTGGTGCCGTTTACACAATGTTATCAATTTTAAACTCGATTCGATTCGGTATTAAATATCACGCGCCAAAACATAATTCCTTACCCCGAAAGCATTGCTAAATTCATAAAATGAGACCATTTTCATTGGTACCGTTGACACCCTGTTATCAATTTTAAACTTACGGCCACTTTAAACTTCATACGTCATACAATATCCGTGCATAACATTCATTGTCAGATAAAACATAATACGCCAAATTATATTTTCACACATCGAGCGCATTGCATAATTCATAAAACGTAATAATTCACATTTATACTATATTTCGACGGGCCTTACCGCTGGAAAATTGAACTCTTTCAGCAAGTTGCACACCGACAACGAAGGCTAACGATAATTCCGACCGCGAGAAGGCGAGCATTTTTGCAGAACGTTAGTGCACGCGACATTAGCGAAAATGAAGAGAAACATTAACGACGCGCCGTCCGTCCCGATCGCGGCGGTCGCTAATGAAAGACAGTGTACAAGCGAATTGGCTGGCTAATGCACGTAAAATGCGTTAATTAACGGGCGCGAAACGGCAGACCGGTATGAATGGAACGATTTCATCGGCGCGAACAATTTGCCCGGCGAACGAACGTGAGTAAGTCCCGGTATGCGTTCGAGTATTAAGTTTTAATGGCACCGTACTTGTTCCTACCCGCCTCCATTAAGCCGAAAAAATATCCCACGATTTTCTTCTCTAATTCATGGTGACGCTTCTCTTTGCGCGTTCTACCGGGACAAATCGAAGAGCGGACGATAGATTGGGGGACAGAATTGTCGAGTGAAATCTACCGTTGCGAAAAGGTATGTTGGTAATCGACAGTCTAGAGTATGTGGAACGGGAAAGGGTGGCAAAAAGTTAATACGTGGGGGATCAGTACGGCGCTATGGACAACCACAATGAGAACTGCCGAAGGCAGGAATGATAATTTATGGATACTTGCTTTTGTCTGGACTGCTTCGTGTCGAGTCTTGCGAGTATTTGCGATGCTGTATGAAACAAGGGAAAGGGGAATGTGTTGTACGTGGGATTTTGTCGTTTTGTCGGATGGAATTTGAACGAATCAGTTTCAGAGGTCAAAAATTGAAACTATCGATCGACTTGTAATTGTGTCAGATGAAAAGGGGTACAAAGAGACTTGGAAAAATTGTAACCGCGTTGACAAATTCGAAATAGTTTCCGAGATATGGTCAATAACAAACGGGAAAATCGAATCAAACGCCAGAAAGTAATACATTTTTTATTATTACAAGCTAAAAGTCTATAATTCGACTTGCTTTCCTAAATTATATGAAAGAGGGACGAAAGGGGCTCAAAAAAATGCAAACCGCGCCCAAAAATTCATAATAGTTCCCGAGTTATGAACAAAAACAAAGGCAAAATAAAGAAAAATAAGCAGAAAAAGGGCTAAAATAGGCAAAAAATGTCAAATTTTTTTTTTGTTTCGGACCAATACCATTTGATAGAGGGTAATTTGCCCTGAAGATAGACCACTTTCCGGGCGCTGAACCCTTCATAGTTTCCGAGATATCACGATTTTAAGAAAGTGCAAAAAATTTTTTTTCAAAATTACTAATCGCGAATGGTCCCACGTGAAAGTGCATCCAAAGAGCTTTAAGAAAACCTGTATTAGTTATAGGTTTCGACCGCTAGTTTAAACGGGACGGCGGCTTGAAGAAATCGAGAAAATCTTAAGGTTGCCATTTTTGCGAAAAAATGATGAAAACCCGAGGAAAACATAAGAAAAACACGGGTTTTTTAACAACCACCAACTGAAAGTAAATTATTTGACTTTCTCACCATCGATTTTTTTGTCCGTTTACTATGTCGAAGGGCATGCAAAATGGCTCGGAAAAGTCCAAGGCGCACCCCGAAATTCGCAATAGTTCTCGAGATATGACCAAAAATATATGGAAAAATGGGGAAAAGTACAAAAAAATACAGGTTCTTTCCAACCGCCAGTCAAATATCAATCATTCGACTTTTCCTCCCGGTATGGCATTAAAGTTGACTGAAAGAGGCTCAAAATAATGCAAACCGCACTCAAAAATTCGGAGTAGTTCTCGGGTTATAAGCAAAAATTAATGGAGAAATTACAAAAATGAGCAAAAAATAGCCCTACATTGGCGGAAAATGTCAATTTTTGTTTCTTGTTTCTTACCCATAACATTTTATAAGGGTAAACAATTAAACCTGAAACGAGTCAGAAAGGTTACGGTCGTTTTTAAGGAACATGTTTTTTTTTTGTAATATTAACAGAAAGACGAAGACCCCCGGAGAAGTACAAATGTTCTGAGAAATTCGGAAAAATGTTTAGAAACTTATCCAAAACTGTGAGAAAAAGTATGAAACACGTTACTTCAAATAATGTTACGAAATTACATTTATAACAACAGTGGGCGGAAAGAGTGTCAAAAAACTGCATGTGACACTGTCAAATTGTCGACAGACTCCAACACATAGTCAGCAGCATGTAAAAACACTGAACACTACGAGGGCAGTCCGATAAAACACTTTTATCAAATGACACATCTGTACAAAAGAAATACGAAAAGTTGCGGAAACTTTTATTGACGATTTATTTCTCAATCGTCAATTCGTTTCTTCATAGTGGACCATCATGGCCGCCGTGCTGACAGCGATGCTCCAATTTCTTCAACTGCAGAAACGTCTGAAAAATACGTTTTCGTGATGTCGAGATCTGCAAAGTAGTCCATTCATGTGGCAGCGATCAACTTGCATCGATCAGGTTTGAGGAATTTAGGAAATGAAATTGTGTCTGAGCAGAGGGACATATAAAACTTTTTCTGAAAAAGTTTAAGGTGTAACAAAAAAAAAATGGGCTTCTAATTGGAGAATATGGATGGATGTGTTCTACATTGAGTGAGTTCATTTCAGTTCTTATCATTTTTGGATTTTTGTTTTCGTCTACTTTTTACATTCATGTTCTACACTCAGTATCTGTGCCCATTTTCTGGTGTGTTATGTATATTTGTGTATTATGTACATTAGAGCACATGACTTTTCTTCGCCATTTTTGAATAAGGTTTGGCCGTTTTTTCCTTAATTTCGGCGTCGAATCACTTTTTCCATAGTAGGTTTGAGAAATTTAGGGAATAAATTTGTGTCTGAGTGACCATATATTTATGCCCTCTGGGTAGTTTTTAAGGTGTATAAAATACACAAATGTATATATAAGTATATGTATTTTAATAACATGTTTTTTTTTTTGTAATATTAACAGAAAGACGATATGCCCAGATTTCAAATGTTCTAGATCAGAAAATGTTTAGAAACTTATACAAAAATGTGAGGAAAAGTATGAAACACGTTACTTCAAATAATGTTACGAAATTAAAATAAAATCAATGTTTTTAATTAATTTTCCAAAATTTTCGTTGCATGTGACACTGTAAAATTGTCGACAGACTCCAACACATAGTCAGCAGCATGTAAAAACACTGAACACTATTTCGCACGAATTTACGTATGAAATAAAACACTTTTATCAAATGACACATCTGTATGCAGAATCGTGAATGCTCATATTCGAATTCAAAGTGTGCGGTACAACTAATAGACTTTTATTTTAGGGCCGGCAGGTGGCGCTTATGTTCCTGCCCCGACCCGATCGTCAATTCACTTCTTCATAGTGGACCATCATGGCCGCCGTGCTGACAGGTTCGTGTGTCTCCTTACTTTATTTTCACTTAAAACTGCACAAACTTCTCGACAACGTCCAAATTCGCTTGATATCGATGCAGGTACATGAGAGGAATCGAATGTGGTAGTCCATTCATGTGGCACTTCCCGTTTCAACTTGCATCGATCAGGTAATTGATCGGTCACTCTTGGCGGGAACTTGCTCCTGGTTTCCGCTATTAAGACTAACTTGTGATGAATTTACTTGTTACGTAAGTTAAGTTTGTAAAGTCCCTGTAGTAAGATTTTTTTGATTTAATATAATCGCGATGTAAATAATTTGATTATCCAGCATGGTGTGGGTGCCGGTTCGGTGTATCTTTCGAGGTTATGGGGTCCTACCTACATTTGCTGAGTTTCGAGAATTTTTCGAATTGCAGACTACGATGTCTTTATAGGTATGCATTTTTTTTTTATTGTGCTTTTATTGGTGGTGATTTCATTCTAATTGTTTGGATGGCTTGATTACATGTGTTCTGTGATTTCAATATATGAATTCAATGTTGCATCTTTGTGGACACATGTCTATACATGTTTCTGTTGGTTTTTGTGTACCTATTATTATTTGTGGTTTTGTTGTCTTTATTTCTTAGCGTTTTAACAAAACGCTGTAGAACAGTAATGGTCTTCGACAACAAGTAAGGCGTCATCCTGCAGTATGGGGTGTGCTGTCATGGGGTCAGAATGTTGCTGTCCTGTTATGAAAATGCTGTTTTACTTCAACAAGAATGCTGCTTTTGTTCAACAAGGATGGCGTTCTATATTGGCGATGTTGCACTAGTGTTCTACATTGAGTGAGTCCATTTCAGTTCTTATTATTTTTGGACCCTTGTTTTTGTCTACTTTTTACATTCATGTTCTATACTCAGGTTCTGTGCCTATTTTCTGGTGTGTTATGTATATTTGTGTATTATGTACATTAGAGTGCCAGCATGACTATTGCGATTGAGCATTTTTAAATGAGATTTGGTATTTTGAAGGGAAATTTAGGAATTTCAACTCACTTTTTTCATAGTAGGTTTGAGAAATTTAGGGAATAAATTTGTGTCTGAGTAGAGGGACATATATAAAACTTATACCCCTGTGGGTGAAAAAGTTTTTAAGGTGTATTGTAAAATACACAAAAAATGGGCTTCTAATTTAGATATCATGGATGTTGCACTGGTGTTCTACATTGAGTGAGTTCATTTCAGTTCTTATCATTTTTGGATCTTTGTTTTTGTCTACTTTTTACATTCATGTTCTATACTCAGGTTCTGTGCCTATTTTCTGGAGTGTTATGTATATTTGTGTATTAGGTACATTTGAATGCCAGCATGACTGCTGCGATTGAGCATTTTTAAATTAGATTTGGTATTTTGAAGGGAAATTTAGGAATTTCAACTCACTTTTTTCATAGTAGGTTTGAGAAATGTAGGGAATAAAATTGTGTGTGAGCAGAGGGACATATATAAAACTTATACCCCTGTGGGTGAAAAAGTTTTTAAGGTGTATTGTAAAATACACAAAAAATGGGCTTCTGATTTAGATATCATGGATGTTGCACTAGTGTTCTACATTGAGTGAGTCCATTTCAGTTCTTATTATTTTTGGACCCTTGTTTTTGTCTACTTTTTATATTCATGTTCTACACTCAGTATTTGTGCCCATTTTCTGGTGTGTTATGTATATTTGTGTATTATGTACATTAGAGTGCCAGCATGACTATTGCAATTGAGCATTTTTAAATGAGATTTGGTATTTTGAAGGGAAATTTAGGAATTTCAACTCACTTTTTTCATAGTAGGTTTGAGAAATGTAGGGAATAAAATTGTGTCTGAGCAGAGGGACATATATAAAACTTATACCCCTGTGGGTGGAACATTTTTTAAGGTGTATTGTAAAATACACAAAAAATGAGCTTCTAATTTAGATATCATGGACTTTGATAAGTTTATAGATGCATGTATGTTTTCTGCTGGGTTTCGAATGAGTAAGCAAAGTTTCATATAAGTCACAACTTATACCAAGAGACCGACAGTGGCAATAAAACACGGTCGTGCAGTGTTTGAGATTGCCTTTTAAATATTTAGAAGCGTCGCGAGTATGCGTGTTTGCGCAACAACCACGGCAACTAGGATCCAAGTGTGCCACCCGCTATCCTAACTTCAATTGCCTCAACTTCTTCATTCTATTTTTAAGCAGATGCTCAACATTTTCTTTAATGTCTTTCTGCCAAGTAGTGGTTTTTAATGTTTTCTTATATTAGTAATTTTCATATTCGCTAGCCAAGTTAGAAATCAGTAGAAAATTTGCGAGAAACATACAAATCAAATTTTTCACCAATATTACAGTCTAATGGTCCTAAGTTGTACTGAATTTTTAAGTCCTTTCCAAGAGGTGTACCAATTGCTTTGTATTTTATGAGCATTAGAATTGTAACAGGTATAGCGTTCCCATATTATTGGACTAGGGTATCAAAATTCAAATTTCCAGGCATTAAAAATGGCGTGTCTATAAAAGCACATATCCCAGCGTATAGATTCAGTCAGACTGATATTCGCTTTAGATTCGACATTTTCAGTTTAGTACTACAACCTGACAGTATCGTATTTTCATATTACCAACGTTTGACATCAAATTTCATTATGCCTTCTTCGCAAAAAAATTGAGTCTACTGAAAAATCGTGCGTATTGATTCATATAGTTCGCATTCATTATCTGTCAATTTTACGTTTCGCCAAAACCAACGTTATTACCAACGTTTGACATCAAATTTCATTATACCTTCTTCGCAAAAAAATCGAGTCTACCGGAAAATTGTGGGTATTCATTCATATAGTTTGCATTCATTAACTGTCAATTTTACGTTTCGCCAACGGCCACACACTTGAACTACGATTGAAACATTTTATCTCATGAATAAACAACGCGTTTACGCAGCCAAGTAATTCGCGTTCACCCGTGTGTTTCTTTTTTCATTCACGCGTTCACATCTTCCTTACCGTGTGCCTTTTCCCAAATAACAACCTGACAGTATCGTATTTTCATATTACCAACGTTTGACATCAAATTTCATTATACCTTCTTCGCAAAAAAATTGAGTCTACCGGAAAATTGTGGGTATTTATTCATATAGTTTGCATTCATTATCTGTCAATTTTACGTTTCGTCCACACACTCTAACTACAATTGACAAACCAACGTTATTACCAACGTTTGACATCAAATTTCATTATGACATCAAATCTCTTCTTCTTTAAAAAAATCGAGTCTACCGGAAAATTGTGGGTTTTCATTCATATAGTTCGCATTCATTATCTGTCAATTTTACGTTTCGCCAAAACCAACGTTATTACCAACGTTTGACATCAAATTTCATTATGCCTTCGCAAAGAAATCGAGTCTACCGGAAAATTGTGGATATTCATTCATATAGTTTGCATTCATTAATTGTCAATTTTACGTTTCGCCAACGTCCACACACTCTAACTACAATTGACACATTTCATCTCATGAATAAACAACGCGTTTACGCAGCCAAGTAATTCGCGTTCACCCGTGTGTTTCTTTTTTCATTCACGCGTTCACGTCTCCGTAACCGTGCGCTTTTCCCAAATAACAACCTGACAGTATCGTATTTTCATATTACCAACGTTTGACATCAAATTTCATTATACCTTCTTCGCAAAAAAATCGAGTCTACCGGAAAATTGTGGGTATTCATTCATATAGTTCGCATTCATTATCTGTCAATTTTACGTTTCGCCAAAACCAACGTTATTACCAACGTTTGACATCAAATTTCATTATGCCTTCGCAAAGAAATCGAGTCTACCGGAAAATTGTGGGTATTCATTCATATAGTTTGCATTCATTAACTGTCAATTTTACGTTTCGCCAAAACCAACGTTATTACCAACGTTTGACATCAAATTTCATTATGCCTTCGCAAAGAAATCGAGTCTACCGGAAAATTGTGGATATTCATTCATATAGTTTGCATTCATTAATTGTCAATTTTACGTTTCGCCAACGTTTGACACACATTTCATTAACCTTCTTCGCAAAAAAATCGAATCTACCGGAACATTTCATCTCATTGAATAAACATTATCTGTCAATTTTATGCGCCAAAACCAACGTTATCACCAACGTTGTGACATCTTTTTTCATTATGCGTTCAAAGAAATCGAATCTCCGAAAACCGTGCGATATTCATTCATATAATTCATTAATTGACAATTTTATCGTTTTTCGTTATTACCAACGTTTGACATCAAATTTCATTATACCTTCTTCGCAAAAAAATCGAGTCTACCGGAAAATTGTGGGTATTCGTTCATATAGTTCGCATTCATTATCTGTCAATTTTACGTTTCGCCAAAACCAACATTATTACCAACGTTTGACATCAAATTTCATTATGCCTTCGCAAAGAAATCGAGTCTACCGGAAAATTGTAGATATTCATTCATATAGTTTGCATTCATTAATTGTCAATTTTACGTTTTGCCACCGTCGACACACTCGAACTACAATTGAGACATTTTATCTCTTGAATAAACAACGCCTTTACGCAGCCAAGTAATTCGCGTTCACCCGTGTGTTTCTTTTTTCATTCACGCGTTCACATCTTCCTTACCGTGTGCCTTTCCCAAATAACCCCCGTTCAGTTTCCGCCCGCGTCACTTCCTGCTTACGTCCGCTCTATCGGAGTGCAGTTTGCAAAATTGCCTTCTCTCCCTTCGTAAAAAAGAAAGCCCGTCAATTGAGACACTCCGCTGTGTGTGAGGCGCGCGAATCGGCACGTGGATACGTCGCGCGCGTGCTACGTGAATTTCTTACGAAAGCTCGCATCGCCAGGAGTGAATCGATTCGGCGTACAATTTGGCCGGGGGAAATCGGATTTCCAATAACGACGCGCCGCTGATTATCATGCGATTGCCACCTTCGCGATCGGCGTCGAGGAGAGAATGCGCCTCGCTCTCGGATGAAGGGGGTGGAAGGGGGGGAAGAGGATTGCCGAGAGAGAGAAAGAGAAAGGGAAAACGTCGGGGCGTAATAACGGAGAGAGACGAATGTTCGGATTTTCCGATGAAAATCCATAAAATATTTCCGAGTGACTTTTCCGCGTCGGGCCGTTATTACCTCGTTATTATTATCGGCCATTATCGAGCGGACTCAGACCAGTCGCTGGCCTGTCAATTTGGCCTCGCGAGGTCTCATCGGCTTATGGACGATGGTTCGATGAGTTTTTTTTTCGTGGAGTGCGTGAAATTGAGACAACGGGAAGGTTGCGGCGATATGAAGGATTTCGAGTCTTCGAATAGTCTCGAAGGGAGAGCGGGAGTTTGCGTTTCAGGCGAATTCGTAGAAGGTTGGGGGTAAATAGAATGCGCTTAATAACGGGCTTGGACTCTTGGCAGATTTATGCTATTTACATTCCCGGGAAATGCATCTCAAAGTATGTTATACTTATGAAAGTCAATCAATGTCCGGTTTTCTCTTATAGAAGTAAATGGGAAATCAATGTACCGTAGCGGTATTAATAGTAGGAATCGTCTGCCGCTCGAAATAGTTTCGTCGTCTATTCTTGGTAATTCCAGAGATTCTGTGTTAAAATATTTTCACATCGATTTCCGTTGTATCTACATTCTTTCCGCCGTACCCAATCACCAGCCAACATCCGCAATCCTGTCGTTCTTTCTATAATCGAATCGCTGTTACGCTTACCGGCACAATACGTCCGTAGATACGCCGGCAAATGTAATTAATCTAGTGTCATTTGGCTTTCGGTTGACATTCGGTTTTGGCAAAGTACCGGGTATATAACGAAAAACATAGTCAAAGTACAATTCGTAATAGTTTTTAAGTATTAAATTCGTGTGACCCGCATCTTAATATATATTAATAGTTACGAAAATCATGCAGCACTTGCAATTTTTTTTCGGCAACCAAAACCAAAGGAAATTAAAATGTATTGATAGAAATTCGTTTTAGTTTCAAGTCCTCCGATTTTCCTTTGTCCTGCAGATTGTGCTCATTTTTTTGCATATTACGCTTATTTCTTTTTGGGATTATGCTTCTTTTTTGCTTTGAAAGTCGGAAATAGAAACAATGAAAAGGTTAGAAGAAAAGAAGATTAAAATGTACAGATAGCAATTCACAATGAAATCTTTCGATATTCATTCTCGCAGCAAATTTTGCGCTAAAACATTCTCACGCCGATTTACGTTCAAACGCTTGTCCTTCCCTTAAAACGCTGGAAACCGAAACAACGCAAACATTACAAGAAACAAAGATTAAAATGTACCGATGGCAGTTCCCAGCAGTTCCAACAACAGTTCTTTCGATTTCTGTTTTTCTCCCGCTGATTCCGCGTTAAAATATTTTCCCATCGATTTCCGTTGTATCTGCATTCTTTTCACCGTGCCCAATTACCGCGCAACATCCGCAATCCTGTCGTTCTTTCTATAATCGCACCGCCGTTGCGCTTACCGGCACAATACGCCGACAGATACGCCAGCAAATGTAATTAATCTAGTGTCGTTTGGCTTTCGGTTGACATTCGGTTTTGGCAAAGTACCGTATATATAACGAAAAACATAGTCAAAGTACAGTTCGTAATAGTTTTTAACTATTAAATTCGTGTAATCCGCATCTTAATATAAATGAACAGTTACGAAGATCATGCAGCACTTGCATTTTTTTATAAAATCGGCAACCAAAACCAAAGAAAATTAAAATGTATTGATAGAAATTCGTTTTAGTTTCAAGTCCTCCGATTTTCCTTTTCCCTGCAGATTGTGTTCATTTCTTTGCATATTACGCTTATTTCTTTTTGGGGTTATGCTTCTTTTTTGCTTTGAAAGTCGGAAATCGAAACTTTGAAAACGTTAGAAGAAAAGAAAATTAAAATATCCAGATATCAATTCACAATAACTTGAAATCATTCGATGTTCATTCTCGCAGCAAATTTTGCGCTAAAACATTCTCAAACGTTTGTCCTCCTCTTGAAAAGTTGAAAACCGAAACAACGAAAACGTTACAAGAAACAAAGATTAAAATGTACCGATGGCAGTTCCCAGCAGTTCCAACAACAGTTCTTTCGATTTGTTTTCCTCCCGCTGATTCCGCGTTAAAATATTTTCCCATCGATTTCCGTTGTATCTGCATTCTTTTCACTGTGCCCAATTACCGCGCAACATCCGCAATCCTGTCGTTCTTTCTATAATCGCACCGCCGTTGCGCTTACCGGCACAATACGCCGACAGATACGCCGGCAAATGTAATTAATCTAGTGTCGTTTGGCTTTCGGTTGACATTCGGTTTTGGCAAAGTACCGTATATATAACGAAAAACATAGTCAAAGTACAGTTCGTAATAGTTTTTAACTATTAAATTCATGTAATCCGCATCTTAATATAAATGAACAGTTACGAAGATCATGCAGCACTTGCATGTTTTAATAAAATCGGCAACCAAAACCAAAGAAAATTAAAATGTATTGATAGAAATTCGTTTTAGTTTCAAGTCCTCCGATTTTCCTTTTCCCTGCAGATTGTGTTCATTTCTTTGCATATTACGCTTATTTCTTTTTGGGGTTATGCTTCTTTTTTGCTTTGAAAGTCGGAAATCGAAACTTTGAAAACGTTAGAAGAAAAGAAAATTAAAATATCCAGATATCAATTCACAATAACTTGAAATCATTCGATGTTCATTCTCGCAGCAAATTTTGCGCTAAAACATTCTCAAACGTTTGTCTTCCTCTTGAAAAGTTGAAAACCGAAACAACGAAAACGTTACAAGAAACAAAGATTAAAATGTACCGATGGCAGTTTCCAGCAGTTCCAACAACAGTTCTTTCGATTTCTGTTTTTCTCCCGCTGATTCCGCGTTAAAATATTTTCCCATCGATTTCCGTTGTATCTGCATTCTTTTCACCGTGCCCAATTACCGCGCAACATCCGCAATCCTGTCGTTCTTTCTATAATCGCACCGCCGTTGCGCTTACCGGCACAATACGCCGACAGATACGCCGGCAAATGTAATTAATCGAGTGTCGTTTGGCTTTCGGTTGACATTCGGTTTTGGCAAGGTACCGTATATATAACGAAAAACATAGTCAAAGTACAGTTCGTAATAGTTTTTAACTATTAAATTCGTGTAATCCGCATCTTAATATAAATTAACAGTTACGAAGATCATGCAGCACTTGCATTTTTTTATAAAATCGGCAACCAAAACCAAAGGAAATTAAAGTATATTGATAGAAATTCGTTTTAGTTTCAAGTCCTCCGATTTTCCTTTTCCCTGCAGATTGTGTTCATTTCTTTGCATATTACGCTTATTTCTTTTTGGGGTTATGCGTCTTTTTTGCTTTGAAAGTCGGAAATCGAAACTTTGAAAACGTTAGAAGAAAAGAAAATTAAAATATCCAAATATCAATTCACAATAACTTGAAATCATTCGATGTTCATTCTCGCAGCAAGTTTTGCGCTAAAACATTCTCAAACGTTTGTCCTCATCTTAAAAAGTTGAAAACCGAAACAACGAAAACGTTACAAGAAACAAAGATTAAAATGTACCGATGGCAGTTCCCAGCAGTTCCAACAACAGTTCTTTTGATTTCTGTTTTCCTCCCGCTGATTCCGCATTAAAATATTTTCCCATCGATTTCCGTGGGTATCTGCATTCTTTTCACTGTGCCCAATTACCGCACAACATCCGCAATCCTGTCGTTCTTTCTATAATCGCACCGCCGTTGCGCTTACCGGCACAATACGCCGACAGATACGCCGGCAAATGTAATTAATCGAGTGTCGTCTGGCTTTCGGTCGACGCTCGATTTTGGCAAACGCGCCGTAACCGAATCAACGTCCTTTGTATGCTCTATTCGCGCGAAGGGTGCGCGACGTTCTAATTTCGATGTCGATCGATGCCGCCCCCGCGTTCTGTGCAACCCCCCTACACCCCCGCATCTCATGGCACCATAGCCGAAAGGCGAGGACAGAGTTAACCCTCTTCGACGAACGCTAACTTACGGACAAACTGCGGTCCGCATTCAATGGTATTAACAATTTCGCTTATGAGATACAATCGCGGCAAGTTTCCAACTTCCTGCCCGCCGACGATCGACCCGGGGAATTCGTTGAAATTCGAACGGGTAGTAATACGTGGTGTGTATTGTGCGCAAAGGCGGTGCAGCTCGCTACCTCATGCTTGTTTCTTCAATTTTACCGCGTTATTTTTGTTGCGTTGATCAAGCGTACGTGGTTTATTTTTCTTTTTGTGGTATTCCGTATCTCAAGTTGATTTTTGGCCGGAGAATGTGGGATGATGAGTGGATATATGAATTTATGGAATTATGATAGGGAATTGGTGATTGAAGTCAGCTAGTTGTATTTAAAATGATTGTAGTTAATGAACTACACTCAGTTTATTGACCTTTATTTTTATTATATTTTGAATATTATCTTGGTGTGTTTTTATTGTATTTTATTTCTGTGATTGTTTCTATGTTAGATAGATTTTTGACTTGGGAATATTGGATGGTAGTTGGTTATGTGAATTTATGGAAAAATAGTGATCAGAGTCAGCTGGCTGTATTTTTAAATTGTTGGGGTTAGCCAAGTCGACGTGATTTATTTTTCTTTTTCTGGTATTTTGTACGTGCAGTAGATTTTTATCTGGGGATTGTTGGATGGTGACTAGATATGTGAATTTGTGGATTGATGATAGGGAATTGGTGATTGAAGTCAGCTAGCTATATTTGGAATAGTTCGCGTTAACAAAGTGCACGTATTTTAATTTCCTTGTTTTTGTATTTTGTGCTTTAAGCTGATTTTTAGTTGGAAAATGTTGGATTATGGCTGCGTATGTGAATTTATAGAATTATGATAGAGAATTAGTGATTGGAGTCAGCTGGCTGTGTTTTAAATTGTTAGGGTTAGTCCAGTGGACGTGATTTATTTTTCTTTTTGCGGTATTTTGTACGTGCAGTAGATTTTTGGCTGGGGAATGTTGGATGATGGCTAGATATGTTAATTTATGGAATTATGATAGGGAATTGGTGATTGAAGTCAGCTAGCTATATTTGGAATAGTTCGCGTTAACAAAGTGCACGTATTTTAATTTCCTTGTTTTTGTATTTTGTACTTTAAGTTGATTTTTAGTTGGGAAATGTTGGATTATGGCTGCGTATGTGAATTTATAGAATTATGATAGAGAATTAGTGATTGGAATCAGTTGGCTGTATTTTAAATTGTTGGGATTAGCCAAGGGGTCGTGATTTATTTTTCTTTTTGCGGTATTTTGTACGTGCAGTAGATTTTTGGCTGGGGAATGTTGGATGATGGCTAGATATGTTAATTTATGGAATTATGATAGGGAATTGGTGATTGGAGTCAGCTGGCTGTATTTGGAATCGTTCGCGTTAACCAAGTGCACGTGGTTTATTTTTCTTGTTTTTGTATTTTGTGCTTTAAGTTGATTTTTAGTTGGAAAATGTTGGATTATGGCTGCGTATGTGAATTTATAGAATTATGATAGAGAATTAGTGATTGGAGTCAGCTGGCTGTATTTTAAATTGTTGGGGTTAGCCAACTAGACGTGATTTATTTTTCTTTTTGTGGTATTTTGTACCTGCAGTAGATTTTTGGGTGGGGAATGTTGGATGATGACTACATGTGTGAATTTATGGAATCAGGGTAGAGGATTAGTGGCCGAAGTTGACTTGCCATTATTGAAACTATCGGAATTAAACAACTGCACGTAATTTATTGAATTTCCTTCCCGTTATATTTTGTATATCAAGTAAATTATCTATTGAACATTTTATTTGATGGAGTGGACGTATGCAGATGCCGGGATTAGGATACAACACGTCAAATCGATTCATTTTATTCAAAAGTATTGCAACTATTAGATTACATTTTAATTTTTCTTCCTGCCTATTGCGCATGATTGTTAAAGTTTCGGTGCAGCCGTCTTCTTTGCTGGAATATAAGGCTGTATATGAAAATTGGATTAAAGGCGCAGTAATTTGTTTAAGCTTGTTTTATTCCAAATAACTCTACTCTGCGTATAGACAGAAACGTACGATGACGAAGATTAATTGCATCCTCGTTTTTATTTCTCTGGCCTATTGTGTTTCATACGTCAGCCAGATATTGGATTTCGCAGGTATACGAGTAGTTAACTGATCAAGTTTGTGTGTCGTTTTACGAGTGTCTCACGTCCGTTGTGCATTGATATTCCGATAGAGTATTTTAGTGACGCTTATTTTGAGATTAGAGCGAAAGCCGAAATAACGCCGACGGACCTGCGAACTAGACAACAGATTATCGGCGCGAACAATAGTGCAGACGCAGTTATCTCTCGTGAACGATGATATTAATAACTGAAATCCGGAGACATGGGAATTCACGAAAGTTCCATCGATAAACATACGCGCGCGTAATCGCAGTAACAACATTTAACGGGATCGTAATATTTACGACAGTTTGGAGTCGAAAAACAGTTGACGATAAATTTAGACGTGGGTGTATAAATGTTTATCGACGTCTCCTGGTCGAAGCTAGCATCGCATGAAATGTGGCGAATGGGTTTAAGATTAGTTTCCGCGTGAATACTTGTTAGCTAAATACTTCATCGAGACAATGATCAGTGGTTATTAAATCATTATTTGGACAAGTAATTAGTATAAACTGCTATTCGATCCATCGTCTAGTCTTAAGTATCAAATGTAACTTTATTCAATTTAAGTCTCGCTTTCTAATATGTTCTCGTAATTAGTCAAATATTTAATCTATTCAATGCTCAATGATTGTCTGCAGGAAATTTTAATATACCTTCAGTACTTTTACATTTCAAATAACGCGTAAATTATTAGTCGAAGAAGTAATTATTAGTATAAACACCTACACGGGTGATTGCTTATTCCTCGGATTTCAATGTAATTTGACTTAAATGAAAGTCTTGCTTTCTAATATTTTCTCAAATTAAATTATTCGCGTAGAACGTTCCTCAGCGCTCGTTGGCTTGCAAGAATATCGAATATTAGGTACCAAATTTTAATATACCCCGTTTCCTGTACAATATTTCAATAGACATATTTCGAATAACGCGTAAATCATTATTCGAACAAGTAATTATTAGTATAAACTGCTATTTGATCCATCGTCTAGTTTTCAGCATCAAATGTAACTTTATTCAATTTAAGTCTCGCTTTCTAATATGTTCTCGTAATTAGTCGACTATTTAATGTATCCAATGCTCAATGATTGTCTGCAGCAAATGTTAATATACCTTCAGTACTTTTACACTTCGAATAACGCGTAAATTATTAGTCGAAGAAGTAATTATTAGTATAAACACCTACACGGGTGATTGCTTATTCCTCGGATTTCAATGTAATTTGATTTAAATGAAAGTCTTGCTTTCTAATATTTTCTCAAATTAAATTATTCGCGTAGAACGTTCCTCAGCGCTCGTTGGCTTGCAAGAATATCGAATATTAGGTACTAAATTTTAGTATACCCCGTTTCCTGTACAATATTTCAATAGACATATTTCGAATAACGCGTAAATCATTATTCGGACATGTAATTATTAGTATAAACTGCTATTTGATCCATCGTCTAGTCTTAAGTATCAAATGTAACTTTATTCAATTTAAGTCTCGCTTTCTAATATGTTCTCGTAATTAGTCGACTATTTAATGTATCCAATGCTCAATGATTGTGTGCAGCAAATTTTAATATACCTTCAGTACTTTTACATTTCGAATAACCCGTAAATTATTAGTCGAAGAAGTAATTATTAGTATAAACACTTATACGGGTGATTGCTTATTCTTCGGATTTCAATGTAATTTGATTTAAATGAAAGTCTTGCTTTCTAATATTTTCTCAGATTAAATTATTCGCGTAGAACGTTCCTCAGCGCTCGTTGGCTTGCAAGAATATCGAATATTAGGTACCAAATTTTAATATACCCCGTTTCCTGTATAATATTTCAATAGACATATTTCGAATAACGCGTAAATCATTATTCGAACAAGTAATTATTAGTATAAACTGCTATTTGATCCATCGTCTAGTTTTCAGCATCAAATGTAACTTTATTCAATTTAAGTCTCGCTTTCTAATATGTTCTCGTAATTAGTCAAATATTTAATCTAGCCAATGCTCAGTGGTTGTCTGCACCAAATATTAATATACCTTGAGTACTATACAATAGTTCAAATAACGCGTAAATTATTAGTCGAAAAAGTAATTATTGGTATAAACACTAATACGGGTGATTGCTTATTCTTCGGATTTCAATGAAATTTGATTTTAATTAAAGTCTTGCTTTCTAATATTTTCTCAAATTAAATTATTCGCGTAGAACGTTTTTCAGCGCTCGTTGGCTTCCAAGAATATCGAATATTAGCACCAAATTTTAATATACCCCGTTTCCTGTCCAACGTTTCAGTAGAAATATTTCGAATAACGCGTAAATCATTATTCGAACAAGTAATTATTAGTATAAACTGCTATTCGATCCATCGTCTAGTCTTAAGTATCAAATGTAACTTTATTCAATTTAAGTCTCGCTTTCTAATATGTTCTCGTAATTAGTCAAATATTTAATCTAGCCAATGCTCAGTGGTTGTCTGCACCAAATGTTAATATACCTTGAGTACTATACAATAGTTCAAATAACGCGTAAATTATTAGTCGAAAAAGTAATTATTGGTATAAACACTTATACGGGTGATTGGTTATTCTTCGGATTTCAATGAAATTTGATTTAAATGAAAGTCTTGCTTTCTAATATTTTCTCAAATTAAATTATTCGCGTAGAATGTTCCTCGGCGCTCGTTGGCTTGCAAGAATATCGAATATTAGGTACCAAATTTTAATATACCCCGTTTCCTGTACAATATTTCAATAGACATATTTCGAATAACGCGTAAATCATTATTCGAACAAGTAATTATTAGTATAAACTGCTATTTGATCCATCGTCTAGTTTTCAGCATCAAATGTAACTTTATTCAATTTAAGTCTCGCTTTCTAATATGTTCTCGTAATTAGTCGACTATTTAATGTATCCAATGCTCAATGATTGTCTGCAGCAAATTTTAATATACCTTCAGTACTTTTACATTTCGAATAACGCGTAAATTATTAGTCGAAGAAGTAATTATTAGTATAAACATCTACACGGGTGATTGCTTATTCCTCGGATTTCAATGTAATTTGATTTAAATGAAAGTCTTGCTTTCTAATATTTTCTCAAATTAAATTATTCGCGTAGAACGTTCCTCAGCGCTCGTTGGCTTGCAAGAATATCGAATATTAGGTACCAAATTTTAATATACCTCGTTTCCTGTACAACGTTTCAGTAGAAATATTTCGAATAACGCGTAAATCATTATTCGGACAAGTAATTATTAGTATAAACTGCTATTCGATCCATCGTCTAGTCTTAAGTATCAAATGTAACTTTATTCAATTTAAGTCTCGCTTTCTAATATGTTCTCGTAATTAGTCGACTATTTAATGTATCCAATGCTCAATGATTGTCTGCAGCAAATTTTAATATACCTTCAGTACTTTTACATTTCGAATAACGCGTAAATTATTAGTCGAAGAAGTAATTATTATTATAAACACCTACACGGGTGATTGCTTATTCCTCGGATTTCAATGTAATTTGATTTAAATGAAAGTCTTGCTTTCTAATATTTTCTCAAATTAAATTATTCGCGTAGAACGTTCCTCAGCGCTCGTTGGCTTGCAAGAATATCGAATATTAGGTACCAAATTTTAATATACCTCGTTTCCTGTACAACGTTTCAGTAGAAATATTTCGAATAACGCGTAAATCATTATTCGAACAAGTAATTATTAGTATAAACTGCTATTTGATCCATCGTCTAGTTTTCAGTATCAAATGTAACTTTATTCAATTTAAGTCTCGCTTTCTAATATGTTCTCGTAATTAGTTGACTATTTAATGTATCCAATGCTCAATGATTGTCTGCAGCAAATTTTAATATACCTTCAGTACTTTTACATTTCGAATAACGCGTAAATTATTAGTCGAAGAAGTAATTATTAGTATAAACACCTACACGGGTGATTGCTTATTCCTCGGATTTCAATGTAATTGGATTTAAATGAAAGTCTTGCTTTCTAATATTTTCTCCAATTAAATTATTCGCGTAGAACGTTCCTCAGCGCTCGTTGGCTTGCAAGAATATCGAATATTAGGTACCAAATTTTAATATACCCCGTTTCCTGTACAATATTTCAATAGACATATTTCGAATAACGAGTAAATCATTATTCGAATAAGTAATTATTAGTATAAACTGCTATTTGATCCATCGTCTAGTTTTCAGCATCAAATATAACTTTATTCAATTTAAGTCTCGCTTTCTAATATGTTCTCGTAATTAGTCGACTATTTAATGTATCCAATACTCAATGATTGTCTGCAGCAAATTTTAATATACCTTCAGTACTTTTACATTTCGAATAACGCGTAAATTATTAGTCGAAGAAGTAATTATTAGTATAAACACCTACACGGGCGATTGTTTATTCCTCGGATTTCAATGTAATTTGATTTAAATGAAAGTTTTGCTTTCTAATATTTTCTCAAATTAAATTATTCGCGTAGAACGTTCCTCAGCGCTCGTTGGCTTGCAAGAATATCGAATATTAGGTACCAAATTTTAATATACCCCGTTTCCTGTACAATATTTCAATAGACATATTTCGAATAACGCGTAAATCATTATTCGAACAAGTAATTATTAGTATAAACTGCTATTTGATCCATCGTTTAGTTTTCAGCATCAAATGTAACTTTATTCAATTTAAGTCTCGCTTTCTAATATGTTCTCGTAATTAGTCGACTATTTAATGTATCCAATGCTCAATGATTGTCTGCGGCAAATTTTAATATACCTTCAGTACTTTTACATTTCGAATAACGCGTAAATTATTAGTCGAAGAAGTAATTATTAGTATAAACACCTACACGGGTGATTGCTTATTCCTCGGATTTCAATGTAATTTGATTTAAATGACAGTCTTGCTTTCTAATATTTTCCCAAATTAAATTATTCGCGTAGAACGTTCCTCAGCGCTCGTTGGCTTGCAAGAATATCGAATATTAGGTACCAAATTTTAATATACCCCGTTTCCTGTACAATATTTCAATAGACATATTTCGAATAACGCGTAAATCATTATTCGAACAAGTAATTATTAGTATAAACTGCTATTTGATCCATCGTCTAGTTTTCAGCATCAAATGTAACTTTTTTCAATTTAAGTCTCACTTTCTAATATGTTCTCGTAATTAGTCAAATATTTAATCTAGCCAATGCTCAGTGGTTGTCTGCACCAAATGTTAATATACCTTGAGTACTATACAACATTTCAAATAACGCGTAAATTATTAGTCGAACAAGTAATTATTAGTATAAACACCTACACGGGTGATTGCTTATTCCTCGGATTTCAATGTAATTTGATTTAAATGAAAGTCTTGCTTTCTAATATTTTCTCAAATTAAATTATTCGCGTAGAACGTTTTTCAGCGCTCGTTGGTTTCCAAGAATATCGAATATTAGCACCAAATTTTAATATACCTCGTTTCCTGTACAACGTTTCAGTAGAAATATTTCGAATAACGCGTAAATCATTATTCGAACAAGTAATTGTTAGTATAAACACTTCCACGGTCGATTGTTGATCTTTGAGCGTTGAATGTAATTTTATTCAAATGAAAGTCAAGCTCTGTAAAATGTTCTCAAATTAAATTATTCGCGTAAAACGTTGCTCACCGCTCGTTGGCTTGCAAGAACATCGAATATTCGGCTTCGTCCTGTGTCTCTTACGTTTTCCCAGTTTCCCTCGTTGAACACTCGCTCTTTCGCGGGCGTAATCGATAAATACCGAAACTCAGTTCCGTCAGTTTTGCCCGGTAATCGATGTATAAAGCGTATTACTTCGGGCCGTATACCCGCGCCGGGAATAGAATTACGCCGGGCACATCGAAAGTTATGAATTGCCTCGTGCTTCGTCGTACGAGGCCAAAATGTGCAACACACCCTTTTCGAAAACACATTCTAACCCACGACCACTTATTTCCCACCACCGAACGGTTATAATGTCAAACATTTCAAACGGCGTTTCTCGTAAAATTACTTTGTGCTTTGCAGAAAAGTAATACGTGACAAACCATAAGTTTTAAATAAAAAGAAAAAGTTACTTTCTTCCTGGTTTGAGCTTTCTAAGGTGTTTTAGCCTTCGCGAATTCAGATGAGTTCACTTCACATTTTTTGGAACCGTAAGTTCCGTCTTTAAGAATTATTTTATACATTAAAAATTTCAAACATTTACGGCGTTTCTCGTAAAATTACTTTGTGCTTTGCAGAAAAGTAATACGCGACAAACCATAAGTTTTAAATAAAAAGAAAAAGTTACTTTCTTCCTGGTTTGAGCTTTCTGAGGTGTTTTAGCCTTCGCGAATTCAGATGAGTTCATTTCACATTTTTCGGAACCGTAAGTTCCGTCTTTAAGAATTTTTTTATACATTAATAATGTCAAACATTTCAAACGGCGTTTCTCGTAAAATTACTTTGTGCTTTGCAGAAAAGTAATACGCGACAAACCATAAGTTTTAAATAAAAAGAAAAAGTTACTTTCTTCCTGGTTTGAGCTTTCTAAGGTGTTTTAGCCTTCGCGAATTCAGATGAGTTCACTTCACATTTTTCGGAACCGTAAGTTCCGTCTTTAAGAATTCTTTTATACATTAAACAATTATATCTTAAATGTTGGGACTATATTGTACAGTACATGTTTTCTTGAATATTAAAGTTACATCTGGCGTATCAAAAAATTGTTCGTAACTAACTCCTCAAGGTTTAAAATTGCCTGTTTTTATCGGACGTTTAGATAAAGACGATTAGGGTATAAGAATTAGTGAGTATTTTCAAACGTGTCTTCGTTTACTACTAATTTCTCTTATTCCTTCGCTTTTTATTTCCATATAATTTTCATTCCCACACCGACTTTATTCTATCACCGTATTTAATCAAACATACGAAAACTCCGAAATATTCTCATCACTTCAGCATTTGAACATTTTCAAGCTCAGTTGCTTACACGTAAATCCGAAATTAATCCGCTTCGTTCGTATGCTCACAAATCCGTCATTTCTTGCATCCTGCCGTGATATTCACAGACAGCTAGGTTTGCTTGGCGCATGATAACCGCCGTCAATACTCAAAGGACCCGCCGTTTACGATGCGAGTCTCGCTTTAAGACGAATTATACGTCGGAAGTTCATACGGAGTCCTTACTTAACATCGCGTATCAGCTTATCGCCTTAATGGTTGCCGTTCGCGTTTTACTGCGCGTATGAGACACGGACTAATAGATCCGGACGTGTATAAAGTACACACTGGAAGCCGGAGTAAGCGAGGTGTCAAATTGCGCTAAAGTTTAATTACGTTCGACTCGCTACAGCGACGCCTTGCAGGAAGATGCGACAGATAGAAACTGCACGCCGAACATCCGAACCAACCTTCTTATGCGTTTATTTGCGACAATCATTTAGAAAGTCGCGATTGTAGTTATGGGTGCTGTTTTATGTTTTTTTATTTGCTTCTAATACTTTGCAAGCGAGCATTTCATTTTAGGGAATGTGTATTAACTTTATTGCAAATTCAACCTGTTTTGAAAATATATTATAATACTTTCCTCGAGACCCGTAACTATTGGGTTGGCAACTAAGTGATTGCGGATTTCAAATAAGAAGGAAAATTCTTAATTTTTGTTTAAAAATATAACTTTATTCAATTAGATGCTGTCCGTTTTTGTCGATGACTTTTTGCCAGCGTTCTGGCAGTGTCAAAATTCCACGTTCGTAAAATATCTGATCGCTGCTATCAAAAAATTGAATTAAATGTGATCTGACATCATCACCGTTATTAACAATTCTACCATTTAAGGAGTTCTGCATGGAACGAAACAAATGGTAGTCTTAACACTTTGCGGACGGATGACGAGATATCTCGTCATTGCTATTTCGTCGTTCGGGGCCGTTGACGAGATATATCGTCTTGCATATTCTGTCGTTCGGGACAGGTGACGAGATATCACACTGTTCCTACGTAATTGTCAGCGGCAGTTTTTCGTAATTTGTATTACGAATTAATTATTTGAAGCTCTGAAATATGGATAGCGACAAAACGATTAGCAATGTTACAGAAATATTTGCAGACAGTTTAACGGATACATCAAGTGATGACGAGAATATGAATATTTGTGAGGACTTTGTCGTGTTCCACTTCACTTAGTGTCATGTTGTACGAAATATCATACTTTAAAAAATGTTTAGTTTTAACGCATTTTTACCTATTGAAAAATATTAAAAAAACATTCATTTTTAAAGTTGTTAAAAATAAATATTTCACGGGACAATGATTTTTAACACGTTGACTTCCAAACGTATTTTGCTGTATTAGAATGCACCGTTCCAATATAAATTGCTTTTACAAGATTCTAAACAGGCTTCATTGCAAATTTTTTGCATTTTTAGTCAAATGTTTTGCACCGGTGACCGGTGACCACCGTGGCAGTCAACATGTTAACTACTAACAAATCATCACTAATTTAAAAATATTTGACGCAAAAAAATACCCGGCCACTGGGTACGATTAGCAATAGAATGCCCGGTCCGCAAAGTGTTAAGACGCAAGATCAGGGCTATATGGTGGATGTGATAAAACATCCCAACCCAGTACCAATCATTTTTGGCGAGTGATCAAAGACGTGTGGGGCTTTGCATTATCATGGTGGAAAACGATACCCTTACGATTTGACAATACCGGCCGCTTTTCTTGAATTATTTCGCTCATTTTGGCTAGTTGTTGAACGTACACGTTTGAATTGATCGTTTACTTTTGTGGCATAAGTTCAAAGTACAAAATTCCTTTATAATCCCACCAGACTGACAGCATAATCTTTTTTTGGCGAATCTCTGCTTTTTATGTCGTTTGGGCTGGTTCATCTTTCATCATCCACGATCTCTTCCGATTTACGTTGTTATAAATTATCCACTTTTCGTCGCCAGTAATTAGGCTTTTCAGAAATGGATCAGTTTCGTTGCGTTTCAGAAGCGAATCACAGATGCTAATGCGTTGCGTCAAATGAATTTCCTTAAACTTGTGAGGGATCCATAAATCGAGTTTCTTCACATAACCAAGCATTTTTAATTTTTTTTTCAATGCATGTATGCGATAAATTGAGCTTCTCCGCAATATCACGTGTTGTACTGTGACGATCTGAATCGATAATGGCCTCGATATGGATCTCATAGACTTCAATTGGACGGCCAGATCGTTGAGCATTTTTCAGTGGAAAATCAGCAGAACGAAATCTGGCAAACCAATTTTGACACTGCCTTTCTTTCAAGGTTTCATTTCCATATACGCCACATAACTTCTTTTGTGCTTGCGATGCGTTCTTGCCTTTTCGGAAGTAATACAATAAAATATGTCTGAAGTGCACGTCTTGTTCTTGCATTGTTAAATTGGGATAAAAACAAAACTAAAGCACTAATCGATATATTTTTTTTGCTAAATTAAAGGTAGAAGTCCAAATAATAAGAAAAAAATATAGGTTAGATGCAATGACTATGTTAACAAAACAAAAGAAAGTGTAAAGTCCATCTATCGACAAAATCCGGAATCACTTAGTTTCCAACCCAATATGTATATATTCCGAGACCAATGGGTTTCCTCTGCAGGAGTCTATTGTATAAGTAAGATTAGCTTTATTATATGTTTGTGTATTTTCATGTTACATGATATTTAAAATTGTGCTCAGGATCTACTTATACTATGGATTTTCACAAATTTCCTTCGGAAGATACTCATCCTCTGGTTTATTTAACCAGTTAACTGTGATTGACGAGTATACTCGTCATGGAGAAGCGACACGATTTTGTGTATTGACGAGTATACTCGTCATGCGTGTAAAGCAGTGACCATTGGCTATTTAAATTGCAATTTTTGAGAAAAACAAAACATATTCTCAAATTTCAAGATGTTTAGAATGCTTTGAGGCTATGCCGGAATAAAATAAACAAATAAAAAACACGAACAGTTTGAGATGAACTCATGCGTCCCCGTATGCACCGGTTGAAACAGTTTACCAGTTCTCATAATGAATTTATTTATGTGCAATGATAATTTTTTTAAATGATAACCTAAAAGGAGCAAAGGCAAAAGTCAAAAAGTTGATTTATAATAGGATTCCTTCAGGTATGGTCAGTCATGGGAGAAATACGTGACGCCGTCCAGGCGCTGAGCCTATTAATTGATAGTTGCTGGCCCGAAGTTTATTTTATTGCGTTTTTAGTTTAATATGTATGTAATATATGCTTATGTTAATCAAATAAGTAAATATTAGTAATAAATTAAAGGTAGAAGTCCAAATAATAAGAAAAAAATTTTCAATTTTATCAAAAAACCCATTATTCTCATTCAATTTATATACCAGATCAACTTACTCTGTGATTGACGAATATACTCGTCATGGCTCGATTATACACAAAACAGGATCTGCGCATTCTTAAACGAAGATACTCATCCTCTGATTTATTTAAAATACTGTTTCGGCTGGATTTCCTGTCTATAAAAATTATACGGATATGTTAATATACTCCCTCATTTTATGAAGGATTTAAAATAGGCAGAAAATCCAGCCTGATCAGCACATATAAAACGTTGAACGTTTTTACACCTTGGGAATGCGTTAAGAATTATCGCATCACCTACGAACGTAATTAAACTCTGACGTAATTATCGGCGAAATCATTATATAACTGCGCGCAGGGACGGATACTTGAATGCGCAAGTGCTTAAACCCGGCGAAATATAGGGTGTAAAATTGAATTCGGACAGCTGTGAAAAGGATTCGTCGAAATTCATAAGCACTCAATTTTTCGTTTCAAATCGCCTCGCCTATTTCATGACAGATTGTCAGCCAGAACGTCACGTGGAATCGGCGTCTGAATGTCGACCGCTCTCCAATTAGCAACGAAACAGCGTCACTCACTTTTTCGCTCTCTTCTTCACGCGCCCCGCACGTTTTTTTAATCGCTCGACTCGCACCACGTGCATTGCCGTTCGCGTAAACACAGTCTACACCACAAGTGGTTTAGCTTCGTACAGAGCGCGATATATGTGTGTTTCTATTCAAATGCATACACACGTGCAACGATACGTGTGAATGTATTCGAACGCGCCTACGTGTGCACTGTGTGTGAATCTATAGAAATACATGGCTGCATGCGTGGGTGTGTTGTGTGAATGCATTTGAATGCATGCGGACGATAGATGCGGGCATATATGTGAAGACACGCGTGCATTCGATACACGCGTCTGGTCGTATGTTTCGTGTACCCATCGGTTCTTATATCATATTCGTTAATGTTTCACTTTTCGTGTAGTCGGTATGTAGTAAGTAATGCATTCTAAAATACAATATAGGCAATATTGTCAATGATAGTATGAAATGCGTTTTAATTTACAATATACCATATAAGGGCGATTGTCTAACTCGAAAATTACGCCGCTGGCGAAGGCCGGAAATTTGGCGATTTTTCGCGATTTCGCTTCGAACTTTGAATCCACTTTCCTCGCGAACTAAACGACTTAGAACGGTCCGGGAAGTTGCGTTCGTGATGGTTTCGAGTCTACTAGCACTGGCAAAAAGTCCGGTGCGATTATCGAAAATTTTTTTTTTTGCCGATTTTGGGCCGAAAAGTTCGACGTGGGGTGTATTGACAACTTTCGCGTTTTTCGCCAAAATCTTAAAAGTGCGATATCTCCGATACTAGACAAGCTAGAGAGGTCCGCGAGGGCTCATTTTAAAGCGCTTCCGGTGTACTATAACATACTATAAGGGCGATTGTCCAACTCGAAAATTACGCCGCTGGCGAAGGCCGGAAATTTGGCGATTTTTCGCGATTTCGCTTCGAACTTTGAATCCACTTTCCTCGCGAACTAAACGACTTAGAACGGTCCGGGAAGTTGCGTTCGTGATGGTTTCGAGTCTACTAGCACTGGCAAAAAGTCCGGTGCGATTATCTAATTTTTTTTTTTTTGCCGATTTTGGGCCGAAAAGTTCGACGTGGGGGGGTATTGACAACTTTCGCGTTTTTCGCCAAAATCTTAAAAGTGCGATATCTCCGATACTAGACAAGCTAGAGAGGTCCGCGAGGGCTCATTTTAAAGCGCTTTCGGTGTACTATAACATACTATAAGGGCGATTGTCCAACTCGAAAATTACGCCGCTGGCGAAGGCCGGAAATTTGGCGATTTTTCGCGATTTCGCTTCGAACTTTGAATCCACTTTCCTCGCGAACTAAACGACTTAGAACGGTCCGGGAAGTTGCGTTCGTGATGGTTTCGAGTCTACTAGCACTGGCAAAAAGTCCGGTGCGATTATCGAAAATTTTTTTTTTGCCGATTTTGGGCCGAAAAGTTCGACGTGGGGGTATTGACAACTTTCGCGTTTTTCGCCAAAATCTTAAAAGTGCGATATCTCCGATACTAGACAAGCTAGAGAGGTCCGCGAGGGCTCATTTTAAAGCGCTTTCGGTGTACTATAACATACTATAAGGGCGATTGTCCAACTCGAAAATTACGCCGCTGGCGAAGGCCGGAAATTTGGCGATTTTTCGCGATTTCGCTTCGAACTTTGAATCCACTTTCCTCGCGAACTAAACGACTTAGAACGGTCCGGGAAGTTGCGTTCGTGATGGTTTCGAGTCTACTAGCACTGGCAAAAAGTCCGGTGCGATTATCGAAAATTTTTTTTTTTTTTTTTGCCGATTTTGGGCCGAAAAGTTCGACGTGGGGGTATTGACAACTTTCGCGTTTTTCGCCAAAATCTTAAAAGTGCGATATCTCCGATACTAGACAAGCTAGAGAGGTCCGCGAGGGCTCATTTTAAAGCGCTTCCGGTGTACTATAACATACTATAAGGGCGATTGTCCAACTCGAAAATTACGCCGCTGGCGAAGGCCGGAAATTTGGCGATTTTTCGCGATTTCGCTTCGAACTTTGAATCCACTTTCCTCGCGAACTAAACGACTTAGAACGGTCCGGGAAGTTGCGTTCGTGATGGTTTCGAGTCTACTAGCACTGGCAAAAAGTCCGGTGCGATTATCGAAAATTTTTTTTTTGCCGATTTTGGCCGAAAAGTTCGACAGGGGGGGGTATTGACAACTTTCGCGTTTTTCGCCAAAATCTTAAAAGTGCGATATCTCCGATACTAGACAAGCTAGAGAGGTCCGCGAGGGCTCATTTTAAAGCGCTTCCGGTGTACTATAACATACTATAAGGGCGATTGTCCAACTCGAAAATTACGCCGCTGGCGAAGGCCGGAAATTTGGCGATTTTTCGCGATTTCGCTTCGAACTTTGAATCCACTTTCCTCGCGAACTAAACGACTTAGAACGGTCCGGGAAGTTGCGTTCGTGATGGTTTCGAGTCTACTAGCACTGGCAAAAAGTCCGGTGCGATTATCGAAAATTTTTTTTTTTTGCCGATTTTGGGCCGAAAAGTTCCCCGTGGGGGGGTATTGACAACTTTCGCGTTTTTCGCCAAAATCTTAAAAGTGCGATATCTCCGATACTAGACAAGCTAGAGAGGTCCGCGAGGGCTCATTTTAAAGCGCTTCCGGTGTACTATAACATACTATAAGGGCGATTGTCCAACTCGAAAATTACGCCGCTGGCGAAGGCCGGAAATTTGGCGATTTTTCGCGATTTCGCTTCGAACTTTGAATCCACTTTCCTCGCGAACTAAACGACTTAGAACGGTCCGGGAAGTTGCGTTCGTGATGGTTTCGAGTCTACTAGCACTGGCAAAAAGTCCGGTGCGATTATCGAAAATTTTTTTTTTTGCCGATTTTGGGCCGAAAAGTTCGACGTGGGGGGTATTGACAACTTTCGCGTTTTTCGCCAAAATCTTAAAAGTGCGATATCTCCGATACTAGACAAGCTAGAGAGGTCCGCGAGGGCTCATTTTAAAGCGCTTCCGGTGTACTATAACATACTATAAGGGCGATTGTCCAACTCGAAAATTACGCCGCTGGCGAAGCCGGAAATTTGGCGATTTTTCGCGATTTCGCTTCGAACTTTGAATCCCCTTTCCTCGCGAACTAAACGACTTAGAACGGTCCGGGAAGTTGCGTTCGTGATGGTTTCGAGTCTACTAGCACTGGCAAAAAGTCCGGTGCGATTATCGAAAATTTTTTTTTTTGCCGATTTTGGGCCGAAAAGTTCGACGTGGGGGTATTGACAACTTTCGCGTTTTTCGCCAAAATCTTAGAAGTGCGATATCTCCGATACTAGACAAGCTAGAGAGGTCCGCGAGGGCTCATTTTAAAGCGCTTTCGGTGTACTATAACATACTATAAGGGCGATTGTCCAACTCGAAAATTACGCCGCTGGCGAAGGCCGGAAATTTGGCGATTTTTCGCGATTTCGCTTCGAACTTTGAATCCACTTTCCTCGCGAACTAAACGACTTAGAACGGTCCGGGAAGTTGCGTTCGTGATGGTTTCGAGTCTACTAGCACTGGCAAAAAGTCCGGTGCGATTATCGAAAATTTTTTTTTTTTGCCGATTTTGGGCCGAAAAGTTCGACGTGGGGGTATTGACAACTTTCGCGTTTTTCGCCAAAATCTTAAAAGTGCGATATCTCCGATACTAGACAAGCTAGAGAGGTCCGCGAGGGCTCATTTTAAAGCGCTTTCGGTGTACTATAACATACTATAAGGGCGATTGTCCAACTCGAAAATTACGCCGCTGGCGAAGGCCGGAAATTTGGCGATTTTTCGCGATTTCGCTTCGAACTTTGAATCCACTTTCCTCGCGAACTAAACGACTTAGAACGGTCCGGGAAGTTGCGTTCGTGATGGTTTCGAGTCTACTAGCACTGGCAAAAAGTCCGGTGCGATTATCGAAAATTTTTTTTTTTTTTTGCCGATTTTGGGCCGAAAAGTTCGACGTGGGGGGGTATTGACAACTTTCGCGTTTTTCGCCAAAATCTTAAAAGTGCGATATCTCCGATACTAGACAAGCTAGAGAGGTCCGCGAGGGCTCATTTTAAAGCGCTTTCGGTGTACTATAACATACTATAAGGGCGATTGTCCAACTCGAAAATTACGCCGCTGGCGAAGGCCGGAAATTTGGCGATTTTTCGCGATTTCGCTTCGAACTTTGAATCCACTTTCCTCGCGAACTAAACGACTTAGAACGGTCCGGGAAGTTGCGTTCGTGATGGTTTCGAGTCTACTAGCACTGGCAAAAAGTCCGGTGCGATTATCGAAAATTTTTTTTTTTTTTTTGCCTATTTTGGGCCGAAAAGTTCGACGTGGGGGTGTATTGACAACTTTCGCGTTTTTCGCCAAAATCTTAAAAGTGCGATATCTCCGATACTAGACAAGCTAGAGAGGTCCGCGAGGGCTCATTTTAAAGCGCTTTCGGTGTACTATAACATACTATAAGGGCGATTGTCCAACTCGAAAATTACGCCGCTGGCGAAGGCCGGAAATTTGGCGATTTTTCGCGATTTCGCTTCGAACTTTGAATCCACTTTCCTCGCGAACTAAACGACTTAGAACGGTCCGGGAAGTTGCGTTCGTGATGGTTTCGAGTCTACTAGCACTGGCAAAAAGTCCGGTGCGATTATCGAAAATTTTTTTTTGCCGATTTAGGCCGAAAATTTGAGGGTGGGGGTGTTATTGACAACTTTCGCGTTTTTCGCCAAAATCTTAAAAGTGCGATATCTCCGATACTAGACAAGCTAGAGAGGTCCGCGAGGGCTCATTTTAAAGCGCTTCCGGTGTACTATAACATACTATAAGGGCGATTGTCCAACTCGAAAATTACGCCGCTGGCGAAGGCCGGAAATTTGGCGATTTTTCGCGATTTCGCTTCGAACTTTGAATCCACTTTCCTCGCGAACTAAACGACTTAGAACGGTCCGGGAAGTTGCGTTCGTGATGGTTTCGAGTCTACTAGCACTGGCAAAAAGTCCGGTGCGATTATCGAAAATTTTTTTTTTTGCCGATTTTGGGCCGAAAAGTTCGACGTGGGGGGGTATTGACAACTTTCGCGTTTTTCGCCAAAATCTTAAAAGTGCGATATCTCCGATACTAGACAAGCTAGAGAGGTCCGCGAGGGCTCATTTTAAAGCGCTTCCGGTGTACTATAACATACTATAAGGGCGATTGTCCAACTCGAAAATTACGCCGCTGGCGAAGGCCGGAAATTTGGCGATTTTTCGCGATTTCGCTTCGAACTTTGAATCCACTTTCCTCGCGAACTAAACGACTTAGAACGGTCCGGGAAGTTGCGTTCGTGATGGTTTCGAGTCTACTAGCACTGGCAAAAAGTCCGGTGCGATTATCGAAAATTTTTTTTTTTTGCCGTTTTTGGGCCGAAAAGTTCGACGTGGGGGGTATTGACAACTTTCGCGTTTTTCGCCAAAATCTTAAAAGTGCGATATCTCCGATACTAGACAAGCTAGAGAGGTCCGCGAGGGCTCATTTTAAAGCGCTTCCGGTGTACTATAACATACTATAAGGGCGATTGTCCAACTCGAAAATTACGCCGCTGGCGAAGGCCGGAAATTTGGCGATTTTTCGCGATTTCGCTTCGAACTTTGAATCCACTTTCCTCGCGAACTAAACGACTTAGAACGGTCCGGGAAGTTGCGTTCGTGATGGTTTCGAGTCTACTAGCACTGGCAAAAAGTCCGGTGCGATTATCGAAAATTTTTTTTTTTTGCCGATTTTGGGCCGAAAAGTTCGACGTGGGGGCGTATTGACAACTTTCGCGTTTTTCGCCAAAATCTTAAAAGTGCGATATCTCCGATACTAGACAAGCTAGAGAGGTCCGCGAGGGCTCATTTTAAAGCGCTTTCGGTGTACTATAACATACTATAAGGGCGATTGTCCAACTCGAAAATTACGCCGCTGGCGAAGGCCGGAAATTTGGCGATTTTTCGCGATTTCGCTTCGAACTTTGAATCCACTTTCCTCGCGAACTAAACGACTTAGAACGGTCCGGGAAGTTGCGTTCGTGATGGTTTCGAGTCTACTAGCACTGGCAAGAAGACAGGTGCGATTATCGAAATTTTTTTTTTTTTTTGCCGATTTGGGCCGAAAAGTTCGACGTGGGGGGTATTGACAACTTTCGCGTTTTTCGCCAAAATCTTAAAAGTGCGATATCTCCGATACTAGACAAGCTAGAGAGGTCCGCGAGGGCTCATTTTAAAGCGCTTTCGGTGTACTATAACATACTATAAGGGCGATTGTCCAACTCGAAAATTACGCCGCTGGCGAAGGCCGGAAATTTGGCGATTTTTCGCGATTTCGCTTCGAACTTTGAATCCACTTTCCTCGCGAACTAAACGACTTAGAACGGTCCGGGAAGTTGCGTTCGTGATGGTTTTGAGTCTACTAGCACTGGCAAAAAGTCCGGTGCGATTATCGAAAATTTTTTTTTTTTTGAATATTTGGGCCGAAAAGTTCGACGTGGGGGAGTATTGACAACTTTCGCGTTTTTCGCCAAAATCTTAAAAGTGCGATATCTCCGATACTAGACAAGCTAGAGAGGTCCGCGAGGGCTCATTTTAAAGCGCTTTCGGTGTACTATAACATACTATAAGGGCGATTGTCCAACTCGAAAATTACGCCGCTGGCGAAGGCCGGAAATTTGGCGATTTTTCGCGATTTCGCTTCGAACTTTGAATCCACTTTCCTCGCGAACTAAACGACTTAGAACGGTCCGGGAAGTTGCGTTCGTGATGGTTTCGAGTCTACTAGCACTGGCAAAAAGTCCGGTGCGATTATCGAAAATTTTTTTTTTTTGCCGATTTTGGGCCGAAAAGTTCGACGTGGGGGGTATTGACAACTTTCGCGTTTTTCGCCAAAATCTTAAAAGTGCGATATCTCCGATACTAGACAAGCTAGAGAGGTCCGCGAGGGCTCATTTTAAAGCGCTTCCGGTGTACTATAACATACTATAAGGGCGATTGTCCAACTCGAAAATTACGCCGCTGGCGAAGGCCGGAAATTTGGCCATTTTTCTCGATTTCGCTTCGAACTTTGAATCCACTTTCCTCGCGAACTAAACGACTTAGAACGGTCCGGGAAGTTGCGTTCGTGATGGTTTCGAGTCTACTAGCACTGGCAAAAAGTCCGGTGCGATTATCGAAAATTTTTTTTTTTTTGCCGATTTTGGGCCGAAAAGTTCGACGTGGGGGGGTATTGACAACTTTCGCGTTTTTCGCCAAAATCTTAAAAGTGCGATATCTCCGATACTAGACAAGCTAGAGAGGTCCGCGAGGGCTCATTTTAAAGCGCTTCCGGTGTACTATAACATACTATAAGGGCGATTGTCCAACTCGAAAATTACGCCGCTGGCGAAGGCCGGAAATTTGGCGATTTTTCGCGATTTCGCTTCGAACTTTGAATCCACTTTCCTCGCGAACTAAACGACTTAGAACGGTCCGGGAAGTTGCGTTCGTGATGGTTTCGAGTCTACTAGCACTGGCAAAAAGTCCGGTGCGATTATCGAAAATTTTATTTTTGCCGATTTTGGGCCGAAAAGTTCGACGTGGGGGGGTATTGACAACTTTCGCGTTTTTCGCCAAAATCTTAAAAGTGCGATATCTCCGATACTAGACAAGCTAGAGAGGTCCGCGAGGGCTCATTTTAAAGCGCTTTCGGTGTACTATAACATACTATAAGGGCGATTGTCCAACTCGAAAATTACGCCGCTGGCGAAGGCCGGAAATTTGGCGATTTTTCGCGATTTCGCTTCGAACTTTGAATCCACTTTCCTCGCGAACTAAACGACTTAGAACGGTCCGGGAAGTTGCGTTCGTGATGGTTTCGAGTCTACTAGCACTGGCAAAAAGTCCGGTGCGATTATCGAAAATTTTTTTTTTTGCCGATTTTGGGCCGAAAAGTTCGACGTGGGGGGTATTGACAACTTTCGCGTTTTTCGCCAAAATCTTAAAAGTGCGATATCTCCGATACTAGACAAGCTAGAGAGGTCCGCGAGGGCTCATTTTAAAGCGCTTTCGGTGTACTATAACATACTATAAGGGCGATTGTCCAACTCGAAAATTACGCCGCTGGCGAAGGCCGGAAATTTGGCGATTTTTCGCGATTTCGCTTCGAACTTTGAATCCACTTTCCTCGCGAACTAAACGACTTAGAACGGTCCGGGAAGTTGCGTTCGTGATGGTTTCGAGTCTACTAGCACTGGCAAAAAGTCCGGTGCGATTATCGAAAATTTTTTTTTTTTGCCGATTTTGGGCCGAAAAGTTCGACGTGGGGGGGTATTGACAACTTTCGCGTTTTTCGCCAAAATCTTAAAAGTGCGATATCTCCGATACTAGACAAGCTAGAGAGGTCCGCGAGGGCTCATTTTAAAGCGCTTTCGGTGTACTATAACATACTATAAGGGCGATTGTCCAACTCGAAAATTACGCCGCTGGCGAAGGCCGGAAATTTGGCGATTTTTCGCGATTTCGCTTCGAACTTTGAATCCACTTTCCTCGCGAACTAAACGACTTACAGCGGTCCGGGAGGTTGCGTTCGTGATGGTTTTGAGTCTACTAGCACTGGCAAAAAGACCGGTGCGATTATCGAAATTTTTTTTTTTTTTGCCGACTTGTGCCGAAAAGTTGAAGGAGGGGTGGTATTATTGACAACTTTCGCGTTTTTCGCCAAAATCTTAAAAGTGCGATATCTCCGATACTAGACAAGCTAGAGAGGTCCGCGAGGGCTCATTTTAAAGCGCTTCCGGTGTACTATAACATACTATAAGGGCGATTGTCCAACTCGAAAATTACGCCGCTGGCGAAGGCCGGAAATTTGGCGATTTTTCGCGATTTCGCTTCGAACTTTGAATCCACTTTCCTCGCGAACTAAACGACTTAGAACGGTCCGGGAAGTTGCGTTCGTGATGGTTTCGAGTCTACTAGCACTGGCAAAAAGTCCGGTGCGATTATCGAAAATTTTTTTTTTTGCCGATTTTGGGCCGAAAAGTTCGACGTGGGGGTATTGACAACTTGCGTTTTTCGCCAAAATCTTAAAAGTGCGATATCTCCGATACTAGACAAGCTAGAGAGGTCCGCGAGGGCTCATTTTAAAGCGCTTCCGGTGTACTATAACATACTATAAGGGCGATTGTCCAACTCGAAAATTACGCCGCTGGCGAAGGCCGGAAATTTGGCGATTTTTCGCGATTTCGCTTCGAACATTGAATCCACTTTCCTCGCGAACTAAACGACTTAGAACGGTCCGGGAAGTTGCGTTCGTGATGGTTTCGAGTCTACTAGCACTGGCAAAAAGTCCGGTGCGATTATCGAAAATTTTTTTTTTTTTTTTTGCCGATTTTGGGCCGAAAAGTTCGACGTGGGGGGTATTGACAACTTTCGCGTTTTTCGCCAAAATCTTAAAAGTGCGATATCTCCGATACTAGACAAGCTAGAGAGGTCCGCGAGGGCTCATTTTAAAGCGCTTTCGGTGTACTATAACATACTATAAGGGCGATTGTCCAACTCGAAAATTACGCCGCTGGCGAAGGCCGGAAATTTGGCGATTTTTCGCGATTTCGCTTCGAACTTTGAATCCACTTTCCTCGCGAACTAAACGACTTAGAACGGTCCGGGAAGTTGCGTTCGTGATGGTTTCGAGTCTACTAGCACTGGCAAAAAGTCCGGTGCGATTATCGAAAATTTTTTTTTTTGCCGATTTTGGGCCGAAAAGTTCGACGTGGGGGGGTATTGACAACTTTCGCGTTTTTCGCCAAAATCTTAAAAGTGCGATATCTCCGATACTAGACAAGCTAGAGAGGTCCGCGAGGGCTCATTTTAAAGCGCTTCCGGTGTACTATAACATACTATAAGGGCGATTGTCCAACTCGAAAATTACGCCGCTGGCGAAGGCCGGAAATTTGGCGATTTTTCGCGATTTCGCTTCGAACTTTGAATCCACTTTCCTCGCGAACTAAACGACTTAGAACGGTCCGGGAAGTTGCGTTCGTGATGGTTTCGAGTCTACTAGCACTGGCAAAAAGTCCGGTGCGATTATCGAAAATTTTTTTTTTTTGCCGATTTTGGGCCGAAAAGTTCGACGTGGGGGTATTGACAACTTTCGCGTTTTTCGCCAAAATCTTAAAAGTGCGATATCTCCGATACTAGACAAGCTAGAGAGGTCCGCGAGGGCTCATTTTAAAGCGCTTTCGGTGTACTATAACATACTATAAGGGCGATTGTCCAACTCGAAAATTACGCCGCTGGCGAAGGCCGGAAATTTGGCGATTTTTCGCGATTTCGCTTCGAACTTTGAATCCACTTTCCTCGCGAACTAAACGACTTAGAACGGTCCGGGAAGTTGCGTTCGTGATGGTTTCGAGTCTACTAGCACTGGCAAAAAGTCCGGTGCGATTATCGAAAATTTTTTTTTTTTGCCGATTTTGGGCCGAAAAGTTCGACGTGGGGGGGTATTGACAACTTTCGCGTTTTTCGCCAAAATCTTAAAAGTGCGATATCTCCGATACTAGACAAGCTAGAGAGGTCCGCGAGGGCTCATTTTAAAGCGCTTTCGGTGTACTATAACATACTATAAGGGCGATTGTCCAACTCGAAAATTACGCCGCTGGCGAAGGCCGGAAATTTGGCGATTTTTCGCGATTTCGCTTCGAACTTTGAATCCACTTTCCTCGCGAACTAAACGACTTAGAACGGTCCGGGAAGTTGCGTTCGTGATGGTTTCGAGTCTACTAGCACTGGCAAAAAGTCCGGTGCGATTATCGAAAATTTTTTTTTTTTTTTGCCGATTTTGGGCCGAAAAGTTCGACGTGGGGGGGTATTGACAACTTTCGCGTTTTTCGCCAAAATCTTAAAAGTGCGATATCTCCGATACTAGACAAGCTAGAGAGGTCCGCGAGGGCTCATTTTAAAGCGCTTTCGGTGTACTATAACATACTATAAGGGCGATTGTCCAACTCGAAAATTACGCCGCTGGCGAAGGCCGGAAATTTGGCGATTTTTCGCGATTTCGCTTCGAACTTTGAATCCACTTTCCTCGCGAACTAAACGACTTAGAACGGTCCGGGAAGTTGCGTTCGTGATGGTTTCGAGTCTACTAGCACTGGCAAAAAGACCGGTGCGATTATCGAAATTTTTTTTTTTTGCCGATTTTGGGCCGAAAAGTTCGACGTGGGGTGCTATTGGCAACTTTCGCGTTTTTCGCCAAAATCTTAAAAGTGCGATATCTCCGATACTAGACAAGCTAGAGAGGTCCGCGAGGGCTCATTTTAAAGCGCTTTCGGTGTACTATAACATACTATAAGGGCGATTGTCCAACTCGAAAATTACGCCGCTGGCGAAGGCCGGAAATTTGGCGATTTTTCGCGATTTCGCTTCGAACTTTGAATCCACTTTCCTCGCGAACTAAACGACTTAGAACGGTCCGGGAAGTTGCGTTCGTGATGGTTTCGAGTCTACTAGCACTGGCAAAAAGTCCGGTGCGATTATCGAAAATTTTTTTTTTTTGCCGATTTTGGGCCGAAAAGTTCGACGTGGGGGGTATTGACAACTTTCGCGTTTTTCGCCAAAATCTTAAAAGTGCGATATCTCCGATACTAGACAAGCTAGAGAGGTCCGCGAGGGCTCATTTTAAAGCGCTTTCGGTGTACTATAACATACTATAAGGGCGATTGTCCAACTCGAAAATTACGCCGCTGGCGAAGGCCGGAAATTTGGCGATTTTTCGCGATTTCGCTTCGAACTTTGAATCCACTTTCCTCGCGAACTAAACGACTTAGAACGGTCCGGGAAGTTGCGTTCGTGATGGTTTCGAGTCTACTAGCACTGGCAAAAAGTCCGGTGCGATTATCGAAAATTTTTTTTTTTTGCCGATTTTGGCCGAAAAGTTGAGGCTGGGGGGGTATTGACAACTTTCGCGTTTTTCGCCAAAATCTTAAAAGTGCGATATCTCCGATACTAGACAAGCTAGAGAGGTCCGCGAGGGCTCATTTTAAAGCGCTTCCGGTGTACTATAACATACTATAAGGGCGATTGTCCAACTCGAAAATTACGCCGCTGGCGAAGGCCGGAAATTTGGCGATTTTTCGCGATTTCGCTTCGAACTTTGAATCCACTTTCCTCGCGAACTAAACGACTTAGAACGGTCCGGGAAGTTGCGTTCGTGATGGTTTCGAGTCTACTAGCACTGGCAAAAAGTCCGGTGCGATTATCGAAAATTTTTTTTTTTTTTGCCGATTTTGGGCCGAAAAGTTCGACGTGGGGGTATTGACAACTTTCGCGTTTTTCGCCAAAATCTTAAAAGTGCGATATCTCCGATACTAGACAAGCTAGAGAGGTCCGCGAGGGCTCATTTTAAAGCGCTTTCGGTGTACTATAACATACTATAAGGGCGATTGTCCAACTCGAAAATTACGCCGCTGGCGAAGGCCGGAAATTTGGCGATTTTTCGCGATTTCGCTTCGAACTTTGAATCCACTTTCCTCGCGAACTAAACGACTTAGAACGGTCCGGGAAGTTGCGTTCATGGTTTCGAGTCTACTAGCACTGGCAAAAAGTCCGGTGCGATTATCGAAAATTTTTTTTTTTTTGCCGATTTTGGGCTGAAAAGTTCGACGTGGGGGGGTATTGACAACTTTCGCGTTTTTCGCCAAAATCTTAAAAGTGCGATATCTCCGATACTAGACAAGATAGAGAGGTCCGCGAGGGCTCATTTTAAAGCGCTTTCGGTGTACTATAACATACTATAAGGGCGATTGTCCAACTCGAAAATTACGCCGCTGGCGAAGGCCGGAAATTTGGCGATTTTTCGCGATTTCGCTTCGAACTTTGAATCCACTTTCCTCGCGAACTAAACGACTTAGAACGGTCCGGGAAGTTGCGTTCGTGATGGTTTCGAGTCTACTAGCACTGGCAAAAAGTCCGGTGCGATTATCGAAAATTTTTTTTTTTTGCCGATTTTGGGCCGAAAAGTTCGACGTGGGGGTATTGACAACTTTCGCGTTTTTCGCCAAAATCTTAAAAGTGCGATATCTCCGATACTAGACAAGCTAGAGAGGTCCGCGAGGGCTCATTTTAAAGCGCTTTCGGTGTACTATAACATACTATAAGGGCGATTGTCCAACTCGAAAATTACGCCGCTGGCGAAGGCCGGAAATTTGGCGATTTTTCGCGATTTCGCTTCGAACTTTGAATCCACTTTCCTCGCGAACTAAACGACTTAGAACGGTCCGGGAAGTTGCGTTCGTGATGGTTTCGAGTCTACTAGCACTGGCAAAAAGTCCGGTGCGATTATCGAAAATTTTTTTTTTTTTGCCGATTTTGGGCCGAAAAGTTCGACGTGGGGGGGTATTGACAACTTTCGCGTTTTTCGCCAAAATCTTAAAAGTGCGATATCTCCGATACTAGACAAGCTAGAGAGGTCCGCGAGGGCTCATTTTAAAGCGCTTCCGGTGTACTATAACATACTATAAGGGCGATTGTCCAACTCGAAAATTACGCCGCTGGCGAAGGCCGGAAATTTGGCGATTTTTCGCGATTTCGCTTCGAACTTTGAATCCACTTTCCTCGCGAACTAAACGACTTAGAACGGTCCGGGAAGTTGCGTTCGTGATGGTTTCGAGTCTACTAGCACTGGCAAAAAGTCCGGTGCGATTATCGAAAATTTTTTTTTTTTGCCGATTTTGGGCCGAAAAGTTCGACGTGGGGGGTATTGACAACTTTCGCGTTTTTCGCCAAAATCTTAAAAGTGCGATATCTCCGATACTAGACAAGCTAGAGAGGTCCGCGAGGGCTCATTTTAAAGCGCTTTCGGTGTACTATAACATACTATAAGGGCGATTGTCCAACTCGAAAATTACGCCGCTGGCGAAGGCCGGAAATTTGGCGATTTTTCGCGATTTCGCTTCGAACTTTGAATCCACTTTCCTCGCGAACTAAACGACTTAGAACGGTCCGGGAAGTTGCGTTCGTGATGGTTTCGAGTCTACTAGCACTGGCAAAAAGTCCGGTGCGATTATCGAAAATTTTTTTTTTTTTGCCGATTTTGGGCCGAAAAGTTCGACGTGGGGTGGTATTGACAACTTTCGCGTTTTTCGCCAAAATCTTAAAAGTGCGATATCTCCGATACTAGACAAGCTAGAGAGGTCCGCGAGGGCTCATTTTAAAGCGCTTTCGGTGTACTATAACATACTATAAGGGCGATTGTCCAACTCGAAAATTACGCCGCTGGCGAAGGCCGGAAATTTGGCGATTTTTCGCGATTTCGCTTCGAACTTTGAATCCACTTTCCTCGCGAACTAAACGACTTAGAACGGTCCGGGAAGTTGCGTTCGTGATGGTTTCGAGTCTACTAGCACTGGCAAAAAGTCCGGTGCGATTATCGAAAATTTTTTTTTTTTGCCGATTTTGGGCCGAAAAGTTCGACGTGGGGGGGTTATTGACAACTTTCGCGTTTTTCGCCAAAATCTTAAAAGTGCGATATCTCCGATACTAGACAAGCTAGAGAGGTCCGCGAGGGCTCATTTTAAAGCGCTTTCGGTGTACTATAACATACTATAAGGGCGATTGTCCAACTCGAAAATTACGCCGCTGGCGAAGGCCGGAAATTTGGCGATTTTTCGCGATTTCGCTTCGAACTTTGAATCCACTTTCCTCGCGAACTAAACGACTTAGAACGGTCCGGGAAGTTGCGTTCGTGATGGTTTCGAGTCTACTAGCACTGGCAAAAAGTCCGGTGCGATTATCGAAAATTTTTTTTTTTGCCGATTTTGGGCCGAAAAGTTCGACGTGGGGGCATTGACAACTTTCGCGTTTTTCGCCAAAATCTTAAAAGTGCGATATCTCCGATACTAGACAAGCTAGAGAGGGCCGCGAGGGCTCATTTTAAAGCGCTTTCGGTGTACTATAACATACTATAAGGGCGATTGTCCAACTCGAAAATTACGCCGCTGGCGAAGGCCGGAAATTTGGCGATTTTTCGCGATTTCGCTTCGAACTTTGAATCCACTTTCCTCGCGAACTAAACGACTTAGAACGGTCCGGGAAGTTGCGTTCGTGATGGTTTCGAGTCTACTAGCACTGGCAAAAAGTCCGGTGCGATTATCGAAAATTTTTTTTTTTGCCGATTTTGGGCCGAAAAGTTCGACGTGGGGTTGTATTGACAACTTTCGCGTTTTTCGCCAAAATCTTAAAAGTGCGATATCTCCGATACTAGACAAGCTAGAGAGGTCCGCGAGGGCTCATTTTAAAGCGCTTTCGGTGTACTATAACATACTATAAGGGCGATTGTCCAACTCGAAAATTACGCCGCTGGCGAAGGCCGGAAATTTGGCGATTTTTCGCGATTTCGCTTCGAACTTTGAATCCACTTTCCTCGCGAACTAAACGACTTAGAACGGTCCGGGAAGTTGCGTTCGTGATGGTTTCGAGTCTACTAGCACTGGCAAAAAGTCCGGTGCGATTATCGAAAATTTTTTTTTTTTTTTGCCGATTTTGGGCCGAAAAGTTCGACGTGGGGGGTATTGACAACTTTCGCGTTTTTCGCCAAAATCTTAAAAGTGCGATATCTCCGATACTAGACAAGCTAGAGAGGTCCGCGAGGGCTCATTTTAAAGCGCTTTCGGTGTACTATAACATACTATAAGGGCGATTGTCCAACTCGAAAATTACGCCGCTGGCGAAGGCCGGAAATTTGGCGATTTTTCGCGATTTCGCTTCGAACTTTGAATCCACTTTCCTCGCGAACTAAACGACTTAGAACGGTCCGGGAAGTTGCGTTCGTGATGGTTTCGAGTCTACTAGCACTGGCAAAAAGTCCGGTGCGATTATCGAAAATTTTTTTTTTTGCCGATTTTGGGCCGAAAAGTTCGACGTGGGGGGTATTGACTTCTTGCGCGTTTTTCGCCAAAATCTTAAAAGTGCGATATCTCCGATACTAGACAAGCTAGAGAGGTCCGCGAGGGCTCATTTTAAAGCGCTTTCGGTGTACTATAACATACTATAAGGGCGATTGTCCAACTCGAAAATTACGCCGCTGGCGAAGGCCGGAAATTTGGCGATTTTTCGCGATTTCGCTTCGAACTTTGAATCCACTTTCCTCGCGAACTAAACGACTTAGAACGGTCCGGGAAGTTGCGTTCGTGATGGTTTCGAGTCTACTAGCACTGGCAAAAAGTCCGGTGCGATTATCGAAAATTTTTTTTTTTTTGCCGATTTTGGGCCGAAAAGTTCGACGGGGGGGGTATTGACAACTTTCGCGTTTTTCGCCAAAATCTTAAAAGTGCGATATCTCCGATACTAGACAAGCTAGAGAGTTACGCGAGGGCTCATATAAAAGCCCTTCGGAGTACTATAACATACTATAAGGGCGATTGTCCAACTCGAAAATTACGCCGCTGGCGAAGGCCGGAAATTTGGCGATTTTTCGCGATTTCGCTTCGAACTTTGAATCCACTTTCCTCGCGAACTAAACGACTTAGAACGGTCCGGGAAGTTGCGTTCGTGATGGTTTCGAGTCTACTAGCACTGGCAAAAAGTCCGGTGCGATTATCGAAAATTTTTTTTTTTGCCGATTTTGGGCCGAAAAGTTCGACGTGGGGGTGTATTGACAACTTTCGCGTTTTTCGCCAAAATCTTATAAGTGCGATATCTCCGATACTAGACAAGCTAGAGAGGTCCGCGAGGGCTCATTTTAAAGCGCTTTCGGTGTACTATAACATACTATAAGGGCGATTGTCCAACTCGAAAATTACGCCGCTGGCGAAGGCCGGAAATTTGGCGATTTTTCGCGATTTCGCTTCGAACTTTGAATCCACTTTCCTCGCGAACTAAACGACTTAGAACGGTCCGGGAAGTTGCGTTCGTGATGGTTTCGAGTCTACTAGCACTGGCAAAAAGTCCGGTGCGATTATCGAAAATTTTTTTTTTTGCCGATTTTGGGCCGAAAAGTTCGACGTGGGGGTATTGACAACTTTCGCGTTTTTCGCCAAAATCTTAAAAGTGCGATATCTCCGATACTAGACAAGCTAGAGAGGTCCGCGAGGGCTCATTTTAAAGCGCTTCCGGTGTACTATAACATACTATAAGGGCGATTGTCCAACTCGAAAATTACGCCGCTGGCGAAGGCCGGAAATTTGGCGATTTTTCGCGATTTCGCTTCGAACTTTGAATCCACTTTCCTCGCGAACTAAACGACTTAGAACGGTCCGGGAAGTTGCGTTCGTGATGGTTTCGAGTCTACTAGCACTGGCAAAAAGTCCGGTGCGATTATCGAAAATTTTTTTTTTGCCGATTTTGGGCCGAAAAGTTCGACGTGGGGGGTATTGACAACTTTCGCGTTTTTCGCCAAAATCTTAAAAGTGCGATATCTCCGATACTAGACAAGCTAGAGAGGTCCGCGAGGGCTCATTTTAAAGCGCTTCCGGTGTACTATAACATACTATAAGGGCGATTGTCCAACTCGAAAATTACGCCGCTGGCGAAGGCCGGAAATTTGGCGATTTTTCGCGATTTCGCTTCGAACTTTGAATCCACTTTCCTCGCGAACTAAACGACTTAGAACGGTCCGGGAAGTTGCGTTCGTGATGGTTTCGAGTCTACTAGCACTGGCAAAAAGTCCGGTGCGATTATCGAAAATTTTTTTTTTGCCGATTTTGGGCCGAAAAGTTCGACGTGGGGGGTATTGACAACTTTCGCGTTTTTCGCCAAAATCTTAAAAGTGCGATATCTAAGATTCTTTACTAGCTATATTGGTAGGCGAGGGCTCATTTTAAAGCGCTTTCGGTGTACTATAACATACTATAAGGGCGATTGTCCAACTCGAAAATTACGCCGCTGGCGAAGGCCGGAAATTTGGCGATTTTTCGCGATTTCGCTTCGAACTTTGAATCCACTTTCCTCGCGAACTAAACGACTTAGAACGGTCCGGGAAGTTGCGTTCGTGATGGTTTCGAGTCTACTAGCACTGGCAAAAAGTCCGGTGCGATTATCGAAAATTTTTTTTTTTGCCGATTTTGGGCCGAAAAGTTCGACGTGGGGGGGTATTGACAACTTTCGCGTTTTTCGCCAAAATCTTAAAAGTGCGATATCTCCGATACTAGACAAGCTAGAGAGGTCCGCGAGGGCTCATTTTAAAGCGCTTTCGGTGTACTATAACATACTATAAGGGCGATTGTCCAACTCGAAAATTACGCCGCTGGCGAAGGCCGGAAATTTGGCGATTTTTCGCGATTTCGCTTCGAACTTTGAATCCACTTTCCTCGCGAACTAAACGACTTAGAACGGTCCGGGAAGTTGCGTTCGTGATGGTTTCGAGTCTACTAGCACTGGCAAAAAGTCCGGTGCGATTATCGAAAATTTTTTTTTTTTTTGCCGATTTTGGGCCGAAAAGTTCGACGTGGGGGGTATTGACAACTTTCGCGTTTTTCGCCAAAATCTTAAAAGTGCGATATCTCCGATACTAGACAAGCTAGAGAGGTCCGCGAGGGCTCATTTTAAAGCGCTTTCGGTGTACTATAACATACTATAAGGGCGATTGTCCAACTCGAAAATTACGCCGCTGGCGAAGGCCGGAAATTTGGCGATTTTTCGCGATTTCGCTTCGAACTTTGAATCCACTTTCCTCGCGAACTAAACGACTTAGAACGGTCCGGGAAGTTGCGTTCGTGATGGTTTCGAGTCTACTAGCACTGGCAAAAAGTCCGGTGCGATTATCGAAAATTTTTTTTTTTTGCCGATTTTGGGCCGAAAAGTTCGACGTGGGGGGTATTGACAACTTTCGCGTTTTTCGCCAAAATCTTAAAAGTGCGATATCTCCGATACTAGACAAGCTAGAGAGGTCCGCGAGGGCTCATTTTAAAGCGCTTCCGGTGTACTATAACATACTATAAGGGCGATTGTCCAACTCGAAAATTACGCCGCTGGCGAAGGCCGGAAATTTGGCGATTTTTCGCGATTTCGCTTCGAACTTTGAATCCACTTTCCTCGCGAACTAAACGACTTAGAACGGTCCGGGAAGTTGCGTTCGTGATGGTTTCGAGTCTACTAGCACTGGCAAAAAGACCGGTGCGATTATCGAAAATTTTTTTTTTTTTGCCGATTTTGGGCCGAAAAGTTCGACGTGGGGGGTATTGACAACTTTCGCGTTTTTCGCCAAAATCTTAAAAGTGCGATATCTCCGATACTAGACAAGCTAGAGAGGTCCGCGAGGGCTCATTTTAAAGCGCTTCCGGTGTACTATAACATACTATAAGGGCGATTGTCCAACTCGAAAATTACGCCGCTGGCGAAGGCCGGAAATTTGGCCATTTTTCGCGATTTCGCTTCGAACTTTGAATCCACTTTCCTCGCGAACTAAACGACTTAGAACGGTCCGGGAAGTTGCGTTCGTGATGGTTTCGAGTCTACTAGCACTGGCAAAAAGTCCGGTGCGATTATCGAAAATTTTTTTTTTTTTGCCGATTTTGGGCCGAAAAGTTCGACGTGGGGGGTATTGACAACTTTCGCGTTTTTCGCCAAAATCTTAAAAGTGCGATATCTCCGATACTAGACAAGCTAGAGAGGTCCGCGAGGGCTCATTTTAAAGCGCTTCCGGTGTACTATAACATACTATAAGGGCGATTGTCCAACTCGAAAATTACGCCGCTGGCGAAGGCCGGAAATTTGGCGATTTTTCGCGATTTCGCTTCGAACTTTGAATCCACTTTCCTCGCGAACTAAACGACTTAGAACGGTCCGGGAAGTTGCGTTCGTGATGGTTTCGAGTCTACTAGCACTGGCAAAAAGTCCGGTGCGATTATCGAAAATTTTTTTTTTTTTGCCGATTTTGGGCCGAAAAGTTCGACGTGGGGGGGTATTGACAACTTTCGCGTTTTTCGCCAAAATCTTAAAAGTGCGATATCTCCGATACTAGACAAGCTAGAGAGGTCCGCGAGGGCTCATTTTAAAGCGCTTCCGGTGTACTATAACATACTATAAGGGCGATTGTCCAACTCGAAAATTACGCCGCTGGCGAAGGCCGGAAATTTGGCGATTTTTCGCGATTTCGCTTCGAACTTTGAATCCACTTTCCTCGCGAACTAAACGACTTAGAACGGTCCGGGAAGTTGCGTTCGTGATGGTTTCGAGTCTACTAGCACTGGCAAAAAGTCCGGTGCGATTATCGAAAATTTTTTTTTTTTGCCGATTTTGGGCCGAAAAGTTCGACGTGGGGGGGTATTGACAACTTTCGCGTTTTTCGCCAAAATCTTAAAAGTGCGATATCTCCGATACTAGACAAGCTAGAGAGGTCCGCGAGGGCTCATTTTAAAGCGCTTCCGGTGTACTATAACATACTATAAGGGCGATTGTCCAACTCGAAAATTACGCCGCTGGCGAAGGCCGGAAATTTGGCGATTTTTCGCGATTTCGCTTCGAACTTTGAATCCACTTTCCTCGCGAACTAAACGACTTAGAACGGTCCGGGAAGTTGCGTTCGTGATGGTTTCGAGTCTACTAGCACTGGCAAAAAGTCCGGTGCGATTATCGAAAATTTTTTTTTGCCGATTTTGGGCCGAAAAGTTCGACGTGGGGGGTATTGACAACTTTCGCGTTTTTCGCCAAAATCTTAAAAGTGCGATATCTCCGATACTAGACAAGCTAGAGAGGTCCGCGAGGGCTCATTTTAAAGCGCTTCCGGTGTACTATAACATACTATAAGGGCGATTGTCCAACTCGAAAATTACGCCGCTGGCGAAGGCCGGAAATTTGGCGATTTTTCGCGATTTCGCTTCGAACTTTGAATCCACTTTCCTCGCGAACTAAACGACTTAGAACGGTCCGGGAAGTTGCGTTCGTGATGGTTTCGAGTCTACTAGCACTGGCAAAAAGTCCGGTGCGATTATCGAAAAATTTTTTTTTTTTTTGCCGATTTTGGGCCGAAAAGTTCGACGTGGGGGGTATTGACAACTTTCGCGTTTTTCGCCAAAATCTTAAAAGTGCGATATCTCCGATACTAGACAAGCTAGAGAGGTCCGCGAGGGCTCATTTTAAAGCGCTTCCGGTGTACTATAACATACTATAAGGGCGATTGTCCAACTCGAAAATTACGCCGCTGGCGAAGGCCGGAAATTTGGCGATTTTTCGCGATTTCGCTTCGAACTTTGAATCCACTTTCCTCGCGAACTAAACGACTTAGAACGGTCCGGGAAGTTGCGTTCGTGATGGTTTCGAGTCTACTAGCACTGGCAAAAAGTCCGGTGCGATTATCGAAAATTTTTTTTTTTTTTTGCCGATTTTGGGCCGAAAAGTTCGACGTGGGGGGGTATTGACAACTTTCGCGTTTTTCGCCAAAATCTTAAAAGTGCGATATCTCCGATACTAGACAAGCTAGAGAGGTCCGCGAGGGCTCATTTTAAAGCGCTTTCGGTGTACTATAACATACTATAAGGGCGATTGTCCAACTCGAAAATTACGCCGCTGGCGAAGGCCGGAAATTTGGCGATTTTTCGCGATTTCGCTTCGAACTTTGAATCCACTTTCCTCGCGAACTAAACGACTTAGAACGGTCCGGGAAGTTGCGTTCGTGATGGTTTCGAGTCTACTAGCACTGGCAAAAAGTCCGGTGCGATTATCGAAAATTTTTTTTTTTGCCGATTTTGGGCAGAAAAGTTCGACGTGGGGGTATTGACAACTTTCGCGTTTTTCGCCAAAATCTTAAAAGTGCGATATCTCCGATACTAGACAAGCTAGAGAGGTCCGCGAGGGCTCATTTTAAAGCGCTTCCGGTGTACTATAACATACTATAAGGGCGATTGTCCAACTCGAAAATTACGCCGCTGGCGAAGGCCGGAAATTTGGCGATTTTTCGCGATTTCGCTTCGAACTTTGAATCCACTTTCCTCGCGAACTAAACGACTTAGAACGGTCCGGGAAGTTGCGTTCGTGATGGTTTCGAGTCTACTAGCACTGGCAAAAAGTCCGGTGCGATTATCGAAAATTTTTTTTTTTTTGCCGATTTTGGGCCGAAAAGTTCGACGTGGGGGTGTATTGACAACTTTCGCGTTTTTCGCCAAAATCTTAAAAGTGCGATATCTCCGATACTAGACAAGCTAGAGAGGTCCGCGAGGGCTCATTTTAAAGCGCTTTCGGTGTACTATAACATACTATAAGGGCGATTGTCCAACTCGAAAATTACGCCGCTGGCGAAGGCCGGAAATTTGGCGATTTTTCGCGATTTCGCTTCGAACTTTGAATCCACTTTCCTCGCGAACTAAACGACTTAGAACGGTCCGGGAAGTTGCGTTCGTGATGGTTTCGAGTCTACTAGCACTGGCAAAAAGTCCGGTGCGATTATCGAAAATTTTTTTTTTTTTTGCCGATTTTGGGCCGAAAAGTTCGACGTGGGGGTATTGACAACTTTCGCGTTTTTCGCCAAAATCTTAAAAGTGCGATATCTCCGATACTAGACAAGCTAGAGAGGTCCGCGAGGGCTCATTTTAAAGCGCTTTCGGTGTACTATAACATACTATAAGGGCGATTGTCCAACTCGAAAATTACGCCGCTGGCGAAGGCCGGAAATTTGGCGATTTTTCGCGATTTCGCTTCGAACTTTGAATCCACTTTCCTCGCGAACTAAACGACTTAGAACGGTCCGGGAAGTTGCGTTCGTGATGGTTTCGAGTCTACTAGCACTGGCAAAAAGTCCGGTGCGATTATCGAAAATTTTTTTTTTTTGCCGATTTTGGGCCGAAAAGTTCGACGTGGGGGTATTGACAACTTTCGCGTTTTTCGCCAAAATCTTAAAAGTGCGATATCTCCGATACTAGACAAGCTAGAGAGGTCCGCGAGGGCTCATTTTAAAGCGCTTTCGGTGTACTATAACATACTATAAGGGCGATTGTCCAACTCGAAAATTACGCCGCTGGCGAAGGCCGGAAATTTGGCGATTTTTCGCGATTTCGCTTCGAACTTTGAATCCACTTTCCTCGCGAACTAAACGACTTAGAACGGTCCGGGAAGTTGCGTTCGTGATGGTTTCGAGTCTACTAGCACTGGCAAAAAGTCCGGTGCGATTATCGAAAATTTTTTTTTTTTGCCGATTTTGGGCCGAAAAGTTCGACGTGGGGGTGTATTGACAACTTTCGCGTTTTTCGCCAAAATCTTAAAAGTGCGATATCTCCGATACTAGACAAGCTAGAGAGGTCCGCGAGGGCTCATTTTAAAGCGCTTCCGGTGTACTATAACATACTATAAGGGCGATTGTCCAACTCGAAAATTACGCCGCTGGCGAAGGCCGGAAATTTGGCGATTTTTCGCGATTTCGCTTCGAACTTTGAATCCACTTTCCTCGCGAACTAAACGACTTAGAACGGTCCGGGAAGTTGCGTTCGTGATGGTTTCGAGTCTACTAGCACTGGCAAAAAGTCCGGTGCGATTATCGAAAATTTTTTTTTTTGCCGATTTTGGGCCGAAAAGTTCGAGGTGGTGTGTATTATTGACAACTTTCGCGTCTCTCGCCTATTTCTTTATACTTCGATACATCCGATACTAGACAAGCTAGAGAGGTCCGCGAGGGCTCATTTTAAAGCGCTTCCGGTGTACTATAACATACTATAAGGGCGATTGTCCAACTCGAAAATTACGCCGCTGGCGAAGGCCGGAAATTTGGCGATTTTTCGCGATTTCGCTTCGAACTTTGAATCCACTTTCCTCGCGAACTAAACGACTTAGAACGGTCCGGGAAGTTGCGTTCGTGATGGTTTCGAGTCTACTAGCACTGGCAAAAAGTCCGGTGCGATTATCGAAAATTTTTTTTTTTTTTGCCGATTTTGGGCCGAAAAGTTCGACGTGGGGTGGTATTGACAACTTTCGCGTTTTTCGCCAAAATCTTAAAAGTGCGATATCTCCGATACTAGACAAGCTAGAGAGGTCCGCGAGGGCTCATTTTAAAGCGCTTCCGGTGTACTATAACATACTATAAGGGCGATTGTCCAACTCGAAAATTACGCCGCTGGCGAAGGCCGGAAATTTGGCGATTTTTCGCGATTTCGCTTCGAACTTTGAATCCACTTTCCTCGCGAACTAAACGACTTAGAACGGTCCGGGAAGTTGCGTTCGTGATGGTTTCGAGTCTACTAGCACTGGCAAAAAGTCCGGTGCGATTATCGAAAATTTTTTTTTTTTGCCGATTTTGGGCCGAAAAGTTCGACGTGGGGGGGTATTGACAACTTTCGCGTTTTTCGCCAAAATCTTAAAAGTGCGATATCTCCGATACTAGACAAGCTAGAGAGGTCCGCGAGGGCTCATTTTAAAGCGCTTCCGGTGTACTATAACATACTATAAGGGCGATTGTCCAACTCGAAAATTACGCCGCTGGCGAAGGCCGGAAATTTGGCGATTTTTCGCGATTTCGCTTCGAACTTTGAATCCACTTTCCTCGCGAACTAAACGACTTAGAACGGTCCGGGAAGTTGCGTTCGTGATGGTTTCGAGTCTACTAGCACTGGCAAAAAGTCCGGTGCGATTATCGAAAATTTTTTTTTTTTTTTTTGCCGATTTTGGGCCGAAAAGTTCGACGTGGGGGGGTATTGACAACTTTCGCGTTTTTCGCCAAAATCTTAAAAGTGCGATATCTCCGATACTAGACAAGCTAGAGAGGTCCGCGAGGGCTCATTTTAAAGCGCTTCCGGTGTACTATAACATACTATAAGGGCGATTGTCCAACTCGAAAATTACGCCGCTGGCGAAGGCCGGAAATTTGGCGATTTTTCGCGATTTCGCTTCGAACTTTGAATCCACTTTCCTCGCGAACTAAACGACTTAGAACGGTCCGGGAAGTTGCGTTCGTGATGGTTTCGAGTCTACTAGCACTGGCAAAAAGTCCGGTGCGATTATCGAAAAATTTTTTTTTTGCCGATTTTGGGCCGAAAAGTTCGACGTGGGGGGGTATTGACAACTTTCGCGTTTTTCGCCAAAATCTTAAAAGTGCGATATCTCCGATACTAGACAAGCTAGAGAGGTCCGCGAGGGCTCATTTTAAAGCGCTTCCGGTGTACTATAACATACTATAAGGGCGATTGTCCAACTCGAAAATTACGCCGCTGGCGAAGGCCGGAAATTTGGCGATTTTTCGCGATTTCGCTTCGAACTTTGAATCCACTTTCCTCGCGAACTAAACGACTTAGAACGGTCCGGGAAGTTGCGTTCGTGATGGTTTCGAGTCTACTAGCACTGGCAAAAAGTCCGGTGCGATTATCGAAAATTTTTTTTTTTTTTGCCGATTTTGGGCCGAAAAGTTCGACGTGGGGGTATTGACAACTTTCGCGTTTTTCGCCAAAATCTTAAAAGTGCGATATCTCCGATACTAGACAAGCTAGAGAGGTCCGCGAGGGCTCATTTTAAAGCGCTTCCGGTGTACTATAACATACTATAAGGGCGATTGTCCAACTCGAAAATTACGCCGCTGGCGAAGGCCGGAAATTTGGCGATTTTTCGCGATTTCGCTTCGAACTTTGAATCCACTTTCCTCGCGAACTAAACGACTTAGAACGGTCCGGGAAGTTGCGTTCGTGATGGTTTCGAGTCTACTAGCACTGGCAAAAAGTCCGGTGCGATTATCGAAAATTTTTTTTTTTGCCGATTTTGGGCCGAAAAGTTCGACGTGGGGGGTATTGACAACTTTCGCGTTTTTCGCCAAAATCTTAAAAGTGCGATATCTCCGATACTAGACAAGCTAGAGAGGTCCGCGAGGGCTCATTTTAAAGCGCTTCCGGTGTACTATAACATACTATAAGGGCGATTGTCCAACTCGAAAATTACGCCGCTGGCGAAGGCCGGAAATTTGGCGATTTTTCGCGATTTCGCTTCGAACTTTGAATCCACTTTCCTCGCGAACTAAACGACTTAGAACGGTCCGGGAAGTTGCGTTCGTGATGGTTTTGAGTCTACTAGCACTGGCAAAAAGTCCGGTGCGATTATCGAAAATTTTTTTTTTTTTTTTGCCGATTTGGGCCGAAAAGTTCGACGTGGGGGGTATTGACAACTTTCGCGTTTTTCGCCAAAATCTTAAAAGTGCGATATCTCCGATACTAGACAAGCTAGAGAGGTCCGCGAGGGCTCATTTTAAAGCGGTTCCGGTGTACTATAACATACTATAAGGGCGATTGTCCAACTCGAAAATTACGCCGCTGGCGAAGGCCGGAAATTTGGCGATTTTTCGCGATTTCGCTTCGAACTTTGAATCCACTTTCCTCGCGAACTAAACGACTTAGAACGGTCCGGGAAGTTGCGTTCGTGATGGTTTCGAGTCTACTAGCACTGGCAAAAAGTCCGGTGCGATTATCGAAAATTTTTTTTTTTTTTTTTGCCGATTTTGGGCCGAAAAGTTCGACGTGGGGGGGTATTGACAACTTTCGCGTTTTTCGCCAAAATCTTAAAAGTGCGATATCTCCGATACTAGACAAGCTAGAGAGGTCCGCGAGGGCTCATTTTAAAGCGCTTCCGGTGTACTATAACATACTATAAGGGCGATTGTCCAACTCGAAAATTACGCCGCTGGCGAAGGCCGGAAATTTGGCGATTTTTCGCGATTTCGCTTCGAACTTTGAATCCACTTTCCTCGCGAACTAAACGACTTAGAACGGTCCGGGAAGTTGCGTTCGTGATGGTTTTGAGTCTACTAGCACTGGCAAAAAGTCCGGTGCGATTATCGAAAATTTTTTTTTTTTGCCGATTTTGGGCCGAAAAGTTCGACGTGGGGGTATTGACAACTTTCGCGTTTTTCGCCAAAATCTTAAAAGTGCGATATCTCCGATACTAGACAAGCTAGAGAGGTCCGCGAGGGCTCATTTTAAAGCGCTTCCGGTGTACTATAACATACTATAAGGGCGATTGTCCAACTCGAAAATTACGCCGCTGGCGAAGGCCGGAAATTTGGCGATTTTTCGCGATTTCGCTTCGAACTTTGAATCCACTTTCCTCGCGAACTAAACGACTTAGAACGGTCCGGGAAGTTGCGTTCGTGATGGTTTCGAGTCTACTAGCACTGGCAAAAAGTCCGGTGCGATTATCGAAAATTTTTTTTTTTTGCCGATTTTGGGCCGAAAAGTTCGACGTGGGGGGGTATTGACAACTTTCGCGTTTTTCGCCAAAATCTTAAAAGTGCGATATCTCCGATACTAGACAAGCTAGAGAGGTCCGCGAGGGCTCATTTTAAAGCGCTTCCGGTGTACTATAACATACTATAAGGGCGATTGTCCAACTCGAAAATTACGCCGCTGGCGAAGGCCGGAAATTTGGCGATTTTTCGCGATTTCGCTTCGAACTTTGAATGCACTTTCCTCGCGAACTAAACGACTTAGAACGGTCCGGGAAGTTGCGTTCGTGATGGTTTTGAGTCTACTAGCACTGGCAAAAAGTCCGGTGCGATTATCGAAAATTTTTTTTTTTTTGCCGATTTTGGGCCGAAAAGTTCGACGTGGGGGGTATTGACAACTTTCGCGTTTTTCGCCAAAATCTTAAAAGTGCGATATCTCCGATACTAGACAAGCTAGAGAGGTCCGCGAGGGCTCATTTTAAAGCGCTTCCGGTGTACTATAACATACTATAAGGGCGATTGTCCAACTCGAAAATTACGCCGCTGGCGAAGGCCGGAAATTTGGCGATTTTTCGCGATTTCGCTTCGAACTTTGAATCCACTTTCCTCGCGAACTAAACGACTTAGAACGGTCCGGGAAGTTGCGTTCGTGATGGTTTCGAGTCTACTAGCACTGGCAAAAAGTCCGGTGCGATTATCGAAAATTTTTTTTTTTTTGCCGATTTTGGGCCGAAAAGTTCGACGTGGGGGGGTATTGACAACTTTCGCGTTTTTCGCCAAAATCTTAAAAGTGCGATATCTCCGATACTAGACAAGCTAGAGAGGTCCGCGAGGGCTCATTTTAAAGCGCTTCCGGTGTACTATAACTGGTGGTCAATTATAATATGGGATGGCTTTTCAATTATAATATGGTCGATTTAATCAATATAGGACATTATTGTGTCTAATCAATATTGCATTCGATACACGCATCTGGCCGTATGTTTCGTGTACCCATCAGTTCTTATATTATATTTGTTAATGTTTCGCTTTTCGTGTAGTCGGTATGTAGTAAGTAATGCATTCTAAAATACAATATAGGCAATATTGTCAATGATAGTATGAAATGCGTTTTAATTTACAATATAGTCAATTACAGTATGTGATGGCTTTTCAATTATAATATGGTCGATATAATCAATATAGGACATTATTGTGTCTAATCAATATTGCATTCGATACACGCGTCTGGCCGTATGTTTCGTGTACCCATCAGTTCTTATATTATATTTGTTAATGTTTCACTTTTCGTGTAGTCGGTATGTAGTAAGTAATGCATTCTAAAATACAATATAGGCAATATTGTCAATGATAGTATGAAATGCGTTTTAATTTACAATATAGTCAATTACAGTATGTGATGGCTTTTCAATTATAACATGGTTAATATAATCAACATAGGACATTATTGTGTCTAATCAATATTGCATTCGATACACGCGTCTGGTCGTATGTTTCGTGTACCCATCAGTCCTTATATCATGTTTGTTAATGTTTCACTTTTCGTGTAGTCTGTATGTAGTAAGTAATGCATTCTAAAATACAATATAGACAATACTGTCAATGATAGTATGAAATGCGTTTTAATTTGCAATATAGTCAATTACAGTATGTGATGGCTTTTCAATTATAACATGGTTAATATAATCAATATAGGACATTATTGTGTCTAATCAATATTGCATTCGATACACGCGTCTGGCCGTGTGTTTCGTGTACCCATCGGTTCTTATATCATATTTGTTAATGTTTCACTTTTCGTGTAGTCGGTATGTAGTAGGTAATGCATTCTAAAATACAATATAGGCAAAATTGTCAATGATAGTATGAAATGCGTTTTAATTTACAATATAGTCAATTACAGTATGTGATGGCTTTTCAATTATAACATGGTCAATATAATCAATATAGGACATTATTGTGTCTAATCAATTTTAAATGACCAAATGTTTGCAACAAGAGAGACGCATACATGAACGTCAACAACGCATTTATGTAAAAGCCATGCGGTGCGCGAAACTTTCGACAGACACCCTCTGTATATTACGCACACATTCATATGCACGCTAACTACATATATGCCTATGAATCCACGTATCCATGCGCTATGTGTATTTGTGCAGGCACACATGCATGTGTACATAGGTAAGTCAACGACAGTCAGTACATGGGGAAGAATACGCGTGCACGTACATACATATCGCACATTCTCGCCTATGTACCACAAAGTTACGTGTCTGGGTTTTCGCGGAATCGAGTTTGTGTACGTGTCAACGTAATAATACATTTTCGTGGGGAGTGGCGGGGGCGGGACAGAGAAGGCGGAAGATGTAACATGATATAGAGTGCAGAGGCCGAGAGAGACAGTGGAGAAAACTTGATATGGGAATGCGGCAAAAGGAGGAAGGAATTTGATATAGTCAAACATCTGATAGAGTGAAAATACTTCTGGACGGATTGAGCGAAGAAGAGAGAAATTTAGGATTTGATTATTTTTTAAATTCAGCATTCAGATTTTCAAAACGAACCGGATGAACCTGAGACAGGAAGGGAAATGTTTCAACGGAGTGTTGAATGCAAGGCATAAATTAAAGGAAAGAAGCAATTAGGTGGGAATAACTTAGAAAGCGACCAGAGGGAAAACAGGAGTAGAGAATGAAGAACGGCAAGATAAATGTTTTTCATCCTGATGCAATGTATAAGAAAGGGGGATCAATGGAGATAGCATGCGGACTGCAGGAATTTCGAAAAGCAGCATACACAAGACAACCGATTCAGTGCATAAGACAAAAATTTCCAACAGTACACGCATGTACGTCGAAAATATCAAATAAGGAAACACAGTAAAAAGAAGGGACCAAAGAAAGCATACGAATTGCAATAATTTCGAAACGCAACACACAGAATATGAGCCGTTTATTTTGAAACTGGCCTAACTCCATTTATCTTCAAATCGAGATAAATAACATTTACCGATAAATAACATGAATTTGTACATGTAATCATGGTAACCGGAAAATATTGAAAAACGGAGTTAGGCCACTTTCAAAATAAACGGCTCATATAACCGATAACGGGCATAAGTCCAAATCATTCATTTAAGAAACCACCAAGTAACGAAACACACCAACGTACCTCAGACCGGACATATTCGTCTGTCATAAACGGAAGTAAAGAATATTAAGTCCTTGGGCGTAAGACAGAGACTTCTCGCTGACACCAGAAGACATGCAGAAGAGGGTTAGCTGACTACTTGTAGCAGTCAAAGCGGGTAAACTATCGGTCTGTATCAGTGCATGAAGCGGACCCATAACTTTATTTTATCCTCCGGGGTTATATCTAGATTTATTGGTCGGACGTTGGACACGCTATTTCGGCGTTATTTATGACCACGTCACGGAGCCACGCCGCGCAGTAAACTTGCAGCGTGCATCCCGCACTCCTCTACTTTCGCCTCTACTTTTGCCGCTATCGAGGAGGGTGCGTGCCTTTCGCGGGAACCTTCCATCCAATTTCGGGAATGTATTTTTACGGCGGCGTCCTTTGTTGGGTGCGTTGACGTTCGATCAGTTTCATCGGTTTCATTGCGCGTCTTGCGCTATGCGGGACGCGTGTTCTTGCCTAGGGTTGGGGCGGAATCGGTAGAAAAATGTCCGTCGTGGTTGGCAGGAGGCAGGCCAAAGGACTTGGGGTGCTGCGGCAGTAGTAGCTAGTAGTAGTAGTAGCAGTAGTAGCAGTAGTAGTAGTAGTAGTAGCAGTAGTAGCAGTAGTAGCAGTAGTAGCAGTAGTAGTAGCAGTAGTAGCAGTAATAGCAGTAGTAGCAGTAGTAGCAGTAGTAGCAGAAGTAGCAGTAGTTGCAGTAGTTGCAGTAGTAGTAGTAGTAGTAGTAGTAGTAGTAGCAGTAGTAGCAGTAGTAGCAGAAGTAGCAGTAGTAGCAGTAGTAGCAGTAGTAGCAGTAGTAGCAGTAGTTGCAGTAGTAGTAGTAGTAGTAGCAGTAGTTGCAGTAGTTGCCGTAGTAGTAGTAGTAGCAATAGTAGTAACAGTAGTAGCAGAAGTAGCAGTAGTAGCAGTAGTAGTAGTAGTAGCAGAAGTAGCAGTAGTAGCAGTAGTTGCAGTAGTAGTAGTAGTAGTAGTAGGAGTAGTAGCAGTAGTAGCAGTAGTATCAGTAGTAGTAGTAGTAGCAATAGTAGCAGTAGTAGTAGTAGTAGCTGTAGTAGCAGTAGTTGCAGTAGTTGCAATAGTAGTAGTAGCAGTAGTAGCAGTAATAGCAGTAGTAACAGTAGTAGCAGTAGTAGTAGTAGTAGTAGTAGTAGTAGTAGTAGTAGTAATGACAATAAAAACAACAGTAAGAAATTAACGTATTCCTTCCGCAAAGTAGCATATACAGTGGTGAATAAATTTAATAAATATTCTCGCTCAGCAGCCCCGCATGCAAAAGTACTGGAATAGGATACATGTGCGTAAAATAGCAAAAGATTAAATTTAAACACACACACACACACATATATATATATATACATAAAAACACGTTTTTGGAATATAGGACACAGTACTTTGGTATATCTATATATGGAAGTTTGCAGAACCTTAAAACTTCTTTTACAAATTTCTACTCTCACGTCTATACAATATCTAAACCCAATCCTCTAAAAAATTACGTAGAAGATTTTTTACCCACATGATCATATGCCAACCCTTAACACTTGATCTCTAAAACATTCTTCCCCAACTGCATTCCACGATATCGAATATATTCTTCTATTCACCGGTTCCTGTTTCCACAAAATTTGCCCATATACAAATTCAGCATTTCACAAAGTTCCACGTTCACGAATCTAAACACACCCATCCGAAGTTTCCACATATCTAACGGCGGCCCCGCCTAAGCAGAGAACACTTAACCATCTTCCTGAGATTCTACACAACACGTAGTCCAATGACCGCGCCAATTAGAGGAGAACTTTGAAGTAGAAAGCCATAACGAGACGTAGACTCGCGAGCTTAAGACGGAGCACGAAGTCCGTGTATATATATAGGCGTACATATACATATTTGGGACCTTAACGCAGTATATATTCAGAATCTTAACGCACCAGAACTCCATGGAACTGGCAAGCAAGTAGCCTTAGCGCCGGGTTCAAATTTCATTTCCTCGTTAGGCGTGATAGTACGTATATATCAAGCGGCCGACACGGAATTTTCGTGGCAGATCCCGCGTATTGTTTATGAGACGCTGTAGATGGACGTAGAAATCAATGTCGATTCAATTGGCAGCGGGAAGACAATTAACCCTTTGCGGTCCTGTGTCGAGTATGGCACCATTTTGCAGACCGTTTTGATAGGTTGTGCGTCGACAATGGCTCGACACATTTCGATATAATAATTTTTACGTAGTGGTAAGCGATGCTAATGTTTTCAGGAGTATTTCCTGTAGTATTATGATTATATGTATTTCGGTTGTACGTAGTTATATAGTTTTGAGCGTAATGAGATTCGGTGACAGCGATCATAATGCGGACCGCAAAAGGTTAATTGAGTAGAATTAAGATAAAATAATATGAGAACTATGCATGTGAATAATAAGTTGGTACAGCGCGAATTATTTGGAAAAATTAATGTTTTGGGTTCAAGTATTCATTTGATTATTTGTTAATTAAAAATAATTTATTGGTAGATTTATGGTATCAATTTATAATACCGATGCAGCAAATGCGATAAGGCGTATTTGAAGGAACTTAAATTTTTGTGGGTGTCAATATTTTATTTTGATACATTTTACTACAATTGCCTCAAAAAACGTTACTCAAGAATTTCCACACATTCTACCCATAAGACTAAAAAATTACATTCCCCCGTAACCGAAATGACTTCGTTCCACCCAAGAGGCAGCAGCCGATAGTTGGTACAGCACGAATTATTTGGAAAAATTAATGTTTTGGGTTCAAGTATTCATTTGATTATTTGTTAATTAAAAATAATTTATTGGTAGATTTATGGTATCAATTTATAATACCGATGCAGCAAATGCGAATAAGGCGTATTTGAAGGAACTTAAATTTTTGTGGGTGTCAATATTTTATTTTGACACATTTTACTGCGATTGGCTCAAAAAGCGTTACTTAACAATTTCCACACATTCTACACATAGAACGAAAAAATTATGTTCCCTCCGTAACCGAAATGACTTCGTCCCACCCAAGAGGCAGCAGCCGATAGTTGGTACAGCACGAATTATTTGGAAAAATTAATGTTTTGGGTTCAAGTATTCATTTGAGTATTTGTTAATTAAAAATAATTTATTGGTAGATTTATGGTATCAATTTATAATACCGATGCAGCAAATGCGATAAGGCGTATTTGAAGGAACTTAAATTTTTGTGGGTGTCAATATTTTATTTTGATACATTTTACTACAATTGGCTCAAAAACGTTACTCAAGAATTTCCACACATTCTACTCATAAAACTAAAAACTTATATTCCCCCGTAACCGAAATGACTTCGTCCCACCCAAGAGGCAGCAGTCGATAGTTGGTACAGCACGAATTATTTGAAAAAATTAATGTTTTGGGTTCAAGTATTCATTTGATTATTTGTTAATTAAAAATAATTTATTGGTAGATTTATGGTATCAATTTATAATACCGATGCAGCAAATGCGAATAAGGCGTATTTGAAGGAACTTAAATTTTTGTGGGTGTCAATATTTTATTTTGACACATTTTACTGCGATTGGCTCAAAAAGCGTTACTCAACAATTTCCACGCATTCTACACATAGGACGAAAAAATTATGTTCCCCCGTAACCGAAATGACTTCGTCCCACCCAAGAGGCAGCAGCCGATAGTTGGTACAGCACGAATTATTTGGAAAAATTAATGTTTTGGGTTCAAGTATTCATTTGATTATTTATTAATTGAAAATAATTTATTGGTAGATTTATGGTATCAATTTATAATACCGATGCAGCAAATGCGAATAAGGCGTATTTGAAGGAACTTAAATTTTTGTGGGTGTCAATATTTTATTTTGACACATTTTACTGCGATTGGCTCAAAAAGCGTTACTCAACAATTTCCACACATTCTACACATAGGACGAAAAAATTATGTTCCCCCCGTAACCGAAATGACTTCGTCCCACCTAAGAGGAAGCAGCCGAAGTCACCCCGCGTCACAAATCAACACTAATCCCCGTCAAAGTCACGCTTACGATATTCCCAACAAAAGGCACCCCCATTGTTCGACCGCCGCGCACCAGCGTAATTCTACACATTCGAGCCAGCCACTCGAAGTAAACTCGCCGGTTATTTTACGTCGTCCCGCGATTTTCCGCCCCGCCCCGCATATGCAAAGCGGTATGAATAAAATATGCTCGCCAGTGGGAAAAAGCGAACGTGCAAAAAAGAGCGAGCCCTCCTCCCTTTTCGTTCGCTCACCCCCCTTCCTGACCGCACCTTCCCTATTTCCGTCTCCGTCCACGCCAGGTTCCTCCGCTTTTTTGTTCCTGCGCCTCACCCTTTGCGACGTATTTCGTCTCCTTCGCGGGGATCCCGGGGAGAAGCCCATCTCGAACGCTTTAACCCTTGACTGTCGAGGCGTAAACACGAGGAACGGAAGTCGTCGCCCGAACCAATATTTCCGTATGCCATTCTTGAAAATCGATCTTTTGCCCCAGCTGCTCGCAATCGGTTCTTTTCCCGCGCGGACTTAGCCGGTATATTTTTGGCCGCGTGTGCGTGTGCCGCGGTTACAGACGCGAAAAGTGTATAATATCGCAGTGTACGTGTATAATATTGCGGGACGAGTGCGGCGGGATAATTCTACTTGAAGGACTAAGTCCGGGGGTGGGGTGGGCTTCGTGTTGAAGTTGGGCTTTGAGAAAAAGCTCCGGCAATGTTGCGACGAGAGGCGGATCGAAATGTTAACGTTAAAAGGTATGGGTAATGGGTGAATAATGGTGTGATACAGATTACTGCTTTTGTGGGAAAAGTGTACTTGCACGGGGGTGTGCTGAAAATTGCGAGATTGTTAGGGTTTGGCTATTTACTCCATAAGAAAATAGTTAGGGGCTCATCTATGGCCGGCGATGCATATATGAACGTTAACCCTTCTTTGCATGATTTTTTCTTTATTGGTGAAATAAATCAAGGTGATATAATTCATGTTCAAAAGTAAAGGAAAAGTGGTTAAAAAAATCTTAGTATATATTTATAGTATACATTTAGCAAAAAACAATATGATGGAAATTTCCATATCATGCAAAATTAGATCAAAGTGAACTTGTTCTTTTATATAATTTTTGGGCATTCAATGTTATGATGGAAATTTCCACCATCATGCAAAGAAGGGTAAAATATACTTCTATTGGAAACTCGTGAATAGTATTTTCATTCGTTGTTACTTTTGTATATATACATATTAGATGCAATATGAGAATATCATAATATATATATATATATATATATAAACATTTGACATACACTTGTGTGGCATCGGTACAAGCATTTTTTCCATCTTTGCCCGCAGGGTAATGGTGGATTTTGTCCTATGGCACATGCTTTCACTACAAAATTAGTTTCTCCGAAAATAATATGCGGACCCCTCTTAAGAAAGTCCCTCGAATCCAAACAAGTTCTCTTGATACTCTCACACTTCGCTTAACTGTCGATTCCAATACAATTTTACTCTATCCGCATATGCAACGTCTTAATAAATTCTTGTGCAGTCCGTAAAGCACAAATACTTGCACGTATAACTCTAAGTTTGCAACATTCTGCCTGCTGCACAGCTGCATTTCTGCAGAAGTACTGCGGGAACTTCTGAATTTGTCGATTCGCGCGAGATGGAAAATCCATAACAGAATCCGCCGCGTCCAACTGTATATCCGTCGACGTAAACAGGTGCCGGGCCCGTCGATCGTCGATTGCTTTTTTCATAGGAGGCGCGATAGCGATTTTTACGACGCGACTTAGGCGTTGGGGAAGGTGCCGGCGACCGTCTTTTTATCCCTCGTCGATATGAGTTTAACAATACCGTTAACGCGGACGTTATTGCCCCCGATCCGCCGATGTTATTACCGTTACGTGACTCGTACGTACGAGCGCTTGCACAGGAAGTGAAACGACTTCACGTTAACAACGACAAATGGCGGGCGCGCCGCGCATCGCAATTCATTTCGCAGAATTCGAGTTCGGGGTGCTGTTGGTTGTAGACTCGAACAAATACGAAATGCATTTTGTGCGTCCCGGAAGCCCAAAATATAGATTGTACGCAAAGCATATGTCGATATTTGCAAACGTAGCAGACGTTTGCGTGAAAAATATTGCTTCAAATAGATTACGCTGTAATGGGGTTTGGTTTGGTGAGTAAAATCTCAGTTTTCGCATTTTTTAAAATGCTAAATTAGGGGGCTCCAGGAGTTGTCTCTCGCTTCTTACTCGCCCTCGTGGGGTGTACGATTGCAAGGAAGAATTTTTAGAATTCATCAGTAGGGCTATGCCATGTAGGTTTCACTCTAAACTTGACGCGGCCGGATTGTAGAAGTACAGGTAACCCTCCTATAACACGGTATCTTATAACACGGGTTCGCTATAACACGATTCGTAAATTGCGGGAACACTCCTACAACACGGCATCCTATAACACGGTTGTTCCTCTTATCGGGGCCTGTGTCCCCCGTAGGACATTGGGGACATATCCTTGTCGCTGAAAGAAATAAAAACATCAACCTTAAATGCGTGTTGGAAGAAGATATGGCCCTCTTCAGTTGAAACAGAAAACATGCGTGAAACGTCAGAAAATGAAATTGGTGTCATATTAGAAGTCGCTAAATCAATCGGAGGCGAAGGTTTTGTGGATATGGCTACCAAAGACATTCAAGATTTATTAGTGGAAGAAGAAGCTGACGAAGCGGATTTGATGGAAATGGCATTCCTAGATGCAAATCAAGTCGATTTTGAGGACGCTAGCTCTGATGAAGATTGTGCAGTTAAGAATTTAACATTAAAAAAATACAAGAAGGCCTATGCTTAGTGGAAAATCTCGAGTCATTTTTCTTGAATACAGACCCTTCCACGGAAAGAAGTCGAAAATTCAAAAGGGAGCTGCAAAACTGTTTAGCTCCATACCGCGAAATTTACAATGACCTAGTTAGAACCAGCAAGCAAAGTTCGATTACAGATTTTTTTAAGAGGGGAAAACATACAAAAACTTTAAATAGAGAAAAAAGTTCTGAAAGTGAAGGCAATATCGTTCCACCGAAAAAATGTTCTCGGTTGATTATACTGAGCAGTGACGGCCAATAAATTCATTAAATTATGGTGGCCTTAGATTACATTTTTTTGTTTACTTTGTGTTGTACATACATTTATATTTTTAATAAAAATTAAGTTGTTTATGTCAAATTTAAAAAAAAAAATTGTTTTTAATAAGTTTTTGGAACGTAACCCCCCTTTTTGTACTAGCTCAGGGTCTCATGCAACACGGTTTCACACAACACGGCATTTTCTAGGAACCTAACTACCGTGTTATGGGAGGGTTACCTGTATTATGAAAGTTGTACACTCGCTCTACGTCTAGCGGCAGATACAGTACACCACACATATGTATTATTAACTTAGTGTTTCACGTACAAAAACCACCTTTTCGATCGTGCCACAGCGGTGCATGGCGAATTTCAACTTCTCTATTATTCTTTTCCTTCCCGTCGCGCTTCTTCCAGCCTCTTCATTCCTCTCCTAAAACACGGAACGCGCCGCGTTAATGGCACGACCATATCGCGACTCACGATGTTAATTGAAATTATCGCGGTAGACCGGCTCGACGGGTAGCGCGGGTCTGCTCTACCGTGAAAAGCGGCTTATGTAAATCTTTTGGACAGCTGGCCGTGTCGGGAGAAAAAGTACCGATCCGCGGACGGGCTACATACATAATGTGGTAACGGGCGCACGGCGTATAGACTTACAGAGGGAGCTTTTCGAAAAAAGCAGCAGCGCGAGTCTCGAATAAAGCCAAAAAGTCGCTTAAACGGGTCGGCACGCTCAAAAAGCCGGACGCCGCCGGCGCGATGAGAGATCTCGCAAGTTAACCTCGGCGATCATTCGTTTGAAACGGGAAGATAACTGCGCGCGTGCGTGCTCGCATGTCCACACGTCAAATCGTCGAATGAAATCGCCTACTAAAATCGCCAACTTAGTTTTTCGGCGGTGGCGCGAAAATTTCTCGCGTGAATATCAGTTCTTTACTGCTTACTTCGACCTTATTCAAGTGTTTGGTATAACGCGTAGTTAAAATTTGGTTATTAGCCACACATTATTTACCACACAGTTTATCAATGCTAGAGTCTATAATGTTTATAAATGTGTTAGTTTGCGTTGATTTGTATTGTATCTTTATGCTAGAGTATTTCTACTTACAACTGTTTTAATATTTTATGGCGAAATTTTTCTCAGGACAGTCTCTTTGATGCGCCCATGGTTTAACTATATAGCCATTTTCTTCCTTTTCTAGGAACTTCCCCTTTTAGATTTAAGATCAGTGTTAATAAATGCACGATCCGAAAAAAGACTGGACTATTAGTTATGTAGCATAAACTTTTGCTTTTAACCACTTCTATTTTAGTAAAAACGAAATCGTATAAGGGTCGTGTAGAGATTGGTGTATTATATAATAGAATATAATAACGATAAACATAATCTGAGAAGGAAAATAAAAAATGGTTAAAATGATATTAAATAAGTTTACAAATATTTTGAGCGAATCTTACACTTGTTCAATTTTACACACATGACATTTTTACGTATGGCACAAAGTAATCCTGTAAGTAAGATCCTGAAAAATATTTGTAACATTATTTTATATTACGTTAACCATTATTATATTCCGCTTTGCAGTTTTATAGAGATTGATTAATAGACGCGACGATTCCGCTGGACGCATGTGACGGTGAAGGATTGTTAATAAATTCTAGTGAACATGGGTTGTATTGATCGGATGAGTTTGTAAAGATAAATAGCGCGAGTTATAAGAGGATATAGAAAATCTTCTTTGCCTCTTAAAGGATTGCTGTACTTAATGTACTGCGGCATTAATTGCGTCCTGTACGCGCAGTCCTGGAAGCGGCTGTGCGTACATTAAATAACGAAATCTCTAATAATCCTTGAAACCGTGAGTGTATTCTCAACAATTTCTTTCGATAAATCTATCACACTAACGATCTAAATGGAACATAACGTAGGATACTGCAATCGGTATCAATAAGTTACTGGCACATTCAAAAACGAAAACTCTATCAGAAACATGTTAGTTTTACGTTTCGAACTTTCGGCAATCACAACATAGCATTACTATAAACTTTATTTCCTACACAGCAAAAATATCAGCACTTTTGATAACATACGTGTATGTACTTTTAAATACATTACGTACGAGCGTGATTGCATTTTCAACCATTTCTTGTAATAAACGTATTCAAGCAATAGCTTAAACGCAATGTATTTGTAAGCTACTGATTTTTTTGCACAAACGCTATCAATGATATATTGATACTCATAACGTGTTCAGCAATTTAAAATGCAATGGCAGTCAATCACCGGAAATTCTGATGAAAGCATTTTTATTGGAATGCATTTCCGTATTTCTAGCAACTACATTTAAATGCGAAGTAACGTAATATACTTGTACAAAATTATTGGCATTCGGAATCTTTTCGCAATTCAAATTGCTATAGCAATTCGAATTAAAGCATTTTAATAAAAATGCATTTCCCAACTTTCGGCAACTACATTTCAATACAAAGTACCGTAAGATTACTGACTGATATTCGTAAAGATACATAAAACTGATATTCTTGTATAAACGGTACTAATAAATGACTGACACACGTAACTTATTCGGCAATTGTAATCGTAATGGCATTCTCGTGGAAACCTTTCAATTGAAGTGCATTTCCAAACTTCCGGAAAGCACCGCAAAGTATTACTGTAAAGTTCGACCCCTTGACAGCAATTATATGTTTATTGGAATGCATTTCCGTATTTCTAGCAACTACATTTAAATGCAAACTAACGTAATATACTTGTACAAAATTATTGGCATTCGGAATCTTTTCGCAATTCAAATTGCTATAGCAATTCGAATTAAAGCATTTTAATAAAAATGCATTTCCCAACTTTCGGCAACTACATTTCAATACAAAGTACCGTAAGATTACTGACTGATATTCGTAAAGATACGTAAAACTGATATTCTTGTATAAACGGTACTAATAAATGACTGACACACGTAACTTATTCGGCAATTGTAATCGTAATGGCATTCTCGTGGAAACCTTTCAATTGAAGTGCATTTCCAAACTTCCGGAAAGCACCACAAAGTATTACTGTAAAGTTCGACCCCTTGACAGCAATTATATGAGAACGTTTGACAAAGTGCACGCACGTACATCCAAGTGTATGCCAGGACAGTATATATCATAAGTGTAATAGTAATAAAAGTAATAACAATAATAATATTAGTAGTAGTGGTAGTAGTAGCAGTAGTAGTAATGATGTTAGTAACAATAATATCAATTAATGTATCTCCTCTGCAAAGTGGCTTATACAATAGTGCTGGGATGGGAAACATGTGCGTAAAATGGCAAAAGACTAAATTCAAATATATATATATATATATATATATATATATATATATATATATATATATATATATATATGTGGCCTAACAGAATAAGAGGTGATATTATGTAAAAACACGTATTTGAAATATAGGAGGACGCAGTACTTTTGTATATCTATATATAGAAGATATAGAAGTTTGCAGAAACTTAAAACTTATTTTACAAATTTCTACTTTCACATCTATGTAATATCTAAACACAATCCTCTACAAATTACATAGAAGATTTTCTACATCATATGCTATATCAATTCACGTGGAAGCCTTTCAATTGAAGTACATTTCCAAACTTCCGGCAAACCCCACAAAGTATTACTGTAAAGTTCGACCCCTTGACAGCAATTATATGAGAACGTTTGACAAAGTGCACGCACGTACATCCAAGTGTATGCCAGGACAGTATATATCATAAGTGTAATAGTAATAAAAGTAATAACAATAATAATATTAGTAGTAGTGGTAGTAGTAGCAGTAGTAGTAATGATGTTAGTAACAATAATATCAATTAATGTATCTCCTCTGCAAAGTGGCTTATACAATAGTGCTGGGATGGGAAACATGTGCGTAAAATGGCAAAACACTAAATTCAAATATATATATATATATATGGCCTAACAGAATAAGAGGTGATATTATGTAAAAACACGTATTTGAAATATAGGAGGACGCAGTACTTTTGTATATCTATATATAGAAGATATAGAAGTTTGCAGAAACTTAAAACTTATTTTACAAATTTCTAGTTTCACATCTATATAATATCTAAACACAATCCTCTACAAATTACATAGAAGATTTTCTACATCATATGCTATATCAATTCACGTGGAAGCCTTTCAATTGAAGTACATTTCCAAACTTCCGGCAAACCCCACAAAGTATTACTGTAAAGTTCGACCCCTTGACAGCAATTATATGAGAACGTTTGACAAAGTGCACGCACGTACATCCAAGTGCATGCCAGCGACAGTATATATCAAGACTCTCAGGAATACCAGGCCGTCATAACGCCAGTATCGTCCTCCCACGCTACTCATCACCTTGTCACCTCGTGTTTGCAGATAATTAACGGCACGAATTATTCCCGTTGCCTCTGCCGTCATGCCGAACAACTTCCTTTCCGTTTGGCAAAGAACACCGATTTACATCAGACCTTCTCGCTTCCACCCTTTCGCCGAGCTTTCGTCCTGACAATCGGAGCAAAATGCAATGGCAGCTTTAACGAGCTGTTGTCGAGGATTATTTGAATGTGTCGCGACTTACGAGGTTTCGTCACTTCGCTTGTTAGCACCTCGCGAGACAACGTTCACGACGCCGATAACAGATAACACAACGCGTTCTAGATCTTGATTCGCTTATTTACGACGCCGTTTATAATTGTCGCGACGCCAATTAATGGGCTAGTTCACGCTTCATTTAACGAATGCGACTTTGAGAGGGTGACGATTGTTAATTGGCGGGACTCGACGGCGTAGCTTTTGTCGACGGTGTTTTGTTGAGCTTTACCTGAAGCGGAACGGAAAAATGTGCAAGTGCAAAAAGTGGGTTCGGTAGAGGCGAAACTTCAAAAATTGGAGAATGGGGTGACTTACCTTTAATTTCGTTGTGGTGTTATAATCTATTTGGCAGCATTTTTATGCCTGTTACTGGAGTGGCTGAAGTATTCTTGAAGTCAAATGCACTAATATAGCTGTGGCTTCTGTTTTTGTATCATAAAAATGTTAAAGCGTGTCGTCTGTTGATTGCCGGCGCAGAGATCGTTAAGAGGCGGAAACCTTTGAAATTCTTCCCCTTTGTGCGGACGGTAGTTGTATTGTGTCGGTAGGAACGGTGTAGAGCAATTATTAACAAAGTTTCCGCAAAGTGTATCGCTTGTTAATTAACAACGAGGAGTTCCTTAGTGGATCGAAGCGTTTGGAATCATTTTGCTCGCAGATTGCAGTTGAATTGAATTAGTAAAGTCCAGTACAATTTCCCACTAAAGTGTAATCGTTCGTTGGCGTGAGGAACGATTCGGAAATCTCTTTGAAATTATTTAAAGCGTGTTCGAGAACCGATAAGTTTGTTTAGATTCTTTTCGATTTTTTGTCATCAGTTATCGGAATTGTTCTTTATATCTATGCAATGGCGCGCAACGAGGAAGGCTGTGAAGGATTTAATTTACTCCTATCGTCGTTGCTAATTACAAAGTAATACATTACTACGTTATATATACACTATTAGCATGAGTATTTGCACAGTTTCACATTGGAAGTATATTTTACATTTTACATTTTGTGTCAGTCATCTAATATTTATAAACATCGATAATAGTAATATTACACATTAGTTATTAGAAAACATCGATTCATTGATTTCTAGTACTGGTAAACTACTTTCTTTCATTATTCGAATCTTAGGGTGATCGGTATACTCTTTCAGTCTATGTTCATAATGGTTGCTTGTTTTGTTATGAAATTTGAGCCGTTCGGTAACCGAAATTCGGGAAAATGCCCCAATGAAATTGATTGCCAAACAACCTCGAGTAGAAAATGCTTTTATTGCCTAACGTGGCGTACACGACGTTACATTTGCTAAGCGAATATAATATTTAATCATTTGCATTATATTTATATTTTATACGTCTGAATGGCATTCATTAATTTTATTTTTACGCAAAAATGTTGAAGTACAGCAAAGATATAAATGTTTCGATCAGATCGCATCGAGGGTCCAAATATTTATATATGATAGTACGTCTATTAATTTTTGTTTGTTGCGTATTTAAATCACTAAGGAATGTAAAGCCTTATTGGTTGAGAATTCTGGCTATAGAGCCGTAATACAAGTTAGCATGTTTCAGGACCACTGGCATACTCGTGCAAAATACCTGCAATGTAAAGATCCGAACTTACGGATAGTAATTGTGTCAATCACTCTTTCATCTTCTCCAATTAAATTTCCAACCACAGACCGGCTTTATATCACTTAGTCGTTTAAATAATTTACAAGACTGCAATTAACCGCATCACCGAATACATCGTTGCAACTAATCGTCTTTCGTGTAAACCACATTCCAATGTCTTGCTCCTTCAAACAGAGTTATTGCAGTGGACCGCCGGATATCTTTTTCGTCCGCATACTTTCTACTTTGTCAAAGCGCGTAATGTGTCACAATTTGCCGTGCGCCGCGGTTATCAGTCATTATCAGCGCGAGCGAACGAGCGGACGCGCGATAAGTGTGAACACTCAACGAAATAGGGAAATGGCCCTCCGAAACATTATCGTCGGCCCATTAAACGCCACATTGACGTTCATCAGCGTGTCCGCCGGTCGCGTAAAATGATACGTCACATTTCGTCTTCCCCCGTCGTGTTCCGTTGTCGTTCGTTATCGTTCATTATCGGCGGGTGACGTGAAAAGGGGAAAGCGGGACACTCGAAGGGCGGACACTCTAAAACATCATTCTACTGGCGTTAAACGACGTATTGACGTATCGAGTTCTGTGTAATAACGTGTCGGCGGGCCGAAAATTTGGGACGGGTGAAGTAGCCGAAAAATTGGCGGGACGGTACTTGAATTTGGTCGGTGTAAAAATTGTGTAATGCCGTGTAGAATATAATGTGCAGGGTTATACTATATAAGGTCAATGCGTTTTTAAATATAGCAACGTATATTCTTACCATATAAATAGTAATTCGTAATATTTGCATGAAATATTAGAATGATTCTCTCGGAAAACATAGACACTGAAGTTTCGTTGCACTAATATCAAACGACCTGTTGACATATCGAGTTCTGTGTAATAACGTGTCGGCGGGCCGAAAATTTTGGACGGTTGAAGTAGCCGAAAAATTGGCGGGACGGTACTCGAGTTTGGTCGGTGTAAAAATTGTGTAATGCCGTGTAGAATATAGTGTGCAGGGTTATACAATATAAGGTCAATGCGTTTTTAAATATAGCAACGTATATTCTTACCATATAAATAGTAATTCGTAATATTTGCATGAAATATTAGAGTGATTCTCTGAGAAAACATAGACACTGAAGTGTCGTTGCACTAATATTAAACGACCTGTTGACATATCGAGTTCTGTGTAATAACTTCTCGACGTGGTGAACATTTGGGACAGTTGAAGTAGCCGAAAAATTGGCGGGACGGTACTCGAGTTTGGTCGGTGTAAAAATTGTGTAATGCCGTGTAGAATATAGTGTGCAGGGTTATACAATATAAGGTCAAAGCGTTTTTAAATATAGCAACGTATATTCTTACCATATAAATAGTAATTCGTAATATTTGCATGAAATATTAGAATGATTCTCTCGGAAAACATAGACACTGAAGTTTCGTTGCACTAATATCAAACGACTTGTTGACATATCGAGTTCTGTGTAATAACGTGTCGGCGGGCCGAAAATTTGGGACGGGTGAAGTAGCCGAAAAATTGGCGGGACGGTACTCGAATTTGGTCGGTGTAAAAATTGTGTAATGCCGTGTAGAATATAGTGTGCAGGGTTATACAATATAAGGTCAAAGCGTTTTTAAATATAGCAACGTATATTCTTACCATATAAATAGTAATTCGTAATATTTGCATGAAATATTGGAATGATTCTTTCGGAAAACATAGACACTGAAGTTTCGGTGCACTAATATCAAACGACCTGTTGACATATCGAGTTCTGTGTAATAACTTCTCGACGTGGTGAAAATTTGGGACAGTTGAACTAGCCGAAAAATTGGCGGGACGGTACTCGAGTTTGGTCGGTGTAAAAATTGTGTAATGCCGTGTAGAATATAGTGTGCAGGGTTATACAATATAAGGTCAAAGCGTTTTTAAATATAGCAACGTATATTCTTACCATATAAATAGTAATTCGTAACATTTGCATGAAATATTAAAGTGATTCTCTGAGAAAACATAGACACTGAAGTTTCGTTGCACTAATATTAAACGACGTATTGACGTATCGAGTTCTGTGTAACAATGTGTCGACTTGGTGAAAATTTGGGACAGTTGAAGTGGTCGAAAAATTCGCGGAAAAATTCTCGAGTTTGGTCGGTGTAAAAATTGTGTAATGCCGTGTAGAATATAGTGTGCAGGGTTACACAACATAAGGTCAATGCGTTTTTAAATATAGCAACGTATATTCTTACCATATAAATAGTAATTCGTAATATTTGCATGAAATATTGGAATGATTCTCTCGGAAAACATAGACACTGAAGTTTCGTTGCACTAATATTAAACGACCTGTTGACATATCGATTTCTGTGTAATAACGTGTCGACGTAGTGAAAATTTGGGACAGTTGAAGTAGCCGAAAAATTGGCGGGACGGTACTCGAGTTTGGTCGGTGTAAAAATTGTGTAATGCCGTGTAGAATATAGTGTCCAGGGTTACACAATATAAGGTCAAAGCGTTTTTAAATATAGCAACGTATATTCTTACCATATAAATAGTAATTCGTAATATTTGCATGAAATATTAGAATGATTCTCTCGGAAAACATAGACACTGAAGTTTCGTTGCACTAATATCAAACGACCTGTTGACATATCGAGTTCTGTGTAATAACTTCTCGACGTGGTGAAACTTTGGGACAGTTGAAGTAGCCGAAAAATTGGCGGGACGGTACTCGAGTTTGGTCGGTGTAAAAATTGTGTAATGCCGTGTAGAATATAGTGTGCAGGGTTATACAATATAAGGTCAAAGCGTTTTTAAATATAGCAACGTATATTCTTACCATATAAATAGTAATTCGTAACATTTGCATGAAATATTAAAGTGATTCTCTGAGAAAACATAGACACTGAAGTTTCGTTGCACTAATATTAAACGACGTATTGACGTATCGAGTTCTGTGTAACAATGTGTCGACTTGGTGAAAATTTGGGACAGTTGAAGTGGTCGAAAAATTCGCGGAAAAATTCTCGAGTTTGGTCGGTGTAAAAATTGTGTAATGCCGTGTAGAATATAGTGTGCAGGGTTACACAACATAAGGTCAATGCGTTTTTAAATATAGCAACGTATATTCTTACCATATAAATAGTAATTCGTAATATTTGCATGAAATATTGGAATGATTCTCTCGGAAAACATAGACACTGAAGTTTCGTTGCACTAATATTAAACGACCTGTTGACATATCGATTTCTGTGTAATAACGTGTCGGCGGGCCGAAAATTTGGGACGAGTGAAGTAGCCGAAAAATTGGCGGGACGGTGCTCGAATTTGGTCGGTGTAAAAATTGTGTAATGCCGTGTAGAATATAGTGTGCAGGGTTATACAATATAAGGTCAAAGCGTTTTTAAATATGGCAACGTATATTCTTACCATATAAATAGTAATTCGTAATATTTGCATGAAATATTGGAATGATTCTCTCGGAAAACATAGACACTGAAGTTTCGTTGCACTAATATCAAACGACCTGTTGACATATCGAGTTCTGTGTAATAACGTGTCGGCGGGCCGAAAATTTTGGACGGTTGAAGTAGCCGAAAAATTGGCGGGACGGTACTCGAGTTAGGTCGCTGTAAAAATTGTGTAATGCCGTGTAGAATATAGTGTGCAGGGTTATACAATATAAGGTCAATGCGTTTTTTAATATAGCAACGTATATTCTTACCATATAAATAGTAATTCGTAATATTTGCATGAAATATTGGAATGATTCTCTCGGAAAACATAGACACTGAAGTTTCGTTGCACTAATATTAAACGACGTATTGACGTATCGAGTTCTGTGTAACAACGTGTCGACTTGGTGAAAATTTGGGACAGTTGAAGTGGTCGAAAAATTCGCGGAAAAGTTCTCGAGTTAGGTCGCTGTGAAAATTGTGTAATGCCGTGTAGAATATAGTGTGCAGGGTTATACAATATAAGGTCAATGCGTTTTTAAATATAGCAACGTATATTCTTACCATATAAATAGTAATTCGTAATATTTGCATGAAATATTAGAGTGATTCTCTGAGAAAACATAAACACTGAAGTGTCGTTGCACTAATATTAAACGACCTGTTGACATATCGAGTTCTGTGTAATAACTTCTCGACGTGGTGAAAATTTGAGACAGTTGAAGTAGCCGAAAAATTGGCGGGACGGTACTCGAGTTTGGTCGGTGTAAAAATTGTGTAATGCCGTGTAGAATATAGTGTGCAGGGTTATGCAATATAAGGTCAATGCGTTTTTAAATATAGCAACGTATATTCTTACCATATAAATAGTAATTCGTAATATTTGCATGAAATATTGGAATGATTCTCTCGGAAAACATAGACACTGAAGTTTCGTTGCACTAATATTAAACGACCTGTTGACATATCGAGTTCTGTGTAATAACTTCTCGACGTGGTGAAAATTTGGGACAGTTGAACTAGCCGAAAAATTGGCGGGACGGTACTCGAGTTTGGTCGGTGTAAAAATTGTGTAATGCCGTGTAGAATATAGTGTGCAAGGTTATACAATATAAGGTCAAAGCGTTTTTAAATATGGCAACGTATATTCTTACCATATAAATAGTAATTCGTAATATTTGCATGAAATATTAGAGTGATTCTCTCAGAAAACATAGACACTGAAGTGTCGTTGCAGTAATATTAAACGACCTGTTGACATTTCGAATTCTGTGGAATAACGTGTCGACGTAGTGAAAATTTGGGACAGTTGAAGTGGTCGAAAAATTGGCGGGATGGTACTCGAATTTGGTCGCTGTGAAAATTGTGTAATGCCGTGTAGAATATAGTGTGCAGGGTTATACAATATAAGGGCAATGCGTTTTTAAATATAGCAACGTATACTCTTACCATATAAATAGTAATTCGTAATATTTGCATGAAATATTAGAATGATTCTCTCGGAAAACATAGACACTGAAGTTTCGTTGCTCTAATATTAAACGACGTATTGACGTATCGAGTTCTGTGTAACAACGTGTCGACTTGGTGAAAATTTGGGACAGTTGAAGTGGTCGAAAAATTCGCGGAAAAGTTCTCGAGTTAGGTCGCTGTGAAAATTGTGTAATGCCGCGTAGAATATAGTGTGCAGAGTTATACAATATAAGGGCAATGCGTTTTAAAATATAGCAACGTATATTCTTACCATATAAATAGTAATTCATAATATTTGCATGAAATATTAGAGTGATTCTCTGAGAAAACATAGACACTGAAGTGTCGTTGCACTAATATTAAACGACCTGTTGACGTATCGAGTTCTGTGTAATAACGTGTCGGCGGGCCGAAAATTTTGGACGGTTGAAGTAGCCGAAAAATTGGCGTGACGGTACTCGAATTTGGTCGGTGTAAAAATTGTGTAATGCCGTGTAGAATATAGTGTGCAGGGTTATACAATATAAGGTCAAAGCGCTTTTAAATATAGCAACGTATATTCTTACCATTTAAATAGTAATTCGTAATATTTGCACGAAATATTAGAGTGATTCTCTCGAAAAACATAGACACTGAAGTGTCGTTGCACTAATATTAAACGATCTGTTGACATATCGAGTTCTGTGTAATAACTTCTCGACGTGGTGAAAATTTGGGACAGTTGAAGTAGCCGAAAAATTGGCGGGACGGTACTCGAGTTTGGTCGGTGTAAAAATTGTGTAATGCCGTGTAGAATATAGTGTGCAGGGTTATACAATATAAGGTCAATGCGTTTTTAAATATAGCAACGTATATACTTACCATATAAATAGTAATTCGTAATATTTGCATGAAATATTGGAATGATTCTCTCGGAAAACATAGACACTGAAGGTTCGTTGCACTAATATCAAACGACTTGTTGACATATCGAGTTCTGTGTAATAACGTGTCGGCGGGCCGAAAATTTTGGACGGTTGAAGTAGCCGAAAAATTGGCGGGACGGTACTCGAGTTTGGTCGGTGTAAAAATTGTGTAATGCCGTGTAGAATATAGTGTGCAGGGTTATACAATATAAGGTCAATGCGTTTTTAAATATAGCGACGTATATTCTTACCATATAAATAGTAATTCGTAATATTTGCATGAAATATTAGAGTGATTCTCTGAGAAAACATAGACACTGAAGTGTCGTTGCACTAATATTAAACGACCTGTTGACATATCGAGTTCTGTGTAATAACTTCTCGACGTGGTGAAAATTTGGGACAGTTGAAGTAGCCGAAAAATTGGCGGGACGGTACTCGAGTTTGGTCGGTGTAAAAATTGTGTAATGCCGTGTAGAATATAGTGTGCAGGGTTATACAATATAAGGTCAATGCGTTTTTAAATATAGCAACGTATATTCTTACCATATAAATAGTAATTCGTAATATTTGCATGAAATATTAGAGTGATTCTCTGAGAAAACATAGACATTGAAGTTTCGTTGCACTAATATTAAACGACGTATTGACATATCGAGTTCTGTGTAATAACGTGTCGGCGGGCCGAAAATTTGGGACGGGTGAAGTAACCGAAAAATTGGCGGGACGGTACTCGAGTTTGGTCGGTGTAAAAATTGTGTAATGCCGTGTAGAATATAGTGTGCAAGGTTATACAATATAAGGTCAAAGCGTTTTTAAATATGGCAACGTATATTCTTACCATATAAATAGTAATTCGTAATATTTGCATGAAATATTAGAGTGATTCTCTCAGAAAACATAGACACTGAAGTGTCGTTGCAGTAATATTAAACGACCTGTTGACATTTCGAATTCTGTGGAATAACGTGTCGACGTAGTGAAAATTTGGGACAGTTGAAGTGATCGATAAAATTCGTGGAAAAGTTCTCGAGTTAGGTCGCTGTGAAAATTGTGTGATGCCGAATAGTATATAGTGCGTAGCGTCGATGTATTTTCTTTAAATACGTTTTACAATGCTTCAACGTATACCTTGAGTGGATAAACAGTATCTCAAAATATTTGTATTAAATTTTGACGGGAGTAGACACTGGAACGTCATTGCGCCCATGTTAAACGACGTATTGACGTATCGAGTTCTGTGTAACAACGTGTCGACGACGGGGCGCAAATTTGAGAGAGGTAAAGCGCTCGAAAATTGGTGTGACGGTTTTTGCGTATATTCGGTATAAAGTTTGTACAATACCGCGTAGTATATATATTATATTACCGTATAATATACGTTTATAGTAGAGACAAACGCAATAAATTTCACGGTATAATGTATACTCTTACAGTATAAATTACATTTCAAAATATTTACGTGCACACTACAAATTACAAATATTTCCGCTGAAGTTTAGAACAGGTCTCTTCAAAACAAAACCGTACACCATCATGTGTCCACACAATGTTTTCAACACTTTTTTTTATCACACATCCAATTCCTGAAAATTTCATTACACATACAATATTTACATACAAGACCCTTGCCTACTGGCCTGCAAAGAACCTCTGACCAATCCATCGTTCTCCCCGGTATTGACGCGACCCCGGCAAACTGCGTAATAGGGGATTAATTTAATTGAACGTCACAGTCTGCGCCGCGCGTTATAAATTCAATCCGCTTGATTAATAATCCAAGCCAGCGCTGACTTGTTGATCCATCGTACGTCGGCACGTCACATCGATTCGCGACTCTCAACCCCCTTCGGGCCCCTCTTTCTCCCCGCACACTCGGCCAGCCTCGCGTAATGTAAATCCCATTATAACGAGTGTGTCCGATTTCAGTATCGTGCGTGGGTGTACATCCGGTCATTGGGTATTAGCGAGTCGCGTATAATGCATTTTCTACGTACCCCAGCGGGGATAAATGTCAAACGTGTGTCGTCACTTTTGACGGATGTTCCTGCCCCCGCCACCTCTTCTCTATATAAACGCGAAACACCCTCTGTTGACGACCGTATCGAGCCCATAAACCGCCCGACCCCACGTTAATACCCATTGTTGTCCGACGACAACGTTCATCGATTTGCGGAAAACGATGGCCACGATTTGAAGGGCAGAGTGCGGTGGACGGGATCTTTTGGGGTAAGGAGCGATGGGGCTTTTTATGGGGACCTGGTTGAGTGGGTAGGGTGGACTTGGATGTTTGTGCGGTGAATTGAATTCATTGATTTAGTACCGCGGGATGTGCGGTTTTTAACAGCGTTTTACCGAACGTTTGATATAAACAGTAGTATGTGGAGCGCCTATTTACGGGTTTAAAACGGAAGCGACGAATTTATTTTTCTGGGTGGCGAATTTAATTAACCTATTAATTACTTCCTCACGTATTGTTTTCAGTAGCATATGCTCAAACACTTTATATAACTAGTATGTGATACTCTTATTTACACACCTTGAACACAAGTAGTAATATAGTAGTATGTGAAGCGCCTATTTACGGGTTTAAAACGGAAGCGACGGATTTCTTTTTCTGGGTGGCGAATTTAATTAACCTATTAATTACTTCCTCACGTATTGTTTTCAGTAGCATATGCTCAAACACTTTATATAACTAGTATGTGATACTCTTATTTACACACCTTGAACACAAGTAGTAATATAGTAGTATGTGAAGCGCCTATTTACGGGTTTAAAACGGAAGCGACGGATTTCTTTTTCTGGGTGGCGAATTTAATTAACCTATTAATTACTTCCTCACGTATTGTTTTCAGTAGCATATGCTCAAACACTTTATATAACTAGTATGTGATACTCTTATTTACACACCTTGAACACAAGTAGTAATATAGTAGTATGTGAAGCGCCTATTTACGGGTTTAAAACGGAAGCGACGGATTTCTTTTTCTGGGTGGCGAATTTAATTAACCTATTAATTACTTCCTCACGTATTGTTTTCAGTAACATATGCTCAAACACTTTATATAACTAGTATGTGATACTCTTATTTACACACCTTGAGCACAAGTAGTAATATGGGAGTTTTCTCTGACGTGTCAAATTTTCCCTACACTTAAGCTGCTTTCATGCAATACTGCCCAGACGTATAAGAAATCGTTTTTGGAAAAATATTCTTGTAGGTATACTATTATTGTAATTATGCGAATTGTACGGTAGTAATCCAGCGATAAATATTATCAGGTATCACGGAGCAGGTAGGAGATATCGTTACAATAATGTTATTTAAACAGTGTCGCCTGTGAATGCGTAAGCTGTAAGACTATATTGACGTAGACCATTTTTTATTTTGGGGGAGAAAGTCGGGGGGAAATCGTCAGTTTAATTAGTAATCGCTGAGATCCTCATTTTAACTTTGTTACGTTTGGATTACTTCGTGCTTGAATCTCAAGGCGAGATCCTTTAGTCGTCGTTAATTCCTTATTTTACTGTGATTTGCATGAAAGTGCCTGTTTTTGAATGACGATTGGATTTGCTTTAAAACCTAATCGTTCCGGTGACAGTTTTCAGTATGAATGATTGCGGTGTCAATTTTCAGGTTACTTCGCCAATAACTTTCAGTTTTTGCGTCGCAGAACATTTGGCTTTAAGAGACCTCAACCATATTTATCTCCAACCATTCTAAATCTGAGGCACATTCGAATAACTTCGGAATAAATATATCACTTTCCTTCTGAACTCGTACTATTTTCAATCCATCTAAATCTGACTCCTATCTTAATTTTCAGGTTACTTCATTAATAATTTTGAACTCCTACGTCGTTTTCCGCAACACATATCACTTTCATTCTGAACTCGTACTATTTTCAGGCACTCCAAATCTGTACTACTTTCTTATTAATCCTCACGTTGCTTCTTCGTCAATCATTTTAATTTCCCACGTTACACTTGCTTTTCCGTAAAATACATCACTTTTCTTCTCAACTCGTACTATTTTCAGGCATTCCAAATCTGTGCTACTTTTTTGTCAATCCTCACGTTGCTTCTTCGTCAATCATTTTAATTTCCTACGTTACACTTGCTTTTCCGTGAAATACATCACTTTCCTTGTCAACTCGTACTATTTTCAGGCATTCCAAATCTGTGCTACTTTTTTGTCAATCCTCACGTTGCTTCTTCGTCAATCATTTTAATTTCCTACGTTATACTTGCTTTTCCGTGAAATACATCACTTTCCTTGTCAACTCGTACTATTTTCAGGCACTCCAAATCTGTGCTACTTTTTTGTCAATCCTCACATTACTTCTTCGTCAATCATTTTAATTTCCTACGTTACACTTGCTTTTCCGTGAAATACATCACTTTCCTTCTCAACTCGTGCTATTTTCAAGCACTCCAAATTTGTACTACTTTCTTATCAATCCTCACGTTGCTTCTTCGTCAATCATTTTAATTTCCTACGTTACACTTGCTTTTCCGTGAAATACATCACTTTCCTTCTCAACTCGTACTATTTCCAGCCACTCTAAATCTTCCCTGTCAAATCCCACGTTACTTCGTCAAATATTGTCACTCCCTCCTCAATACAGTATTTTGCCCCAATAACAACGCCGTGCTTACATCTCTAAGCTCTATTAACGAGCGAATTACGCAATCCCCCCGGAAAGTTTAGACGTCGCGAACGTTGATCGGCATCGACGGCCGTCGTAAATACGGTAAATAGGGTTAACGGCCGATTAATCGCGAGACTAGCCTGGCGTGAAATTTCGTCGCCGCCGCCGCCGCCGCTTTTATTCGCGACCTCCCACCTCGGAGATCGCCGTAAATAATACGCTTTAAAAATTCACCGATGCCCGGGGAAAATTTCCGAACGGTGATCGGCGATCTTCTGCTTCGATGCGGTCGGATGGCGTTTGAATAATGCCGAAGGTTCAAGTGGGCGGATGGCAGGGCAGAACGGATGGACGAGTTTTCGACCGATTCCGTTATACAGGCTGTTTCCGAAAATGTCGGCGTGACTTCGGGGACAGATGCAGTATGCTAAAATAAGAAAAAAGTTCCGGTGAACGTATGTTCGATTTGATTTTGTTTCGAAACTGTAGCCATTTAATGCGCAGCTGCTTAGTAATGGTTTCAGACACTGTGATCGGGGATTTTTAACACTTTGACTGCCATGATGGTCACCGGTGACCGACGCAAGAGATTTTTCTGAAGATCCAAAATATTTGCAATGGGTAGCAATTATTATTTTATAAATGCAATTGTTATTAGAATAGTGATGCGATCCTTTGGTGTCCAATACCTGCACATTATTTACATTTTGCATAATTCCGTCAAACGCTGTAGTATTTTATAGCATCACCGTTCTAATATAGTAAAATACGCTTGGCAATCAACGTGTTAATATAACGCTTCACTAAAATTGTCACTTCGAATTATTGTGCGACATATTTGCCAATTTGAACCTTTTCTCTTGTTTTAGCTATATTAACTTTTCCTCTTGTTTTAGCTGAATGAACTTTCTCATTTATTTTTACTGAATTTATCAACATTTTCGTATCAGCAAAATATATAATTCTATACATACCAGTTCACCGATTATGGTGTTATAATTTTGGAATATCATTAATAAGAAAAACAGGTGGAATATACTAGCATAGCATAAACAAGAGACTGCTTGTGCACGAATGTTTTGTTCTTCAAACCGAGAAAATCGTCACAGTAACTGAGACGGAATATTTAGACTGGCCCGGTAGAAAGTTAGTTCACCGTTTTTCAATATCTGGTAATACAATACGCAGGTTGCGTCATTTTTCATGTAAAACCATCCTGCCGTAGTTTTCTGACGTGCAACGTTTGATTGCAGGTGTTCTGTTGGCTTCTATATCTTGGTATTTGCGCAAGAGACCCGATATTTGCCGGTCTCGTAACACGTAGTTTCTCTGATGCTATATAAATTTAGTCTGTCAATTTGCAATGCTCAGTAACATAGTACGCGGCTTTAATGATTTGTGACGTTTTCTAACTTACACGTTTCAACTTCCGGGTTCGGTCCGTGACTTGCTACTTCGTAGTTTAGTTCAACTTTTTAAAGTTCGCAATGTTACAAGTTTGTGCAACCCCGTGTGAATTGGTCTGCTCATGTAACGTTACGCAACGCTAAAAAATTTGAATAGCCCTTGTAACGTCGCTACAGTAGTTTACAATGTTGCGCATGCCACCTTCCATATTTCGGTCATTTTTAGCAGTTTTTGCATATCTCCATATTCTGTACACGTCGAACTTTTCAAACGTTACAAATTCTGCAGCAGTTTACATCGTCGTGTATCAATGACATTGATTACATCCGTTTTACACGCACGTAACATCGACCCTGTTAAATGTGTATTCGATTCGTGAATTGATATGTCGTGGCTTAGCCCAACTTTTACAGTTCACAATGTTACAAGCTCGTACCACCCCGTACAATTTACTCTGCTGATGTAACATCACGCGTAGCTAAAAAAATTGGATGGCGCCTGTAACCTCGCATCCGCAATTTACAGACTTCCATGTTTGACCACCATATTTCGGCAATTTTTAATATTTTTCGTAAACCTCCACATTCTGCGCCCGTCGAACTTTTTAAATGTTACAAATTATTCCGCAGTTTACATCGTCGTATATCAATGTCTGACATTGATTACATCCCTTTTACGCGGACGTAATATCGACACTGTTAAATGTGTATTCGATCCGTGAATTGATATGTCGTAGTTTAGCCCAACTTTTAAAGTTTACAATGTTACAAGCACGTACCACCCCGTACAATTTAGTCTGCTTATGTAACGTCATGCGTAGCTAAAAAAATTGGATGGCGCCTGTAACCTCGCATCCGCAATTTACAGACTTCCATGTTTGACCAGCGTATTTCAGCAATTTTTAATATTTTTCGTAAACCTCCACATTCTGCGCCCGTCGAACTTTTTAAATGTTACAAATTATTCCGCAGTTTACATCGTCGTATATCAATGTCTGACATTGATTACATCCCTTTTACGCGGACGTAATATCGACACTGTTAAATGTGTATTCGATCCGTGAATTGATATGTCGTAGTTTAGCCCAACTTTTAAAGTTTACAATGTTACAAGCTCGTACCACCCCGTACAATTTACTCTGCTCATGTAACGTCACGCGTAGCTAAAAAAAATTGGATGGCGCCTGTAACCTCGCATCCGCAATTTACAGACTTCCATGTTTGACCACCATATTTCGGCAATTTTTAATATTTTTCGTAAACCTCCACATTCTGCGCCCGTCGAACTTTTTAAACGTTACAAATTAGTCCGCAGTTTACATCGTCGTATATCAATGTCTGACATTGATTACATCCATTTTACGCGGACGTAACATCGACCCTGTTAAATGTGTATTCTCGCATCCGCAATGTACAGACTTCCATGTTTGACCAGCATATTTCGGCAATTTTTAATATTTTTCGTAAACCTCCACATTTGCGCCCGTCGAACTTTTTAAATGATTCGCAATTTACGCGGATGTAACATCGACACTGTTAAATGTGTATTCGATTCGTGAATTGATATGTCGTGGTTTAGCCCAACTTTTAAAGTTCACAATGTTACAAGCTCGTACCACCCCGTACAATTTACTCTGCTGATGTAATGTCACGCGTAGCTAAAAAATTCGATGGCGCCTGTAACCTCGCATCCGCAATTTACAGACTTCCATGTTTGACCACCATATTTCGGCAATTTTTAATATTTTTCGTAAACAACCACATTCTGCGCCCGTCGAACTTTTTAAACGTTACAAATTATTCCGCAGTTTACATCGTCGTATATCAATGTCTGACATTGATTACATCCCTTTTACGCGGACGTAACGGCGAGACTGCGTTAAATAACAGGTCCAATAAATCACGGCCCGTTAATACACTGTCCACTATCACGGTACACGATCCAAACATAATACAAATCACACCCACGAACGGTGACCGGAAATAACGTAAGCGCAATTACCCATTTCGTCGACGTAATTGCGCCATCAATGAAATCAATGAAATCGCTAGAATACCTCGCTCACCCTCGTCTCACCGTTCCGATCCTCGGCCGAAGCTCCGAGGAAAGGCGGAAAGAGTTATCCGGCGTCGATATTGGATCGTCTGCCGACGATAATTCCCGGTAAAGAGTCGTTCGGCTCAAAAAACGTCGCTCTCTCACTCACAGGAGGAATTAAGAAAATAAAATGTCGGAGCTTGTCGTGCAGAAGTCGTCGGAAATTCATCGGTTCGGCGACTGCGTTAAATATTGTCACGTTCTTTATGCCGAAGAAAATGTCAATTTGTCCGATTTAAGCTGGTATGTTTTTTGCATGTTAGATTTGATATGAGTGTTCGCTTACTCGGTTGAGGCACGAACTGATCAATTAATTCTGAGATTTGCAATTTAGAGTTTATATAGGTTTGCACGGGCAAAATAAAAGTGGCTATTGCTATTCTTTTCTAGCAAATTTTCCAAATTTTAGTTAAACGAACTGTTCAAATGTGTACCCAGATTCACTTAAACAATTCGGTAATATGTAACCCTTTGTTATGCGCATAACTCTAATGAAGAAACGTTTTGTGTCTGACGATTTTAACAAGAGTTGTACATTTTTGCCGTGTGACTGTCACTAGAATTACGACGTTTGGGCTGATCGAAATTTTTGTGGAAGGTATGAAATCTTGAACTGCTTTGACTAAAGTTTTGTGAATGACGTTTCGTACCTTATGTTTTTCGGGTAACTGATCCGTCAATCATGCGCTTCTTAACTCCTCGGAATTACCCCCACCGCTTACAATTGCAAAAATTTAATTTGGAGGAACCGAGTAGAGGAATGGACATGTAAATCTATTTTTGGGTAAGTTTAGGTATGCGATTATCGAAAAGGAGAGGAAACATTTATGATGGTTGTAAATATGGGTTATGTCCGTTTATAATTTTAGCATAGTATATTATTAGCATAGAACTTTATTACTATTTTAGCATAGCACCTTATTAGCATAGAACTCTATTACTATAATTCCCAACGATTTAGTTCATTAACTAAATTACAATACTATCGAAATTAAGCGCATCATCTCCTACGTATCCAAAATCACGTCTCCATCAGTCTCTTAATTTTCAAATTCTCTCCGTCATTCACCTACACATTTCCCCGGATAAAGTCGTATACCCGCATATTTTCCCGCGAGTCTCGCGTCAACGCCGCAACATTCCCCCTACCCAATTCCTGTTCATTATTGGGCACCGAAAAAAACATCCTTCGCATCCGTTCTGCACGAAAAATCACATCTTCCCATATTCTCTCTGCCAATAACCGTTCCGTCAGATTTAACTTTGTGACGTTTCCATTGAACGTCAGATTACGCCTGGATGTTTGCTGGGTCCCGTGCCAAGGGGAATGGGGGGGGGATCCGGTCGTGATTACCCTACTTTCGGCGACGAGAGCAAACGAGGCGAAATTTTCATACATAATTTTCAGTGTAAACGCGGTAATTCTGTATTGTACATGTGTGCCGCTCGCTTATTCCATTATCGCCGGCGCCCTGTTATCTATTATTATACCAGGTTGTTCAATAAGTTTTGTTTTGTTTTGTTGAGGGCGTTGCTACTAGTCCAAATTTGTTTTTGTTTTGTTGGTTCACTCTTCTTATCAACGTATGTGAAGGTTCATTTCAATCAGTCAATTCATTCTTTGTTTACAAGCCATTTAGTGTCGCCGTGTCACAGTATTTTCGACAATGGAAAAAATTGAATATCGTGCAGTGATAAAATTCTTATTTTTGGAAGGTGTAGCACCAAAAGAAATTCACGAACGAATGTTAAGAGTGTATAATGAACGTTCACCTTCAATTAGAACAGTAGAAAGATGGGTTGCTGAAATTAAACGTGGTCGTACAAGCCTTGAAGACGATCCACGTGAAGGACGTCCAAAAACCGCATCAACACCAGAAATCGTAACCAAAGTACAGGATATGGTTTTGGAAGATCGTCGATTGACTGAGAGGGATTTAGTAGAGGCTCTACACATCTCATTAGGCAGTGTGAGTCATATTTTAAATGAAATTTTGAGTTTTAAAAAGCTGTGTGCACAATGGGTGCCGCATTCGCTAACAATTGAACAAAAACACATTCGAATGCGACTTTCTCAACAACATTTGGAGCGTTTTACAAAGGATAAAGTGGATTTTGTGCGTCGATTCATCACTATGGATGAGACTTGGGTCTATCACCATGATCCTAAATCAAAACAAGAGGCTAAAGAGTGGTGTGAACCTGGTTGTTCGGCTTCGAAACGAGTTCGTGTCCAGAAATCGGCCAAGAAGGTTCTGGCATCAGTTTTTTGGGATGCGAAAGGAATTTTATTTGTGGATTACTTGCAAACTGGTAAAACAATTAATTCTGAATATTATTGCAACCTTTTGGACCAGTTGAAGGAAAAAATCCGTGAAAAAAGACCCGGTTTGCAGAAGAAAAAAATCCTGTTTCATCAGGACAACGTACCGTGTCACAAGAGCATTTTGACAATGGCTAAAATCCATGAATTAAAGTTTGAATTGTTGTAGCATCCGCCGTATTCACCAGATTTGGCGCCCAGCGACTTCCATTTGCTTCCAGAACTCAAAAAATTTATGCGTGGCAAGCGTTTTTCGTCAAATGAAGAGGTCATAACGGCTGTTAAAGCGTATTTTGCAGACCTTCCGGAATCTCACTTCAGGGATGGGATCCACAGATTGGAGGATCGTTGGAGCAAGTGCATTAATGTTCAGGGAGATTATACTGAATAATAAAGTGTATTTTGAACCATAACATTGTGTTTTTCTTATCGAACGACAAAACTTATTGAGCAACCTGGTATGTGCGATCGATCGGTGGACGAAAGTTCGTTGATCGGAGCGACAGGAAGACCGGGATTACGACGGGCTGATCGCAGTGTGATCCACGCCAGTAGGAAGGAAGAAATTTCATCCGGCCGCGAGAATTAAGCCAAGCTAAAATATTGGATGTTACGTCACGAAATTCGTTAGCCACTCGCTCGTTTGGTGGAAACGTTGATGGAAGGATGTTATACGATACGTCGCTCGGCTTATTACCGGGCTACTCGATACCGTAGTCGCCTAATGACGATCAGTTTTTACATCTGAAAGTTTTCGCTCTTGTCATTTGCCGTACGTATTTCATCGATAGATTATTCGTGTTCTGGGAGTGAGCTGTCGAAATATATAGGATGTTCCGAAGATCTCGCTTGCTTAGTTATTTTCCGGTATTGTTTTTGTATTATGTACCTCTATCGAATGGTATCTGTCCGAAACGAAAACAAAATTGACATTTTTCACCTATTTTAGCTCATTTTCTGCTTATTTTTCGTCACTTTTCCATTTATTTTTATTCATAACTCGTGAACTATTACGAATTTTGGGATGCGGTTTGCGTTTTGTTGAGCCCCTTTCGTCCATCTTTCGTTCCATTCAGAAGAGTAAGTCGAATTATAGACTTTCAGCTTGTATGTTAAAAAAATCTAATTTTTTCTGGCGTTTGATTCGATTTTCTCATCTGTTATTGACCATATCTCGGAAACTATTTGGAATTTTTTGGTGAGGTTTGCATTTTTGTAAGTCTATTTGTACCCTCTATCACCACACAAGATGCCTGGCCGATCGAAAATGTTTTCGTTTCTGACCTCATTTTCATGCTCGTTTTTCACAATTTTTTCACATATTTTTAGCTATATCTCCGGAACTATTGTGAATTTCGGGGTGCGCCTTGCATTTTTCCGAGTCATTTTGGACCCCTTTTGCTATGTTAAAAGGGCAATCAAATCGGTGACCCATCATTTTTTGGCAAAAATGGCAAGGGAATCTTAATACCTTAAGATTTTCTCGATTTCTTCAAGGCCCTGTCCTGTCTAAACTAGTGAACGAAACCTATAAGCTAATATAGGTTTTCTTAAAGCTCTTTGGACGCACTTTCACGTGGGACCATTCGCGATTAGCAATTTTCAAAAAAATTTTTTTGCACTTACAATCGTCATATCTCGGAAACTATGAAGAGTTCAGCGCTCGGAAAGTGGTCTATCTTCAGGGCAAATTACCCACTATCGAATGGTATAGGTCCGAAACAAAAAAAAATTTGACATTTTTCGCCTATTTTAGCCCATTTTCAGTTTATTTTTCTTATTTTTTTCTTTATTTTTACTTATAACTCGTGAACTGTTGCGAATTTTGCGGTGCGGTTTGCATTTTTTTAAACCTCTTTCGACCCCCATTCAGTTCATATATGCGAGTAAGTCGAATGATTTAATTTGAGCTGATGGTTGTAAAAAAACGGGTCTTTTTCTCGCATTTTTCTCGATTTTTTAACATATTTTCTATCATATCTCAGAAACTATTTTGAATTTTTCAGCGCGGCTTCAATTTTTCTAATTCCGTCTATACCCTTTTTCATTTCACACAGTTACAAGTTGGTCGGTAAGGTTTTCATTTTTTACCCCATTTATCGTCTTCAGATATAAACTTCTGTAAAGCGACGTGTGTCGTCTTTATGTAATCACATGTACATGTTGCAGCCATTTGATATTTCAATTGTGTCAATTGTTATCGTCATCAGGATCTACCAACAAATTAACATATCCGTCGTAGTGGTCACTCACATTCATTACATATATGTCATTAGCCGCAATGAGATTAAAATGTTATAGCTAATATCATAAATTATCTCTTTACTTTATGGTATGAGTACCGTATTTTTTAATTTGTTTATTTAACAACAAAATTTGAAGATTTTTGTATCTGCAGCGTCTCCCATTTTCTATAGCCCAATCTTTTAAGATTCCGTTATTCGCCGTTTTCGATCCACGATCGTGCGAAAAGTGTTCTTCATTTCCGACGAATCCTGCCATTTCCAACGATTTTGCCACTTGCCCTTTTTGAACCACGACCGTAAGAAGAATGTTCTTCATCTGCGATGAAACTTGTGATTTCCGACGACTTTGCCGTTTGCCCTTTCCGAACCCCGCCCGTGCGAGAAATGTCTTTCCCCTTCAACAATCAAATTTCAACATTCTTAAAACCCGGGTATTTGCCCGTTCGACGCGTCGATCGTCCAAAATCGACTCCGGAAAATTCCAGTAGCGTGCCGCAATTGATTTTCGCACGTTCTACTGGAACGTTCCTCTCGCAGTTCTCTTCAGTTTCTGCCAGTGGTCACTCACATTCATTACATATATGTCATTAGCCGGATGAGATTAAAATGTTATAGCTAATATCATAAATGTCTCGACTTTATGGAGAAGCCGTATTTTTTAATTTGTTTATTTAACAACAAAACGTTTGAAGATGATTTTGACGAGATACGAAGATTTTCTATGACGTTGACGTTATCCTCGTTTTCATAACAGGCGGCGAACATATTTTGCCATGCCTAGACGATGGCCATTTCGAACGATTCTGCCGACGTTATTTTGAACCACGACCGTAGGAGAATTTCTTCAAATTTGTGACCTACGAACTGTTTTGTTGAAAATTAATGTTAGCATGAAAGGTGAAAGATGATGAACTTGTTAGTTATGTAACTTCTGGAAAGCTATTTAAAAAAGTCTTTAATTAAAAAATGTAAAAATATTATTTGCGGAACATATTAACACGTTTTAACGTTCCTCTCGCAGTTCTCTTCAGTTTCTGCCAGCGATGAAGCGATTCTTATACATTTCCGTATGTCCTGTTGCGGACGAGGAAAGTGCATTAGGTCGAAATGTCGGCGACTACTGGAGAGCGGTTAATGCGTGGCGGGAAGGCTTCCTTTAAAGGAAACGAACGTCCGTAGACTGATTTTGACGAGATACGAAGATTATCTATGACGTTGACGTAACTCGATTTCATAACAGGCGGCGAACATATTTTGCCATGCCTAGACGATGGCGGAATTCGAAGAGTTATTTCGGCCGACGTTATTTTGCAGTAGGAAATTTCCCAAATTTGTGACCTACGAACTGTTTTGTTGAAAATTAATGTTAGCATGAAAGGTGAAAGATGATGAACTTGTTAGTTATGTAACTTCGTTAAAGTGTTATTTAAAAAAGTCTTTAATATAACCCTTAGAGCTCCGTAGTATTTACACAATTTTAACAATTGATGGGCTTAAAATGCTGCGGTATCGTCAGCGTTTTTTGAAAAATGTTGTTTAAAATTGACCAGTCTCTACTGTTATGATTAAACCATTTTTTGACCTTTTTTTATGGTTAGCAACATGGAGAAAAATAATTATTATGATGAGAATTTAGAGTTGAATGGTAGCGAAGACGTGTTTGATTTTCAAGTGTTAAAAGGTATTGCGGAAGACAATGTTGATTATAATTCTGACACTTCAAGTAGTGGTTCCGAAATTATACTACATAAAAGAGTGACTGTATTGTGTCTTCTACAAGGAAACAAAAGGAATGCAGACGTCAAATAAGTAATTATTGTGACACTTGCCCAAGTAAACCCAGGGTGCACATGGGAGATGTTTCCAAAGATATCACACCATGGTGAATTACAAAATTTATCTTTCATTTGCAAGAAGAAACTGCATATGCATAAAATAAATATAATTAAAAACATTCACAAGCACGTGTAATTCTTCTCACTTAAAATAAAACTCTGTTTCACTCGCTCTGCTGCGAAAATGTGCCGGAGGGCTAAGGGTTAAAAAATGTAAAAATATTATTTGCGGAACATATTAACACTTTAACGACCGCTAGCCGATTAATCGACTTTTCGGTTCCAACTGCTATTTATCGGTACCCGATTAATTGGCTTTTCAGTGGTCAACGGTTATATTAGATAAAATAGATATCAGATGATATTATGGCAATCCTAAATCATAATAAAATTACGCTGCTTTGAAACCAAATGATTCTCAACAACACATTCAGTATTTTTCAGTTATAAAGCTTTACAAATGGGCACATACACAATTTCTGCGCGATATCCAAAACAGAGTCGGTCGTTAGTGAGTGGCATCTTCAGTTAATAGCGGTCGGTAAAGTGTTAATTTCAAACTCTCAATAATATATTATATAATGTCAGAGCTTATGTATTTACACAATTTTAACAATTAATTAGGCATGCGGCAGTCGCGCTTTTTTTAAAAAATGTTGTTTCAAAATTTAACAATATTAGCTATCAGCATCGTCAATTTCCTACCATCAGCTTTCAAACCTGTGAAATCAGAAGTCGATTCGAGAACATATAAGCTCCAAAATGTTAGTAACTACTTGCGGAACATACAAACATAACAATTTCCCAGTCCTTTGATTTCGTCCATCCACCGACATACGGACAAATTTATTTTCGACGTCTATGAGAGTAGAAAGGGGGCGAGTTTGTGCGAGAAGATGAGCTAGGAAAAAGAATGCTGCCGCGAGAAGTCAAGTCGTTAGAGCAGGTCGACTTCGGAGCAGCAACGATGTCCCGATAATCCATCTCGAGAGCCTTCGAGTTCAATCGAAGGACGGTAAACCTTGAACCTCGACGGCTGAACGTCCAATAGACGTGCAAGAGTGTGCGCGCATACAAGCAAACGTAAATATATACGTAGAGGGTGAAGCACCTGAGATGTTCGTCCCTATTAACTTTCTTATTCGCCACTTGCGACCCAGCGCGGACCTCTATATAGGTGTTCTTTTTTGCACGGCAAACCTGGGACGGGGGAAATAATGTTAGCTTATTGGCACTCCGAAAGATCGTGACGGAAACGTGTGCTTTAGTCGAAGGTTCAGACGTTTGGAGGCTTAATCATTTTCTGATTATCCATTATAAATCTCGATCGCATAGTGTTTTATTAGGATAGGTGTAATATACTATAACTATTTGCGATATTATGTAATTGTTTATATTAGGTTTCATGAATTCATTGATAGTATTATTAACACGTTGGTCATCGGTGATCGGCACAAAAGATTTTATTAAAAATACAAAAATTTCGCAATGAAGCCTATTTGCAATCTTGTAAAAACAATTGATATTGCAACGGTGCTTCAATACTTTTAGTCGAAGGTTCAGACGTTCAGAGGCTTAATAATTTTCTGATTATCCATTATAAATCTCGATCGCATAGTGTTTTATTAGGATAGGTGTAATATACCATAACTATTTGCGATATTATGTAATTGATTATATTAGGTTTCATGAATTTATTAATAGTATTATTAACACGTTGGTCATCGGTGACCGGCGGAAAAGATTTTATTAAAAATGCAAAATATTCGCAATGAAGCTTATTTGCAATCTTGTAAAAGCAATTGATATTGGAACGGTGCTGCAATACTTTCGCTTCTAACAACTCTGCGTTATCTTTATTTTACACGATTTAATTATACTCTGCAGTATTTCATCGCATCGCGGTTCTAACACAACAAAATACACTTCAGCAACATACGCAAACGATTTTACTAAAAATGCAAAATATTCGCAATGAAGCCTATTTGCAATCTTGTAAAAGCAATTGATATTGGAACGGTGCTTCAATACTTTGACTTCTAACAACTTTGCGTTATCTTTATTTTGCACGATTTAATTATATTCTGCAGTATTTCATCGCATCGCGATTCTAACATAACAAAATACACTTAAGCAACATACGCAAAAGGTTTTACTAAAAATGCAAAATATTCGCAATGAAGCTTATTTGCAATCTTGTAAAAGCAATTGATATTGGAACGGTGCTTCAATACTTTGACTTCTAACAACTTTGCGTTATCTTTATTTTGCACGATTTAATTATACTCTGCAGTATTTCATCACATCGCGGTTCTACACAACAAAATACACTTAAGCAACATACGCAAAAGATTTTACTAAAAATGCAAAATATTCGCAATGAAGCTTATTTGCAGTCTTGTAAAAGCAATTGATATCGGAACGGTGCTTCAATGCTTTAGCTTCTAACAACTCTGCGTTGTCTTTATTTTACACGATTTAATTATACTCTGCAGTATTTCATCGCATCGCGATTCTAACATAACAAAATCCGCTTCGCAGTCAACGTGTTAACCCTTTGCACTCCGAATTTTATTTCAATTTCGTTACCAGCAGCTCCCAACGCTTTTAAGTGTTTTATTTGAAATTTACTTTAACTAAAAATATAAAGCAATTTAAATAAATAAAGGAAGAAACAAATTCACTTAAATACCAATTTTATTTACAGTATTGTCGTATATTGAAATTTTCAAGGGTATGATATCTTTTGAAAGAACTTGCAAGATGTAACCCTGATTTTCTTTCACGCGTTTCACAAAAATAGGTGGTTTCTCTTTTTCCTCCAGATGTTTTTCTATTTGAGTAAACTGCACAGTCTGTGTGTTTTCCTTCGGGATGTAGGAAGATTAAATGAGGCTTTCCATCTAAGCGATCGTGTTTATCATGTGTTCCAGGCCTCTCCAATTTCATATTTGGATGACGACAATCACGAATTAGCATTGACAAAATCTTTTCGCGAAATTTTTGTGGGCTATAGGTTCTGTTCCTTGGTTTTTTGTTTTTTCTTTGTATAAAATATACGCATTTACCATGGAGATTTCTAATCCCCAAAAGAAATATTCCCTCCACCACTTGAGTGCTCGACGTAAAAAACAGTAAGATGTCGATAGTTGGCGTATTGGTTCGCCATATCGACACCATCTATATTTTTATTATAATCTGTGATCACATCCAGTTCTTTTATTTCTCTTCGATTACCTGAATGTCTAACCCTTCTAGTGACATTGCGAGAGCGTCGATAACGTGTGCACGATATCTATTTATTTAGACATGATTAAAAAATGTCGAAAGTGAGCTCGACATTGTGTTGTCATTGTTTAAAAACTGATGTCGAGTCACACTCTCTAGGAGTTTCAGGGTTAATAATTTAATTACATATAATTTATTACTGACTTCAAAATCCATCAGTCAATTAGTACGCGTTTTTTCCAGCTCAATTACAAGCAAGGGCCCCAAACACTTTTTCAGGAAAAGTTCAAATCAGCGTATAAACCTTTGGATTAAGATCGCGTTATATGACTTTCTTTGCGTTCACTAAGCACTCTACTCTACTATATCTCGTACATCCACCGCGTAGGTGCCAATCGACTTTTCCACGGCGGTGCTTTAATATTGTATAGAAGCTCGTTCGCCAAGCGGAAGGAGCAAAGTTGACGTGGCACGTCTTCCTTTTGACCGCGAAACGCGACGCTCTCCTCGCGTAAAACGAGTTCGACGTGGCCTGTCGGGTCGTAATGAAATTTGCGGATAACTCTGACGGTTCCTGGCTCCGCCGCCGGTTGGATGTTAAAAATTTAGGCCACCGTTTCGTGTCATAGCAATTCCGCTCGAACGTCGTGTCCCTTCGAGTCTCCCTCGCGAACCAGTTAATGACACGCGAGCAATTTCAGCGTTAAAACGACTTTAAAACGTATGTAACAGGCATTTTAATTAATTACAAAGTTGCACATTGCGGGACTAATTTTATTCGAAGTTTCGTTTATAATCGTTTTACTAGAAAATACAAATATTGTTTTCCTTAAGTTTTGGCACTATATGTGTGGCCTCCTGGAATTTTATTGTGTTGGAAGCATTACCGTTTTACTAAAAAATGCAAATATTTTTGTTTAGCTTCGGCACAATGTATGTACATGCTCTTTTGGAATCTTATTCGGGGAGAAGCAATATCGTTTTATTATAAAGTACAAATATTATACATGTCGTGTTTCAGTGAATTTAACTTAATATGATCTATAAATATAATGAGAAACATTTTATTTTAATTTTATTAGAAAGTTTTATTAGAAAGTACAAATGTTATACATATCGCGTTTGAGTGAATTTAACTCAATATGACCCATAAATATAATGAGAAACATTCTTTTCTTATCGTACATTTTGACCGAAATGTTTTATTAGACTTTGATTCAATTACTAAAATAAAATGGATATCGTTTACTTTTTGTATGTGGGACATTTCGATATTTTTACCTTGTCAGTACATATATTTTTACCGGTTATCTTCTGGCAAAGCAAGATAGACAGATAAGCGCAAATATTCTAAATCCGTGTGTTTAACTTGAATGAATTCTAACTACGTTATATGAAACTGAATGATATCTTAATTATACAGAACTTACGAAAAACGAGACAAGTCGACCCATTAACGTTCCAACTCTCTTTCTCTTTTTGCCTCTGCCCCTGTCTTCTAACTTCGACGCCTTTTAACTCTTCTCCAACTTGCTATATCTCCACTTCACACTCCGGAAAACTACGAAAACCGAACAAGCGGACCATTTCCTGCTCGTTTCCCCAGTATTACATTTTCTACAATTAATTTCTTGCACTTTACCATCTGGTGGTGTCGAAGCAACCCCAATAGACTCTCAAAAAATTATACTTTCGATCTAATATCGTATCTGGATAGAACAAGTTAAACGAAAGGTTTTCCCGGTATCACATTTCCTATAATTAATTTCTTGCACTTTGCCATCTGGTGTCGTCGAAGACCCAAAAATTATACTTTTGATCTTATATCATACCTGAATAGGACAAGTCAGACAACTTTCGCGTTTTTCGCCAAAATCTTGAAAGTGCGATATCTCCGATACTAGACAAGCTAGAGAGGTCCGCGATGGCTTCATTTGATGGTTTTAACTGGCAAAAAGACCGGTGCGATTATCGAAAATTTTTTCTTGCCGACTTGGGCCGAAAAGTTGAAGGTGGGGTGGAATTGTTGACAACTTTCGCGTTTTTCGCCAAAATCTTAAAAGTGCGTGTACTATAACAAACTATAAGTATTATCGTATTACATTTTCTATAATTAAATTCTTGCATTATCATTTTGTGGTGTTAAAGACCAACACCAACAGATAGTCATGAAATTATAGAACGAGCCAAGCCATAGTTTTAATTTTGTGGCAAATTTTACCCTTCAGTTTTCTTGTCCTTTTTCTGATTAACCCTTCTTTGCATGATTTTTTCTTTAGTGGTGAAATAAATCAAGGTGATATAATTCATGTTCAAAATTAAAGGAAAAATGGTTAAAAAAATCTTAATATATATTTATAGTATAAATTTAACAAAAAACAATATGATGGAAATTTCCATCATCATGCAAAGTTAGATGAAAGTGAACTTGTTCTTTTATATAATTTTTGGGCATTCAATGTTATGATGGAAACTTCCACCATCATGCAAAGAAGGATTAAAAATCAAATATATTCATTTTTAAAAATCGTCAACCGGTTGCGAGACAAAATGAAGCGCGAAATAAGTTTTTGCCCGCACAATTATTTGAATAAAAGTTTATTTCGACAACGCGCGTCTTCGTTTCCTCAAGCAGTGAGCGAGCGAGCTAGCTCCCGTCGCGTTTCGAGGTTGCAACAAAAAACGGCCACCGAAAAGGCAGAAATGGGCGAAACGCGAGAGTGCGGCTCGCCCGACGAGAAAGCCGCTGCAAATTGAACGGTGCCATTAAATAATTAGGGCGAGAGGGTGCGGGGCGTATATTGTCCGCCTTTTTTTTTTGTCATTGCCGGGCATTCTCCCTTTAACGCGAAATTACATTTCTATGACGCACGGCCGTTTTAAGCCATTATGCGTGGCCATTAAGTTTCTGCAATTTTCGCGGAAGCGATTAATACGAGCGCGCCGGCCCCACTTTTTCTCCCCTTCCCGTGCGCGCCCGTTGCAACTGGCTGGCCGAGGAAAATACGGGCTGCCAAGTGGATGATATACAGGCGCGATGATCAACGCCTGCGTTCCGCGCTTCGAGACGCTGCCGGGAAATATGCTTCTTCGACAATGCGATTTCTCGTTCGCGGAGATTTTCGTCGAAACGCCAGGCGTCGTCGGCAGCGAGATTTATGGAAATGCGCCTGGGAATCGTCGGGAATCGTCGCGAATCGTGGATGCGTGCGGGCTAGTCGTCATTACGTCATGCGAGACGTTGGTTAACACGTTGACTGCCATGGTGGTCACCGGTGAGCGGCGCAAAAGATTTTACTAAAAATGCAAACAATTTACAATGAAACCTATTTGTAATCTGGTAAAGCAATTGATATTGGAACGGTATTTCAATACTTTGGTTTCTAACAACTCTGCATTTCCTTCATTTTGCGCGATTCAATCATACTCTGCAATATTTAATCGCATGGCGGTTCTAACATAGCAAAATATGATTTGCAGTCAACATGTTAACACGTTGACTGCCACGGTAGAAATCGATGCAAAAGATTTTACTAAAAATGCAAAAAATTCGCAGTAAAGCCTATTTGCAATCTTGTAAAGCAATTGATATTCGAACGGTATTTCAATACTTTGGTTTCTAACAACTCTACATTTCCTTCATTTTGCGCGATTCAATCATACTCTGCAATATTTAGTCGCATCGCAGTTCTAACATAGCAAAATATGATTCGCAGTCAACATGTTAACACGTTGACTGCCACGGTGGAAATCGATGCAAAAGATTTTACTAAAAATGCAAAAAATTCGCAATAAAGCCTATTTGCAATCTTGTAAAGCAATTGATATTGGAACGGTGCTTCAATACTTTGGCTTCTAACAAATCTGCATTTCCTTCATTTTGCGCGATTCAATCATACTCTGCAATATTTAGTCGCATCGCAGTTCTAACGTAGCAAAATACGCTTGGTAGTCAACGTGTTAATGTGTTGACTGCCACGGTGGAAACCGGTGCAAAAGATTTTACTAAAAATGCAAAAAATTCGCAGTAAAGCCTATTTGCAATCTTGTAGAGCAATTGATATTGGAACGGTATTTCAATACTTTGGTTTCTAACACCTCTGCATTTCCTTCATTTTGCGCGATTCAATCATACTCTGCAATATTTAATCGCATGGCGGTTCTAACATAGCAAAATATGATTTGCAGTCAACATGTTAACACGTTGACTGCCACGGTGGAAACCGGTGCAAAAGATTTTACTAAAAATGCAAAAAATTCGCAGTAAAGCCTATTTGCAATCTTGTAAAGCAATTGATATTGGAACGGTGCTTCAATACTTTGGCTTCTAACAAATCTGCATTTCCTTCATTTTGCGCGATTCAATCATACTCTGCAATATTTAATCGCATGGCGGTTCTAACATAGCAAAATATGATTTGCAGTCAACATGTTAACACGTTGACTGCCACGGTGGAAATCGATGCAAAAGATTTGACTAAAAATGCAAAAATTCGCAACAAAGCCTATTTGCAATCTTGTAAAGCAATTGATATTGGAACGGTGCTTCAATACTTTGGCTTCTAACAAATCTGCATTTTCTCCATTTTCCGCGATTCAATCATACTCTGCAATATTTAGTCGCATCGCAGTTCTAACGTAGCAAAATACGCTTGGTAGTCAACGTGTTAATGTGTTGACTGCCACGGTGGATGATGCAAATATTTTACTAAAAATGCAAAAAATGATCAACGCCTATTTGCGTCTTGTAAAGCAATTGATATTGGAACGGTGCCAATACTTTGGCTTCTAACATATCTGCATTTCCTTCAATGCGATTCAATCATACTCGCAATATTCAGTCGCATCGCAGTTCTAACGTAGCAAAATACGCTTGGTAGTCAACGTGTTAATGCGTTGACTGCCACTGTGGAAACCGGTGCAGAAGATTTTACTAAAAATGCAAAAAATTAGCAACAAAGCTTATTTGCAATCTTGTAAAGCAATTGATATTGGAACGGTGCTTCAATACTTTGGCTTCTAACAAATCTGCATTTCCTTCATTTTGCGCGATTCAATCATACTCTGCAATAACTCGTCGCAGTTCTAACGGCGAAATACGCTTGGTAGTCCGTGTTAATGTGTTGACTGCCAGCGGCGGTGCAAAAGATTTTACTAAAAATGCAAAAATTACAGTAAAACCTATTTGCAATCTTGTAAAGCAATTGATATCGGAATGGCGCTTCAATACTTTGGCTTCTAACAATCTGCATTTCCTTCATTTTGCGCGATTCAATCATACTCTGCAATATTTAATCGCATCGCGGTTCTAGCATAGCAGAATACGCTTGAGTAAAATACGCAAAAGCTTTTACTAAAAATGCAAAAAAATTCGCAATAAAGCCTATTTGCAATCTTGTAAAGCAATTGATATTGGAACGGTGCTTCAATACTTTGGCTTCTAACAAATCTGCATTTCCTTCTTTTTGGACGATTTAATCATACTCTGCAGTATTTCATCGCATCGCGGTTCTAACATAGCAAAATATGATTTGCAGTCAACATGTTAATTGTGTTGACTGCCACGGTGGAAATCGGTGCAAAAGATTTGACTAAAAATGCAAAAAATTCGCAATGAAGTCTATTTGCAATCTTGTAAAAGCAATTGATATTGGAACGGTGCTTCAATACTTTGGTTTCTAACAAATCTGCATTTCCTTCATTTTGCGCGATTCAATCATACTCTGCAATATTTAGTCGCATCGCTGTTCTAACGTAGCAAAATACGCTTGGCAGTCAACGTGTTAATGTGTTGACTGCCACGGCGGAAATCGATGCAAAAGATTTTACTAAAAATGCAAAAAATTCGCAATAAAGCCTATTTGCAATCTTGTAAAAGCAATTGATATTGGAACGGTGCCTCAATACTTTGGCTTCTAACAAATCTGCGTTTCCTTCATTTTGCGCGATTCAATCATGCTCTGCAATATTTAATCGCATAGCGGTTCTAACATAGCAAAATATGATTTGCAGTCAACATGTTAACACGTTGACTGCCACGGTGGAAATCGATGCAAAAGATTTTACTAAAAATGCAAAAAATTCGCAATAAAGCCTATTTGCAATCTTGTAAAGCAATTGATATTGGAACGGTGCCTCAATACTTTGGCTTCTAACAAATCTGCATTTCCTTATTTTTGGACGATTTAATCATACTCTGCAGTATTTCATCGCATCGCGGTTCTAACATAGCAAAACACGCTTGGCAGTCAACGTGTTAATGTGTTACTGCATTGTAGCGTGTTGTTTGGCGTATTGAATATCGTTGCATTGTATGGTACCCGGAATAATACTTGTTATTTGGAAAATTATCGTTATATGCGGTACTATATTATATTACGTCATAATACGTAATTTTATTGTAAGTAAATATTGCTGCATTATTATGATATCCGGGTTAGTTTGATGATATGCAGAATCGTTTCGTAGTGCAGCACTTATTATGTAACAAATTATCATAATATAACGTGCTATATTATATTGCCTGATGTTACACTATTTTTCTATAATACGCAGTAACTTAATCAAATATACAGTGCCGTCACACAGGGGACAATATATTACTACCGGTGTCCGAGCATTTCTTAGTATATCTTATTCCGCTCTTCATACACACTATGCTATCCAGCAACACACTGCCGAATATTAACGACATTTAACGAAATAATTCTAACGAAACGTATAACTTATTAAAATATATAATGTCGTACAGTACGCGGTATATTACCGTGGTAGTATCTTATCACACTACTTCATACAATATCTTATTCCGCTTTTTATACGCACAATGCCTCCGAACAACACAGTGCCGTACATTAGAACCATTAAATCAACAAAATTCCGTCATAAATTTCCGTGCCTCACGAAGCATTAATAAAAATCGTCCTATTCATCTCCTCCGCGCCTTACGCCTCGCATTTGAATTCCCACCGTCTCCACACACGTCGTACTCCGCGGAATAAAACAGTGGGGTGCAGGTTCTTGGCACGTGGCAATTACAAAAGGTCGCGCAGCCAAGGGAGACGGCAGTTCGTCTCGCCGGGACAATGGGGTTCCGAGATTCTGAAATAAGTAAATAGATAAATAAATAAATAACGGTCCTCACGGACGACATTCCGCCTCGACTCCGCGGGTTGTTCCGCACGTCGTAGGCAGCATGACGACGACGAGGGTGGCTGCCATCCAAAAATGCACCCATGACGACAAAATGTCCCGCTGCTTCGAGTATGCTCGCGAAAAGAAACGAACGGAAAGACGGAGGCGAGAAATGTAGACGCGAAAATGTAACGTTCTCAAATAGAGATAACATTTTTTTTATATAAATTGATATATACTGATCTATAGATCATGGGCTAAAATAAAAGCACTCGTATGTATTTGGTAATTTTTTCGAGAACGTTATATTGTGTAGCATTTATCACCATGCACAAGTTTTCTAAATGTATCAACATTTAAGTGAGCGTATTTGTCGATAGAGACTTTACCCTACGTATTCTTTTGTTTTGTTATACGATCTACCAGTTGTTCAATTTTTGTTTTGTTTTATTTTGCTTCTTATCCAAATTTGTTTTTGTTACCTGGTTCAATTTATCAAAAAGGTTCATTTCAATCATCAATTCATTCTTTGTTTACAAGCCATTTTGTTATCACAATTTTAAAAATGGAAAAAAAGAATACGTCAGTGATAAATTTTATTTATTTTTGGAAGGTGAAGACCAAAATAAATTCACAAAAGAATGTTAATGTGTGTATATGAACGTGAAGCCTTGAATTAGAAACAGTGTAGAAAAATTGGGTTTGCTGAATTTAAACGTTCTGGTGACGATCCACGTGAAAATGTCAAAAACCGCATCAATCCAGTTGAATCGGTGAGCCAATGACAGGATTATCGATTGAAAAAGATCGTCATTGACAAAGACGTGATATTTAGAGAAGCTACAATGTCATCGTGAGACATATTTTAAATTAAAAGTTTTAAAAAGCTGTGTGTCAAATGGGTGCTCGAAAGTGCAAAGTTATAAAACTGCAGAATTTATGAACAATTGAACAAAAACACATTCGAATGCGACTTTCTCAACAACATTTGGAGCGGTTTTGAAAAAGGCAATAAAGTGGATTTTGAAAAGCGTAATTCATCACTATGGAAGACTTGGGTTTATCAACATGATCGTAAATCAAAACAAGAGGCTAAAGAGTGGATGAACCTGATGAACCAAATAATCGAAACGACATCGTGTCCAGAATTCGGCCAAGAAAGATTCTGGCTGTCAGTTTTTTGGGATGCGAAAGAAATTTTATTTTGGATATACCACAAACCAAAAAACAATTAACGTGTACGTTCAACAACTCGCCAAAAATGCAATTCAAGGACCAATTATTGTCAAATCGTAAGGGTGTCGTTTTCATGATAAAAAGCCCCACACCTCTTTGATCATTCGAAAAATTATTGGAACTGGGTTTTCATTAGGACATCCACCATATTCTGATCAAGCGTATTTTGACCATTTGTTTCGTTCCATAAAGAACTCCTTGTTAAATCAATAGCAGAAAGATGTTTAATAACGCTGATGATGTCAGATCACATTTAATTCAGTTTTTTGATAAAAAAAATCAGAAATGTTACAAACGTGGAATTTTCTCAAAACAATGGCAAAAGGTCATGTTGAAAACGGATTTTGCAGATCTAAGTGAATAAAGTTATATTTTTAAACCCAAAATTAAGAGATTTCCTTCATTATTTTCGCAATCATTATACCAATAATAAATGTATCGAATTTTACTGAGTTTTGCTCTGATAGAGCATACCCTACGTATCCTACCGGGAATTTCATATACGATCTAGTAGAGTCTTATGCAGACTTACCTTGCTTGCAAGTGTCAAAAATGCATAAACGGATGTGAGTATGAACACGAGCTAACCCGGAATCGGTCAGAAAATTGTTAATACTAAATTTATGGGACTCGTTTGTTTAGCAGATATTTGAAGGAATAAGCGTATGTGACAAATGACCTTTTTTAATTAAAAGCTTGAGACGGAAATTGGTTTGGATACGTATTCATATCATTTTGTTAGTAAAAGTCAGCAAAAATTGATACAAGTTGATAGAAATAATTTCTCCAATTTTGTTTGCTTATAGCGGCAGTAGTAGAAAGTAGTAAAGCATGGGTACTGGAATAAGTTTGTGTAGTAGTGTGATAGGGTACAGGTATGAAATGCAAGAGATCATACTGTTTATTTTAGAAAAGTAGATTTTGTGAAACAATACCCCAATGTCACGCATTATAATTCAGTACGATATGTAATGAAATGCTAAGTATTCCATTACGGCAATGTGCTGATAAATAATGCAATATGGTAATGTGGCAATTGGATTTTATCCGAATTGTTCCGAAGGGACACAGAGAATATCCTGTTCCAATAAACAAATCGACGTACATTCGTAGTTTTCGATGATCAAAAAAATGCTTCACAAATACATTTTTTAATGGAATGCGGTTAAAATCTTGACGTATTACAGATCATTTAAAAGTTAGTATAAAAAGAATGGTTGCCCATCGATATGTGATATCTGTTCCTATAGTACATTCTTCTTTTCTTTTATATGCGTACAAAACTGCATTCAGTATTTCTTACTATTTCTTCTTATCCGAATAAGATTTTGCCCAACACTGGCTGCAGGCGGCACTGGGAAAATAGAACAAAAAAGGGGAAGATGAGAATGAAACGTTCTATTATTTAAAAACATAGCAGAGGTGCAAAGCAAGAATAACGAATTATGTAAGGGAATGTGAAAAATAGATGACGTCGTAAAAGAGAAAAGAATACAGAAGAGACGGCGAATGATTTAAAATGGAAAAAAACATGAAAAAGCTGAAACTCTAACTGACTGAAATATGAAAGTATAGGAACAAAAACGATGAAGGAAAAATTGGGAGGGGCCAAGAGCTGCAAACGAAACTTCTGCTACAAACAGAAATAACACAAAAAAATGGTGAACAAAAATGTCGAAAATGCCGGACGCGGGAGAGCCTTGAGAGAAATTTAATACAGTAGAAAAAGGTCTCAAACAAAGGAGCGCAGTGTATAAATGCAAGACCAATGGTCGCGTAAGAAATGCACTAGGGAAAGACGAAGGTGCAAAGGCAAAGTACAAGGTAAATAGACGAAGAAAAAGGAAGCTCGAAAGTGCAAAGTTATAAAACTGGAATTCGGCGAAAAAATGTGAAGGATAGCGAATCGAAAAGATGGAATGAGAAAGAAGAGCCGAGTGAAACTTACGGAGGGCAGAGAAAAAGAATGCAAACAAGGTACGAGAAGTAAAAACATATAAGACCGGTGGTCGTTCAAGATGGAAAATAGAAAAAGGCGGAGGTATAAAAATGAAATTTTTCCAAATAATCGAAAGGATGACGCAACCTGAAAATTGGACGGCGAGGAAAAGTTGAGAGCCACGTGAAAAATATCTAAAATTCTATTTTAGATATAATTCACAATAATAAAAGATTCCCTCCATTATTTTCCTTAAAAATATTAATAGGACCAATTATTATAATATTAATTCTTACAATAATCGTAATTTATTTAATTAGCTTGAACTACGGGCATAATACTGAAGAGATTCTAGTGTATTTTGTATTTATTTAAACATCTACAAATCACTAAAGATTATTTTGACACTAAAAGTGTGGGGATGCTTAAATCATATAGACACAAAGAAGAAACAATCATTTGATCTCACATTCTCATCTTCTAAGATAGAGAATAGAAAGCGGCCAACGTTCAAATATAAAATTCTCGAAAAAATCGGTAGGGTGGCGCAGCGAGAAAACAGGACGGAGAAGAAAAGTTGAGAGCCACGTGAAAAAACTAAAATCTATAATAATTCACAATAATAAACGTCTCCCTTCATTATTTTCCTTAAAAATATTAAGAGGACTAATTATTATAATATTAATTCTTACAATAATCGTAATTTATTTAATTAGCTTGAACTACGAGCATAATACTGAAGAGATTCTAGTGTATTTTATAATCATTTAAATATCCATAAATCACTAAAGATTATTTTGACACTGAAACTGTAGGGATGCTTAAATCATATAGACAGAAAGAAGAAGAAACAATTATTTGATCTCACACTCGTCTAAGATAAAAAATAGAAAGCGGCCAACGTACAAATATAAAATTCTCGAAAAAATCGGGAGGGTGGCGCACCGAGAAAATAGGACGGAGAAGAAAAGTTGACTTGAAAAAGTGAACTTGTCACTTGAAAAAGTCACTTGAAAAATATTTAAAATTCTATTTTATCTATAATTCACAATAATAAGCGATTCCCTCCATTATTTTCCTTAAAAATATTAATAGGACCAATTATTATAATATTAATTCTTACAATAATCGTAATTTATTTAATTAGCTTGAACTACGAGCATAATACTGAAGAGATTCTAGTGTGTTTTATAAGCATTTAAATATCATAAAATCGCTAAAGATTATTTTGACACTAAAACTGTAGGAATCATATAGACAGAAAGAAGAAGAAACAATTATTTGATCTCACATTCTTTTAAGATAAAGAATTGAAAGCGGCCAACGTTCAAATATAAAATTCTCGAAAAAATCGGTAGGGTGGCGCAGCGAGAAAACAGGACGGAGAAGAAAAGTTGAGAAGAGCGTAAAAATGGCGCGGCGCAAGGAATGAAGAGAAGGGAGCGAAAATGTTCCGGGAGAGAGGCGAGGCAGGAAGAGGGGACTTTTCTTCGTCCCCAGCCGATCCTTGAGTATGTACACACATAAGTATGCAGTTTTCGTCCAGGAAGGACGAGACTTCGGGGAGAATTTATTCTCGAGTCCACTTCTTCCCTCTAGTCCGCCGTGACTTGATTCGCGAGCGATGCACCGATGCGGTGGTGCGTTTCAGTTTTTTCCCTTTTTTTTTTATTCGATTGCTTTTTCCCTTTTCTTCGAGCTCGGAAGGGACACGACGTGTGGCAAGCGAAATTCGATGGAGAAGAACCAAGAAATTCGGCATCGACGAACGGGCATGGAAATTATAGTGAAGGAAGTAAGCCAGGCATGCGGAAAGTGTTGAGAATGTTTGACGTGGAAAACAATCGAAAACGTGTGTGATGTTGAAGGGATTAATACGAAACTAAATCATACTGTCAAAATCAAATGTAATTAAATACATTATTTATTATGGCATAAATTAAAATGCCGTACTGTAGCATAACGGTGTTGTAAAATTGATATGGTTAATTAATGTGTTTTAATTTTATTGTTTGAAAACCTAACGGGCATGGAAATTATAGTGAAGGAAGTAACCCAGGCATGCGGAAAGTGTTGAGAAAGTTTGACGTGCAAAACAATCGAAAACGTGTATGTGATGTTGAAGGGATTAATACGAAACTAAATCATACTGTCAAAATCAAATGTAATTAAATACATTATTTATTATGGCATAAATTAAAATGCCGTACTGTAGCATAACGGTGTTGCAAAATTAATATGGTTAATTAATGTGTTTTAATTTTATTGTTTGAAAACCTAACGGGCATGGAAATTATAGTGAAGGAAGTAACCCAGGCATGCGGAAAGTGTTGAGAATGTTTGACGTGGAAAACAATCGAAAACGTGTGTGATGTTGAAGGGATTAATACGAAATTAAATCATACTGCCAAAATCAAATGTAACTAAATACACGATTTATTATGGCATAAATTAAAATGCCGTACTGTAGCATAACGGTGTTGCAAAATTAATATGGTTAATTAATGTGTTTTAATTTTATTGTTTGAAAACCTAACGGGCATGGAAATTATAGTGAAGGAAGTAAGCCAGGCATGCGGAAAGTGTTGAGAAAGTTTGATGTGGAAAACAATCGAAAACGTGTGTGATGTTGAAGGGATTAATACGAAATTAAATCATACTGCCAAAATCAAATGTAACTAAATACACGATTTATTATGGCATAAATTAAAATGCCGTACTGTAGCATAACGGTGTTGCAAAATTAATATGGTTAATTAATGTGTTTTAATTTTATTGTTTGAAAACCTAACGTGTATGTGATGGAAATTAATACGAAACTAAATCATACTGTCAAAATCAAATGTAATTAAATATATTATTTATTATGGGCGGAAAGTGTTGCAAAATTAATAGTTAAACGGGAAAACCTAACGGGATGGAAATTATAGTGGAGGAAGTAACCCAGGCATGCGGAAAGTGTTGAGAAAGTTTGATGTGGAAAACAATCGAAAACGTGTGTGATGTTGAAGGGATTAATACGAAATTAAATCATACTGTCAAAATCAAATGTAATTAAATACATTATTTATTATGGCATAAATTAAAATGCCGTACTGTAGCATAACGGTGTTGCAAAATTAATATGGTTAATTAATGTGTTTTAATTTTATTGTTTGAAAACCTAACGGGCATGGAAATTATAGTGGAGGAAGTAACCCAGGCATGCGGAAAGTGTTGAGAAAGTTTGACGTGCAAAACAATCGAACAAGTGTATGTGATGTTGAGGGATTAATACGAAACTAAATCATACTGTCAAAATCAAATGTAATTAAATATATTATTTATTATGGCATAAATTAAAATGTCGTACTGTAGCATAACGGTGTTGCAAAATTAATATGGTTAATTAATGTGTTTTAATTTTATTGTTTAAAAACCTAACGGTCATGGAAATTATAGTGAAGGAAGTAAGCGAGGCATGGGGAAAGTGTTGAGAAAGTTTGACGTGGAAAACAATCGAAAACGTGTGTGATGTTGAAGGGATTAATACGAAATTAAATCATACTGTCAAAATCAAATGTAATTAAATACATTATTTATTATGGCATAAATTAAAATGCCGTACTGTAGCATAACGGTGTTGCAAAATTAATATGGTTAATTAATGTGTTTTAATTTTATTGTTTGAAAACCTAACGGGCATGGAAATTATAGTGGAGGAAGTAACCCAGGCATGCGGAAAGTGTTGAGAATGTTTGATGTGGAAAACAATCGAAAACGTGTGTGATGTTGAAGGGATTAATACGAAATTAAATCATACTGCCAAAATCAAATGTAACTAAATACACGATTTATTATGGCATAAATTAAAATGCCGTACTGTAGCATAACGGTGTTGCAAAATTAATATGGTTAATTAATGTGTTTTAATTTTATTGTTTGAAAACCTAACGGGCATGGAAATTATAGTGAAGGAAGTAAGCCAGGCATGCGGAAAGTGTTGAGAAAGTTTGACGTGCAAAACAATCGAAAACGTGTGTGATGTTGAAGGGATTAATACGAAACTAAATCATACTGTCAAAATCAAATGTAATTAAATACATTATTTATTATGGCATAAATTAAAATGCCGTACTGTAGCATAACGGTGTTGCAAAATTAATATGGTTAATTAATGTGTTTTAATTTTATTGTTTGAAAACCTAACGGGCATGGAAATTATAGTGAAGGAAGCAACCCAGGCATGCGGAAAGTGTTGAGAAAGTTTGATGTGGAAAACAGTCGAAAACGTGTGTGATGTTGAAGGGATTAATACGAAACTAAATCATACTGCCAAAATCAAATGTAACTAAACACACGATTTATTATGGCATAAATTAAAATGCCGTACTGTAGCATAACGGTGTTGCAAAATTAATATGGTTAATTAATGTGTTTTAATTTTATTGTTTGAAAACCTAACGGGCATGGAAATTATAGTGAAGGAAGTAACCCAGGCATGCGGAAAGTGTTGAGAAAGTTTGATGTGGAAAACAATCGAAAACGTGTGTGATGTTGAAGGGATTAATACGAAACTAAATCATACTGTCAAAATCAAATGTAATTAAATACATTATTTATTATGGCATAAATTAAAATGCCGTACTGTAGCATAACGGTGTTGCAAAATTAATATGATTAATTAATGTGTTTTAATTTTATTGTTTGAAAACCTAACGGGCATGGAAATTATAGTGGAGGAAGTAACCCAGGCATGCGGAAAGTGTTGAGAAAGTTTGATGTGGAAAACAATCGAAAACGTGTGTGATGTTGAAGGGATTAATACGAAACTAAATCATACTGCCAAAATCAAATGTAACTAAATACACGATTTATTATGGCATAAATTAAAATGCCGTACTGTAGCATAACGGTGTTGCAAAATTAATATGGTTAATTAATGTGTTTTAATTATATTGTTTGAAAACCTAACGGGCATGGAAATTATAGTGGAGGAAGTAACCCAGGCATGCGGAAAGTGTTGAGAAAGTTTGATGTGGAAAACAATCGAAAACGTGTGTGATGTTGAAGGGATTAATACGAAATTAAATCATACTGCCAAAATCAAATGTAACTAAATACACGATTTATTATGGCATAAATTAAAATGCCGTACTGTAGCATAACGGTGTTGTAAAATTGATATGGTTAATTAATGTGTTTTAATTTTATTGTTTGAAAACCTAACGGGCATGGAAATTATAGTGGAGGAAGTAACCCAGGCATGCGGAAAGTGTTGAGAAAGTTTGATGTGGAAAACAATCGAAAACGTGTGTGATGTTGAAGGGATTAATACGAAATTAAATCATACTGTCAAAATCAAATGTAATTAAATACATGATTTATTATGGCATAAATTAAAATGCCGTACTGTAGCATAACGGTGTTGTAAAATTAATATGGTTAATTAATGTGTTTTAATTTTATTGTTTGAAAACCTAACGGGCATGGAAATTATAGTGGAGGAAGTAACCCAGGCATGCGGAAAGTGTTGAGAAAGTTTGACGTGGAAAACAATCGAAAACGTGTGTGATGTTGAAGGGATTAATACGAAATTAAATCATACTGTCAAAATCAAATGTAATTAAATACATGATTTATTATGGCATAAATTAAAACGCCGTACTGTAGCATAACGGTGTTGCAAAATTAATATGGTTAATTAATGTGTTTTAATTTTATTGTTTGAAAACCTAACGGGCATGGAAATTATAGTGGAGGAAGCAACCCAGGCATGCGGAAAGTGTTGAGAAAGTTTGACGTGCAAAACAATCGAAAACGTGTGTGATGTTGAAGGGATTAATACGAAACTAAATCATACTGTCAAAATCAAATGTAATTAAATACATTATTTATTATGGCATAAATTAATATACGTACTGTAGCATAACGGTGTTGCAAAGTTAATGTGATTAATTAATGTGTTTTAATTTTATGGTTTAAACACTTAACGTTTTGTCATTGGATGCGTCCTCTTAAAAAACGATTCAATTTTCCCTACTGATTCTAATGTGTTCAAATGTTATTGCTTAAACACCTAACATTTTGACACTGAATGCCTGTCTTTATTAAAATCTCAAACTTTCCGTTGATTTTTTATTAAATTTGTATTTTTTTATATTTATATGCCAATTAAATCTGTAACATCACTGATGACGACAGTCAGAATAAGGTATTCTATCACATCCTATACTGTATTATTACCGCAGTATAGCAACGTCTTAGCATCTCTATGCATATTCCTCGCGCACATCTCATGGTCCATATTCTTCCAATAAATCCCGAGTACCGTCTATCGTCGGATCTATAAATTGGAAAAATTCGCGCATTTAAGAGTCCTCGTTTAACGATCAGCCATTTTCCTCCCTCGTTCATTTCCCCATTGAGAAGCGATTGATGAGTCGCGCGACCTCTTGAGGGGTCAAGGGGGCATGAGAAATTCTTCCCTCCTTAAGAAGTAAGTGAATTCCTGCGGTCCACGCGAAAGGGTGGGAACGACAAAAGGACTCGTTGCATAGGGAACGAATATCAGCGAACGGCCCAATCGAATTTCTCCCGTCGCAGATTAGGCTCCTCGAGAAATTTCATTTCGCGTTACAACCGTTGCGTCGATCGATGAGACTGAGATGGCAAAACTGTGTTATGCGCGTAACTCTGGCGAAGAAACGTTTTTTGGGTGACGGTTCTAACAAGAGTTGTAAATTTTTGCCACGTGATTGCAACCGGAATTACGATGCTTGGGGACAGTCGAGATTTCTTGTGGATGGAGCGAACTCTTTTCAGTAACAAGGAGATATTTTCTTATAAAACAACATTTTATATACAATGAAATATGTGTGCGATGTTCTGTGAATGATGTTTTGTGTCTGATATTTTTCGGGTAACTCTGTCGATTGTGCGCTTTACAAATTTCCCGGAACAACTCCTACCAATTGCGGCAGTAGCAATTTTATTTGCAGGAACAGGGTGAGACAATGGACAGGTAAATTTATTTCTGGATAAGTCTATTTTGTACTTTAAATGTACTTTAATTCCTATATAATAATAATTGTACTTTAAATGTACTTTAATTCCTATATTCTAAACTCTGTTAGAACGTCTTTCGCCAATTTTAATTTTTCAGCGCACATTATCACATATGTAAAATTGGCTAAATACGTAAATGACGCAAAATCCGAAAATTAGCGATTCTAAAATATTCGCAAACGTTCAGCGAACGCTCGAGTTTCAAAATGTGTCAGTTTTCAACACCGCGCGTTACTACCGTCTGCAAACATCTAAACCCGCTCGTTGACAGACAAATTTGAAAGTGCGCAAACTTGAGAATCCGTAAATCTGGGCCCGTAAGCCGACATAGTTCTCCACTCCCATATACAACGGCAAATTGCACGCACGTTATCACGTAAAATTTATCGATCATCGTTAACATCGCGACTTACGCGTGCCCGCGCAATTATTACACAACATTACCTCGGTCCCAGATTCGCAAATATTTCAAACAAGCATTCCGCGCGCAATATGCAAACACCCCGCTACGGGAACCTTTTGCCGAGCGGAGAGGAATAGCGTCTCGTTGTAAAAATAATCGCGCGCGTACATCAGTGCTCGCAAAACTCGGAACGGTGAGATGCGTGAGAAGTTGCGCTAAAGATAATTAACGGGCGCGCCTAATTAATGTTGCCTAGACGCAATTACGCGCTCACCCGGACAATTAGCAGATGCGGAATGGCGAGAGATTGCCAATATCGAGAGTCGACGGTGTTTTAGCGACTGACAAAAAGCAGCGGTGCTTCAAGGCTCCGACATTAAGCAGTTAGTTTTTGAGGAGTGTAATTGTCATAAAGAAATGGCGAGACTATGTTTTGACGAGTGTACATGTGCGTAGAAAGTAGTTACGCGTTGCGGTCTAAATTACATTTTTGGTAAACACTGAAGTCTATTCGTGAATTTTAAGATGTTTTTAATGTTTGGAGAGCAAGGCAACATAAAACGAATAAATACACATATAAAAATATAAATGGTTATTACAATAAAATGAGTCGACAGTGTTTTAGTGACTGACAAAAAGCAGCGGTGCGACATCAAGGCTCCGACATTAAGCAGTTAGTTTTTGAGGAGTGTAATTGTCATAAAGAAATGGCGAGACTTTTATGTTTTGACGAGTGTACATGTTGTGCGTAGAAAGTAGTTACTCGTTGCGGTCTAAATTACATTTTTGGTAAACACTGAAGTCTATTCGTGAATTTTAAGATGTTTTTAATGTTTGGAGAGCAAGGCAACATAAAACGAATAAATACACATATAAATATATAAATGGTTATTACAATAAAATGAGTCGACAGTGTTTTAGTGACTGACAAAAAGCAGCGGTGCGACATCAAGGCTCCGACGTTAAGCAGTTAGTTTTTGAGGAGTGTAATTGTCATAAAGAAATGGCGAGACTTTTATGTTTTGACGAATGTACATGTTGTGCGTAGAAAGTAGTTACGCGTTGCGGTCTAAATTACATTTTTGGTAAACACTGAAGTCTATTCGTGAATTTTAAGATGTTTTTAATGTTTGGAGAGCAAGGCAACATAAAACGAATAAAAACACATATAAAAATATAAATGGTTATTACAATAAAATGAGTCGACAGTGTTTTAGTGACTGACAAAAAGCAGCGGTGCGACATCAAGGCTCCGACGTTAAGCAGTTAGTTTTTGAGGAGTGTAATTGTCATAAAGAAATGGCGAGACTTTTATGTTTTGACGAGTGTACATGTTGTGCGTAGAAAGTAATTACGCGTTGCGGTCTAAATTACATTTTTGGTAAACACTGAAGTCTATTCGTGAATTTTAAGATGTTTTTAATGTTTGGAGAGCAAGGCAACATAAAACGAATAAATACACATATAAAAATATAAATGGTTATTACAATAAAATGAGTCGACAGTGTTTTAGTGACTGACAAAAAGCAGCGGTGCGACATCAAGGCTCCGACGTTAAGCAGTTAGTTTTTGAGGAGTGTAATTGTCATAAAGAAATGGCGAGACTTTTATGTTTTGACGAGTGTACATGTTGTGCGTAGAAAGTAATTACGCGTTGCGGTCTAAATTACATTTTTGGTAAACACTGAAGTCTATTCGTGAATTTTAAGATGTTTTTAATGTTTGGAGAGCAAGGCAACATAAAACGAATAAATACACATATAAAAATATAAATGGTTATTACAATAAAATGAGTCGACAGTGTTTTAGTGACTGACAAAAAGCAGCGGTGCGACATCAAGGCTCCGACGTTATGCAGTTAGTTTTTGAGGAGTGTAATTGTCATAAAGAAATGGCGAGACTTTTATGTTTTGACGAGTGTACATGTTGTGCGTAGAAAGTAGTTACGCGTTGCGGTCTAAATTACATTTTTGGTAAACACTGAAGTCTACTCGTGAATTTTAAGATGTTTTTAATGTTTGGAGAGCAAGGCAACATAAAACGAATAAATACACATATAAAAATATAAATGGTTATTACAATAAAATGAGTCGGCACTGTTTTAGTGACTGACAAAAAGCAGCGGTGCGACATCAAGGCTCCGACATTAAGCAGTTAGTTTTTGAGGAGTGTAATTGTCATAAAGAAATGGCGAGACTTTTATGTTTTGACGAGTGTACATGTTGTGCGTAGAAAGTAGTTACGCGTTGCGGTCTAAATTACATTTTTGGTAAACACTGAAGTCTATTCGTGAATTTTAAGATGTTTTTAATGTTTGGAGAGCAAGGCAACATAAAACGAATAAATACACATATAAAAATATAAATGGTTATTACAATAAAATGAGTCGACAGTGTTTTAGTGACTGACAAAAAGCAGCGGTGCGACATCAAGGCTCCGACGTTAAGCAGTTAGTTTTTGAGGAGTGTAATTGTCATAAAGAAATGGCGAGACTTTTATGTTTTGACGAGTTTACATGTTGTGCGTAGAAAGTAGTTACGCGTTGCGGTCTAAATTAAATTATTGTTAAACACTGAAGTCTAGTCGTGAATTTTAAGATGTTTTTAATGTTTGGAGAGCAAGGCAACATAAAACGAATAAATACACATATAAAAATATAAATGGTTATTACAATAAAATGAGTCGACAGTGTTTTAGTGACTGACAAAAAGCAGCGGTGCGACATCAAGGCTCCGACATTAAGCAGTTAGTTTTTGAGGAGTGTAATTGTCATAAAGAAATGGCGAGACTTTTATGTTTTGACGAGTGTACATGTGCGTAGAAAGTAGTTACGCGTTGCGGTCTAAATTACATTTTTGGTAAACACTGAAGTCTATTCGTGAATTTTAAGATGTTTTTAATGTTTGGAGAGCAAGGCAACATAAAACGAATAAATACACATATAAATATATAAATGGTTATTACAATAAAATGAGTCGACAGTGTTTTAGTGACTGACAAAAAGCAGCGGTGCGACATCAAGGCTCCGACGTTAAGCAGTTAGTTTTTGAGGAGTGTAATTGTCATAAAGAAATGGCGAGACTTTTATGTTTTGACGAGTGTACATGTTGTGCGTAGAAAGTAGTTACGCGTTGCGGTCTAAGTTACATTTTTGGTAAACACTGAAGTCTATTCGTGAATTTTAAGATGTTTTTAATGTTTGGAGAGCAAGGCAACATAAAACGAATAAATACACATATAAAAATATAAATGGTTATTACAATAAAATGAGTTGACAGTGTTTTAGTGACTGACAAAAAGCAGCGGTGCGACATCAAGGCTCCGACATTAAGCAGTTAGTTTTTGAGGAGTGTAATTGTCATAAAGAAATGGCGAGACTTTTATGTTTTGACGAGTGTACATGTTGTGCGTAGAAAGTAGTTACACGTTGGGGTCTAAATTACATTTTCGGTAAACACTGAAGTCTATTCGTGAATTTGAAGATGTTTTTAATGTTTGGAGAGCAAGGCAACATAAAACGAATAAATACACATATAAAAATATAAATGGTTATTACAATAAAATGAGTCGACAGTGTTTTAGTGACTGACAAAAAGCAGCGGTGCGACATCAAGGCTCCGACGTTAAGCAGTTAGTTTTTGAGGAGTGTAATTGTCATAAAGAAATGGCGAGACTTTTATGTTTTGACGAGCGTACATGTTGTGCGTAGAAAGTAGTTACGCGTTGCGGTCTAAATTACATTTTTGGTAAACACTGAAGCCTATTCGTGAATTTTAAGATGTTTTTAATGTCTGGAGAGCAAGGCAACATAAAACGAATAAATACACATATAAAAATATAAATGGTTATTACAATAAAATGAGTCGACAGTGTTTTAGTGACTGACAAAAAGCAGCGGTGCGACATCAAGGCTCCGACATTAAGCAGTTACTTTTTGAGGAGTGTAATTGTCATAAAGAAATGGCGAGACTTTTATGTTTTGACGAGTGTACATGTTGTGCGTAGAAAGTAGTTACGCGTTGCGGTCTAAATTACATTTTTGGTAAACACTGAAGTCTATTCGTGAATTTTAAGATGTTTTTAATGTTTGGAGAGCAAGGCAACATAAAACGAATAAATGCACATATAAAAATATAAATGGTTATTACAATAAAATGAGTCCACAGTGTTTTAGTGACTGACAAAAAGCAGCGGTGCGACATCCAGGCTCCGACGTTAAGCAGTTAGTTTTTGAGGAGTGTAATTGTCATAAAGAAATGGCGAGACTTTTATGTTTTGACGAGTGTACATGTTGTGCGTAGAAAGTAGTTACGCGTTGCGGTCTAAATTACATTTTTGGTAAACACTGAAGTCTATTCGTGAATTTTAAGATGCTTTTAATGTTTGGAGAGCAAGGCAACATAAAACGAATAAATATAAAAATATAAATAATTATTCCAATAAAATGGTATATAGCGTAGTAATTGGATCAGACTTCTCAGTCAAAATAATTATTCCACGTACGTCCGCGGTGCAGTAATTTATTATAATGAGACGCTTTAACACACAACTTTATTTCAAGCAAATTTCTTTTCCACACGTTCGTACCTCAGTAAGTTAGCAAAAAGCCCTGTCAGCGATAAAATTAAACAATTACAGAATAATTTCATTATAATTTAATTCTATATTATAGCAGCCATGCGTGTTTGGCGAGTATACTCGTCACCGCTTACTTCTGGCGGCACATTTTAGGTACACACTTTTCACAGAGGTCGCAACAGCTAACTGGTTAATTGCCGGCGAAATAAAATTCTGACTCCCGCTTCTGTCTGTCATTCTCTTTGTCACTCTCCTTCTTTTTCATCCGACAACAGTACACACTTCCATATTGTCCTGCTGGTTCTCTGTTCACACTGTCCATCCTTGTATCATTCCACCTTACATTTTCAAACACACTATTATGTACTCGTATGTTTAGGACTATTGTCAAGACCGTCTGAAACACAAGACACGAAACGTAGGTACTAAGAAACAATGTAATGAAGCTATTGCCTATACTTGACCGGTAGTTGGTCGCAAACCACATTTAATCCTCTGCACCTCGTTGATCTAGGATGGGTAGCTGATCCGCTTCTGTTGTTTGTGTTGGGGTATGTTTTATTATAATAAAGCTGATTCACGGTATGCAAAAAAATTAATAATGTACGTAGCACTTCTTATGGTGGTTTTTTTCTTGGATTTATTGCTGCAGAGGTGTGAAGCATCAAATGTGGTAGTTCTGAGAAAGATAGTGGAAATTGGGTGAAGACGTTTGGTTGAAAGTCGTTTCCGAGTGAAATAAAAACTGGGATAAATTTCGGGGAATCGGTTATGCTTGGAACAGGAGGGAGTTTTCTAGGAATATGAATTAGAAGTGCAAAACAGTTTTTAATAGGTGGTGATTAACACTTTGACTGCCATGGTGGTCACCGGTGACCGGCACAAAAGATTTGATTAAAAATGCAAAAAATTTGCAATGAAGCTTTTTGCAATCTTGTAAAAACAATTGATATTGGAACGGTGCTTCGATACTTTTAGTCAAAGGTTCAGACGTTCAGAGGCTTAATCATTTTCTGATTATCCATTATAAATCTCGATCATATAGTGTTTTTTTAGGATAGTTGTAATATACCATAACTATTTGTGATATTATGTAATTGTTTGTATTAGATTTCATGAATTCATTAATAGTATTTTTAACACGTTGACTGCCACGCTGGTCACCGGTGACCGGCGCGAAAGATTTTACTAAAAATGCAAAAAATTTGCAATGAAGCCTATTTGCAATCTTGGAAAAACAATTGATATTGGAACGGTGCTTCGATACTTTTAGTCACAGGTTCAGACATTCAGAGGCGTAATCATTTTCTGATTATCCATTTTAAATCTCGACCGCATCGTGTTTTATTAGGATAGTGGTAATATACCATATGATCATATCATGAATTTATTAATCGTATTATTAACACGTTGGTCATCGGTGACCGGCGCAAAAGATTTTACTAAAAATGCAAGAAATTCGTAATGAAGTCTATTTGCAATTTTGTAAAAGCAATTGATGTTGAAACGGTGCTTCGATACTTTGCCTTGTAACAACTCTGCGTTACCTTCATTTTGCACGATTTAATAATATTCTGCAGTATTTCATCGCATCGCAATTCTAACATAGCAAAATACGCGGTGATCGGTGCATAAGATTTTACTAAAAATGCAAAAAATTTGCAATGAAGCCTATTTGCAATCTTGTAAAAGCAGTTGACATTGAAACGGTGCTATAATACTTTGGCTCCTATCAATTCTATGGTACCTCCATTTTGCACGATTTAATCATACTCTGCAGTATTTCATCGCATCGCAATTCTAACATAGCAAAAGACGCGATGACCGGTTCAAAATATTTTACTAAAAATTCAAAAAATTTGCAATGAAGCCTATTTGCAATCTTGTAAAAGCAGTTGACATTGGAACGGTGCTACAATACTTTGGCTCCTATCAATTCTATGGTACCTTTATTTTGCACGATTTAATCATACTCTGCAGTATTTCATCGCATCGCAATTCTAACATAGCAAAATACGCGGTGATCGGTGCAAAAGATTTTACTAAAAATGCAAAAAATTTGCAATGAAGCCTATTTGCAATCTTGTAAAAGCAGTTGACATTGGAACGGTGCTATAATACTATGGCTTCTATCAATTCTATGGTACCTTCATTTTGCACGATTTAATAATATTCTGCAGTATTTCATTGCGTCGCGGTTCTAACATAGAAAAATGCGCTTGGCAGTCAACGTGTTAATGATGCGTGGAATGTAGGGATTGGGATTTCAGCTTAGTATTGCGGATTAGGACATCGACAACACATGTAGCAATAAAATTTAGGCTTTCGGTCGGAGTCATTCTTTGGCTTGTGAGATCGAAACGGAAGCAAAAATTCTTTCCGTATCAAATTCCCAAATTCTCGTCTTTTCCGGCACTTAACTTGCAACTCACCTGTTTAAGACCAACGGTACCGGTAAACCGCAATCCTCATTTTATCCGTCTTCATAACTGACACACAGGGTGTATTCGTAACGTATCTTACAGTACAGTATTTCTTTTTTGCTTTAAATCGAATGTCGTATCTATAATATATTTTTACGACTCCCTGTTTTGGCTCCATCCCTTTTGACTTGACTTTAACACGTTGACTGCCACGCGTATTTTACTATATTAAAACCGCAACGGGATGAAGTACTACAGAATATGATTGAATTGTGCAAAATGAAAATAATGCGAAGGTATCGGAGACCAAAGAATTGAATCACTATTTAATATTAATCGCATTTCCAAAATTATAAATGCGACCGATTAGGTATTTTTTGAATTTTTCGTGAGACTTTTTGCGCCGGTCACCGATGACCACCATGGCAGTCAAAATATTAATATACACTCCACAATTTTTCACATCACAGTTCGATGAGCTACAGTCTTCCGTGACTTTCGCAATTGGACTTCACCAACAGGGACACGTGCGAAATTTTCACGCAATCCCTCTTCCCACGCGTTTCACACCGTTAGCGCCCGCTCCTCAGCGTCCGACACCCCGTAGCATTCCGCGCGAAAACTAACATGAAACTTTCAGGCACCAACGAAGCCAATTCGCCGTAGTTAATCACGGCCCCGAAATTAGCCCGATTCCGAATTAGATTCTCCGAAGCACTTTAATTTCGTATCAACAAACTAGCGAGCGGTATTATGCTCCTCCGAACCCAACGGCAATCTCTGTCCGTTCACCCTGCCCGCGCCCCTTCTACCCCCATTCATCCTATTCGCCTCGTTTTTCAACCCTCTCGCGCCGTCCGCGGAACGCTGAAATGTTGATGCGGCTAAATGATGAAATTCCGTCCGTTAACTGGCGCCCGCGCGCGATGGCGGGCAAACCCGTTTTGCATCTCAAAGCGCGAGTCGCACCCGCTAAATGCACGAGCGTAACGCGCGAGATAAGCGGGATAACGCGTGCATTAAACGCTAATTCCCGGGAGTGCGTTTGGGATCTTGACAAAGCGTGAAACGGAAAGTGCTGGGAAGATGGGAGTGACGAGGCGCGTTAATTATTGATGGCGCCTAACCGCGATATGCAGTTTTGAGTAGACGTAAATTGGTCGCGTGCATAGTGTGACGAGGTTTGTTGATGTAAATTTCGGCGGGGGTTTTTACATGTAAAGTATCCCAAAATTCACACAAATAATTTTGATAGAAAAATGTCTGAAGAAGATAGATAAGATAGAAGCTAGAAAAATTTCAACGTGCTGTTTTTTCGTCTAGTGCTTTGTTTTTAACACGTTGGCTGCTACGGTGGTCGCCGGTGACCAGTGCAAAAGATTTTACTAAAAATGCATAAAATTCGCAATGTAGCCTATTTGCAGTCTTGTATAAGCAATTGATATTGGAACGGTGGTTCAATACTTTGCATTCTAACAAATCTGCATTTCCTTCATTTTGCGCGATTCAATCTACTCTGCAATATTTAATCGCATCGCGGTTCTAACATAGCAGAATACGCTTTGCAGTCAACATGTTAACACGTTGACTGCCACGGTCGAAACCGGTGCAAAAGATTTTACTAAAAATGCAAAAAATTCGCAATAAAGCCTATTTGCAATCTTGTACAAGTAATTGATTGGAACGGTGCTTGAATGCTTAGGTTTCTAACAACTTTGCGTTACCTTTATTTTGCACGATTTAATCATATGCTGCAGTATTTCATTGCATCGCAGTTCTAACATAGAAAAATACGGTTGGCAGTCAAAGTGTTAATAACCCTGGACTGCCAGCTGTCATACTGTCTTTTTTTTGTTGGCAACACTTTATCGCACAAATGTTGCTAAATTCAAATCTTGCGTGAATTTTGGGACACCCTTTAAGATATGTATGTAGATATGTATGTATGTATGCGTTAATTATTGATGGCGCGTAACCGCGATATGCAATTTTGAGAAGTTTGTAGATGTAATTATGGGCGGGGGTTTTTACATGTAAAGTGTCCGAAAATTCAGACAAGAAGTAACTTGGATAGAAAAATGTCTGAAGAAGACAGATAAGAAGATAGAAGCTAGAAAAACTTCAACGTGCTGTTTTTTCGTCTAGTGCTTTGTTTTTAACACGTTGACTGCTACGGTGGTCACCGGTGACCAGTGCAAAAGATTTTACTAAAAATGCATAAAATTCGCAATGTAGCCTATTTGCAATCTTGTAAAAGCAATTGATATTGGAACGGTGCTTCAATACTTTGGCTTCTAACAAATCTGCATTTCCTTCATTTTGCGCGATTCAATCATACTCTGCAATATTTAATCGCATGGCGGTTCTAACATAGCAAATTATGATTTGCAGTCAACATGTTAACACGTTGACTGCCACGGTCGAAACCGGTGCAAAAGATTTTACTAAAAATGCAAAAAATTCGCAATAAAGCCTATTTGCAATCTTGTAAAAGCAATTGATATTGGAACGGTGCTTCAATACTTTGGCTTCTAACAACTTTGCGTTACCTTTATTTTGCATGATTTAATTATACTCTGCAGTGTTTCGCCGCATCGCAGTTCTAACATAGAAAAATACGGTTGGCAGTCAAAGTGTTAATAACCCTGGACTGCCAGCTGTCACACTGTCTTTTTTTTGTTGGCAACACTTTATCGCACAAATGTTGCTAAATTCAAATCTTGCGTGAATTTTGGGACACCCTTTAAGATATGTATGTAGATATGTATGTATGTATGCGTTAATTATTGATGGCGCGTAACCGCGATATGCAATTTTGAGAGGTTTGTAGATGTTACTATCGGCGGGGGTTTTTACATGTAAAGTATCCCAAAATTCACACAAATAATTTTGATAGAAAAATGTCCGAAGAAGATAGATAAGATAGAAGCTAGAAAAATTTCAACGTGCTGTTTTTTCGTCTAGTGCTTTGTTTTTAACACGTTGACTGCTACGGTGGTCACCGGTGACCAGTGCAAAAGATTTTACTAAAAATGCATAAAATTCGCAATGTAGCCTATTTGCAATCTTGTAAAAGCAATTGATATTGGAACGGTGGTTCAATACTTTGTATTCTAACAAATCTGCATTTCCTTCATTTTGCGCGATTCAATCATACTCTGCAATATTTAATCGCATCGCGGTTCTAACATAGCAAAATACGCTTTGCAGTCAACATGTTAACACGTTGACTGCCACGGTCGAAACCGGTGCAAAAGATTTTACTAAAAATGCAAAAAATTCGCAATAAAGCCTATTTGCAATCTTGTAAAAGCAATTGATATTGGAACGGTGCTTCAATACTTTGGCTTCTAACAACTTTGTGTTACCTTTATTTTGCATGATTTAATTATACTCTGGAATATTTTATCGCATCGCGGTTCTAACATAGAAAAATACGGTTGGCAGTCAAAGTGTTAATAACCCTGGACTGCCAGCTGTCACACTGTCTTTTTTTTTGTTGGCAACACTTTATCGCACAAATGTTGCTAAATTCAAATCTTGCGTGAATTTTGGGACACCCTTTAAGATATGTATGTAGATATGTATGTATGTATGTATGCGTTAATTATTGATGGCGCGTAACCGCGATATACAATTTTGAGAGGTTTGTAGATGTAACTATCGGCGAGGGTTTTTACATGTAAAGTGTCCGAAAATTCAGACAAGAAGTAATTTGGATAGAAAAATGTCTGAAGAAGACAGATAAGAAGATAGAAGCTAGAAAAACTTCAACGTGCTGTTCTTTCGTGTAGCGCTTCGTTTTTAATAACCCTGGACTGCCAGCTGTCACACTATCTTTTTTTTGTTGGCAACAGTTTACTGCACAAATGGTGCGAAATTCAAATCTTGCGTGAATTTTGGGACACCCTTTAAGATATGTATGTATGTATAATAATGTAGATATTATGCAGGATGTCCAGAAAGGTTGAGACCAGACTTATATTGGGTAATATCGAGGCCAAGTATGTTAAAAAGGTTCGTATGAACCTACAACCATAAATGATGTGTTGGAAAGTTATGATCATTGACAGATTTATAGGCGAAATTCGTGTTACATTTGGTTGTGTCTCAGCCTGTTAAAATAAGACAATTTCTCTTGTTTCGATCTTGTGTCCAGCTGGGGCTGATTGAGATATGTGGTCCAACTTGGTTTAATGCGAATACTTATTTCTCGCCCAGCTTCTATCTACACTTTTACGCCTGAGGAAGTCAGGTTTGGTCTTGGGGTATATCATCACTATTGCGGTCTATATTATTAGTCATTGGTTCATTTAACTCTCTCTCCTCCACAAATCATACAATCACCCACAATCTAACACCAAGCATATCGTTACTTCGCAAACACTTCGTCCAGCCGTCACCGTTAAACCACATCCATCTTTCAACCAACTTCCAATCGCCACCGATCGGTCCCAGCCCAAACTCCACTCGCCAACCGCAGCTCTTTGAATCGCGTCCCGACCCCAGCGTCATCGCCATTAAATTCTCTTATTCGCAACAGTCCTCTCCCCCCGTCGGCCGCTTCCGCGCAATAAACTCGCCACATCCCCCGCCGACATTAATGCGATACGGAAGTTTCGCGAAGCTACGCGAAGAGTCCAAGTCGATAGCGGCTCGATAGCTGGAAGGTTGGAAGTGCGATCCGTGCACTTTCCTTCTCGCTCGTCCTTCCGTATTTAGTCGGACTTTCCGGCTGTCGCTGGACATCGCGCGAGGTGCCTGTCGGAGATCCCTAACCACATTTCAGCGCCGAGGGATAAGTAGGTGTCGTTCGGGTTCTAGCTCGTGCTGTCGCGCTCTGTACACCGACGTTGATGTCGTTTTAACGAGCGGACTGGGTCGTCGGAAAAGTCTAATTGCAAGTCGGCCCGACGGATATGGGCTAGGCGACGAAGAGAAGGGAGAAAAGGCGAAATTGATGGGAAAGGGGTGCCATGGTGGGAGCATAGCGAGGTGGGAAAGGGTGTAGTATGGAAGGGTTTTGATTTTTGGAGTTTTGTAGATGTTTTGTGTCCTGTGAACATCTTTATAGGAACGTAGCGAAAGCTCATATAATACAGAATAGGTCCGAATACCGCAAATTCCTACAACTGTAAGGGCTAATAAGTCGGCCCGACGGATATGGGCCGGGCGGCGAAGAGAAGGGAGAATTGATGGGAAAGGGGTGTCATGGTGGCAGCATTGGCGAGGTGGGAAAGGGTGTAGTATGGTAGGGTTTTGATTTTTCGAGTTTTGTAGGTGTTTTTGAACTGCGGACGTCTTTATAGGAACCTAGTGAAAGCTGATATAATACAGAATAGGCTCGAATTCCGCAAATTCCTACAACTGTAAGAGCTAATAAGTCGGCCCGACGGATATGGGCCGGGCAGCGAAGAGAAGGGAGAATTGATGGGAAAGGGGTGTCATGGTGGCAGCATTGGTGAGGTGGGAAAGGGTGTAGTATGGTAGGGTCTTGATTTTTCGAGTTTTGTAGGTGTTTTTGAATTGCGGACGTCTTTATAGGAACCTAGTGAAAGCTGATATAATACAGAATAGGCTCGAATTCCGCAAATTCCTACAACTGTAAGAGCTAATAAGTCGGTCCGACGGATATGGGCCGGGCGGCGAAGAGAAGGGAGAATTGATGGGAAAGGGGTGTCATGGTGGCAGCATTGGCGAGGTGGGAAAGGGTGTAGTATGGTAGGGTTTTGATTTTTCGAGTTTTGTAGGTGTTTTTGAACTGCGGACGTCTTTATAGGAACCTAGTGAAAGCTGATATAATACAGAATAGTCTCGAATACCGCAAATTCCTACAACTGTAAGAGCTAATAAGTCGGTCCGACGGATATGGGCCGGGCGGCGAAGAGAAGGGAGAATTGATGGGAAAGGGGTGTCATGGTGGCAGCATTGGCGAGGTGGGAAAGGGTGTAGTATGGTAGGGTTTTGATTTTTCGAGTTTTGTAGGTGTTTTTGAACTGCGGACGTCTTTATAGGAACCTAGTGAAAGCTGATATAATACAGAATAGTCTCGAATACCGCAAATTCCTACAACTGTAAGAGCTAATAAGTCGGCCCGACGAATATGGGCCAGGCGACGAAGAGAAGGGAGAAAAGGCGAAATTGATGGGAAAGGGGTGCCATGGTGGGAGCATAGCGAGGTGGGAAAGGGTGTAGTATGGAAGGGTTTTGATTTTTGGAGTTTTGTAGATGTTTTGTGTCCTGTGAACATCTTTATAGGAACGTAGCGAAAGCTCATATAATACAGAATAGGTCCGAATACCGCAAATTCCTACAACTGTAAGGGCTAATAAGTCGGCCCGACGGATATGGGCCGGGCGGCGAAGAGAAGGGAGAATTGATGGGAAAGGGGTGTCATGGTGGCAGCATTGGCGAGGTGGGAAAGGGTGTAGTATGGTAGGGTTTTGATTTTTCGAGTTTTGTAGGTGTTTTTGAACTGCGGACGTCTTTATAGGAACCTAGTGAAAGCTGATATAATACAGAATAGGCTCGAATACCGCAAATTCCTACAACTGTAAGAGCTAATAAGTCGGCCCGACGGATATGGGCCGGGCGGCGAAGAGAAGGGAGAATTGATGGGAAAGGGGTGTCATGGTGGCAGCATTGGCAAGGTGAGAAAGGGTGTAGTATGGTAGGATTTTGATTTTTCGAGTTTTGTAGGTGTTTTTGAACTGCGGACGTCTTTATAGGAACCTAGTGAAAGCTGATATAATACAGAATAGGCTCGAATTCCGCAAATTCCTACAACTGTAAGAGCTAATAAGTCGGCCCGACGGATATGGGCCAGGCGACGAAGAGAAGGGAGAAAAGACGAAATTGATGGGAAAGGGGTGCTATGGAGGGAGCATATCGAGGTGGGAAAGGGTGTAGTATGGAAGGGTTTTGATTTTTGGAGTTTTGTAGATGTTTTTGAACTGCGGACGTCTTTATAGGAACGTAGCGAAAGCTCATATAATACAGAATAGGTCTGAATACCGCAAATTCCTACAACTGTAAGGGCTAATAAGTCGGCCCGACGGATATGGGCCAGGCGACGAAGAGAAGGGAGAAAAGGCGAAATTTATGGGAAAGGGGTGCCATGGTGGGAGCATAGCGAGGTGGGAAAGGGTGTAGTATGGAAGGGTTTTGATTTTTCGAGTTTTGTAGATGTTTTGTGTCCTGTGAACATCTTTATAGGATCGTAGCGAAAGCTCATATAATACAAAATAGGCTCGAATACCGCAAATTCTTACAACTGTAAGGGCTAGTTGTCTTTTGGATGCACGGAAGGTGTAAATGCACGAGGAATATTCGGATGCAGTTTCTCTTTATTTTTCATTGTTTACAATCAGGCTTTTGCTCCACTCCTTTTTCACACTCATCTAGTCTCATCCTTTCAACATGTAAAAGGAAAATATCTTTTTTGGTTTACAGGTTTAATTTTTCAAACTTCTGTACATGTTTTACATCCTGCGGACACATCTTCTGTATAGACTATTTTCACATGGTCTACTGGAGACTCTTTTAAACTTTTGATAACATTTTAAAGTCGACTGTGAATATGTGTGGATGGACAAGATTATTTGAAGAATGTTGTGTCCATTTTGAGAAAATTTAATCACGATTTGTGGGGTAGAATGCCTTTACATTTTTTTTTTTTTTGAAGACCACTGTATTGCATTACCAAGTACGCTGCGCATAAATACTTTTACTTTATCATTATTCTATTAATTACTCGTATCGCATTAATCTATCAAATATCCTTGGTCTACGTCGATATAGCTTACGCTTCCCAAAGCACTGCAGTGTTATTGCAATCTTCCGCCTGTGATAACAAACACATCGCGCACGCGCGGGTATAACAGAAAACCGTGTCATTTTATCGCAATATTTCCCAATCGCGGCACCGAACATCCCGTACACACGTATGCTGAATTGGAAACACAGTAATTTATATGTCGAAAAAAAGTGCCCTACATTCCAGCACACTCTTTCTTATGCACCGTTTCCCGAAATTGCCCAATGGCGTTATCAAATACCCTGCGCACCGGCGCGTGTACAAACATATGCAGGCGTCATATGTATACGCGCCTGTTTCATGTATATCAATGATGTTACTCCGCATCAGGCGTGTTTCGCAAAAGTGTATGCATTTCTCCGATTGGTGTGCGCGGCCCGGCAGGATGTACACATGCAGTACATCGACATGGAATGCGAATTTAATCTGCGCACATCAAACTTCCATTCGGGCCGAGCGATAGTCGACGTCCAGTACAATGTTCAGCTTCAATGGTGTCAGATCCACAGCGAACGACTGTTCTCACCACCCGTTTATCCACGCGTCTATGGGCGTCCGTACACATCGGTGTCCATCTAGGCACACATATGTGCACATACGCACGTGCGAATCCGTATATGCACATATCTGCGCAGGTATGTGCAGAGATTTGAGTATACTCGGTGTTGCCGAAAATTTGCACTGGGGGATGAATACAGTGCGCTGAAATAAGAAAAAAACTTCGTATAGATATGTAGCATGTGAAAAACGGCCGTAGATGTGTCGCATAAATGTAGGAAGTGTGTGTGTGTGTGTGTATGAGTGGCTGCGACCGATTGTTGCGAGTAAAGGTATAATGATAGCGTGGTTTTGTTTGAAGAATGCGTGACGTATGTCTCATTATTGCGCGTGTCGACTGTAACGTATTTAGAGTGAGCGAGAGAGAATGTAGGTAAGAATGAGAGGATGCGTGTTTTTACGAATGATTGGATGCCGAACCCTTGGGGAAGGACGGGGGTGCATAGCAACGGCCCGGCGAGGAGATAGAGTTTTCGTTTAGAGATAGTTGAATAATAGATCAGAGAGTTTTAAGTTGTCGTTCAGTCAAGTTCAGAGAATAGTTCAGTCCAGTATAGATACGTTTTCTTGCCGTTTACCGAATAGTAGTCGGATTGCCATAGTTCTATTTTCATTTTGTATTTATATGTATAATTAGTGTCTTTTATTTATCTTTCAATAAATCATTCTACTCAATATAATTCCGCATCACACTTCGACATCACCTAACATCAAATATCCCTACAGATATGTGTGTGGAATAATCGTGTTTCGGCACCAGATGTGTGTCCTTGTCAAATGAATATACTTTCTATACGGATGCAAAGTTGAGAATTTTGTTAATTCTCAAACAAAAACCGTTTCTTTCGGTGTAATACGAAGATCGCATATAGTATGTTTGTATCCAATATGTTATTTCATTCTGACCGTAATTATAACTGGATTAGTACCGTATTTGAAACTAGAACCTGACGTTTCGGTGGTAGATTTCTACCCTTATCAAAAGAATAAACTTTTCATATTGATGGACAATTTTTGATGGCCTATATTGTATATTATAGGTAGCAGGGACCATTTTGTTAATTCGCAAACAAATACCGTTTCTTTCGGTGTAATACGAAGATCGCATATAATATGTTTGTATCCAATATGTTATTTCATTCTGACCGTAATTGTAACTGGATTAGTACTGTATTTGAAACTAGAACCTGACGTTTCGGTGGTAGATTTCTATCCTTATCAAAAGAATAAACTTTTCACATTGATGGAAAATTTTTGTTGGCCTATATTGTATATTATAGGTAGCAGGGACCATTTTGTTAATTCGCAAACAAATACCGTTTCTTTCGGTGTAATACGAATATCGCATATAATATGTTTGTATCCAATATGTTATTTCATTCTGACCGTAATTGTAACTGGATTAGTACTGTATTTGAAACTAGAACCTGACGTTTCGGTGGTAGATTTCTACCCTTATCAAAAGAATAAACTTTTCACATTGATGGAAAATTTTTGTTGGCCTATATTGTATATTATAGGTAGCAGGGACCATTTTGTTAATTCGCAAACAAAAACCGTTTCTTTCGGTGTAATACGAATATCGCATATAATATGTTTGTATCCAATATGTTATTTCATTCTGACCGTAATTGTAACTGGATTAGTACTGTATTTGAAACTAGAACCTGACGTTTCGGTGGTAGATTTCTACCCTTATCAAAAGAATAAACTTTTCACATTGATGGAAAATTTTTGTTGGCCTATATTGTATATTATAGGTAGCAGGGACCATTTTGTTAATTCGCAAACAAATACCGTTTCTTTCGGTGTAATACGAATATCGCATATAATATGTTTGTATCCAATATGTTATTTCATTCTGACCGTAATTGTAACTGGATTAGTACTGTATTTGAAACTAGAACCTGACGTTTCGGTGGTAGATTTCTACCCTTATCAAAAGAATAAACTTTTCACATTGATGGAAAATTTTTGTTGGCCTATATTGTATATTATAGGTAGCAGGGACCATTTTGTTAATTCGCAAACAAATACCGTTTCTTTCGGTGTAATACGAATATCGCATATAATATGTTTGTATCCAATATGTTATTTCATTCTGACCGTAATTGTAACTGGATTAGTACTGTATTTGAAACTAGAACCTGACGTTTCGGTGGTAGATTTCTACCCTTATCAAAAGAATAAACTTTTCACATTGATGGAAAATTTTTGTTGGCCTATATTGTATATTATAGGTAGCAGGGACCATTTTGTTAATTCGCAAACAAATACCGTTTCTTTCGGTGTAATACGAATATCGCATATAATATGTTTGTATCCAATATGTTATTTTATTCTGACCGTAATTGTAACTGGATTAGTACTGTATTTGAAACTAGAACCTGACCTTTCGGTGGTAGATTTCTACCCTTATCAAAAGAATAAACTTTTCGCATTGTTGGAAAATTTTTGTTGGCCTATATTGTATATTATAGGTAGCAGGGACCATTTTGTTAATTCGCAAACAAATACCGTTTCTTTCGGTGTAATACGAATATCGCATATAATATGTTTGCATCCAATATGTTATTTCATTCTGACCGTAATTGTAACTGGATTAGTACTGTATTTGAAACTAGAACCTGACGTTTCGGTGGTAGATTTCTACCCTTATCAAAAGAATAAACTTTTCATATTGATGGAAAATTTTTGTTGGCCTATATTGTATATTATAGGTAGCAGGGACCATTTTGTTAATTCGCAAACAAATACCGTTTCTTTCGGTGTAATACGAATGTCGCATATAATATGTTTGCATCCAATATGTTATTTCATTCTGACCGTAATTGTAACTGGATTAGTACTGTATTTGAAACTAGAACCTGACGTTTCGGTGGTAGATTTCTACCCTTATCAAAAGAATAAACTTTTCATATTGATGGACAATTTTTGATGGCCTATATATATATTATAGGTAGTAGGGCCCATTGTTGGGTTTTATGTAGTACATATTTTCATTGTCAGGTCTGGATGATGCAATTCATATAGCTCAACGAAACTTTCGATTTTTTAATCGGTGGAGAAAGTTCTTGAACAGGTTCTAATTTGACAAGAATCAAATATCTTAGAAAACTCAAACCAAGACGAGAGCAATTTTTTTCCAATAAAAAGTTTGGTCCACCGACACAAATAACTTTTGCTTCAGAAATTATTTGGGTGTGGTAACAAAAAAAAAATCGTGGTTTTAATCACATATCATAACATTATATAGTATATGTATATATGATTTAAATATGCATATATACACATTCGTATAAATCAATATTCATGTGTACACACGTGCGCGAACACGTGCATTGTATATAGATCTCATGGAGTAACCTCGTATAGAGATTAAACATCTCTGTATGACTTCTACGAATCGCACGCATGCGTTTAAAACTCCTTAATTGCTAAAGTCTTGCATGTAAATTATACGCAAATCATCTGGCTTTCTAAGATGAAGAAATCGGAGATTGAATCTTATGAATGCCTGCCGCTTTCAGATATCCTAATTTGGAGGCGGCCAAATTTAATATTTAGACGGCACAACATAGGACCTCATACATATACAGGTAACCCTCCTATAACACGGTATCTTATAACACGGTTTCGCTATAACACGATTCGTAAATTGCGGGAACACTCCTACAACACGGCATCCTATAACACGATTGTTCCTCTTATCGGGGCCTGTGTCCCCCGTAGGACATTGGGGACATATCTTTGTCGCTGAAAGAAATAAAAACATCAATCTTAAATGCGTGTTGGAAGAAGATATGTCCTCTTCAGTTGAAACAGAAATCATGCGTGAAACATCAGAAAATGAAATTGGTGCCATATTAGAAGTCGCTAAATCAATCGGAGGCGAAGATTTTGTGGATATGGCTACCAAAGACATTCAAGATTTATTAGTGGAAGAAGAAGTTGACGAAGCGGATTTGATGGAAATGGCATCCCTAGATGCAAATCAAATCGATTTTGAGAACGCTAGCTCTGATGAAGATTGTGCAGTTAAGAATTTAACATTAAAAAAAATACGAGAAGGCCTATGCTTAGCGGAAAATCTCGAGTCATTTTTCTTGAATACAGACCCTTCCACGGAAAGAAGTCGAAGATTCAAAAGGGAGCTGCAAAAGTGTTTAGCTCCATACCGCGAAATTTACAATGACCTAGTAAGAACCAGCAAGCAAAGTTCGATTACAGATTTTTTTAAGAGGGGAAAACATACAAAAACTTTAAATAGAGAAAAAAGTTCTGAAAGTGAAGGCGTTATCGTTCCACCAAAAAAACGTTCTCGGTTGATTATACTGAGTAGTGACGACGAATAAATTCATTAAATTATGGTTGCGTTAGATTAAATTTTTTTTTTTACTTTGTGTTGTACATACATTTATATTTTTAATAAATATTAAATTGTTTATGTCGAATTAAAAAAAAAATTTGTTTTTAATAAGTTTTTGGAACGTAACCCCCCTTTTTGTACTGGCTCTGGGTCTCATGCAACACGGTTTCACACAACACGGCATTTTCTAGGAACCTAACTACCGTGTTATAGGAGGGTGGACTGTACTAAACATCCGAGTGTATGACTGTCCGCATATTTAGCATTTTGCAAATTAAACGTCAGCAACTATTACTTGTTGTTTTTCGTTATCACGGCAATGCGTGCGATAGACCGAAATTTTATACACACTTTATTCGCCCGTAAATTTTGTTGATTACGCCACTAAACATTTGGCCGGGCAGAATTCCGCCCGTCGCGGAGCCTCCCACGGCAAAAATCCACGAAATCCCTATAAATTATTCTCCCGCCCACGCAACGGGCGCGCGTTTATACCGAACGTCGGCGCGCATCACCATAATTCGATTCTTATCGGCTCTAGATCAAAGACGGTCGCGGTTATGAAGGAATACGCCGTCGGATCTGACGAAAGAGTTTTGGAGTCGGACCGAAATCGCTCTGAATCGTTCGGAATCGTTCTGAATCGTTCTCCGTGTTCGAATGCGTTGATATAATATAGATGCGGGTGTGGGTGTCACTAACGGGGTGTCTCAAATGTTTTTTCGATCGCACGTTCTGATGGCCATAAACGATACGGTGGATAACAAAAAAATGATATGTACGCGCTCCGAATTTGTTCAACTATTTGACGGGCAGCGAGCGATTTAAGCGAATTAAAATGAAGTATGTATATATATATGTGTATATGTGCATATATTACATACAAAATGGATACTTTTGCCGTATACAATGAAAAAATGTTTAAAATTAGTTCAGTTTAATACACAAATTATTGTTAAAAAGTGCATACGTTAAGTTATACATTATTAATACGTATAACATAATTATGTGTATAATTATAATGAATACGTTATGCTATAAATTTAATACATTTACCGTACACAACGTAAACATTTCTGGAATGAATTCGGTTTACTACACAAGTTATTTTAAGCTGTTTCGACTGAAAGTTACCATTTGTCAGTACACGCCGGGCGGATTTTCGCGACTTCTATTTCTACATCCATTTCGACGCACAATTTCTACGTATCGCACACCGATCCGCGATAGCAAAATCCCTCCGCTACACTTCCACCGCTTTCTATTCCGCTATCCATTTGCACAATTTCGACGTTGGCGAGCACAGATTCCGGCGATAAAAGCGATCGCCGCAAAAATGTGACCCGCGCCCCGCCTAATATCTGTCCGAACGCACAATTCTCAAGTCAAACGTCGTTTCCGGCCAATTTCCGTAGGCATATCCGCACGGCCGTGAGTCCAATCGACTTTCACGCCCGGTCGACCTTGGGCACGGCCCAAAAGCGTGCATCAAGCCGTGAAGAACTTTCGAGACATCCGTACACGTGGATATCGCTCGTCGCGGAGAAAGAAGTTTATTCTATGTATTCGGGACCCGACACGGATTTCGTGGGATAAAGGTATCAGGACGAATTCAATGAAGAGAGCCTACCGGCCCGTTATTAAGGAACCCACGAGACCCTTCTTCGGATCGTTCGGCATAACAAATACCCGTCGAGGGGATCTCGACGGTGACGCACGAAATCGATTACGGGGGTGAAGAGGGAGTCGTGGTGGGCGCCGGGACCGGGACACCCCGTTGGTCGTTACTACCTTTTTACCGACCCTTCGACTCCCAGCGAAAGGACGACTTCATCCGTCTCGACGCACGAGGACGTCTGGCAAATTAGAGGCGCAGGCTTTGCTTTTTAACACATTATTGACCGGCAATTTTAGGCAAAAGCTGTCTCAAGTCACCGGCTATTATTTCGTAATTGAACGTGGAACTGAAACGATGTAAACAAACTTCAATAAAATTTGTCCGTGCATAATGAATTCAAATTGAACTTTGGACATCAATTTTACGTAACTTTTAATATTTTTTCGTATAATTAACTGTACAGTAGTAATTTACGGGTAGATGTAAATAAGGTGTTTTGCATATATATCTCGTTTCGTTGCGCTTTCCTTTTAAAAAGCTAAACTATGTCCTTATTATTTCATTTTCAATAACCACTTTCCAAATGACTACAACTTATTTAAAAATCACTCGGCAACTATATAAAGCATTCAGTATCATTTATTGAAAAATGCTTCACCGTCACGTTCCGTTGTTCTTCACATTTTCTAATACTAGAATTGTAATAAAAGCCTCAGTACCAAGAAAAGTATACTTTTTTATAATAAAGCAGACGCCATTGAACACAATAAACAAAATTCTGCTATATTCTATATTGCCGTGCGTTTCAAAAATTAAAACAGCCGACGCAAATGCAAACACGAGTTAACTCGTGACCGGTCAGAAACGTTTGACCATGAAAACACGTGTTAACTCGTGACCAGTCAACAATGTGTTAACACTAGAAAGACTGAAATTTAGTATATACCTATATTGCCCCAAAGCAGTCAAAATGACTGCATTGTGAAAGAATAACTAATGTGTAAAGAAATTTGTTCAAAATTAATTTTTAATATTTTTTATGTTATTTACAGTTATATAACAGGTTATTAGTAAATATTAACTGTAAATATTGACTGTTTTCAATGAACTTATCCCATATTTCCGAAACCAAATTTATTTGATTGTAGGCGCCTACTTCTTTCGGTTCTTTTGTCGAAACGAATAAATCGTAGGATTGGCTTGAACTTTTCTCTGGCCATAGTTATTCTAAAAAAATTCGGGACCCCACTTTGCTGACCATAAATATATAGAATCTCAATAAATGCACGTATTTCCGGTAATGATATTGTCCAATCGTTCCGAAAATTCGGCGACAGTCTTCTGTGCACTTCCTTATATGTTTGACAATATAGTTATCTATTATCAACAATTATGCACTGATAAGATTATCTGCCACAATGATCCTTTTTGCGTAGTCTGTTGGCCCTTTCACACTCTTGAAAATACAAGTAGATGGTAACCTTCCAGGGATACCACCTTCGTCAAATTTTGACCACACAGTACCATCGGCAGCTGTTTCGGTCTCCTGAAAGGTGTTTTCAGTTTCTTCATCAGAGACTGCACTACTTAGTACCCTACACCTTTTCCTGGGCATATTTTTGACACTTTTATTTTCATCATTGGTAATCAACTCTTCATCGCTATCTTCAGTTTCAGATGTTTCACTTCGAATATGAATCGTTTCATCTTCAGATGATAGTTCAGAATTTATTGCATCTTATTCTATATCGGAGCACTCTTCACTTATGTTCGTTAGCTTCTCCAATAACTCACTTCTATTCGATATTTCTTTCATGAATTTAGGGCGCAAATGATATAAAATAAACAACTGGTTAGAACAAGTATCACTGCATAAAGATACAAATAACAAGTCCTACTTTAGCTTATTGAGCAACGGGCCTATTTGCACGATTTTCATGCTAGCGTCACCAAAAAAAGTAGGAGGGATAGGACTCAATTCAGTAATAAGAGTAATTTGTTTATTTAAAATTTCCCAAGCAGTCAAAATGACTGCTTTGGAGCAATTCAGGTATAACACATATGTATATACCGGAAATGAAGGAGGGGGAAGGCAACTACAGTGATTAATAAACGCATTTATATGTTTTACAAAAAGTAACAAAATTATAAGAAGCTGTGTCATTATATACATAATTGTCTTTCTAATTGAAATTGAAAAGCAGTCAAAATGACTTCCTTAGGCAATCTAGTGTTAACCCATTCAAGACCGATTGCACACCGTGTGTGCAATTGATTTCCGAGGCTATAAGACGGCTTGCACACCGTGTGTGCAATAACAGTAATGTCCAATTATCAGTTATTCTGAGTAAACTAGTCGTAGAAATAAGATTTTCCTTGAACTAATGAAATCTGCAAGGTACAGGAAAACAAAATTTGGCATTGGTTTTACTGTGTACCAAAAATCTAAAAATTATTTGAAGCCTTTCTTACATATAAAATACTATGAATTGCCGACAGTCCTACAAAGGAGGAAAATATAAACGTAATAATTACTCTTGTCCTGCTTGTGTCGGTAATCCTGGATTATGTTTGGGAGAATGTTTCAAGCGCTACCATCAACCAACTAATGTATAATTACTTTACGATCAGTGTACTATTTGCTAAAAGTGTATTTACAAATTATATTTTCTTTTTTATTACTGAGTTACATTGCTTTGTTATCTGTAGACATTTTTCTAAAAATTTATTTTGAGAGATTATTAGAGATATTTTGAGAAAACAGGCCGTCTTATAGCCTCGGAAATCAATTGCACACACGGTGTGCAATCGGTCTCAAATGGGTTAAGCATTCAAAAATTGGGGTCAGATATTTTAACATAAATTCCTCAGATGTTATGGCTTTGATAATGCCGGAGATGTTAGTTCAAATTCGACGATCGTAGCAAGTATGTCACAGTTTAGAAACTTTCGAAGCCCCAAATAAATGGATTTCAAAGGTAAAATTGACTTAGGTTTGACACTTTGTAACTTACTTTGGTGGGATACGTTTCGAAACATTCTCGAATGTGTTTTCTGGGTTTAGTTGTTTAAGACCTATAGCGACCTTTTCTCACTATACAAAACTTACCTTCAAATGCTTTACTTACCTTCAAACCTCCGGCTGCCTGTTAAGTCTGTAAAATACACCCACACATAACATTACGTTGGCACATACCTTCTTTTTATAGACTCAATTCCTCTGATTCCGCAAACGTGAGCGTTTCGTTTATCAACCAAACATCTATAAATTTCCACATTCGCTGAATCAGTAAAATACACCCTCACATAACATTACTGTAGGATGTGTGATTTTGTACGAACGAGTAATGAGAAAGTGTGCGTATGAGAGAGAGAGAGAAAGCGAGAGTGAGAGAGTGAGAAAGAATGCATCTATCTATATTTGTTATTAGGAATGTTCTAGAAACCAATTAGTATAAAAGTGTTGAGCGCGATAATAAAAGAAGTGAGTCTTTTCGAAACCTTCAAGCGTAACAGTGTGTACATCATAGCGAATATTTAGAGATTATCAGCGAATGCGTTTAGTGAGTTTTGAGTGAACATTTATTAGCGTTTAATACAGAGTGAAGTGCGAGAAATATTACAACCATTACTTTTGTGTTTAAAACTGTTTAATATATCATTCCAATCAAAAATCCTACATTACGTTAACACATACCCGCGTGGAAACATTTAAATAGACGTTCTCCATCGATTTCCATCTCCAATCCAAAAACAACCAAACGTTCAACCCGCTGCCTAATAATGTACAAACCATCACACCGCTCACCATAAGTGGTTCATCAGCATTAACACTTTGACGTTGAATATGAATCGGTGAAATTGCATGCATTTGTTTGAGGAATTGTAGAGTGGGAATCATCAATTTAATACTTTGACTGCCACGGTGGTCGCCGGTGACCGGTGCAAAAGATTTTACTAAAAATGCAAACAATTCGCAATGAAGCCTATTTGCAATCTTATAAAAGCAATTGATATTGGAACGGTGCTTTAATATTTTGTCTTCTAACAAATCTGCATTTCCTTCATTATACCCTAAAACTTAAATATAAACGCTAAACACTCAACATTCTTACGAAAATATTGATCCGTTAATTTCGATATAATCGATATTTTATATAAATAGTTTAATTTTTTTTTACTAGACGGCGTATACATCTTGTTATATAATGTCTCCTTACTAACCAATAACATGCTTGATGCGGTTATCACATCTAACCTGAAATGTCAAAGTAAATGCTTTTGGAAGTTGTCTGAAAATAGAAGCCAAAGGAACCCTCTTCTGCAATTGTCATTATTTGTTTTTCTATCGATATTTGTTAAACAAAAAAAGCGTACGTAATAGCTTTTAGTTTGTATATCAATAATTTGTTTGTCTTATTTGTTTGCATTTAAACAATCATTTTATTACTATTTTCATGTGATATAGCTTTGTGAGTTTCAAGATACAATGGGCTATAATGGTAGGGTTCGGTATATTTGCGACAACGTTTGAATTTTCTTTACTTTTTAGTGTTATATATTAGAGGCCCAAAATATGGTTACAAAATCATAAAAATAAAAGCGGAATAGGAATAAGCAGCATTAGCAGTAATAAATCCGAAGATTCTTTATCGGATTCTGATTCTAACGAACATCATTCAATAGTATTTGCCCGACGACGTATAAATATTTTTGATAGCAACGATGAATTTAGTAGTAAAAAATTATCGGATAAGGAAATGCAACGTATATCTATGTTTAATGCCAAACGCTAACTTTTTTACGGAATTCCGTACTTAAGCTCTTATACACACAAGTTCAAACGTTGTAAGCCGTTGTTACTTCAAAGTTACAAAATTTATTCGTTATAATAAAAATGTTGAAACTGCTGAATTCGTTGTTAATATGTATTTCGAGGTTGATATTTGTTGATTTCACGTTACATAGATTTTGTATAGCCACCAAAAAAAAATTCGGTCTATAGAGGGTTAATTATACTCTGCAATATTTCATCGCATCGCGGTTCTAACATAGCAAAATACGCTTGGCAGTCAACGTGTTAATTCACGTCATTATTTCATAATTCTCACATTAGCCACCAGATAGTTCGACTAACGGCAAGTAGCCACGCATTCTTCCCATGACACCTCGCCAAATTTGTTAGACTCTCAATTTCCGGCGATCGAGATACCTCGATCCTGATCGGACCGTTTCCGTCACGTCGTCGGGGTCGTCCAGTTTCGCATTGTTTTACGTGGCACGCGTGCCACGAGTGTTATCACTGGCCTATAACTGTGCGCTATCGGCACTATAACTGCGTGGCCACGTCGAATCACTGGCCAGCGGATCGTGGAAGCGATCGAAAGTATCATCCGTCATCCGACTGTCGAGTCATCGGGATTCGAGGATCGACGATCGACCGGGCAAATTGAAAATGGCCAACGGCGGGGGCGTTATTATCGGACGATGGCCTGGCCTACACGCGACAATGGAACGTAGAAAATTCGTAAAGCCGATGGATCGACGCGATGCGCTATCGTGTACGGTGCTTATCGCACTTTTTAAATTACGACCGTTTTGGCACGGGTGAGAGACGATTGATGAAGCCGTAGATTCGGGCGAGTCTTGTGTTCGGGGTGAAGGGCTGTAATGGCTGCGATACTAAATGTTCGCGTTTTTTTTTATTTTTTTTATTGAAGTGTCATTACAATTGGGCTGATGTTGGTCAGACATTTTTCTGACATATCGTGTTTGTCGTGTATTACTTATATCACAAAATCCATAGGTTTCGTTCTTCCCCTTTTAGTGCCGGGCTAAAAAGAGGTGTGTCATGTCAGGGTAGTGTAATATTTTGGTTAAATGTAATATTGTGTATTACTTATATCACAAAATAACCGGCCGAATTTCACGATTTTACTAGGTTTTCGAAGAAGGTTCATAAAAACCAAACAGAAAACAATATTTATATAATTCAAAAAACAGAGTATTAAGGACGAAATAGAGAATAAAACAATGACACTAATGTTTCTATATTCATTAAAAATGATATAATTAACAAAGGTATAAAAGACGATTGATGAAGCCGTAGATTCGGGCGAGTCTTGTGTTGTAATGGCTGCGATACTAAATTTGAAGTGGCTGATGTTGGTCAGACATTTTTCTGACATATCGTGTTTGTCGTGTGTATGTCATTTAACAGTTACAGGGTAGTGTAATATTTTGGTTAACACTTTGACTGCCATGATGGTCACCGGTGACCGACGCAAGAAATTTTACTGAAGATCCAAAATATTCGCAATGGGTAGCAATTATTGTTTTATAAACGCAGTTGTTATTAGAATAGTGATTCGATCCTTTGGTCTGCAATACCTGCACATTATTTATATTTTGCATAATTCAGTCGAACGCTGTAGTATTTCATAGCATCGCCGTTCTAATATAGCAAAATACGTATGGCAGTCAACGTGTTAAATGTAATATTGTGGTATTACTTATATCACAAAATCCATAGGTTTCGTTCTTACCCCTTTTAGTGCCGGACTAAAAAGAGGTGCCCATGCGAAAATAACCGGCCGAATTTCACGATTTTACTAGGTTTTGGAAGAAGGTTCATAAAAACCAAACAGAAAACAATATTTATATTATTCAAAAAGCAGAGTATTAAGGACGAAATAGAGAATAAAACAATGACACTAACGTTTCTATATTCATTAAAAATGATATAAATAACAAAGGTATAAATGATCATAAAGAAAATAAAAATTGAGTTCTCTCTTTCAAAACGTATTTGCACATTCGAAAAGTCATCTTTTCATCATAACTTTATATAGACCATTTATGACAAAGTATATACTTTGCATTTCCAAAATATTTTGTAACGAAATAAATAATGTTGCATATCAAAAATAAAGAATAACTTCAAGGTATATGGTAAGCGCCGGACGGATTATCTCTTCCGAAACAAGTAATTGTTACAGGTAATATAAAGTTAAACCGAAAAACTATTTTTTTTTAATTCTCTCCTAATAAAATTAGACCATTTATAACGTATTATAAATTTATTTTCAGATAGAGTTCTCTCGCAATGCGAATAGTAATGTGCTATTGGATGCGCAACGATATATCGTTGTTGGCACTTTTCTCAAGTGTTGCGAACGACGATATATCGTCGTCCGGCATTAAAAGGGTTAACCCTTTGCGCTCGACGCGCTTTTCTCTCGGGCTGACCAGCAACTCGACAGTAATCCGCCGCGCGCGCGCCTATTTCATGAGTTCGTTTCTGTTAACCTAAAATAATTTTAGGCACAATGGGACACTTTAAACTCGTATATTTTAACATTACATACATTTATTTAACTTAATGAAGGATATTTATTAAGGATTACGTTCTATAATTTTTTTTCTTGTGGTATTTTGTAAAACAATCTCCAATGTGCATTCTTGGCTTGTCGGGGCATGTGTCACAATAGTACACAGTTTGTCGTCTTTGGCCGGACTTTCGTTGGGAAAAAACTTTGCAATTGGATTGCATTTTGTGATTGGTACTTTTTGTACCTTTTTTTTAAAGAAGCGAATTGAAAAAAGCGTTACGACGTCTACCAGCGTTCTATTATTCTCAAGGCATAATGCACGCATTGAAATTCGTTTGTGTTTTTGAGATAAGGCATCTTTATAGCTATGTAGACACCTCATAAAATGATCTACAAAAGGCCAGGTAGACTTGTCAAGCGATATTCGTTAGGCCAAACACAAATAAACACCGTTACCACTCAATTCACCGCATCGATGCGAGTGGTGCCTGAGAGGCACCGGTCGAGTTGGCGCAGCACATGCCGTGGTGCCTGAGAGGCACCGGTCGAGCGCAAAGAGTTAAACCTGCTTATCCTGTTATCCATCATACGACGTCACCAGTATTTTCATGTTTCAATTAGTTCAGCTCAAACACCTTAACATTTGCCGCTCCGCTCCTTTCAATCTTTTAATCCCCCTCTCTCCATGTCTCATCAAACTGCACCCTTCGCCGGAATCCATCCCCAGAACCCATCGCCAATGCCACTTGAAGAAGTATCGCGCCTGTTCCCGCTCTTTCGCAGGGCATCCCTGCCTTTTTATCCGCACTCGATCTCTCCCCCTCCCCCTCGTATCTATTCGTCTATCCGTCTTTGCCTCCCACGCGATCCTTCTCGCTCGGTCCCGCCACTGTTTTTTTTTCTCTCTAACTAGCGCGCACGCTGGGCGCATCGATTTATGCCGGAGCGTGTCGTAAATTCGACGGATCCTACGCCGTAAAGTTCCATCAGCTCGCCGTTCGTTTCGTCTTCCGACTTCCGGCTTCTCCTCTCGCGCCTTTCTGCTCCTCGCCGAATCTAAGCGTAGCGAAGACCACAGGGATTCCTGAAAAAATACTGATGTTATCGATTGACGGCTCGACGAAATCTGACGTACTGTTATGTCGTGTGGGAAGGTGTAGAGTGCAGGTTGTTCTGATCTAACGGACCAAAAAATGGCTCCGACCCAAAGCTCAAGTTTTATATCATCCATCTACCCTAGATTAACGAGGTGCATATGTTACCGTGAATGACCGAAATTGGAGAATGTAGACTTTCACCGGTGAATGTCAACAGATACCAAATACGTCGGTGAAAGATCGAATATTTCATTAAATTGTTGTATATACGACCCTCTCCGGTGTGTGTCGACAATCACAGATATGCTCTGGTGGAGGTCAAAAATAGAAGAGTCAAAAAACAAGCGCTCTCTCCCGCCAATAATCCTTTGTTCTAGAGTCAATCAGCTTTGTCGTCTTTCAAGCTTTGATACCCAAGCTCAACGTTTTCTTAATTTTTTTATCGATACCCTAATTTATACTAAATGGATACTGTAGTAAATCGTGATCTTTTTCTTGAAAAGTTAAATGCATTAATTGCGGGTCAACGAGAAGACAATTGTTTTTATTCTTCTTAAGAAAGGTATTCTAAAATACTTTCTGAACTGGTTTCTGGTAAAATTAAATGCAACACACGTTTGGATTACAGACGATTAGAACGTTTTGATGTTTTAAAAATTAATGATGAAGAGAAGTTATTTGTACCATTAAAACCAGGGGAAACGAACATACGGAAACGAACAAAAAACAAGCGACTGGCTCTCTCCCGCCAAGTCCTTTGTTCTACTCGGAGTCAATCAACTTTGTCAGTCTTTGCAAGCTTTGATACCGCAAGCAACGTTTTCTTAATTTTTTTTCCGATACCCTAATTTATACTAAATGGATACTGTAGTAAATCGTGATCTTTTTCTTGAAAAGTTAAATGCATTAATTGCGGGTAAACGAGAAGACAATTGTTTTTATTTTTCTCAAGAAAGGTATTCTAAAATACTTTCTGAACTGGTTTCTGGTAAAATTAAATGCAACACACGTTTGGATTAACAGACGATTAAAACGTTTTGATGTTTTAAAAATTAATGATGAAGAGAAGTTAATTGTACCATTAAAACCAGGGGAAACGAACATACAGTATTATGTTACCAATGAAGAATTGTACAGTATACTATATGAAACTCACACCAGAATAGGCCACGGAGGAAGAACACGTATGCTTAAAGAGTTGCAAGTTAAATACAAAAATATTACATATAAAGTTGTAATGTTGTATTTGAATGTAGAATGTACTGTGTATTTTAAATTCTTGGTCATTCCTTTCAGAAAGAGAGGCGAAAAAGTTACGTCACTCTTGTGACCTTTTATAGCGACTGAATTACGGACAAGAAAATATACATCTCCAACATCTTCAACATTCACCATTAGTGCATGGTGAATGTCAACATTTACCGGTGTAAGTCAGAAATAAGGGTATTTAGCAAATATTTCGGACATACGCCAAGCGACTATGTGAATGTTGACATTCACCGGTGAAAGTCGACATTCTCCAGATTTCGGTCATTCACGGTAACACATACATAACTACATTACGTTGTTTGATAGTGTCCACAAGTGGAGACACTTTTCTTGTTACAGGCACAACTTAACACATTGCGGACGGATGACGAAATATCTCGTCATTGCTGTTTCGTCGTTCGGGGCCATTGACGAGATATATCGTCTTGCATATTGTGTCGTTTGAGGCAGGTGACGAGATATCACACAGTTGCTACGTGATTGTCAGCCGCAGTTTTCGTAATTTGTGTTGCGAATTAATTATTTGAAGCTCTGAAATATGGATAGCGACAAAACGATTAGCAATGTTACAGAAATATTTGCGGACAGTTTAACGGATACATCAAGTGATGACGAGAATATGAATATTTGTGAGGACTTTGTCGTGTTCCACTTCACTTAGTGTCATGTTTTACGAAATATCATACTTTAAAAAATGTTTAGTTTTAACACACTTTTACCTATTCAAAAATATTAAAAAAACATTTATTTTTAAAGTTGTTAAAAATAAATATTTCACGGGACAATGATTTTTAACACATTGACTGCCAAACGTATTTTGCTCTATTAGAATGCACCGTTCCAATAGAAATTGCTTTTACAAGATTCCAAACAGGCTTCATTGCGAATTTTTTGCATTTTTAGTCAAATGTTTTGCACCGGTCACCGGTGACCACCGTGGCAGTCAACGTGTTAACTACTAACAAATCATCACTAATTTAAAAATATTTGACGCAAGAAAATACCTGGCCACTGGGTACGATTAGCAATAGAATGCCTGGTCCGCAAAGTGTTAAGCTTTATTTTAGAATGGCGTGAGGTTGCAATGTTATAACTGAGCGTTTTAGCTACGTAAACGATCTTTTCTGGCCGCAATGCATTTCTAGATGTGATTCGTCGAGTGCTAGATTTACCCTCTTTATATACTTAAAATGTAGACGTTGGTAAGCAATCAGAATACTGGTGTTTGGTGGTTAGAATATGCAGCTTAGTCTCGTAATTCCTACAGCTTTTTATGGTTGCCTGCTGTTTGATTTTCTAAACGTAAATTAAAAAGATAAAAAAATAAAAGAATAAAATAAAAGATTAAATAAAATAAAATAAAAAAATAAAAGAATTGCAATTTCCCCTATGGCCTAACAGTACCCAAAAACCTCGCGTCTCGAACGCAAATTGTTGCGCGGTACCTGCGTTGGCAGTATAGCGCGATATTTCAAGTAATAGAACACACGGTACTTGACCCTTTCCTAAAGCCCATGCTTCCAAATTTTTCCTACCCCCACACTACCACTCAGCTCTTCAGGAATATTCCATACCACAACTCAGCCATCCCCTCCACCAACTATATTTCCCTAAAACCTGGCAATGCCATTTTCCCGCCATTCAAACTGAAAACCTCGCTCAGTATACATTCAGACTCAAAACCCTGCTCAGTACACAGTCAGACTGAAAACCTCGGGCAGTAGACATTCAGACTCACAACATTGCACGGTACAGTTCACAGCAATAAAATCAGTTTAAAACAACATTCACTCAAGTAGTAATTTTATTTCGTAAAACCGACTAATAGACAAGCTCGCGATTAGTGAGATAGTTAACTTCATCTCCTGGGAATACGGTCGATGCATACATCCAACGTCATCAGTTCCCATTGGCACATGACAAATTCATCATGAGAGCCACCCACAACACAGATGGTTAAAGTTTCATGAAGGTAGCCATCCGTAAACTCTGCACATTCACGCAACGTCCGATATTCCGACTTTTACTTCTAAAACACTTTACTCGAGTTTTGGAAAACTTTTGTGTGTCAAGACGGATGAAATTTAAGTCACGTTTGCTGCGAAATAGGGCGATGCAGATAGCCACATTTGCGGGAAACTCGTGATGCACGCGCACGGTGGTAAGAATGGGAAAATTGGTGGAATTTTGGGGTTTCGGCGGAAACGGGTCGTTGCGGGGGTTGATGTTTGTGGGGAGATGAGGTGCGAAGGACCGGTAGGTGGTGTGTGGTATCGAGTCTCGGTGGAGAGAGCCTTTGAAATTGTCAGCACATGGGCGCATGCACATGTGTATAGATGGTAGATAGGGGAGAGTAGCCTAATTTGGACCAATTTTGTATTTTTTCAAATATAGAAGGACGGAAGAAGTGGCAATAAAAATTAAGTACAGGTAACTCTCCTATAACACGGTAGTTATGTTCCTAGAAAATGTCGTGTTGTGTGAAACCGTGTTGCATGAGACCCTGAGCTAGTACAAAAAGGGCGGTTACGTTCCAAAAACTTATTAAAAACAAATATTTTTTTTAATTCGGCATAAACAACTTAATTTTTATTAAAAATATAAATGTATGTACAACACAAAGTAAACAAAAAAATTTAATCTAACGCCACCATAATTTAATGAATTTATTGGTCGTCACTGCTCAGTATAATCAACCGAGAACGTTTTTTCGGTGGAACGATATTGCCTTCACTTTCAGAACTTTTTTCTCTATTTAAAGTTTTTGTATGTTTTCCCCTCTTAAAAAAATCTGTAATCGAACTTTGCTTGCTGGTTCTAACTAGGTCATTGTAAATTTCGCGGTATGGAGCTAAACAGTTTTGCAGCTCCCTTTTGAATTTTCGACTTCTTTCCGTGAAAGGGTCTGTATTCAAGAAAAATGACTCGAGATTTTCCACTAAGCATAGGCCTTCTTGTATTTTTTTAATGTTAAATTATTAACTGCACAATCTTCATCAGAGCTAGCGTCCTCAAAATCGATTTGATTTGCATCTAGGGATGCCATTTCCATAAAATCCGTTTCGTCAACTTCTTCTTCCACTAATAAATCTTGAATGTCTTTGGTAGCCATATCCACAAAACCTTCGCCTCCGATTGATTTAGCGACTTCTAATATGACACCAATTTCATTTTCTGATGTTTCACGCATGTTTTCTGTTTCAACCGAAGAGGGCCATATCTTCTTCCAACACGCATTTAAGGTTGATGTTTTTATTTCTTTCAGCGACAAGGATATATCCCCAATGTCCTACGGGGGACACAGGCCCCGATAAGAGGAACAACCGTGTTATAGGATGCCGTGTTGTAGGAGTGTTCCCGCAATTTACGAATCGTGTTATAGCGAAACCGTGTTATAAGATACCGTGTTATAGGAGGGTTACCTGTAGTAGGAAATGAACTCACTAAGGGTACCTTCAAAATAGAACCATTTATTACATTTTAAAAATGATTTATAACAGTGAAAAATTAATTTAAAAAAATCGTGTCATCGGTTCAATTTAGGAAACCGGTTTCCTTATTTGGACCGCTAGTTTCCTAAATTGGACCATGAGCTTTCTTAACGGCAATTACAACAAAAGAACCTTTTAATTGCAGCACTAACTCCAGCACACCGAGCATGTATCCAAGCGTGACATTTCATGCATTGTATCATTGCTTCTTCCGTGGTTTCTTCACATAATGTACAAAACCATGAATCACCAGTTTCTTTTTTATGTTTCTGCATTTTGTTAAACTTTGGTGAACTGATTTTTTTTTTAAGTTTTGGTATAACCGCGATTTGTAAGGGCTGCTTGTTATTCCCACTGCTCTCTGGGCTATTGGTGCACTGCGAGAAGACGAAGTTGGATTTGGATTTTTCATTGCTCGGGGTGATATTTTTTCAAGAACTGTCCTAAATCGTTTATTTTCGTTATCACCTCTATCTTCATCACCATCACTACTAGAAGATATTTTTTTAATTATAATTTATCCATGAAAAAAATGTTGTTGCCGAAATTGGACCGGTTCAATTTCGGCAACTGTTTTCGGTCCAACTTGGGAAACTTGAATATTTAATGCTTGATATTGTACAGAAACGTCAAACTAACATAACTTCGCAAAATTATAATTGCAAATTGTAGATAAATAAGCAAGTTTTGTGATGGTATAATAAGACATGTAATTACTTACGTTTAGACGAATTAACTGCTTTCACACTTATGTCGAAATAACAGATTTTCTTTTTAGCCAAACGAATAACACCTCTCAATGTAACCACAAGGCGTTTCTTTAAAAACACAATTGTATTAACCTCTTCTACAACTACGTATAACAAAATTCCTATCGCAAATCTCGCAGATATCATCAGTTTTTGTATATCATAGCGGTCCAAATAAGGCTACGGTCCAAATTAGGCTACCTTCCCCTATGTTGTACTGATCTTTTGAAAGTAGCAACACGCACGCATGGGTATGTGTGAAGATGGTAAATACGTCGTACTGGGCTTTTGAAGTCGTCAGCATGCTCACACGTTTATACGTGGGCAGTCCGATAAGTACTTAGCCTACAAAAGAAAAACGAAAATTTTGGAAAATTGACGACTTATTTTTCAACATAGTCTCCTTTTAACTCGATATACTTGATCCAGCGATGAAATCTGGGCATATCCTGCATTGCATATTGGGCACGAGAAAGCTTTCTGTTCGATGGGTGCCGCGTTTGCTCACTCCGGATAACAAGCGCATCCGTGAGACCACTTCAGAGCAGTGTTTGACACTGTTTAAGCGCAATCCGAAAGAGTTTCTACGTCGTTTTGTGACTATCCACGACACGTGGATCCATACACACCAGAGACCAAGGAACAGTTTGGACTGCGCCCGGCGAATGTGCTCCGAAGAAGGCGAAGACTGTCCTATCGGCCGGAAAGGTGATGGCCACCGTTTTCTGGAATTCACAAGGTGTGATCTACATAGACTACCTAGAGGAGGGCAAAACAGTCACAGGGCTGTACTATGCCGAATTATTGAGCCGATTCTACGCCGAATTAAGGAAAAAACGGCCCTATTTGGCGAAGAAAAAAGTGCTCTTTCACCACGATAACACACCGGCTCACACCTCTGCCGTCGCTGCAGCCAAATTCGTTGAATTAGGCTACGAACAGCTGCCCCATCCATCGTATTCTCCAGATTTGGCCCCGTGTCACTTCTTTTTGTTCCCAAACTTGAAAAGGTCACTCGTTGGGCAGAAATTTGAGTCGAATGAGGAGGTTATCGCCGCCACGGAGGCCTACTTTGCAGATCTCCAGAAAACGTATTTTTCAGGCGGGTTGAAGAAGTTGGAGCATCGCTGGATCAAGTGTATCGAGTTAAAAGGAGACTATGTTGAAAAATAAATCGTCAATTTTCCAAAATTTTCGTTTTTCTATTGTAGGCTAAGTACTTATCGGACTGCCCTCGTAGTAGAGATATTGTTATACGTGTCTTTTGAAATAGTCAGCGCGTGCACGTGTATATGTATGATATACTATTATATGTGGCTTGAAATAGCATGCGTTCGTGTATATGTATGAAATAGTGGATATATTGTTATACCTTTGAATTATTGTTGTGCCTTTTGAAATAGCCAGCATACGCGCATGCATATCTATGGATATGATAAATGTATTATTATACTTGCCTTGGAATGGTCAGCACACGCGCGGGTACATGTATGAATATGGTAGACATATTCTTGCTGGAAAGTATTTCGAATTTTTTAGTGTGGCCTGCAGTTTTCTGAGTCTATGTGCAGCCTTTTTTAAATTTCGAAAGACCGAGTTGATTGCAAAACGTTTATTTTTCGGCCTCATCTCAAAGGTCGGATAATTCATATTCGACGCATATTTGTGGCGGTCGCCTGCAACGGCATAGTAACAATCCATTCTCTCCTTAACCCTTTGACTGCTATGGACGCATACATGCGTCTGCCGAAATCTATCGGTGTCAACTATGGGCGCATATATGCATTTCCCAATCGTTTCGATATATTACCTATTGTAGCCACAGTTATCGATGCACGAGACGAATACAGACGCATTCCTTATCAAATAATTTCCTTGCATTATTTACTTTGGCATACGTGAAGAATTATCATTAGAGCTTAGTTGCGGCTTAGATAATCAATCAATAGAGTTCACACTAGCAAAAAGTGTTTCGACCTCAACGAGCGCTTCGACCGGAAGTATTCAGCAGCCAAAGGGTTCAAAAATTCATATATTGCACTTTTTTTAAATTTATGTCGCCCCCAAAGACAAACATACTATATTTCCCTATGTTGCTCTTGTCCATAATATGTCACATTCTCTGCATACAATGCACAATCTTTTTCTGTCCCACATAATACACACTGCACTCCACATAATACACAATACATCCCACGACATAATACACGCTACACGACGCACGATCCAAATCATCTAGTATAAAATACGTAATACACCGCATACATCCATACTTCATAGCACACGACACACCGTAAATGTAACGCAGTGCACAGTGCCTGGCACACGTTAAATGCCACAATACACAGCGCATCAAAACATGCGCTCATGACGTACCGTCGCGAAATGCTGAGAATACGCTCCGCTTTTAATGGAAAACGCGGCAGTTGCGATAACGTCAAAATCGTCCCGGCCGTCGAAATCGGCGAACGCAGAGGCGGAAAAAGAATCAGGCCGGGCGAACAAGGAGGATGAGTAGGTAATGCAACACGCGGAGCGGAAAACGGCAGGGCATTATTATTCGCGCACAAGTTCTTTGAACCGTTACGCGACAGCGACTGCCATAGGCCAACATCCGTGCTTCTCTTGTGAGCGCGTCTACTCGTATGTAGATGCGCGAATTTTCTACGCGAAATCTTGCGGACTCGCGCGGTAGCTACATTTGTGCGAGATCGCTTAAAAACGTTCGCTCGCGAGTTTACCAGATTGTTCAATAAGTTTTCCCGGTCGATAAGAGAGGGCGTTGCTACTAGTCCAAATTTGTTTTTGTTTTGTTGGTTCACTCTTCTTGACTGAAAGGGATTTAGTAGATGCTCTACACATCTCATTAGGCAGTGTGAGTCATATTTTAAATGAAATTTTGAGTTTTAAAAAGCTGTGTGCACAATGGGTGCCGCATTCGCTACAATTGAACAAAAACACATTCGAATGCGACTTTCTCAACAACATTTGGAGCGTTTTAAAAAGGATAAAGTGGATTTTGTGCGTCGATTCATCACTATGGATGAGACTTGGGTCTATCACCATGATCCTAAATCAAAACAAGAGGCTAAAGAGTGGTGTGAACCTGGTTGTTCGGTTTCGAAACGAGTTCGTGTCCAGAAATCGGCCAAGAAGGTTCTGGCATCAATTTTTTGGAATGCGAAAGGAATTTTATTTGTGGATTACTTGCAAACTGGTAAAACAATTAATTCTGAATATTATTGCAACCTTTTGGACCAGTTGAAGGAAAAAATTCGTGAAAAAAGACCCGGTTTGCAGAAGAAAAAATCCTTTTTCATCAGGACAACGCACCGTGTCACAAGAGCATTTTGACAATGGCTAAAATCCATGAATTAAAGTTCAAATTGTTGGAGCATCCGCCGTATTCACCAGATTTGGCCCCCAGCGACTTCCATTTGTTTCCAGAACTCAAAAAATTTATGCGTGGCAACCGTTTTTCGTCAAATGAAGAGGTCATAACGGCTGTTGAAGCGTATTTTGCAGACCTTCCGGAATCTCACTTCAGGGATGGGATCCACAGATTGGAGGATCGTTGGAGCAAGTGCATTAATGTTCAGGGAGATTATACTGATGAATAATAAAGTGTATTTTGAACCATAACAGTGTGTTTTTCTTATCGAACGATAAAACTTATTGAGCAACCTAGTATATTGGCCACGTGAACGTATCGCACGAGCGACACAGTATCACGTGCGACGCGAAACATTCGGAGCTTGCACGTACACGTGGCACCGTGTGTCAAATGTTGCAAAGTTGAAATCCTTTGAACGTGTGTGCGGGAACGTATACTCCCGGTCGAATGTTCGGTGGAGCTTACAGGTGGGGATAACGAATTGCGTATTTTTTCTGCAAATGTTTCTTTTCGTAGTCGAGTAATAATGAGAACGCCAATGCGTCGAAGCATTGGGAATTTCAGCGTGCGTGAAGTGTTGCATAGTTAACACTTTGCGGACCGAGCATTCTATTGCTAATCGTACCCAGTGGCCGGGTATTTTTTTGCGTCAAATATTTTTAAATTAGTGATGATTTGTTAGTAGTTAACACGTTGACTGCCATGGTGGTCATCGGTGACCGGTGCAAAAGATTGTACTCAAAATGCAAAAAATTCGCAATGAATCTTATTTGCAATTTTGTAAAAGCAATTGATATTGGAACGGCGCTGCAATATTTTGGCTTCTAACAACTGTGCATTACTTTCATTTTGCACGATTTAATCATACTCTGCAGTATTTTATCGCATCGCGGTTCCAACATAGCAAGAAACGCTTGGCACTCAAAGTGTTAAACTGTCCACAAATATTTCTGTAGTATTGCTAATCGTTTTGCCGCTATCCATATTTCAGGGTTTCAAATAATTCATTTGCAATACAAATTATGAAAAACTGCCGCTGACAATCATGTAGCAACGTGATATCTCGTCACCTGTCCCGAACGACAAAATATGCAAGACGATATATCTCGCCAGTGTTCTAAAATGACGAAATACGCAAGACGATATATCTCGTCAACGGCCCCGAACGACGAAATAGGAATGACGAGAAATCTCGTCATCCGTCCGCAATGTGTTAAAATGGGCATAACTTCAGGTCATGAGTTTATACGAACATTTTTTTCTTATTTTAGCGTCCTGGTTCTATCCTCGAAGTTATGCCCACATTATCGGAAACATCCTGTACATTCAATTGAGTGAGAAATCGCTGTGGTATAAAATTTGACATTTTTCGACTATTTTCAGCTTATTTGTCTTATTTTTTTCTCTATTTTTGCTTATAACTCGTGAACTATTGCGAATTTTGGGGCGCGGTTTGAATTTTTTCGAGTCTCTGCCGACCCTCTTTCATTTCATATAGGTGAGCAAGTCAAATGATTGACTTTCAGTTGGTGGTTGTTAAAAAATCCGCGGTTTTCTTATGTTTTTCTTGGTTTTCCAATCTATTTTTTGTCATGTCTCGGGAACTATTTCGAATTTTTCAACGCGGTTGCGATTTTTCCAAGTCCCTTTATGCCCCTTTTCATCAGGTACAATTACAAGTCAGTCGGTAGAGTTTTAATTTTTGACCCCGTTTTCACGCTCGTTTTTCACGATTTTTCCATACATTTTTGGCGATATCTCCAGAACTATTGCGAATTTCGGGGTGCGCCTTGCATTTTTCCGAGTAATTTTACACCCCCTTTGATATATTAAAAGGACAAAAAAATCGGAGACCCATCATTTTTTGGCAAAAATGGCAATTAAGATTTTCTCGATTTCTTTAAGGCCCTGTCCTGTCTAATCTAGTGAAGAAAACTTACAAGTAATATAGGTTTTCTTAAAGCTCTTTGGACGCACTTTCGCGTGGGGCTAATCACGATAAGCGATTTTGAAAAAAAATTTTTTACACTTTCTTAAAATCATCATATCTCCGAAACTATGAAGAGTTCAGCGCGCGGAAAGTGGTCTATCTTCAGGACAAATTACCCCCTATTAAACGGTATCGGTCCGAAACAAAAAAAAATTTGACATTTTTCGCCTATTTTAGTCCATTTTTAGCTAATTTTTCGTAATTTTCCATTTATTTTTGCTCATAACTCGTAAACTATTGCGAATTTTGCGGTGTGGTTTGCATTTTTTTGAACCTCTTTCGACCCCCATTCAGTGCATATATGTGAGTAAGACGAATGATTTAGTTTCAGTTGAAGGTTGTAAAAAAACGCGTCTTTTTCTTGCATTTTTCCCAATTTTTTGACCTATTTTCTGTCATATCTCGGAAACTATTTCGAATTTTTCAATGCGGTTGCAATTTTTTGAAGTCTCTTTGCACCTTTTTTCATCTGGCACAATTACAAGTCGATCGGGAGAGTTTTAATTTTTGACCCTTTTTACAGGCGCGTTTTTCACGATTTTTCCACACATTTTTACCAATATCTCGGAAACTATTGGGAATTTTGAAGTGCGCCTTGCATTTTTCCTAGTCATTTTGGACCCCCTTTGATATGTTAAAAGGGCAATCAAATCGGTGACCCATCATTTTTTGGCAAAAATGGCAAGGGGTATACCTTAAGATTTTCTCGATTTCTTCAAGCTCTTGTCCCGTTTAAACTAGCGGTCGAAACCTATAAGTAATACAGGTTTTCTTAAAGCTCTTTGGACGCACTTTCACGTGGGACTATTCGCGATTAGAAATTTTGAAAAACATTTTTTTACACTTTCTTAAAATCGTCAAATCTCGGAAACTATGAAACATAAAAACTTAATTTTGAAAAAAATTTTTTTACCCTTTCTTAAAATCGTCAAATCTCGGAAACTATGAAACAAAAAAAAAAATTGACATTTTTCTCCAATTTCTACCTATTTGCTCCTATTATCGCCTCGTATTTCTTCTTGTTTACTCTCGTGTCATCCCACATCTCTGGAACTATTCCGAATTTTGTAGTGCAACTTGCATTTTCCGAGCCTCTTTCGCAAGCACACTCTCCGCACCGAATTACAGTTGACCTCACCAATCAGTTAGCAAAATATCTCGCGATCGCCACACGTGCGCCTCAAACGAATATATCGCTACTCTGCGAATCCCTTAACACATTGCGGACGGATGACGAGATATCTCGTCATTGCTATTTCGTCGTTCGGGGCCATTGACGAGGATATATCGTCTTGCGTATTTCGTCATTCTGGGCCATTGAGGAGATCTATTGCATATTCTGTCGTTGGAGGCAGATGACGAGATATCACACAGTTTTATTATTTTGACAGAATTAATTATTTGAGCTCTGAAATATGGATAGCGACAAAACGGTTAGCAATATTACAGAAATATTTGTGGACAGTTTAACACTTTGACTGCCAAGCGTTTCTTGCTATGTTGGAACTGCGATGCGATAAAATACTGCAGAGTATGATTAAATCGTGCAAAATGAAAGTAATGCACAGTTGTTAGAAGCGAAAGTATTGAAGCGCCGTTCCAATATCAATTGCTTTTACAAAATTGCAAATAGGATTCATTGCGAATTTTTTGCATTTTGAGTACAATCTTTTGCACCGGTCACCGATGACCACCATGGCAGTCAACGTGTTAACTACTAACAAATCATCACTAATTTAAAGATATTTGACGCAAAAAAATACCTGATCACTGGGTGCGATTAGCAATAGAATGCTCGGTCCGCAAAGTGTTAACAAACGTGGAAACTACCGTCCGCGTCACAATCGCACGCATATCGCGTCCTAAGGCACAATAGTTTCTCGCGTTCGACGCGGACACACGCGCATCGACCGCCAACCGACACGCATCCACGTATATCGCTTCTCCCGTCACGACTAATTTACCGCGCCGTCGGGCGATTTATATTTCGCCGAAATCTATTGCATCGACAAAAAACCAATAGCTCGGGACATTCAGTTATTCCGGCTGACGTATTATTATCGGCGTCCCGCGATTTTCGGCCGACGAGCGTCGGGAGGCGAAGCTCGGAGCTGCGAGTCTGGCGAGCGAGAGATTTCTTGCTCGACAATGGCCGCGTCGGAAAGCGGGGAAAAAGGGCAGAGGGCTGAAATGCGCGGGCATTATGCATGTGCAGCGGTGGAAATTGCTGTGTGTCAACCGGTGACTCTTTGTCCTGCCTGCTGTCTGGATCCGTCCTGATGAACGCACGCTGAATATTCCGGCGTGCGGGCATGTCGAAGACGGGGCGAATGTTTTTGCGGGACACTTTGTCTCGTGCGGAATGACGAGCTGCTGTCCCGACAGAAGCGGATCTGCGGCCGCGGGAACAAAAACGCGCGTTGCCGAGCCCGCCAGTGCCAGCGGAGAACACGTATTGGCGACAAAAGATGCTTCGGGATTTGTCGGAGAATTTTGAAGTGGGCGCGCGCGGGGAATTTGTCAGGCGAAAAAGTTACCCTCTGTTTCAGATCTGTAGCTTAAAACGCCGAAACGTCGCAGAGGTCTAAAGTTAAAGACAGGGACGTTGGGGAGGATCATTTCTTTATGTCATGTATTATACGGGGTTGAGCATAAAATACTGCGGCACATCTTCAACACATATGGACGTGGCGCTGAAATAATAGCGTGTAAATTAAGTAATTTACATGAGAAACTGGATATATCGCGTTAAACGCATTTTTTTTATGTACTTAACATTTGCAATCATGAAGGTGGCAGTTTCTTCACATCCCGCATTATACATGCATATATATTTTTGCACAAGATTAATACAATCAAACACAATGCTGCAATACATCTTCAACACATATGAACGCCACTTAAAAACAGTAGGATCAAAATTAATTAATTTGCATAAGAGACTGGATATAACGTGTTAAACGCATTTTTTTTAATGTACTTAAAATTTGAAATCACGAAAGTGGCAGTTCTTCACATCCCGCATTATACAAGAATATACAATTTTGCACAAGAATGATAGAATCAAACACGATGCCGCAACACATCTTCAACACATATGGACCCCACAGAAAAACAGTGGTATCAAAATTAATTAATTTGTATAAGAGACTGGATATAACGTGTTAAACGCATTTTTTTTAATATACTTAACATTTGAAATCACGAAGGTGGCAGTTCTTCACATCCTGCATTATACAAGAATATACATTTTTGCACAAGAATGATAGAATCAAACACGATGCCGCAACACATCTTCAACACATATGGACCCCACAGAAAAACAGTGGTAACAAAATTAATTAATTTGTATAAGAGACTGGATATAACGTGTTAAACGCATTTTTTTTAATATACTTAACATTTGAAATCATGAAGGTGGCAGTTCTTCATAGTCCCGCATTATATAAAAATATACATTTTTGCACAAGAATAATACAATCAAATACAATGCTGCAATACATCTTCAACACATATGGACGCCACTTAAAAACAGTAGGATCAAAATTAATTAATTTGCATAAGAAACTGGATATAACGTGTTAAACGCATTTTTTTTAATGTACTTAAAATTTGAAATCACGAAGGTGGCAGTTCTTCACATCCCGCATTATACAAGAATATACATTTTTGCACAAGAATAATACAATCAAACACGATGCCGCAACACATCTTCAACACATATGGACCCCACAGAAAAACAGTGGCATCAAAATTAATTAATTTGTATAAGAGACTGGATATAACGTGTTAAACGCATTTTTTTTAATATACTTAAAATTTGAAATCACGAAGGTGGCAGTTCTTCACATCCCGCATTATACAAGAATATACATATTTGCACAATAATGATAGAATCAAACACGATGCCGCAACACATCTTTAACACATATGGACGCCACTTAAAAACAGTAGGATCAAAATTAAGTGATTTGCATAAGAGACTGGATATAACGTGTTAAACTCATTTTTTTAAATGTACTTAACATTTGAAATCACGAAGGTGGCAGTTCTTCACATCCCGCATTATACATGCATATACATTTTTGCACAAGAATAATACAATCAAACACAATGCTGCAATACATCTTCAACACATATGGACGCCACTTAAAAACAGTAGGATCAAAATTAATTAATTTGCATAAGAGACTGGATATAACGTGTTAAACGCATTTTTTTTTAATATACTTAACATTTGCAATCATGAAGGTGGCAGTTTCTTCACATCCCGCATTATACAAGAATATACATTTTTGCACAAGAATGATAGAATCAAACACGATGCCGCAACACATCTTCAACACATATGGACGCCACTTAAAAACAGTAGGATCAAAATTAATTTATTTGTATAAGAGACTGGATATAACGTGTTAAACGCATTTTTTTTAATGTACTTAAAATTTGAAATCACGAAGGTGGCAGTTCTTCACATCCCGCATTATACAGAATATACATTTTTGCACAAGAATGATAGAATCAAACACGATGCCGCAACACATCTTCAACACATATGGACCCCACAGAAAAACAGTGGTATCAAAATTAATTAATTTGTATAAGAGACTGGATATAACGCGTTAAACGCATTTTTTTAATGTACTTAAAATTTGAAATCACGATGATGGCAGTTCTTCACATCCCGCATTATACAAGAATATACATTTTTGCACAAGAATAATAGAATGAAACACGATTCTGCAATACATCTTCAACACATATGGACCCCACAGAAAAACAGTGGTATCAAAATTAATTAATTTGTATAAGAGACTGAATATAACGTGTTAAACGCATTTTTTTTAATATACTTAAAATTTGAAATCACGAAGGTGGCAGTTCTTCACATCCCGCATTATACAAGAATATACATTTTTGCACAAGAATGATAGAATCAAACACGATTCTGCAACACATCTTCAACACATATGGACGCCACTTAAAAACAGTAGCATCAAAATTAAGTGATTTGCGTAAGAGACTGGATATAACGTGTTAAACTCATTTTTTTTTAATGTACTTAACATTTGAATTCATGAAGGTGGCAGTTTCTTCACATCCCGCATTATACATGCATATACATTTTTGCACAAGAATAATACAATCAAACACAATGCTGCAATACATCTTCAACACATATGGACCCCACAGAAAAACAGTGGTATCAAAATTAATTAATTTGTATAAGAAACTGGATATAACGTGTTAAACGCATTTTTTTTAATGTACTTAACATTTGAAATCACGAAGGTGGCAGTTTCTTCAGATCCCGCATTATACAAGAATATATATATATTTGCACAAGAATAATAGAATGAAACACGATTCTGCGACACATCTTCAACACATATGGACGCCACTTAAAAACAGTAGCATCAAAATTAAGTGATTTGCATAAGAGACTGGATATAACGTGTTAAACTCATTTTTTTTAATGTACTTAACATTTGAAATCACGAAGGTGGCAGTTTCTTCAGATCCCGCATTATATAAGAATATACATATTTGCACAAGAATAATAGAATGAAACACGATTCTGCAACACATCTTCAACACATATGGACCCCACAGAAAAACAGTGGCATCAAAATTAATTAATTTGTATAAGAGACTGGATATAACGTGTTAAACGCTTTTTTTTTTTTTTTAATATACTTAACATTTGAAATCACGAAGGTGGCAGTTCTTCATAGTCCCGCATTATATAAGAATATACATATTTGCACAAGAATAATAAAATGAAACACGATTCTGCGACACATCTTCAACACATATGGACGCCACTTAAAAACAGTAGCATCAAAATTAAGTGATTTGCATAAGAGACTGGATATAACGTGTTAAACTCATTTTTTTTAATGTACTTAACATTTGAAGTCACGAAGGTGGCAGTTCTTCACATCCCGCATTATACAAGAATATACATTTTTGCACAAGAATAATACAATCAAACACAATGCTGCAATACATCTTCAACACATATGGACGCCACTTAAAAACAGTAAGATCAAAATTAATTAATTTGCATAAGAGACTGGATATAACGTGTTAAACGCATTTTTTTAATGTACTTAAAATTTGAAATCACGAAGGTGGCAGTTTCTTCATAGTCCCGCATTATACAAGAATATACATATTTGCACAAGAATAATAGAATGAAACACGATTCTGCAACACATCTTCAACACATATGGACGCCACTTAAAAACAGTAGGATCAAAATTAATTAATTTGCATAAGAGACTGGATATAACGTGTTAAACGCATTTTTTTTAATATACTTGACATTTGAAATCACGAAGGTGGCAGTTCTTCATAGTCTCGCATTATATAAGAATATACATATTTGCACAAGAATAATAGAATCAAACACGATGTCGCAACACATCTTCAACACATATGGACCCCACAGAAAAACAGTGGCATTAAAATTAATTAATTTATATAAGAGACTGGATATAATGTGTTAAACGCATTTTTTTTTTAATATACTTAACATTTGAAATCACGAAGGTGGCAGTTCTTCATAGTCCCGCATTATATAAGAATATACATATTTGCACAAGAATAATAGAATGAAACACGATTCTACAACACATCTTCAACACATATGTACCCCACAGAAAAACAGTGGTATCAAAATGAATTAATTTGTATAAGAAACTGAATATAACGTGTTAAACGCATTTTTTTTAATATACTTAACATTTGAAATCACGAAGGTGGCAGTTCTTCATAGTCCCAGATTATATAAGAATATACATATTTGCACAAGAATGATAGAATGAAACACGATTCTGGAACACATCTTCAACACATATGGACGCCACTTAAAAACAGTGGTATCAAAATTAATTAATTTGTATAAGAGACTGGATATAACGTGTTAAACGCATTTTTTTAATGTACTTAAAATTTGAAATCACGAAGGTGGCAGTTCTTCAGATCCCGCATTATACAAGAATATACATTTTTGCACAAGAATGATAGAATAAAACACGATTCTGCAACACAACTTCAACACATATGGACGCCACTTAAAAACAGTAAGATCAAAATTAATTAATGTGCATAAGAGACTGGATATAACGTGTTAAACGCATTTTTTTTAATATACTTAACATTTGAAATCATGAAGGTGGCAGGTTCTTCACATCCCGCATTATACATGCATATACATTTTTGCACAAGAATAATAGAATGAAACACGATGCCGCAACAGATCTTCAACACATATGGACCCCGCAGGAAAACAGTGGCATCAAAATTAATTAATTTGTATAAGAGACTGGATATAACGTGATAAACGCATTTTTTTTAATATACTTGACATTTGAAATCACGAAGTTGGCAGTTCTTCATAGTCTCGCATTATATAAGAATATACATATTTGCACAAGAATAATAGAATGAAACACGATTCTGCAACACATCTTCAACACATATGGACGCCACTTAAAAACAGTAGGATCAAAATTAATTAATTTGTATAAGAAACTGGATATAACGTGTTAAACGCATTTTTTTTAATATACTTAACATTTGAAATCACGAAGGTGGCAGTTTCTTCAGATCCCGCATTATACAAGAATATATATATATTTGCACAAGAATAATAGAATCAAACACGATGCTGCAACACATTTTCAACGCATATAAATTCCACACAAAAACAGTGGCATCAAAATTAATTAATTCGCATAAGAGACCATATATAACATATTATACAAGGTTAAGCACAAAATATATAATCACACAATGTTTTCCACATAAAACATGGTCTGCATATGAACTATAAGTAAGATCCGAAATTTGTCTATATTGACACCGAGCTGCAGTATGAGTGTAATATGATTACACAACCGGCTCGGTCCGTTTATTGCTGGGTGTAATTGTTTGTACGAAGTTGATCGCACGAGTTGACATTTTCCATGCTTCCGACCCGCCCATTTCGCGTTCACGTTATAATTCGACATAAACGTCGTTGTCGATTGACAGGCAGCGGGCGTAAAAAAATGCAATTTCTCTGTTTGCGCGCGTCCTTTCATCGCATTGATTGTCCGCTCCGTTTGGGAATGTAACCGGTCGCTGTCAAAACACCGCTGGAACTGCCGGAACCGTGGGACACGCGGTGGGGGCGGGCGGATTGATCGCGAATTTTGCAATCTGTCGCCGGCCAAAAAACAGGGTTGATTATTCTATCGAGTCTTATGCGAGAGAATTACCCGCTCCGATAATCGACAGCTATTTCTCTATCCGTTTTTCCGCCTGCTGGAAACGGCCGAACCGATAATTGCGTTTTACGCTTTCATAACGGCCACGGTGACGGTTTGTATTAATGCTCGCCAATTGCTTGTCTATTTCGGCAATGCGTGTGTCAGTACGTTTTTACCGAACGTTATTGTGCATGGCGTATCTGTTATTGAATGCTGTTGCTATGCTTCCAGCTTTAGAGGAGGAACATTTTGATCGAGTCAGTAAGAACATGCCTTTTTGCTGATGCCCTGTTGAAAATAATGTAATTAATTGTATCGCGTTGATTTGATTAATTGAATTTATTTAATTAATTGTAGCATCAGAAAAACGGCCGTAGATGTGTCGCATAAATGTAGGAAGTGTGTGTGTGTGTGTATGAGTGGCTGCGACCGATTATTGCGAGTGAAGATATAATGATAGCGTGGTTTTGTTTGAAGAATGCGTGACGTATGTCTCATTATTGCGCGTGTCGACTGTAACGCATTTAGAGTGAGCGAGAGAGAATGTAGGTAAGAATGAGAGGATGCGTGTTTTTACGAATGATTGGATGCCGAACCCTTGGGGAAGGACGGGGGTGCATAGCAACGGCCCGGCGAGGAGATAGAGTTTTCGTTTAGAGATAGTTGAGTAATAGGGCAGAGAGTTTTAAGTTGTCGTTCAGTCAAGTTCAGAGAGTAGTTCAGTCCAGTATAGATACGTTTTCTTGCCGTTTACCGAATAGTAGTCGGATTGCCACAGTTCTATTTTTATTTTGTATTTATATGTATAATTAGTGTCTTTTATTTATCTTTCAATAAATTATTCTACTCAATATAATTCCGCATCACACTTCGACATCATCTAACATCATATATCCCTACATAATTGTTATTCATTCTCAATTGCGATTGAGAATTTTAGATGTGTTACCGTTGGTTATGGCTTTTTTGACGATTTATTGTTAGAAATAGTTAATTCAGGGTACATAATGGAATTCATTCAGATCTAATGCAGAATGTTTCTGCATGAAGTTGGCTTGCTGCCGATAGAGACTAAGACTTTTGCCAACTTAGACGCGGACTTACACCAGCACTCAAGTTTACCTACGTTTCTACTTGCATAGACAAACAGTTCGATCGACATAAGCATACAGCTAACTTAGACTGCGTAACCGCAAACTAAACTTTCTGTCTACGTAAGCATGTACTTTTACTGACATAAGCGTATACCTATCCCAAATTAGATACCTACGATCTTACGTTTCTATTAACATGAGCAAACACTTGACCGACGCAAGTGTAGACTTAGCTCGAACCGCACATCTATAATTTTACTTAGTCACCGACGGAGACAAATACTTCAATCGACACAAATCTAGATTTGCTCCGAACCGCATATCTACAGTCCGATCTGTCTGTTAACATACCTAAAGGCAAATCTAACTTCAACTGCGTATAAACTTTTTCCTATCAAGATACACTTGCACGTGTTCCATTACACGCGAGCAAAATTTAAATTACGTACCTGCCAAGTCTTTTAACACGTAAAAGTTTCAATATCCTCACATTTAACCGAAATTATGTATGCGTACAGAAAACTTGTGCTCTTACGCTTGAAGCCATCTTTAACATGCATTATTAAAAAATATACGTAACCTTACGTTAGCAACAGGTTTCACTAAATTTAAATAGACGTAAACTTATATATACCTACATATATTATACCCTAAAACTTAAATATAAACGCTAAACACTCAACATTCTTACGAAAATATTGATCCGTTAATTGTCCGAAATAATAATCCGAGTTGTGTATATGCCTATTTGTAAAGCTTTATAACCGAAAAATACTTAATGTTTAATGTTTAAATGTTCAATGCTTAACACGTTGACTGCCAAGCGTATTCTGCTATGTTAGAACCGCGATGCGATAAAATAGTGTAGAGTATAATTAAATCGTGCAAAATAAAGATAACGCAGAGTTGTTAGAAGGGAAAGTATTAAAGCACCGTTCCAACATCAATTGCTTTCACAAACTTGCAAATAAGCTTCATTGCGAATTTTTTGCAGTTTTAGTAAAATCTCGTGCCCCGGTCACTGGTGACCACTGTGGCAGTCAACGTGTTAAATTGAGAGTTCTTTGGGTTCAAAGCAGTGTAATTTTATTGTCATTTAGAATTGTCATAATATCATCTGATATTTATTTTATCTAATATAACCGGTGACCACTGAAAAGCCGATGAATCGGCTACCGGTGAATGGTAGTTAGAACCGAAAAGTCGATTAACACGTTGACTGCCGTGCGTATTTTACTATATTAAAACCACAACGTGATGAAGTACTACACAATATGATTGAATTGTGCAAAATGAAAGTAATGCGAAGGTACCGGAGATCAAAGAATTGAATCACTATTTAACACATTGCGGACCGAGCATTCTATTGTTGATCGTACCCAGTGGCCGGGTATTTTTTTGCGTCAAATATCTTTAAATTAGTGATGATTTGTTAGAAGTTAACACGTTGACTGCCACGGTGGTCACCGGTGACCGGTGCAAAACATTTGACTAAAAATGCAAAAAATTCGCAATGAAGCCTGTTTGGAATCTTGTAAAAGCAATTTCTATTGGAACGGTGCATTCTAATAGAGCAAAATACGTTTGGCAGTCAACGTGTTAAAAATCATTGTCCCGTGAAATATTTATTTTTAACAACTTTAAAAATAAATGTTTTTTTAATATTTTTCAATAGGTAAAAATGTGTTAAAACTAAACATTTTTTAAAGTATGATATTTCGTAAAACATGGCACTAAGTGAAGTGGAACACGACAAAGTCCTCACAAATAATCATATTCTCGTCATCACTTGATGTATCCGTTAAACTGTCCGCAAATATTTCTGTAATATTGCTAATCGTTTTGTCGCTATCCATATTTCAGAGCTTCAAATAATTAATTCGCAACACAAATTACGAAAAACTGCGGCTGACAATCACGTAGCAACTGTGTGATATCTCGTCACCTGCCCCAAACGACAAAATATGCAAAACGATATATCTCGTCAATAGCCCCGAACGACGAAATAGCAATGACGAGATATCTCGTCATCCGTCCGCAATGTGTTAACATTAATTGCAATTACAAAATTAAAAATGCTACCGATTGGGTATTTTTTCAATTTCTCGTGAGACTTTTTGTGCCGGTCACTGATGACCACCACGGCAGTCAACGTGTTAATCGGCTAGAGGTCGTTAAAGTGTTAACATGGCAATGGCCCTGAAACGTTTAACACTTTGACTGCCACGGTGGTCACCGGTGACCGGTGCAAAAGATTTCACTAGAAATGCAAAAAATTCGCAATGAAGCCTATTTGCAATCTTGTAAAAGCAATTGATATTGGAACGGTGCTTCAATACTTTGGCTTCTAACGACTCTGCATTACCTTTATTTGGCACGATGTAATTATACTGTGCAGTATTTCATCGCATCGCGATTCTAACATAGCAAAATATGCGTGGCAGTCAACGTGCTAACTTATTCCAACCCTTACGAACCCTGACAAGCGAAACTTGACAAATACCAAACATACGGCCAGCTTGTACCTCAGCCATGAAGCAACCAAAGAAAAGTTTCCATCCCATGCCCGATCCCTGCCCCGCAATACCGCACATCCCATATCACCGAGCATGTAGTTGAACGTAAATCCGCGGCCGAATTCTCCCGTAAAAACGTCCGTGAGCGCGATCGACAATGCAAAGACTTGCCACACTCCCGTCCAATCAGTGCTACCAGTTGCCGGCGGGTAATTGCGCGAATTTCAGTGTGCCGACATCGAGGGCGGTGCATCATAGTGCTGTGGCTGCGCATACCGGGACGTGGCGCAGCTTTCGTTGCATTAGCCGTGCGCTTCGGGCAAAGGGGCATGCTGGGGCTGTGCGGGGGTGTGCGAAGTGTGTGCGAAGAGGACGCGAAGGGGCACGGGGGGTGTGTAGATTTACGCGGTGCATCGGTGCCGCTTTGTTGGCACGATCGCGCGCACGGAACTGGGGCCGGATTGTTGTTTACTCCATCGCATAATTGCCCACTCCATTTACGTATCAATCGGCGCATTACTGTTGCGCCATAGCCAATTAACGTATGTGCATTGGCCGTATGTGGCCTAGTACCGGCACCAGCGATCGCTTCGCTGCGTGTGCTGGCTTTCTGAGTGCGGCTATTGCTACCCGCGGAAGTGGAGCTTCGAGGCGACGAGGATGGTGACGCCGATCTTGCGAAAAGCTGATGCTGCTATTCGTCTCATGCCGCACGCCGATTATCAGACATTTCTGGTACGCCAAAGGCCGACAATGTAGAATAAGTGAGATTTTCTGAAATGTTCACATTTTTTCCGTGCATTGGTATCAGTCTTATTGTAACAATATTAACACTTTGACTGCCACGGTGGTCACCGGTTACCGGTGCAAAAGATTTTACTAAAAATGCAAAAGATGCGAAATGAAGCCTATTCGCAATCTTGTAAAAGCAATTGATATTCGAACGGTGCTTCAATACTTTGGCTTCTAACCCGGTGCAAAAGATTTTACTAAAAATGCAAAAGATTCGCAATAAAGCCTATTTGTAATCTTCTAAAATCAATTGATATTGGAACGCTGCTTGAATACTTTGGCTTCTAACTCGGTGCAAAAGATTTTACTAAGAATGCAAAAAATTCGCAATGAAGCCTATTTGCAATCTTGTAAAAGCAATTGATATTCAAACGGTGCTTCAATACTTTGGCTTCTAACCCGGTGCAAAAGATTTTACTAAAAATGCAAAAGATTCGCAATGAAGCCTATTTGCAATCTTGTAAAGCAATTGATATTGGAACGGTGCTTCAATACTTTGGCTTCTAACCCGGTGCAAAAGATTTTACTAAGAATGCAAAAAATTCGCAATGAAGCCTATTTGCAATCTTGTAAAAGCAATTGATATTCGAACGGTGCTTCAATACTTTGGCTTCTAACTCGGTGCAAAAGATTTTACTAAAAATGCAAAAGATGCGAAATGAAGCCTATTTGCAATCTTGTAAAGCAATTGATATTGGAACGGTGCTTCAATACTTTGGCTTCTAACCCGGTGCAAAAGATTTTACTAAAAATGCAAAAGATGCGCAATGAAGCTTATTTGCAATCTTGTAAAGCAATTGATATTGGAACGGTGCTTCAATACTTTGGCTTCTAACCCGGTGCAAAAGATTTTACTAAAAATGCAAAAGATTTGCAATGAAGCCTATTTGCAATCTTGTAAAAGCAATTGATATTGGAACGGTGCTTCAATACTTTGACTTCTAACCCGGTGCAAAAAATTTTAACTAAAAATGCAAAAGATTCGCAATGAAGCCTATTTACAATCTTGTAAAAGCAATTGATATTGGAACAGTGCTTCAATACTTTGGCTTCTAATCCGGTGCAAAAGATTTTACTAAAAATGCAAAAGATGCGAAATGAAGCCTATTAGCAATCTTGTAAAAGCAATTGATATTCGAACGGTGCTTCAATACTTTAGCTTCTAACTCGGTGCAAAAGATTTTACTAAAAATGCAAAAGATGCGAAATGAAGCCTATTTGCAATCTTGTAAAAGCAATTGATATTGGAAAGGTGCTTCAATACTTTGGCTTCTAACCCGGTGCAAAAGATTTTACTAAAAATGCAAAAGATTCGCAATGAAGCCTATTTGCAATCTTGTAAAAGCAATTGATATTGGAACGGTGCTTCAATACTTTGGCTTCTAACCCGGTGCAAAAGATTTTACTAAAAATGCAAAAGATGCGCAATGAAGCTTATTTGCAATCTTGTAAAGCAATTGATATTGGAACGGTGCTTCAATACTTTAGCTTCTAACTCGGTGCAAAAGATTTTACTAAAAATGCAAAAAATTCGCAATGAAGCCTATTTGCAATCTTGTAAAAGCAATTGATATTCGAACGGTGCTTCAATACTTTGGCTTCTAACCCGGTGCAAAAGATTTTACTAAAAATGCAAAAAATTCGCAATGAAGCCTATTTGCAATCTTGAAAAAGCAATTGATATTCGAACGGTGCTTCAATACTTTGGCTTTTAACCCGGTGCAAAAGATTTTACTAAAAATGCAAAAGATTCGCAATGAAGCCTATTTGCAATCTTGTAAAAGCAATTGATATTCGAACGGTGCTTCAATACTTTGCAAAAAATTCGCAATGAAGCCTATTTGCAATCTTGTAAAAGCAATTGCTTCTAACTCGGTGCAAAAGATTTTACTAAAAATGCAAAAGATGCGCAATGAAGCTTATTTGCAATCTTGTAAAGCAATTGATATTGGAACGGTGCTTCAATACTTTAGCTTCTAACTCGGTGCAAAAGATTTTACTAAAAATGCAAAAGATGCGCAATGAAGCTTATTTGCAATCTTGTAAAGCAATTGATATTGGAATGGTGCTTCAATACTTTAGCTTCTAACTCGGTGCAAAAGATTTTAACTAAAAATGCAAAAGATTCGCAATGAAGCCTATTTGCAATCTTGTAAAGCAATTGATATTGGAACGGTGCTTCAATACTTTGGCTTTTAACCCGGTGCAAAAGATTTTACTAAAAATGCAAAAGATTTGCAATGAAGCCTATTTGCAATCTTGTGAAAGCAATTGACATTCGAACTAATCATTTGGATTCAATTTGAATCAATTGGGTTTAATTGTATTACATACAATCGTAAAATCTCTAAAACTTTACGAAAAATAACACTCTAAATGGTCAGGTGCATAGCAATTGAAAAAGTTTTCCAATTTGCTGGTGCTTATTCTTTTCTATGACATTGTATTGCAACAAAAAAATGACGTTCCGTTTCTGGAGAGTTAAGAGTCCAGAAGAATGATACGCGGCTGAACTGTATGTAATTACACACGAAAACGCGGAAGAAGAAATTAGGTGTTTCATGGGACAAAAAAGTCCACTCGTCATGGGGTGTAGGCTAAAAATAGTAGCTCCCGGGTCCACTTTCGCACGAGTTACCTATACACAAATAGTGTTATTGACACGAGTGCACGTGTCCCGCTTGTTCGGAATCGTTTGTTGGTTTTTCTCATTCTTCCGCGGTCGCTTTTAGCGTTTAGGGAAATTAACAAAAGTGGTGAGCGTAATTAAAAGGCTTCGGTCGGGCTGGGTTTGTTTGGTTATTTAGTTCTGCGCAGAGAGGCAATTTATTTTCGCGGCGAAGTGTGCGTTGTGTTGTGTTGTGTTGGAAATTTTTGCGTCTGTACAACCAGCCTACAAATATGCCTGTAGAATTTTGTATAATACCTGATGCACTTGATATAGCCGTATAAATGCTAACGTCGATTTAAATCAGGGTTACACTCGATTGTAATCAAGTTCTGAACAATCTTCCATTTTTTTCGCTTTTATGGTCTGAATTAGTTTACTTGACAATTCGATAATTTATTGTGGTGGAAATTTTATTGATTATAATATTCCAAAATTTGTAGATATGTCGACAGCCTCCGTTCTCATTGCAGTTACTAAACAGTACACATTTCAAACGTTCAAATATTATAATTAACCAAAAACTCAATTATCTTACATTCCGACCGCACAGTCGCTGCCAACCAACCAAACAGCAACACCAAATAAACCCACATTCGTAATAATTTTTCTCACCCACCCGTACGAGAAACACAATCTACCTTCTGTACAACCAGCCTACAAATATGCCTGCAGAATTTTGTATAATACCTGACGCACTTGGTATAGCCGTATAAATGCTAACGTCGATTTAAATCAGGGTTACACTCGATTGTAATCAAGTTCTGAACAATCTTCCATTTTTTTCGCTTTTATGGTCTGAATTAGTTTACTTGACATTTCGATCATTTATTGTGGTGGAAATTTCATTGATTATAATATTTCAAAATTTGTAGATATGTCGACAGCTTCCGTTCTCATTGCAATTACTAAACAGTACACATTTCAAACGTTTAAATATTATGATTACCCAAAAACGCAATTATCTTACATTCCGTCCGCACAGCAGCACCAAATAAACCCACATTTGGAATCATTTTTCTCGCCCATCCGTACGAGAAACACAATCTACCTTCTACTCCACTTCTCACTCACACTAAACCCTCTTTCCCCGCACCCTGATTTCGCCCCCTGCACGAAGACGCGAATATACACACATGGCACTGCAGGATGAACTCTAACGACTGCGACATGAATTTTAATCGTCGATACGTAGGCAGCAGCCACTCGCAGTGTCCTCGCCTGCGGTCCCAGGATCCTACTGCAACGACACGCAGTGCCGAGATACTCCCGGCCGAATGATAATGATAACGGTTACGAGAACGACCGCGCAGTTAACTAAGACCGTCGTCTTTCCGTGCTGGAGAACGGCGCCAATTGGTGCAATGTCCGGCAAGGATGGGCACCGGGTCTTGCCTGCGAATTATCCCGCCTGTATATCCCGGACTCAACGATACGGATACGGGAGCGTGCATGTGCTGATATTTGCCGCGGAAAAATACGTGGGCAGTCCGATAAGTACTTAGCCTACAAAAGAAAAACGAAAATTTTGGAAAATTGACGATTTATTTTTCAACATAGTCTCTTTTTAACTCGATACAATTGATCCAGCGATGAAATCTAGGCATATCCTGCATGAAATATTGGGCATGAGAAAGCTTTCTGCTCGATGGGTGCCGCGTTTGCTCACTCCGGATAACAAGCGCATCCGTGAGACCACTTCAGAGCAGTGTTTGACACTGTTTAAGCGCAATCCGAAAGAGTTTCTACGTCGTTTTGTGACTGTCGACGAAACGTGGATCCAGTGGTACACACCAGAGACCAAGGAACAGTCGAAATAGTGGACTGCGCCCGGCAAATGTGCTCCGAAGAAGGCGAAGACTGTCCTATCGGCCGGAAAGCTGATGACCACCGTTTTCTGGGATTCACAAGGTGTGATCTACATAGACTACCTGGAGAAGGGCAAAACAGTCAGAGGGCTGTACTATGCCGAATTATTGAGCCGATTCGACGCCGAATTAAGGAAAAAACGGCCCCATTTGGCGAAGAAAAAAGTGCTCTTTCACCACGATAACGCACCGGCTCACACCTCTGTCCAAGCTACAGCCAAATTCGTTGAATTAGGCTACGAACAGCTGCCGCATCCACCGTATTCTCCAGATTTGGCCCCGTGTGACTACTTTTTGTTCCCAAACTTGAAAAAGTCACTCGCTGGGCAGAAATTTGAGTCAAATGAGGAGGTTATCACCGCCACGGAGGCCCACTTTGCAGATCTCCAGAAAACGTATTTTTAGACGGGTTGAAGAAATTGGAGCATCGCTGGGTCAAGTATATCGAGTTAAAAGGAGATTATGTTGAAAAATAAATCGTCAATTTTCCAAAATTTCCGTTTTTCTTTTGTAGGCTAAGTACTTATCGGACTGCCCACGTACTTAAATGTCGCGCGTCGCGATTATTTACGGCGGTCGATCGTCATTTCGGCCGGAGCATAACGTACGGTTCTCGGGCTATTAACGTATGCGCGGCAAAAAGCCAGGGCAGGGGGTATTTGTGGTGGCGTAAATGGGGCTGTTTTGTAGCAGGTGGTGCGGAGGGTGGACTGAGTTGGGCGTTGGGCGGGGTGGGTCATATTAAAAAATTGGGGAGTTGGGTGTAGTGGGTTGCAAATATAACGTATGGCGGTTGTGTGGGAGTTAATGGTGTAGATGCATTCGGTTTGTGTTTGGTGTAGATGTTTTGGAAATTTCGATGTTTTTGCGAAGGTTGATAAGAGCGTTGTTCAATTATTGCAAAAATATGATAACGGGTGTCTATTATTTTTTCACGTGCAAAAATGAGTACGATCATACTAACCATTCTAATCACGTATATAAATTATACTCTAACACGTGTAAAATAGTATTATAGATACATTGGATATAAAATAAAAATTAAAATATACACCACAATAATTAAAAAAAAACTTCAACTACGTCAAAACTTCGTATCTTTGAACGATTGATTCACGTCAATTAAAATTACTTAAATTAAATTTATTTTCAATTACTTTGTACAGTATTTTAATAGTATTCTTCTTACACATTAGATGACATTAATACACACCATATTTGTGGTTTCTAATGAGGGGCACTGGCTATCCCGAAACATATAGAGACATTCAAATGAAAGTTCTTAGTCAGTTTCCGCTTCCAGCCAAAAACGGTTTATTACTCGTTATCCATTATTATTTATAAAGTTTCAAATGAACACACCACTCAACATTTATTTAACGGCAACGCACAAAAATTCCACCGCATCAAGGCTTCGTATCTTTAAACGATTGATTCACATCAATTAAATTCACTTCAATTAAATTTATTTTCAATTACTTTTTATAGTATTTTATTTGTTTTTAAAATTACAGTATTTTAATAGTATTTGTCTTACACACTACATCACATTAACACACACCATATTACAAGCTCCTCATGAGGGGCTACCCCGAAAAATGTAGAGACATTCTACTGAAAGTTCTCAGTCAGTTTCCGATTTCAGCCAAAAACGGTTTATTATTCATTATCCATTATTATTTCTACGGTTTCAAATGAACGCACCACTCAACATTTATTTAACGACATCGCACAAAAATTCCACCACATCAAGGCTTCGTATCTTTAAACGATTGATTCACATCAATTAAATTCACTTCAATTAAATTTATTTTCAATTACTTTTTATAGTATTTTATTTGTTTTTAAAATTACAGTATTTTAATAGTATTTGTCTTACACACTACATTACATTAACACACACCATATTACAAGCTCCTCATGAGGGGCTACCCCGAAGAATGTAGAGACATTCTACTGAAAGTTCTCAGTCAGTTTCCGCTTCCAGCCAAAAACGGTTTATTATTCATTATCCATTATTATTTCTACGGTTTCAAATGAACGCACCACTCAACATTTATTTGACGACATCGCACAAAAATTCCACCGCATCAAGGCTTCGTATCTTTAAACGATTGATTCACATCAATTAAATTCACTTCAATTAAATTTATTTTCAATTACTTTTTATAGTATTTTATTTGTTTTTAAAATTACAGTATTTTAATAGTATTTGTCTTACACACTACATTACATTAACACACACCATATTAGAAGCTCCTCATGAGGGGCTACCCCGAAAAATGTAGAGACATTCTATTGAAAGTTCTCAGTCAGTTTCCGATTTCAGCCAAAAACGGTTTATTATTCATTATCCATTATTATTTCTACGGTTTCAAATGAACGCACCGCTCAACATTTATTTGACGACATCGTACAAAAATTACACCACATCAAGGCTTCGTATCTTTAAACGATTGATTCACATCAATTAAATTCACTTCAATTAAATTTATTTTCAATTATAATACTTTTTATAGTATTTTATTTGTTTTTAAAATTACAGTATTTTAATAGTATTTGTCTTACACACTACATTACATTAACACACACCATATTACAAGCTCCTCATGAGAGGCTACCCCGAAAAATGTAGAGACATTCTACTGAAAGTTCTCAGTCAGTTTCCGATTTCAGCCAAAAACGGTTTATTATTCATTATCCATTATTATTTCTACGGTTTCAAATGAACGCACCACTCAACATTTATTTGACGACATCGCACAAAAATTCCACCACATCAAGGCTTCGTATCTTTAAACGATTGATGCACATCAGTTAAAGTCACTTCAATTAAATTTATTTTCAATTACTTTTTATAGTATTTTATTTGTTTTTAAAATTACAGTATTTTAATAGTATTTGTCTTACACACTACATTATATTAACACACACCATATTACAAGCTCCTCGTGAGGGGCTACCCCGAAAAATGTAGAGACATTCTACTGAAAGTTCTCAGTCAGTTTCCGATTTCAGCCAAAAACGGTTTATTATTCATTATTATTTCTACGGTTTCAAATGAACGCACCACTCAATATTTATTTGACGACATCGCACAAAAATTCCACCACATCAAGGCTTCGTATCTTTAAACGATCGTTTCACGTGTCGTGTCGGGTCGATAGGCACACACTTAACCAGTGAACCCCCGCTGGAAAGCACGCTGCATACACCGTTTAACCCCCTGCCGTCCCTCTACCCCCGTTCAACCCGAGTTCGGACCATCGAGCCGTACATTCCTGGCGTGATAAGCCAATCAGTCACGATTAGCAGGCGGTGTTTCTAACTCGTGCCGACGTCCTCCGTATACAGATCCGACAATGAGGCGTTGCGCATGAATCACCGTGGCGAGCATTAACGTCGGAACCTGCCCACTCGGTTATTGTGATTAGAAATTGTCGCGGAGACTTCGCTAACATTTGTCGATTGTCTGGCGGCTGCCAGCGACGGACGTGTCTTCGGGCGTGGTCGGTTTTGCTTCCGGGGGCGATGCGGAATTTATTGGCCGTTTTTAGGTGGCAAGAATATTGAGCGATTCACGCCTCGTGGGAGCAATGCTGCTCGTTCGGAGACGACACACGTGCAATTAAATTGTCCTGCGTGTGGGTGGTAGTAAGTGGAACGCGTTAGAATCCGAGTAAAATTGCTTATATTTGAAATGCAGGGAAACAGGATACGTTATGTGTCACTGCTAGAAATGCAAATCAATCTGATATTTTGTTCGCCATTGACTTGAGACTTGCCATTTTTCTACTCTGAAGAATTTGTCGGTATTTTATAGGTTTGAATTATTCTTTGCTTTATGTGTAGTGGGGTGACCGGAGTGTTCTATGATTGTATATGTATATATATAATACATATAACATATACGAATACATTTATATTAATGCGTTATTTAATTGTAACATACAATACACTAGGCCGTAAATTAGCATCGTATCGAAAAACAATCGATAATCTCACTCGTAATTCATTTTTTGAACGCGTTAGAATCCGAGTAAAATGGCTTATATTTGAAATTCAGGGAAACAGGATACGTTATGTGTCACTGCTGGAAATGCAAATCAATCTGATCTTTTGTTCGCCATTGACTTGCGACTTGCGATTTTGATACTCTGAAAAATTTGTCGGTATTTTGTAGGTTTGAATTATTCTTTGCTTTATGTGTAGTGGGGTGACCAGGGTGTTCTATGATTGAAGCATTGTTGAGAAAAGCATCTATTATATGTATGTACATATATATATAATACGAAAATCCGATAATGTCATCTCAATATAAGAATACTTTATTTATATTAATCTGAAACAATGATTTCGGTATCTCAGTAATATGTATTCAAAATGTGTTATTTTCTTTTAATTCAAGAACGGGCAGAATTTTCTGGTACACCTAATACATATAATATATATGAATACATTTATATTAATGCGTTATTTAATTGTAACATACAATACACTAGGCCGTAAATTAGCATCGTATCGAAAAACAATCGATAATCTCACTCGTAATTCATTTTTCGCAAATCATCGTAAATTCCCCCAACGCTACTGTTCGAATAATTACGAAAGGCACCGCGTCGTACGTATAAATCACGGTTCACACTCAATGGTGCCGTCTACAAAGCATATTTGCGTTGGGAATTTCGTTGCTCTTTTCGCACTTAATCCGTTTAATTAAATTCCGAAATCGTGCGCGCTCATTAATTTTTTCCCTGACCGGATCATGATGAAATCATTTGTACTCTTTATTCCGGTCCGTAAATGAGATCGTTTGACCATTTTTCCACCCCGCCCGGCCGATTGTCCCTTTCAGCTTCCCGACGGTTGTTGCACGCGATCGTGTATGAGTGCTTCACTGAGTACCCAATGAATGTATTATTGTCGATTTGTGCCCGTTCGGCCGTTTGCCGCGGATGACTTTTAATGCGCAATATTGATTTAGCAGATCTCTCGGGCCAGTCCCTCGTATTGATGAATAAATATGAATGGGTCGGAATGTGTTACCCCGGAATGCCTGTTTTCAAAGAGCGCGTAAGCTTTGGTGTCGGAAATCATGATATTTTACGCTTGTGTATTACGAGATTTCTGACGGGGTTTCAGCTGTTTTGCGAAAATGGCGAAGTACGGATGGTTTACATGCATCTGTTGAATGTTTTTGTGACCTATGTACTGGGACAATTGCATCGCTCAGCTGTCCGTTTTCGGTATTATGACTAATGTAAGCATAGCGGCAGACGATACTCGTTATAAATATTGGTTATGATTTTAATTGGTTAAATTTTGTAACTTACACTTTTCTAAGGTGTAATAACATTCAAAGCAATCGCTAACTTGCATTGTGAATTTCTTCCCACTTTCTTCCGTGGCAACACGCAATTTCTTCGCGTCCCCGTAGATTCGATAGTTGAATGCCAAGACTTAAAAAAGTCCCCTATAATCCGTCATCCGAAACAGCCCAATTAACTCTCTTCCCCGCATTCGATTTCAATCCCGAAATACGTCAGTGCAAAAGAGTGTTCACCATCGAATTTTACGCGCTCGGAATTATTACATAACACAATCGGCGCACTCGACTATTCTCAAAATCAATTTCGCCGCCGATCGCTTATTTCTATTTGCTCCCGCCGTAAAAAGCACCTGCCACTAATCTCGCCGAGGCGACGAAGCACATAATGCGCACCACCCTTTCGCCGAAGGGGGATGATTCCGTTGCGCGGAAATTGGATGTCGTTAAATGTGCAGGTATCGGCTCGCTGACACGTTAAACGATAATGACAATAGAGCCGCGACTTGGACCGATCGTCTGTGTCACACAGCGCCCGCCCGATAATCCGTATCAGCGGATTCGGCATCGAGTCGCGTTCAGAACTTCCACGGTCTTCCCCGTCGAACTTGCCTTACAATTCACGGTATGAATGCGGAATCTGCGATACACGAGGTGCGCAGCTATAGCAACGGTACGGTGCGCGTAATGCGCTGTGTGAACTTATAGCTAAGGTTATGAGCTAGGTGGAGAGGTATGTATGGGGGCACCCATTTGGGCATTGTTAGATTCTACCGAATCTAAATTCTTCAAATAATAGCCCGTGTGATTGATTTGATTAAACATTTGTGCCGCCGAATAATATTATAAGCTACGTGGAAACGTAAGGTGCGACGATAATATTGCTTCCATTTGGGCATTGTTAGATTCTACCGAACCTAAATTCTTCAAATAATAGCCCGTGTGATTGATTTGATTAAACATTTGTGCCGCCGAATAATATTATAAGCTACGTGAAAACGTAAGGTGCGACGATAATATTGCTCCCATTTGGGCATTGTTATATTCTACCGAATCTAAATTCTTCAAATAATAGCTCGTGTGATTGATTTGATTAAACATTTGTGCCGCCGAATAATATTATAAGCTACGTGGAAACGTAAGGTGCGACGATAATATTGCTTCCATTTGGGCATTGTTAGATTCTACCGAACCTAAATTCTTCAAATAATAGCCCGTGTGATTGATTTGATTAAACATTTGTGCCGCCGAATAATATTATAAGCTACGTGAAAACGTAAGGTGCGGCGATAATATTGCTCCCATTTTGGCATTGTTAATCCTTTGACTACTATGGACGCATATATGCGTCCGCCGAAATCTATCGGTGTCGACTATGGACACATATATGCGTTTGCCGATCGTTTCGATGTCACCTATTACAGTCACAATTATCAACGTAGCAAGTGAATATAGATGCGTTTTTTATAAAATAATTTTCTTGCATCATTTAATTCGGCGTAAATGAAGAATTATCATTACAACTTAGTTGCACCTTACATAATGAATCAATAGAATTCACACTGGTGCAAAGTATTTTGTCCTCAGCAAGCGCTTCGGCCGGAAGTATTCAGCACTCAAAGGGTTAAATTCTACCGAATCTAAATTCTTCAAATAATAGCCCGTGTGAGTAATTTGATTAAACATTTGTGGCGCCGAATAATATTATAAGCTATGTGAAAACGTAAGGTGCAACGATAATATTGCTTCTATTTGGGCATTGTTGAATTCTACCGAATCTAAATTCTTCAAATAATAGCCCGTGTGATTGATTTGATTAAACATTTGTGACGCCGAATAATGTTATAAGCTACGTGAAAACGTAAGGCGCGACGATAATATTGCTTCCATTTGGGCATTGTTAGATTCTACCGAACCTAAATTCTTCAAATAATAGCCCGTGTGATTGATTTGATTAAACATTTGTGCCGCCGAATAATATTATAAGCTCCGTGGAAACGTAAGGTGCGACGATAATATTGCTTCCATTTGGGCATTGTTAAATTCTATCGAATCTAAATTCTTCAAATAATAGCCCGCGTGTTTGATTTGATTAAACATTTGTGCCGCCGAGTAATATTATAAGATACGTGAAAACGTAAGGTGCGACGATAATATTGCTTCCATTTGGGCATTGTTAGATTCTACCGAACCTAAATTCTTCAGATAATAGCCCGTGTGATTGATTTGATTAAACATTTGTGCCGCCGAATAATATTATAAGCTACGTGGAAACGTAAGGTGCGACGATAATATTGCTCCCATTTTGGCATTGTTAATCCTTTGACTACTACGGACGCATATATGCGTCCGCCGAAATCTATCGGTGTCGACTATGGACACATATATGCGTTTGCCAATCGTTTCGATGTCTTACCTATTACAGTCACAATTATCAACGTAGCAAGTGAATATAGATGCGTTTTTTATAAAATAATTTTCTTGCATCATTTAATTCGGCGTAAATGCAGAATTATCATTACAATTTAGTTGCACCTTACATAATGAATCAATAGAATTCACACTGGTGCAATGTATTTCGTCCTCAGCGAGCGCTTCGGCCGGAAGTATTCAGCACTTAAAGGGTTAAATTCTACCGAATCTAAATTCTTCAAATAATAGCCCGTGTGATTGATTTGATTAAACATTTGTGCCGCCGAATAATATAAGCTACGTGGAAATGTAAGGTGCGACGATTAATATTGCTTCCATTTGGGCATTGTTAGATTCTACCGAACCTAAATTCTTCAAATAATAGCCCGTGTGATTGATTTGATTAAACATTTGTGGCGCCGAATAATATTATAAGCTACGTGAAAACGTAAGGTGCGACGATAATATTGCTTCCATTTGGGCATTGTTGAATTCTACCGAATCTAAATTCTTCAAATAATAGCCCGTGTGATTGATTTGATTAAACATTTGTGACGCCGAATAATGTTATAAGCTACGTGAAAACGTAAGGTGCGACGATAATATTGCTTCCATTTGGGCATTGTAGATTCTACCGAACCAAAATTCTTCAAATAATAGCCCGTGTGATTGATTTGATTAAACGTTTGTGCCGCCGAATAATATTATAAGCTACGTGGAAACGTAAGGTGCGGCGATAATATTGCTCCCATTTTGGCATTGTTAATCCTTTGACTACTATGGACGCATATATGCGTCCGCCGAAATCTATCGGTGTCGACTATGGACACATATATGCGTTTGCCAATCGTTTCGATGTCTTACCTATTACAGTCACAATTATCAACGTAGCAAGTGAATATAGATGCGTTTTTTATAAAATAATTTTCTTGCATCATTTAATTCGGCGTAAATGAAGAATTATCATTACAACTTAGTTGCACCTTACATAATGAATCAATAGAATTCACACTGATGCAAAGTATTTCGTCCTCAGCGAGCGCTTCGGCCGGAAGTATTCAGCACTTAAAGGGTTAAATTCTACCGAATCTAAATTCTTCAAATAATAGCCCGTGTGATTGATTTGATTAAACATTTGTGACGCCGAATAATGTTATAAGCTACGTGAAAACGTAAGGTGCGACGATAATATTGCTTCCATTTGGGCATTGTTGAATTCTACCGAATCTAAATTCTTCAAATAATAGCCCGTGTGATTGATTTGATTAAACATTTGTGCCGCCGAATAATATTATAAGCTACGTGGAAACGTAAGGTGCAACGATAATATTGCTTCCATTGGAGCATTGTCGAATTCTGTCAAATCTAAATTCTGCAAGTAACGGCCCGTAGTGTATTGTGATTGATTAAACATTTGTGCCGCCGAATAATATTATAAGCTACGTGGAAACGTAAGGTGCGACGATAATATTGCTTCCATCGGAGCATTGTCGAATTCTGTCAAATCTAAATTCTGCAAATAACGGCCCGTAGTGTATTGTGATTGATTATAGTTAATGTGAACAATCGGCATTTTTATAACAGCGTCTACGTATATATGCAGCGCATGAATAACGAATAATCAATCATTGCTATTTCAACAGTTACATTCTGACACTGATGCTTAAAACATCGAGAAATCAGTAATGAAAGGAACTCCATACTCCTTGCCGCGAAAAACCGATGAAGCCCGCCGCCAAAAATGCGCGCATCCCACCGAAAGTCCTTACAATCGTAACAATAATTGGTCGCCCCGTCACGGAAATTCGGAATGTCGGAAATTCGCACGGAAGCAATTCGCAGCGAACAGAGACGCGCCGGTGAAAAAAGAACGCGGCAGCTCTATGTTTCGAATGTTTTTATATTCGCCATTTTATTTGCCCGAGACCCCCACCCCGGAATTGCAATTTTTCACGGCAGCACGAGCCGGGCCGACATTTCGATTCGCAAGAGATTACTGGCTGCGTACGTACTGTCGATGCCGAAACGTACGCCGTGGCTCTAGCGATCACGCGTTCTGCGATAAATCGCGGACATCGACGGATCCGTTCGAATGTCGCGCGCTTAAAAGGCAATGCGCGGACCGACGATGATCCGTCATACGAATAGCGCGCGGCGTGTTTTAATTAGAGAGCATTGTGTGTTTCGTCGGAGACAGAGATTGTTCGAAAACGATCGGCAGTTAAGAGCGCTGGATTCGATCGACTTCGTTTATGATTGATAAATCGAAGCGTGGTGACCGTGTTGTGAGAATTTCAAACTTTGCGGGATAGAGTTTATATACACGTTTCTTTTCGTGCTATACACGATTAATCATTGTTAACCTGTGGTCAGTAGTGGTCGGTTAGAATTGATGAGATAAATTACGATATTATACGTTCAAGTATATTGTTATTTTTTCGCATTCACATGTTTCACACATTTCATTTTTATTAAAATCTGTCTTAATGAAAAGATAATTGAGTAATCATCGGTCGTCTAAACTCGACTTCGTTTGTGATTGATAAATCGAATTGTAGTGACCGTGTTGTGAGAATTTCAAACGTTGCGGGATAGAGTTTATATACATGTTTTTTTTTCGTGCTATGCACGATGTATGGGTGAATCATGATTAACCTGTGGTCAGTAGCGGTCGGTTAGGATTGATGAGATGATCGTATTTTTTCTCCTCTTTTGCAAGTAGATAATAAATTACGATATTATACGTTCAAATATATTGTTATTTTTTCGCATTCACATGTTTCACACATTTCATTTTTATTAAAATCCGTCTTAATGAAAAGATAATTGAGTAATCATCGGTCGTCTAAACTCGACTTCGTTTGTGATTGATAAATCGAATTGTAGTGACCGTGTTGTGAGAATTTCAAACTTTGCGGGATGGAGTTTATGTACATGTTTCTTTTCGTGCTATACACGATTAATCATTGTTAACCTGTGGTCAGTAGTGGTCGGTTAGAATTGATGAGATGATCGTATTTTTTCTCCTCTTTTGCAAGTAGATAATAAATTACGATATTATACGTTCAAGTATATTGTTATTTTTTCGCATTCACATGTTTCACACATTTCATTTTTATTAAAATCCGTCTTAATGAAAAGATAATTGAGTAATCATCGGTCGTCTAAACTCGACTTCGTTTGTGATTGATAAATCGAATTGTAGTGACCGTGTTGTGAGAATTTCAAACGTTGCGGGATAGAGTTTATATACATGTTTCTTTTCGTGCTATACACGATTAATCATTGTTAACCTGTGGTCAGTAGTGGTCGGCTAGAATTGATGAGATGATCGTATTTTTTCTCCTCTTTTGCAAGTAGATAATAAATTACGATATTATACGTTCAAGTATATTGTTATTTTTTCGCATTCACATGTTTCACACATTTCATTTTTATTAAAATCCGTCTTAATGAAAAGATAATTGAGTAATCATCGGTCGTCTAAACTTGAGTTCGTTTGTGGTTGATAAATCGAATTGTAGTGACTGTGTTGTGAGAATTTCAAACTTTGCGGGATAGAGTTTATATACATGTTTCTTTTCGTGCTATACACGATTAATCATTGTTAACCTGTGGTCAGTAGTGGTCGGTTAGAATTGATGAGATGATCGTACTTTTTCTCCTGTTTTACTAGTAGATAATAAATTACGATATTATACGTTCAAGTATATTGTTATTTTTTCGCATTCACATGTTTCACACATTTCATTTTTATTAAAATCCGTCTTAATGAAAAGATAATTGAGTAATCATCGGTCGTCTAAACTCGACTTCGTTTGTGATTGATAAATCGAATTGTAGTGACTGTGTTGTGAGAATTTCAAACTTTGCGGGATAGAGTTTATATACATGTTTTCTTTCGTGCTATGCACGATGTATGGGTGAATCATGATTAACCTGTGGTCAGTAGCGGTCGGTTAGGATTGATGAGATGATCGTATTTTTTCTCCTCTTTTGCAAGTAGATAATAAATTACGATATTATACGTTCAAGTATATTGTTATTTTTTCACATTCACATGTTTCACACATTTAATTTTTGTTAAAATCCGTCTTAATGAAAAGATAATTGAGTAATCATCGGTCGTCTAAACTCGACTTCGTTTGTGATTGATAAATCGAATTGTAGTGACCGTGTTGTGAGAATTTCAAACTTTGCGGCATAGAGTTTATATACATGTTTCTTTTCATGCTATACACGATTAATCATTGTTAACCTGTGGTCAGTAGTGGTCGGTTAGAATTGATGAGATGATCGTATTTTTTCTCCTCTTTTGCAAGTAGATAATAAATTACAATATTATACGTTCAAGTATATTGTTATTTTTTCGCATTCACATGTTTCACACATTTCATTTTTATTAAAATCCGTCTTAATGAAAAGATAATTGAGTAATCATCGGTCGTCTAAACTCGACTTCGTTTGTGATTGATAAATCGAATTGTAGTGACCGTGTTGTGAGAATTTCAAACTTTGCGAGATAGAGTTTATATACATGTTTCTTTTCGTGCTATACACGATTAATCATTGTTAACCTGTGGTCAGTAGTGGTCGGTTAGAATTGATGAGATGATCGTACTTTTTCTCCTGTTTTACTAGTAGATAATAAATTACGATATTATACGTTCAAGTATATTGTTATTTTTTCGCATTCACATGTTTCACACATTTCATTTTTATTAAAATCCGTCTTAATGAAAAGATAATTGAGTAAGCATCGGTCGTCTAAACTCGACTTCGTTTGTGATTGATAAATCGAATTGTAGTGACCGTGTTGTGAGAATTTCAAACTTTGCGGGATAGAGTTTATATACATGTTTCTTTTCGTGCTATACACGATTAATCATTGTTAACCTGTGGTCAGTAGTGGTCGGTTAGAATTGATGAGATGATCGTATTTTTTCTCCTCTTTTGGAAGTAGATAATAAATTACGATATTATACGTTCAAGTATATTGTTATTTTTTCGCATTCACATGTTTCACACATTTCATTTTTATTAAAATCCGTCTTAATGAAAAGATAATTGAGTAATCATCGGTCGTCTAAACTCGACTTCGTTTGTGATTGATAAATCGAATTGTAGTGACCGTGTTGTGAGAATTTCAAACGTTGCGGGATAGAGTTTATATACATGTTTCTTTTCGTGCTATACACGATTAATCATTGTTAACCTGTGGTCAGTAGTGGTCGGTTAGAATTGATGAGATGATCGTATTTTTTCTCCTCTTTTGCAAGTAGATAATAAATTACGATATTATACGTTCAAGTATATTGTTATTTTTTCGCATTCACATGTTTCACACATTTCATTTTTATTAAAATCCGTCTTAATGAAAAGATAATTGAGTAATCATCGGTCGTCTAAACTCGACTTCGTTTGTGATTGATAAATCGAATTGTAGTGACCGTGTTGTGAGAATTTCAAACGTTGCGGAATAGAGTTTATATACATGTTTTTTTTCGTGCTATGCACGATGTATGGGTGAATCATGATTAACCTGTGGTCAGTAGCGGTCGGTTAGGATTGATGAGATGATCGTACTTTTTCTCCTGTTTTACTAGTAGATAATAAATTACGATATTATACGTTCAAGTATGTTATCATTTTTTTTCGCATTGACATGTTTCATATATATAATGGTTTTTGCCGCAAGATGTTATTCAAGTCTGTTGACTTTTTATGGTACACATTACTAACGTATCATTTATTAAAATCTGTTTTAGTAAAAAAAAAAAATTGAATAATCATCGGTCGCCTAAACTCGTAAGGTATTTGTCAAATAAAGCCACAAAATTGCAATTCTCATTATCAAAATTGTTAACCTGTGGTCAGTAGCGGTCGGTTAGGATTGATGAGATGATCGTACTTTTTCTCCTGTTTTACTAGTAGATAATAAATTACGATATTATACGTTCAAGTATATTATCATTTTTTTCGCATTGACATGTTTCATATATAATGGTTTCTGCCGCAAGATGTTATTCAAGTCTGTTGACTTTTTATGGTACACATTAGTAACGTATCATTTATTAAAATCTGCCTTAATAAAAAAATAATTGAATAATCATCGGTGGTCTAAACTCCTAAGATATTTATCAAATAAAGCCACAAAATTGCAATTCTCATTATCAAAATTGTTAACCTGTGGTCAGTAGCGGTCGGTTAGGAATGATGAGATGATCGTACTTTTTCTCCTGTTTTACTAGTAGATAATAAATTACGACATTATACGTTCAAGTATATTATCATTTTTTTCGCATTGAAATGTTTCATATATAATGGTTTCTGCCGCAAGATGTTTTCCAAGTTTGTTGACTTTTTATGGTACACATTACTAACGTATCATTTATTAAAATCTGTCTTAGTAAAAAAAAAAAAATTGAATAATCATCGGTCGCCTAAACTCGTAAGGTATTTGTCAAATAAAGCCACAAAATTGCAATTCTCATTATCAAAATTGTTAACCAGTGGTCAGTAGCGGTCGGTTAGGAATGATGAGATGATCGTACTTTTTCTCCTGTTTTACTAGTAGATAATAAATTATGATATTATACGTTCAAGTATATTATCATTTTTTTCGCATTGAAATGTTTCATATATAATGGTTTCTGCCGCAAGATGTTATTCAAGTCTGTTGACTTTTTATGGTAAATTACTAACGTATCATTTATTAAAATCAGTAAAAAAAAAAAATAATGAATAATCAACTATGGGTATTTGGTCAAATAAAGCCACAAAATTGCAATTCTCATCAAAATTGTTACCGCGACATCTAGGAATGATGAGATGTTTTTTCCTGTTTTACGAGCACGTTCAAGTATATGATCAGGAAATATTATATTTTCGGGATTATTCAAGTCTGTTGACTTTTTATAGCAAATGCGTATATTTTATACAAAAATAATTGAAAACAAAAAACCAAGGATTCTCACAAAACCTATTGTAATGCCCGTAACGAAAAAAAATTTCGCGAAAAGATTCATTGTCCAGGTTGCTCAATAAGTTTTGTCGTTCGATAAGAAAAACACAAATGGTTCAAAATGAAATTGGGTATAATCTCCTGAACATTAATGATAAACACGATCGCTTAGATCCCAAGTGAGATTCGGAAGGTCTGCAAAATACGCTTCAACAGCCGTACATTCATTTGACGAAAAAAGGAAAACACAAAGAGTCCGTGCAGTGAATGCGGCGGATGCTCCAACTCGAACTTTAATTCATGGAAAGCCATTGTCAAAATGCTCTTGTGACGGTGCGTTGTCCTGATGAAAAAGGATTTTTTTCTTCTGCAAACCGGGTCTTTTCTCACGAATTTTTTCCTTCAACTGGTCCAAAAGGTTGCAATAATATTCAGAATTAATTGTTTTACCAGTTTGCAAGTTCGCATCCCAAAAAACTGATGCCAGAACCTTCTTGGCCGATTTCTGGACCCGGACTCGTTTCGAAGCCGAACAACCAACACCACTCTTTAGCCTCTTGTTTTGATTTAGGATCATGGTGATGAAAAGTCTCATCAAAAATCGACAATAGTGTATCCTTTTTAAAACGCTCCAAATGTTGTTGAGAAAGTCGCATTCGAATGTGTTTTTGTTATTTATTTAAATTGCCTTATTTGCACACAGCTTTTTAAACTCAAAATTTCATTTAACAAAACACTTAATGAGATGTGTGGGAGTCTCTGGTAAATCCTTCTCGAAAGGGTGAACCAACAAAACAAAAACAAATTTGGACTAGTAGCAACGCCCTCGACAAAACAAAACAAAACTTATTGAACAACCTAGTATTACGCACCGTTTAAAGTTACTGTGCGATCACCACGAACGATTAAAACATCGTCACCCCACGAACATTACGGACGACCTTCAAATCGTCATTTTACAAGCATCATTATTTTAAAATCGCCATTCCCCGAGCATTACGGCCGCATTTCAAATGGTCATTTTACGAACGTTACGGGCGGTGTAAAAACCGCCGATATTTTGACAGCTATCGCCCGTAATAGGGAAGTGCACGTTTGCTTTCAGGAGGTAAACGACGAAATGCAGTCGGAAAGGCAGTTCCCGTTCGAACGTCCGCTTCGCGATCATAAGCCTGATTGTGATTTCGCGCCGGAGTATCCGGCAGAAATAACGGAAATTAGGGGAAATTGCAGTGTTTGTTGTTTGCCGCTGTGCAGTGTCAACAAGCATTCGTTACTGCCCCCCGTATGTAAACCGGACGCACACGCGTTCGCACCCACGTCCACGGGGTGTGCCAATTATTTTGACCTGAAGCACATTCCAATTTGCTAGCGCGCGAAAAAATGATTATAAAGCATCTTGGTTGGGAATGTCTAATGGTTTTGGGTCACTGATTTTTTGCAGATGACGGAGACTGGGGTTTGTTGGCGGATGTGATAATGAATGAGAGGGTGAGTCACTGTTTTTTATGTTACTTAAGATTAATTTTGTGACACCTGCAATTCTAGCGTATTACAAAAATATTAAGTGATTGGGAGAAATATTACAATGCGAATTAATTTATCGCGATGTACGGGCATTATTGGACATAAAATTCAAATAATGTCACATCGTTTGGTTCTGTAATACATGTAGGATTTTTTGATTGGAATGATATTAAACAGTTTTAAACACAAAAGTAATAGTTGTAATGTTTCTCGCACTTCACTCTGTATTAAACTCTAATAAATGTTCGCTCAAAACTCACTAAACGCATTCGCTGATAATCTCTAAATATTCGCTATGATGCACACACTGTTACGCTTGAAGGTTTCGCAAAGACTCATTTCTTTTATTATCGCGCTCAACACTTTTATACTAATTGGTTTCTAGAACATTCCTAATAACAAATATAGATACATGCATTCTTTCTCACTCTCTCACTCTCGCTTTCTCTCTCTCTCATACGCACACTTTCTCATTACTCGTTCGTACAAAATCACACATCCTACATACATTTAATTCTTTTTTCATTTTTCCCTCACTTTCACTTTTTTAAATCATTGAATGAGAGGGTGAGTCACTGTTTTTTATGTTACTTAAGATTAATTTTGTAACACCTGCAATTCTAGCGTATTACAAAAATATTAAGTGATTGGGAGAAATATTACAATGCGAATTAATTTATCGCGATGTACGGGCATTATTGGACATAAAATTCAAATAATGTCACATCGTTTGGTTCTGTAATACATTTAATTCTTTTTTCATTTTTCCCTCACTTTCACTTTTTTAAATCATTTAATTTCGTTCAACGTTCAATGACGGTAAACGCTAACAACAAACTCGCGCTTTCATAATAATCAGTGTATGCTTAGACGATATTTGGTTAGTTATATAGATGCATTTACTTTTTTAGCGTAAAGAGAATCAGCTGAGTTTTTCCTATTTTGACTTCGGGGGTAGGGCTAATTATTTGAAGGCGTTGGAATGTGTAAAACGATAAGTGCTGATGTTGCATATAAGCAGAGTATTCAAACACCGGGTGGGTGGCAATCGATAAATTTGAACAGTATCACTTAATTGGTCGTATTCCCGATTCGCGAACCATCGCAGTTTCAGTTTCCACCTTCTGGCAAAAACGGCTTCCCACCATATCATAAAACTGAGCTTTGCTGAAAATAACCGCGATACAACAAGCAATATGATTGTAAAGGCCATGTTTGACAAAGCAGCACACTATTTTCGAACATCGTAAACTCCCGGGTATACTTTAATACGCTAATTGATCGATTAAAAAAAATCACAGCCCTTTAAATGCCATCTCATATTCACGCAATTTTGCTTTCCCGACATTTTCATTTTCACACTTGTCTTTTCCATTTATGTGCTATTGGCGTTACTGTTTTATAATATCACCATTTCTTAAATTCTCATCGAATTTTTACGAAATGTGAAAAATTTCGTGCAGTCACATATCACGTAAAGTTATGCCCCGCGGTATGCTCCGGCACCTGTTAATTAATTTCGGAAAATTAGAACCCATTAGCTTGTCTTTTATATGCATGAAACTTCGCTGGTGCAAAACTTTCATTTTCACATTTTTTTTCTCTCCGAATATTTGCTATTTGTAGTACTGCTTCATAATATGACCATTCCTTAAATTTTCACGAAATGTCAAAGATTTCATATGATTATATATCACGTAAATGTATGCCCGCGATATACTTTAATATGCTAATTGGTCGATTAAAATAAATTCGAGCTCTTTAATTTACCTTTCATATTCACGAGACTCCGCTAGCCCGAAACTTTCATTTTCACCGCTCTCCACGCTAATTATTTGCTACTGGTACTGCTGCTTCATGGTATCACCTTTTCTTAAATTTTCGTAAAAATCTCAGAAAAGTCATTTTCGTCACATGATCACGTGAATGGCATGTCCTGCAATATACTTTAATACGCTAATTGGTCGATTAAAATAAAGCAGTGCTCTTTAATTTACCTTTCATATTCACGAAACTCCTCTTACTAGAAACTTTCATTTTCACCCCTCTCCACGGTACTTATTTGCTACTATCATCGTTGCTTCATAGTATCACCGTTCCTTACATTTTCATGAAATGTCAAAAATTTAATTCCCTTCATGTAATCACATAAATTATATACCCTGCAATATACTCTAATTCACTAATTGGAAAATTAAAAAAAAGATCACGGTCCTTTAATGTACCTTTTATATTCACACAAAATTCCGTTTGCCAAAACTTTCATTTTCAACCTTTTCTTCATTAATTACTTGCTACTGATACTGTTGCTTTATAGTATCACCATTTCCTACATTTTCGTGAAGTGTCAAAAATTTCATTCCCGGTCACCTAATCACATAAATTATATGCCCTCCAATATACTCTATTTCAGTAATTGGAAAATTAAAAAAAGATCACGGTCTTTTAATGTATCTTTCACATTCACACGAAATTCCGTTTGGCAAAACTTTCATTTTCAACCATTTCTTCATTAATTACTTGCTACTGATACTGTTGCTTTATAGTATCACCATTTCCTACATTTTCGTGAAGTGTCAAAAATGTCATTCCCGTTCACATAATCACATAAATTATATGCCCTCCAATATACTCTAATTCACTAATCGGAAAATTAAAAAAAGATCACGGTCCTTTAATGTACCTTTTATATTCACACAAAATTCGGTTTGCCAAAACTTTCATTTTCAACCTTTTCTTCATTAATTATTTGCTACTGATACTGTTGCTTTATAGTATCACCATTTCCTACATTTTCGTGAAGTGTCAAAAATGTCATTCCCGTTCACATAATCACACGTCACGTAAATCGTATGCCTCGGGATATACTTTAATACACTAATTGGTCGATTACAAAAAAGACCGTCAGAGCCCTTTAATTTACCTTTCATATTCACGAAACTCCTCTTACTAGAAACTTTCATTTTCACCCCTCTCCACGGTACTTATTTGCTACTATCATCGTTGCTTCATAGTATCACCGTTCCTTACATTTTCATGAAATGTCAAAAATTTAATTCCCTTCATGTAATCACATAAATTATATACCCTGCAATATACTCTAATTCACTAATCGGAAAATTAAAAAAAAGATCACGGTCCTTTAATGTACCTTTTATATTCACACAAAATTCCGTTTGCCAAAAGTTTCATTTTCAACCTTTTCCTCATTAATTATTTGCTACTGATACTGTTGCTTTATAGTATCACCATTTCCTACATTTTCGTGAAGTGTCAAAAATTTCATTCCCGGTCACCTAATCACATAAATGATATGCCCTCCAATATACTCTATTTCACTAATTGGAAAATTAAAACAAAAATCACGGTCTTTTAATGTATCTTTCACATTCACACGAAATTCCGTTTGCCAAAACTTTCATTTTCAACCATTTCTTCATTAATTACTTGCTACTGATACTGTTGCTTTATAGTATCACCATTTCCTACATTTTCGTGAAGTGTCAAAAATTTCATTCCCGTTCACATAATCAATCACATAAATTATATGCCCTCCAATATACTCTATTTCACTAATTGGAAAATTAAAACAAAAATCACGGTCTTTTAATGTATCTTTCACATTCACACGAAATTCCGTTTGCCAAAACTTTCATTTTCAACCATTTCTTCATTAATTACTTGCTACCGATACTGTTGCTTTAAAGTATCACCATTTCCTACATTTTCGTGAAGTGTCAAAAACTTCATTCCCGGTCACCTAATCACATAAATTATATGCCCTCCAATATACTCTATTTCACTAATTGGAAAATTAAAACAAAAATCACGGTCTTTTAATGTATCTTTCACATTCACACGAAATTCCGTTTGCCAAAACTTTCATTTTCAACCATTTCTTCATTAATTACTTGCTACTGATACTGTTGCTTAATATAGTATCACCATTTCCATTCATCATTTACTTGTGATTTCGTGAAGTGTCAAAAATGTCATTTACGACACTGCATTTTGTTCACATAATCACGCATCGTCACGTAAAAATCGTATGCCTGGGGAAAGATATTTAATGTTCATACTTGTCAAAGATGGTTTAGCAAATTTCGTTTCGATTACAAAAAGACCGTCAGAGCCATCCATGATTATGATTTACGATCCATGTTGGAAAATATTCACATTTAACAAGTCGAGCTCGAAACTTTCGTTTCATCACAACACATTAAATGTATTCGCCAATTTTTATAAATTAACTCAAATTTCATCTTCAGACGTCCCTCCAACCCAATATAACGCATTATCTTTCTATTTTTTTCGAACGTGTGAAAAAGCGCAAACGATTTTGATTTTCTCTCTGCGAGTTAGGTATTTGGAAATTCGGTGTTAGACATTCGGAGTTCTTTAGTTTCGTCAATTTAATTTCTGCACCCTTTAAAAGACCAACAGGTGACAAATGAATGTTCCGCACGCGATTTGCGGGTGGGTCAATGCTGCCGTCTGAAATGGAATATTTTACCTTCAAAGATGAGACTATCGTGCACACAACCGTTGTTTAGTGGCAACCGTCGTGCTCGCTTTCTTTTATGGTGTCAAATGCGCCGCCCTTTGACGAGTTTCAACGCGATCGTCCTCATCCCGTTCGCCATTAATTTGCGAGGCATTGTTCGCCGAGGAATTATTATGCGCGCGCTTTGTCTGAAGAATGCAAACGGCGTCGCGTCGGCACAAAGAAAACGAGAATGCGTTTGATTATTGTCGATGCTTTATGATCGTAATATCCTTATTCCTACAGTGAAAATCACTGCATGATGTAGTAAAAACTCTATTTATTTGTTTTAGTCTCGTATTGAGCTATCTTAGTCGATACGTTACAATGATATTAAATATGACACATTATCTTTCTATTTTTTCCGAACGTGTGAAATACTTATGCGACCGAGTACCGCGATGCACAGGATGGGGATTCCGATTTTGATTTTGGACAGGGCTACATCAGTTTTGCGAGTTAGGTATTTGGAAATTCGGTGTTAGACATTCGGAGTTCTTTAGTTTCGTCAATTTAATTTCTGCACCCTTTAAAAGACCAACAGGTGACAAATGAATGTTCCGCACACGATTTGCGGGTGGGTCAATGCTGCCGTCTGAAATGGAATATTTTATCTTCAAAGATGAGACTATCGTGCACACAACCGTTGTTTAGTGCCAACCGTCGTGCTCGCTTTCTTTTATGGTGTCAAATGCGCCGCACAGATAAAGATACCGCATAATATTATTCACGTCAAGCGCGACTTTATCCTTTTTAAAACGCTCAAATGTTGTTGAGAAATCGAATTTCGAATGTGTTTTCGCGCATTGACGAATGCGGCACCCGTTCGGCACACAGCTTTCCGCGGCGCTCAAAATTTCATTTAAAATATGACTCACCTGTCGCGATGTGTTTAATTAAATCCCTCTCAGTCAATCGCGGCGATCTTCCAAAACCATATCGACAAGTCGAGAGTTCGTCGGCGTTTTTGGACGGCGCGCCGGATCGTCTTGCTTGTACGACCACGTGGCCATCTTTTCTGTTCTAATGAGGTGAACGGCGTCATCCTCTTAACATTCGTTCGCGCGCGTACACCTTCCAAAAAATTAATTATGGCTGCACGATATTCAATTTTTTCCCTTCGTGATTTCGGCTTGTAAACAAAGAATGAAGACGGCAAAAATGTCGCTTCACATACGTTGGGATGGGGCAACAAAACAAAAACAAATTCGTAATGGCGCAAACAAAACTTATTGAACAACCTGGTAGAAGTCGATTATATGGGAGTCGAAATTGTTTTATGTCAGATCTTTGAGATATGAGTGAAGCCGATCGACGACGGGTACTGTTTAGTTCGATTGCACTGAACAAGTATGAAAGCTGGAAAACGGAGCGGAATGTTTAGGTGGCTAAATATTATTTTACTAACTGCTATGCAGACGCTATTTGCTTAAAGTAAAACTATTAATTCTTGTTATCCTTTTTTCGACCATCGCAACGAGTACCGATTGAAGAAATTATGTTGATTTATCTATTACGCGAGTATGGCGATACATCATTACGTATAAAATCGTTTTACATAGTTATCAGCACAATAAATATTATCCCACCCGCAACTGTTCTCAAGTCCCTATGTTCTAACTGCACGACAAAATCTCGCCTTATAACCAAATCCGCGCAACCAATCACCGAAAGATCCGTATCGCCTACAAACCGAGTATCCCCAGCACAAAGATTCGGCAGACGCGCCCGCGAAATGGTTTGCCGGGTCGTTGGCCCAGTAACTTCCTAAATCCCGCCCGGCCATTTTCGAGCAAGTAATCTCTTCCAATTAACGGCCACGTAACCGTTGCATGTCGGACAGGGGAGTGCAAGAGTCGAGAGTGAGAGACGCGACATATTCCGGCCGCGACTCTTTTTTTCCGCAGCCTTCCTCTTTTTCCGCCTTTTTCCACGGGACGACGCGATTGGCTGTCATCCGGGATTTTCCGCCGCGAGGACAATTAAAAAGATTATCTTACGGGCCGCTCTCGTTCGCTGCCTGACTCATTTTGCCAGTGCGCGATGACGAAGAAAATGTCGACGCGATACAGTCGCGGCGAAGTCGATAACGCGAGTATCTGGACTTTTACGATTTTATGTCTCGCCCAGAGAGTATGCGCGCGCCTGTGGTGGTGAGCATAAAACGAAAGTAGGCCAGCGAAGGTTTCGGGTTGAGAAGAAGGAAAGGACGTTTGAGAGGTTTGCTTACAGGATATGATGTGTAACAGGTTTAATATTACAAGAGAGTGCAAACAGGGTGTATGTATGTTTATGGGAACGCGGGGGGTGTGTAGGTTCAATATTTCGAGTGGCCGCGGGCCGTGTGTGTGTGTATTTATGGCGTCGTCGCAATTTCAACATTATTGGTACTCAGATAAAAGTATGCACGAAATTCTAAGATTGAATGGATGTAATAAAAAATAAATACGGGAGAGTGGAATATTTGATGGCGCCACTGAAAAAGAAGCCGAACTAACGGTATGATCCCAATAACCGTCGAATTTCTTCGATATAACTTTTTGCAGAACACATTAATTCATTCCTTCTGAGTGATTAATAAACAGCCATATACGTAGCCAACATAAAACATCACGTTTTGCTCCGTTATTTCTTCCCGATCTGTGTCTAATTTTCCAAAGAGAATAGTTATGTATCACTTCCAAACCTTGCAATACATAATTGTACGATATTAAAAATGAATATAATCCACCATTTTCGCTTTTCAATTTTCCCACCGATTCACCATTCTGAAAAGTACCATACCATTACATACATAGCGTCTGCCTTCGGTCGTCAAGATTAACCCCAATACCGGCAGATCCTTGAAATCCATCATGTTAACACGTTCGCAGGATTACATTATCGCATTCAAAAAAAGGTTCAGTTAAAGAAAAACCACTGGTGCACTGAGAAATCGCGCCGCGTAATAAAAAAAACAACTCTGTAATACGAAACTCTCATCACTCTTATCTTCGTTAACACTTTGACTGCCATGGTGGTCATCGGTGACCGGCGCAAAAGGTCTCATGAAAAATTCAAAAAATACCCAATCGGTAGCATTTATAATTTTGTAAATGCAATTAATATTAAATAATGTTTAAATTCTTTGTTTTCCGATACTTTCGCATTATTTTCATTTTGCACAATTCAATCATATTCTATAGTACTTCATCACATTGCGATTTTAAAAATCGTGCCCCGATTTTACTTGTAGTATGGATTTTTTATATGTTATCTCAGGAACTATCCGCTAGTGACTAAAGCCAGAACTTATGTCGTCTCGTATAATCTCTTATCCACATACCATTAGACGAGTATTGTATTCTCAGATGCTTACGCGTATGCTGAAAATTCTCCCCGCGCACATTTCATCTAATGTTTCTCCTATTTTCCTAACACATGTTCTCCGCGCCTCCGTTGTCTAAGAAATGAGCATCAGTACTCAACACTTATTTATTTTGGTCTGTGTTTCATGTTATGTGGTGTTTATAAATGTGCTTCGATTTTACTTATACTATGGATTTTTTTTATATGTTATCTCAGGAACTATCCGCCAGTGACTAAAGCCAGAACTTATGTCGTCTCGTATAATCTCTTATCCACATACCATTAGACGAGTATTATATTCTCAGATGCTTACGCGTATGCTGAAAATTCTCCCCGCGCACATTTCATCTAATGTTTCTCCTATTTTCCTAACACATGTTCTCCGCGCCTCCGTTGCCTAAGAAATGAGCATCAGTACTCAACACTTATTTATTTTGGTCTGTGTTTCATGTTATGTGGTGTTTATAAATGTGCTTCGATTTTACTTATACTATGGATTTTTTTTATATGTTATCTCAGGAACTATCCGCCAGTGACTAAAGCCAGAACTTATGTCGTCTCGTATAATCTCTTATCCACATACCATTAGACGAGTATTATATTCTCAGATGCTTACGCGTATGCTGAAAATTCTCCCCGCGCGCATTTCATCTAATGTTTCTCCTATTTTTCTAACACATCTTCTCCGCGCCTCCGTTGCCTAAGAAATGAGCATCAGTACTCAACACTTATTTATTTTGGTGTGTTTCATGTTATGTGGTGTTTATAAATGTGCTTCGATTTTACTTATACTATGGATTTTTTTTATATGTTATCTCAGGAACTATCCGCCAGTGACTAAAGCCAGAACTTATGTCGTCTCGTATAATCTCTTATCCACATACCATTAGACGAGTATTGTATTGTCAGACGCTTTCGCGTATGCTGAAAATTCTCCCCGCGCACATTTCATCTAATGTTTCTCCTATTTTCCTAACACATGTTCTCCGCGCCTCCGTTGCCTAAGAAATGAGCATCAGTACTCAACACTTATTTATTTTGGTGTGTTTCATGTTATGTGGTGTTTATAAATGTGCTTCGATTTTACTTATACTATGGATTTTTTTTATATGTTATCTCAGGAACTATCCGCCAGTGACTAAAGCCAGAACTTATGTCGTCTCGTATAATCTCTTATCCACATACCATTAGACGAGTATTGTATTCTCAGATGCTTACGCGTATGCTGAAAATTCTCCCCGCGCACATTTCATCTAATGTTTCTCCTATTTTCCTAACACATGTTCTCCGCGCCACCGTTGCCTAAGAAATGAGCATCAGTACTCAACACTTATGAATTCTGCGACTTGTGCATTCTTCATGCGAACACGGTTTCCTCACTTCCCACTATACATACGGACCGGCATTACAGAATTGAACTGACTACATTTTATATATACATATATATACATATGTGTGTGTGTGTCTGCCGCGTTTACATCTCGGTGGAAGTCGTCGCTGTTTATATGCAATTACTATATATGTGCCCATAATTATGAAAGTGGTCTAAGTCATATATTTCTTGTTTCGAGATATTTAATGAATTGCATTTGAATAAATTAAAAAATATTTTTACATTATGCGACATTTTAATTTATAATTTTATTAGTCTTAATTAATGGAAATTTACTATGAATATGAAATTTTGTGTGAATTTTATACGATAATATTATTTTTAAAGATTGAATTGACTTAGACCATTTTCAAAATTAACTGAATGTCCTATAAATGACTTAAAGCAATAAAGAACTTTGAGTTTTATTTGAAACAATAATTTGATTGAAATAATTCGTGAACATTTATTACATTTATTAATTATTTTTAAACAGTAATCCATTTTTATCATTATTTCGAGTATTTAAGATTCTTAAAATGTTCCTGAAAAACTGGAGGGATGTACGGTAGTAAACTCATAATATCTTTATGTTTTTCTTCCGATACTGGTCTAATGGTGGTGTATAATGGAAGTAATTTAATATTTCCGTATATTTTTGGTCTTCCTTTTTTAGGTGAAAGATCCAAAACGTGAAATTTAGAATCATCTAAAGATGTTTTATAGAACATTTTATAAGGTTCATTTTTCAAGAATCTCATCCATTGAATTTGTAGCCAAGAGACAGATTCACCCGCGGTATTTTTTACTCTTCTTGTTATTGATTCTTCTAGTAATGAAGTTGTCGTTATTATTAAAATTTAATTGTCATTTATTTTATTATGTAGTTCAGAAACGTATCAAAGAAGGCCACGTGCCATTTTCAAGTTGTTTATATAATTTATTTAAATTTTTGACTTAGACCACTTTCATAATTAAAACTAAATGAATTCCATATAATGTTGAAATTACAACCACTATCTAATGGTTCATTTTTGACAATTTCGTAAAAATTACATTGAATAAATTTAGTTAAAAATAATGTGGTATGAAATAACTGATAAACTCATTTTTTTTAAATTTTGACTTAGACCACTTTCATAATTATGGGCACATATGTCTCACAATGTTTTTAAATTTCTTACCTTCGAACTGAAAGCCAGCACCATCGGCTCGCACCGCAACTAAAAAGTGTCACGTATCTCAGCGATTACTTCCACCCCAGCCTATAATCTCCCCACTACATACGTCATGTTTTCACTTCTAGCATGTAGCCCAATCGCTCAGCTCCGTCGATATCTATCCCTCGTATTTGCACTCCTCATTTCTCGCCCCTCCGCGAGTCTCGCAGACTTATAAATTTTCCCTCCCACCCGGTCGAGAAAGTAATCTCCCAGCGAACGGACTCGGACTCTCGGCAAATAAACGTCCCGCCCCGGCGACGTGTTAATGGAGATTGTAGAGAGTTGCAGCTCCCTTTCGCGCGGCAACCTTTAACGTTTGCAGCCCGTAAAAGTAGAACTTTTGCAGAAACTCAAAGAGCAGTTGATAAATCACCGCGAAACTTTCGGAAATATCTTTGTCGATGTGCCGCGATTAGCCGAGGGCTTCTGTGAGTCGGGCGTGCAGTCGCATCGACGTCACGTCCCATCGAAGACGCATGGCTTCATTTCGAATGTCGATGTTGCGCATCGGGGACACATGCTTGCGTTTCGGTAGCAGTCAGAGACAAAAATGTCGAGTGATGCGACTGTGGCGGATAATTTAAGAGAACGTGCGACTTTCGATTAAAAATTTGTCTAGTGTAAGACATATTTGTTCCGGACCTAGTTCATTTTATTAGGTGTACAAATGAATAATCCAAATCATTTTGAGCGGTTATGAAATCAATTTTAAATTGAATAGATTTTCCCACTCTTTTGTGGTTATGCAGTGTTCACATATAGCTATTAAAAATAACAAATAGTTTTCCAAAAAGTCCAACATAACCTTTAATATTAGTCAGTTAAGTAGAGTCGAAAATGGCAACAGATAAGGTGCATATTCGACATTGCATTCTTTACGAATTCCGAGAAGGAAAAAATGCTGCAAGAGCGTGCGAATCGATTTGTTCCTTCCTCGGCGAAGGTGTTGTACCATACGATATGTGCGCATTTTGGTTTAAGCGGTTTAAAAGCGGTAATTTCAGTCTAATCGACAAACAACGCCCTGGAGGCCCTTGGAAGTGCGATGACGATGATTTGGGGAAACCGCTCGCTGAGAATTCGGCACAAACGCAAAAGGAGCTTGCAGAACAGTTGGGAGTAACGCAGCAAACGATTTCCAAACGCCTACATGAGATGGGAAAGATCCGGAAAGAAGGAAAAATCCAAAGACGTAACATTTTTTCGAGATAGAATTCATCAGGTGCCTGAAAGATGGCTTAAAGTCATAGAAAGCAACGGCGAGTACTTTGATTAAAAAATTTAATTTACTTTGTTTTAAAATAAACCTTGAATTTAGCTCGAAAAATTGGATTATTCATTTGTACACCTAATATTACTTTGGGCCTGTTTGGGTATTTGCGCCTGACAGTAAGGGAACGACCTGCTCATTGTTCCTTCAATTTTTGTAGGTATGGTTTGTAGGAATGGTTATTATGCTACTAATAGGCCAGGTACACAAAAAATCTTATACTACAAACAGACTTCAAGATTGAAAGATAGTTCGTAAAGCAATTTACGATTTCTCTAACGATACGTACTATTCTTCATCCGTCAAATTACCGCATTCCGTAAATCTACCAATAACGTTTCTCGGATTCGCATATTTTGGATGAAGTTTTAGCGAGCGCAAATGGTTGGCTCTTCTGACCGGTGACGGAAGTATCGGTCACGAGGGGGTGTGGGAAACAGTGGAGCGTAAAAAAGGGCGACTTCTTTTCTGCGAAAGAAAGGGTGGAAAAAAGCGAGAAGACAAATATTTGTCGTGACTCCCGACGGTTTATGGAGGCCACGCGGAGTTATCAGCCCGTAACTCCGGCAACTTCCTTCTCCCCAAGCAACTTTCATTGCATCCCCATTCAGACGTCGCGGTTTTTCCTTTGTTCCTTCGCGTATCATCAGTCGTCAATGTTTCCCTCGCATTGCCGAGATACCCCAGTTTGATATTCGAAAGCTTAATTGTTCGCGTCTGCTTCTGTATCTCATTATTTCGCGAAACGTTGCAAGTATTTTTCATATTTTCTTTCACCGTCATTTGCACGCTGCGCTTTTCGTGCGTTTTCTGATTTTGTGTTTTTCTTCGTCGCTTGAGACTTTCCAGATAGTCTTTTTGTAATTGACTTTTGGTGTTTTTTGTAACTCTACGTTAATAGAAACTATATTTTTTTAATATATTTTATCCATAAATTTTCTTTTATGCACGTAAAAAAAAATATCAAGATACATTGCACATTTTTAATTTCCTGTTTAAATTAAGTAACTCGTATTTAATTATATGTGTTGTATAAACTACAAAGAATGCCAAATTACGTATCTTATCTTCAATTTCACGTTACTACCAACCGCATGTAATATAAAATCATTACCGCCACACACATATTTGAATTTATCTTTGAGCTATGTAGAAGCAGGGAGAAGGATCCCACTTATCTTTGCGTCGCCACAACATCTAAATCACTCTCCCGCCGATTTGGCCTGTCGCATGGAAACTTCAAACTCCGCGAACCCCTTTAACTTACGTGCAAGCAGCAAAACGTGGACGCGAAAGAAACACGGCCGCATAAAGCGTTCGTCACAAAATAATATTCGATTGTCCGCACACCTTCCGAAAGAATTAAAACGATTATCTCACCGTGTGCTATATCTGGTTAACATCGCCGGCCGCGGCGGAAAAAGAGAGAGATTGAGGGAAGCGGAAAGAAACGGGAGAGAAGACGGAAGAACTTGAAGTAGCTGGAGCTGAAATGTGGAGAGTGGGTTCAAGGAAGAAGCGAACGGGATGCGAAGAACACGCGAGCTGCGGAGTTGGCACGGCAGAAGCGGGAGGATATGGGCCGTTTCCGGAAACCATCGAGAAATTGTATTAACATGGCATCGAATTCGACAGAAAAGCGACTGAGGTAGGCGTGGCATGGGAGAATTCGAAGAATTAACACTTTGACTGCCGTGCGTATTTTACTGTATTAACCCTTTCAGCGCTATGAACCCATACATGCGTTCTCACACAACTATTCGATTTTGGCTATGAACCCATATATGCGTTCTCACACAACTATTCGATTTTGGCTATGAACCCATATATGCGTTCTCACACAACCATTCGGTTTGGGTTATGAACGCATATGTGACAGGTACTTACAGACATTATATGTGACTGGTAGTATAAATATAAATGGTTTGCATAAATATAAAAAAGATATAAAGACATAGATACAGAAAAGTCAATAAGCGTTTAAATGTACTTTTATGCAATCGTTTATCAGTATTGTCCATTAAATTTGTGTGTGCATTAATTGCGCATTAGTTAACATATCGCTGCCAAAGACTTTTGAGGTTATCAATACTGCTACTTTCTGAAAATCTGTTTTTTGCGTTTTAAAACTTCATTTTCAATTACCCCTAAAATGTCCGAGAATGAGTTTGAACGCATTAGTAACAGTGGTAGTGACATGGCCTATGAACATGACATTGAAACACTTGAAATTAAAACATTTGAAAGAAAAAAGATGAAGAATTCGTCTTCGGATTTCGACGAGACGAGACCTTGCAATGAAAATTCAGTCTTTTTTGTACGGAGTGGGCAGTCCACGGGGCACGCTTAACGTCGGACAACTCAGCGCTCAAAGGGTTAATGGCATGTGGATAAGAGATTATACGAGACGACATAAGTTCTGGCTTTAGTAATAGGTACACAACTTTGCTCCTGCCGTTTTTCCCTTTCGTCCAATGCAAAAAACGGCGGGAGCAAAGTTGTACACCTAATAACTGGCGGATAGTTTCCGAGATAACATATAAAAAATCCATAGTACAAGAAAAATCGAAGCACAATTTTAAATACCACATAACGGTAACGGGAAAAAGACTAAAATAAAGCACATTCAAGCGAAAACACGTCTAAACCTGATGGACGTCACCCCGCACAATGGCCGAACACGCCCTGAAAAGGCAGCAGAAGAAAAAACTGCCGGGAGACCGTTCGCGCGAGTTTTCGAATTCATTCGTAGACGTTAGCAGGATCGACAACGAGGCAGTTAAAATGCAAACGCCCGCGGTTCGCGATCGACGATAAGCCGTCCGTCTGCGGGGGAGCGTTCGAGAGCGAAAACGCGAACCGTGCGGGCGCCGAAAACGACGAAATCGCCAGCAGCTCCCCCATCCGTGCCTTTTTTCTCGCGGCCACGAATTAATCGCTTTTTCGACGTTCAAACGGGAAACGGCGACGTGTCGAAGGTTGGCCGGGGACGGGCGCGAGAAAATGAGCGAGCGAAATTGTGCCAATTAGCCCCGACTCGCGCGGCCTTTCACGAATCGACGCGCTTAATCGCACGGCCGACGAATTAATTGTCCGGCATTTTATGCGCCGCGCGCCGATTTACGGATTATGAAATTGCACGGGACGGTGCCAATCGACGCGGCGGAACATCGTTGCGAATCGGACGACTTTGTTTAGCGATGTCAACGCGGGAGCGATTGTAGTGGTCGTTTGACACTGCTAAGAGGATTTTGTCAAGGGTCACGGTACTTTCCCCAGAACCCACAAATTGAACAGTCCTGGAATTTTAACTATGACTATATAAAATAAAAAAATTTAACATAAACTATATACAATGAATTACAATATTAAGGCAGAAAGAGAAGAAAGGTGGAAGCGGAAACGAAAATGGTCGATGGGTGAAGGAGAATATTTTAAAGATAATGGCGTCAAATTAAATAGCATTTTCCATATACATACAGGGCAATAAAAGAAATATATGTATGACAATATTTTCTTTAACGTACTCTTAAATATTTTCTGTTCTTTGGAGAGATGACATATAAAGTCGAGGTTTCAACAATAGAAAAGTATATTATTTCTAATGTGTAACAGTATTACGGCAACATAAAAAATGGTATAGCAACCACATATATGAATCAAACATGACTTTCTTTTGTTATTCACTTCTATAATCCGTATTCGCCATCATTGCCCCCACCGAAAACCGCCATAAAAATTAATAGGTATATAAATAAATGGTTTAATAAATGGTAAATAAATATAAATGTATATAATAAATACTATTTATTTACCATAATAAATGGTAAATAAATGGTAAATAAATATAAATTAATGGTTTAATTGAAATTAAGTGTTTGACGCATACAGGTCAATAGATAAACTCCACATGTAATAGTATTAGAGCAATGTAAAAAATGGCATAGCAACCACATGCATGAATCAGACTTTCTTTTGTTATTCACTTCTATAATCCGTATTCGCCATCATTGCCCTCACCGAAAACCGCCATAAAAATTAATAGGTATATAAATAAATGGTTTAATAAATGGTAAATAAATATAAATATGTATAATAAATACTATTTATTTACCATAATAAATGGTAAATAATTGGTAAATAAATATAAATTAATGGTTTAATTGAAATTAAGTGTTTGACGCATACAAGTCAATAGATAAACTCCATATGTAATAGTATTAGAGCAATGTAAAAAATGGCAATGCAACCACATACATGAATCAGACTTTCTTTTGTTATTCACTTCTATAATCCGTATTCGCCATCATTGCCCCCACCGAAAACCGCCATAAAAATTAATAGGTATATAAATAAATGGTTTAATAAATGGTAAATAAATATAAATATGTATAATAAATACTATTTATTTACCATAATAAATGGTAAATAAATATAAATTAATGGTTTAATTGAAATGAAGTGTTTGACGCATACAGATCAATAGATAAACTCCACACGTAATAGTATTAGAGCAAGATAAAAAATGACATCGCACCCCATACATGAATGAAACATGTCTTTCTTTCGTTTCTCATTTCTCCAATTCATGCCTGCCATGATCGCCATCCCGAAAATCGTTACTAGCGTAATTGATAGTTTTGTTTGGAACAAAGTTTTCCTCGAGCCAAGTCGAACGCGCAGGATTTCGCAGCTTTGCGATAAGTCCTGTCTCGAAAGCAGTAGTCCGAGGTCGGCGGTTAATACCCCATAAAGATATTAATTCGACAGTTATCGAAGTAGACGGGAACAACACCGTTACCGAGACGAAGTCCCACCGACAAAGACATAGTGGCCCGTAATAAACTCTTCGGGCCGGCGATTATCAATGCAGATTATGGCCGCCGAAGGGATCGCTTATAATCGGCCGAACGTTCGGCCGGAAATTAATTCCACGGGGAAGTTCAACGACCGTCGCCCACTTTGAAACAATCGGTTATTGGCCGAGTTTTGGCGCGACGAGTTAACTAACTCAATATCAGCACTGGATTTTCGGTGTTCGAGGCTTGACCGCGAGGGAAACTGCGAGATACACTCGCTTGCGAAATATACGATGCTTCGAGAATTTTTGCCTGTTTTAAGCCGGTTGGAAGATAATGTCCCTACATATCATTTCATAGTGTATATAGATTTTTAGCACTTTTAATGCAATACTGAAATATTAACCCTTTGCACTCCGAATTTTATTTCAATTTCGTTACCAGCAGCTCCCAACGCTTTTAAGTGTTTTATTTGAAATTTACTTTAACTAAAAATATAAAGCAATTTAAATAAATAAAGGAAGAAGCAAATTCACTTAAATACCAATTTTATTTACAGTATTGTCGTATATTGAAATTTTCAAGGGTATGATATCTTTTGAAACAACTTCCAAGATGCAACCCTGGTTTTCTTTCGCACGTTTCCTAAAAATAGGTGGTTTTTCTTCTTCCTACAGGTATTTTTCTATTTGAGCAAACTGCACAGTCTGTGTTTTCCTTCGGGATGTACGAAGATGAAATGAGGCTTTCCATCTAAGCGATCGTGTTTATCATGTGTTCCAGGCCTCCACAATTTCATATTTCGAGCACGACAATCACGAGTAAGCATCGACACAATCTTTTCGCGAAATTTTTTGTGGACTATAGGTTTTCTTCCTTGGTTTTTTATTTTGTCTTTGTACAAAATATACGCAATTACTATGGAGATTTCTAATACCCAAAATAAATATTTCCTCCACCACTGGAGTGCTCGACGTAAAAAACAATAAGATGTCGCGTATTGGTTCGCTACATCGACACTACCCATATTTTTATTTAAATCTGTGATCACATCCGGTATCTTTTATTTCTCTTCGATTAGCCGAATGTCTCTGTCCTTCTAGTGACATTGCGAAAGCGTCCGTAACATGTGCGCGACATCTATTTATTTGGACATGAAAAAATGTCGAGTAGAACTCGACAAAGGAGCTCCTGAGATAAAAACTGATGTCGAGTCACACTCGACATAGGAGTGCAAAGGGTTAATACTATAATGCAATTAATGAATTCAATTTATATTCGTGCAAAGTAACGAAACTGACGGGATCTAAAAGTATTTTATCGCGTAGCATGTTTTATGCCATTCACACAAAAATGTGAGCCCGGAAACAAATTTGCATTCTTCCGACTTAAAATCGTAGAAATTTCGCAATATCACAAACCAGCTTTTTTCATCAAACTCGTTAACTCCATTCTAACCAATTATTTATCCCGCTTTCGTTTTGTCCTTCTACAAAGAAGCTTATACGTATATTTTATTTTTGCAGACTAACAAAATGAATAGTTCCTAAAGTATTTTCGTCGTAGCCTACCGCGTGCTATATTTTATCTCATCCACAGAACAAAACGTTTTGGCAACAAATTTTATCATATTACGAACTAATTTTTTTTTCATCAAAACCTCTAACTGCATTCTAACCAGTTTTTTTATTCCATTTCCATTTCCTTCATACCGCCTCCACACTGTATACACCCCACCTCCGCAAAAAAATCCCCGGAATTCATCCGTTCGCAGAATTCCGCGGCAGGTCGCGAATCCCTTAAGAACTCAGCTGAAGGTATATTTTATTTCGTCTGCACGAAAACATTAATCTGGCAACAAATGCAACTATACTGCAAACTCGCTTTTTTCATCAAACTCGCTAACTGCAATCTAACCAATTATTCATCCCAGTTTCATTCTGTTCAGCTTTGAAGAATCTTATATACTTTACTCTTCCAGACTAATAAAATGAATGGTTTCTAAAGTATTTTAAAAGTAGCCTACCGCGTACTATACTTCATTCCACCCACACAAAAACATTGTTCCTGCAATAAATTTCACTGTACCACCAGCCAGCGTTTTTCCATCGAACTTACTAACTGCATTCCAACCAATTATTTATTTCACCCCAATTTTCTTCACACCGTATTACATGCCATCGCCCCGAAAAAAATCCCTGGACTTCATCCGTCCGTAGAATTCCGCGACAGGCCGCAAACCCCTTAAGAACTCAGCTGAAGGTATATTTTATTTCGTCTGCACGAAAACATTAATCTGGCAACAAATGCAACTATACCACAAACTCGCTTTTTTCATCAAACTCGCTAACTGCAATCTAACCAATTATTCATCCCAGTTTCATTCTGTTCAGCTTTGAAGAATCTTATATACTTTACTCTTCCAGACTAACAAAATGAATGGTTTCTAAAGTATTTTAAAAGTAGCCTACCGCGTACTATACTTCATTCCACCCACACAAAAACATTGTTCCGGCAATAAATTTCACTGTACCACCAGCCAGCGTTTTTCCATCGAACTTACTAACTGCATTCCAACCAATTATTTATTTCACCCCAATTTTCTTCACACCGTATTACATGCCATCGCCCCGAAAAAATCCCTGGACTTCATCCGTCCGTAGAATTCCGCGACAGGCCGCAAACCCCTTAAGAACTCAACTGAAGCTATATTTTATTTCGTCTACACAAAAACATTGTTCCGGCAACAAATGTACTATACCACAAACCAGTTTTTCATCAAACTATCTAACTGCAATCAACCAATTATTTCATCTATTCCTTTGAAGAATCTTATATATTTTCTTCTAACAAAATGAATGGCGTATTACGCATATATAGTATATATATAACACAAAAACATTATTCTGGCAACAAATTTCACTGTGTCACCAGCTAGCGTTTTTCCATCCCGCAAAAAAATCCCCGTTTTCTTCACACTATTCATCCGTCCGCGAAAAAAGATTTTATTCCGCAACGCGACTGCAAACCCCTTAAGAACTCAGCTGAAGCTAGATTTTATTTCGTCTACACGAAAACATTAATCCGGCAACAAATGTACCACCAGCTAGCGTTTTTCTATCGAACTATCTAATTGCATTCCTAACCAATTATTTACATCATCTCACCCACACAAAAACATTTTTCTTTCAGCGTATTACGCATATATATATATAACCCAATTTTTATGCCACCTAATTTTCTTCACCCGTATTACGCCAAAAAAATCCCCGGATTTTATCCGTCCGCAGAATTCCGCGACAGGCTGCAAACCCCTTAAGAACTTAGCTGAAGCTATATTTTATTTTGTCTACACAAAAACATTGTTCCGGCAACAAATTTCACTGTACCACCGCTTAGCATTTTCCCATCGAACTAACTAACTGCATTTCAATCAATTATTTATCCCATCCCAATTTTCTTCACACCGTATTACGCATATATATATATATATATATATATATATATATATATATATGTAACCCAATTTTCTTGCCACCGCCCCGAAAAAAATCCTCGGATTTTATCCGTCCGCAGAATTTCGCGACAGGCCGCAAACCCCTTAAGAACTCAGCTGAAGCTATATTTTATTTCGTCTACACAAAAACATTGTTCCGGCAACAAATGTACCACCAGCTAGCGTTTTTCTATCGAACTATCTAATTGCATTCCAACCAATTATTTATCCCACCCCAATTTTCTTCACAGCGTATTACGCATATATATATATACCCAATTTTCTTGCCGAAAAAACCGATTTTATCCCCGCAGAAAAAAATCCCCGGACTTCACCGTCCGCAAATGTACCACCCGTTTTTCTATCGAACTACAGGTATTGCATATATATATATATATATATATATATACCCCTTGCCACCGCCCCGAAAAAAAGAACTTAGCTGAAGCTATATTTTATTTTGTCTACACAAAAATATTGTTCCGGCAACAAATTTCATGTACCACCAGCTAGCGTTTTTCTATCGAACTATCTAATTGCATTCCAATCAATTATTTATCCCATCCCAATTTTCTTCACACCGTATTACGCATGTATATATATACATATATATATAACCCCATTTTCTTGCCACCGCCCCGAAAAAAATCCCCGGACTTCATCCGTCCGCAGAATTTCGCGACAGGCCGCAAACCCCTTAAGAACTCAGCTGAAGCTATATTTTATTTCGTCTGCACAAAAACATTGTTCCGGCAACAAATGTACCACCACTTAGCATTTTTCCATCGAACTAACTAACTGCATTCCAATCAATTATTTATCCCACCCCAATTTTCTTCACACCGTATTACGCATATATATATATACCCAATTTTCTTGCCACCGCCCCGAAAAAAATCCCCGGACTTCATCCGTCCGCAGAATTCCGCAACAGGCCGCAAACCCCTTAAGAACTTAGCTGAAGCTATATTTTATTTTGTCTACACAAAAATATTGTTCCGGCAACAAATTTCACTGTACCACCACTTAGCATTTTTCCATCGAACTAACTAACTGCATTCCAATCAATTATTTATCCCATCCCAATTTTCTTCACACCGTATTACGCATCTATATATATACATATATATATAACCCCATTTTCTTGCCACCGCCCCGAAAAAAATCCCCGGACTTCATCCGTCCGCAGAATTCCGCGACAGGCCGCAAACCCCTTAAGAACCCGACTGAACGCAAACGCGAAAGCCGGCGACATCGAAGGAGACAAGAAAAGATAGGGCCGAGCTAATTTGTCGACGACACTTATATCGCTTCTGGCCGGAGTCTCCTCTGCGACTTTCGACCCCTTAATCTCCGTGCTCGAACGACGTCCTCCATCTTATTCGGCCTCTCGGTACGTATCGGTCTCTGGCATAACATCTTCCTCCATCTTTCCTCGTCCTTTTTCGATGCCCCGCGTGCTTCTCCGAGTTTCTTCGTCTGTCGCTCACGCTCCCAGCTTCGCTTTGTCTCCCTTTGGACCCGCTGGGGTTGGTCCAATTAGAGGCAGCGGCGAAATTGACGGTCGTAAAGATTAACGAGCACTCGTGCCTGATGGCCTTACGTGGAGATCGCGGTTTAGCGATCAGATCGGAATCTATGCAAAGCCGGAGATGTGCTAGTCGTAATGTCAATCATATTTGCAGGAATTTTATTACGTGAAACTAGAGAGTATAATATTTATAAACAATGACAACACAATCAAGTCACTTTCGTCTTCTTGATCTTCGTCGTAATCTCGTCGCCTTTTCGTTTTACATCGTTTCGCCTTTTCGTCTTTACATCTTTTCGCTGTTTCGTCTTTACGTCTTATCGTCTTCACGTCTTACCGTCAACTGTCTCCTTAGCAACCGAATAACACAATTCAATAAACTCGTCTCATACGATGCATCAATATAATAAATGAAGATCATAGGTGACGTTTCCTCGCCAACTAGAGGACCCTGTATCTCAGATCCCACATATTTGTAGTTGTTTTTCGGTGAATGTGTTTTATTGCATCGTGTAGGCATTCTCTGTGTGTTTTGAGTGTGCTATACAGATGAGTTTAGCGTGATTTTATTGTTTGTGTGTTTTTGGGTTACGTGGTATTTGAAGTTCCGGTCAGAATCTAATGACATTATGGATTTTTATTTTGAATTTATATTTTATGTGTTGTTTCGGCTGGCGTCTATTTTATATGTACTAATATGCTTTTACACTCCTTCTTCTATAAAGGATGTGAAATAGGCAAAAAATCCGGCTTGATTATTGTATACCAAATAGGCAAGAAACCCAGCCGCAATAGTATACGAAATAAATTGAAGGATACGTATCTTCCGGAGATAATATATAATCTAGCCTGATTAGTATAAATTTGGGTGTCGGGGTGCGGAATGGACTAAAATATAATGAAATTTAATAAGATGTAAATACTTACACTTTACAAAAGTGAACGAAATAGCATTCCATAATCATAGTACGACATAATATACCTTTACACTTACCCTTCCATGAAGGATGTAAAATAGGCAAAAAATCGAACCTGATTATTGTATACAAAATAGGTAAGAAACCCAGCCGCAATAGTATACCACATAAATTAAAAGATACGTATCTTTCGGAGATAAGATGTAATCTAGCTTGATTAGTATAAACTTGGGTGTTCGTGTGTGGCACTAAAACATAATGAAATTTAATACAATGTAAATACTTACACTTTACAAAAGTGAACGAAATAGCATTTCATAATCATAGTACGACATAATATACCTTTACACTCCCCCTTCCATGAAGGATGTAAAATAGGCAAAAAATCGAGCCTGATTATTGTATACAAAATAGGCAAGAAACCCAGCCGCAATAGTATACGAAATAAATTGAAGGATACGTATCTTCCGGAGATAATATATAATCTAGCCTGATTAGTATAAATTTGGGTGTCGGGGTGCGGAATGGACTAAAATATAATGAAATTTAATAAAATGTAAATACTTACACTTTACAAAAGTGAACGAAATAGCATTCCATAATCATAGTACGACATAATATACTTTTACACTCCTTCTTCTATGAAGGATGTGAAATAGGCAAAAAATCCAACCTGATTATTGTATACCAAATAGGCAAGAAACCCAGCCGTAATAGTATACCACATAAATTAAAAGATACGTATCTTTCGGAGATAAGATGTAATCTAGCTTGATTAATATAAACTTGGGTGTTCGTGTGTGGGACTAAAACATAATGAAATTTAATACAATGTAAATACTTACACTTTACAAAAGTGAACGAAATAGCATTTCATAATCATAGTACGACATAATATACCTTTACACTCCCCCTTCCATGAAGGATGTAAAATAGGCAAAAAATCGAGCCTGATTATTGTATACGAAATAGGCAAGAAACCCAGCCGTAATAGTATACCACATAAATTAAAAGATACGTATCTTTCGGAGATAAAATGTAATCTAGCTTGATTAATATAAACTTGGGTGTTCGTGTGTGGGGCTAAAACATAATGAAATTGAATAAAATGTAAATACTTACACTTTACAAATGTGAACAAAATAGCATTCCATAATCATAGTACGACATAATATACTTTTACACTCCTTCTTCTATGAAGGATGTGAAATAGGCAAAAAATCCAACCTGATTATTGTATACCAAATAGGGAAGAAACCCAGCCGCAATAGTATACGAAATAAATTGAAGGATACGTATCTTCCGGAGATAATATATAATCTAGCCTGATTAGTATAAATTTGGGTGTCGGGGTGCGGAATGGACTAAAATATAATGAAATTTAATAAAATGTAAATACTTACACTTTACAAAAGTGAACAAAATAGCATTCCATAATCATAGTACGACATAATATACTTTTACACTCCTTCTTCTATGAAGGATGTGAAATAGGCAAAAAATCCAACCTGATTATTGTATACCAAATAGGCAAGAAACCCAGCCGTAATAGTATACCACATAAATTAAAAGATACGTATCTTTCGGAGATAAGATGTAATCTAGCTTGATTAATATAAACTTGGGTGTTCGTGTGTGGGACTAAAACATAATGAAATTTAATACAATGTAAATACTTACACTTTACAAAAGTAAACAAAATAGCATTCCATAATCATAGTACGACATAATATACTTTTACACTCCTTCTTCTATGAAGGATGTAAAATAGGCAAAAAATCAACCTGATTATTGTATACCAAATAGGCAAGAAACCCAGCCGTAATAGTATACCACATAAATTAAAAGATACGTATCTTTCAGAGATAAGATGTAATCTAGCTTGATTAATATAAACTTGGGTGTTCGTGTGTGGGACTAAAATATAATGAAATTGAATACAATGTAAATACTTACACTTTACAAAAGTGAACGAAATAGCATTTCATAATCATAGTACGACATAATATACATTTACACTCCCCCTTCCATGAAGGATGTAAAATAGGCAAAAAATCGAGCCTGATTATTGTATACCAAATAGGCAAGAAACCCAGCCGCAATAGTATACGAAATAAATTGAAGGATACGTATCTTCCGGAGATAATATATAATCTAGCCTGATTAGTATAAACTTGGGTGTCGGGGTGCGGAATGGACTAAAATATAATGAAATTTAATAAAATGTAAATACTTACACTTTACAAAAGTGAACGAAATAGCATTCCATAATCATAGTACGACATAATATACTTTTACACTCCTTCTTCTATGAAGGATGTGAAATAGGCAAAAAATCCAACCTGATTATTGTATACCAAATAGGCAAGAAACCCAGCCGTAATAGTATACCACATAAATTAAAAGATACGTATCTTTCGGAGATAATATATAATCTAGCTTGATTAATATAAACTTGGGTGTTCGTGTGTGGGACTAAAACATAATGAAATTTAATACAATGTAAATACTTACACTTTACAAAAGTGAACGAAATAGCATTTCATAATCATAGTGCGACATAATATACTTTTACACTCCTTCTTCTATGAAGGATGTGAAATAGGCAAAAAATCCAACCTGATTATTGTATACCAAATAGGCAAGAAACCCAGCCGCAATAGTATACGAAATAAATTGAAGGATACGTATCTTCCGGAGATAAGATGTAATCTAGCTTGATTAATATAAACTTGGGTGTTCGTGTGTGGGACTAAAACATCCTGAAATTTAATACAATGTAAATACTTACACTTTACAAAAGTGAACGAAATAGCATTTCATAATCATAGTACGACATAATATACCTTTACACTCCCCCTTCCATGAAGGATGTAAAATAGGCAAAAAATCGAGCCTGATTATTGTATACCAAATAGGCAAGAAACCCAGCTGTAATAGTATACCACATAAATTAAAAGATACGTATCTTTCGGAGATAATATATAATCTAGCTTGATTAATATAAACTTGGGTGTTCGTGTGTGGGACTAAAACATAATGAAATTTAATACAATGTAAATACTTACACTTTACAAAAGTGAACAAAATAGCATTCCATAATCATAGTACGACATAATATACTTTTACACTTCTTCTTCTATGAAGGATGTGAAATAGGCAAAAAATCCAACCTGATTATTGTATACCAAATAGGCAAGAAACCCAGCCGTAATAGTATACCACATAAATTAAAAGATACGTATCTTTCGGAGATAAGATGTAATCTAGCTTGATTAATATAAACTTGGGTGTTCGTGTGTGGGACTAAAACATAATGAAATTTAATACAATGTAAATACTTACACTTTACAAAAGTGAACGAAATAACATTTCATAATCATAGTACGACATAATATACCTTTACACTCCCCCTTCCATGAAGGATGTAAAATGGGCAAAAAATCGAGCCTGATTATTGTATACAAAATAGGCAAGAAACCCAGCCGTAATAGTATACCACATAAATTAAAAGATACGTATCTTTCGGAGATAATATATAATCTAGCCTGATTAGTATAAATTTGGGTGTCGGGGTGCGGAATGGACTAAAATATAATGAAATTTAATAAAATGTAAATACTTACACTTTACAAAAGTGAACGAAATAGCATTCCATAATCATAGTACGACATAATAAAATGAGTGGAGCGAAAATTGTGTTCCGGGCTCAATCAGGCAAAATGCTATTACGAGAATTTAATTCACCGTTTCCATCGAAAAACACCGTCCTGCTACGCGATCGATCGAAAAGTAAAATGGAAAAGAAAAACGTCGCCAGACACAGAATGACACGCGTGTCCCGTGCTTGATGAGAAATCCTCGAGATATGCACGCAAGAGTGTCGGAACGAATCGTCGACAGACGGGCCGAAGCGCACAAACAAAATGGCGAAGTTCGATAATTAAATTTGTCGGTAGAAATCGGATCGGACGAAATTTCTGTTCTGCAAGCTCCAGGTTGCCGTGCGCACGGAATAGTATCCGAGAAGTTTCCTTAAAAGGAAAGTATACATAGGTACTTACCGCAGGAAATCCGTTTACAAAGGAGAATCAATTTTCTCCAATCCACTTTGGCCGCCGTACCGTGCACGCATACGCGAGAAAGAAATTCTCGTTGCATCCTGCCAGACCCTTCCGCCGGAGGGCAAAGAATGTGGGATGAATGGCATATGGGCAATTGTTGAACAACTCGTAATCAACGTAGAAATCGCGTTTGCCAAACAAGTTTCCTTATGAACCGCGCAGACGGTAGCCTATCTAAGGTTATGTCATGTCAATTTGAGGCAATGTGATTAGCTTTCGCTATATATTAAAAATGTACACGCATGTGTAGGATGTGCACTACATGTGGAGTGCACGTATGGAAGGTACAATGCGTATAACGTACCGAGAGCCGCGAGTATGGATTTTACGAAAATTTGATGTTTAACACTAGATTGCCCAAGGCAGTCATTTTGACTGTTTTTTAATTTCAATTAGAAAAACAATTATGAAATTGATGACACAATTTCTTAGAATTTGGTGACTTTTTCTATAACATATAAATGGGTTTATGAATAATTGTAGTTACTTCCGCCCTCCTTTATTTCCGTATATATATATGTGTTATACCTATATTGCCCAGAAGCAGTCATTTTGACTGCTTGGTAAATTTTAAATAATCAAAAGATTTTTATTTATTGAATTGAGTAAATTTCTTATATGACCTGTCCGGCTTTGTATTGAAATAACATTTTTTTTCGATTACGGTAACATACCGATGCATGATAAATTGTCGATTTGAGCGTATACTTGATAAGTGTCAGTTGCTCAATAAGCTAAAGTAGTACTAGTTATTCGAATCTTTATAAAGTGTTGTTCTAACAAGTTGTTTATTTTATTTCTTTTGCGCCCTAACTTTATGAAAAAAATGTCGAACAGAAATGAGTTCTTGGAAAAGCTAACGAACATAAGTGAAGAGTGCTCCGATATAGAATCAAATGCAACAAATTCTGAACTATCATCTGAAGATGAAGCGGATTATATTCAAAGTGAAACATCTGACGCTGAAGATAGTGATGAAGAGTCGATCACCAATGATGAAAATGAAAGTGTCATCAATATGCCCAGGAAAAGGTGTAGGGTGCTAATTAGTTCAGATTCTGATGAAGAAACTGAAAATACGTTTCAGGAGGTCGAAACAGCTGCTGATGGTACTGTGTGGACAAAAATTGACGAAGGTGGTATTCCTGGAAGGATACCATCTGCTTGTATTTTCAAGAGTGTGAAAGGGCCAACAGGCTACGCAAAAAGGAACATTGTGGCAGATAATCTTATCAGTGCATTATCGTCGATAATAGATAACTATATTATCAAACATATAAGAAAGTGCACAGAAGAATGTCGCCGAATTTTGCGGAACGGTTGGACAATATCATTACCGGAAATACGTGCATTTATTGGGATCCTATATGCTCGTGGAGCTTACGAGGCAACAAATTTTAAATTGAGTTATTTATGGTCAGCGAAGTGGGGTCCCGAATCTTTTAGAAAAACTATGGTCAGAGAAAAGTTCAAGCAAATCCTACGATTTATTCATTTTGACAAAAGAACCGAATGCAGTAGGCGCCTACAATCAAATAAATTTGCCTTGCTTTCGGAAATATGGGTTAAGTTCATTGAAAACAGTCAATATGTACAGTTAATATTTACTAATAACCTGTTATATAACTGTAAATAACATAAAAAATATTAAAAATTAATTTTAAACAAATTTCTTTACATATTTGTTATTTTCTCACAATGCAGTCATTTTGACTGTTTTTGGGCAATATAGGTATACAAGAAATCTCGGGCAATCTAGTGTTAATCACAGTAAAAAGCAGTTTCCCAAATTTGATTGAAGCATACAACATTCACGTACATTGAATGTGATGGCATAAAATGCTTCCAAATTATCATACAGTAAGTCGAATGCACACCTAGAACAATTTTCTCAGGCAAATTGAATATATTTTTGGAATCGGTGCGGTTAGTTTATTTTAAAATATTAGTCCTCGATATACGCCGATATTAAACAGTATGAATATAATAAATATAAATTCATGTAATACCTTGCAATGCGGTTTGTAAAATCAAAAGCATCGCAGATTTTTTTTTTGTATTAGTCAATTTTGTGATTTAAATTTATTGCTGCTTACTATCAAGGAAGTATTTAAAAAATTGTGGCAATCATTGGAATAAACATTTTTCGTATTAAATGTATTTAATATATTCGATTAACAAATTTTATTAAGATATATGTAGATATACTGGTAGCAAAACATAAGATAGTCATAGAATCGTTATAAATATCCAACAAAAAGGTGATTCATACCGAACAAGCATCATGGCTTTACTCTAATTTAGAAAAGAAGATCACACGCAAGCGTACCCGTGGAAAATAACTCGCAACTCCCACTTATACTTCATATTGTAATTTATTACAATTTGTACAGATTACAAACCAGTACCTATCGTGTTATCGCGTTCTCTTTATCATGTTAGGCATCTTAAAAGGAGCGGATATTGAGCAGAACGCCGCTCATCATCTGCGCTAACTCTTTTACATTATATGTATAATATATATATATATATTTATATTTATCATATATATATTTATGTATATGAATCGTAGTATAATTACCCCTGTATAATCTACTTTTTGTCACTCGGTGAACACTCGGTACTCTAATAAAAACGCACCCCCACCCCCTGCAACCCCCGACCGTGCGCCGAAAAATTCCCGAAACTCGCCCGTCCTCAAAAAGTTCCCTCTCCAAACGCAGGATCGTGATCAGCTCAGCGGCATCCCGCACTCGCATTTTTCCGCATTTCTTCTCACTCCGTGTTCACCTCGTCGCACTTTCCGCTTACTTCTTACTGTTCCTTATTAACTCCGCGCGCCGTCGCTCAATTAAACGTTCGCTCAACGTCCCGCCGGTCCTCCCACACATCGGCCCGTCTTTGCTTCGCGCGCGATCAACAATTTACATCAAAAGGTAACATGTTCAAAAGTAACGTTATATCATAGGTACGCGACGTCACGTTTTTCACCGATCGTGAATAATGCGTGGAGAGCCCTTCGGTTGAAAATTCTAAGTCGGTTGAGGATTTTTATTCTTCGCACGCTTTACGTGAATTGGGGGAATCGCATGTGCGAGTATGACGAGGCTGCAATAGGGGAATGTGTTGGTCATTAAATGCGTGGGTGTGTGTTTGACCCTTAACACATTGACTGCCACGGTGGTCACCGCTGACCGGCGCAAAAGATTGTACCATAAATGCAAAAAATTCGCCATGAAGCCTATTTGCAATCTAGTAAAAGCCATTGATATTGGAATGATGCTTCAATACTTTGGCTTCTCATAGCTCTGCGTTACCTTCATTTTGCACGATTTAATTATACTCTGCAGAATTTTATCGCATTGCAGTTCTAATATAGCAAAATACGCTTGGCAGTCAAAGTGTTAATGTTCCGTTGACAACGGGTAACAATGGTTTCGTGGTGTCATGTGATTAATATGACTGCGCTTAAAATGCTACTTTACGATCGACGCACTAATTCGGTAGTTTTTGGGTTAACCCATTCGAGACGACGATTTTTTTCGAACACGGTCTCCAGAAGCGAAATTTTTTTGTTTCTGTATATTGTTCATTTTTAACCCTTTCGCGCCGAGCGCCGCATATACGCGGCATCCACTCAACGAGCTGTGTGTACGAGCGCCGCATATATGCGGCATCGAAATAATCGGTACAAGTGCCATTTATTGTCGATGGCAACATTTTTCTTTATCGGCAGAGCATTTTCCATTGATTTTATTGACACATTGGATTAATCATTTCTTAAAACTTTTCAAACTGCTCTTTGTTGAAACCACTTTCAAACGTATTACGCAATAAACTACAAACATCAAAGCGATCGTTTACTGTTTTATACCGAATATTCTATCGAATCCATTCGGCAGTAAACAATTTTACATATTTGGATTTTACAAGAATTATGAATAGATCGGCTTAATGTATAATTTTTAACTCTTAAAAATTAGACTTTTCAGATTAGGGTTTTGTATTTTGTATTTTAAAAATTTTGGAAGTGTTTACATATTAAAAATGTAAATATACTTATTACATTAGAGCAATAATTGTTTTATTCAGTACAGTTCCTATTTAAGACTTAGAACAACATATATACAGAAACCACGCGCACTGTGCATATTTCCGGCGCGAGTTTTCGTTCAGTGACGGTACTTCGGCGGACGGGGCTGCCGTAGCGAAAAGGTTAATAAAAAAACATGTTTACTATGGAAATCACCCAATTCGTAAGTGAATTCACATAAATAAGATCATTGCACACAGTGCAGCTCGCTCCTCAGAAAATTTTTATTGCGAGGAGCGGATTGAACACCGTGTGTGCAATGTAAGGTAAAATAAAAATACATCATTAAAAAATTTATGAACATTTATTTCAAAAATAGTTAGATAATATAAAATCGTTATTTTGTTTTCAATAATAAAGAACAGAATATAATGCAAAGAAAATGTTTAAAAAGTAGTAAAAAGTTAAAAAAAGATAAGTTGAATAATGAAAAAAATAACACACGAGAAATAAATTTTTAGAAAAATGTGTACAGATAACAAAGTAATGTAACTCAGTAATAAAAAAAAATATAATTTGTAAATACACTTTTAGCAAATAGTACACTGATCGTAAAGTAATTATACGTTAGTTGGTTGATAGTAGCGCTTGAAACATTCTCCCAAACATAATCCAGGATTCCCGACACAAGCAGGACAAGAGTAATTATTACGTTTATATTTTCCGTCTTTGTAGGACTGTCGGCAATTCATAGTATATTACATGTGCCCATAATTATGAAAGTGGTCTAAGTCAAAATTTAAAAAAAAATGAGTTTATCAGTTATTTCATACCACATTATTTTTAACTAAATTTATTCAATGTAATTTTTACGAAATTGTCAAAAATGAACCATTAGATAGTGGTTGTAATTTCAACATTATATGGAATTCATTTAGTTTTAATTATGAAAGTGGTCTAAGTCAAAAATTTAAATAAATTATATAAACAACTTGAAAATGGCACGTGGCCTTCTTTGACGCGTTTCTGAACTACATAATAAAATAAATGACAATCAAATTTTAATAATAACGACAACTTCATTACTAGAAGAATCAATAACAAGAAGAGTAAAAAATACCGCGGGTGAATCTGTCTCTTGGCTACAAATTCAATGGATGAGATTCTTGAAAAATGAACCTTATAAAATGTTCTATAAAACATCTTTAGATGATTCTAAATTTCACGTTTTGGATCTTTCACTTAAAACAGGAAGACCAAAAATATACGGAAATATTAAATTACTTCCATTATACACCACCATTAGACCAGTATCGGAAGAAAAACATAAAGATATTATGAGTTTACTACCGTTCATCCCTCCAGTTTTTCAGGAACATTTTAAGAATCTTAAATACTCGAAATAATGATAAAAATGGATTACTGTTTAAAAATAATTAATAAATGTAATAAATGTTCACGAATTATTTCAATCAAATGATTGTTTCAAATAAAACTAAAAGTTCTTTATTGCTTTAAGTCATTTATAGGACATTTAGTTAATTTTGAAAATGGTCTAAGTCAATTCAATCTTTAAAAATAATATTATCGTATAAAATTCACACAAAATTTCATATTCATAGTAAATTTCCATTAATTAAGACTAATAAAATTATAAATTAAAATGTCGCATAATGTAAAAATATTTTTTAATTTATTCAAATGCAATTCATTAAATATCTCGAAACAAGAAATATATGACTTAGACCACTTTCATAATTATGGGCACATATGTAAGAAAGGCTTCAAATAATTTTTAGATTTTTGGTACACAGTAAAATCAATGCCAAATTTTGTTTTCCTGTACCTTGCAGATTTCATTAGTTCAAGGAAAATCTTATTTCGACGACTAGTTTACTCAGAATAACTGATAATTGGACATTACTGTTATTGCACACACGGTGTGCAGGCCGTCTTATAGCCTCGGAAATCAATTGCACACACGGTGTGCAGTCGGTCTCGAATAGGTTAAAATGCTACTTTACGATCGACGCACTAATTCGGTACTTTTTAGATTGAATTATTTTTAACATGTTTTTTACCGGTAAAAATGTTAATAAAGGAAAATTATATTATGAGAATTTGGAGACAAGCGAAAGGGAAGATGTTTTTGATGTTGAAGTGTTAAGAGATTATTTAAGTCGTTTAGCGAGAAAAGGTCAACAAAGGGATTCTATTGTGTATTGTAAAGACAAGAAAAAGATGGGAGAGGACAGGCGAGCGAATATTGCGATACTTGTCTACATAAATTAAGAATGTGCATTGGAGAAGGTTGTGAAAAATGTCACGCCAGAGTGAATTACAAAATGTGATCGTGAAGTCTTATGTCCACCAGTATAATGTATATTTATATGAATGAAAAAATGTAAAAATGTATAAGCGGTTGGCTATTATTATTCGAGTTGAAGCTTCCATTTTTGGAATTGATAACACGACAGAAGCGTCAAGGGTGAATAAATAGTAATTTACTATCAGTTTTGAAATGAGTACATTTTAGTACAAGTAATTCAATACAGCAGATTGTGAAATCAAGATCTTGCTTGACGTGAAGACCGCCCACTCAGCAGCAAACACCACATTCGCACACAATAAAATTTCACACACTGATACATTCACATTTCACGTACATTTTCACATTCACGCGCCGATACATTTCGCATCACATTTTCACAGACCGGCGATACAAGCCCTTCCCCCCTCCCTTACATCAGCGCATCACGCTTTGACATACAATATGGCCGCACATTTCTGTCAACACGAAGTAAAAGTGATGTGCGAACTGAGGACACGCGAAAACGCTTGACAACACGAACACCTACCATTCTCCACAATCTGCTCTATGAAAATAACATACCACACGTCCACACACATCACTACCAACACATTTCCCCATTGCAGACACTCGATGCCCCGAAACACGTAAAGACTCCCAAGAACAAAAATGTCCCACGCCTCGCAATTCTCTGCCAAAAAGGGCTCTTCCCACATTATCCACGATTCGCCATAAAGTTGAAAACACACCACTCAACGTTGCTCACTAACGTTCCCTCCGTACTCGCCTCTCTTTTTTTTTCTTTTTTTTTCGCTTTTTATTTTGTCTCTAGCCGGGCTTAAATTTCGACCGTTCGGCCGTGCAAAATGTCTCGATAGTCGCTTCTCTCGCGCACCTCAACGCGCGTGCCTCCGCGCTCGAATAAAAATCATCGTTATTCGACTATCTACTCCATACATAGTAACATACATAACTGGAAGCCCTAGACTACTAGGTTTTACATGGACGATGTAATCGGGTCAGACAGTGGCGGCGTTGTCTTCGTGCTGAACGTCGCCGACGAGCTACCTGCTGGCGGTCATTATCATCAGCGCCGGCGTCATCCTCATTGTTGTCAGGAGCGTGCTCGTTGCCAGGGCGATTATTATTCCGCTCGCCGTTGCCGCGATTCCGCTTGAGGCCGCTGCGAAAAGAAAGAGGGAATGTGGGTTAAGTCATCTATCACGGGTTCAGCGTGTTTTGTTGCAACTTCTTGTCAGGGGTGTTGCGGTTGTTTATGCAGGAGGGTGCGTTGCGGGGTTTGTTGGGGGAGTGGGCTTTATTTTGTTAGAGGCATTGACGGGTGAGTGGTAGAAAGAGAAGTGCGGGTTGTTAGGAGAATGGTGGGATGTGTGATTTTGTGCGAATGGTCGTTGGGTGCAAGCAAGTGTACCAGGTTGTTCAATAAGTTTTGTTTTGTTTTGTTGAGGGCGTTTTGTTGGTTCACTCTTCTTATCAACGTATATGAAGGTTCATTTCAATCAGTCAATTCATTCTTTGTTTACAAGCCATTTAGTGTCGCCGTGTCACAGTATTTTCGACAATGGAAAAAATTGAATATCGTGCAGTGATAAAATTCTTATTTTTGGAAGGTGTAACACCAAAAGAAATTCACGAACGAATGTTAAGAGTGTATAATGAACGTTCACCTTCAATTAGAACAGTAGAAAGATGGGTTACTGAATTTAAACGTGGTCGTACAAGCCTTGAAGACGATCCACGTGAAGGACGTCCAAAAACCGCATCAACACCAGAAATCGTAGCCAAAGTACAGGATATGATTTTGGAAGATCGTCGATTGACTGAGAGGGATTTAGTACAGGCTCTACACATCTCATTAGGCAGTGTGAGTCATATTTTAAATGAAATTTTGAATTTCAAAAAGCTGTGTGCACAATGGGTGCCGCATTCGCTAACAATTGAACAAAAACACATTCAAATGCGACTTTCTCAACAATATTTGGAGCGTTTTAAAAAGGATAAAGTGGATTTTGTGCGTCGATTCATCACTATGGATGAGACTTGGGTCTATCACCATGATCCTAAATCAAAACAAGAGGCTAAAGAGTGGTGTGAACCTGGTTGTTCGGCTTCGAAACGAGTTCGTGTCCAGAAATCGGCCAAGAAGGTTCTGGCATCAGTTTTTTGGGATGCGAAAGGAATTTTATTTGTGGATTACTTGCAAACTGGTAAAACAATTAATTCTGAATATTATTGCAACCTTTTGGACCAGTTGAAGGAAAAAATTCGTGAAAAAAGACCCGGTTTGCAGAAGAAAAAAATCCTTTTTCATCAGGACAACGCATCGTGTCACAAGAGCATTTTGACAATGGCTAAAATCCATGAATTAAAGTTCGAATTGTTGGAGCATCCGCCGTATTCACCAGATTTGGCCCCCAGCGACTTCCATTTGTTTCCAGAACTCAAAAAATTTATGCGTGGCAAGCGTTTTTCGTCAAATGAAGAGGTCATAACGGCTGTTGAAGCGTATTTTGCAGACCTTCCGGAATCTCACTTCAGGGATGGGATCCACAGATTGGAGGATCGTTGGAGCAAGTGCATTAATGTTCAGGGAGATTATACTGAATAATAAAGTGTATTTTGAACCATAACATTGTGTTTTTCTTATCGAACGACAAAACTTATTGAGCAACCTGGTATATGAGAGGGAACGTTCTAGAGAACACCAGTGTAACGGGGAATTTTAGCGGATGGCATTTTGTAATAAGATATACAGTTTAGTGCTTCATGGTGTGAGTGTCATTTTATAAATATATCCGTACTTTGTAATTAACACCGTTTAACCCATTGACTGCCACGCAAATTTAGCGCGTCTTGCCTTGGGTGCCACAGTTTTATTTGAAAGAAAACATGAAATTTTACAAAATGTAATAATATTAAGTCACTGACATAATATTGTAATTGTAAAATTGACACAAAGCGAATTGTATGGCCCAGGTGTCATTTGAACTCGCTTATCAGAATGATTTGTATTGAAAGAAAAACACTTATTAATATTTTATTTTTACGTAAAGTCTTATATTGTTACAGACGCTTACTACGAGATATCTCGTAGTTGGCAGTCAATGGGTTAATCATGTTGTCGGGGTTGAAAATCCTACAGAATTTAAGCGACATAAAGGTGGGTTTGGTAATAAACGTTGTGCGGTGATTTTCAATCTTTTATGTCACGTACAGTTGAAGTTGATATGGTATCTGCACGTTTATTATAGCATATGCGTGTAATCGAGATAAAAGGGGGTTAGTTTGACGTATTATTCCGGGAAGGATTTCTTTCGAAGGTAGTTTGAGGGCGGCATTTACGAGATTTTCTGGTAGGGCATTTACCAATTTTATCAAGCTACTATATTATGTATACGTTATTACGGCAGTAATATACTCGTAGAACCAATTTAAAAAGGATTTAATTTTGACATGTTCACTTATCATGCTTTGTATTTTTTTGAGCAAATTGAACTTATGATCTTTCAAAATGTTCACAGCACAGCAGAATTTGCTTCTGTGAATTTTAATACCGTCAAATTCAGTAACAGCCATTTTGTGCTCTTTAAATAAAGCGAAATGCATAATTTCCGAAAACACGTGTAAATATTTGACGTAATCTCAACGGCCCTAATATTAAACTCACCCGACCAAAACGGCACACATCATATTGACTGTTACGTCAGAAGTCAAACCTTCACATCATTCGTCAAAGTTCATATAATAGAAATTCATCTAATGCAACTAATACGTGAGCCAAAGCGACTAAATGTCCCGGCATTTCAATTTTCCGCCCTCGATTTCGTCGTCTAAACATAAACACGTTCTATCGTGTTTGACCAGAACAAAGTAGACACATGCATATGCATATGAATCACCTGGATCCCGAGAAATACCGTCGACAGTATTAAAGTCCGGCATCGCGGACGAAAGTCACGCGACGCGAATTCAATTTCGAAAGTCCGCAAGAAGGGAAAATCCGTTTTGAAAGTGGAGATTTCGCGAGATTTCAGATTTCGTTACGAACAGTTGGTCTCCAGTATTGAGAGAAGAATCCGGGACTTCGGGTCATAATTTTTCGCAAAGCCGCGCGGATCTTTGTTTTCGGACTTTCCGTGGACACTAGTTTTCTCTTAACGTCGGTCGTTGAAAATTGAAACACAGCTAAAAGTACGGAGTTTAATTTTTATGTATGTGGATTAACGGTCATAATCATTCGAGTACGTTTTGTAGATTTGCTGGATTTAATGCGAAGTGTTTAGCTGTGAAGAATTCATGGTTATCATTAGTGCGTTGTTAATTCGTAGTATTACTGTATATTTGAAATTATTATACGTGTTTCGTAATGTATGTATAATTAGCTTTGCCGGAATACTATAAAGTAGTAATTTTTAGGGTTGATAAATGTACAATTACATATTTCATAGGTTTTAATATAGTAGAATGAATACAGTGCTCTAATTGGACTAATTCTATATTTGAATTAATGTCTGCTGTTTAACTTCAAACAGTGCTTTGACACCATTTGCATAATACTTGATTATTACTATTCACCTTTGATCAATTACACTGCGTCCGTTTCTGAATTAATCAATCAATACTTGCTATTATTATTCGACATTAATTAATTTGAAAATCACCTTGCTTAGTGGACAAGTAATTTCGGGTATTACAATAATCCAAGCAAATTTTGCTTAATCCCCGAATAATCTACAACTTTCTTCGTGCTCTTTTCAAGAATACATACAGAGCCTTACAAGACGTAAAAAAAATAATTGAAAATGTTCTATGTCATTTTTCGGCTACATATTACGCGATTCCTGTTGATTTATAATGTACACGAAAAGTTCTATGGAAGTAGAAAAATGTTCAAAAAAGTCCCGTATTACTCACTAACGACTCACTAAAGTTAAATGAAAACAACGAAAAATGAATTATCCACAAACTTCCACAATTATCCGCCGACTACTTATTACTTTATTTCCGATTATTTTATATGTACAATATACAAATGAGAAACTCTCAATATATACACTACACATATAAAAAATTTACGAAACTCCCATACTATTCGTCCATTGATTAGTAGTCTATCCCCATGTAACCAAAGAAACGGTTTCCATGTACCTACATAACTCGCCGGCTATTTCTTACTGTATTTCCACTCATTCTGGGGATATACAAAAAGCTCCACGCAACCAATAAACACTGGGCCATAATTCCCACATTACTCGCTGACTACTTATCAGTCCACTCTTGCTTGTACCGTATATAAAACATATATGTAAAAATATCTATAAAACTCCAATACTAAAACAATATCGAAAAATATATAAAACATATACAGATTAAACTTATCAGTCCACTCGTGCTCGTTCCGTATATAGAACATACATGTAAAAATATCTATAAAATTCTAATAATAAAACAATATCCAAAAATACACGGAAAAGCTCTATGAAACGAAAAAACATTGCGCTAGAATTCGCAGATTACCCGCCGACTACTTATCAGTCCACTCTTGTTCGTTACGTATATAGAACATATATGTAAAAATATCTATAAAATTCTAATAATAAAACAATATCCAAAAATACACGGAAAAGCTCTATGAAACGAAAAAACATTGCGCTAGAATTCGCAGATTACCCGCCGACTACTTATCAGTCCACTCTTGCTTGTACCGTATATAAAACATATATGTAAAAATATCTATAAAACTCCAATACTAAAACAATATCGAAAAATACACGGAAAAGCTCTATGAAACGAAAAAACATTGCGCTAGAATTCGCAGATTACCCGCCGACTACTTATCAGTCCACTCTTGCTTGTACCGTATATAAAACATATATGTAAAAATATCTATAAAATTCTAATAATAAAACAATATCCAAAAATACACGGAAAAGCTCTGTGAAACGAAAAAACATTGCGCTAGAATTCGCAGATTACCCGCCGACTACTTATCAGTCCACTCTTGCTCGTTCCGTATATAGAACATATATGTAAAAATATCTATAAAACTCCAATACTAAAACAATATCGAAAAATACACGGAAAAGCTCTATGAAACGAAAAAACATTGCGCTAGAATTTACAGATTACCCGCCGACTACTTATCAGTCCACTCTTGCTCGTTCCGTATATAGAACATACATGTAAAAATATCTATAAAATTCCAATAATAAAACAATATCCAAAAATACACGGAAAAGCTCTGTGAAACGAAAAAACATTGCGCTAGAATTCGCAGATTACCCGCCGACTACTTATCAGTCCACTCTTGTTCGTTACGTACATAGAACATATGTGCCCATAATTATGAAAGTGGTCTAAGTCAAAATTTAAAAAAATTGAGTTTATCAGTTATTTCATACCACATTATTTTTAACTAAATTTATTCAATGTAATTTTTACGAAATTGTCAAAAATGAACCATTAGATAGTGGTTGTAATTTCAACATTATATGGAATTCATTTAGTTTTAATTATGAAAGTGGTCTAAGTCAAAAATTTAAATAAATTATATAAACAACTTGAAAATGGCACGTGGCCTTCTTTGACGCGTTTCTGAACTACATAATAAAATAAATGACAATCAAATTTTAATAATAACGACAACTTCATTATCAATAACAAGAAGAGTAAAAAATACCGCAGGTGAATCTGTCTCTTGGCTACAAATTCAATGGATGAGATTCTTGAAAAATGAACCTTATAAAATGTTCTATAAAACATCTTTAGATGATTCTAAATTTCACGTTTTGGATCTTTCACCTAAAAAAGGAAGACCAAAAATATACGGAAATATTAAATTACTTCCATTATACACCACCATTAGACCAGTATCGGAAGAAAAACATAAAGATATTATGAGTTTACTACCGTACATCCCTCCAATTTTTCAGGAACATTTTAAGAATCTTAAATACTCGAAATAATGATAAAAATGGATTACTGTTTAAAAATAATTAATAAATGTAATAAATGTTCACGAATTATTTCAATCAAATTATTGTTTCAAATAAAACTCAAAGTTCTTTATTGCTTTAAGTCATTTATAGGACATTCAGTTAATTTTGAAAATGGTCTAAGTCAATTCAATCTTTAAAAATAATATTATTGTATAAAATGCACACAAAATTTCATATTCATAGTAAATTTCCATTAATTAGGACTAATAAAATTATAAATTAAAATGTCGCATAATGTAAAAATATTTTTTAGTTTATTCAAATGCAATTCATTAAATATCCCGAAACAAGAAATACATGACTTAGACCACTTTCATAATTATGGGCACATATATGTAATATCTATAAAATTTCAATACTAAAAGAATATCCAAAAATACACGGAAAAGCTTTATGCAACATGAATATAAAACGAAAAAACATTGCGCCAGAATCCACAGATTACCAGCCGACTACTTATCAGTCCATTCGCACTTCTTCCTTGAGCACGCGAGAAGTTCCGCGCGGCCAAAAACCCTTTCGCCATAATTCCCACATTAGCCGCCGACTACTCATTAGTCCACTCGCGCTCGTCGTGTACATAAAAAGCCGGCCGACGGACGTCGGTGACAGAAGGCAACAGGAAGCCGAAGAATCGAGAATCGCATTAGAGGCGACGCAGCGGTCCGCCGCGATTAAATTTTCGAGCGAAAAACGAAGTGGCCGGTTAGCGAGGAGGCAGAGAACCGGGAAACTGAGAGGGGAAAAAGCGAATTACCGGTCGCCCGGGCGGCCGTCTTCGAATAACGCCGGCAACGGGAGACGACGGCGAAAGAAGCGCGGAGGAAAACTCCCGGCCGATAGTAATTTCGTATCGCGAACGAGAAAATCATTCGCCCCGGTGGCGGATCTCCGCCGGCGCAATCTTCGAGCCCGCGGATACTGTGATTTTGAGCGCGGCGGATTGAAATCCCAGCCCGCGCCGCGCAAAAATGTAATTGGAATTCTTGCCAGGCAAATCTCCGCGAGGCGATACGCGGAAAATGCGGGCAACGAGGTAATTGAGTCGAGAATGTGACGGAAGTGAAGGAATAGGGATGCGCGTGGCAGGCGATTGCGTAGATTATTTACGGGATGTAAGGGTTTTTGGGCGAAGTCGATGATACTTGATACGTTTTATAGTAGCAAACGGAAGCAGCGCGTAAAAGGTCCAAAACGAAATGTACTGATCAACTCCTGACCGAAATGGAAAAATCCGTAGATTATTATCGGGATATAAGTTTCTGTGCTAAGTAAATGTTGCTTGATATGTTTCACACCAGCATAGAATTGCAGCCCAAATAGGAGTAGAATAATGTCTACTATTCAACTTCTCATAGAAACAGAAAAGGATGTAAAGCGGCTCTGCGACAGACGAATCCTTTAACAAAATTTGCACATCCTTCTGCAATACAATAATTATCTTAGCATTTAACGCGTGTCAGGTGATTGCGTAGATTATTTACGGGATCTAAGGGTTTTTGGGCGCAGTCGATGATACTTGATACGTTTCATGGTAGCAAACGGAAGCAGTTCGTAAAGGGTCCAAAACGAAATGTACTGATCAACTCCTCACCGAAATGGAAAAATGACGGACAGGTTCTCCAAAGAAGAAACTTGTAAAAAAATTCGCATTTCCTACTGCGACACAATAATTATCTTAGCATTTAACGCGTGTCAGGTGATTGCGTAGATTATTGTTGGGATCTCTGAGTTTCTGGGCAAAATCGATGATACTTGATAGGTTCCATGGCAGCAAACGGAAGCAGCTGGTAAAGGGTCCAAAACGAAATGTACTGATCAACTCCTCACCGAAATGGAAAAATTGCGTAGATTATTATCGGGATGTAAGTTTCTGTGCTGAGTAGATGTTGCTTGATATGTTTCACACCAGCTTAGGATTGCAGCCGAAATAGGGGTAGAATAATGTCTACTATTCAACTTCTCATATAAACAGAAAAGAATGCAAAGCGGCTCTGCGACAGACGAACCCTTTAACAAAATTTGCACATCCTTCTGCAATACAATAATTATCTTAGCATTTAACGCGTGTCAGGTGATTGCGTAGATTATTTACGGTATCTAAGAGTTTCTGGGCAAAGTCGATAATACTTGATACGTTTTATGGTAGCAAACGGAAGCAGCTCGTAAAGGGTCCAAAACGAAATGTACTGATCAACTCCTCACCGAAATGGAAAAATGACGGGCAGGTCCACGAAAGAGGAAACTTTTAAAAGAATTCGAATTTCCTACTGCAACACGATAATTATCTTAGCATTTAACGCGTGGTAGGTGATTGCGTAGATTATTTACGGGATCTAAGGATTTCTGAGAGAAGTCGATGATATTTGATACGTTTTATGGTAGCAAACGGAAGCAGCTCGTAAAGGGTCCAAAACGAAATGTCCTGATCAACTCCTCACCGAAATGGAAAAATGGCGGACAGTTTTTAGAAAGGAGGAACTTTTAAAAAAAATCGCATTCCCTACTGCAACACAATGATTATCTTAGAATTTAACGCGTGCCAGGTAATTGCGTAGATTATTTACGGGATGTAAGGGTTTTTGGGCGAAGTCGATGATACTTGATACGTTTTATGGTAGCAAACGGAAGCAGCTCGCAAAGGGTCCAAAACGAAATGTACTGATCAACTCCTCACCGAAATGGAAAAATGGCGGACAGTTTTTAGAAAGGAGGAACTTTTAAAAAAAATCGCATTCCCTACTGCAACACAATGATTATCTTAGAATTTAACGCGTGCCAGGTAATTGCGTAGATTATTTACGGGATGTAAGGGTTTTTGGGCGAAGTCGATGATACTTGATACGTTTTATGGTAGCAAACGGAAGCAGCTCGCAAAGGGTCCAAAACGAAATGTACTGATCAACTCCTCACCGAAATGGAAAAATGACGGACAGGTCGTCGAAAGAAGAAACTTGTAAAAAAATTCGCATTTCCTACTGCGACACAATAATTATCTTAGCATTTAACGCGTGTCGGGTGATTGCGTAAATTATTGTCGGGATGTAAGTTTCTATGCTGAGTAGATGTTGCTTGATATGTATCACACCAGCATAGAATTGCAGCCCAAATAGGGGTAGAATAATGTCTACTATTCAACTTCTCATAGAAACAGAAAACGATGCAATGCGGCTCTGTGACAGACGAACCCTTTAACAAAATGTGCACATCCTTCTGCAATACAATAATTATCTTAGCATTTAACGTGTGCCAGGTGATTGCATAGATTATTGTCAGGATCTAAATTTCTGTACTGAGTGAATGTTGCTTGATACGTTTCACACCAGCTTAGGATTGCAGCCGAAATAGGGGTAGAATAATGTCTACTATTCAACTTCTCATAGAAACAGAAAAGGATGCAATGCGGCTCTGTGACAGACGAACCCTTTAACAAAATTTGCACATCCTTCTGCAATACAATAATTATCTTAGCATTTAACGTGTGCCAGGTGATTGCATAGATTATTGTCAGGATCTAAATTTCTGTACTGAGTGAATGTTGCTTGATATGTTTCACACCAGCTTAGGATTGCAGCCGAAATAGGGGTAGAATAATGTCTACTATTCAACTTCTCATATAAACAGAAAACGATGCAATGCGGCTCTGTGACAGACGAACCCTTTAACAAAATTTGCACATCCTTCTGCAATACAATAATTATCTTAGCATTTAACGCGTGTCGGGTGATTGCGTAAATTATTGTCGGGATGTAAGTTTCTACGCTGAGTAGATGTTACTTGATATGTTTCACACCAGCTTAGGATTGCAGCCGAAATAGGGGTAGAATAATGTCTACTATTCAACTTCTCATATAAACAGAAAAGAATGCAAAGCGGCTCTGCGACAGACGAACCTTTTAACAAAATTTGCACATCCTTGTGCAATACAATAATTATCTCCATATTCTGCACAAAATAGCTGATTACCGTAGATCATTCTCAGAGTGAGAACGTTTCTACGCGAAGTTGACTATGCAAAAAATGCACTTCAACTAGCAGACAAACGCAGCCTCAAAACGTCAAAAAATAAAGTCTACAGATAAACTCCCCGTAGAAACTAACAGCGCTGTCACTGAGAAAGAAGAATCGTTCAACAAACTCAGACGCTTTAACACAATAACAAGATAGGTGAAAAAGATTAGAATATTTTGTCGCTTCTGCCGCTTCCCGTTGAACGCGCCCAAAATGACAAATTGCGTTCTCGCTTGGTGTACACTCGTAGCCAATTAAAACTCGCCGGGAACTTTTAGGCTCGGCGCCATTAACGGAGTTATTCTTATTCAGGTAAATATCGTTTATAATTAGCCGGGAAGATTTCCGCGCCACGGGACGTCGGGAATTAACGACAAACTCGCTGATAATTAACAGTTTGCGGAATAAAAGGACGAAGAGGCGGATTTTCCGCGCGACTTTCTGCCCCTCCCAAAGGGCCGTGCCAGACGTTGCGTTTTTCTCGTTAAACTTACGGGAACGGCTTTAAAGGAAAATCCCGAGTCTTTTGTTTCAAAGGCGTAATCCCGAGTCGAAGAAATTTTTTTCGGATTATCTCCGAGCAAAAACTGAAGCGCGTAATAAGCGAATATGATTTTGTACGGTGTCGGTGTTAGTACCTGTATGGATTGATGATACAAGTAATTAATTAAGGGGACATTTCATTAATATTTTTGAAAATAATTTTAGTCAAATAAAAACTAATTAATAGTAAGTGCGCCTAATGTGCGTACATGAGGTATTTATTATATTATAGTATTTTATTAATAATTATTTTAGTAAATAAATTATTCATTTTAACTAGTAATTAACTTACTAGCCAAATTATTTTATTGTTAAATTCAATATTAGTAATTATTTTAGTGTAGTGCTTCGTTCGAGTAGATATTCGTAAAATTGGATTACCATGGCAGTAAATCAGGAAATGAAATATTTTATTCGCACAGACGACGCATACGGTCAATATTACAATGTGACCATTTACTTTTTTTTCAATCGATCAAAACTAATTTTTGTTACAAACGAACGTCTTCCTTTTAAAAGCATCGAACATCGCGTCATAACGGATAATGGACCATTATCATGCAAATAAATCGAAATCACTGAACATAAAAAAACGCGCAAATTTCCAATCCCTCCGTACGAACGAGAAATTCATTATGTACAGCAGTTGACAGTCGAAAAATTGTACGGAGCGAGGTAGATTTTGCAAAATCGCATCGTCGAACATTTGCGCTGCGTCAATTCCGAGCGGGAAATCGAGAAAAAGGTAGCCTCCCATTTATGGTGGTCGATCATCAGCAGGCTTCGCTCGAAATTTCCGGAATTTAAAGCCGGCCCAATTTGTCCGGCGATGTTTCATTCATGTTTTCATTCAGCGGCCGCTGGCACGGCGCATTTTCCATGCGATCGTAATAACGGGCGCATTACACGTGATGACGACAGAATGACCGGTGGGATATTATCGGACGGACGTAAGGGAGGACCGGAACGTGTCCATCGAGCTTTCAGTGCCCGCGACATGAATAATTGTTGCGACGTCGGTGCCGAGGAAATATGCGTCGCCGGAAACTTCATGTTTAACCCTTTCCTCGCTGAGTGCGCGTTAGCGAATAAATCCTACGTATACGCCAAACTCGGTTGCAAGTGCTCACTTCGTGGATACGGTAAATTACAATAATAATTGCAGGCGCCTACATTTACAATAATAATTGGGGCAAAGTATCGAACAACAGAATCAACACTGGTACTCACGAGTTACGCGAATGCCGTTTATAGTCGGCGCTTTCATGGTTAAATTTTCAATTTTATTCGGTAAAATATGTGCCGCTAAATTATATACAAAATATAATTTAAACAGAGTAATTCTTTCCGAAACTATACTAGTTTGCAGTATTGCTATACAATTTTATACTAATATATGTGCTTGTCCTAAACATTATCACACCTTCCGAAAAGTGCAGGCTACAGAATTGGAATTTGATTTCATCAAACACACACCAGAGTAATTCTTTCCAGAACTGTACTATTTTGCAGTGTTGCTATGCAATTTTATATCACTTCGTGGATACGGTAAATTACAATAATAATTGCAGGCGCCTACATTTACAATAATAATTGGGGCAAAGTATCGAACAACAGAATCAACACTGGTACTCACGAGTTACGCGAATGCCGTTTATAGTCGGCGCTTTCATGGTTAAATTTTCAATTTTATTCGGTAAAATATATACCACTGAATTATATGCAAAATATAATTTAAACAGAGTAATTCCTTCCAAAACTATACTATTTTGCAGTATTGCTATACAATTTTATACTAATATATGTGCTTGTTCTAAACATTATCACACCTTCAGAAAAGTGCAGGCTACAGAATTGGAATTTGATTTCATCAAACACACACCAGAGTAATTCTTTCCAGAACTGTACTATTTTGCAGTGTTGCTATGCAATTTTATATCACTTCGTGGATACGGTAAATTACAATAATAATTGCAGGCGCGTACATTTACAATAATAATTGGGGCAAAGTATCGAACAACAGAATCAACACTGGTACTCACGAGTTACGCGAATGCCGTTTATAGTCGGCGCTTTCATGGTTAAATTTTCAATTTTATTCGAGAAAATATGTACCGCTAAATTATATGCAAAATATAATTTAAAGAGAGTAATTCTTTCCGAAACTATACTATTTGGCAGTATTGCTATACAATTTTATACTAATATGTGTGCTTGTTCTAAACATTATCACACCTTCAGGAAAGTGCAGGCTACAGAATTAGAATTTGATTTCATCAAATACACACCAGAGTAATTCTTTCCAGAACTGTACTATTTTGTAGTGTTGCTATGCAATTTTATATCACTTCGTGGATACGGTAAATTACAATAATAATTGCAGGCGCCTACATTTACAATAATAATTGGGGCAAAGTATCGAACAACAGAATCAACACTGGTACTCACGAGTTACGCGAATGCCGTTTATAGTCGGCGCTGTCGTGGTTAAATTTTCAATTTTATTCGGTAAAATATATACCACTGAATTATATGCAAAATATAATTTAAACAGAGTAATTCTTTCCGAAACTATACTATTTGGCAGTATTGCTATACAATTTTATACTAATATATGTGCTTGTCCTAAACATTATCACACCTTCCGAAAAGTGCAGGCTACAGAATTGGAATTTGATGTCATCAAACACACACCAGAGTAATTCTTTCCAGAACTGTACTATTTTGCAGTGTTGCTATGCAATTTTATATCACTTCGTGGATACGGTAAATTACAATAATAATTGCAGGCGCCTACATTTACAATAATAATTGGGGCAAAGTATCGAACAACAGAATCAACACTCACGAGTTACGCGAATGCCGTTTATAGTCGGCGCTGTCGTGGTTAAATTTTCAATTTTATTCGGTAAAATATGTACCACTGAATTATATGCAAAATATAATTTAAACAGAGTAATTCTTTCCGAAACTATACTATTTGGCAGTATTGCTATACAATTTTATACTAATATATGTGCTTGTCCTAAACATTATCACACCTTCAGAAAAGTGCAGGCTACAGAATTGGAATTTGATTTTATCAAAGACACGCTACTACGATATCATTTAACCCTTTGCACTCAACTGTTTCCTCTGAGGCGACACGAAGATTCTTCGTGTTATCACTGAGGAAAATGTACGTATAGAAAACGCTTGTTCAAATATTTGTTTTCTTAACATTTTTCCGGGGAGTTACAAGTTAAGGCAATGAAATAGAATTAATAATTGGTGTGCTATTTAATATTTAGTAAATTCTCGGTCGATAAACTGACAGGAGAATTCTAGTGACTGCAAGAACAACGTTCTATATATTCCTGCAATAGGTTGAATGATAAACTGCAAGTTATTGTATAAACATTGTGTATGCTCGGAAGAAAAAATGACACGTGAAAGATCATAAACAAGTTATCACTGCGATATGTGTTTCAGTAAACCCGCAATGCACATTGGTAAATGAACTATGACGCATTCGAAAAGAATATGCTATAAAGTTTCAATTTCGTTTCAACATAAATGTAGGAATTTAGTGATGTAATAGATGTTTATTAAAATGAAATTAACAAGAATACAATATAAGTTCTTTCACGTGTGTCGAATCGTTTCCCCGTGATGGTCTCCTGGCGACAGCTTCTTAAGCGAAGCTCTCGTTTTTTTCTTCTCATAAACAAATGAAACGCGGATCACACCATCGGTCGCTCACCTTATTTACTTCCCTAGCAACCAACTTATTCTAGAATCTTCCAAACGCGTCTCCAATGTAAATACCCAGTAACAAATGCCTATTGAGATGATGAATGACCGCACATGCATACACCCACACAATCGAATGTTGCCAATTCATATCGCGATACTACATAAATGTATCAACAAAGTTGTATGCGAAACATGATTTGAGCAGAGTATTTTTTTAAAAACTGTACCATTTTAACTACTTGCGCTATAAAGACGTGCCACGCACGTCGAAATGCTTTTATTTCAAAGCCCCCAGCGACATGTATACCACGTCGATAGGCATTTGTCGCAGAAGCAAAAACGACGTGTCTTTTATATAGACGCTGCTACTACATCAATAGCTGCTACTAGGCTTTATGACGAATTTTTTGCATTTATAGTAAAATCTTTTGCGTCGGCGGTCAATAGTTAAAACATTTTGTACGGCATCAAGGTAACGCCTTACCACATGTTATATTGTAGAGCGCGGCAGCCGAAAATTAAATCGTAGCGCAAGTGGTTAACACGTTCACGCCGGCGTGACCCACCGGTAGGTCACGCTCGACTGTCCCATCGGACGTGAACATTTGTTTACACGCCGCTCACCATCAAAAATATAGTTCGTTTAGTAAGTGGACAAAATTGCCATATAGTTGAACATTTAAATAATTGAATTTTTAATAATTGAAACAAGCAACAATCGTGCGCCACCAAATTAAGTGCTGCATGAATTCGAGCGCCGCCTCACAGCGAAAAACATGAAAATCGGCCCCGGCGTGAACGTGTTAAACGAAATGTTACGCTATTTGCTACTTCGTGAAGAAACATGTCCGCGCGCAAAGGGTCAAAAGCGTTCAAACTTTTCGCAAGCCCATCCGCTGACACGTGAAAATTCGGAAAATCCCTCCTGTCCCCCGTCGCCTGCTATTCTCCCCGAACACCCGTATCCCGAAATCGGCAGCCGGTCGCATTATTTTCTCGTCGCGCGCGGATTGCCGACGCAGACTTTCGCCCGCCCACTTTCTTCCGCGACCAGAGTTTCCCCCTGCCCCGCTGCCGTCCGTTTAACCTGCCTTGTTACTTGAAAATTCAGCGCGCGCCGTAACAAATGGTGGACGAGAAGCGTGGGAGGCGGCGGAAACCGACGAGGACGAGGAACGTACGGATTACGGATAGTCGGGAGAGACCGTCCCGTCGTATTTCCACTCGTTTGGAGCCGCTTCGAATTATTTCCTCGTCGCGCCCGAAATGACCCCGTCGCTCCGCTCGGGTCCTGTGTTTTTCTTTTCGTCGGTGCCGGTGCCGGTGCCGGTCGAATGTCGCTCGACGCCGGTAATCCGATTCCGCTGGCCGGCCAGCGCGCGCTACGTCCGACTCTTTAACCCCTTCAACGTGTGTCGTCCGTCATGTCCAGTTTTCCGCGGTGTAACGAATTTATCCGCCGCCGGAGTTGAAAGTACGCGATGAACTAGCTCGCTGGCGCACTGCCGCGCAAGGCCGTTCGACGATTTTTTAATTCGTCGCGAGTCAAGAACATGCGTCCCGACGCTCAACGGTGCGCGTAATTATGGGGACTTTGCACGCGTGAAACACGGTGTAGTTGCTTTCGGATGGAAGACGGGTCAAAAAGCTGATCAGTTGTTGCGGGGAAACTCATGTGTTTTACGTAAATACATTTGCTTGGTAATAATCGTATAAGAGTGGTTTGAAATATGAAAGACTTCGTCTGAAAAAATAATCGGATAATACATAATGTGGATTCAGACAGTTATTGCGCGGGAAACTCGTGCATTTTGCTTTAATGCATTTATTTTGGCAAAATAATTTATTTAGCGCAATCGATAGCGTTTAAAAACGTGTGTTCAATATCATGAAAAAAGCTGTGTGGAACTTGAGTAATTTTTTTGTTATTAGACAAAGTAGACAAATTACAGACTGTCAAACAGCTCGTAAAATGGTAAAATACTGTAATTCATTGTCTTCATGTCCACAGCTTTGCTTAATTTTTTTCAAGGAATATCATCAACAACAACTAGAATCTTACATATATATACTTTTTGCGTATTCCATTCAATAAGCATTTATATATAGTTATGTATGCTATCGTAACTAAACACCTTCGTTACTATGCCAAACACTTGCAAACATGTGGCAACTTCTCATGTCACATATGTAGTCTCTTTAGGACTAAGAGAATAATTATTTAACAAATTAATGAATAGGGATAAATTAATTGATAAGAGTAAGTGTCTCTGTATAAGAGTGGTTTGAAATATGAAAGACTTCGTCTGAAAAAATAATCGGATAATACATAATGTGGATTCAGACAGTTATTGCGCGGGAAACTCGTGCATTTTGCTTTAATGCATTTATTTTGGCAAAATAATTTATTTAGCGCAATCGATAGCGTTTAAAACGTGTGTTCAATATCATGAAAAAAGCTGTGTGGAACTTGAGTAATTTTTTTGTTATTAGACAAAGTAGACAAATTACAGACCGTCAAACAGCTCGTAAAATGGTAAAATACTGTAATTCATTGTCTTCATGTCCACAGCTTTGCTTAATTTTTTTCAAGGAATATCATCAACAACTAGAATCTTACATATATATATATATACTTTTTGCGTATTCCATTCAATAAGCATTTATATATAGTTATGTATGCTATCGTAACTAAACACCTTCGTTACTATGCCAAACACTTCCAGACATATGGCAACTTCTCATGTCACATATGTAGTCTCTTTAGGACTAAGAGAATAATTATTTAACAAATTAATGAATAGGGATAAATTAATTGATAAGAGTAAGTGTCTCTGTATAAGAGTGGTTTGAAATATGAAAGACTTCGTCTGAAAAAATAATCGGATAATACATAATGTGAATTCAGACAGTTATTGCGCGGGAAACTCGTGCATTTTGCTTTAATGCATTTATTTTGGCAAAATAATTTATTTAGCGCAATCGATAGCGCTTAAAAACGTGTGTTCAATATCATGAAAAAAGCTGTGTGGAACTTGAGTAATTTTTTTGTTATTAGACAAAGTAGACAAATTACAGACTGTCAAACAGCTCGTAAAATGGTAAAATACTGTAATTCATTGTCTTCATGTCCACAGCTTTGCTTAATTTTTTTCAAGGAATATCATCAACAACAACTAGAATCTTACATATATATATATATATACTTTTTGCGTATTCCATTCAATAAGCATTTATATATAGTTATATATGCTATCATAACTAAACACCTTCGTTACTATGCCAAATACTTCCAAACATGTGGCAACTTCTCATGTCACATATGTAGTCTCTTTAGGACTAAGAGAATAATTATTTAACAAATTAATGAATAGGGATAAATTAATTGATAAGAGTAAGTGTCTCTGTATAAGAGTGGTTTGAAATATGAAAGACTTCGTCTGAAAAAATAATCGGATAATACATAATGTGGATTCAGACAATTATTGCGCGGGGAACTCGTGCATTTTGCTTTAATGCATTTATTTTGGCAAAATAATTTATTTAGCGCAATCGATAGCGTTTAAAAACGTGTGTTCAATATCATGAAAAAAGCTGTGTGGAACTTGAGTAATTTTTTTGTTATTAGACAAAGTAGACAAATTACAGACCGTCAAACAGCTCGTAAAATGGTAAAATACTGTAATTCATTGTCTTCATGTCCACAGCTTTGCTTAATTTTTTTCAAGGAATATCATCAACAACAACTAGAATCTTACATATATATATACTTTTTGCGTATTCCATTCAATAAGCATTTATATATAGTTATGTATGCTATCGTAACTAAACACCTTCGTTACTATGCCAAACACTTCCAAACATGTGGCAACTTCTCATGTCACATATGTAGTCTCTTTAGGACTAAGAGAATAATTATTTAACAAATTAATGAATAGGGATAAATTAATTGATAAGAGTAAGTGTCTCTGTAATTTACGTCGTACTTCTTCTCGCGTTGAACCTCAACTCTCAACTAAACTGCCGATCATCTCCTCGTTCGTTTGTACTGTTTTCTTCTCCATGCCAACGAATTCATTCTAGAATGTTCTAATTACCAGATATATGTGCCCATAATTATGAAAGTGGTCTAAGTCAAAATTTAAAAAAAATGAGTTTATCAGTTATTTCATACCACATTATTTTTATCTAAATTTATTCAATGTAATTTTTACGAAATTGTCAAAAATGAACCATTAGATAGTGGTTGTAATTTCAACATTATATGGAATTCATTTAGTTTTAATTATGAAAGTGGTCTAAGTCAAAAATTTAAATAAATTATATAAACAACTTGAAAATGGCACGTGGCCTTCTTTGACGCGTTTCTGGAACTACATAATAAAATAAATGACAATCAAATTTTAATAATAACGGCTAGAAGAATCAATAACAAGAAGAGTAAAAAATACCGCGGGTGAATCTGTCTCTTGGCTACAAATTCAATGGATGAGATTCTTGAAATATGAACCTTATAAAATGTTCTATAAAACATCTTTAGATGATTCTAAATTTCACGTTTTGGATCTTTCACCTAAAAAAGGAAGACCAAAAATATCGGAAATATTAAATTACTTCCATTATACACCAACCAGTATCGGAAGAAAAACATAAAGATATTAATACTACCGTACATCCCTCCAGTTTTCAGGAACATTTTAAGAATCTTAAATACTCGAAATAATGATAAAAATGGATTACTGTTTAAAAATAATTAATAAATGTAATAAATGTTCACGAATTATTTCAATCAAATTATTGTTTCAAATAAAACTCAAAGTTCTTTATTGCTTTAAGTCATTTATAGGACATTCAGTTAATTTTGTAAATGGTCTAAGTCAATTCAATCTTTAAAAATAATATTATCGTATAAAATTCACACAAAATTTCATATTCATAGTAAATTTCCATTAATTAAGACTAATAAAATTATAAATTAAAATGTCGCATAATGTAAAAATATTTTTTAATTTATTCAAATGCAATTCATTAAATATCTCGAAACAAGAAATATATGACTTAGACCACTTTCATAATTATGAGCACATATGGATGCCATACATGAATAACCTGGCGCCCAACGTGTTAACACTTGGCATGCGGGCAACGTATTTTTACGTTTTTTGTAGTCTGTCACTGGAGCGCGGGTCACGTAAAAATACGTATTTAGTTGATTTGGTGTTGTTAGTGGATATCCACCACAAATCTACTAAATACGTATAATTACATGAATGTGTGACATTATATGCGTGTTATTTGCGTTGCTAGGCAACGCTTTGCATTTTTTTTCCCATTAGTTATGATTGTTGAGTTACTCGATCTTTTGCTGAGTTATTTCCTCTTCAATCGAATTCTTAGCTCCAGAACGTGTTTCATCAATTTGAAGCTTGATTTTTTATTATTGATTACAAAATTCAAATCCGTTGTGACAAAGATAGTGATGAAGAAATATGACAAATTATCGGACTTTTCCTTTAAAAAATCGCTTATTTTTATGATTTCGTGAAAATATCGTTTGTTTTTTGTTAAATAATCATACAGTATATATTTAAGTGTGAAATAAAAAAAGTTTCGTTCATAAAAACGAAGTAGTTTTCGATTTACAGCGATTTTTCTGAATACTTCCGCGCGATTCAAGAAAAAAGAAATTCGGCGGCGAAGTTATCAAGGTTAAAACGCTCAAGATCCTAAATAATCACCTACCCACCCTCTCAAACGCATTAAACACCACCCTGAAACCCCATCGACACAAATGCGCATTAAATATCGACATACACACATCGACACAACTCCTTCACAGTGCTCGTTTGCGACATTTTATAATATATCGAAAAACTTAAAAAGCAAATCTGTCCCGCTATCGAAATTGTTATGAAGAGCGGGAAGGAATAATGAGCGTGTCACGCTACCCTTTATACACTAATGGATTCGGCGTGTATCTCGACGATCCATCGGTGTTATACTTAAATAATAATTAATAACATGTCCTGAAATCAAATGTTCGAACGTTCTACGGGGTGTTTGTACAGGACGCGACACGAAAATGCCACCGTGTAACACGTTTTTAGTGGTCTAAGGACAAGAGTATGGAACAAGGGTGCGATATTCGGCGACTTTTTTGCTATAAGATTTTTTGAAGTGTTTGTGGAAGTTTGTTTTACATGCGACACGCGGGGAAGAATGTATGTACGCAGAAAAATGCGAAGTGCTTGGAAAAGATGCGTTTTTAATGCGGTTAATCCAATATATATGTTTAAATGCAATAGCAGCAAATGTATTGGATTTGAGCGCAATGACGGTGGGATCAAGTGGAAAGGAGTTTCTTCTGATAGGTTTCGAATATACTTTAGTCGTTATTCCTTTTTATATTTTAATTCTATACTATTTATATACTATATTATATTCGGTACTATATTAACACGTTGACTGCCAAGCGTATTTTACTATTTTAAAATAGCGGTGCTATGAAATACTACTATGGGATTTGAGCGCAATGGCGGTGGGATCAAGTGGAAAGGAGTTTCTTCTGATAGGTTTCGAACATACTTTAGTCGTTATTAATTTTTGTATTTTAATTCTATACTATTTATATACTATCATTATATAATGATTCGGTACTATATTAACACGTTGACTGCCAAGCGTATTTTACTATTTTAAAATAGCGGTGCTATGAAACACTACTATGGGATTTGAGCGCAATGGCGGTACAAGTCTGATAGCATGAACATACTTTATCGTTATTCATTTTTATAAAAATTCTATACTATTTATATACTATCACTATGTAGTGATTCGGTACTATATTAACACGTTGACTGACAAGCGTATTTTACTATATTAGAACAGCGGTGCTATGAAATACTACAGCGTTTGACTGAATTATGCAAAATGTAAATAATGTGCAAGTATTGGAAACCACCGGATCGCATCCCTATTCTAACAATAACTGCATTTATAAAATAATTATTGCTACCCATTGCAAATATTTTAGATCTTCAGTAAAATCCCTTGTGGTATATCCTTGTGGTATAAAAATTTGGTATATATGATAATTTCTAAGTTCGACACATATTAATTACAATGAACGATACCCGACTTTATCTTGTTTCTTGTTCTCGACACTATCAATGTTAAATTCAGTATATCTGATGTTTTTTTATCTATCGTTAGAAGCGCAAAAATATATGGATGCCATACATGTTCATGTAAAATTTTTCTCTTAAAATGACCGATACTATGACCCTTGCTCCTGGGACACCCCGTATATTCTATACACTTGGCATGCGGGCAACGTATTTTTACGTTTTTTGTAGTCTGTCACTGGAGCGCGGGTCACGTAAAAATACGTATTTAGTTGATTTGGTGGCGGTGATAACATTTTGTTGTTAGTGGATATCCATTAAACAAATCTTACAATACATTGTTTTTCTGTAAATACGTATAATCCCTATTCAACGTTCGTCGTAATGTGTGACATTATATGCGTGTTATTTGCGTTGCTAGGCAACGCTTTGCATTTTTTTCCCATTAGTTATGATTGTTGAGTTACTCGATCTTTTGCTGAGTTATTTCCTGAACCAGTATCTTCAATCGAATCGTCTTGACAATTAAATTTTTTTATGAGGAACGACACTAGACCCATTCTCCATACGGTATCATTGCCACTATATAGTATACATGTATATATATATTCATCAATTTGAAGCTTGATTTTTTATTATTGATTACAAAATTGATCAAATGAATAAGCCGTATATGTGACAAAGATAGCTTGATGAAGATTTTTATATGCGCTGACAAATTATCATGATACTTTTCGTTTGATAGTGTGGAAAACTTTAAAAATCGCTTATTTTTATGATTTCGTGAAAAAAATATCGTTTGTTTTTTGTTAAATAATCATTACAGTATATATTTAAGTGTGAAATAAAAAAAGTTTCGTTCATTGACGAAGGTGGTAAAAACGAAGTAGTTTTCGATTATACAGCGATTTTTCTGAATAACCAAACTTCCGCGCGATTCAAGAAAAAACGCCCGCTGCACGCGAAATTCGGCGGCGAAGTATGCCCGCATGCCAAGTGTTAAAACGCTCAAGATCCTAAATAATCACCTACCCACCCTCTCAAACGCATCAAACACCACCCTGAAACCCCATCGACACAAATGCGCATTAAATATCGAATAAACATCACACACACATCGTACGTTACACACACAACTCCTTCACAGTGCTCGTTCACACACTGCGACCAAGTCCCTGGCGATTTTAACGAATCCGCCAGTAATTAATAGAGACATTTTTCGTGCGCGCGCGGACTAAAAACTCGTTCCGCGTCTAAAAAGCAATTACGTCTGTCCCGCTATCGAAATTGTTATGAAGAGCGGGAAGGACGTGTGGCGTTGATGGACACGAATTCGTCCGCCCTTCCTGCTGAGCGTGTCACGCTGGAGCCACCCTTTCAACCCATACACTCCCCTGCCAACCCCCTTTCAACGAGCTGCCCCTCTGCCTTGATTCGGCGTGTCCATCTCGACGATCCATCGGTGTTATACTATGTTATACCGGAGTGGAATACGTTTTGACAGCGTTCCGGGGGGTGCGCGGGCAAAATGGGGGTGGAAGGAATAAGGGGAGGTACTCGAGCATGCTGTCAACCCCTGAACCGATCAACCTGTCTGTGTCGAACGTTCTACTTTGTGACGTTTTGAATTAACCGGTGTTTGTACAGGACGCGATATCAATAAATGCCACCGTGAAAAGACTGAGACCAAAACACGTCCATTAACAATGAAAATTTTTAGCTTGGTCTAAAAGGACAATTGATTATTTCCAATTACAGTATAGAACAAGGGTGCGATATCAAGGAGTCCGGCGACTTTGCTGCTACGGAAGATTTTTTGAAGTGTTTGTGGAAGTTTGTAATAAAAAATACCAGTTAAGAGTAACACCCTTACCCTACAGCTAAGACCCATAGGCAAAATATAACACGGTTATATTATGCTTGGGGCCTGGGTGCGTTTGATGTGGAATTAAATGGTGGCCGAATTGATTTTTGGGGTTTAAGTCAATGTTTGTTGGGATTGAAATATTTGGCTATCACAATTATCACATTTAGAATATCACACAATTATGATTATTAATATAACATAGTAAAATATAACACGGTTATATTATGCTTGGGGCCTGGGTGCGTTTGATGTGGAATTAAATGGTGGCCGAATTGATTTTTGGGGTTTAAGTCAAGGTTTGTTGGGATTGAAATATTTGGCTATCACAATTATCACATTTAGAATATCATACAATTATGATTATTAATATAACATAGTAAAATATAACACGGTTATATTATGCTTGGGGCCTGGGTGCGTTTGATGCGGAATTAAATGGTGGCCGAAATGTTTTTGGGGGTTTAACTCAAGGTTTGTTGGGATTTAAATATTTGGCTGTCACAATTATCACATTTAGAATATCACACAATTATGATTATTAATATAACATAGTAAAATATAACACGGTTATATTATGCTCGAATTGATTTTTGGGGTTTAAGTCAATGTTTGTTGGGATTTAAATATTTGGCGATCACAATTATCACGTTTAGAATATCACACAATTATGATTATTAATATAACATAGTAAAATATAACACGGTTATATTATGCTTGGGGCCCGGGTGCGTTCGATGCGGAATTGAATGGTGGTCGAATTGATTTTTGGGGTTTAAGTCAAGATTTGTTTGAATTGAAATATATAACCATGAAACACAATTGTCATATTTATAATATATCACAAATTATGACATTTAATATATGTTTGGAAGGCCAATTGTATTTATAAGATATCACACAATTATCATAACTACTGTAACCCAATAAGACATAATGCAATTATCATGATTAATATAACAGTGCTTTATTAAATGACTGTCATGGCAATATGTGAAAAGAATATAATTACTCCGGTAAATAGTAAAGAAAATATTTGTGGGTTAATCATTGTGGAATTCAAAGTTTTTGCACGGTTTTAAACCATTTTCATGATGCGACGTGAAAGAACGTAATGGAAGCACTTAATAGCGTGAAACATGCGCGAGGAATTTCAGTGGATCGCTGGGAACTGTTGCTTTACCAGATGATTTTCGTGACAGCATGTGGAAAGAATATAGTTAATGCACTAAATAGCGAGAAATATGCGAGAGAGATTTATTCTGGAATTCGAAGCTGTTCCACTGATTTTTGAAACCGTTTCCACGGTAATAGGTGGAAAGAGTATAATGAAGGCACTTAATACTGCGGAGCATGTGTGTGAGATTTATAGTCGGAATCGGAACTGTTGCAGTGCTTTTCTAAACGATTTTCATGACGGTACGTGGATAGAATATAATTAATGCATTTAATATCATGATATACGCGTGAGAGGTTTGTAGATAGATTTGCTACTGCCCCGGTATTCTTCTGTCCACGTTCAACTGCACAATATACTAAAAGCTAATTAATATCACGGTCGTTCACATTTCTACCTGCAACGGTTCGCACTTGTATTTTTACTCTCCGTCCCCATGTATTATTTAACCATACTCGTCATGTCAATTATCAAGATACTTTAGATGTGAAACATCCTTAACACTAGATTGCCCAAGGCAGTCATTTTGACTGTTTTTTAATTTCAATTAGAAAAACAATTATGAAATTGATGACACAATTTCTTAGAATTTGGTGACTTTTTCTATAACATATAAATGGGTTTATGAATAATTGTAGTTACGTCCGCCCTCCTTTATTTCCGTATATATATATATATATGTGTTATACCTATATTGCCCAGAAGCAGTCATTTTGATTGCTTGGTAAATTTTAAATAATCAAAAGATTTTTATTTATTGAATTGAGTAAATTTCTTATATGACCTGTCCGGCTTTGTATTGAAATATGATGCATGATAAATTGTCGATTTGGGCGTATACTTGATAAGTGTCAGTTGCTCAATAAGCGAAAGTAGTACTAGTTATTCGAATCTTTATAAAGTGTTGTTCTAACAAGTTGTTTATTTTATGTCTTTTGCGCCCTAACTTTATGAAAAAAATGTCGAACAGAAATGAGTTATTGGATAAGCTAACGAACATAAGTGAAGAGTGCTCCGATATAGAATCAAATGCAACAAATTCTGAACTATCATCTGAAGATGAAGCGGATTATATTCAAAGTGAAACATCTGACGCTGAAGATAGTGATGAAGAGTCGATTACCAATGATGAAAGTGAAAGTGTCATCAATATGCCCAAGAAAAGGTGTAGGGTGCTAACTAGTTCAGATTCTGATGAAGAAACTGAAAATACGTTTCAGGAGGTCGAAACAGCTGCTGATGGTACTGTGTGGACAAAAATTGACGAAGGTGGTATTCCTGGAAGGATACCATCTGCTTGTATTTTCAAGAGTGTGAAAGGGCCAACAGGCTACGCAAAAAGGAACATTGTGGCAGATAATCTTATCAGTGCATTATCGTCGATAATAGATAACTATATTATCAAACATATAAGAAAGTGCACATAAGAATGTCGCCGAATTTTGCGGAACGGTTGGACAATATCATTACCGGAAATACGTGCATTTATTTTGATTCTATATGCTCGTGGAGCTTACGAGGCAACAAATTTTAAATTGAGTTATTTATGGTCAGCGAAGTGGGGTCCCGAATCTTTTAGAAAAACTATGGCCAGAGAAAAATTCAAGCAAATCCTACGATTTATTCATTTTGACAAAAGAACCGAATGCAGTAGGCACCTACAATCAAATAAATTTGCCTTGCTTTCGGAAATATGGGTTAAGTTCATTGAAAACAGTCAATATGTACAGTTAATATTTACTAATAACCTGTTATATAACTGTAAATAACATAAAAAATATTAAAAATTAATTTTAAACAAATTTCTTTACATATTTGTTATTTTTTCACAATGCAGTCATTTTGACTGTTTTTGGGCAATATAGGTATGCAAGAAATCTTGGGCAATCTAGTGTTAATGGAAGGTAGAGTAGCAGAGTGACATATTTCAACGAATTGAAAGCGTTGAAAAACTCGTCAAGTTTTTCCCTCGCTCACTCGCCTTTATCTAAAAAACCGCAGCAGCCGTCTGCAGGTGATAGATACTGATTCTAATGGGGTGGTTTATATACGACATCGCCTGAGACTCTGCCCATGCTCCCTATTACAAGCTTTCTATTTCCATGACGTCTCCCTTCTCGTTAACGTTCATATATTCACCTCTAGACGCAGTTCAGTTCAGTCACATACACGTGCAAGTATAAATAATTGTACGCATTCTTCTATATCCTTCTGTATCCGCAAATGCATATATACTGATTACGTACATCTTTGCGTATTTACCTGTGTTATGATCTAACATTTTCCACATTCACAAATTCTGTGTATACGTAATTACATATGGCTGCGTATGTGTAGGAATACGTACACATTCGACGTTTAACCCATTGACTGCCAACTACGAGATATCTCGTAGTAAGCGTCTGTACCAAAACTGCCAGCTACGAGTTATCTCGTAGTATTTTTTTTTTCAATAAAAATACTATAAATGCCATTACAGTATTATATCAGTAATTTAATATTATTATACTTCATAAAACTTCACGTCTTCTTTAAAATAAAACCGTGGCACCCAGGGCAAGACGCGTTAAATTTGCGTGGCAGTCAATGGGTTAACTCATTTATAATTACACACATCCAGATATACTAATGGTTTGCGCATGATTTTGCGTATTTATCCGTATCATAATTTAAATTCTATCACACTCAAATCCCATTTATGCATGACTACTTCACGTACAGCATTTTAGAATTATCTATATACGCGTTCACGTATTTGTAGGCATACTGTTCCATATCTGTCGGCATCAATTAATTATATATGCATGTGTATATATATATGAATACGTACGTAGTTCAATCTTCACATATAATTATACATACCAAAAAATACTAAGGGATTATGTGTTTTTTTGCGTGTTTATCCTTATCATGATTTTACATTGTTCCACATTCACAAGTTCCATTTATACATGATTACTTCACACGCAGCTTATTTAGGATTATACACGTATTTTTGGGCACATTCTTCGATATTTCTCTGCAACGATCTTCCAAATGTGTGTGCATGAACATGCCTACGTAAACTTATTACGAGATTTCATATGACACCTCGTGCAGTTGCGTGGAAAAAGCGAGATGTAGAGAAAACATGAGTAAAGCGTGAAGAAAATCGAAGGAAGCGTGGCACGTACGTGGCAACGAACGGACGGAAACGGAACCGTAAACCGTGTGCCGTCTGTGAAAGACGAAGGCGTTTTCGTGCGAAAAAGAAGACAATTTTGGTGTCCGAAATTTGTCGACCGACAAAGCCCGAAAAATAAAAGATTGCGGGCGGAGAGCGGAAAGAGCAATATTCGAGCAGACGTGTTGATTTTCAGGGAATCGTTTCCCATTTTGATTATCGGCGTATCGACGGTTCACCACATGTTTTTAAATAAACTAACCGTGGTCACAGAACCTTCAAAGAACAGTCTACTCTTATCTTGCGTAATCGAATATGCGGAATAATGATAAAAAATGGGAGGAAAGTAGGAAACATTTTGGAATGAGGCTAGCAAGAGAATGGTAATGAACGGACAACAGAAGGAGGGATTAACACTTTGACTGCCACGGTGGTCACCGGTGACCGGCGCAAGAGATTTTACTGAAGATCTAAAGTATTTGCAATGGGTAGCAATAATTATTTTATAAATGCAGTTATTGTTAGAATAGCGATGCGATCCTTTGGTTTCCAATACCTGCACATTATTTACACTTTGCATAATTCAGTCAAACGCTGCAGTATTTCATCGCGTCGCGGTTCTAACATGGCAAAATACGCTTGGCAGTCAAAGTGTTAAAAACAAACGAAAAGATCCAAAACAGTGGCAATATAATAGCAGGGTACCGAGAATTGAAAAAGAACGGAAGTGCAGTGGCAACGTATGGGATGTTGCAAAATTCCTGAAATGCTCTAGTAACTTGCAGTGAATCGACAAATTATGGAAAGTCGAAACAGGCTAGACACCGTAGGAACGTACGAAGATTCGGAAAAGAATAGAAAGACAGTGGCATTGTATGGAAACTTGAAAAATACTGACGACGTAGTGGTAACATACGGAAAGTAGAATTAAACGGGAAAACAATTGCAACGTAAGAAACTGGAAACAGTCTAGAGACACAGTAGCAACTGTGGTGGGTAGAAAAGAATGAAGACATACTGGTAACGTGTAGAAAATCGACAAAATGTAGAGACGTAGTAGCAACGCACGGAGAGTTGAAAACGAATGGAAAGACGGTAGCATCTAAAAAGACCGAAGACGCAGTAGCAGCGCACGAAAACTCGAAAGAAACTACAGACCCCATAATAGCATACGAAGAGCTAGAAAAGAATGGAAAATCATGGGCAGCGTATGGGAAGTGAAAAATTTGAGACAGTAGGAACGTACTTAAAGTCGGTAGAAAATGGAAAACGTATGGAAATTGGAAGAAGAATAGAGACAGAGTAGCAAAGTATAGAGGCTTGGAGAAGAATGGATAGACAGTGGCAACATATGGAAAATCGAAAAAGAATAAAGAGACTGTAGCAGCGTACGAAAACTCGAAAGAAGCTACAGACCCCATAATAGCATACGAAGAGCTGGAAAGGAATGGAAAATCATGGGCAGCGTATGGGAAGTGAAAAAAATTTTAGACAGTAGGAACGTACTTAAAGTCGGTAGAAAATGGAAAGACGTATGGAAATTGGAAGAAGACTAGAGACAGAGTAGCAAAGTATCGAGCCTTGGAGAAGAATGGATAGACAGTGGCAACGTACGGAAAATCGAAAAAGAATAAAGAGACCGTAGCAACGTACGAAATCTCGGAAGAAGCAACAGACCCCATAATAGCATACGAAGAGCTAGAAAAGAATGGAAAATCATGGGCAGCGTGTGGGAAGTAAAAAATTTGAGACAGTAGGAATGTACTTAAAGTCGGTAGAAAACGGAAAAACGTATGGAAATTGGAAGAAAAATAGAGACAGAGTAGCAAAGTACGAAGGATTGGACAAGAATGGATAGACAGTGGCAACATATGGAAAATCGAAAAAGAATAAAGAGACCGTAGCAGCGTACGAAAACTCGAAAGAAGCTACAGACCCCATAATAGCATACGAAGAGCTGGAAAAGAATGGAAAATCATGGGCAGCGTATGGGAAGTAAAAAATTTTAGACAGTAGGAACGTACTTAAAGTCGGTAGAAAATGGAAAGACGTATGGAAATTGGAAGAAGAATAGAGACAGAGTAGCAAAGTACGAAGGCTTGGAGAAGAATGGATAGACAGTGGTAACGTACGGAAAATCGAAAAAGAATAAAGAGACCGTAGCAACGTACGAAAACTCGAAAAAAGCTACAGACCCCATAATAGCATTCGAAGAGCTGGAAAAGAATGGAAAATCATGGGCAGCGTATGGGAAGTGAACAAAATTTTAGACAGTAGGACCGTACTTAAAGTCGGTAGAAAATGGAAAGACGTATGGAAATTGGAAGAAGAATAGAGACAGAGTAGCAAAGTACGAAGGATTGGAGAAGAATGGATAGACAGTGGCAACATATGGAAAATCGAAAAAGAATAAAGAGACCGTAGCAACGTACGAAAACTCGAAAAAAGCTACAGACCCCATAATAGCATACGAAGAGCTGGAAAAGAATGGAAAATCATGGGCAGCGTATGGGAAGTAAAAAATTTGAGACAGTAGGAATGTACTTAAAGTCGGTAGAAAATGAAAAAACGTATGGAAATTGGAAGAAGAATAGAGACAGAGTAGCAAAGTACGAAGGATTGGAGAAGAATGGATAGACAGTGGCAACATATAGAAAATCGAAAAAGAATAAAGAGACTGTAGCAGCGTACGAAAACTCGAAAGAAGCTACAGACCCCATAATAGCATACGAAGAGCTAGAAAAGAATGGAAAATCATGGGCAGCGTATGGGAAGTAAAAAATTTGAGACAGTAGGAACGTACTTAAAGTCGGTAGAAAATGGAAAGACGTATGGAAATTGGAAGAAGACTAGAGACAGAGTAGCAAAGTACGAAGGATTGGAGAAGAATGGATAGACAGTGGCAACATATGGAAAATCGAAAAAGAATAAAGAGACCGTAGCAGCGTACGAAAACTCGAAAGAAGCTACAGACCCCATAATAGCATACGAAGAGCTGGAAATGAATGGAAAATCATGGGCAGCGTATGGGAAGTGAAAAATTTGAGACAGTAGGAACGTACTTAAAGTCGGTAGAAAATGGAAAAACGTATGGAAATTGGAAGAAGAATAGAGACAGAGTAGCAAAGTACGAAGGATTGGAGAAGAATGGGTAGACAGTGGCAATGTACGGAAAATCGAAAAAGAGTAGAGAGCGTAGCAACGTACGGGGGGTCGAAGAAGAACGGATAAACAGTGGCATCTTATGGAAAGTGACAAAAAAAAGACACTATAGCAACGAATGGAGGGTCGAGAAGTATGGATGGACTGTGGCAATGTATGAAGAGTCGAGAAGCCTGGGGACACCGTAGCAACGCATGAAAAATCGAAAAAGAGCAGAAAGACAATGGCAATGTATGGAAACTCGGAAAAGACTGGAAATACAGTACTGCCGTATGAAGCATCGAAAAAGACTGGAAATATAGTAGCAACATACGGAACACTAGAAATCCACGGAGATACAATACCAACCTAAGAAGTTGAAAAATGACCGAGAGACATCGACAACCTACAGAAACTTAGAAAAGACTAAAAATGCAGTAGCAACATATGGAAAGTCCAAAAACACTGGGCACACAGTGGCGACGTATGGAGAACTAACAAGACCGCGAATACAGTAGCAACGTGCAAAAGAAATAAAAGGAGAACGAAAAACGAATATGAACTAGAAACCTGAAAAGTCGAAAAATGCGAGACGCCGGCAACTTAACCCATTTGCATCATTTGACGGAATAATCCGCAAACAAAAACTGACCATTATCACCGGGAGCGGATAAATCCGTGTACAATAATTTTTGTTTTCAGCTTATCAGCAATCGTTAGAGTCTCTACGACAAACAAACAATAAAGAATTTTGTGTAAAATATTCTTCTTACTTTTCTGGTTGTAAGTTCAAAATAATAAAATAATACAAAAAATAATAGATAATAAAACTTAACAAAATCAGATTACCATAATGAATTACAGTTCGGATTCGGATTCAAGAATAGAAATGCTTGCAATGAAATTGAATAATCAGATAATAGAAGAATTTACAGAAAGTCAAATGATCGAAAGAAAAAACAATAAATGTAAGATTTTAAGGTAAATGTTGAGAGCGGTCATTTGACCTCGCTTGGTACGTTTAATGTTAACAAAATTAGGTTACCATAATGAAGTACAGTTCGGATTCGGATTCAAGCATATAAATGCAAATATCCCATAAGCGTAAACGTGCCATAGCTCTAATAGATAGTAGTGAAGATGCCCAGCCGGATAATATTGAAACTGGCGATTTCTATTAGAACGGCCATACTATGAAATATTACAGCGTTTGACTGAATTATGCAAAATGTAAATAATGTGCAGGTATTGGAGACCAAAGGATCGCATCACTATTTTGACAATAACTGCATTTATAAAACAATTATTGCAACCCATTGCGAATATTTTGGATTTTCAATCAAATCTCTTGCGCCGACACCGGTCAGCATCACGGCAGTGAAAGTGTTAATAAGTATTGAAAAAAAACTGTAAACACGCAGCAACGTATAGAACGCCCAAAGACAACTGGAAGACGCTGGAAACGTAAGGCTAGACGAAAAAGAACCGAAAGCGACTGGGACGAAGATTTTGGATCTTCGCGGCGAATCTTAGCTGAACGATGCCGTTTGTTCGACGTAATAACTCGCTCCTCCCAGCGCACGCCGATCTGGCCTGCGTCCAGAGTGCTGCCAATGTTGGCCGCGAGGTCGTTAAAAACTATAAAGGGATATTTCCGGGAAAATACAAATTGCAGACGCGAAACGGCTCCGTTCCGAATGGTAGAACGGCAATGGGCCACGTTATTGGATAACGTGGGGTAGTCGGAGACTGCTCTTCGAGAGCAAAGTGGTGTGAGGGTGGAGGAATGAAGATAGTCGGCGAAGAGCGATTGTTCGTGGATACAGACGAAATGGTGTTTTAAGCGAACGGCCAGAGCTTAGGGTAGATCGAAGGAGGGCGGAATAAAAGATTACGCGTGCACCGTATTTTTGTACTTCAAATTATCATGTACTAAATTCATTGAGGAGTTAACACAACGTTTTTTGTTTCGAATTGTTATACATTAAATGCATTTAATACTAAGGAATTTTAAGCGAACGGCCGGGGCTTAGGGTAGATCGAAGAAGGGCGTAATAAAAGATTACGTGCGCACCGTATTTTTGTACTTCAAATTATCATCTACTAAATTCATTGAGGAGTTAACACAACGTTTTTTGTTTCGAATTGTTATACATTAAATGCATTTAATACTAAGGAATTTTAAGCGAACGGTCGGGGCTTAAGGTAGATCGAAGAAGGGCGTAACAAAAGATTACGTGCGCACCGTATTTTTGTACTTCAAATTATCATGTACTAAATTCATTGAGGAGTTAACACAACTTTTTTTTGTTTTGAATTGTTATACATTAAATGCATTTAAGATGAAGGTGTTTTAAACGGAAGGTCGTTGTTTAGGGTAGATCAAAGAAAGGCGGAATAAAAGATTACGTGCGCACTGTATTTTTGTACTTCAAATTATCATGTACTAAATTCATTGAGGAGTTAAAACAACGTTTTTTGTTTCGAATTGTTATACATTAAATGCATTTAATACTAAGGAATTTTAAGCGAACGGCCGGGCTTAATGTAGATCGAAGAAGGGCGTAATAAAAGATTACGTGCGCACCGTATTTTTGTACTTTAAATTATCATGTACTAAATTCATTGAGGAGTTAACACAACGTTTTTTGTTTCGAATTGTTATACATTAAATGCATTTAATACTAAGGAATTTTAAGCGAACGGCCGGGGCTTAAGGTAGATCGAAGAAGGGCGTAATAAAAGATTACGTGCGCATCGTATTTTTGTACTTCAAATTATCGTGTACTAAATTCATTGGGGAGTTAACACAACTTTTTTTGTTTCGAATTGTTATACATTAAATGCATTTAAGATTAAGGTATTTTAAGCGGATGATCGATGTTTAGTGTAAATCGAAGGAGGGCGGAATAAAAGATTACGTGCGCACCGTATTTTTGTACTTCAAATTATCATGTACTAATTTCATTGAAGAGTTAACACAACTTTTTTTTATTCGAATTCTTATACATTAAATGCATTTAAGATTAAGGGGTTTTAAACGGATGGTCGCTGTTTAGGGTAGATCGAAGAAGGGCGGAATAAAAGATTACGTACGCACCATATTTTTGTACTTTAAATTATCATCTACTAAATTCATTGAGGGGTTAACACAACTTTTGTTATTCGAATTCTTATACATTAAATGCATTTAAGATTAAGGGGTTTTAAACGGATGGTCGCTGTTTAGTGTAGATCGAAGAAGGGCGGAATAAAAGATTACGTGCGCACCGTATTTTTGTACTTCAAATTATCGTGTACTAAATTCATTGGGGAGTTAACACTTCTTTTTGCTTCGAATTGTTATACATTAAATGCATTTAAGATGAAGGTGTTTTAAACGGAAGGTCGTTGTTTAGGGTAGATCGAAGAAGGGCGGAATAAAAGATTACGCGTGCACCGTATTTTTATACTTCAAATGATTGTGTACTAAATTTATTGAGGAGTTAACACAACTTTTTTTTATTCGAATTCTTATACATTAAATGCATTTAAGATTAAGGGGTTTTAAACGGATGGTCGCTGTTTAGGGTAGATCGAAGAAGGGCGGAATAAAAGATTACGTGCGCACCGTATTTTTGTACTTTAAATTATCATGTAATAAATTCATTGAGGAGTTAACACAACTTTTTTTGTTTTGAATTGTTATACATTAAATGCATTTAAGATTAAGGTATTTTAAGCGGATGATCGATGTTTAGTGTAAATCGAAGAAGGGCGGAATAAAAGATTACGTGCGCACCGTATTTTTGTACTTCAAATTATCATCTACTAAATTCATTGAGGAGTTAACACAACTTTTTTTTATTCGAATTCTTATACATTAAATGCATTTAAGATTAAGGGGTTTTAAACGGATGGTCGCTGTTTAGGGTAGATCGAAGAAGGGTGGAATAAAAGATTACGTACGCACCATATTTTTGTACTTTAAATTATCATGTAATAAATTCATTGAGGAGTTAACACAACTTTTTTTGTTTTTAATTGTTATACATTAAATGCATTTAAGATGAAGGTGTTTTAAACGGAAGGTCGTTGTTTAGGGTAGATCAAAGAAGGGCGGAATAAAAGATTACGTACGCACCATATTTTTGTACTTTAAATTATCATGTAATAAATTCATTGAGGAGTTAACACAACTTTTTTTGTTTTGAATTGTTATACATTAAATGCATTTAAGATTAAGGTATTTTAAGCGGATGATCGATGTTTAGTGTAAATCGAAGAAGGGCGGAATAAAAGATTACGTGCGCACCGTATTTTTGTACTTCAAATTATCGTGTACTAAATTCATTGGGGAGTTAACACAACTTTTTTTGCTTCGAATTGTTATACATTAAATGCATTTAAGATGAAGGTGTTTCAAACGGAAGGTCGTTGTTTAGGGTAGATCGAAGAAGGGTGGAATAAAAGATTACGTACGCACCGTATTTTTGTACTTTAAATTATCATGTACTAAATTCATTGAGGAGTTAACACAACGTTTTTTGTTTCGAATTGTTATACATTAAATGCATTTAAGATTAAGGTATTTTAAGCGGATGATCGATGTTTAGGGTAGATCGAAAGAGGGCGGAATAAAAGATTACGCGTGCGCACCGTATTTTTGTACTTCAAATTATCATGTACTAAATTCATTGAGGAGTTAATACAACGTTTTTTGTTTCGAATTGTTATACATTAAATGCATTTAATACTAAGGAATTTTAAGCGAACGGCCGGGGCTTAGGGTAGATCGAAGAAGGGTGGAATAAAAGATTACGTGCGCACCGTATTTTTGTACTTCAAATTATCATCTACTAAATTCATTGAGGAGTTAACACAACTTTTTTTTATTCGAATTCTTATACATTAAATGCATTTAAGATTAAGAGGTTTTAAACGGATGGTCGCTGTTTAGGGTAGATCGAAAGAGGGCGGAATAAAAGATTACGCGTGCGCACCGTATTTTTGTACTTCAAATTATCATCTACTAAATTCATTGAGGAGTTAACACAACTTTTTTTTATTCGAATTCTTATACATTAAATGCATTTAAGATTAAGGGGTTTTAAACGGATGGTCGCTGTTTAGGGTAGATCGAAGAAGGGTGGAATAAAAGATTACGTACGCACCGTATTTTTGTACTTTAAATTATCATGTAATAAATTCATTGAGGAGTTAACACAACTTTTTTTGTTTTGAATTGTTATACATTAAATGCATTTAAGATTAAGGTATTTTAAGCGGATGATCGATGTTTAGTGTAAATCGAAGAAGGGCGGAATAAAAGATTACGTGCGCACCGTATTTTTGTACTTCAAATTATCGTGTACTAAATTCATTGGGGAGTTAACACAACTTTTTTTTGCTTCGAATTGTTATACATTAAATGCATTTAAGATGAAGGTGTTTTAAACGGAAGGTCGTTGTTTAGGGTAGATCAAAGGAGGGCGAAATAAAAGATTACGTGCGCACCATATTTTTGTACTTTAAATTATCATGTAATAAATTCATTGAGGAGTTAACACAACTTTTTTTGTTTTGAATTGTTATACATTAAATGCATTTAAGATTAAGGTATTTTAAGCGGATGATCGATGTTTAGTGTAAATCGAAGAAGGGCGGAATAAAAGATTAAGTACGCTCCGTATTTTTGTACTTTAAATTATCATGTAATAAATTCATTGAGGAGTTAACACAACTTTTTTTTATTCGAATTCTTATACATTAAATGCATTTAAGATTAAGGGGTTTTAAACGGAAGGTCGTTGTTTAGGGTAGATCAAAGAAGGGCGGAATAAAAGATTACGCGTGCACCGTATTTTTGTACTTCAAATTATCGTGTACTAAATTCATTGGGGAGTTAACACAACTTTTTTTTTGCTTCGAATTCTTATACATTAAATGCATTTAAGATTAAGGGGTTTTAAACGGATGGTCGCTGTTTAGGGTAGATCGAAGGAGGGCGGAATAAAAGATTACGTGCGCACCGTATTTTTGTACTTCAAATTATCGTGTACTAAATTCATTGAGGAGTTAACACAACTTTTTTTTTATTAGAATTCTTATACATTAAATGCATTTAAGATTAAGGGGTTTTAAACGGATGGTCGCTGTTTAGTGTAAATCGAAGAAGGGCGGAATAAAAGATTACGTGCGCACCGTATTTTTGTACTTCAAATTATCATGTACTAAATTCATTGAGGAGTTAACACAACGTTTTTTGTTTCGAATTGTTATACATTAAATGTATTTAATACTAAGGAATTTTAAGCGAACGGCCGGTGCTTAGGGTAGATCGAAGAAGGGCGGAATAAAAGATTACGCGTGCACCGCATTTTTGTACTCCAAATTATCATGTACTAAATTCATTGAGGAGTTAACACAACTTTTTTTTATTCGAATTTTTATACATTAAATGCATTTAAGATTAAGGGGTTTTAAACGGATGGTCACTGTTTAGGGTAGATCGAAGAAGGGTGGAATAAAAGATTACGTGCGCACCGTATTTTTGTACTTCAAATTATCATGTACTAAATTCATTGAGGAGTTAACACAACGTTTTTTGTTTCGAATTGTTATACATTAAATGCATTTAATACTAAGGAATTTTAAGCGAACGGCCGGGCCTTAGGGTAGATCGAAGAAGGGCGGAATAAAAGATTACGCGTGCACCGCATTTTTGTACTCCAAATTATCATGTACTAAATTCATTGGGGAGTTAACACAACTTTTTTGCTTCGATTTGTTATACATTAAATGCATTTAAGATTAAGGGATGGTCGCTGTTTAGGGTAGATCGAAGCAGGGCGGAATAAAAGATTACGTGTGCACCATATTGTTATACTTTAAATGATCGTGTGCTAAATTCATCGTGGAGTAGTTAAACAAATTGTTCGCTTCTTATTGTTGTACATTAAATTCATTAAATATAACGGTGATTTTAGTGAATGGGCGAAGTTCAATATATATCGGAGAAGATTAGAAAAAAGAAATGGGGTGCATACAATATTTTAGTACTGTAAATTCTCATGCACTAAATTCACAAAAAATCATCACATAGAGAATAAAAATCAAACCTATCAATGGAGGTCACTGTTAATACAGGATGATACAATTCATAGTCAAAATGAAAATCAATGCAATCCGGCGTTTTAACACAACTTAGCCGAATTCGGTACATTTTGGCCGATATACATAGATGCCATGGTTACACAATAATGCTGCTAAAATTTATTTTCTTTGTGCTCACAAACATTCTATTCACACCGTTATTCTGCATTCACCCTTTATCACCTACAATCACTTCTCTACTACCATATCATACGTTTCGCCTGACCAAACGCCGGTCTCAACACCCTCCGTTCTTTCGGCCCAAAAACAAGGTACCGGACGTCACAAAACTTATCCACATCACTACAAAGCAAAAAGTCAACACCCCGTCTCTGACACTTTTCCAACGCGTACGCGATGACGCCCGTTTATTCGAGACTTTCGTGAACCTCGCACTTCGGAGCTTATTGCCGTCAACGTTTCCTAATGCACGTATACGCCCACGCACACATGCAGACATATTTCTAATGAACATACGCGCATCCGTGCATTGGCATATTCATAAACGACGCGCGGGTGTGTTCCGCGTGTGCGTTTTGCAGAACACCGTGATACGACAATAAGACCGTGCGGAATGAAATATTACGTCGGTAACAGAGAAGCGGCAATAATGTAGTGTGGTATATACGGTGTACTGTACTGCGCTCCAGTGTAGTGTAGTATAGTGTAGTGCGGCAGGAATGGAGTACAAAGGGTTAAAGCGCTTGACCTCCCGGGGATACTTTGTCCCAGGCTTGGTCAACGGTCCACTTTCTCTCCTTTCTCCCCCTTCGCCCCTCACACCCCTTACACTCCGAACTCCGTTTCCTTCTGTTTCTTCCACTCTCGAGCTAGAACTTGCAAACGTTCGATATACATCCGTGTCTCCAAGCAAATCGACAACGTTCAGCTGGAAATTCAATACTCGAGGGTGTTGAGGTAGTGAGTTCGTAGATGGTGTAAGACTTGTGGCTGTTTTACCGGAGTGCAAATCGAGTGAATGAGCTACGGCGCGATGATTGTTTCTTAATTAAGTGGACGGAATTTAAAGAACTAGAAAATACGCGAAAATAAATTGAAATAGGCGAAAAATGTCAAAATTTTTTTTGTTTCGGACCAATACCATTTGATAGAGGGTGATTTGCCCTGAAGATAGGCCACTTTCCGCGCGCTGAACTCTTCATAGTTTCCGAGATATAACGATTTTAAGAAAGCGCAAAAATTTTTTTTTTCAAAGTTCCTGATCGCGATTAGTCCCACGTGAAAGTACGTCCAAAGAACTTTAAGAAAACCTATATTACTTATAGGTTTCGTTGACTAGTTTAAACGGGACAGGGCCTTGAAAAAATCGAGAAAATCTTTGCCAAAAAATGATGGGTCACCGATTTTATTGCCCTTTTAACACATCAAAGGGGGTGCAAAATAACTAAGAAAAATGCAAGGCGCACCCCGAAATTCGCAATAGTTTCGGAGATATGGCCAAAAATATGTGAAAAAAGGGATGAAAATCGACCTCCGACGTAGGATCAAAAATCAGAGTTTTCCAATCTACTTGACCGTTTGGAAATTGAAAAAGGATATAAGTAGACTTAGAAAAATGCGAATCGCTTTGCAAAATTCAGAATACCTTCGCAAATATGGCCAAAAATAAGTAAGAAAAAAATGGAAAGATCAAAAGAAACGCATTTATTTATGTTCATGAATTAAGAATATACTGGTTGAGTTCTGCCTTTTGAGAACAATTTAATTACACAATTTATTTCACATTTTCACGGAATTAATTTTTTCGCACAGAAAAACAAGGTAGTATTCATCTGCATAATTTTTCCTTTTGACACAAATATTAATGCAGTGCATTCTACTACAGTTCTCTTTCCCAGATAAAATGTCGTACCAAAAACTTAATTGGTTACTTAGTTTCAATCGAAAAAACTTTCAGCACCACACATTCTGTCCCATTTCACAGTTCCACAAAACCCATTGTCTAGTGTAGGAAGAGAAACGACTATTTGCAGCAGTCAATAATTATAATATAATAAAACATAGACATGGTCACAATCTTCCAGATAAAATTCCCTAACGACACCGTAATTTTTTGTTTAACTCCATTAGAAAAAAAATCGCTCATCCCCACAGACCGTCGCAATAGAATTTTGTTCGACAAAACATACTCCATTGCGGCGCACACATTCTGTCCCATTTCACAGTTCCACAAAACCCATTGTCTAGTGTAGGAAAAGAAACGACTATTTGCAGCAGTCAATAATTATGATATAATAAAACATAGACATGGTCACAATCTTCCACATAAAATTCCCTAACGACACCGTAATTTTTTGTTTAACTCCATTAGAAAAAAAATCGCTCATCCCCACAGACCGTCACAGTAGAATTTTGTTCGACAAAACATACTCCATTGCGGCGCACACATTCTGTCCCATTTCACAGTTCCACAAAACCCATTGTCTAGCGTAGGAAAAGAAACGACCATTTGCAGCAGTCAATAATTACAATATAATAAAACATAGACATGGTCACAATCTTCCAGATAAAATTCCCTAACGACACCATAATTTTTTGTTTAACTCCATTAGAAAAAAAATCGCTCATCCCCACAGACCGTCGCAGTAGAATTTTGTTCGACAAAACATACTCCATTGCGGCGCACACATTCTGTCCCATTTCACAGTTCCACAAAACCCATTGTCTAGTGTAGGAAAAGAAACGACTATTTGCAGCAGTCAATAATTATGATATAATAAAACATAGACATGGTCACAATCTTCCAGATAAAATTCCCTAACGACACCGTAATTTTTTGTTTAATTCCATTAGAAAAAAAACACTCATCCCCACAGACCGTCGCAGTAGAATTTTGTTCGACAAAACATACTCCATTGCGGCGCACACATTCTGTCCCATTTCACAGTTCCACAAAACCCATTGTCTAGTGTAGGAAAAGAAACGACTATTTGCAGCAGTCAATAATTATAATATAATAAAACATAGACATGGTCACAATCTTCCAGATAAAATTCCCTAACGACACCATAATTTTTTGTTTAACTCCATTAGAAAAAAATCGCTCATCCCCACAGACCGTCGCAGTAGAATTTTGTTCGACAAAACATACTCCATTGCGGCGCACACATTCTGTCCCATTTCACAGTTCCACAAAACCCAATGTCTAGTGTAGGAAAAGAAACGACTATTTGCAGCAGTCAATAATTATGATATAATAAAACATAGACATGGTCACAATCTTCCAGATAAAATTCCCTAACGACACCGTAATTTTTTGTTTAACTCCATTAGAAAAAAAATCGCTCATCCCCACAGACCGTCGCAGTAGAATTTTGTTCGACAAAACACTCCATTGCGGCGCACACATTCTGTCCCATTTCACAGTTCCACAAAACCCATTGTCTAGTGTAGGAAAAGAAACGACTATTTGCAGCAGTCAATAATTATGATATAATAAAACATAGACATGGTCAGAATCTTCCAGATAAAATTCCCTAACGACACCGTAATTTTTTGTTTAACTCCATTAGAAAAAAAGTCGCTCATCCCCACAGACCGTCGCAGTAGAATTTTGTTCGACAAAACATACTCCATTGCGGCGCACACATTCTGTCCCATTTCACAGTTCCACAAAACCCATTGTCTAGTGTAGGAAAAGAAACGACTATTTGCAGCAGTCAATAATTATAATATAATAAAACATAGACATGGTCACAATCTTCCAGATAAAATTCCCTAACGACACCGTAATTTTTTGTTTAACTCCATTAGAAAAAAAATCGCTCATCCCCACAGACCGTCGCAGTAGAATTTTGTTCGACAAAACATACTCCATTGCGGCGCACACATTCTGTCCCATTTCACAGTTCCACAAAACCCATTGTCTAGTGTAGGAAAAGAAACGACTATTTGCAGCAGTCAATAATTATGATATAATAAAACATAGACATGGTCACAATCTTCCACATAAAATTCCCTAACGACACCGTAATTTTTTGTTTAACTCCATTAGAAAAAAAATCGCTCATCCCCACAGACCGTCGCAGTAGAATTTTGTTCGACAAAACATACTCCATTGCGGCGCACACATTCTGTCCCATTTCACAGTTCCACAAAACCCATTGTTTAGTGTAGGAAAAGAAACGACTATTTGCAGCAGTCAATAATTATAATATAATAAAACATAGACATGGTCACAATCTTCCAGATAAAATTCCCTAACGACACCGTAATTTTTTGTTTAACTCCATTAGAAAAAAAAATCGCTCATCCCCACAGACCGTCGCAGTAGAATTTTGTTCGACAAAACATACTCCATTGCGGCGCACACATTCTGTCCCATTTCACAGTTCCACAAAACCCATTGTCTAGTGTAGGAAAAGAAACGACTATTTGCAGCAGTCAATAATTATAATATAATAAAACATAGACATGGTCACAATCTTCCAGATAAAATTCCCTAACGACACCGTAATTTTTTGTTTAACTCCATTAGAAAAAAATCGCTCATCCCCACAGACCGTCGCAGTAGAATTTTGTTCGACAAAACATACTCCATTGCGGCGCACTGCCGTGGAATTCTGCGACAAGCGCCGCCCGACGAGAGTAACGACGTGGCGTCGCAAGGGACGATTCGGATTATTTGTCGAAATTTCGTGAGGCGCACCGTCTGAGCTCGTCAGCCGTCGGCGCTTTTTGCCGGCACGTCGACGTAATATATCGCCCGACGAATGCCGGACAATGGGCCGGATCGGCGATAACTCTTTTCCGCACGTGCTCTCGTTATTACCAGGGAGTAACAGTCATTTATTGTTAGCGGGCATTCGTCTTCGTTCCGCCGGGCAGCTCGCGGATAATAAATCTACCGCGAATCTTTATCAGCCCCTCTCGCACCGAGTCGCGCCTCTTCGCTTTTTTTTGCGCGATTCGCGACTCTAATAAAGTCCGCGCGGAAATTCTTCAACGGGTCCGAAGTAGCGTTTTTCGTAAGACGCCGAGCGACGCAGATGCGCGAGTAATTGAACGGATGTTTTCCGCGCGATTTAACCAGTTTGCGACGTCTGTGAAAAGAGTGGACCTAAAATGTGTCGCGAGAATTCTATTGTAATGTAGAATCAAGTTGTAATGGATGTTCCATTTGTTAATTTTATCAGTGGCAGGGCTCTTTGGTAAGTGGCTTGGGGCGATGAAGGTTTGAAGAAGAAATTTGTTTGAGGTAAAGTTGTTTGTTGAAGTTTGTGAAAGGTTCTTGGAATGTATCGAGTTTATTGGTCTATCGACACGCGATGAATTCGATGTTTTACGGAGGAGTATGTCTATTTTTTCTTTAAGTAATGGTTGGACATGTTTCAGTCAAAATTATATTTTAAAGTCAACTGACATTACAAGGTGTTGGACATGTGTTCTGATGTGGTGTGTGTTAATACTAAACGTACCAAGCGGGGTCAAATGATCCCTTTCAAAATTTCCTTTAAAATCGTACATTCATTGTTATTTATTTCGATCAGTTGACTTTCTGTACATTCTTATGCTACCTGATTATTCAATTTCTCATTTTAATAAATTAAAATTCTGAAAATCAATGTTTATTTCATAAGGGGTCAAATGACCCCTCATGATAAGAATACGTAGGTGTAAAGTACCGGTACGTTTAGTGTTAAATGAGATGTGTGCTGAACAAGGTCTCGTAATGTAACGAATTTGAAAAGCTGCTATTTTCCTCAAGAGGGTTGAAATTAGGAGGTGGAAATGGGTGGTGGAGCACAAAATTATGTCTATTGAAAATTTGTGTATTTTGTAAAGGGCTTGGTGTGATATTTTGAGGTATTCTGTTATGGCGATGGATAAGGAAAACTGGGAAAGAAGGAGAAAAGGCGGCAGGCAAAGAAGCGATAAGCCGCACAGCTCTTCCACCTGTCTTTAAAATGGCAACGCGTTTTATTCGCAATGCACCTTACAATAAAAAACAAATCACGTTTTTACACTATCTCAAGTCATATATCCTACAATCTTCATCTTTACTCTGCTTCGCGTTTCAAGAAACTCGCTAATCTTCTGCGAGCTTCTGTAAGCTTATAACTCAGTCAATTGCTTTTACGAAATGCGTCTTGCAATTAAAAAAAATAACAACAGTTTTCAATATACAATTGAAAAAATACCAATCGTTTCTTTACTATGGCCGTTATCTCAATATATCTTCCAATGTCTCGTTCTCACTTTGCTTTTCGTTTCAAGAAATTCGTCAATCCGCCGAGCTTGCACGAGCTTATAATTCAGTCGATCGCTTTCATGTATTGCGTTTTACAATTTAAAAAAAGAGTGACAATGGTTTTTTCCTTACAACTGAAAAAAGAAACTAAAAATCGTTACTTCACTGTGACCGTTATCTCAGTCCATATATCCTTCAATCTCACATTCTCACTGTGCTTCGCGCTTCAAGAAACTCGCTAATCTGTCGAGCTTGCGCAAGCTTATAATTCAGTCGATCGCTTCCGCGGAAGTCGATCCATCGAATTCGGGCAACGCCGTGTATTATCATATATTATACTGTGCAAATTTATAGAGGCGCAAGTCGGCGCTGCCGACCGATCGACAGCCGGAGAGGATCGAGGAGGATCGGGAGGGATCGAGAGGAGAAACATCGGGCAAAGTTCGCGAGTCAACACACGTGAGTCCATCACTTCCGTCAGCTCATTAACGTTGATCCTCTCAATCCTGTTCCGGCACACGTGCGATCCAGCTGCTCTGCACTTTCCGTCTCTCTCTTTATGCCGATCGCTAACAACGCTGCTCGCACTGCGACGCGCTTCGTTACGCAAAATTTACCGAAATCGGTGGGCACCATGTGCTCCATCGGAAGGAAGCAAACATTTCCGTGACGCGCGATAGAAATGTCGCAGGAAGAGCTTGAAAAAAAGGAACGCCCGGGGGTTTTGTGCTGTTTGATTTGACTGAGCGCTACGTCGATGGCTTGTCGATAAAAGAGTACGGTGGCTTTGTGGAATTTCATTTAATTCTTTTAGATGCGGCCTGTTTAACACTAGGTTTACGGGCGTTTCTTATATATACATCACTGCTATAATAAACGTGCAGATACCATATCAACTTCAACTGTACATGACATAAAAGATTGAAAATAACTGCACAACGATTATTACCAAACCCACCTTCATGTCGCTTAAATTCTGTAGGATTTTCAACCCGGACAACATGATTAACCCATTGACTGCCAACTACGAGATATCTCGTAGTAAGCGTCTGTACCTAGTGTTTTTCTTTCAATAAAAATACTGTAAATGTCATACAATTTTAAAACTACAATATTATATCAGTAATTTAATATTATTACATTTTGTAAAACTTCATGTCTTTTTTAACACTAGGTTTACGGGCGTTTCTTATATACCTATCTCTACGAGCACCCGTCAAATTGACGGGTAGGTGAAAATACGTATTGAGATTAAAAAATCAATTTATTCAAACTAAGTCTGAGTTGAACTATATAAGGCTTCACGTAAAAATAAAATATTAACCCTTTTCACTCCGCTGTCCCCTCTCAGGGGACATTAAAATTTGTTAGGGATTACAGAGAATTAACTTATTCCAGCGCAACTTTTTGAGACGTGCACGTTTGCCTAAAGTTTTCTTTTGAAATGGCACAAGAAATCAAATCAAAGTATAGTAAAATTACTAAGATATAAAAAAAATATCAGAGGGTTTTGTTACGACGCATAAACCACCGGACTTTGAACATTTTAATCTCCATAGGCCATGAAACCGATGTGGGACAAAGAAAACGGGATTGCATTGTTTGTTTTCACAGAAAACACCTGGTGTCAGGCGTCGAACGACTTATTATTGTTAAACGTGCATAAATCACCCTGCAATGCATACTGGGGAGTGTTTTAAAATTTATCACACTGTACAAAATTATAACAAAATAAAATATTGACTTTTTGCAAATATATATTTCTCGATGTCAGCCAATTCATTTAAGTCCAATAACATTATAATACGTTACTTGGTTCCAAAACTATACTAAATAATATGGGGGTGCATGGGAAATGGTTCGGAGTGCAAAGGGTTAACACTAGGTTTACAGACGTTTCTTATATATCTATCTCTACGAACACCCGTCAAATTGACCGGTAGGTGAAAATACGTATTTACATTAAAAAATCAATTTATTCAAACTAAGTCTGAGTTGAACAATATAAGGGTTCACGTAAAAATAAAATATTAATAAGTCAAGATTTTTTTTCCGAATAACTTTTCGATACGACATTTAGTCTGCTGCATACTTTGAGTTTCGAATGACGCGAGGATCACTCTGGTAAGCGAGTTCGTTCAATACGAAGTAATATGACACCCGGACCACGCAATTCGCTTTGTGTCACATTATCGTGGCGCTATTGAGATAATGAGTTGGGGGCATCTTAGAGTTTTCTTTCACTCTTATATTTACTATTGGAGGAATAATTTTACAAACTAAGCAAATATATAAGAATTGTTCACGTAATCAGCTAACCCGTCGATTTGACGGGTTTCGTAGAGTTAGGTATACCACATACAAATTTCAAAATCTAGAAAGCTTAACCCATTCGAGACCGATTGCACACCGTGTGTGCAATAACAATAATGTGCAATTATCAGTTATTCTGAGTAAACTAGCCGTCAAAATAAGATTTTTCTTGAACTAATGAAATCTGTAAAGTACAGGAAAACAAAATTTGGCATTGGTTTTACTGTGTACCAAAAATTAAAAATGAACAATATAAAGAAAAAAGAATTTCGCTCGTGGGGACCGTGTTCGAAAAAAATCGTCGTCTCGAATGGGTTAAGGAAATAATAACTCTGTATATAAACTCTTTTAGTGAAATTATGAATTTACGATGCAAAGTAGTTAAGATTATTGCTATGGTTTTTTGCGTGTTTCATTTCAAAGTTTGAAATCCGTCAAATTGACGGGTCCCGTCAACCTAGTGTTAAAAAGGTGGAAATTACGTGTCTGCCTCATTTTCGAGAGCTTTCGGTCTTTGTTTATTTAAATTTACGTTTTATTGTCGTACTATGTTATTTATTTCCAGCTAACCCCTGTGCTAATGATCATATATATTAATTGTCCATGCATGCAGATGCTCTGTCGACCGTTTAATCAAATGCGGAAAATATTTTTAATGTTGACGTGTCCCAGTCACTGATAATACAAATGAATTTGAGTTAATTATAAAGTTAGGAGTTCAGAACCCGATTTTATTTCATCCGACGTTTGAGCACCAGGTGCGTGCGAAGGAATTAATCATTTTAACTACTATCACCTAGAACCAAAATGTTGGATGAGATAAAATTTAGGTCTCATTTTGTAATTTTATGATTAACTTAAATAAATGTTGATCATCAGTAACCTATTGCGCTAACATTAAAAAAAATTTTAACTAACGTCGAATAAGATAAAATTTACTTTTCAACCTCTACTTTTATAATTACCTTCAATTAGGTTGCGTGCTCTTTTTACAGAATGAATAATTCTAACTACCGATACTCTAAATACAGTAAGATTCCGTTCACAATCCCTAACTTCATAATTAACTTAAACGTATTTTGTTTATCAGTGATCGATTACGCAAACATTCAAAACCAACGTTAACCGACGTCACCCAGTGTCGAAACGACGGACAACATAAAATTTGCTTTTCAACTTTCAACTTTATAATTAAATTCACCCCGACTATCAGTGACCCGTATAAGCCAAAACGAAATTAATTTTAATTGTCCCTCCTCAAGACAGACAGTTTCGCATCATGTCCATATAAAGCGCGTAACAAACTCCTGACACAATTATACACGTACTACGCATACAACGCATATTTCACGTATCAGCAATTTGCACGCAATTCCTATAGCAAACAGATCTGTTAGCAGTTAGCCAAAAACGTCGGAGGGTCCTAGACGAGTACGTAAAACGTCCTAATCTGGCATTTAACCTTTCATTTGTGAGCGATTCGACAATTGGGAAGGTCCCGTTAACGTGCCACCCTTTACGGCGTCGCCGAAGGAAAGTTTATTAGCTGGCGGTGCTCGTGTATGGGTGATAAAGAGCTGGGGCGAATTTATCGGCGCAGCTAGACCAAAGAGAAATACCCGGCCGCTTCATAAAGTCCGGAATGCGCGGCTTCCCGTCGGTGTAGGCGGGTCAGCGTCTCCGTAATGAACGGTATAGTGTGGTTATATAGGTGGTTAGGTGCGCGAGAGGGTTGCTCACCGATATACGACGTATTTCATCCCCTAACAACTTCGTTTTCGTCATCACATTCGTTTCTATTATTTCGAACGCGGCGGAGTGATTGTTCGATACACGAGTATGTGATTGCGGGCAATGGTTGATACTCGGTGTCTAATATATTGTAGGATGTGTGATTTTGTACGAATGAACAATGAGAAAGTGTGCGTATGAGAGAGAGAAAGCGAGAGTGAGAGAGTGAGAAAGAATGCATGTATCTATATTTGTTATTAGGAATGTTCTCGAAACCAATCAGTATAAAAGTGTTGAGCGCGATAATAAAAGAAGTGAGTCTTTGCGAAACCTTCAAGCGTAACAGTGTGTGCATCATAGCGAATATTTAGAGATTATCAGCGAATGCGTTTAGTGAGTTTTGAGCGAACATTTATTAGCGTTTAACCCTTTGCACCCTTGGAAACGTGATATTATAGAGTATAATTTTAGAACCAAGTAAAGAATTGTAATGAAATTTGGTTTTTATTAATTTGTGGACATTGAAGAACACATATTTACAAAAAAAAAATCAAAATTCATTTTTTATAATTTTTCACCTCAAAAAACACCTGGTATTTTTCTGTCAGAACAGACAATACAATCCCGTTTTCTTTCTCAAACATTTGGAATATGCAGCTTATTATTCAGTTTATTGTCTGACAAAGATGTAGATGGACGTGTTCGAGATTCTCGAAAATCACCTCTGAACTGCTTTACAAGACTTTTCACAAACTTGTGGAGTGTCATTGGTTTTTGCTGTTTTCTTTCTTCTCAGATTCGAATTGCGAACTGCGAACTGAGATCTTGTAAATTTCTTCTCTCAGTTTTCGGGTTTCTTTATTATCTTATCAAGTTTCCCATATCATTGAGCCATACCCGTGTACCGTTGTATGCCTGATCCAGTAAATCTACAAATTGCTCAACGGATTAGAGAAGTGTATAGTCCGTCGTGAATGCACTTCGCACATTTCGACGTGTAAAACGGTTGATTTATTTATTATGCATCTTGTTAATTTTATCATATTTCGATTTGTTTCTTGTGCCATTTTAATAGAAAACTACAGGAGAACACGTGGATCTTAAAAAATTGCGGTAGAATAAATTCATTCTCCGTAATCGCTAATAAACTTTCATGTCCCCTCAAAGGGGACAACCGAGTGATATGCTAGACTTACGTTGTCCCCTCAGAGGGGACAACCGAGTGCAAAGGGTTAATACAGAGTGAAGTGCGAGAAACATTACAACCATTACTTTTGTGTTTAAAACTGTTTAATATATCATTCCAATCAAAAAATCCTACAATATTTTCGATGTGCTCGTTATAGCGACGTGGGAAAAGCATCAAACATTTCCTTTTCTGGAGGCACTTTTTTGGAATGGTTTTATTTTCCATTATTTTCAATATGGGAGTATAGTTGCTCGGCCAACATACCATACATGTGATTGCAGTCGAAAATGGATATTGGGTGCCTAGTATAGTTTCTATGTACTTATTATAGCGTTACGTTCAAAGCGTATTCATGCACAGTGTACCAAACATTTTTTGTTCGACAGATTACATTTTTTTGCAATATTTTTGTGTGCATGTGTGTAATTGCTGATACTGGGCATTTAATACATCTTCTATATGCCTATTGTACAATGTATACCTGATAAACAATTTTTTGTTTAATTCATTAAGGTATGTCTAATAATATACAGCGCCACATACTTCATAACTAACGCATTTCCTGTATTACGTTTACCCTGACATATTTTTAATGCGCTCAGTTCTCAAAGTCATCCTTTTCCCATCGCCATCACCCACTGATCGTTATTTTGCTCGCGACCAAATTACCCTTAACTATCTGCTTACCCGCATACATTATTCAATATCTTTCTAAACCACCCGCAACAAAACAATCCTTCACCCACGCCAACAACTTTTCGTCATCACATTCGTTTCTATTATTTCGAACGCGGCGGAGTGATTGTTCGATACACGAGTATGTGATTGCGGACAATGGCTGATGGTGTCTAATATATTTTCGATGTGCTCGTTATAACGACGTGGGAAAAGCATCAAACATTTCCTTTTGTAGAGGCACTTTTTTGGAATGGTTTTATTTTCCATTATTTTCAATATGGGAGTATCGTTGCTCGGCCAACATACCATACATGTGATTGCAGTCGAAAATGGATATTGGGTGCCTAGTATAGTTTCTATGTACTTATTATAGCGTTACGTTCAAAGCGTATTCATGCACAGTGTACCAAACATTTTTTGTTCGACAGATTACATTTTTTTGCAATATTTTTGTGTGCATGTGTGTAATTGCTGATACTGGGCATTTAATACATCTTCTATATGCCTATTACAATACCACGTATACCTGATAATGACAATTTTTTGCAATCATTTTAATTCATTAAGTTATGTCTAATAATATACAGCGCCACATACTTCATAACTAACGCATTTCCTGTATGGCGTTTACCCTGACATATTTTTAATGCGCTCAGTTCTCAAAGTCATCCTTTTCCCATCGCCATCACCCACTGATCGTTATTTTGTTCGCGACCAAATTACCCTTAACTATCTGCTTACCCGCATACATTATTCAATATCTTTCTAAACCACCCGCAACAAAACAATCCTTCACCCACGCCAACAACTTTTCGTCATCACATTCGTTTCTATTATTTCGAACGCGGCGGAGTGATTGTTCGATACACGAGTATGTGATTGCGGACAATGGCTGATGGTGTCTAATATATTTTCGATGTGCTCGTTATAACGACGTGGGAAAAGCATCAAACATTTCCTTTTGTAGAGGCACTTTTTTGGAATGGTTTTATTTTCCATTATTTTCAATATGGGAGTATCGTTGCTCGGCCAACATACCATACATGTGATTGCAGTCGAAAATGGATATTGGGTGCCTAGTATAGTTTCTATGTACTTATTATAGCGTTACGTTCAAAGCGTATTCATGCACAGTGTACCAAACATTTTTTGTTCGACAGATTACATTTTTTTGCAATATTTTTGTGTGCATGTGTGTAATTGCTGATACTGGGCATTTAATACATCTTCTATATGCCTATTACAATACCACGTATACCTGATAATGACAATTTTTTGCAATCAGCGCCACATACTTCATAACTAACGCATTTCCTGTATGGCGTTTACCCTGACATATTTTTAATGCGCTCAGTTCTCAAAGTCATCCTTTTCCCATCGCCATCACCCACTGATCGTTATTTTGTTCGCGACCAAATTACCCTTAACTATCTGCTTACCCGCATACATTATTCAATATCTTTCTAAACCACCCGCAACAAAACAATCCTTCACCCACGCCAACAACTTTTCGTCATATTCGTTTCTATTATTTCGAACGCGGCGGAGTGATTGTTCGATACAAGTATGTGATTGCGGACAATGGCTGATGGTGTCTAATATATTTTCGATGTGCTCGTTATAGCGACGTGGGAAAAGCATGAAACATTTCCTTTTCTGGAGGCACTTTTCTGGAATGGTTTTATTTTCCATTATTTTCAATATGGGAGTATAGTTGCTCGGCCAACATACCATACATGTGATTGCAGTCGAAAATGGATATTGGGTGCCTAGTATAGTTTCTATGTACTTATTATAGCGTTACGTTCAAAGCGTATTCATGCACAGTGTACCAAACATTTTTTGTTCGACAGATTACATTTTTTTGCAATATTTTTGTGTGCATGTGTGTAATTGCTGATACTGGGCATTTAATACATCTTCTATATGCCTATTAGGTACAATACCACGTATACCTGATAATGACAATTTTTTGCAATCATTTTAATTCGTTAAGTTATGTCTAATAATATACAGCGCCACATACTTCATAACTAACGCATTTCCTGTATTGCGTTTACCCTGACACATTTTTAATGCGCTCAGTTCTCAAAGTCATCCTTTTCCCATCGCCATCACCCACTGATCGTTATTTTGTTCGCGACCAAATTACCCTTAACTATCTGCGTACCCGCATACATTATTCAACATCTTTCTAAACCACCCGCAACAAAACAATCCTTCACCCACGACAACAACTAACCGGCGCATTATTCCGAAAACTTCATATCTCATCCCAATCACCATAAAATCCCCGTCATTTTTCACCGTCGCATTCCAATGCAAAATTTCCCCGACCAAACGCCTTCTTCCTTTATCCAGCCCCGACAGCCCACCGGCCATTTTCCGCACGCATCGGATAAATTGCAGGTTCCTTTTCAACTCGCCCCGCGAGAAAGCGCAACGTCGGCGTCGGCGTTCGATGATTTAATTTAAATGTGTCGATTATTTCCGTCGCGCCGATCCGTTCTCGCGGCTTTCTGCACCACCCACCCCCATCCCTCCCCTGACACCCCTTTGGCAGCCGCGACGATACCACGCTGGCCGGAGATGGGTATCGTTTCGAAAATTCATTTTCCTCCCTCGCGAGCGGAGTCCTCGCTTTCAATCAAATTGGCAGCTTCGTTCGATTCGCTCGGAAGTTTAAATTGTCCCGCTCCCCATAGAGAGTTTGACCGCGGCGATGCTATGCATGCTCGCTGTTGACCTATTCAAACGTCTGTATTCAAAGTCGCGAATGTTTGCTGTGTGCAGAGAGGTTTTGTGCTTTATCCTGGCAAAGTGTGTCTGGTGGGTTCGACTGAGGTTCGCGGTGTTGAAGAGTTGCAGAAACGTGCTAGAGAATTAACTGATATTAAAGGTTGTTGATTTGTTGAAATGTACGTATGCAAAGTCGCGAATATTTGGGGTGTAGTTAATTTTTGTGTTGCGGTATATTTGTGCTTTATTCTGACAAAGGGTGATGGTAGGGTTGACTAACAGTTGCGATGTTGATGAATTGTAGAAGTAGAGTGACAAAATTAACTGATAGCAGTGCAAAATAAAGGATGCTGATCTATTCAAACGTCTATATTCAAAGTCGCGAATGTTTGGGGTGTAGTTGGTTTTTGTGTTGCAGTATGTTTGTGCTTTATTATGACAAAGGGTGCTGGTAGGGTTGACTAACAATTGCGGTGTTGATGAATTGTAGAAGTAGAGTGACAAAATGAACTGATAGCAATGTAAAATAAAGGATGTTGATCTATTCAAACGTCTGTATTTAAAGTCGCGAATGTTTGCTGTGTGCAGAGAGGTTTTGTGCTTTATCCTGGCAAAGTGTGTCTGGTGGGTTCGACTGACGTTCGCGGTGTTAAAGAGTTGCAGAAGCGTGGTAGAAAATTAACTGATATTAAATGTTGTTGATTTGTTGAAACGTACGTATGCAAAGTCGCGAATGTTTGGTGCATAGTTAGTTTTTCGTCGCGGTATGTTTGTGCTTCATTCTGATAAGGGGTGCTGGTGCGGTTGACTAACAGTTGCGATGTTGATGAATTGTAGAAGTAGAGTGACAAAATTAACTGATAGCAGTGTAAAATAAAGGATGCTGATCTATTCAAACGTCTATATTCAAAGTCGCGAATGTTTGGGGTGTAGTTGGTTTTTGTGTTGCAGTATGTTTGTGCTTTATTATGACAAAGGGTGCTGGTAGGGTTCACTAACAATTGCGGTGTTGATGAATTGTAGAAGTAGAGTGACAAAATGAAGTGATAGCAATGTAAAATAAAGGATGTTGATCTATTCAAACGTCTATATTCAAAATCGCGAATGTTTGGGGTGTAGTTGGTTTTTGTGTTGCAGTATGTTTGTGCTTTATTATGACAAAGGGTGCTGGTAGGGTTGACTAATATTTGCGGTGTTGATGAATTGTAGGAGTAGAGTGACAAAATGAAGTGATAGCAGTGTAAAATAAAGGATGTTGATCTATTCAAACGTCTGTATTCAAAGTGCTTTATTCTATGCTTTATTCTGGCAACGTGTGTCCGGTGGCTTTGGCTAAGATTTGCGGTGTTGAATAGTTGCAGAAACGTAGTGAGGAAAAAACTAATAATAGTGTGAAGTAAAGGTTGTTGATTTATGCAAATGCCTGTATGAAAAGTATCGAACTTTATATAAGGACACTACGTGTTTTATTCTGTGAGAGTAGTTTGGTGTGTTCTTTGACTGAAATTGCGAAATCGATAATCAAAGAATTTATTAAATATACGGCGAGCCGAGTACCGTGGAAATACAGTAAACATCTAAAAACAACTTGCTAGCCTCAATTATACATGATACCTGAATATCCTCTAATACTTAGTGCAGATCACGCAGAAACCACACTAAAAAATGACCAAACAATGCAACCCTCGCGAAATCTACGATGACACAACAGCACCTGTATAATAGCCGGTTCTCATTACATCCAATAATTTGAAAACACCCCAGCCATAACCTACACAATCGGCTAATAATCCAATAGCTGCCTGCTCGTACCACCGACTAGCAACGCCGTGAAATTAATACTGTATCCATAAATCGCACTTTCATACAGCAGTCTACGATCGCGACCGCAACGAAGCACAACTCGCGTGTTTGATCAATCACATCATAAAACTCCGAACTCCGAGCGTATTACGCCAATACTTTCGGTCGATAGATAAATTCATCATCCGCATAAACACCGTCGAAGCACGCATTCGCGCGCTCGACATTCAAGCGTCTCATTGAAACACGCCCCCGCACATATGCCCGCCAACACACGTCCGAATATGTATTCTGTATATTAGATTATACATGCCGCACGTACGACTATGCATAAAGCGATTTGCAAACGATGGAATTGGGTCGCGACGAAATTTGCACGTGAATTGACATTAGAATAAGACTGTGGATCGAAGCCGTCCCGATCGCGGAACGAAACGGTGGGAGACGTGGGCGGAAAGAGGGGTGGAATACTGTTGGAGTAATGCGTTTATGACTGGCTTGCGACGTGCTGGATCTGAAGCGCATCCATACGCGTTGTACTACCGATGCACACGTGTGTCTGAGGCACGTTTACACGGCATTATTCAGAATCGACGTTACACTCGAGCGCGGAACGGTTCTCGATTATTTGCTTGGCAATCGGTCGTTTACATCAACCGCGGATTTCGAGGAAATGTAGCCGAGTGGCGATCGGTGTTCGCTGACGTACGATAGGCATGTATATTTATAACGGCTGCGCTTCATAAATTTACGGGTTTCCGGAAGTTGGCCGCGTGAATTTGAATGTAGCCGTGAACGTAAAGTTAACGAATAAACCTATTCACTAATTACGACACGGCGTACTGCGGCTCATCGAATCGAATATTGGGAGTTCGCGTAACTGTGAGTATAAAATTAACAAATAATATGATGACAACAGTTCATAAATTTATTGTTTTCACAAAGTTATGCGCGTGAATTTTACTGTAACCGTAAATGCAAAATTAACATATAATGTATACATAAAATAAAACATGGCGTACTATATCTCATGCATGTATTTTCAATATCAGTAGTTAATGAATTTATTATTTCGAAAAATTCGACCAATCGAATCGTACCGGTTCAAATAACTATGAGTACTAATAGTCAAATAATTATATCTAGTAGCTAAGGCATTCTGTTCTGCATTATTAAAAATTGACGTGTAACTTGATCTTATCGCGGAACGGTTCTCGATTATTTGCTTGGCAATCGGTCGTTTACATCAACCGCGGACTTCGAGGAAATGTAGGCGAGTGGCGATCGGTGTTCGCTGACGTACGATAGGCATGTATATTTATAACGGCTGCGCTTCATAAATTTACGGGTTTCCGGAAGTTGGCCGCGTGAATTTGAATGTAGCCGTGAACGTAAAGTTAACGAATAAACCTATTCACTAATTACGCCACGGCATACTGCGGCTCATCGAATCGAATATTGGGAGTTCGCGTAACTGTGAGTATAAAATTAACAAATAATATGATGACAACAGTTCATAAATTTATTGTTTTCACAAAGTTGTGATCGTGAATTTTACTGTAACCGTAAATGCAAAATTAACATATAATCTATACATCAATTAAGACATGGCGTACGTATGCACGTATTTTCAATATCAGTAGTTCATGAATTTATTATTTCGAAAAATTCAACCAATCGAATGGTACCGGTTCACATAACTATGAGTACTAATAGTCAAATAATTATATCTAGCTATAAGTATAGCTAAGGCATTCTGTTCTGCATATTAAAAATCGACGTATGTATAACTGGATCTTATCGCGGCGCTGTTCTCGATTATTTGCTAGGCACTCGTGCGTTTACTTCAACCGCAGATGTCGAGAAAATGTATTCGATCGGCGAGTGCGTTACGTATTGAATTGTGCTGATGGAGTGTTGACTTGTGGGACATAGTTCAATGTATGGCGTGTTAGCCGATATGCGCATGATATGATGCGGACGAAGACGTATTTATATGTCATTGTTAACATGAAAAATACCTCATGCAGAAAGCTCATAGTTAGAATTATGTTTGAAATTACAGTTTTCCCTTGAAAAGCAAACTGATATCCTCGTAATTGTGTTGCGAAGCGCAGAAATGATACCCGTACAAAAACTCCAGTAGATACCTCTCCTTCTACGAAGGATTTAAAATAGGCAGAAAATTTAATATTGTCAATCTGCCGAAACATTAGATAAAATAACATAGAGAATGAGTATCTTTCGAAGGAAACTAGTGAAAATTTCATAGCGTAGGTAGATTCTAAGCCTATTTTATCTATACTAGTCACAGTACAGAAATCAATCAGAGTATAAATAGACTCCAAGTACAATGTTAACAAATTTTCGCAGCGGAACGAGTGAAACGGAGTTTTATTTTAAGTGACAAGAATTACACGTGCTTGTGAATGTTTTTAATTTTTAAATTTAAATTTAAAATGTTGTAATTCACCATGGTGTCATATCTTTGGTAACAATCTCCCATGTGCATTCTGGGTTTACTTGGCAAGTGTCACAGTAATCATTTGTTTGACGTCTGCCATCCTTTTGGTCCCTTATAGAAGACACAACACAGTCCCTCTTTTATGTAGTATAATTTCGGAATCACTACGTGAAGTGTCAGAATTATAATCAACATTGTCTTTTGCAATACCTTTTAACACTTGAAAATCAAAGACGTCTTCCCTACCACTCAACTCTAAATTCTCATCATAATAATTATTTTTCTCCATATTGCTAACTATAAAAAAGGTCAAAAAATGGTTTAATCGTAACAGTGCAGAGACTGATCACGTTTTAACTACAGTTATCAATTGCCAACGCCGACGATACCGCAGCATTTTAAGCGCAATCATGTTAAAAACATTTGGCTCCGCAGCGGAACCTACGGAAGGCTAAAGGTTAACTTATTCCAAACCTTACGAAACCTAACAATTGCAAACTTGACAAATACCTAACGTACGGACAGCTTGTACCTCAGTCATGAAGCAGCCGAAGTTAGAACTTAGAGTTGAAGTTCTCATCATAATAGTTATTTTTCTCCTCATTGCTAACTATAAAAAAGGTAAAAAAATGGTTTAATCGTAACAGTGCAGAGACCGATCACGTTTTAACTAGAGTTATCAATTGCCAACGCCGACGATACCGCAGCATTTTAAGCGCAATCATGTTAAAAACATTTGGCTCCGCAGCGGAACCTACGGAGCGCTAAGGGTTAAATACTGACGAGGAGATTCATGGGTCTCGAAACATATAAAGCTCCTGCAAGCTAAAATAAAACACCTTTCACCGCAAACCGGCACAAAAATGATAAAAATATAGGATCGGCCCTTGGACAAGGTGTTTGGCGATAAAACAAGTTTATTAAATAAAAGTATTGGAAAGATACAGTTATTCACAAGTGTTCCTCGTGGTTTCCCCGTGGCGAGCTCACAGCAGACTGTCTTATAACTAGCATGCATGATCGCACGCACCCTCCACACACAGACACACACACACACTGTCCCTTAGGCGATAAGGCGTTCTTAAGGCTGTCGAACGACGCACGCATTTATCTCAACGTGTCATATACATACGTTAGTCATCGGCACGAAAATCCGGACACTACAAAAATTACCAGAAAATCTCAAATTTCCGGAAACAGCAAGTGTTACCGTAAAGCGTCCACAACTGGTGAATAAACGTTCGAAGAGTTCGGACAAATAAATGGAGTTTCACGTGTCTCGGTAGCCAACAGTAACTGCCTCGCACCGCAGGCAGCGCAGGAATCAATCGGCGCTCGCGGCGGGAACTTTCCTCCATCGCCTTTAACGTTCAATTACGGTAAATCCGCGATTCCACGCACGCGGTAATTCAACTCGATCTCGGTTCTGATCAATTGCGCGGAACGTACGATCGACAGAACGATCGAGGAGTCGCTCGCCGCGGAAAGACATTGATGACTCTCGCCGGCGTCTCTTTCGCGGGGCGAGCGAGATAAGCGATTAATCCCTCGCGCGGGATTAATCGTTTATCGCCGGAAATGAGATGCATGGCGAGCGGCGATCTGTAAATTGTCTGCAGATCGCGCCGATCTGCAGATTCGCCTGTGCAAATGGGCCATTGTGCGGGCGTGTGGATCTGTAGCGCGGGCAAATATATGGATATGCAAATTGCTGGGGCGCAGATTGATGGATGTTTAGATTCGTCGGGATGCAGATCAATTGAGGGGGCCGGAGGGGCGGGGGTGGATACGAATATGTAGATGCGGGGCATGGATTTCTTGATGTCGTCGGAAGAGGCGAAGTGATACTTTGGAAGGAAGGATTTTCGGCCGGGAGTCTGAAACTGATGGAGCGGAAATTAATAAGCGGCGATGATCGATAAGCGAATTTATTGACGCGCAAACGTGGAAGCCGACGGATTTTTAAACGTGTGCTCTCGGGTAAACAGGAGATCGGGGTGTGTAAATGAGGTGTGCGAGGAGGAAATCATGCCGGTCACGATTTATAAATTGGCGGAGTTAAAGTATTTTACATATTTAATCTCTTTGTAGGTCCGGAACCGCCGTTGTGAAAGCAGCGAATAATGATATCCAACGGCGAAAGCGTTTTATTATGTATGCGTTGTATTGCCCGCGCGCGTCGATAATCCTGGCACATGATAAATGTAGCGTTTGTTTGAATTCTTCCAACGGAACTCTGCCAGTTTTCACAGCCACCCGTGCGAAATTAACAAACAGGTACGTGTAATGGGGCAGGCCCCGGATGACATGAAAACACGTAGAAATTTACAATTCATACGACTAGCAAATTGGTAATTTCGGATAATTGTTTGAACCACGAATTTCACAAATACTTGACACATTCTCAAGTTGCACAATCGCACGCCGCCATTTTGCAGGCGCGTCGACATAAAATGGAGAAACAATTAGATGCACCGCGGCAGACTTTGACTGGCACGAAAACACGTAGAAATTTACAATCCATACGACTCGCAAATTGGTAATTTCGGATAATTGTTTGAACCACGAATTTCACAAATACTTGACACAATTTCATTCAAGTTGCACAATCGCACGCCGCCATTTTGCAGGCGCGTCGACATAAAATGGAGAAACAATTAGATGCACCGCGGCAGACTTTGACTGGCACGAAAACACGTAGAAATTTACAATCCATACGACTAGCAAATTGGTAATTTCGGATAATTGTTTGAACCACGAATTTCACAAATACTTGACACATTCTCAAGTTGCACAATCGCACGCCGCCATTTTGCAGGCGCGTCAACATAAAATGAAGAAACAATTAGATGCACCGCGGCAGACCTTGACTAGCACGCAAACACGTAGAAATTTACAATCCACACGACTAGCAAATTGGTAATTTCGGATAATTGTTTGAACCACGAATTTCACAAATACTTCACACATTCTCAAGTTGCACATTTGTAATTTCGGATAATTGTTTGAACCACGAATTTCACAAATACTTGACACATTCTCAATCGCACGCCGCCATTTTGCAGAAGCGTCGACATAAAATGGAGAAACAATTAGATGCACCGCGGCAGGCCTTGACTGGCACGCAAACACGTAGAAATTTACAATCCATACGTCTAGCAAATTGGTAATTTTGAATAATTGTTTCAACCACGAATTTCACAAATACTTGACACATTCTCAAGTTGCACAATCGCACGCCGCCATTTTGCAGGCGCGTCGACATAAAATGAAGAAACAATTAGATGCACCGCGGCAGGCCTTGACTGGCACGCAAACACGTAGAAATTTACAATCCATACGACTCGCAAATTGGTAATTTCGGATAATTGTTTGAACCACGAATTTCACAAATACTTGACACATTCTCAAGTTGCACAATCGCATGCCGCCATTTTGCAGGCGCGTCGACATAAAATGAAGAAACAATTAGATGCATCGCGGCAGGCCTTGACTGGCACGCAAACACGTAGAAATTTACAACCCATACGACTAGCAAATTAGTAATTTTGAATAATTGTTTCAACCACGAACGTCACAAATACTCGACACATTCTCAAGTTGCACAATCGCACGCCGCCATTTTGCAGGCGCGTCGACATAAAATGAAACAATTAAATGCACCGCGGCAGGCCTTGACTGGCACGCAAACACGTAGAAATTTACAATCCATACGTCTAGCAAATTGGTCATTTTGAATAATTGTTTCAACCACGAATTTCATAAATACTTGACACATTCTCAAGTTGCACAATCGCATGCCGCCATTTTGCAAGCGCGTCGACATAAAATGAAGAAACGATTAGATGCACCGCGGCAGGCTTTGAGTGGCACGCAAACACGTAGAAATTTATAATCCATACGTCTAGCAAATTGGTAATTTTGAATAATTGTTTCAACCACGAATTTCACAAATACTTGACACATTCTCAAGTTGCACAATCGCACGCCGCCATTTTGCAGAAGCGTCGACATAAAATGAAACAATTAGATGCACCGCGATAGGCCTTGACTGGCACGCAAACACGTAGAAATTTACAATCCACACGACTAGCAAATTGGTAATTTCGGATAATTGTTTGAACCACGAATTTCACAAATACTTGACACATTCTCAAGTTGCACAATCGCACGCCGCCATTTTGCAGAAGCGTCGAAATAAAATGAAACAATTAGATGCACCGCGGCAGGCCCTGACTGGCACGCAAACGGAACCGGGACAGAGGGTGGAACGTGGCGTGGGAAGGGGATGGCGGGCAAGCAGATGGCTCAATTTCCGCAATCGATATCGAGTAACAACGGCGTGGGCCGACAATATGAGAAGAGGCGGTGGGATTAGAGATTCCGGCGTATCCGCGTTCAATCAGACCAAAGGCGCCGGTGTTCAGACAGGTGCCTGTTAATATTCATCCCCGCCGGCATGGACTTCCTCCGCCTCGAGAGGAATCGAGGGAATCGAGGGAATCGGGGGAATCGAGGGAATTGAGGGGAATCGAGAGGGAGACTCGTATCCGATACGTCGACGAAAAAGGGGACAACTGTCTCCACGGTCTTCTTTCTTCCTACCCTTCTTCCTCCTTTCTTTCTTTCTTTCGCTCGATCCCGCCTGCGCTTCTTTTTGCTCCTCTTCATTTCCTCCTTTTTCGGTCCTTTCGCTTGTCGTTTTGCCTCTCTACGATTGCGCAGGCTCGTCTGTCTTGGATACAGGGTGGGTTTGAAGTACCATTTGCAGCATCAGCGGTAAGAGTGACTGGCGCAGGGCATTGTGTCTTTGAAAATTTTGCCGCAGGACGATTTATGTCGAAGAAGTTGGCAGTGGGAGATTTTTATTGAGACGTCAATGTAATGGTGGATCAATGACAAATGTCGATGTTTGGATTATGGGTGATTTTTCAATACCTCCTTTGAAGATTAAATCAAAGCTTTAAAACACATGGTTTAAAGAACGGATGTTCTCTTCTACTGTACTTATATTTTATATGAAAAGTATGTCGTCTTTTATTGGTACGTATCTCTTCATTCTTGTCATTTTTGTATGTTCTGTTTTTTTTTCGCGTGGCGTTTTGCTTCTTCTCGCTTACACAGGCTTCGTCTACCTTGAATACAGGGTGGTTTTGAAGTACCATTCGCAGTCTTTAGTGGTAAAAGCGAACGGTGTACGTGTGTGAACATTTTGCCGCAACTCGCTTTGACTTTCATATTGAAAAAGTCGATGGCGTAAAGTTCGAAGTAAAAGTTAGAATTAAGCTAAATTAACAGGAAGTGTCGATGATTGGATCAGTGGTCATTTTTAAGTACCTTACTAGAGGATTACAACAAAGCGTTGAAATTGTTCAGAAATGTTAAGAACGAAAGTTTCCTTCAGAGCAACGTTAAAAGTGTTTCCGTTCTTTCAATTTTTCGCATTTAAGTATACACTGCTTAGGAATTTAAAGAATGAACGTTCTTTTCGATGCAATATTAATGGTACGTTTCCTTTCGTCTTCGTTTCGTATCCGTCTCTTTGTACTTGGTAATTTCCTCGTTTTTCGATTCCTACAGCAGCCACTTTGTTTCGCTTCTCTTACGTGCAATCGTCTATTTTGACTATAAGATGGGTTTAAAGCACTGCGTTACTTTTTATTGTAGGTACACTCATCATTTTGCAAACATCATCAGAAAGTAGTTCCAAGTTCACATACAGTGCCAACAAAAAGCTAAAACCGCACAATTCGACATTCGAACAATATATATTTTGATCTGACTAAAATATTGTTCATACCTGGCTGATTTGAATGATTACTAGAGTTCTTTATTATTAATGATCAAACGAATTTACCTTAAGTGAAGTTCGATCACAATTATGTGAACAGCTTCATTCTTTGCAATTTATATTTATATTTACATATTGTAAATTGCAAAGAATGAAGCTGTCAAACATAATTATAGTATACTATTATTATATTTATATTATTGTTCATACATTTTATATCCGCGTGATTACTGTATTGACATTCTTATTAATACAAGTTTGCTCTCATCTCTTTTCCAAGCACTGAAAATACTAATCTTAACACTTTATCGACCGCAAGCCGATTAATCGGCTTTTCGGTTCCAACGCTTATTTACCGGTAGCCGATTAATCGGCTTTTCATTGGTCACCGATTATATTAGATAAAATACATATCAACTGATATTATGACAATTCTAAATGACAATAAAATTACACTGCGTTCGAAATCAAAGGATTTTCAACAACACAATCAGTATTTTTTGATTTTTACAAATGTTTTATAAGGTGGCACATACACAATTAACTGCGCGATATCCAAAACCGAGTCGGTCGTTAGTCGGTGGCATCTTCAGTCAATAGCGGTCGATGAAGTGTTAACACTAGCTTCACTACACATACATATATACCTAATTTTATCGTAATTTTACGATTAAAATTGCAGAAACTATTATTATTATTTTTTAACGATTTTTAGTGAATTTCATTAATTTCCTCCCTACTTCTCATTTCCAAATCCTGTGCTACGTATGCCTACATTTTTCTCCGGATAACGTGTACCCACATATTTTCCGGATAATGTCGTATACCTACACATTTCTCCGCAAATCTACTGTTAAAGCACTATACATTTGTGCCCACGCGTACTTGTACTCGTGCCTGACGCATCTTATGAACATACTTCTCCGCAAAAGAGCAGACTGCGGACACCCTGTATAAGAATCCGGTCTCTTTTACCGTTCTCCATTCATCTGTACGTATTACTATCCGTCCCTTTTTCTGGAAAACGAGAGCTGGCTGTGGATACGAACCACGCCATTATCGATGCGAGGCGAGTACTGCGGCGCACTTTCGAAGGTATTCCGGAATAGTAAGAAGAGGACCATGGAGAGAGGACGGTGTGAGTGGCAAAGTCGGCAAAGTCGGCAAAGTGAGAGGGGCCAGAAAAAAGGAAGTGGAAGAGGAAAGTGAAAAAGGTCGACGAAAAAAGACTCGAAAACAGGCGGCGGAAAAGTAGCCGGGGAACGAAATAAAAGGACGGGGCCGAGAAGGGAGTTGACGGAAAATAAATAAAAACCGCCGGTTAACAATAAGAAGCACGGAGTGGCGAGCAAAAAGATTTTAGAAAAATTGGCAGTAGCGCAGGTGTCGGCGGAAAGAAAAGGAGTCGAGGGTAATGGAAGACGGTGTGTGCGTGGTGTCGTGAAATTCATGGGGTAGAAACAAATGAGTTTATTCGGTAGAAAGAAGTAAATCAAAGATACGGCGGTAGAAGACTCTTTATTCTACACCTTTCATCCCATACATACCTATACATTTGTTCTAATGACGTAGGATTCTATAATAGTACTATACCTAATCAACTATACTATACTAATCAATATCCCGTCCGCCCAATTTCATATACAAAACAGTTTTCTAACTTTTTGGCACATAACACATACAACTAACGATACCCAGCTTCATCCCACCCATACGTATGCATTTTTCCTAACGAAGTAGGGTTCTATAATAATACGATACCTAATATATTAATCAATATCCCGTCCGTCCAATTCCATGTACAAAACAATTTTCTAACCTTTTGGCAGATGACACATACAACTAACGATACCCAGCTTCATCCCACCCATACGTATGTATTTTTTCTAACGAAGTAGGGTTCTATAATAATACGATACCTAATATATTAATCAATATCCCGTCCGTCCAATTCCATGTACAAAACAATTTTCTAACTTTTTGGCACATCACTCATACAACTAACGATACCCAGCTTCATCCCACCCATACGTATGCATTTTTTCTAACGAAGTAGGGTTCTATAATAATACGATACCTAATATATTAATCAATATCCCGTCCGTCCAATTCCATGTACAAAACAATTTTCTAACCTTTTGGCAGATGACACATACAACTAACGATACCCAGCTTCATCCCACCCATATGTATGCATTTTTCCTAACGAAGTAGGGTTCTATAATAATACGATACCCAATATATTAATCAATATCCCGTCCGTCCAATTCCATATACAAGACAGTTTTCTAACTTTTTGGCATATAACACATACAACTAACGATACCCAGCTTCATCCCACCCATACGTTTGCAGTTTTCCTAACGAAGTAGGGTTCTATAATAATACGATACCTAATATATTAATCAATATCCCGTCCGTCCAATTCCATATACAAGACAATTTTCTAACTTTTTGGCACATAACACATACAAATAACGATACCCAGCTTCATCCCACCCATACGTATGCATTTTTTCTAACGAAGTAGGGTTCTATAATAATACGATACCTAATATATTAATCAATATCCCGTCCGTCCAATTCCATGTACAAAACAGTTTTCTAACTTTTTGGCACATAACACATACAACTAACGATACCCAGCTTCATCCCACCCATACGTATGCATTTTTCCTAACGAAGTAGGGTTCTATAATAATACGATACCTAATATATTAATCAATATCCCGTCCGTCCAATTCCATGTACAAAACAGTTTTCTAACTTTTTGGCACATAACACATACAACTAACGATACCCAGCTTTATCCCACCCATACGTATGCATTTTTTCTAACGAAGTAGGGTTCTATAATAATACGATACCTAATATATTAATCAATATCCCGTCCGTCCAATTCCATATACAAGACAATTTTCTAACTTTTTGGCACATAACACATACAACTAACGATACCCAGCTTCATCCCACCCATACGTATGCATTTTTTCTAACGAAGTAGGTTTCTATAATAATACGATACCTAATATATTAATCAATATCCCGTCCGTCCAATTCCATGTACAAAACAATTTTCTAACCTTTTGGCAGATGACACATACAACTAACGATACCCAGCTTCATCCCACCCATACGTATGCATTTTTCCTAACGAAGTAGGGTTCTATAATAATACGATACCTAATATATTAATCAATATCCCGTCCGTCCAATTCCATGTACAAAACAATTTTCTAACCTTTTGGCAGATGACACATACAACTAACGATACCCAGCTTCATCCCACCCATGTATATGCATTTTTTCTAACGAAGTAGGGTTCTATAATAATACGATACCTAATATATTAATCAATATCCCGTCCGTCCAATTCGATATACAAGACAATTTTCTAACTTTTTGGCACATAACACATACAACTAACAATATCCAGCTTCATCCCACCCATACGTATGCATTTTTCCTAACGAAGTAGGGTTCTATAATAATACGATACCTAATATATTAATCAATATCCCGTCCGTCCAATTCCATGTACAAAACAATTTTCTAACCTTTTGGCAGATGACACATACAACTAACGATACCCAGCTTCATCCCACCCATACGTATGCATTTTTTCTAACGAAGTAGGGTTCTATAATAATACGATACCTAATATATTAATCAATATCCCGTCCGTCCAATTCCATGTACAAAACAATTTTCTAACTTTTTGGCACATAACACATACAACTAACGATACCCAGCTTCATCCCACCCATACGTATGCATTTTTTCTAACGAAGTAGGGTTCTATAATAATACGATACCTAATATATTAATCAATATCCCGTCCGTCCAATTCCATGTACAAAACAATTTTCTAACCTTTTGGCAGATGACACATACAACTAACGATACCCAGCTTCATCCCACCCATACGTATGCATTTTTTCTAACGAAGTAGGGTTCTATAATAATACGATACCTAATATATTAATCAATATCCCATCCGTCCAATTCCATGTACAAAACAATTTTCTAACCTTTTGGCAGATGACACATACAACTAACGATACCCAGCTTCATCCCACCCATACGTATGCATTTTTTCTAACGAAGTAGGGTTCTATAATAATACGATACCTAATATATTAATCAATATCCCGTCCGTCCAATTCCATATACAAGACAGTTTTCTAACTTTTTGGCACATAACACATATACAACAAACGATACCCAGCTTCATCCCACCCATACGTATGCATTTTTCCTAACGAAGTAGGGTTCTATAATAATACGATACCTAATATATTAATCAATATCCCGTCCGTCCAATTCCATATACAAGACAATTTTCTAACTTTTTGGCACATAACACATACAACTAACAATATCCAGCTACATCCCACCCATACATATACATTTTTCTAATTAAGCAAGATTATATAATAATATTTCCTTTCGCCTAATCACAAAATTTGCTAAGGACCGAAATACGTTGCAGTCGAAACGTCTCAGAAGAAATTTCTTTCCATCTCCTGTTACCATCGCCGTTATTGCGATTAAATACGAATATTGGACCAATGGCAACGTAATAAATAATTGTAAAACGTCGGAACATAGTCACAAACGGAATCAGCGAGTTCAAAAGACACCCCCCGCCTGCCGGCTTTGATTAGAAAGTGGACGCGACTTTCCACCCCCACTCGTCCATTTCCTACTCTCACTCCGGCGTTCTTTCCCTGCGAATTACGTTGCAGAGCCTCGGAAAAGGCGAAAGCCGCGGATTGTGTAACCGAGAACAGGGCGATGCCGGGCGAGATACAGCGCGACAGAAATGTAAATATGGAAATTTATTCCCGTCGGGCGTTCTAGCGACGGCGAAGTGCGCTAATACGAAACACTTCGACGATCGTCTTCCGTTTCCACCGGCAGAAAGAACAGACGAACAAATGAACGCCGTTGGGAATTCCGATGATTCGTGGGACCGATGTTCTGCGCTTAATACTTGTCTCCGCTTACGTGTTCTACGCCGTTGCGTAATGTCACGTTAAATCTTTGATGCTGAAGACGTGTGTAAACAAAGGACTTTCAACCGAGTGCACGAATTTTTGAAACATGCAATATCTGATATGTGCTCCGTACTTCTGGATGCTTCATACTTCTCGATTTTATTCCGTCCTCCATTATTAACACTTTAATGCCTGCCTATGCAGTCAAACGTCGCCAAGAGCCAGCAATGTTTTTGAAGAATTAATTTAAAGAAACCTTATATAAATCCACGAAATAATTCAACATGTGCGAACATACATATATAATAAATAAAAAACAACGCCAACAAAAGCACATTTAATACAACAAATTTAACTACCGGACACTAACAGTTGTTCCGGCTATCACACACATGTTGTGTGACCGGCCATTAAAGTGTTAATGATATTGTTATTTTGTTAATCAATTTACTCTACACGTTGAGAAACTGTAAGTTCCCCCTTAAGAAGAATATATACTCCCAGTGCCCAAAAAGCATGCCCTTAAAGTATATATACGCTTCTGAAGACGGAAGTTACAGACATAAACTCATCTTCCCACATCACGCATCAATTTACAGTATTTTTGGATATGACATATTTTGCAAATGACACTGGCTCCGGAACACATAGAGAACATTTTCCAATAAATTGTTGACTAAATATTTGAACCACTGCAAGGACTTGACATTCCTCGCCTCAGTTACAACAATGCTGAAAATGCACATCACGTAAAAATTTTCTTTGGGTAGTAAAATATACACTTTGGCAACAGCTAATATTCTCAGGTCGACTGCGCTTCATCGAAATCCGCGCAACAAAATAACCTAACAACACGGTCCGCGATAGAAAACCACAATCAGCTGTAATGATCTCCGTGAGTACCGAAATGCTCTAAAAGACGACAGCCACATTGGAAGATCAACTTTCGATTAACACTTTGACTGCAATGATGGTCACCGGTGACCGATGCAGAAAATTTTACTGAAGATCCAAAATATTCGCAATGGGTAGCAATTATTATTTTATAAATGCAGTTGTTATTAGAATAGTGAAGCGATCCTTTGGTCTCCAATACCTGCAGATTATTTACATTTTGCAGAATTCAGTCGAACGCTGTATTATTTCATAACATCGCTGTTCTAATATAGTAAAATACACTTGGCAGTCAACGTGTTAAATATTTCAACCATTCCGTGTCTCAGTTGCAGCAATGCTGAAAAGTGCGTCACTTAAAAATGATCTTCAGGTATCAAAGGGCGCACTTTGACTAGCATAGAAGTAAAACATAAATTCATACGATAAAATATTCGTTGAATCCGCGACAGAAAACGCTAGAATCAGCTGTAAGATCTCCGTGAGTACCGAAACGTTCCAGAAGACGACAGCCACATTGGAAGATCAACTTTCGATTAAATATTTCAACCATTCCGTGTCTCAATTGCAGCAATGCTGAAAACGCGTCACTTAAAAATGATCTTTAGGTATCAAAGGGCGCACTTTGACTAGCATAGAAGTAAAACATAAATTCATACGATAAAATATTCGTTGAATCCGCGACAGAAAACGCTAGAATCAGCTGTAACGATCTCCGTGAGTACCAAAACGTTCTTGAAGACGACAGCCACATTGGAAAATCAACTTTCGATTAAATATTTCAACCATTCCGTGTCTCAGTTGCAGCAATGCTGAAAAGCGCGTCACTTAAAAATGATCTTTAGGTATCAAAGGGCGCACTTTGACTAGCATAGAAGTAAAACATAAATTCATACGATAAAATATTCGTTGAATCCGCGACAGAAAACGCTAGAATCAGCTGTAACGATCTCCGTGAGTACCAAAACGCTCTAGAAGACGACAGTCACATTGGAAGATGAACTTTCGACTAAATATTTCAACCATTCCGTGTCTCAGTTGCAGCAATGCTGAAAAGCGCGTCACTTAAAAATGATCTTTAGGTATCAAAGGGCGCACTTTGACTAGCATAGAAGTAAAACATAAATTCATACGATAAAATATTCGTTGAATCCGCGACAGAAAACGCTAGAATCAGCTGTAACGATCTCCGTGAGTAGCGAGAAACGCTCGAAAAGACGACACGCCAGATTGGAGGATGAATCGGAACGTCTCGGCAACGATACCGCCGGAGATTACCCTAAACATATGCAAAATGCACAATGGATAAGGCTGCCACGAAACGCATCGTCGTAAAACGATATTCTTCGATAAAATATTCGTTCGGCATTACGACGAAACGGTCGATAGATCTCCGTGAGTTTCGAAACGTTCCACCTCTGAAGACGACAGTGTCTTGGAAGATCTTTCCTTTCGCTCCTAAATATTTCAACCATTCCGTGTCTCCATTGCAGCAATGCTGAAAATCCGCGTCATAAAATGATCTTTAGGTATCAAAGGGCACACTTTGACTAGCATAGAATAAAACCCCGCGCAGAGATAAAATATTTTTCTTCCGCGACAGAAAATTAGAATCTCTGTCGACCTCCGTGAGCAAAACGCGTATAACGACTATCACATTGGAAGATGAACGCGCTAAATATTTCGGGATCATTCCGTGTTTTTGCGGAAATGTGTGAAAAGGCGTAATATAAAATGATCTACGTGGTATCAGGCGTCGACTGATGCGAAGATGTGTTTTTATTGCATAAATCGTTCAATGTTTTTGTATCTTTAATACTGAGAGGTCGTAAATACGTTAATCGACAGCAAAATTAATTTTATAATTAAAGTCCGAAACCAGCGAAATATGTGTATAGGTAGAAAAATGCTGTTTCAAACTTTACACTTTACCGACCGCTATTCGGGATCTGATAAAATTTTCGGAAATGTGTGGAGGCAGAAATAGGCGTAATATAATTTAATGTCTACGTGGTACCAAAATCAGGCGTCACATTGGAAGATGTGTTTTTTATTAAATAAACCATTCCGTGTTTTTGTGTCTTTAATACTGAGAGGTCGTAAATACGTTAATCAAAGCAAAATTAACTTTATAATTAAACATAAGTTCAAACGATAAAATATGTTGAATCCGCGACAGAAAACGCTAGAATCAATGTAACTGTCTCGTGAGTTTAAACGTTCTTGAAGACGACCGCCACATTGGAAATCAACTTTCGATTAAATATTTCAACCATTGTGTGGATTGCAGCAATTGAAAAGCGCGTAATATAAAAATGATCTTTACGTGGTATCAGGCGTCGACTGATGCGTAAAACATGGTTTTTCATACGATAAAATATTCGTTGAACCTGTTTTTGTGTCTTTAATATTGAGATCTCGTAGATACCGTTAACCTTGAAGACGTGAAAATCAATTTTATATTTAAACCAAGAAACCAGCAAGATATGTGGTAACGATAGAAAATGATCTTTGTATCAAACTTTACTTTGACCGCTATTCGGGATAAAACGGAATTCATTTGATAAAATATTCGTGTGAATCCGCGACAGAAAACGCTAAATCAGCTTTAACGTCTACGTGGTATCAAACGAAGACTGATCACATTGGAAGATGAACTTTTTATTAAATAAACCATTCCGTTTTTGTGTCTTTAATATTGAGATCTTTAGATCAAACGTTAATTGAAGTGAAATTAATTTTATACGATAAAATATTCGTTGAACCAGCAAGATATGCTAAACATAGATCACGATCTGTGTTTCAAACGTTCTTGAAGACGACCGCTATTCGGGATCTCCGGAATTTTTGCGGAAATGTGTGGAGGCTTAATAGGCGTAATATAATTTAATGTCTACGTGGTATCAGGCGTCGACTGATGCGTGGGTGTGTTTTTTATTGCATAAACCGTACACTGTTTTTGTGTCTTTAATACTGAGAGGTCGTAAATACGTTAATCGAAGAAAAATTAACTTTATAATTAAAGTAAGAAACCAGCAAAATATGTGGTAACGATAGATCAATGCTGTTTCAAAAATGATCTTTACCGACCGCTATTCGGGATCTGCGGAATAAATTTATGCATAAAATGTGTGGAGGACAGAAAACGCGTAATATAATTTAATGTCTACGTGGTATCAGGCGTCGACTGATGCGTGGGTGTGTTTTTTATTGCATAAGCCGTACACTGTTTTTGTATCTTTAATACGGAGAGGTCGTAAATACGTTAATCGAAGCAAAATTAATTTTGTAATTAAAGTAAGAAAACAGCAAAATATGTGGTATAGATAGATCAATGCTGTGTCAAACTTTACACTTTACCGAGCGCTATTCGGGATCTGCGGAATTTTTACGGAAATGTGTGGAGGCTTAATAGTCGTAATATAATTTAATGTCTACGTGGGATCAGGCGTCGACTGATGCGAAAATGTGTTTTTATTACATAAACCGTTCAATGTTTTTGTATCTTTAATACTGAGGGGTCGTAAATACGTTAATCGAAGCAAAATTAATTTTATAATTAAAGTAAGAAACCAGCAAAGTATGTGGTATAGGTAGATCAATGCTGTTTCAAACTTTACACTTTACCGAGCGCTATTCGGGATCTGCGGAATTTTTGCGGAAATGTGTGGAGGCTTAATAGGCGTAATATAATTTCATGTCTACGTGGTATCAGGCGTCGACTGATGCGTGGATATGGTTTTTATTACATAAACCGTACACTGTTTTTGTGTCTTTAATATTGAGAGGTCGTAGATACGTTAATTGAAGTGAAATTAATTTTATATTTAAAGTAAGAAACCAGCAAGATATGTGGTAACGATAGATCAATGCTGTTTCAAACTTTACACTTTACCGACCGCTATTCGGGATCTGCGGAATTTTTGCGGAAATGTGTGGAGGCTTAATAGGCGTAATATAATTTAATGTCTACGTGGTATCAGGCGTCGACTGATGCGTGGATGTGTTTTTTATTGCATAAACCGTACACTGTATTTGTATCTTTAATACTGAGAGGTCGTAAATACGTTAATCGAAGCAAAATTAATTTTATAATTAAAGTAAGAAATCAGCAAAATATGTGGTATAGGTAGATCAATGCTGTTTCAAACTTTACACTTTACCGACCGCTATTCGGGATCTGCGGAATTTTTGCGGAAATGTGTGGAGGCTTAATAGGCGTAATATAATTTAATGTCTACGTGGTATCAGGCGTCGACTGATGCGAAGATGTGTTTTTATTGCATAAACCGTTCAATGTTTTTGTATCTTTAATATTGAGAGGTCGTAAATACGTTAATCGAAGCAAAATTAATTTTATAATTAAAGTAAGAAACCAGCAAAATATGTGGTATAGATAGATCAATGCTGTTTCAAACTTTACACTTTATCGACCGCTATTGACTGAAGATGCCACTCACTAACGACCGACTCTGTTTTAGATATCGCGCAGGAATTGTGTATGTGCCTAATTGTAAAGCTTTATAACTGAAAAATACTGAATGTGTTGTTGAGAACTCTTTGGTTTCAAAGCAGTGTAATTTGATTGTCATTTAGAATTGTCATAATATCTGATTTTTATTTTATAATTAAAGTTAAGAAATCATTGAAAATATGTGATTAATCGGCTACCGCTAAATAACAGTCGGAACCGAAAAGTCGATTAATCGGCTAGCGGTTGTTAAAGGGTTAATTCTAAATGTAGTTTTACTATTTGCTTGTGTATGTGCCTGTTTGTAAAGCTTTATAAATAAAAAATACCGAATGTGTTGTTTGAGAACCCTTTGGTTTCAAAGCAGTGTAATTTGATTGTCATTTAGAATTGTCATAATATCTGATTCTTATTTTATCTAATATAACCGTTGGTCATTGAAAAGCCGATTAATCGGCTACCGGTAAATAACAGTCGGAACCGAAAAGTCGATTAATCGGCTAGCGGTCGTTAAAGTGTCAAATATTCCTCAAATCATTCATCAACTTGTGCGCCATAACACTTGGCCCCTTCCCATTTTTGCCCTTGATCATCTTATACTGCGCCCAGCGACAAACCCATCAAGAACATTTCGGTATTAACTGACTATACTCAATTGATTGCTTCGTGATTTTCACCCTGCCATTTCGCTTGATTACGACTTCGCTCTGCTATACTTTCTCCTGAAACGCCATGGTCGTCTCCCGTCATTTTCGCTGCCTCGACGGTTCATGCCCGTGGCAACGGATACCACATAAAAAAGCGGCATCGTACGTTCTGCGACGTCAGGGGTGAAAAGCGGTGGAGAAGAATCGTTAAGAGAGACAGTACGTGGAACCGAAACAGATGAATAAGAGTTTGGCGCAGACGAGCGAAGGAATTGGAGAGAATTGAGAGGAAAAGGATACGGAAAGTGAAGGGTGCGGGATGATAGAAGGAAGGAAGGCGAGGGGGGTGGAAAGTGAAAGAGCTGGAACAGGGACGACAGAGGGATGAGGGTGCAGACGTCGTGGGGGGTGGGTCCTTTAACGGTACGTTTACGCTCCTTTTACTGCGGAGTAATGGTATTGGCAATCGAGTAGGCACCCTTGCCATTGGCGGATCCTTCCATTCGACGACGTTATATGCAGCAACGTGTACTTTTATCGCACCACCGTTACCAAAAGGGAGAGATCATTCTGGATAAGTCGACGGGTTCTCATGTTAATTCGTTCACGTGCGCGCAATGGAAATTATTTCATTGCATGACGATGAACGTTGTGTTCGGAGGACTTTTGTGCTCGGCGTTATATGCAGGGATTCGACATTTTTTTTTAATAAACGTACGTAAGCTTTGAGGTACGCGCGATGGAAATTATTTCATATGACAGTGCTGAGTCTGTATACAAAGCGTACATTTAGTACTTATTTGCTTTGTTACTATTGGAGGCGCTGGAAATTGTACGATTTATATTCTATTTCGTACCTTTATAATAATTCCGTATTTTTGTAGTCTGTACGTTTAGCGTTGCCGATGTTCCATTATTTACGTCTCGTTACATGAGAACGCGTGGTATGATTTTTATGAATTTCGTCTCAGAGCTTCAGGTTTGGGGCAAAAAGTGTAATGTTACTGCAAAAAATTTAGTACTTATTTGGTTTGTTACTATTGAAGGCGCTGGAAATTGTACGATTTATACTGTATTTCGTATCCTTATAACAATTCCGTATTTTTGTAATCTGTAGGTTTAGCGTTGCCGATGTTCCATTATTTACGTTATGTTTCATGAGAACGCCTTGTATGATTTTTATGAATTTCGTCTCAGAGCTTCAGGTTTGGAGGAAAAAGTGTAATGTTACTGCAAAAAATTTAGTACTTATTTGGTTTGTTACTATTGAAGGCGCTGGAAATTGTACGATTTATACTGTATTTCGCATCCTTATAATAATTCCGTATTTTTGTAATCTGTACGTTTAACGTTGCCGATGTTCCATTATTTATATTTCGTTACATGAGAACGCGTGGTATGATTTTTATGTATTTTGTCTCAGAGCTTCAGGTTTGGAGGAAAAAGTGTAATGTTACTGCAAAAAATTTAGTACTTATTTGATTTGTTACTACTGAAGGCGCTGGAAATTGTATGATTTATACTGTATTTCGTATCCTTATAATAATTCCGTATTTTTGTAATCTGTAGGTTTAGTGTTGCCGATGTTCCATTATTTACGTTATGTTTCATGAGAACGCCTTGTATGATTCTTATGAATTTTGTCTCAGAGCTTCAGGTTTGGAGGAAAAAGTGTAATGTTACTGCAAAAAATTTAGTACTTATTTGGTTTGTTACTATTGAAAGCGCTGGAAATTGTACGATTTATACTGTATTTCGTATCCTTATAATAATTCCGTATTTTTGTATTCTGTAGGTTTAGCGTTGCCGATGTTCCATTATTTATGTTTCGTTACATGAGAACGCGTGGTATGATTTTTATGAATTTCGTCTCAGAGCTTCAGGTTTGGGGGAAAAAGTGTAATGTTACTGTAAAAAAAATGAGTACTTATTTGGTTTGTTACTATTGAAGGCGCTGGAAATTGTACGATTTATACTGTATTTCGTATCCTTATAATAATTCCGTATTTTTGTAATCTGTAGGTTTAGCGTTGCCGATGTTCCATTATTTACGTTATGTTTCATGAGAACGCCTTGTATGATTTTTATGAATTTCGTCTCAGAGCCTCAGGTTTGGAGGAAAAAGTGTAATGTTACTGCAAAAGATTTAGTACTTATTTGGCTTGTTACTATTGAAGGCGCTGGAAATTGTACGATTTATACTGTATTTCGTATCCTTATAATAATTCCGTATTTTTGTAATCTGTAGGTTTAGCGTTGCCGATGTTCCATTATTTACGTGATGTTTCATGAGAACGCCTTGTATGATTTTTATGAATTTCGTCTCAGAGCTTCAGGTTTGGGGGAAAAAGTGTAATGTTACTGTAAAAAAATTTAGTACTTATTTGCTTTGTTACTATTGGAGGTGCTGGAAATTGTACGATTTATACGGTATTTCTTACCTTTATAATAATCCCGTATTTTTCTAGTCTGTTCGTTTAGCGTTGCCGATGTTCCATTATTTATGTTTCGTTACATGAGAACGCGTGGTATGATTTTTATGAATTTCGTCTCAGAGCCTCAGGTTTGGAGGAAAAAGTGTAATGTTACTGTAAAAAAATGTAGTACTTATTTGATTTGTTACTATTGAGGGCGCTGGAAACTGTATGATTTATATTCTATTTCGTAGCTTTATAATAATACCGTATTTTTGTAATCTGTAGGTTTAGCGTTGCCGATGTTCCATTATTTATGTTTCGTTTCATGAGAACGCCTTGTATGATTTTTATGAATTTCGTCTCAGAGCTTCAGGTTTGGGGGAAAAAGTGTAATGTTACTGTAAAAAAATGTAGTACTTATTTGGTTTGTTACTATTGAAGGCGCTGGAAATTGTACGATTTATACTGTATTTCGTATCCTTATAATAATTCCGTATTTTTCTAGTCTGTACGTTTAGCGTTGCCGATGTTCTATTATTTATGTTTCGTTACATGAGAACGCGTGGTATGATTTTTATGAATTTCGTCTCAGAGCCTGAGGTTTGAAGGAAAAAGTGTAATGTTACTGCAAAAAATTTAGTACTTATTTGGTTTGTTACTATTGAGGGCGCTGGAAATTGTACGATTTATACTGTATTTCTTACCCTTATAATAATCCCGTATTTTTCTAGTCTGTTCGTTTAGCGTTGCCGATGTTCCATTATTTACGTCTCGTTACATGAGAACGCCTTGTATGATTTTTATGAATTTCGTCTCAGAGCTTCAGGTTTGGAGGAAAAAGTGTAATGTTACTGCAAAAAATTTAGTACTTATTTGGTTTGTTACTATTGAAGGCGCTTGAAATTGTACGATTTATATTCTATTTCGTACCTTTATAATAATTCCGTATTTTTGTAATCTGTAGGTTTAGCGTTGCCGATGTTCCATTATTTACGTTATGTTTCATGAGAACGCCTTGTATGATTTTTATGAATTTCGTCTCAGAGCTTCAGGTTTGGAGGAAAAAGTGTAATGTTACTGCAAAAAATTTAGTACTTATTTGGTTTGTTTCTATTGAAGGCGCTGGAAATTGTACGATTTATATTGTATTTCGTATCCTTATAATAATTCCGTATTTTTGTAATCTGTAGGTTTAGCGTTGCCGATGTTCCATTATTTATGTTTCGTTACATGAGAACGCGTGGTATGATTTTTATGAATTTCGTCTCAGAGCTTCAAGTATGGGGGAAAAAGTGTAATGTTACTGTAAAAATTCATGTTTCCATGCGGGTTATAGTTTCTACATGTAAATGGGCTGCAGAATGAAAATTCATATTAGGGTTGCAGGGTAGGAATAAAGGGAAATTTTATGGTAATACGCAGGATGCCAAATTGAAACATCTATTCGTGCCAACCCCAAGAACGAAGTTAATGGCGATTATGAAAATCCGAGATTTCGGGGGGATTGATGTGTCAGAAAGCCAGCGACTCATCTTTGTCGTAAATGACTCATCCACACTGCAATCTGATGAGGGTACATTTGGATCAAACATCCTCTGACACTCTGATTCACCGACCGTTACGGTTGATTTCTTAATTGAAGGCAATGTCGGATAAATTTGATCGGCAAATGGGGAAAATTGAAGGGAGCAAAATCGAATTTACTGTGATTCGTCAAACATGCCTGTCATCGGCAAAATTAGAGTCAGATATTTTACGTTCATTTTGACTATAAACGAATACGTGGAACAGTACGTCAATTCTGTACAGGTACGTGACCGAGAAAAGAAAGTGGGAGGCTGTGAGTACTGGAATTGACAATGTGAGAGTGTCGTGCACGAAGCAAATTTTATTCAGTTCTATCGATTTTTTGTGCTCCCTTTTAAAGGCAAGACGGCTTTTAGCAGAAATCTTTCCGTTCTCCCTTTAACCCGTGTGACGTTACTTTATTTCGTTGCAGACTGTTAGATACGACCACCAAATGTTCATTCTCTTTTATTGTAACTCTCCGACAGTCTCACACTGCGTATTCCATACGTTTTCGTAATAACGCGGTTGCGCGTCCGATGAAACTCTACGCGAATACTTTTTCTGTTGTGCATAACGAAAATATTTGCAACGCTTAATAGAAGTTCTCGTTCTGTATTGAAGCTCCCAGCAATCTCGCATTTCGTATTCCATATATTTTCATAATAACGCTGTTACATCTTCGATGAAATTCCGGGTGAACACATTTTTCTTTTAGGCAGTATTCGCTGTTTTTATTTGCAGTGTTTTGCAGTACGTAACAAACATATTTACTTCATAGAACTTTTTTCCATTTCCTACCGCAAATGTTCAGCAATCATGTAATTTCGTATTTCACACATTTTTATAATTTTATTTATATTTCCAATGCTTAATAGAATTTCTTCATATTTCATAATGCTGTTGCGTATTCGATGAAATTCGCTGTGAACACGTTTTTTGCAATACGTAACAAACATATTTGCTTCATTGAACTTTTTTCCATTTCCTACCGGAAATGTTCAGCAATCATGTCATTTCGTATTTCACACATTTTCATAATAACGCTGCTATTAGTTCGATGAAATTTGCCGTGAACGATTTCTTTTGGCGTACATATTAAAAATATTTGCCACGTTTCACAGAGATTTTCATTTTCACCTCTTCAGCAATCGTCATTTCGTATTACACACATTTTCACAATAACGGTGTTACGCATTCGATGAAATTCCAGGTGAACACATTTTTTTGCAGTATATAATGAAAATGTTTCCAATGCATAACAGAACTTCTTCATATTTCATAATGCTGTTGCATATTCGATGAAATTCGCTGTGAACACGTTTTTTGCAATACGTAACAAACATATTTGCTTCATTGAACTTTTTTCCATTTCCTACCGGAAATGTTCAGCAATCATGTCATTTGGTATTTCACACATTTTCATAATAACGCTGCTATTAGTTCGATGAAATTTGCTGTGAACCCTATTTTTGGCATGCATAATAAAAACATTTGCAACGCTTGATAAAACTTCTTCTCACTCTCCATTTTAGCTCTCCAGAAATCTCGTATTTTTTACCCCTCGCCATTTCATAATAAGCATGCGATGAAATTTGCCATGAACACATTTTTCATCATACATAATAAAACATTTGCAAGGCCTCACTCTCCACTGCAGCTTTCCAACAATCGCACCATTTTTAATTCCACACGTGTTCATAATAACTTATGCATTCGATGAAATTCGCTATGGACGATTTCTTTTGGCGTACATATTAAAAATATTTGCCACGTTTCACAGAGCTTTTCATTTTCACCTCTTCAGCAATCGTGTCATTTTGTATTACACACATTTTCACAATAACGCTGTTACGTCTTCGATGAAATTCCAGGTGAACACATTTTTTTTGCAGTATATAATGAAAATGTTTCCAATGCTTAATAGAATTTCTTCATATTTCATAATGCTGTTGCATATTCGATGAAATTCGCTGTGAACACGTTTTTTGCAATACGTAACAAACATATTTGCTTCATTGAACTTTTTTCCATTTCCTACCGGAAATGTTCAGCAATCATGTCATTTGGTATTTCACACATTTTCATAATAACGCTGCTATTAGTTCGATGAAATTTGCCGTGAACACTATTTTTGGCATGCATAATAAAAACATTTGCAACGCTTGATAAAACTTCTTCTCATTCTCCACTATAGCTCTCCAGAAATCTCGTATTTTTTACTCCTCGCCATTTCATAATAAGCATGCGATGAAATTTGCCATGAACACATTTTTCATCATACATAATAAAACATTTGCAAGGCCTCACTCTCCACTGCACCTTTCCAACAATCGCATCATTTTTAATTCCACACGTGTTCATAATAACTTATGCATTCGATGAAATTCGCTATGGACGATTTCTTTTGGCGTACATATTAAAAATATTTGCCACGTTTCACAGACCTTTTCATTTTCACCTCATCATTTTGTGTTTTACACATTTTCACAATAACGCTGTTACGCATTCGATGAAATTCCAGGAGAACACATTTTTTTTTTTGCAGTATATAATGAAAATGTTTCCAATGCTTAATAGAATTTCTTCATATTTCATAATGCTGTTGCATATTCGACGAAATTCGCTGTGAACACGTTTTTTGCAATACGTAACAAACATATTTGCTTCATTGAACTTTTTTCCATTTCCTACCGCAAATGTTCAGCAATCATGTAATTTGGTATTTCACACATTTTCATAATAACGCTGCTATTAGTTCGATGAAATTTGCCGTGAACACTATTTTTGGCATGCATAATAAAAACATTTGCAACGCTTGATAAAACTTCTTCTCACTCTCCTCTTTAGCTCTCCAGAAATCTCGTATTTTTTACTCCTCGCCATTTCATAATAAGCATGCGATGAAATTTGCCATGAACACATTTTTCATCATACATAATAAAACATTTGCAAGGCCTCACTCTCCACTGCAGCTTTCCAACAATCGCACCATTTTTAATTCCACACGTGTTCATAATAACTTATGCATTCGATGAAATTCGCTATGGACGATTTCTTTTGGCGTACATATTAAAAATATTTGCTACGATTCACAGAGCTTTTCATTTTCACCTCATCATTTTGTATTCCACACATTTTCACAATAACGCTGTTTCGCATTCGATGAAATTCCAGGTGAACACATTTTTTTGCAGTATATAATGAAAATGTTTCCAATGCTTAATAGAATTTCTTCATATTTCATAATGCTGTTGCATATTCGATGAAATTCGCTGTGAACACGTTTTTTGCAATACGTAACAAACATATTTGCTTCATTGAACTTTTTTCCCTTTCCGACCGGAAATGTTCAGCAATCATGTCATTTGGTATTTCACACATTTTCATAATAACGCTGCTATTAGTTCGATGAAATTTGCTGTGAACCCTATTTTTGGCATACATAATAAAAACATTTGCAACGCTTGATAAAACTTCTCACTCTCCACTATAGCTTTCCAGAAATCTCGTATTCTTTACTCCTCGCCATTTCATAATAAGCATGCGATGAAATTTGCCATGAACACATTTTTCATCATACATAATAAAACATTTGCAAGGCCTCACTCTCCACTGCAGCTTTCCAACAATCGCACCATTTTTAATTCCACACGTGTTCATAATAACTTATGCATTCGATGAGATTCGCTATGAACGATTTCTTTTGGCGTACATATTAAAAATATTTGCCACGTTTCACAGAGCTTTTCATTTTCACCTCTTCAGCAATCGTGTCATTTTGTATTCCACACATTTTCACAATAACGCTGTTACGTCTTCGATGAAATTCCAGGTGAACACATTTTTTTACAGTATATAATGAAAATGTTTCCAATGCTTAATAGAATTTCTTCATATTTCATAATGCTGTTGCATATTCGATGAAATTCGCTGTGAACACGTTTTTTGCAATACGTAACAAAAATATTTGCTTCATGGAACTTTTTTCCATTTCCTACCGGAAATGTTCAGCAATCATGTCATTTGGTATTTCACACATTTTTATAATAACGCTGCTATTAGTTCGATGAAATTTGCCGTGAACACTATTTTTAGCATGCATAATAAAAACATTTGCAACGCTTGATAAAACTTCTTCTCACTCTCCACTTTAGCTCTCCAGAAATCTCGTATTTTTTACTCCTCGCCATTTCATAATAAGCATGCGATGAAATTTGCCATGAACACATTTTTCATCATACATAATAAAACATTTGCAAGGCCTCACTCTCCACTGCAGCTTTCCAACAATCGCACCATTTTTAATTCCACACGTGTTCATAATAACTTATGCATTCGATGAAATTCGCTATGGACGATTTCTTTTGGCGTACATATTAAAAATATTTGCCACGTTTCACAGAGCTTTTCATTTTCACCTCATCATTTTGTATTTTACACATTTTCACAATAACGCTGTTACGTCTTCGATGAAATTCCAGGTGAACACATTTTTTTTGCAGTATATAATGAAAATGTTTCCAATGCTTAATAGAATTTCTTCATATTTCATAATGCTGTTGCATATTCGATGAAATTCGCTGTGAACACGTTTTTTGCAATACGTAACAAACATATTTGCTTCATTGAACTTTTTTCCATTTCCTACCGCAAATGTTCAGCAATCATGTAATTTGGTATTTCACACATTTTCATAATAACGCTGCTATTAGTTCGATGAAATTTGCTGTGAACCCTATTTTTGGCATGCATAATAAAAACATTTGCAACGCTTGATAAAACTTCTTCTCACTCTCCACTTTAGCTCTCCAGAAATCTCGTATTTTTTACTCCTCGCCATTTCATAATAAGCATGCGATGAAATTTGCCATGAACACATTTTTCATCATACATAATAAAACATTTGCAAGGCCTCACTCTCCACTGCACCTTTCCAACAATCGCACAATTTTTAATTCCACACGTGTTCATAATAACTTATGCATTCGATGAAATTCGCTACGGACGATTTCTTTTGGCGTACATATTAAAAATATTTGCCACGTTTCACAGAGCTTTTCATTTTCACCTCATCATTTTGTATTCCACACATTTTCACAATAACGCTGTTTCGCATTCGACGAAGTTCCACTTGGCCGCAGATCCCGCGCATATCCGCGCTGCACAAGTTAGCCCCGTCCAGTCGTTTCCGTCGTAATTGTACCGCAATTTCGCGATTTCACCGCGACGTTAACTTTATCATCCGCCGGCGGTCTTTGCCGACGCGCAAAAAAAGAGGTGTGGGCGCGTCTAATTTGCATTGATTTTATCAGCTCGCCGGCGCCGGCAATTGACTCGGCTAATTTCGGGCGGCCGGCGGCGTCGTTCGATTTCATTTCTTCTCCCTTCAAAGAGCATTTGCCCGCCCCGCGAACTTCGTTCGCCGCAATATCGCCAACGCGATCGCTTTCTCGTCCGCTCCGCCCCCACTTTTTCCGGCGTAACGGCTACACGCTTTTATATTTCGGCTCCAGGGGATTAAAATTCGAAAAACGGATGGGGAGAGAAAATGACGAAACGCCGCTGGCTACGAAAGGTGACAGGTTGGGAGGGAATGTTGGAAATGAGTGTGAGGGATATGGTGCGTTAATCGATGAAAACCGATTTTTGGGGGGTGCGAATGATTTTTGATGATGCGGAG